>CM066031.1:1647240650-1649640650 GCA_033557465.1 Ichthyophis bannanicus
CAATGAGTTCCAAAGCTTAATTATTACGTGGAGAGAACTCTGTAACTTCATGTCCCCTAGTTCTTTGTACTTTTTGAAAGAATAAACAATTTGCGCTTACACGTTCCACTCTACTCAGTATGTTATAAAACTCTAATCATACCTCCCGTCAGTCATCTCTTCTCCAAGCTGAAGAGCACTAATTTCTTCAGCCTTTGCTGAAGGAGAGCCATTTCATCCCCTTTATCATTTTGGTTGCTTTTCTCTGTATATCTTGTCTACTGTCGCTATATTTCGGTTGAGATGCGGAGACCCGAAATGCACACAATACTCAAGATGCAGTCCTACCATGGAGCAATACAGAAGGCATTATGATGTCATCCTTTGTTTTATTCTCTATTCCTTTCCTACGACTTAATGACATTCTGTATGCTTTTTTGGCTGCCAACACACACTGAACAGAAGATTTCAATGCTAGTCGGTGATCACACCCAGATCCTTTTCTGGAGTGACTCCTAGAGTGTTGTGTATTCATATTTTGGGTTATTATTCCCTATGTGCTTCACTTTGGACTTATCCACATTAAATTTCTTCTACACTTTGGATGCCCAGTCTCCCAGGCTCACAACGTCCTTCTGCAATTTAACAACTTTGAATAAATTGGTATTAATCGGCCACTATTTCACACCTTGCAACCAGCAATTACAATATTTTAGCAAAACCCCTCAATCAACTGGGGGAAAAGGGGGTGCCATACTTAGACAGGAGAAATAAACTTAGGTCAATGGGGGGGGCGGCAGCCCTTACCCCCCAGAATTTCATTCCATCATTTTAATTGCCCTCTCCCATGATACTTTCATGGCTGGGCATTCCTACCACATGGTCTCCAGAATAGGTTTGAGTTGAGTACTATAGATATCCAGGGTTAACGTATCATCTAAACAAATGTATACTCATTTTCCACAAGTAGCAGGATGGTAAATTTAGCTAGATTTTGAAATATTGCCTCCACTTGCCTTCCTCCAGCTCTACTCCCACTTTCACGTTCCCATCTCTGGAGAAGTCTCAGCTTCTCAGTCCCAACTAATTTAGTTCCTTATAGATTTTTTATATTACCGCCTTTCCTCCCCAGCTTACAAAAGCATAGGGCCTCAAACAAGGTTTTCTCCCCCTCCAAATCTTGCCCTGTATGAGAAAATGTATTGGCTGGATATATCCCCCCACCCCCCCCCAAATCCCTTTGAGTAAAGATCAAATGAGACTCTTACCAGGGGATACTCAAATATCACTACTTTCCCCTGTTCTACTTCTTGGGCTATATGATGGAGCCCTATTTCTTCTACCTATTAAATACCATCAAAGCAAGCCCCGGAGTGCCCGCAAAGCAAGCTTTTATAGATATCAGAAGAGATATCGCCTTAGCATTTAATAGAAACATTTGTTTTGTCCTTTTGATCCCATTCAGTGGGAGGACAGTTTTTTGCATTCACAAGGACATGATGGGTGAGGATCTGGCAGTGCGATATTTTTCCCATTAGCACAGGTTAAAATTATATTTCTAGCCATGGTTTTGCTTGCATTTAATCATTTGCATATCTGCGTGCACTGTTCCTTCAATTTAACAGAAAAAGGTACTAGAGATTATATTGACTATTCTGTAATTTATTCATCTTGTTTGGATTGTTTTGCAAACTTGAATTGCCTATACTACTAGGTACTTATAGCAGAGGGGGGAATTGTATTTCAAAGACAATTTATCTCGAAAAATGTGTTATTTGTCATAGCTTGAGCCTTTCATGAAGTAGTTTAACGCAGGACGGCATTCAGGTACCAGAAGGTAAATGGGCGATCTCTGAACAAACTGCCAACTTTTTCTCTAAGTATGGGTAGGGAATAAACAGTGCATGTAATTTTATCTGTAGGATAAAGACAGGCTGGGACCAGTGTTCTAATGGTGATGAAAACAGTGTGCTAAGTATTTTCGATACATTTTGGCCTAACGATTTTAAGATGGATGGACCCTGCCCAACAGGCGAGTTTGTCTGTTTATCAATCTCTCCATCCTTTGTTTGCAGATGCGCAGACACACAGTTAGCCCATTCTCCTACACACACACACACAATCAGCCCCACCCTACCACACCCACAAGAGTAGTCCATCCCCCCTACACACACACAAACACACACACATAGACCATCCATCTGCACACAACATACAGTAGACCATCCCCCTGCACAACAACAACACACGCCACACACACGCAACCACACACCACACCACACACACACACACACACACACATAGTAGCCCAAACCCCTATAACGACAACACACACACAAAGTAGCCATTCTCCCGGCACCCATACACACACACAACCACAGCAACTCATCCCCCTGGCACACCACACACAAACACACAGTAGCCCATCCCATACTTTACACACACATACAGAAGTAGCCCATCCCCCTATATCACAAAAACACACACACAGACGCCAATCCCCCTACATACACACACACACATGCACCATACAAAGTATCACATTCCTGCTGCACAACACATACACACTCAGCCCCAACCCTACCACACACACAATAAACCTAAACCCCACACTCATTCCTGCAGGCTTGCTCTCCCATATCTTACCACACCCTGCAGCCCCAAAACACCCCCAAAACACACAGTAGCCCTACCCTCCCCCACACATGCACACAGCAGCCCCTCCCCCCACCATACCCACCCACAAAAAAGCCCAATTCCAAAAGCCCTAATTAACACATCTTTAATATTTAATGATAAGCTTTTTCATCATTTTTAAGTGACCTCGGGTGACTTGTGCATTCATCCAAGAAATGCAAGAAAATTAGGATTTAAAAAAACACCGGTCTGCGACTAAAAAAAGCTGTTTGATTTTTTTCATCGAAGTCCATGTATTTTTGGGTGCTGAAAACAAATAAAATATTGAAAAAACTCCTAAGACATCATGATTTGCCACAACATGCAAAAAATGTCTTCAAATGTATCAAATGTTTTCAAATTACTATTAAGCAATTCAAAATTACTAGTAATTAATTCACATGAAGTGCCATTTAAGATATAAAATGCCAAAAAAAAACCTTAAAGGGGTGGTCCGAGTTAGGTAAAAAAAAAATTAATAGCACTGTAAATCTGCAGGGTCAGCAATATATACATAAGCTAAGCAAGTTGTAAGAGTGCTTCTAATGGTAGAAGGAGTTAATCTTTCCTGAAGAAATCCAGTGGGAGGGAGACACAAGGGCAGATAGCAGCAGCTCCGGGTCAGGGCAGGGGGGCGTAGCCTGCACTGTGACGTCTCGTGTACAGACACAGAGCTGCCTTCTCCTGCATGCCACACCTTGTGCACGAAATCATAATCAGGGTTCTTGGTTCTAGGCCTGTTCACACTTTTTCATCGACATTCGTGTTAGCCCGTCCATTCTTCAAACGTTATTGTTATGGCTCCGCGAAAGGTTATTTAACTTGCCACAGACAGTTTCTGTTTCATCGTTGGTGAATATACCGTGTTGGAAGCAAACAGCAGAATATTACAGACTTTGTGAATAAAGTTATTACTTTGCATACCTGGGACTAAAAATTGGAGATCAAGCTAAAAGTCTGGGCGCCTCTAAAAGTAGCAAACGGTGTGTTGAGGACCCTTTCCCGAAATTGGTTCAAGGGTAAGAAAAAAATCTTTCAGTTAGGGGATTTCCTATGGTATGGCGAGAGCAAAAGAACCATAGTGAATGACTGTTACTTTTTTTCATGGCGATGGGAAAGGGGTTAATTCCCCAAATGGAAAGCAAAAAATTCCATTTAATACCCCAAATCCTTCACTCGGGCAATTCGTCCCATTTCCCCCAGGGCACACGATTAACCCGTACCAAAAGCCCACCGGCTACCTTGGAAGGAGATACCTAGCCTCACCACGATGAAGGTGTGAAGTCATACCTGAACCAGGTATAACGGAAGCAAGTTCTGGACTTTGAAGATGAGTTATAAGACCAAAAAAGTTCTCAGGAGGAGATGAAATATTTGGTAAGAGTAAAGAGAGTTGAATCTTCCCCAAAGATGCTGCTGATTTACTCGGATTCAAGGTCTGAAAAGCGGGAATTTATTGTGCCAGGAGTGTCCTCTTCAATGGTTTTCAGGGACCATCGTGAATGAAAGGAGTTCGTTCCTTACTTTCGCCCAGGAAGACAAGTTGGTTTTTATGGCATCGATGTCCGAAGGTAGGATGGTGTACAATTTAAAATCCAATATGATTCAGAGCAAATGGCGTCTTTTTATAGATTCTTCAAAAAGCAGACTCAAAAGCAGTTGTTACTTCCACAAACGGTTTTTTTACGCTTCCATACCTGTAGGTCATTCCGTACACTTGGAAGGAAATGCCTACAAGAACTTGGAAGTTGTCTTTGTAAACTTAAAGATGAAGAACCATGGTTGGCAAGTGCGTGGGGACTGGGAAGGTCTTGTGCATGCTGGCTCGGGCAACAAGCGGGGTATAACCAAATATCCGTGTTTTCCCCTGTGTCTATGGGCCAGTCAAGACTGACAAAATCAGGTCTGGACCAAGAAGAGTTAGCAGCCGAGGGTTGCTAACAGTCGTGAGAAAAAAATTTGTCCTCCCGAGAAACTTTGGTACCTTCCCATAAAGTTCTTCTACCACCTCTCCACATAAATTGTGATTGAATGAAGCAATTCGTAAAATCACTTCCAAAGATGGAGAATGCTTCAAATACTTGGTCACCAAGTTTCCAGGCCTGTCGGAGGCAAAATTGAAGGAAAGGTGGTGTTCGTCGGACCAGACATTAGAAGGCTTATAGTTGATCAAGAGTTTGTCAATACCATGACGGATCCTCAAAAAGAAGGGTGGATTGCATTTAAAGAAGTCGTACAGAAATTTTAGGCAATAACAAAGATCCTCACTACAAAAAGATCGTCGGACGAATACTGAAAGCATTTCAAGCTTTAGGTTGCCTGATGAGTTTGAAAGTGCATTTCCTCCAGTACCACCATGACTACTTTCCTGAAAATTTGGGAGCTGTGAGTGAGGAACAAGGGTTACCGATTCCACCAAGACATTAAAGAGATGGAAAGGAGATACCAGGGAAAATGGGAGCATTACAATGATGGCAGACTACTGTTGGATGCTTCAGAGAGACATTCCAGATGCTACTCACAAGCGGAAATGCACCAAGAGGAGCCTCACAAGGAAGAAGAATCGAGTTTAGTGTGTGTAGGTGAGCTCATTTCAGTTCAAAAAGGATTTTCATGAAAATATTGTAATAAAACTTTAATTTTATAAGTCTATTCCCATTTATTTTGAGGTATTTCCTTATTTAACATAGTTAACCTAAATTGTCAGGAAACGTGATGTCCTATGACAAAATGGAGGTCATTTTCGGATTCAGCACACCAAAAAACATAAAAGATTACGTGGAATAACCAAAACAGCTCTCGAAAAAAATTTTTTGCAGACCCGTGAAATTGTTAGGGGTATGTTTACTAAAGTCCGGGAATTTGCGCGCCGCAAATCAGCGCACGGCAACGCGCCACTTAAACGGTGACAAACGCTCCTAAACGCCCCGCACAGGTGCGAGGAACCCCCGTGAATGTGCGCGACACACTAACGGGCCCCGCACAAATACGGGCCCGCAAATGTCCGAAAGAGGCGTGTAACGGCGAACGGAGGGCGGAGGAAGGTCCCCGAGGGGCGGAGAGACGGGGTCAATGGGCGGGTAAGGGGAGGGGAGAGGCTCCCCGCACATGAACGGGGCCGAATTTCCCATGAAAAAATAGCGCGAGTGAAACAGTCGCGCTAGAGGTCATATAAAGGCAAGAGAAACCATTTCCGTTAGCAATGTACAGCAAAACCGGGGAAACCTGCAAAACGTAAGCAGTGTGATACATGTGCACAGCAGAAAGGTGAAAGTAAAAATAGACAATGACCAGAAAATCAATAATAAAAATAGTAATGCAGCTTGTGAACAGTTACAGTAATGGGCAAATATAAAAAGCACACCCAGGACAGTCCCAGAAAAAAAGATATGAATGTAGGAAGGGCCATGGAGCTGAGACTCCCCACAAATATAAGTCCCAGCCCTGTGGCTGTCCTGGGTGTCTTCCAAATGGTTGCCCACCAATATCACTGTTGCCCAGCTTAAAAGTAAAGCCCCGGTATATGTGTCTATTTCTGGGGTTTAGCTGCATGTTTGTCACCAGACAAGGTGAATGAGGCCACAGTAAAAGACTGAAGAGCAAGCTGTGCATACCCATCCTGACAGGTGTCCTATCACCAGGTACTGCACTGCCTCTGCGGCCACAGTGTGGTGCAGCAGACAGAGCCAGCACCTCCAAAACAGGAGGGTCACAGGTTCAAATCCCAGCTGGGGCTCATGCCAGCCCAGTCCCAATATTTTAACCATCACCAAACAGAGATAGTAAAGACACCCCATTATTGCAGAGAGCATAAACATCTTGCAAACACCCATATTTTACCCTCCAGTGCACATGCACCTGAACAATGGGCATCACCCACAGCCGAGTTCCCCAAATGCAGTCCTGGAGTGGCTCAAACTAATCAGGCCATATGCGTTTGCTAAGATGAGGACATGCCAGCATGTTGGTGGAACAGTACAGAGGGTGGAGGGGGCAGGGGCTGTGAGCCACAGAAGACAGTGGCTTAGCCATGTGCAGTCTGGCACCGTCCACTGCTACAGACAGGCCGTGATGGATGTACAGACATGGACCTCCCAGGGAACCCAGTCAATCTGTGGCTACATGGTGGTGCAGTGCACACAGATAGTGTATGCAAGAACATAAGGTCACAGGTTCAAAGCTCAGCTGGGGCTATGGCCAATTCCACCCACATTTTTGTCCAACAACTAAACTGTGCTGGTAAGCACAAACCTGTAATGCAGAGGAGATAGGCATTGTCTATATGGCTATCATTTCCCATCCAAAGCACATACACCATTAACTGTGGCATCACTCAGATCAGAGTATCCGAAATGCAGACCTGGAGGACCACACACCATTCAGCATCCATGCTGCGGCTAATACTAATGATTGTGCTGCATATCTATGCACCACCCCCATGTTATGCAGATGTAGCACATGCATATCCATGAGGGACATCCTAAAACCAGAACAGTGTCTGACACACCATGACCTGATGTGTGTAACCCATATGAAAGGCATCAACCAACAGGCCATGACACACCCATACCCACAGGCCCCATTGGACAATGCATCCTGGAGAGGCAGGACAGTGGGCCCTGCCTGTAATCCCCAAAAGTAGCAGATGTGTACCTTAGCAATGCCACCCCACACCTATGTACATGGCACACAGCTATCCAAGGTCCCATGTGAAAATATGTTCATAATGATTCAAATGCTCAGTACATGTGTCCCATTGAGCACCACCATAACAATCATTCAGATGTGTGTGTTGTGTGCAGCAGGTCTTGTGTCTGATAGTGCGTACCGCCCTGGGGAGTGACCCCCAACAGTCTATGCCTAACATATCCATGCCTGTAGTGTCACCAGGACTGGTGTGTTGGCCAGAGCTGTCAAACCTCTCGATTGTAGCACAAGAGAGGACCAACCTGGGTAATGGTCACAGCAATGTGAAACATCATCAGACACACCCAAGAAAGGCAGGGCCAAAAATATATGAATGTTGGAAGGGTCACCAGCCCCTGCGGCATAAATGTTGAATGATCACACATTGATGTAGGATAGAGCAGGTTTCCCCACAGCAATGGACAGGTCCCCTATGGCATGCACATGTTGCACAACAGCATGTGTGAGTTGGGGGGAATGTGCAGTAGAGGTAGTTGCCGACATGCACACTGTATGGTTTAAAACTGTGCGCCCCCAGCACCAGTAGCAGAAGGGCCTGTAGCATGTTGGGAGAACTTTACTGGTATCTGAGGGGGCCAGTGGCAGGTGGCCAGAGAAGATGGAGGCTGAGCCAATGCCATGTGGGTGCACCGGACCACAACAGAAAGGCCCGCTATGACAAACAGACATGCCATCTCCAGGGTCCACATTCACTCTGTGACTGCAGTGTGGTGCAGGGGACACAGCCAGTGTGCTGGGGAGCCAAAGATTACCAGTTCAACTCCCAGCTGGGGCCAGCAGCAACACTGTGCACATATTTTACCCACCAGTAAAACGTGAGAGGAAATCAAAACATGTCTTGCAGATAACAACCAATATGTGTAGAGCACCCAACCTTTTTTCGGTGACCTCACAACCTTTTTCTTTTTGTCGGAGCTAGCCGTAGGAAGGTCGGAAGAGAAACCGACCCACACCAAGCGAGTAGCTACTTTATTATTATAGGTTCCTCACCAAAATAAAGTTAAAGGTCATTTAACCATAAAATAGTAAAAAGACTTATCTCAGTACAGAAATGCCAGTTATGAGAGATACACGATGCGCACGTTTCGGGCACTCTAGCCCTGTTTCAAGTGCAATAACTAGGATTCCTCAATCCTCAAATACCATCCTCTGAACGCCGCCAATGCAGCTAAGGTCATTATTACAATGGCTGATGAATCACTTTTAAAATAAAAGAAACGACCAATCAGTATCGGGAAAACCCCCACATGATGGGGAACCCCTGATCTGATTGGTTTTCAAAAGTTATGACGACATCATCATCTTATGCTCTTCAAAACACCTGGTATCATCCTTCCGAAATAGGGATATATCATTATTATGTCATTCCCGATGGTCACATAGAATTGTAACTTAAATAAGACTCTGCCAGTCTATTTCCCTGTTCAAACCTCCTGGCTCCATTGTTTCAAGACGAAAATGCCATCGTTGTTCTATGTATTGCAGACGTTCTTCCTGCTGTCCTCCCCGAGGATTAGCTGGCACATGATCAATAATAGACCATTGAAGCTGGTCAATAGTATGAGAATATTCTATACAATGAGAGACCATGGGTGCAGAAAGTACCGCACATCATGTGGGGGTTTTCCCGATACTGATTGGTCGTTTCTTTTATTTTAAAAGTGATTAATCAGCCATTGTAATAATGACCTTAGCTGCATTGACGGCGTTCAGAGGATGGTATTTGAAGATTGAGGAATCCTAGTTATTGCACCTGAAACAGGGCTAGAGTGCCCGAAACGTGCGCGTCGTGTATCTCTCATAACTGGCATTTCTGGACTGAGATAAGTCTTTTTACTATTTTATGGTTAAATGAACTTGAACTTTATTTTGGTGAAGAACCTATAATAATAAAAGTAGCTACTTGCTTGGTGTGGGTCGGTTTCTCTTCCGACCTTCCTACGGCTAGCTCCGACAAAAGAAAAAAGTTTGTGCGGTCACCGAAAAAAGGTTGGGTGCTCTACACATATTGGTTATTGATTTGCCCTGACTAGAAGGTGTTTTTGTTTGTCTTACAGATAACAACAGCATGTTCAGAGGACCTCTATTATACCATAAGGATCAGTTACCCCTCAAATATGTACAACACCTACAGCAGAGTCCACACAATGCATCACTGGAGGGCCACATGTCAGTCAGCTGTGATGCTGTACCCAATATAGGCCCATGTCAGCATGGTGGCGGATGCCAACTGCTGGCAGAGGGGGCAGAGGCTGCTGCCCCACAGCAGATCCTGGCCTAGCCACCCTCATGTGGCTGCAGTACAATCCAACAGACAGGCCCTGTGTGACAAACAGCCATGGACTCCCCTGGGAATGTACTGTTGCTGTGCTAAGACGGTGGTGCAGTACATGTAGCAAGTGCCTCCAAGCACAGAAGGCCCCAGGTTCAATTCCCGGCTGGGGCACCTGCCATCACAGTCCCAATGTTTTACCCATTCGCGAAACCTTAAAGTAAAGAATGGAACTCCCGTGCTGAGAACATAAGTGTTGGTCACGATACCATAGTTTGCTATAAATACCACACACCACATAAACATATGCCTCACCCACAGCAGAGTCCCCCATATGCAGCCATGGAGGCTCACACATCAATCAGGTTGTCTGATGTCTGCACGAAAGATGTGTGTGATGCAGGTGAGTTGAACACCACCATGGTATGCAGCTGTATCACAGGCATATTAATCACAGATAGCATGAAAGCCCAACAGGTGTTTGATTCACATTGACTGTAGTTGTGCAAACCTCCCTAGAGCAGTGGGCAACAGGGGCAGAAACAGTTGCACCTGCAGGCACCAGTATTGGAAGACCGATGAAGTGGCAGGATGTAGGGCCCTGTGTGGCGTTCAGAAAACTAGCATGTGCATACATCAACAATCCCACACTACACATTTGGAGATGTCACACATATATCCAAAGCAATATATGATCACTGACCGATAAAAATGCTCATGCTACGCACAAGCAGAACAGCGAGCTGTCACAAACCAACGTCTCTGATGTATGTGCAATGTGTGTCAGGTCAGATCTCCTTCAGAGAGTAGCACCCTCGGAAATTACTCCAAAAGTACATCCCAACGTTGCCATGCCCACACTGTGCTCATCACTGTTATGTTGGCCATGGCTCCCAAATAACACCACATCTGTTCAATGTTGTCCTAGGTGTGGGGAGTGTGTGTCTGTCTATCCAGTGTGTGGTGGCTGTCAACACCTCCCACAGACCACACTAATAGCACCGTTGCCATTATTGGCCTGCCAATGTGCATAATGAGGAGCAAAGTACTGTGGGTACACAACAAACAGGGTGGCTGGAGCAGGATGCAGCTACACAGGGCAAATGTGCATGCCTAGGACCATGCTGTGCCTTGGCATCACCCCCACAGACATGGTGTCCATAGCATGCCTTGTGTGGAGGTCACTCTCCCCCTGAACGATCAGTGACCATGGCATGGCTAGGTCCCGACATAGTGCCATATAATAGTTCTCTCATGTGATATATATGGGTGCTGTGTATATGTGAGGCCCAATCACTGAGGTAATTGTGCGGTGGGTGTGCTGACATCCCAGTTATGGGTGCACACAGTCTCCCTGGTAGCATGCACCATGGACTGGCCAGTGGCCTGTCTGCAGTTTGCATGTGTCTGGCTAGAACACCGTGCAGGGTCAGTAGCTGGGCACAGAATGTGCCTGCTGCTGGAAAATGTCAGATGGTGTTGGTGAGCTTAGGCTCTCAGGCCATACTGTCTGTCTGCCGCACCCTGAAATATGGATGCGTCCATAATAGCAGTGAGTGACCTGTAGGTTTTCTGTACCACAGCTGGACCCAGTCTGCTGATGGTGGCAGCTACACCCACCATAGCTGGGATGTAGAATGTGGATATGTTTTGTTTGGGGAAACTGTGTTGCACAGGGAAGGTTTGGTGGTCAGACATACCCGGCCTATAGGTCCTGTAACCTCCTCTCCCCCACCCCCCTGCAAATATATCATGAAGGGCAGGCCACCCACACAGGATATGCCCCCTTCGGGAACATTGTAGCTCACAAGGCCCAGCTGGGTCTTGGAGACAGAAATGGTCAGATGTGCCAAACTATCAGACATTGGCAAACAAATTGATATGATGTATAGGCCATCTCAGCCAGGATAGGTGCTGTGTGTCTCACCTCACCCTCAGGGTGAGCAACAGACACACACACTGGGATGGTCAGTACCCACTCTGCACAAGAAACACAGAAGGTCAATGTCCAACACGAGGCCGAGGTGCTGTGGGGTTGCACACCCTATCACTGGACCATCACTAGACTGCTGCTTTGCATGTGCAGTGCATCATGGGTGCGACTGGATAGACTACACCCTGGTAACTGCAGCACAAAGTCTGCAGAGGTTATATTCTAGCCAGACAGACCTCACATCACAGCCACAGAGCTGTAGTCCCCTGGTGACTGCAATGCCTCTGAAGTGAAAGGTTGTTGGTTCAAATCCAAAGTGTGTGTGTATAAGCAAAGTGATTTATATATTGTCCTTGGCCCCTATACGCCGCCAGTCAGCAGCAGTGCAGGTCTGAATCTATATAATTATGCATGTCCTCTATACTGCTTTTTCCAAAGATCAAAGGCGGTGTACACTTAACATATAATGAACATGGTTTTACATGGAACAGCGCCTACATTGCATAAAAATAACATACATTGAAGATGACATTGTAACATATAGCAAACATTTTGACGGTTCATGGGGACTGTCAAGCCTGGAATGTGTGTAATGTCCTGTAGTACTGGCAATTACGAAACCATCACAGTGCATTAACCCAAGTCCACCCTATACGGTTGTGTAAGGAGCACATGATGCAGACAGCACTGTGAGGATCACAGAGATTCCAGCACTATTTCACAGTCAGGGACCTGTCACTGGCTGCACTCACCAAGAACCACACTGTGGATGGAAACATGCAACCTCTGGCTCCACAGGTATCAAGGTTAGGTGTGGGCCACAGCTCGATTGCTAAGAACACATGCCTGTCTGGTGAAAGAGGCAGGCATGCAGACAGTGTGCAATGGTCACCAGGGGTGCGCTGTTCCATTGGTGAGAATGGTGTACTGCACATGATGTACGTAGCAGTGTGAGGGTCTTGCCAATAGCAGCACCTCTGTAATGTGGAAACCGGTCTGGGGCAGGTAACAATGTTGCAATGTATGAAGATATATGTCTGGTGCAGCACAGATGTACATGAAAAAACCATGGCTACTGTTGCACTCAAGTATGAGAATGTGTGATGCCTGAGACAGGCAGTCCTGAGCTCAACTGGAAGATGTAACCCATGACGGCTGGTTAAGCAGTCCATGTATCAACCATTGAGCTATTTTGCAAAAACCAGGACTGTATGCCGTCACACATACCAAAGGATAATGTGCAGTGTGGTGACATGGGGACCCACATAGTCCTGTAATGTCCAACACGCAACCTACTTTGCGTGTGCAATGCTCATATATGAATCACCCCCCCAACCCCGATGGCAAACACCACAAAATGTCTGTCCAGACATGGAGATACACCACACAACATATTGCACTGGCACACACAACCCCCTATCACCAGGTTGAGTGACACCTGATGCTGATGGTTTGTCTGCACCCATAACTAGTAGTGTCTGAGCACTACCTGCTATGTGACACACATAGCACACCTCATCTGACAATGCATCAGCAATCAGTTGCTATGTGTCCAGAGGTTCAAAACCACACTGTGTGGACAAGGGTAAACCATAATAATAATTGTTTGTCAAAGTGACATTAGAGACACCCCAGTAACTATGTAATTAGGCACAGAACAGTAAACATATTTTGAGCACAACCATTACTAATCAATATGAATGGTGCGTGTAGATAGTATTTGCAATTTGCAGACGCACAGCCATGCGGAGCGCAAGGGCGTGCAGAGATCTGACGCGCAGCCATGCGAAACGCACGTGCGCGATACGTCACGCGCAATTCCGGAAGTTGCGCCGGGAGCGTCCGCGCGTCACCACGCCCAGAAACAAACATGGCGTCCCGAACCAGGAAGCCGGCTTTCAGCCACAGAGAGCTGTGCCACCTGGGCTCCCTGATAGCCCAAAAGCAGCACAGGCTGTTCCCAGGGCCCTCCAGGAAAAAGAACATGGGGAGGGTCCTGAGGGCCTGGGAGAGGGTGACCAGGCGTTTTAACAGGCAGGCAGACCATCCACGGGAGGTAAGTGAATGGACCTAGGTCAAAATAAACATACACACATACAGGGTTGATGTCAGCTGTCCATGCTGTTGTAAGTAGTCTGTATAAGTTTAGTGTAGCAGGTGAAACACATGCCATATAAATGTGGTATCACATCTGATTGTGTGGCCATGTAGCCAGGTGTTGACGGTTTGTGCCAAAGAGGGCATGATGGCCCCCTGGCGTCATGACAGCTGCTGGTGTTGATACAGCAAAGCAGACTGTAACAAACCTAGGCCATGCATCTGCATAAGGAGCGTATGCAAACATCCTGTGTTGATGGCGGTATCTGCATCAGCAGGGTAACACATAGGGTTACCCATCAGGGGTGGTGCAATGTTAAGCACATGGGGCCTCAGACATACAGGTGATCTGGGGTTGTCTGCCAATGTTGTTTAATACATCCACCCTATCCTCAGGGGTCCAGAGAGCCACTCAAAGTGTGCACTCAGTCACTCTGTGGATATGTGTGTGTGTCAGAATGTTCTGGGGATCACCATCACCATCTCCAGGAGTCTACAGGGCCACACAAAGTGGTCCCCACACCCAATGGGGATATGGCTGTGTGTACTGATGTAGTTGGAAGCATCCCCCTACCTCCAGGGGGCCAGAGAGACCATCCAAAGTGGGCTCTGTGTCACCCTGGAGATATGGCTGTGTGTACTAATTTAGTTGGTAGAATACCCCTACCTCAAGGAGTGCAGAGAGCACATCCAAAGTGGGCTCTGTGTCACCCTGGAGATATGGCTGTGTGTACTAATGTAGTTGGAAGCATCCCCCTACCTCCAGGGGGCCAGTGAGAACATTCAAAGTGGGCTCTGTGTCACCCTGGAGATATGGCTGTGTGTACTAATGTAGTTGGAAGCATCCCCCTACCTCCAGGAGTGCAGAGAGACCATCCAAAGTGGGCTCTGTGTCACCCTGGAGATATGGCTGTGTGTACTAATGTAGTTGGAAGCATCCCCCTACCTCCAGGAGTGCAGAGAGACCATCCAAAGTGGGCTCTGTGTCACCCTGGAGATATGGCTGTGTGTACTAATGTAGTTGGAAGCATCCCCCTACCTCCAGGAGTGCAGAGAGACCATCCAAAGTGGGCTCTGTGTCACCCTGGAGATATGGCTGTGTGTACTAATGTAGTTGGAAGCATCCCCCTACCTCCAGGAGTGCAGAGAGACCATCCAAAGTGGGCTCTGTGTCACCCTGGAGATATGGCTGTGTGTACTAATGTAGTTGGACGCATCCCCTACCTCCAGGAGTGCAGAGAGGCCATCCAAAGTGGGCTCTGTGTCACCCTGGAGATATGGCTGTGTGTACTAATGTAGTTGGAAGCATCCCCCTACCTCCAGGAGTGCAGAGAGACCATCCAAAGTGGGCTCTGTGTCACCCTGGAGATATGGCTGTGTGTACTAATGTAGTTGGAAGCATCCCCCTACCTCCAGGAGTGCAGAGAGACCATCCAAAGTGGGCTCTGTGTCACCCTGGAGATATGGCTGTGTGTACTAATGTAGTTGGAAGCATCCCCCTACCTCCAGGAGTGCAGAGAGACCATCCAAAGTGGGCTCTGTGTCACCCTGGAGATATGGCTGTGTGTACTAATGTAGTTGGAAGCATCCCCCTACCTCCAGGAGTGCAGAGAGACCATCCAAAGTGGGCTCTGTGTCACCCTGGAGATATGGCTGTGTGTACTAATGTAGTTGGAAGCATCCCCCTACCTCCAGGAGTGCAGAGAGACCATCCAAAGTGGGCTCTGTGTCACCCTGGAGATATGGCTGTGTGTACTAATGTAGTTGGAAGCATCCCCCTACCTCCAGGAGTGCAGAGAGACCATCCAAAGTGGGCTCTGTGTCACCCTGGAGATATGGCTGTGTGTACTAATGTAGTTGGAAGCATCCCCCTACCTCCAGGAGTGCAGAGAGGCCATCCAAAGTGGGCTCTGTGTCACCCTGGAGATATGGCTGTGTGTACTAATGTAGTTGGAAGCATCCCCCTACCTCCAGGAGTGCAGAGAGACCATCCAAAGTGGGCTCTGTGTCACCCTGGAGATATGGCTGTGTGTACTAATGTAGTTGGAAGCATCCCCCTACCTCCAGGAGTGCAGAGAGACCATCCAAAGTGGGCTCTGTGTCACCCTGGAGATATGGCTGTGTGTACTAATGTAGTTGGAAGCATCCCCCTACCTCCAGGAGTGCAGAGAGACCATCCAAAGTGGGCTCTGTGTCACCCTGGAGATATGGCTGTGTGTACTAATGTAGTTGGAAGCATCCCCCTACCTCCAGGAGTGCAGAGAGACCATCCAAAGTGGGCTCTGTGTCACCCTGGAGATATGGCTGTGTGTACTAATGTAGTTGGAAGCATCCCCCTACCTCCAGGGGGCCAGTGAGAACATTCAAAGTGGGCTCTGTGTCACCCTGGAGATATGGCTGTGTGTACTAATGTAGTTGGAAGCATCCCCCTACCTCCAGGAGTGCAGAGAGGCCATCCAAAGTGGGCTCTGTGTCACCCTGGAGATATGGCTGTGTGTACTGATGTAGTTGGAAGCATCCCCCTACCGCAAGGGGGCCAGAGAGGCCAACCAAAGTGGGCTCTGTCACCCAGGTGATATGGTGCAGTGTGACACAGCAGATGAGCCAATCACCCGTATCTCAGGCACACATGATACATGCGTTGTGTGGGCAGGGCGTCAACATGTTGCAATGCTGTATCCTGATGATGATGCGCCCTGGCACACACAAGACCCTGGTGGCGGGGGAGCTGAACGTGACGGAGGGTATGTCAGGCAAATGTGTGCAATAAGGTATAGTGGTCTGGCTGCACGGCATCCGCAGTCCAGGGGCCACATAGCCCAGGACAAACACTGTAGATGTATGGAGATGATATGTAGGATGCAGATCTGGATGCGCGTGAGCAAATACCCACACACAGTATCTCCAAGAACCAGGTCACAACCTCTGCAATGGCAACCTGTCTACAGCTATGTATGTTGATTCAGGTCGCTCCTACCCACAGCCCACAGGCATACCGCCCCTGTGTGCATAGGTATCTCACAGATGCCCTTGAAAGGTTGCAAGCACACAGTCAGGTTGGCCCAGATAGCCTAAGAGGCACACATGACCAGAGGTGCGAATAGCCCATAGTGTGTGCAGTGACACCTCCCAGACACATACACGACACAGGTTAGAGGAACATATGAACACCCGATACGCCTGTTTGGGACAGATGCCTGTCCACCATGACCAGTATGCTATGTCCAACATTTGCCAAGGTTGGACTGACGTAGCTATCAACATCCCCATGACATACAGGATACACTGATCCTGTAGTGGTATGGCAAGTGACATCTCTGGCTATGTACAAAGGCATGTGTCATGGACGTGTCCCCTGCCAAGGTGCATAGGGGAACCCACCCAATGTCTTATGTGTCTCCAAACACCCATGTGTGCTGGTAAATACTGTTGCCATTGGTCGTGGAGTGCATGGCATGTGTACATAGTGTGACCCCAAATGTGTATGATGTAACACCCACAGGGTGACAGGGCTGAGCATGGACACCATCAGTGGCCACAACACATGGACATGGCAATGCCATGTCTCTCAAGGGTGCCAAAGGGAAACAGATATGTGCGCTATGGGAGACCTGCACAATGCACATAGGTGTGACTGCACACATGGCAACACACACAGCTAGGCATGTAGGTTGTACTGGGTACAGCTACACATCTGGAACAAGCAGGAATGAGCTGACACATGATGGTACCTGATGGCCTGTTGAGGCCAGCATGCCACAGCTCCCCACCAGACATCTGGTAAGCACAGGGGGGGATCACACAGCACCTGTCACCGTCCCTGATGTCAGCCCAAAATGCTGCACCCCAGATCATTAGGTTAGTCCGACTCCCCATCTCTGTGTCCCTGTATGTGCACTACACCCGACGTTATAGCCATCCCTGTGTCTGTGTCTGCTGATGCCGCCAGAACCGTTGATACTGGTGTATGTGAAAGACCCTCACCAGTGGTTGTGTGGACCTCACCGAAGCACAAGACAAGGGGGTCCTTGGCAATGACACACCCATGTCCTCACAATATCTGTGCCCAGTCCAAAGCCACAACACCAGCATGGAAGCCACGCCCTGTGTCAGGGGACGGACGTGGGGGGTGCTGATCCCTCCCCAGTCACTGTCAGCCATGCCCAGTGTGCTGACTGCCGAGGGCCCGCATGTGCGATGTCACGATGATTGTACAGTGGGTTGGCACACAGGGGTGGTAGGCTGAAGCAGGCAGCCAGGCACAGTGGCCACCACCACACAAACATGGCTGGGTGGGGAGCAATGTCCCCTGTGCAGCCCCATGTTCCCTGTGTATCACATCTGACACAACATACAGTGTGCTGGGTCTAAAGGGGTCCCGAACCCTAGCACATGGGGTTTCCCTGGTGGTGGGACTGAGGAGCGCACACTGCACAAACATCCCTGGTGGTATCACTGGCCATGAATAGCGACTCAGTGCCCACAGCAAGGTATGGGGTCAGCAGATGTGTCTAAACCCCATGTGCCATGCTGAGTGGCATGGGCTGTGACAGTTAAATAGACACACGCAGAGCAAGTGTCACCAGCGCACAGGGTGCTGGCCACAAAACATGCTAGTGCAGCTAGCCGTGCCCCAACAAGGTATCTGTAACCACCCCATACCACACACATGGTGTGACTACAGGCCACAAAGATGATGGCCACAGCATGGGCATATGGACCATCAGTGCATGTGTTTGGCATGTGGTACCCATTGGTGCAGGGTCACACCTGGTAGTATGTGCCTCTGTCCTAGTACCGCAGTCTGCCACATCCCCCAGGGACAATACACGTCCAACCCGCTGTGTTGACCAGTGAATGTGACCACTCAGAGGATAGTACTGTCAATTGCAAGGGGGTGCCTGCATGTCCCAACACACAACTGTTGTTGGGCGATGACATGTCCCACCAGGGGCTGCCATGTCCTGTGGGCAGGGTCCAATCACGTGCAGTCACAACTGATGTACAACACCGGACACATGAGGTAGACAACCCCACCATACACAGACCCCATGGGAGGATGCTACACCTACAGGAAACCCAAACGTGCAGGTCATCCCCATGAACAGGATGGCATACACCCCCAACAACCCCCCACATGCCGTACAGCTATATAACAGCTATGCTGCGTTGACGTCACCTGCGTCCCCAGAGAAAAGGCACCCTAATCGTACCAGTGTGGGGTACGCAGGTATGCTGAGGACAGCATGACACAGAGGACATGCCGTGAAACAGCTTGGTAGGTGCCCATGAACAATGATGCCTAGCTCGCAGTTTGTGCCATGCATCCCTGCTGTCACCCAGGATACTGTCCAGAGCCCTGTTCCCTGTGGATGGCATGGATGTGGGTCTGCCAACATCGCTGACACCTAGATGCGCACCTCACACATGACAAGTGTGAGGTCCAGGTAGGCCATGTCAGGCATGCCTGTGGCAAACGAAAATCATGCTTACAGTGTCGCATTGGAATGGTGACGGGGCATAGTTAGGGTCCCTGCCATTGACATTGTGGCACGGACCTGTGGCTGCATTGCTGCACCAGCAATGGACCACCTGTCATAGGATGAGGTGTGATCCACCCCCTGTATGTGTCTCCCACTGTCAAGCACAATCCCCATGCAAACATCCCGAGCGTGGATGCTGACAGGCCAGTCCTGGCCAGGTGGTCCCAGAAACGATGCGTGCGCAACTGAAGGACCACCCACAAACCCCCTCTGTGCAGCACGAATGGATGCTAGCAGTCAGATGCCCAACATGGCACACCCCCAGCTTAAGATGATATAACTGGCAGCGACACACAAAACATCACATGTGGGAGACACCCAGACGTATATGGTCCACCAGCGACACCACCCACAGGACCCCAGGGTACCTGGTGAGGTCTCCCCCCCCCTTGCCCATCCACGGAAACATCTGTAGTCTATCCCATGAGGCCCATGTCCACCCATGCATGTGTTGTGGGACAGACCATAGGACGCCTGGAACATGCCCAGCACATGAGCCAGCCCAGGAGACACCCCCGAACAACCCCTCCACCCACAACATAACATCGGAACACTTCCCAGAAGCAGACCCCATCAGACCCCAGGGGATATGTGTGAGAGAGGTCAGGAGGGATACACGTGTTAGCACCCCAAGAAATGGACGGTGTGTTCCACAGCCCCTATCTGTGCACACCTGAGTCAACCGGAGGGAGCAGACACATCTGGGAGCCCACAGGACTGGCCAGGTCTATCCCTGCGATAGGTGGACATATGTCACGACCTTAAACATTTATTACCATTCCCCCACAGGCCACACTAACCCCCCCACCCGAGCACATGGATGACGGCAACCATGTGCACAGCCACCCCTCAGTCCGTCAGTCCACAGAGTATCCCCTATATTGGTAGGGGTGGGGCGGCTCAACACACAGCTCACACCCTGGGTCCAGACACAGCACACACAGTATGCACATGGTGCATGGCTGTGAAAGCTGCCGAGCTGTGTGGCAGGGCACATGTGTATAACCACACCTGGACGTGATGGACATCTGGAAAAAGCCACTGCAGGGGGTAGGCCTGCTTCCCCTCCCACACACCAGGTCCATGCTACGATGTATGTGGTTGCAGAGATACCCTGGGAGCTGGCACAGCCCCTCGCACATCTCATTGTGGTCACACAAGCATGACAGCTTCGCAGACTGACAACAACACACCAGCTGCAGCTGTGACATCCCTGCATTGTGCACATTGGAACATGGGACCTGCAAGTAAATCACCACCTAGACCCTGAAATGCACCAGCAGGTGGGTCACATGGACGCATCATGGGCCCCACCCTAGTCTGTCTGTGTGCATGTCAACACACGAGCAACGACATGGAGACTGCAGATGACCAACAAGGGCCAGTACTGCTCAGCTGGGGGCCCACATAGGGATGCTCTGTGTGATAGGGATGCTGTGAAACACCAATCACAAACATACACATCCCTGAGCCAACCCCCATAGGGAATGTCACAGATCCCTAATGTGTGGGTGAGCTGCCACACAGGGCACACACATTATGGGGTGCATACCCTGCCAATGGTGCCCAGGGGGCGCCACCAATGGTGACAATGTCCCACGTGAAGCATGGGACCACAGACACACCCACCATGGACAGCTGCTGTCAATGCACAGCTGGGATGTGTCTGGCAAGGTAGATCATCTCCCCTAGGTGATATTTCCCCCCCTCATCCACTGTGTGTCTGTCACGCCCCACCGGTTGCCCCCGTCGCTCCTCTCCCTCTGTCCATCATTGTGGCAAAACCATTCCACCAATGTCATGTGTGGCTGTGGTGATATGGGTGGGTCAGCATGCAGTCAACATGTGATGCTGCTGAGAGCTGCCCTATGTGACACTGCATGTGTGTGCCAGCTAGGCTCGTCTGATACTGCTGTGACACAGCTGTGCAAACCTACACCCACATGTCCAAGGCAAGGGCATCCGGGGTTGTGTCACGCAGCTGTATATGCCACAAACAGCAGGGGTGGTGCTGCAGGTACATGCGTCACACACAGGGCAATGTAATCTGGTTGTCTGCTCCAGTGACAGGTGTTAGGTGCTGACCACAGACAACGTTTATATATCCACAGGTGGAGGACCTGAGGAAAAAAGCGCGGGAGCTGCGGCATTACCACCCGGAGTTCCTGGAGAGGTGCAGGACGGAGCGTCAACAGCACCATGATGGTCAGTATTGCCAGGGCTAGGTTGCAGGTCAGGTCGGCCATGGGCCCACCAGCCTGTGTCTCACCTGTATCTGTAAATGTTGTATGTGACACACATGGATGTGCCCTGATGTCTGTCATCCTTCACAGACAGTGATACCAGCGATGGGGCGCCACACACATCCAGCTATTGCCTGCGCAGACCCACCAGCCGGCACGCGAGGCAGGAGGAGCCAGACGCGGAGGAACAGGAGGGGCCGACGGAGGAAGAGGAGGAGGTGGCCATGGAGGCGGAGCCACTCCATGTGACAGATGTGGGGGAGGAGGAGGGGGAGGAGGAGGACGTCACCCCACCCACCCATGACCAGGGGGAAGAGGAGGAGGAGGAGGAGGACGATGATGTCCTGATAGTGGGTGCAGGGGAGGGGGGAACAGGGGGTCTGGGTGGAGGCAGGGTGGGGGGAGGGAGGGGCACGGACAGGCCAGGGGGGGCGGGGGGAGGGTGCACAGGGAGGGGGGAGGGGCGGGAGGGGGGTGTTGGCAAACACAGCCCAGCACAGGGCCGAGGGGGCAGCAGCCAGACACTGCAGGCATCTGAACGGCATGGGTGGCAGCATGAGCGTGCACCACCCAGGGCCACTGTCACACCACATGCACATGCCAGCACACAGACTGCAGCCACTGTGTGTCTGTGTGCTGGCAGGTGCATGGACGAGGTGTTAGTGGCCCTGGCTGATGCACGACATGACACCCATGTCGTGCTACATGCGGTGCAGTCTCTGACTGTGGCTGTTCGGCAGGTGGCAACTGATGTGGTGCATTTGGCATCCCGGTTACCACCTGCCGAAGAGCATCACAGGTACCAGCGATGGAACCTGTGATGCCCCCATGTGCCCTGTGCTGGGCTGTGTTCACCCCCCTGAGTGTGTGTTGTTGGTTGGCCATGTTGGCCATTGTTAATGTTGGCCCAAATAAAGTGTACATAGTTTCGTAACCCAATGGTCACGTGTCATTCCTACATTCAACATGTATGCAAGCACGGGATATGTATTGCGACCTGCAGGGCCAGGTGGGGCGGACTTGGGTGTCATACGTGTCGTGCGCGCACATGCAGTCAGAGGGGCCATATATGTGTGGGGCTGTGGGTACTGGGTGGGGCCATGGGATGCCGCCTGGCGGGGGTCCACCCAAATTACACTGACACATGGATGTGTGCTATGTAGCCCCATGTGTTGCTGACTGCCTGGACCACCTGACACATGACACCCCTGTCTGCCTTATGATAAGGAAGCATATCATAGCTCAGGTAGGAGCTATAGAACATATGATGTGACCCTGACCAAGCAACCTGTCAGTTCTGGTAGAAGCAAGAAAACAGAGTTGTCACATAAAAGACTACCAGTCCAAGATTGCACCAGGTTTCCAGCAGCCATGAGAGGGGCTGTCGTGAGGAAATGTGTGTGCAAACAAGAGAGCTATGAGGTAATCCCTAAGCACTCATCTCAAAGGGCTGGGCCTGATTCAAGACAGCTGCGCTGTGTTAGGGAGCAGCACACATTAGAACAGGATACGAAAATAGCTTATTCGTCAGATAACAGTTTCAAGAACAGCTACAGCAACTGCTACAGAGGGAGGAAGAGATACAGAGACAGAGACAGCAACGGCTACAAGCTCAAGCACCAGTATCACCTGGTGAAACAGAAGCCATGCCATGCAGATAGAGAGAGAAGGTAACTCTCTGGATGGAAGAGAAGAAAGGCCATTGGAAGGTCTGGGAGATTCCAAGCCAGTACTCATACTGGGAGGTAGTCCAAAAGCCAGCAGAGTCCATTGCACAGGAGTCAGCCAGAGGAATGGGGTGGCAGAGATAGGAATCACCAGTGGCCACCTGTAAGAGAGAAGACTGCATGTGGAAGGGACGTTCAGACCAAGGCCAGAAGGTATGTGAGAGGAGATCCAGTGTCCAGGGATCAAGAATGGAAGGCTGGACATCAGAATTGGGTTACATATTGGCCAGGCTATACAGAGAGGAATAATGATAGCAGGAGAGGCTCAGGTATGAACACTGATCCAGACCCTATCTATAATAGAGAATGGCAGCAAGGGAATAAGCATTCTCATGATAGTGCCTTAATGAAAGACTCGTCTGTGCCAACGTATGACACTGACCCTATGCTGATTGATACAGCAGATGAACGTACAGTTTATATGGACTGTTCTCTATCTAGATGCTATTGCTAGCTGTCTCTGAGCAAACACATCAGCCATCACAAAGAAACCTAACGTTGTTCTTTATTCCCACTGCAAACAGCTCTTAAAGCAGGATTTGGGCTCACACAGTAGCAGCCAGCCAGCTAAAGGCTTTCAGCTGGTCCATTGATAGTAATGAGGGCTGCACATGATTGTGTGTGTGAGCAAGGGAGAATCACTGCTGAGATCGGCGTGGAAAATAAGCAGAGGTTAACCTAACCAGCAAAGTGTATTCTTTACATTGTGCCTTTATATTTGTTAATTATCTGCTAATAAAACATTAGCTAATTGCCTGACATGCTGAAGGTTTTGTCTGGTTTACTTTGTGACCGTTTGTTATCCATTTTAAACACTGCAAGCAAGTAACCTCATTTATAGTGCTATCAGGCATACATGTGCTGGGTGAATTAAACCCCATCAATAAAAGAGGTATGTTATTGATCTTACCACATGGTTTCACAACTCAAATTATTGTCATCAGCTGTGTTTGGGAGTGAATGAACTACAATACCCACAATACCTGCAGGAATCATATGTATATATGCATCGTCAAGATTGTGTAAGCTCTCACCCTCGGCAGCCGTCTGACAGCCGTTACCACCCACATGCCCGAGGGGTGTGCCATGACGTGCAATGTGCTTTGCAAGCAGGGGCGAATGTCAGGCAGCTGCACACAGTGGCGAGTGTAGGTAGGGGACAACATTACTATGGAACACATCAGTACGCGTGAGGTCTGGGAATATGCACCCTCCCTGACCATGGGTGTGTGTGAGCAGCACCCAGCTCCTGGCCCTGGGCAGCTGACACACCCTGTGAGGGCCACAGCCATCCTGTTGTGCCAGTGCTGCAGGTGTCACTGGCCAGCCAAGCCACACATTGGCAACGTGCTAAGGGTAAAGGGTAAATGGTCATGGACCAACCATGCATGTGCACAATACATACGGGACCACAGGTGCACAAATATGCTACAGACCTGGCACACACTGTTTGCTACACTTTTATTTGGCTAAGGTTACTTTTGACGGCGCGGCCGACCACGCCTGGCCTGACCCATCCCCCCCACCCTCTGCAGTGCAACACCCTCCCCCTGTGAAGATGGAGGCGCTCGTGGCCGAGGAGCCGGTGCCGGTGCTGGTGCTGGTGCTGCTGCTGGTGCCGGTGCTGCTGCTGGTGCCGGTGCATGTACCCCCTGCTGTCTTGCCGCCAGCATCCCCTCCAGGGCTACACACATGCGTTCGTAAGGTATAGCTCTCACCACCTCTGTGAGGCCCTGTATCTGTGCGGTCGACTGGTCCAGCTTGTTGCATACGACATCAATGGATGCTCTGATGTCCATCAACGCCTCACGCAGGCCTGTGTGTGAGACAGAGCGTTGTATGAGAGATAGTCCGTGGTCTGGGAACTACATCAACACAGTGACAGGTTGCACATCATCACCAGGGCTAGTACTGTGGTGTGGCTTACCCCTGTAGACAAAGGTGTGTGGCGATGTGGCAGCGTGTGCCCCACTAGTGTGGGGAGACCCCACACACAGCACACGGTCCACACTCAGAGATGTTCTTATGCACGTGACCCATGTGGCTGTGCTGAATCACACATGTAATGCATGGTCTGCTACGGTTGTGCATCCAGGGGACTGAACACATGTTTCAAGGACATGGGAGCTGATGGCTGATACAGGGACAGGGACAACAAATGCATACCATCACAGGTGTCCCCGAAAGGGTGGGGGTCAGGGGGACAGGGTGGGGCCACAGTGCAGCAGGAACACAGACCTTTGACAGGTCCATGTTGGAGGGGGCTCAGGTCACAGGGGGGCGATGTGTGCATTGGTACAACAGACCCTCACTGGCGTATGTGCACAGCTGCAGCATCCGTCTGGCAATGATGTTAGGAGAGGGTACGGGCCATGTTGTGTGATGGCAGGGACATGTTGTTTGTGGGGAGGGACATGGTACCAGTGCGTACTACCTGGGCAAGACAAGCGGCGGGCATGGTCCGATAGGATTGGACAAGAGATGGATCCGCAGGGGCTGTCTGCCCCACACACATACAGGCAATGTAATGCTGGTTATGCACATAGCAGGTGCTGCCCCATGGGGTGTGGTGCGTCACAACACTGCATGGAGGGGGGGAGTGCCGTGACCTGCAGATGGGTGTGCACCTGCGGGGTATGGTCCAACGCTATACACAACAGAGGACAGCACATGACCAGTGTGTCCATGTAGGTGACCGACCCAGCTGTGCAATGTGGGGGCATATTGTCATGTCCCCACGAGGGGTACATGTTATTGCACACATTGATATGTCATGCACGTCATCGTATATGTGCGCAATCAGGGGGCCCGGTGGGACATGTCCCTCACCCGGGCCAACTCTACATTGTCCCTGACCTGGACATCTGGTGGGTGCCAGGTATCTGGGTGTCTGGACAGGCCTTGTCTGCTGTAGGGCTATCATATTCTGGCGGGCAACAACATCTCTAGCATGGTGTGACAAGGGGCAGTGGGCCACAACAGGTGCAGGGCTTCATAGGGCATGGTGGGTCTGTCCCAGTTCCCCCGGACAATGTGGCAAATGCCATTCATATGCGTGTGTGTCAGCTGCATGTGTGCGATGCGGAAGACTATTGCTAGGTCAATGCATGTATGCATCCCCTGTCTGTTAACATGTGGCCGCTGTCAGACAGATGCCTGGGTGTGATTCATCCCAGGCCTGTCAGGGGTATATACTAATATGTTGCGCAGGGGTATGTGGGGGATGTAGCCCATCTATGACAGACACAGCTGCTCACACTGATCAGTTATGCCTCCTCAGGTGTGACGGCAACAGGATATTGCTATGTGGGGTGACGTCCACCAACACAGATATGCCTGGTAGCACACACAACAGGATACCTGCTGTCAGTGTTAGATGTGCGGTGACACGGGGCAGGGGTGTCAACAGTTGGACATGTCAGGGAATCCCCAGAGATGTGTGCAGACCTGTCTGTACACAGCATGGCTTTTGATGTGCAGGCTGTGGCAAGGTTATCCATACCAAGCATCCGAACACAAACATAGGAACATGGGAACATGAGATATGCCATACATGGTCACACCAGGGTCCATCAAGCACAGTATGCTGTTTCCAACAGTGGCCAATCTAGGTCATATGTACCTAGCTGTTTCCCCAAGGGACAGTGGTCCCACAATGCTTGTCTTTGATCAAGTAGTGATATCCAGGGTAACGTCCTAATGATGGTTTATGGACCTTACCACAGGTACCTGTCCAAACATGTTCTATACACAGCTCCACTAACAGCCTTTACTACATCCTCAGTCAGACTATCCCAGCGTTTGAGTACACGTTTTGTGTAAGACGACATCCTGTTATCAGTTGTAAATAGATAACCGTGTCGCTCCAGTGCATGTCCCCCAGCCTCTAGATATTCTGATAAGGTGTTCAGGTCATCTATGTCTACCCATTCAACACCGTCCATGGATATGTAGACCTCTATCACTTCTCCCCTCAGCGGTCTCTCTCCCAGGTTATAGAGCACCAACCTTTTTAGCCTCACCTCATAGGAGTGGACTCCCATCCCCTTTGCCATTTTGGTGGCCCTTATCTGACCCACCTCTGTATTTGCTAGATCCCAATTCATTTTACGGTGACCAGTATTGCACACAATATACAGGGTGTGTCATCAACATGGAACGCTATAGAGGCATGTTAACATATGTTGTTATAACTGACATTGCTGTCCAGATCATACCTATCGCCCTTTATGATAATCTGGCCGCCGCTGCACTATGGGCCAAGGGTAGGAATATGGTATCTGCAATGACGCCTACAACATCTCCCTGGGTGGTGGCGCCAAATGTTGAACCCAGCATCATGACACCATAGTTTGGGTTGGGCCTCCCTAGGTGCATATCCCTGCACCTCACCACATTATCCCTCATCTGCCATTCTGATGCACAGTCCCCCAGTTTATCAGGGTCCTCTTGCATGTATCCGCAATCCCTGTGGGTTTCAGCAACCTGACATTGTTGTGTGTCATGTGCATATCTGTTAACTTCACCTGTCACACCACCTTCCAGGCCATTGAGGACTATCTGAGGAAGCAGCAGACCCAGCACAGATCCCGGTGGTACACCACTATTCACCTTTCCCCATTGGGGAACCTGGCCATTTAGCACCACTCTCAGCTTCATATCTTCCAACCTGTTCACGATACACAATGGTACACTGCCTCCCATCCCAGGTATCTTCAGCTTTGCAAACGGTCTCTCATGCGGGACCATGTCAGAGGGTCCCTGCCAGTCCAGATACACAGCATCAACCGACTCACCTTTGTCCACCTGCCTCTTCACACCCTCATTATAACATAACTGATTAGTGGGACAGGATCCTCCTGGTCTAAAGCCACGTTGGCTGTCCCCCATCAGGTTGTGCCTATCTACCTGCTGGGTACATATATTCATTATGATGGTATCTACCATTTGTCACGGTACTGACATCAGGCTCAACGGTCTGTGTGTTCCCGGATAACCCCTCGATCCCTTTTTACAAACCATACCCATACCCATAACCATATCCGTGACCCAGAACATTACCATACCCATAGCCAACGCCGTATGGATCACCTGTTCTCTGCAGGTTGACCTTCCATCTCCCACACATGGACTCCTGGGTCATTGCATCAGGGCACACATTCATGTAGGTACGGCTCAATTGATAGCAAGTACCCAGCTCATCATCCACCTGGCCTGCCTCCCACTGCGTGGCTATCAGTCATACCCAGGGGCCTCACTGGGTGGATTTGATAGCAGGTTTGTCTGTCTGTGCGATGGTAGGTGTACGTTCCAACATATTATGACATAACGGATGTGGACATGCGGTAATCCATGTATCCCCAGCCTGTACCATGGGGCTCCTCCCCCCCGTCAACAGTTATGTTTCCATATGAGGGCCTGACACAGCGGGATTCCCCAATGTAGACGGTCATGCTGCATACGTATTTCCCAGCTGTCCTCCAGGGGTGTAGCCAGGGCATAGGTCAGTGTTTCCACCTGTGCTCCCATCGCTGTGAGGGTTCCTCGCCAGATATTCTGGCCATTATGTTCACCAGTTACCATGTTCAGCCGCCCAACACAGTTCCAGGGACACCGGCACTCTCGTCACATACCATCTGGCACGTGTCCCTGGGTCCCTATGACGTGCAGACACCGCTGGCAGAGGTACCGTCTGGAGATGCCTAGCTCTACAGCACCATTTCCCTGACCCTCACCACTACTCTGATGTGGGACTGCCTTCTGATTGTGTCCCAGTACACGTACCTCTCCTGCGTCGGCGCCACCTCACAGCGCATCGTCGCAGCATCCCTCGAAGGGTCACATGCCATCTCTGTCTGTACACTGTGTCCTTTGCATCCGCTGATGTCGCTGGGGATCCTGATCATGCTCCCTGACATGATAGTCCACTGTAGATGGCACTCCATGTGGCCTATGCCTTGTTGTGTGCTCCACCCTAGCACTGCACAGCTGTGCTGACTCAGGCCCTGACCTTTGTGGTGTGTAGTTGGGTTACACCTCATAGCCCTCTTGCATGGACACACGGTACCACACACCAGCTCCTTTTTTGTCTCTGGGGACCCTGGTGCATTCTGGGAGCGGTGGTGTGTCATCGCAGGTACCTGCTGTCACATGCCAAACAGGACTGACAGTTTGCTTGTCCAGGGTCACTCACCCTATCAGGGGCTCGCTCCTGACCTAGGACACGCTCGCTCCTCACCAGGTTCACACAACACTGCAGTTATGCCGGCATATGACTGTGTTCATTGGCCCTCAAATGGTGTGCTGTTTGTTACCTGACCACCCGCCACCCAAAGCCATACCCCTGTGTCTATTCCGCCAATATGCCACGTACATAACCCTCACCAGTAGCAGCTGTTGATGTACAATGTGACAAACAACACAATCACATCACACAGGGAACAGTTACATATATCTTGTGTATGTGACCACCTCATGCCACCCACCTTCAGCATTGTGTGCTCCACCTGCGCCATGGCTGCGCAACTCAGACATCAGAACGTCCATCATGTGGCTGGAAGGGGCCTGCAGCTGTTGTGGTGGGGGACCCATAGCCTGGCTGTCAACAGGCTGCTGCATGTTTCCGGCCATCCCAAGTGATGATCCACTGGTCCTGGGGGGCGAGGGCTGTGGGCCAGTTGCATCTGTGCGTGCGCCTGATTGCTGGGCCTCTCTGTCCTCCCGGGTCTCAGCCACATCCTCGTCTGGCTCATCTACATCCTCCCCCTGCTCAGCCTCATGCGCACCCATGCTGCTGTAGTCACCTGTGATGTGAGCAATAGAGGGGGGCTGTGATATGTATCAACGCAACAACTGTATATCCGCTTGTGCTGTGGTCAACACATACATGCGGTGATGTTGGCATGCATACTGCTTACACACTCACCTGATTCCTTCAACAACCCATACGGTAGTGCCATGTCCCCTCACCTCGGGTACAGGTGGGTGCAGTGTCCCTGTCTGTGTGTTCTGATTGGCAGTAAGGTGCTCATAGTCGCAGATCCCTTCCTGCCCCCGTCCCATACCTCCCTCCCTATGTGCCTCTCATGTCACCGTTTGCCCTTGGTTACCCTGTGGTCGCACCCGCCTCTGCCACCCCCTTTCAGAGTGTGCAGGGCCATTATATTGGGCATGCGACCATGACGGATAGTGTTCTGCGCGGTGCGTGACATTCAGGGCTGTGGGCTGGGATGCTGTGCAGTAGACCCTTATAGCACCGTCATGCGTTTGGCCACACACATGCAGTGCCTGGCAGCTCACATGTTCCCTATACATGCCTTGCTGCATGTCCACACATTAATACAGGGTACGTCATAGACTGCTGTGGGGGTGGGGGTGTGTCCTATTGCCATTACCAGATATGGGACAGGTGGGGGTACGGATGGGATGAGGAACATGTGGTAACTGTGTCCTGCGACCTGGCCCCACATCAGGGTTTGTGTTAGGACAGCATACCCACATGCCCTATTGGGGATGGCTACAGGGTGTGGCGTGTGAGACACATACGGGGTGTGGGGTTGCACGAGGCTGCGTGGTCTGCAATGCTGATCACAGGTATGTCCTGTGAGCTACTTGGTAGCGGTGTGTGTTGGTGGGCAATGACAGCAATATACATGGCTGTGTGCTGAACGTGTCATCCTATGCGTCACAACATTACCTTGCCCGGACATCAGTCTGCTAGATTGGCACATCAGTCCTAGTCCTATCGCTGTGCGACCTTCAACAGTTACGCAGTCACGGGATGGAGCGGATGCTCCCTGGTACACAGCGGTCCGTGGAGATACCCTCGTCCCATTACGGAACCACGGGAAACACTGGCATCGCTAACATGCATATGTTGCCCTGGGAACAGTCAATAGCCACCCATCTGCTAGCCGCACGGCAATCTCAGTGTCAATGACATGGTAACACTATGATACCATGTGGAGATCTCACAATGGTCCACGTGCACATTTGTAACTAGTTTGGACCCTGTCTAGGGGGCCATCCCCAGGGCCCCAAGCGGAGATACACCCTCAGGACATTGCAACTCACCTACACTCTCGGTTGTGCCTTATCAACAGTCCCTCAGTGACAATCACTACACCTGTGCAGGATGTCCCTGGCACCATCTCACCATTCTGTTTCCCTTCCGACAAAGGACATGAGGGCACCATTGCAGCCCTATTCATCTCCACCTCCCAGTCCGATCCATGCTATGCCTCCTGGGTCAAGGGGCTTCACAGGCACGTCGGCCCAGTGATCGACAACATCATGTCCCTTTCCTTCACAACTGGATCATTACCTGCAGGCCTTTGGCATACCTCAGCTATACCCCTGTTGCCAGACTGCAATGTGTACCCTCCACAGTTGGGTTCCTATGGACCCATCTCTGGCACACCTATACTTGCTGAGATGATAGGAGACGTGGACGTACGACAGCTACAGGGACATATTGATTGTGCTGCACCACTGGACCCCTGCCAACATGGCCTCAGGGACCTCCATGGAGTTGACACCCTCCTCACCATACCCCTCAGTTAGCTGATGTATGGCATAGATGATATCCAACTGGGTTGCCACCTCCCAACTCTGGACGTCCCTGCAGCGCGTGATTCAGTGACACACAACCTCCTAGTGGCGGGAATAACTGTGAAGGGCATCACTGGAACAGTGCTTATATGGTGCAGGTCCGATCTGTAGCGAGGGTGGCAGCATGTCGGCTCAGTGGACAGTACATCTCAACCCTTCCACCTACATCAGGGTGCTAACCAATGTTCATCACATTCTATCCCCCTATTGCACATCTACCTGCAAGCCATCTGTGGGTTCATACATCCTTGTAGTGTTGTCTACATGCCTTATGGCGATGACGTTGTTCATTACACACCCATCTCCAATGCACATATGTCTCTCCCCCCTCTCATACCCTGCCCCAATGCATTGTTAGGGTGTCCGTCCTCGTGATACCTCCATATGTGACATACAACAACGGAGGTCCTCTTGATCACGCGCAATCCCAACATCATCCCACCACATCATCTCAGGACTGGGGTATATGACCTGCAATCCGACCCGTCCTCACTTTACCAGTATTTCATTTTATAGCTACGCGTCCATATGATATCCCACCTGGAAAACACAGGCACACCTGCATACTACCTAATCCACCTTATGGGACACCTACGCTGCATGTTGGAACCAGACAATTTGATGACAATATACCATGCACTGATGATCCCACACGTCATTTACGGGACCATCATTTGTCAGCTTCCTCACTAATCCACCTTATACCCGTTACAGCTGCCAATGACTGCTACAGCAAGGTTACCTCAGGGAGACGCCTTGGATAACCATGTTTCCCCTGAGCTGATTCACTTACATTGGCTAGCCATTCAGGCCAGCATTATCTTTATCACCCTAACTCACACGTTGAACAAACCTAATAGGCTCTACACTGCATTCTTCTCCTCCCCTACTCACTGCAGTACACCAGACAGAGCAAGAGCATCCACGAACATCACCTCCCTGGAGCTACAGACGGCCATCACAAGCCCTGCCTCCTCAGCAGCCCACAGGACCTTTCACCTTTGTGCCCCTAGGTGCTGCAATGCAGCACCCCCTGGCATCTGGCCTATCAGCAGCTAATCACAATTCAGGTAGGCCGTCACTTTCTATCCCTGCACACTCTTCCCTATAGAGTCATCAACACCTGTCGACCTGAGCGAGGCCACCCACATACCTGATTGCATGATATCTCAGTAACCTGCCTGTGATGAGTATATATGACGTTGGAATATATACCTGTCACCTTATAGTGGTAACATGTCCCTGATCATTTATGGTACATCTGTGGGATTTCTGTACATTGTTTGCCTTGGTATCGACGTTCCGTCCCATGTCATCTGTGATCTCATGCATGTTGAGTGTACTGGGATTAGGTTTGCCTGTTAGACACGCTGATGCTGAATAGTGCGGTGTATGAGGGGATATAGATAAGAACCTAACTACATAGCTATACAAGGTGTACACTCCGGGGGACATTGGGATGGTCACCTGAGGATGGTGTAGACTACTTACACCTCTTATCAACACACATGTGTTGTCGCAGAACCGCTGATCTCTGACTCACACATGCAACGCTTCTGCAGCAGCATAGGCAGATTACCTTCTCGCATCAACGACCTGTATCATGTGCTGCTCATTTCACAGGTTAGGATATGTTTTATCCGGCCTTGGACCGCTACTCTTCCTGCTGCACCTGCACAGGTCTGTTATCATTGACCACCTTTGTATAACATCTCCTTTGTCATGTTGGACACTGATCATCTGCCTGCTGCTACCATGGAACTCCACAGTAGCAGCATTCAGGTGAGCATTGTCTGTGCTGATCAGGCACATGTTATACGACGTGTGTTAATGATTAGCGTGATGTTCCGTCGACAGCCTGGGATGACAGGAACATTGGACAGAGAGAACATATCGTACCCTGTCAATGGAGAGGTACATGCTACAGGTCAGTGATGCGTTAGGGCATCCTGTCTTAGCATCGTCCCTAGCTTTGCATGTGTGCGTGTGAGACCAGCATATCATCCACACCCGGTCTGTGTTGATCAGAGGTGGAGGTGGTCTGGACCTTCATCCAGTGAGTCCGCCATGTATTTCTGGAGGGTATTCTCTATATATCTATTTGATATCTCCCTGTGATTGGACCCCACTAATCATGGCAAATAACAATCATACCGGTCACATCAGGGAGATGTGTGCCACGTGCATGTGCGGCCTGTGCTCAGACCTCACCCAGGCTGGGTGCTCAGACACATTGCATAGGGGACACACATGGAGCCAGGGTATTGGGCAACATCCATCACAAATATGTGTGTCAGCCATCATGTTGTACGGTAGTTTGTGGTGACACACAATGAGTGGGAGGGGGGCCATCACAGGAGGGACATGGTGCACAGTGGCAGATTGGACTGCAGGACGGAAAGGTATGTACAGTGTCCATACAGACATGCTCAACAGAACAGGCACTGCCATCGCAGCTGGGCTTTCAGCAGCCATGACAGAGGCTACAGCAGCACAGATGGGCCTGTCGTGTCAGAGGGGACTGTCACAGCAGTTATCACACCAGGTACTGGCTCACAGGGATGTCATGGCGGTATCATGGAAGGAGTGCAAGCTCTGGATGCATTGTGTGGACCTACACACTCAGTTATGAGTGTGCTGTGGACTCTTGGGGGGGGATGTCCTGGCCCGTGGGGCCGGGGAGGGTGCCTGTGCAGAGCTTTCAGCAGTGCCCTGTCACGGTTATTGCAGGAGGGACAGACCCCCTTGACATGCAACCTGTCTGTCAGAGTGTGACTGATGGACCTCTGTGATGCCGTGATTGCGTCATTGCATACATAGGTTCCAGACTGAGCTGGTGACATCATAGGGTTGCTGTTGGTTGAGATGTTAGGTCTGTGGGCATTTTCTCTGGGTTCTATCCTGTATGTGCGTTGGTCATGTATTGGCCCGCAGACTGAGTTCCATACATGTGACAGCAGAGGTGAGGCTTGGGGGATGGGAGGGGTGAGCTGTGCCTCACAGTGCATGTTGTGTGGTTGTCCTGGGGACAATGTTTGCTGGTCTCCCTATCCGCACACTGTGTGCAGCAGAGGTATCCAGTTTGCAGCTGTGAGCTCTGTTACTGTCACCTCACAGGTTCAGTGTCCCCTGGGTGTTGTTACAGTGAGCCATGTTGGTTTGGCCATTACATGGCCTGGCCAACCCTGACACATATATGTGATTACAGGCGTACACTGTGGGGACTACCTAGTAGCCATAGCGTACAAATGGTTTGGAAATGCACATGCTTAGCTGATAGACCTGTTTCATATTGGCAGTTACATACGGTGCTACGCATAGGCTGTTGCCTGGACATTGTCACATAGAGATTTGTCAGACGTACCTGCTAGCGGGTGTGCAGTATCCAGGAGCTCAGGCAGGCCACATGTGTAGATATCTCCAAGTCTTTCTGCAAGCTCACGCTCGAGGGCCGATAGTGGGGAGATGAGGGGGCCCCCGCCACCTGTCCCCAGGGCATGCTGGTGTTCAGCCACCATCACCTGCCGTACACCTCTTTTTATGTCAGAAAATCTTTTTTTCAGACTGTCCGTGTCTCTTGTTGGGCCACCCGCCCCAGCCACTGCTAGCCTCACATCCTCCCACACAGCATTGCGGTTCCCCACGGGTGTTTGGCTACTGAGGCGGCCGAAGAGGACATCGTAATTCTCCAGAACCATGCTCAGGAGACTGTGGTTCTCCTGGTCACTGAATCTCATCGCCCTCCTCCGCTGCGTAGCTGGCACAGGTGGGCGCTTTCTTTTGCCAGTGTGTCTTTGCACCTCCACACCTGTATTCCCGATGGGCCTGCAACGGCCTCAGGCACCGGTGTCACCGCCCCACCCACCTCTGCAGTGCACTGTTGTTCTGCATCCCCACCGGCCTCATCAACATTCACCCCCTCGCTCCCCCTCTCTCTCCATCACCCTCTCCCCTCACCACTCCCCACCCAGCACAGGACACCACACGCCACCCTACACACTGCAGACCACCCCACCCCACCCAATCCACCCTACCCTGCACAGAACACAACAATACACATAAAACAGACACAGAAACAGTGCTACACCAAATACGATATGGCACTCTACAGACACACAGCCTCCTCTCCCCCTACAACACCTTCTACCTCTTCAGTATCACACACGCCTCTGTTTCTCCTCACTCCCTCACTGTATCTTACAACACCCTCGTCGTTTACCTGTGGTACAGTGTGTTTTATACCATATTATCATTGCCTTTTGCCGTTGCGCATGCGTTTCGTTTTTTTTTTTGTGCGCCGCTGATGTGCGCGTGCGCTGTCGTCTGTGCGCGCCGCGGATCTGCGTCAGAGATGTGCATGGGCGTGTATGGGTGCGGCGCATTCAGATGCACATGCCGTCATCACGCATACACGCCCCAGCGCGGACAACAGGGACGTGTACGCTGTGTGTTGGGTTTGCGCATGCGCTGTTGCTGTTCGGCTTTGTTTTCCGCGCCACAGATGTGCGCATGCGCTTTCGTCTGTGCGCGCCGCGGATCTGCGTCAGAGATGTGCATGGGCGTTTGGGTGCGGCGCATTCAGACGCACATGCCGTCATCACGCATACACGCCCCAGCGCGGCGCACACGGACGGCAGGGATTGCTCTATGGGATGCACATGCGCACGGCGCTCCCCCACGGCGCACAATGACGCACAACGTCACAGGCGCACATCTCAAAACCAGACATACATCTATATATCCTCAGGCATAGATAGTACACATTGAGGGTTGTATTGTAGGAGAGGTGTACGTTTGGAGAGGGTGACATATTGATCAGGCTAGGTTATCTGTGTAGTTCATTGTCTATTGGGTTGTACTGTGTGTATTGTATTGTATTGTGTGTATTGTGTTGTGTATCGCATCCGTTTGTTCAGTTTGTCAGTCGGTGTTTGTGAGTTGGTCGCTGTTGTGGGAGGTTTGTGTGTGTGTTGTAGTGTGTTTGTGTAGGCCTGCGGGGTGAGGTGATGGCTGGGATATATGTTTCTGCATGTGCCCTGGATGGTGAGCAGATGCTGCGGTTGCCGGACATGGGGGATGGTGTCCATGGGGCTGAGGCACAGGGCATGGGTGTAGTCCCGCAGCAAATCAGACCTGCAGCTGTGGAGGAGGGCCAGGCAGCTGATGTACGTGCACAGCGCAGGAGACGTGCCGAGGTGCAGGCTCGGCAGCCTCGCCTCTACAGGCCCAGGGCCCAGCTCCAGGACATGCGTGAGGACCAGGTCATCTCCCTGTACAGGCTGAGCACAAGGGCTATTAGGGAGCTCTATGAGGATCTACGACCTGACCTCGAGCCCCTGACTAATCGGTCCCATGCCATACCGGGTTTAGTTAAGCTCCTTGCTGCTTTACATTTCTTTGCCTCTGGCTGTTTCCAACACTCAGTGGGCGCAGTGGGTGGCATGAGCCGACCCTCCTTCTCCCGATGTCTCCACCAGGTACTGCGTGCCATGGTCAGCCGGGTGGGGAATTACATAGCCCTTCCCCACAATAGGCAACATTGGGGGACCCTGAACCAAGCCTTTGAGGCTGTAGCTGGGATACCACACGTGATGGGAGCTATTGATTGCACACATGTTGCCCTGGTCCCACCTAGAGACAGGGAGGTGGTGTTCCGCAACCGCAAACACTACCATTCCCTGAATGTTCAGGTTGTATGTGATGCTGATCTGCATATTCTGAATGTGGTCCCACGGTTTCCAGGGTCCACCCATGACTCCTATATCCTGCATCGCTCAGCACTATTTCGACAGTTTGAGGAGGGACTGTATGGGGACTGCATCCTGCTGGGTGAGTATGTCCACACATATGATGTAGTCTGTAGGTTATATCATTTTGTCACTTAACATCTCTTATATATTGCACTATATACGCTCTGTGTGTTAGGCAGCTGAGCTCACGTTCAGCAGACATTGTGGGCGGGGTGTAGACATTGAGTTGCATGTGACATGATGAGCCATGTCACATCTGGTTGGAAACAATACCTGGGGGTGATATGCTGATGGTGTAGGGGGACATATGCACATGTTCAGATGCATGTACATGGGTGTGCATTTCAACGTGTGTGTGTATTTCACCGGGCCACAGGTGGGTGGGTGGGATTGTTGTCCATCACACCCACCTGTGCATTAGTGGCATTTGAGGTAACTGTGTTATGTCATGTCACATTTCTGTGAGTCACAAGCCATACACCTATCGCATATCATTTGTGTGTGTGAGGGCCACACCCCTACACATTACTGGGGTTCTTGAACATTGTTTGGTGGATGACATGGGTTGGTAGTTGTTTGGGGTTTCGACACATATGATGGATGTTCATAACCTTGGCAACGTTGGGTACACCTTTCCCTAGGTAGGGTTCTGGTTTAGGCATAGCCCATAACATGTGTGCATACACACGTGTGTTGTGAATGACTTTGGGCCACTGCAGATGGCCACTACTTTGGCATCAGTGTATGTCATTAATCTGATGTGTCTCTGACATTGAGAGAGGTGACAGCAAGGGCAGGGGCCTACTTGTGAGCGGGCAGAGAGGTGTTGGTACCCCATACAGAGGAACCTTGACAGTCTCTGTTGTTGTGATAGTTCAGGGCTCATGTGGGCTACAGTGTGCAGATCTGTGGAACACAGCTTAACAGGGATATTAACATGATGGTGACAGTGGACCGGGTGTCCACTGACATGGTTGTTGGTCAGCGGTCGACAGCATATGGCATCAGACTGCTGTCTGTAGGTATGTTGACCTTACTGGACACAGTGTTGTGAGGTGATATTGGGTTGATGTTGTCGAGATCCCAGGTCAGACATGTTCTGGGTGTGCGTTTACATTGCCTCATACAACATTCTTGTGGTGTATAGCTTGCTAACATATACGTTTGACGTGTTGTTTGTGTGCTGGTGGTTTAGGCTGCCATTGGTGGTTTCAGAGATGCGGACATTGACTGCATACCAAGACACATATGCCACACATAGCGGATCTTTGTTTGCAAAACTGTGACATTGCTGTTATTTGCCATGTCTGTCCAGACTACAGGGGCCCTTTCTGACATTTCTATCACCATAGGTCATATTCTGTCAAATGTATATTTGTGTTGTCATATGATTCTGTCAGGATGTGTAATGCACTTGTCTCTAAGGTCCATACCTGTGCAGATTTGTGGTGGCATGCGCTCATGCATTCACATGCATCATTCTCTTTTTGCAGGTGATGCAGGGTATGGATGTCGCCCCTGGCTGCTCACCCCTGTGCGTCAACCACGGACACGTGCAGAGCGGAGGTACAATGAGGCCCACGCCTCCAGCCGCTCTGTCATAGAGCGCACCTTTGGCGTTTTGAAAAGTCGCTTCAGGTGTCTGGATCGGACAGGTGGGGCCTTACAATATCAGGCAATGACTGTTGCAGAGATAATCGTAGCCTGTTGCATCCTGCACAACATTGCTCTCAGGCATGATATTGCTGCAGAGATTAATGAGGATCTTGCGGAGGATCCACCGTGCCCCCCTGTACGTGCCAGTGGTGACACACAGGCAGGCACAGCAGTCAGGCAGAGGTTGATTGCTGAGATATTCAGTGGTATGTATTGCACATCCTCCCACATATATGTGCTGTTGTGTGCATGTGAGGTTTATAACGGGTCATGTGTCTGCACATATAGCATTCAGATCCATCACTGCATTGTCCTTCTGCTGAACATCCAACAGTAACATAGGGCCAGGGGTGTGCAATGGACAATGTGGACAGGGCACAACAGGGGCTGTTGGTGTTTTTGGGGTTTGTGTGTTGAGACACCTTTATGAGCTTTTGGGGGTCACAGTACCAGTTAGTGTCTGTGTGTGATAGCAACTGCTGTGCAAACACACTGTTTCCATTATAGTGTGTGTGTGTGGCACGGTGTCAGGCATATGTTCCGGGGTTAAATGGGGTGTAGATGGCAACATTTGTGGAGAGCTCTCATGCGGCCACCTTGTTTATGTACTACAATCAGGGTGTGCTTGTGTGTGTGTTATGCTATTATGGGCTAGCTATGTCTGTATGTTTATAATGTGTCATGCAACATGTATTACATAGCACAGTACACATGCGCATGACTGCATACCCATGATGGGATAGATTACATGTGACAGGTGTTGCTGCCACAACAAACGGTACCATATGGTATGTTGATTTACGTAGCACATACATGGCTAGGGTGAGGCATGTGGACATAGTCAGTGTGCAGCCCGGGGTCGATATCATTGGTTTCATCTTATATAGTGAGGTGTCATACATTGCAGTATTCTCACTGTACACACATACGGATGTGCAGCGGGTCACATCATGAACGGGTGGATTACAGGACCCCACTGTAGAGCTGCATGTGTGTATATGTTTGCTAGTTTACCGATTTAGCAAATAAAGAGTGGCATATGTGGGTGATACTATCTGAACATCTACGTCATGGCTCTGGTACATGCTGTATGTCGGTCAGGTTAGCACAGTACACAGCCACATATGCCTTGTCTACACTGGCAAGGGATGTTATGTTGACATACACACACAGACCTATTTGGGTGATATGTGGTGCAGGTGCACATATAGCCTCTCCATGGATTAACATTCTCCCTGATACCCAGTGGGCTGACATGACGCCATCATGGTCTGATGAAAGACAGACATGGGGGTGTTGTCTGGTACACATGGTGATGACATTGCCATGTATTTAGGCACATGATCAGTGCACATATCTAAGTAATCATTGATGTACAGGATGTACACTGCATAATATTCCTTTGCACAGTGGATACAGGGGGTGGTACAGCATATTACCAGGTGTCACAGGTATGTACAATGGACTAACAAACAACATTAGGGGAGTCATAGACACGGAGAGGGGGTAATGTTGTCAACCTGGCCAACACAGACTAATAGTGCGACCTTGGGATGTGTTTCACACATGGTGTTTGCAGACACCTCCTTAGACAGGTGTGAGGTGCAACCAAGGGTGGTGGGGGCAAATGAGTAATAGGGGGACATTTCATTGGTATCATACGTCTACATGCTGCCTCTCCCATGTGGTATATCAGTACAGTGTGAGGGTGAACAGTCAGTCGTTGGGTCAGGTTGTGGGGTCTGCCAGCTGTTGACATTGCTGTGTACTGTGGGTTTCACAGATGGGACATGACATATATTTTGTGATGGTTTGTTTCCCTCTCCACAGGACCAGCTTCATGAGGATGCTGTTCCACTGTAGCATTGGCACATGAGGGCCCATCGTCCAAGATGCTGTGGTCCAGGGTAGGTGGATCTACAGCTACATTGTGCGTACCTGGGTTCATGGGAGCAACATGTCGCCTGTCATGTGTCATATGAGGCAGCTGGTGTTGTACAACTCTCCCCTGACAGCCTCCCTTACCCATATTTTGGGGTGGTGACCCATCTCCCCATGTGTTTGTGTACAGTATGTTCGCAGGGACACCTTTTCAGTCAGATGTACAGCAGAGTTAGATGTGTTTTTGGTTGTCGTGTTTTACGGATACTGCATTTTCTGTCTACACCATCATATTTAGATCAGACATCACCAAGGTATATGTGCATGTGACTTGGCCATGATGTGCACAGGTTTGCACTTGTGCACATTCAGCCCATGTTTTTCAGCTGTGCCCCTGACCAACGCATACTGTGTGTGTGTTTGCGCTTATGTTTTGAATATGTCCTCCAGCATTGTCCAGGCATGGTACATTATCACGTGCTCTCATGGGTGTGTGCACCTGGGGGGCATGGTGGGGTGTACTACCTCTACTGTTGTGCTGCTTGCCTTGTCACCATGGTCCACATGTGTGTTGAGCTGTGAGCAGCAATGTGTCTTGTGTTTTGAGAGACAGGTGTTGAGCAACATTTATTTCTCTCATATGTAGGCATGCTGTGGAGATGCATCAACAGTTGATGTACATGGTAAATCGACATGTCTGGCTGACATTGTCTCCCTTCGCTGTGACCTGATGTGGCTATGCAGTACTTGGAGGAATTGATGAGGGCCGCATGATGCACACATAGGGTTTGTTTTAACTTTGCGAATTTGATATTACATCTGGCTGTACCTGTCCTGGGGTTTATGATCCTCACATGGACATGTTATGTAGCATCGCTGTAGACACAAACAGATGCATATAGTGTGTAGCTGTGAGATGCCCGTGTGACCTGGGATTGTACATAACCATATCCATGTGACAGCCATGCCTGCATTTACATGTACTGTTGGCGCTCATCTCCTTTTTTTTATATGCATCTGCTGTAATTTGTGACTTTGCATCCCTTTGGTCTGTATTTTGTGTATTGTGATTCTTGGCAATCTGTTCTGTTTTGGCAAGGTGTCTAACAATACCATACTTCTCCTCTCGTGACACAGGGCAGGTGACATAACAGCACCATTTCCTCCACGCCATCTGGCTCACCATCCAACGTCTGTTGTGGGACTGACGTTCATCTTATTCTTTCCAGGGAGATGTGCCATTGGATGTTTGACCTATGTTGGTGGCACACAGGCCTGTGATGGACAATTTTGCTCTTTGACCGCTGACCTACCCATGATAGACCTGTACAACACACAGTGTGTGCCATGCTGTGGCTGTGTGTCGTGCTGCTGACAGGGACACAGATGGACTTTCATGGACTGTGTCATATTGGACGATGGCACTTTACTGTGCATGGCCAGGTTTGCATGGTGTGTTTTGCGATGATCTTTTGGCTGTCAAGGACACCTTGCTTTTGGGACACTGTGCGCATCAGGGACTGACATAATCTATGTATTTCTGACATCCTTCCACAGTTGGTTAGTGTATAGGTGTGTCCCATGTGTGTGACATGGCACACATGATATGTTACTTTGTGGGTTTCAACATCAGCATACAGCCATGTTTGTGGCACGGGGGCACACATGGAGGGATCCAATTGTCTATGTCCACCTGCCCCACACCTGAACAAGGTGCAGGTTCTGCCACATACACACTTTCATGTCCGCCACCATCCTTGTTAGATGTGTGGAGGGGCCAGGGGTGCTTAGATTCATGTGTGGCATCACTGTACCATGTTTGTGTACAGCTGGTGCCTGTGCTTCTCAATAACTATGTTTGTGAGACACTGCATGTGGACCTATGGCTCTGTGTGGTTCACTGTAGGCTGTCTGACCATCATTTGCATCTGGACATGCTAGTTATTGTATATGTTTACTGTACAGATGTGACACTCTGCATGTCTGTCCACGCGGTGCAGTGCACATTTGCAGAGTCCTGTTTTACCCCCTGCATTGACACCTGTCTCATTAGGCCATTATATTTGGTGTGGGTCAGAGTGGGTGTCCATTGTCCTCCTACACTTCAGCATTGCATGGACCATGCTATCGGTAGCCAAACACTGTCCACCAAACAAACAATGCAAGGGGACATACTGCACGGTGTTATGTCTGCACCTTTCAGGGAGTTGTGTGCTTTGTATTTTCTCTGTGTTCATGTGTCCCTGCTACCTGTTAGCATACAATCATTCAGCTCTAGATGATATTTGTCATGTACACTGAATACTTTCTGATGTGCCAATCAGCCATTATGTGGGAGGTTGGACATAACTTAATGAGGGTGTTTGTCACATGTCAACATTGTGCCAGCATATGTCTTTCTCTTTTGGGGGCCACCTGTGTTGCATGAGGGCTATGTTGGGGGGGGGGACATGTGATGTGTTTGGGGTCTTACGCTTACAACGCCTCGAGTCTACATGCCCTCATATGTAGCTCACACATTGTGGGCATGCAGCAGATGCTCGTGTATGTGGCCCTGGAACCCAGTGCATATCATGCACCTGTTCCACCAGAGATCTCATGCCACTCAATTGTGCGCAGGCATTGACCTTTATGTGGCATGTGTGTTTGTACCTTGCTGACTGTGTTCCCATCTTTAAACAGGGAGGGGCTTACTTTGAAATTATGATTACACTGTGTACAGTAACTGGGAGGTGTGATCCAAATAAATATATGTATTATACAGACATTAGTTCCTTTTGCTGCTTGGTCATGTTCACACACATGCACTACAATGTCTACCTTTGAATATGTCATGACTCCTTGTGACCTTGGGACTCCGTGGTTACCTTGACAATGTTCCTCGAGTTACTTTCCAAGGGCCACATGATCTGGTTTTGTGAAATGAGGCCTGGTTGCCTTGTGTGCATGACAGTTTTGTGACGACTAGGCTGCTCCTCCTCTCGTAGAGCACATTCACACTTGTGTCTACTGGTTTGCTTGCAAGGTGCATGTCCACCTGTGCTCACAACAGTATACGATGGCAGCTGTGCATGTGTCTGGCATTTTGCACATCACAGGTTCTTACTGGTTCACATACAGACCCTGTCTTTGGCATATTATGTATTCCTTGGGCTCAGTGTATTATTTGTGGGTGTGGTTGGTGGCATGTGATTTCAAATAAGGTTATGCGTTTAGCCCACGATATGCTTTGTTTTTAATTATTTTGTACATTATGCTGACTTGACCATTAGTTCACTGCAGGTTAATCAACTCTACACACACCCTTGTCTGTGATCAGGGTGCAGCAGGGTGTGCACTGTGTGCTGCCTAGTCAGCAGATATCATCTGTTACATAGGTTTCTCTCATTATGTTGTTTACACTGCTGTGCACCTGGGGGTGTGGTGGTGCTGGGTTTCAGCAGGTGTGTGTTCACCCTTTTTCATGTGTTGCTCTCTGCTGTCCTGTCCATGATCAGTACATTGCTTCGCCACGCATCCTCCACTGCCCTTGGGGATACCTTGCTTTGCTCTTGTTATGTCTGTATATATTTATGTATTTGTTTTGGTATCCCACTTTTCACACGGTCAAGGGGGGTTTCATACGAGGGGGGGGGGAGGTTTTACATGTTGGCCACGGCCATTGCCAGGGGGGCTACATTGACGGTTTCAAATGGGGACATAGGACATACTATGGACATTGACAGATTGTGCACATTGTCATATTTGTATGGGGTGGGTTAGGGGTTGGATTAGTGGGGTTCCTGGGACAGTATGTTTTTCAGCTGTTTTATAATGGATTAGTGGTCTGGGTTGTTACCAGGACATCTTGGGGGGCTGTGCATGATACATGGGGCAGGAAGTTCAGGGTCTCGATTGCAGGTCCCTTGCGGGCATTTGGTTCATTTGTTGCTTACAGTACCGGAGTTGGTGGGGGCTTGTCTGGTAGTTGTGCCGTGGCCTGGGCGACACAGTCTGGTGTTGATTTGGGGGTTGCGTGCTTCATGTATGACTTTGTTGGTAAGTGGGAGGGCTTTGTATTGACTCCTTGCTTCAGGTGCCTGTATGTATGTTTCTTTCAGGATTGGGGTGATGTGGTCTGTATATTTTGCATGCTGTGTCTACAGCATCACATATCATTGTGTGTTTGTGCATGCGTCCCTGGTCCCAACTACAGACTGTGATCTGAAATGTACACAGGAGTTCTGCAGGTGCATTTGTTCATGGTTTCCCTTGTGGGTTTGCCTGTCCTTACAACCAGCATGCATGTAGCGTAAGGGCCTGGACTATTTCTGACTGCATCCTTTGCTAAAACACACACATTGGTGCTGTTTCCTACCTGTTTTTGCTTTTACATTTCTGGTGTTGTTGGTATGTGTGATTCCTCTCTGTTCTCTTGGATGTGCATGCGTGTCCTGCAGTTGTGTTTTCCATTTGTTTGACTGTCATATGTTGTCAGGTTTGTGCTGTGGACACATTGTACACTCATCTGAGTTGTGAGCCATGCATCTGTCCATCTTCTGTCTGCCAACTCTTGTGTCATGCTACCCTGATGTGCATGCAGCTGCAACCCTTCCTGCACTCCTACACCTTCCTGCATCACAACTCTCCATGTTGGTCGCTCCTGTGTTTGCTCTGCATATCATCGCTAGTCCACTGTAATCATGATATTTCACAGATCCTGCCATTTCAGCCTCCTCTGCTGGACACATCTTCCCATCCACTGTTACACACCATCATTATAACATGGTACATTATCCATCACTCTGTACATAGCTACAGCTGGCACCAGTGTCTTTATCCATTTCTGTTGCCGCCACATAGCCTTGTGGAGATCTTTGTGGTACAGCACCTGTGATGTCAGTGGTTCTTATACTTTTGGATTGCCTTTCCTTTCGGCTCTGTGCAGTATTTGGGTTACATGTGCACTCGCATTTGATGATGTGGTTGTTTATGATGTGCATTGTGTAGCAGCCTAACGGAACGATACTCTGGCTAGGCTTGTGTTTAGATGGCAGCACAGCTTACTGTACAGTTGCATTCTGAGAAAACAGATGTCACTAAGCCAACCTTGGTCACTGCTCATTTGGCACCATGACCCCTGCACCATCACGCAATGCCCTAACCATTGTGCTACACTGCTGTTCCCTCCTGCATGTCTGCTCACCTACCTGGGATTTCCCTGCGTTAGACTGCACAGTGATGCCAGCACTGACTGTGCTTGGACCATGCCCTGCCTCATACGACAAACTGTACAGCACCCTACACACGACATTGTGATTTCCTTGGTGGACAATGCGCTTTAGGATTTGACATGTGAGGTACCTTATATTGCGTCATATGCATCACCTGATATTACAGTGCTTTCATAGTGCATTTGCAAGGGGGAGTAATAACAATAACATGTAAAATGCCTCCTAGATCACTATTGCTCATGACAGATGATGGCTCATCCAGCCGCTTCATTGGGCACTGCAGGGGATTGAACCCCCGATCCCTGCTCCATTGGTAGGCGTCGTTCTCATCGTGCTGTGGCTCAGCTCGTGTGCTTTCTCATCCGCGCGCCGCCTTATGCCGCACAAAGTTCCTCTGCCTCGTAAAGGATTAGTGCGCCGCCTTCTGCTGCCCACTATTGCTGTGCCTCCTAAAATGTTGCCTGAGCCTGCCGCTTCATTGGGCACTGCGGGGATTGAACCCCCGATCCCTGCTCCATTGGTAGGCGTCGTTCCCATCGTGCTGTGGCTCAACTCATTTGCTTTCCCATCCGCGCGCCGCCTTATGCCGCACAACGTTCCGCCGCCTTATGCCGCACAAAGTTCCTCTGCCTCGTAAAGGATTAGTGCGCCGCCTTCTGCTGCCCACTATTGCTGTGCCTCCTAAAATGGTGCCTGAGCCTGCCGCTTCATTGGGCACTGCGGGGATTGAACCCCCGATCCCTGCTCCATTGGTAGGCATCGTTCCCATCGTGCTGTGGCTCAACTCATGTGCTTTCCCATCCGCGCGCCTTATGCCGCACAAAGTTCCTCTACCTCGTAAAGGATTAGTGCGCCGCCTTCTGCTGCCCACTATTTCTGTGCCTCCTAAAATGGTGCCTGAGCCTGCCGCTTCATTGGGCACTGCGGGGATTGAACCCCCGATCCCTGCTCCATTGGTAGGCGTCGTTCCCATCGTGCTGTGGCTCAGCTCGTGTGCTTTCCCATCCGCGCGCCGCCTTATGCCGCACAAAGTTCCTCTACCTCGTAAAGGATTAGTGCGCCGCCTTCTGCTGCCCACTATTTCTGTGCCTCCTAAAATGGTGCCTGAGCCTGCCGCTTCATTGGGCACTGCGGGGATTGAACCCCCGATCCCTGCTCCATTGGTAGGCGTCGTTCCCATCGTGCTGTGGCTCAGCTCGTGTGCTTTCCCATCAGCGCGCCGCCTTCTCCCTCCCGCGCAGCTTTTCCAGGCGGTAATGTGTGGGACGCACATGTGCGGGGCGCACATTGGCGCATATGTAAACCGCGTGTTTTTCTTTTTCAGGACGCAACGCCCACTCCTTATATGGCACACGCACACTAGCGCGGCCCCGCACGTTATGAATGTTTAGTAAACATACCCCCTAGTTCCCTCCCCCACAGCCTATTTCCAGTCCAAGCCCCTCCCCCCTTCCCCTCCCGAAGAGCCCCACTAACAGGGAAAAGGAAGTGATAGTGAGTGGGTGGGTGGTGGAAATATGGAGAAATAATTGAGAGAGGGAGTAACTGTGGGCTCTAGAAAGGGAGATTGAGAGAGTGAATGGTGGGGCAAGATGGGGAAAGTGTGTGGTGGGGTCACAGAGAGAGGATTGAGATAGATTAGTAAGGTCAAGTAGGGAGGGAGGACAGATAGAGTGAGTGAGTGGTGGGGATAGTGAGGGGAGACTGAGAGAAGGTTGGGTTTGTGTTTGTGTGCTCTGGCTGAGGCTGGGTGATGTAGAGGTAGAACAGAGGGGGGGCCAAGGGTTTAGGACAGATATGGTGGAGTCAGGCTAGGGAGAAAGACTTAGGGGCATGTTTACTAAAAACCACTAATTTGCGCGCTGCAAAATAGCGCACTAAAAGCGGTACTTAAGAGCGCTTAAATGCCCCGCAAACGTGCGATGAAGCCCCGCACACTTGCGTGTCACAGTAACGGGTGCCGCACAAGTACGGGCCCGCAAATGTCCGATAGAGGCGTGGAAAGGCTAACGGAGGGCGGAGGAAGGCCCCGGAGGGGCGGAGAGAAGGGGTTAATGGGCGGGGAAGGGGAGGGGAGAGGTGCCCCGCACATTATCGGGGCTGAATTTCAAAGGAAAAATAGCGCGAGTGAATCACTCGCGGTAGAATGCATTTAAAGGGAAGAGAAACCATTTCCGTCAGCAATGTACAGCAAAACCGGGGAAACCTGCAAAACGTGAGCAGTGTGATACATGTGCACAGCCCAAAAGTGGAATTAAAAATAGAAAAGGACCACAACAAAAATTGTAAAAATAGGAATTCAGCTGGGGAACAGTTATAGTAATGGGCAAAACTAAACAACACACCCAGGAAAGCTCCAACAAAAAGAAATGATTTTCGGAAAGGTGTACGGAGCGGAGACTCTTCCAAAAAACATTTCCTTTTTGTTGGAGCTTTCCTGGGAGTGGTTTCTATGGTTGCCCATTAATATCACTGTTGCCCAGCGTGGTGATATTGTGTCCCCCATTTTCCGTGGTCATTTCCGGGGTTTATGTGCACTTTTGTCACCAGACAGGGTGCATGTGCCCACAGTAAAAATGCGTAGAGCAGGGTTTGCGACTCCATCCTGCCAGGTTTACTACCTCCAGGGGCTGCACCACTTCTGTGGGCAGAGTGTGGTGCAGCGGACAGAGCCAGTACCTCTAGGACCAGAGAGTCAGAGGTTCAAATCCCAGCTGGGGCACTTGCCAACCCAGTCCCAACATTTTACCCACCACTAAACAAAGATAGCGCAGACACCCCTGTATTGCAGGGAACATAAGCATGGGGAAAACACCCATATTTTACCCAACACCGCACACACACCACAACAATGGGCATTACCTACAGCCAAGTCCCCCAAATGCAGTCCCGTACTGCCACATTGCAATCATGTCATCTGCTTTTCTGAGAGAAGCTCATGCCAGCATGTTGGCGGACGAGTACATGTGGTGCAGGGGGCAGTGGCTGCTAGCCACAGAAGACAGAGGCCTAGCCATGTGCAGGCTGGCACAGTCCACTGCAATAGACAGGCCCTGCCGGATCCACAGTCATGGATGTTCTAGGGAATCCAGCCAATCTGTGGCTACACGGTGGTGCAGTGCACACAGACAGTGCATACAAGAACAGAAGGTCACAGGATCAAAGCCCAGCTGGCGCTACCACCAATCCTGCCCACATATTTTTCCCACAACTAAACAGTTGTAGTAAGGACACACCTTTCATGGCGAGGACATATGCAATGGTACTACGTCTATGTTTTACCCCACTGAGCACAGACACCATGAACAGGGGCAGTACCTAGAGCAGAATCTTCCAAATGCAGTTCTGGTGGGCCACACACCAGTCAGGTTCCATGCTGCCACTCATACAAATGCCTGTGCTGTATATCTATGCACCACCCCCATGGCATGTAGATGTAGCTCATGCATATTCATGAGGGACAGCAGGAAAACCGAACAGTGTGATGCAAACCTGGACTGGAGTTGGGAATCTCTGCTGTAAAGCAGCAGCCAACAGGGCCAGACACACCCACATCCACACCCACAGGCCCCATTGGCCAATGTCTCCTGGAGAGGCAGAACAGTGGCCCCTGTGTGCATCTCCCAATACTAGCACCTGCATACCTTAGCAATGTCACCCTACACCTGAGGTATACGGTACACAGCTCTGAGACATTTGCTAGGAATACTGGCAGATAGATATCCATACGTTACGCACATACTGCTAGTTGACCCCATCCGAACAATCTGTGAGGTGTTTGCGGTGCTTGCTCCAGGCCTGGCCTCTGACGGTGTTTACCACCCTGGGGAGTGACCCCCAGCAGTACTGTGTACCATATCCATGCCTTGGTGTGCCCAGGACCGGTTTGGTGGGCAAGGCTAATTACCTCCACAATAGTAGCACCATGATGGCATAGGTGTGGAAGTGTGTGTCTGTCTATACAGTGGGTGTTGGCTGCAAGCCCCTTCCACAGCCCACACTGCCAGCACTGTTGCCAGTATTGGCCTGCCAATGTGCATAATGAGTAGCAAGGGACCATGGGTACATCCCAGACAGGGTGGGCTGACCAGGATGCAGCTGCACAGGGCATAGGGCACTGGCAGGGACATGGTAGTGGCCGGCCACCACCTACACAGACAGGGTGACCTCTGTATGTGCTGCTGGGGGATCACTCTCACCCTGAGTGTGCAGTGATGGCAGCATGGCTAGGCACCCTCATAGTGCTATATTGTGTTTCTCTCATGTGATATATATGGGTTTCCTGTTGGGGCCTCTTCACTGACTTATCTGCTTGTGTGTGCTGCCACCTCAGTTGTGGGTGCATGCATTTCCATCAGGACCAACCAGCAGACTGTGCACAGATGGTATGTGTCTTGATGGAGTGCCTTGCAAGGTGCAGTGGCTGATGGCTTGCTGCAGGAGAATATCAGATAGTGGAGTGGTAGGGTGCATCTGTGCATATCCAGGCCTAATGTCTATCTGATATTGTGTTATGGATGTGTGTGGAGCTGCTTGGACAGCCCTGTAGGGTGTCTGTTTCCCCAGCAGGACTGGGGTTGATGGTCCACTCTGCTGCCATGGGGGGGGGGGGGGGGTTGGGTCCCACTAATTGAGGCAGACAGAGATCTCCAAGATGTTTATGCAGCACCTACCTATTTCACAGATTCTTGCTGCTTTGGAGCTCTGGCATGGCCGCATTCAGCCATTGAAGGTGTTGTGGGCCTGGTCCTGGGCGCAACATCACACACTCAGGGTGAGCACAGTTACCGCACAATGTGATGTTGTTTAGCTACTCTTTGCCATTTGTCCACCCACTCAGAACACCCTACCAGGCCGAGGTGCTGTGTGGGTGCACACGGACACGTCCCCCTACCAGGCCGGGGAGCTTTAGGGGTGCATTTCCCATCCTGTGTGCATCTGTGGACAGCTGATTTGCATTTGCAGTGCATCATGGGTACGGGTGGCCTAACCCTATCCTGTTTACAACAGCAGACTGTCTGTGAGGTGACGTGCAGGCTATCTGCAGCCACCCAGGGCTTGCTTAGAGCTGTAGCACAATGGTTATGACACTGCCTGTGCAGCCAGAGGTCATGGGTTCAAACCCACAGTGGGGTTCTGTGATAGGGGTGTCCAAAGCTTTTATTTTAATTTACTGTACATATGTTGATGCCAGCAATTACACCCTCAGCGTACTGTACCCATAAGGTGCCCCTGCGGGTGCTTTATGGGGCGCCCTATAGGGCACTTTATGGTTGCCATCCATATAGGGTGCACTATACATTATCCTGTGTCGCAGCATACATGCTGCCCTATAGGGGACATTCTAGGGTGCCTTGGCGGATGGTGCACTGTAACATGTGCCTTATGGACCGCTTTATGTTAACATGCTGTGAGAGTGGGTTTGCTAGTAGTTATCACAAAATAAAATTAATAAGCCTCCTACAGCACTCCACAACATAAAACATACTGCCTTAGCTACCCTTTTTCACAGGGCACTGTGAGGGATTGAACCTGTGGCCTCTGCACCATTGGTCAGTGTCGTAACCATTGTGCTGTGGCTGTGTTCCTTTGCTTTAGCATCAGTGCGCCGCCTTGTGCCCATCAGCGCGCCGTCTTGTGCCGCCCAAAATGAACAGTGCACCTCCTTATGCCTCCCAAAATGAACAGTGCGCCGCCTTATGCCGCCCAAAATGAACAGTGCGCCGCCTTATGCCGCCCAAAATGAACAGTGCGCCTCCTTATGCCGCCCAAAATGAACAGTGCACCGCCTTATGCCGCCCAAAATGAACAGTGCGCCGCCTTATGCTGTATAAAATTAATTTGCCTCCTGACACACTTTTCCACATTCAATGTGGTGCCTCAGCCAGCCTTTTTGGGTTGCGCACACTGGGGGATTGAACCCATGGCCCCTGCACCATTGGTTATTGTCTTCACTGTTGTGCTACGGCTTTGTTCCTATATGTGCCCAGCTGCGCCCCACTTAGCCTTCCCACGCGCTAATGTGGGCCCCACACATTAACGCGACGCGCACACCTACGGTCATTTTTTTTCCTTTTTCAGCCTGATCCGCCCACTCCTTATACGGCACAGGCACACTACCGCGGCCCCGCACGTTAGGAATGTTTAGTAAACATGCCCCTTAGCAGAAGCAAGAAGAGTGAACGGGCTTCTTGCAAAATTTCACCACATATCAACTATCAAATATGACTTCTTGAATTCTAAAGAATTTAAAGAGGATGATATTCAAAAGATTCACCTCTCTGAAGCAGGTATTAGCCAAATCAATTTACCCATTTAAAAATTTGACCCCTTTAGTTTGCTAAATTTGAGGAATTAAAATTACCAGCCACACAAATCTAGCCCCCCATTTACTAAGCTGTGTTAAGGCAATTACGTGTATTATTTGCCAATGCAGCTTAATATAGGAAGTTTTGCCACAACGTGCATTAAATAGTAATAAGCTTTAAAGAATGCAAATCAGCTTATTATTATGCAAAATTAATAAAGCAGTTTGCATTAAATTTTGCAAACTGCATTATTCATTGAGGGGTTGTTAACTCCCCAGGGAGTACTGGCCCACTAATGCAGAATCCAGTGCTCCCAGAGAGACTGCCAAAGGTGCCTGCCAGGTAAAGGAATTGCCCCTACTCCTCCCAATCCCTTTAAAAATAGTGCATCCCTCCCCAGGGTGTTCCCTTATTTGGCAGCCTAACCCCAAGAAACCACTGCTAGAGGCTCAGGTGGCATAATTTCTGAAGAGGCAGTTACCAGGCTGGAGCCACTGGGGATCATTTCGGCCACCATTAGACCTCCATAGAGAACAAGTGAATACTGAGGGGTGAGAGGTTTGGGACAGTAACATTTATTTTAAAAGGATTGTGCAGGGTGTGGCTTATGGGGCTTACTGGGTGCCAGCAATATTTCATTTAAAAGGATTGGGGAGGATGAGAAAGTGTGGGGGAGGGGCCTAGTGCCAACATCATTATTGTAGAAAAGATTGGGGATGGAGGGGCTATTTTTTCCCCATCCAGGCCATCCTTTATTTGGCATTGCAGCAGCCAAGAATGCACAATATTCATGGCTATAGCAATGTGAAAAAATTACCATGGGATTCACTAACGCAGTATTGAGGTACTGAAGGTTGTGAATACAGTAGCAAATTTTTGCATTTTAAAATAGTGCAACAATGCACTATTTACTGCAGCTTACTTAATAGGAGCCATAGAGAGGTAAAAACTGACCAGTTCAGATGTATTTCAGGGGTAGGTTTTTGAGCAGATTTTGCAGTTACTGTGTTAGTCCACTTGGCTATGTGGAAATAAGGGACAACAATGAAGTTGTAGGGGACAGTTTTTCATTGGAATAACTTAGAATATTTTTGACAAGCTTTTGAAAGTTATTCTTTCTTTATTAGATCAATGAAAAAGCAATGATGTTGTTGTTGGTTTGTGGCTTGTCATGTTGCTAAAGCATGTGTGAATCAGTGATGCTGAGAGATGTGCTATCATAGCTTAACTACTGGCAGGATCTTCCAAGATGGACAGATCTCAGTGGAGGTGCCACACTAAGACAAACCACCCATCTGGGAAACAGCAGTATAGGCTGGTGTTGGAAGAGGAGAATCACATTTCTGTAAAAACGGCAACACTGGCGGGGGGCGGAGCCTGATGTCCAGCGGGATGGTCGCATAACGCTGAGGCTCCCGAGAGGCCTACTCAGAATCCTGAATTAACACCTCACATACTTGGAACTTCTACTCTGATCTTGCCGGGGCACATTGGTGAGATGGCGGGGACCAAACCAACGCGCCTGGAATTTGGGTCTCCAGCGGCTTCTCACGGCAAACGTTCCAAAACTGAACCTCCGTCCCCGCAGAAGGGGCCGGCCTTGTGCGAGGGCCCCGAAATGCAGCAGGAAATCCTCGTAGAGATTAGAGGGGTCAAAAACCTTGTGCAGGCAAACGGTGAAGCACTCCGAGCGCTGCGGGACGATTTTGGTGTGCTGCAAAGCAAGCTAGAAGGGCTTTCTTCGCGTCAGGACAAAATGGAGAGCATATTGGACTCCCATGCGGCCCGGTTGTCCAAACTCGACAAAGTTGAACGACAGGTGCGGGCCTTGCAGAAAGAGGTGGAAGATGGCATTAATAGAGCGCGCCGCAACAACATACGACTCGTGGGCATACCGGAGGGAGCGGAATCGGGAGACATGAAAGAGTTTTTATGCAAAATCCTCCCTTCCCTGCTCCAAATCACCTTTACCAAAGATTTGGAGATTGATCGCGCTCATCGTGTACCCACAAGCATAACGCTCAACAGGAAGACCCCACGGCCTATCATTTTTCGACTATTGAGATATCAACACGTGGAGCAAATTCTAAGTGCCTCTCGGGCAAAGGGCCATATGGAGTTTGAGAGCCACAAGATCTCCTTCTATCCCGACTTGGCTAAACCCACAGTCGACCGCCGAAAGCGCTTTCTGGAATTCCGGCCGAGGCTTCAACAACTACAAGCACGCTATGGCCTGATGTACCCGGCCAAGCTCCGAGTCACGCTTCACAATCAGACAAGAACATTCGAGGACCCTGATCTACTAGCGGAGTTTTTGGATTCCAAAGAAGCCGACTTGATGCGCTGACTTCCAGAATATTCCTGCAAGTCTCCTTATATCCGCTGTACCTGCCATATTGGATCTGCCGCAGCCTAGCAAAGAGTCTGGCGTGGGCAGTCTGTTGCCTTACTCTTGATGGTATCTGTGACCCGACTCCATCTACCCACAGTAGCCTCGATGAGTATCAGAGACAGTGTTATTATGGACTCTGGTGTTTCTTTTCTTTTTTTTACATGTCTTCTATTTCCTCTCTAGGGCCTCCTCCCGCAGACATATGGTCGCCATATTCTTTGGGGGTTTTGCTTCTTCTCTAAGATACGTTGGTACATACTTTTCAATATGGGGTGTATTAGCCAGAATACTCGGTGATTATGACATTGTTGTACAGATTCTGCTTATGTTCTATGTTATCAAGCGCCCTTACCTAAAATGTCTACTACCGATTGATGGCACCATGTAAGATTTTTTCATTGAACGTAAAAGGCATCAATAACACAGGTACACTAAAAAAAAATTTTTTTTAAACTGCCTCTAATGTTTCGATTGATTTTTACGTTTTTTGGTGCGCTGGATCCAAATCTGGTAACCAATTTGCTCCATCACGTACAGATTTTTTGCTACATTGGGTTAGCAGTTTGAGGTGAACGTTTCAGATTGAGTGCGATCGAGATAAAGGTTTCTTGGATGAATTCTTTATACTAATTGTTTAGTAGTTATTCAAATAAGAATAAAGAAAATTGTAACAAGGCAGCACATAAGAATAGAGTAATGTCAACAAAACAAACTGTGATGGTAGCAAAATTGTCTGCACTTAAAACAGCCACATACATGTGCACAAACATTGAGCATATAAGAGCGAGGTTAGACACAAAGCAAAGCAAAGAAATGTGCAAAAAATGTTGTACAGGTATGTATGTAAGAATAGAAAACGCAAACAGCACCATTGCAATACATGAAGACAAACACCCGATGGTGTGAAAATAAAATTCTAATAAATGAGATCCGACACTGTGGTAATAACTAGCAAATTTTTATTTCAAAGTTTAGTAAAAACTCGATATTTGTCAACACAGTTTAGATTTTAAAGTCATTCTTGGGTCAATCAATCTCCTGGTGGGCCCGTTTCTTCTTCCCCCGAATGCTTCTCTTGGTGCGCTGCTTGGCGTATTTTTCATCTGGGGTTTCCCGCAGCAGCAACCAGCAGAAATCAGCCATGATAGTGGTGTTCCATCTTCCTTGGTACCTTCTCTCTGCGTCTTTGATGTCCTGGTGAAACCTTTCACCTTGTTCTTCACTGTATGCCCCCAAGTTTTCGGGAAAGTAGTTCACATGGGAGTGCAAGAAATGGACTTTCAGGCTCATGTTACAGCCTTGTTCTTTGAAGGCATTGAGCATCCTGGCAACAATATCCTTATAGTTCTCATCCCGCCTGTTCCCCAAGAATTTGAGAACATCATCCTTGAAGGAATCCCAGGCTTCTTTTTCCTTCTCAGACATCGTTTCAGCGAATGCTCCATCTGAAATGAGTTTCCTTATATCAGGGCCAACAAACACTCCTTCCTTTAGCTTTGCTTCAGAAAGTCGGGGGAACTTTGAGCAAAGGTACCGAAAGCACTCACCATCTTTTGGAAGGGACTTGATGAATTGCTTAATGAGACCCAACTTAATGTGGAGAGGTGGTAATAGAATTTTATCACGAGGTACCAAGCTCTCATAAAGAACATTTTTCTCACCGGGCCTCAAATACTCCCGAATTGGCCAGTCTTTTTTCCCCCAGTGTAGGTCGCGGGCCCGGCTATCCCACAAGCAAAGGAAGCAGGGATATTTGGTGAAACCGGATTGCTGCCCTAATAGCATGGATAGAATTTTAAAGTCTCCACAAATCATCCACTTATGCTCATCATAACGAATCTTCTGAAGAATCAGGGCCAAATTCTCGTATTTTTCTTGGAGAATAACAGAGTGAGCAATAGGAACTGAAGCGAATGTGTTGCCATTATGAAGAACAACACCTTTTATGCTGTCTTTTGACGAATCAATGAACAGCCGCCATTCAGCAGGATCATACTTGAGTTTAAACTTTTCCATCACTCCGTATATATCGTTGCAAAATACCAAATCTTCCTCTTTGCTGAAATACTTCAAAAATTGTGTCTCGCGGTTGCGGTACCAATAAAAAGTTGTTCCTGGTGACAATAGATTTTTCTGTTTAAGCCGAGAACCTAGCAGTTGGGCAGCATCTTTTGGGAGTCCTAAATCCCGGACTAAATCATTCAATTCAGCTTGAGAGAAAAGTTCAGGTTTCGGATCTGGTTCAGTTTCAAACTCGGAAGTACTGGACTCATCGGGAAAAGCCATCTGATGAGTCTCATCATGATCAGAACCGTCCACACAAATATGATCCAAAGATTTTGGTGGTTCAGGCACAGGTACTTCGTTGCTATGAGGCATAGGCCTAATTGCTGAGGGAAGGTTGGTTGGGGTAACTTATTACGTTCTTATTTTTTAAGTTGTATCCCTTCACAATGCAAGAGCAAAAATAGCAGTCACTGCTGTGGTCTCTTTGTTCACGCCACATCATAGGTATTCCGAAACGAAATGCTTGTTTTTTTACCTTTCATCCATAAGCGTAGATCTTCCTCACATGTCTTGCACACTTTGTGAGGAGCCCACGGTTTGTCTTGATCGCCTAACTTCAAACCGAAATAGGCGAAATATACTTTTTTAATAAATGCAGAAATGTTCCTCTGCCGCTTTTCCACGGTATATTCCCCACAAATAAAACAAAAACTGTCCAGAGAGTTGACGCAACCTCTGGCTCTGTGAGCCATCACAAATACACAGCACTGCAAACTACAACTGTAGTGAACCACTTCGGAATAAAGCTGGATTACGACTGAGCAAAGAAAAGGTAATAATGAACTTGCAAGAAACTGAAATTTGACAGGAACGTTCATGTCGCAACCACTGTGTTTGAGCGAGCGAGCGAACGAGGCGAGGCGAACAGGAAAGAACATGCGCCAGCGCGAGTACAGTACTGGATTTAGCCCCCCGCCTCCCAATTGTCCTGTTAATGTATAAAATGAATACAAAACACTCTAAAATATCATGAGGGAGTGTTTCTAGTTAGTTAACCATTACAACCTCTATTTTGGGCCAAGAAAATAAACTGCAGTTGGCTAAAAAGAAATTATGTGAACATTCCTTATATGGGTAAGAAATCTAATTTTGCAAGAAAACGTGACGTGATGGAACATTTTGGCTATTTTTCCTGGATTCAGCACCCCAAAATCTATAGGAATCAGCTGCAAAACTGGAGGCAGTTTTTTGGTAGTGTACCTGTGTAATCCGATAAAACGGAAGAAAATCCTAAGCTACCTCAGTCAGGAAGCAGCAGATCTGATTTTTCTCCAAGAAACGCATTTAAATTCAAAGGAAACTCTTAAACTCAATATTAAACCTTACATGGTGGCCGCTTATTCCCCAGCCGTTTCTAAGAAATGTGGGGTTGCCATACTGGTTAGGAAATCTTTGCATGCTACTGTTATTGTGACTAGCTCAGATACAGAAGGTAGATGGTCTAGAGTTCACCTCAAGATAGGTAGCCTAGAAGTTACATGTATATGCCTTTACGCTCCTAATGTTGATGACCCTGCCTTTTTTGCTACCATTGCTCAGGTTGCGCAGGCTTCTGCTAATACTTCATTGATCATTGGGGGGGATTTCAATCTAGTCCTTGATCCCCTGATTGACAAACAGCCGCCTAGGACGAGTGGTCCCCCCAAGAGTCACGCCACGCTTACCTCCCTGATCAAGGATCTTGCTTTAGTTGATCTATGGAGGTTACTACACCCCAATGAGCTTGACTTCACCTTCTTCTCCTCCCCTCATAAATCTCAGTCTCGCATAGACTTCTTTCTAATCTCAAAACTGTTAGTCCCTCAGGTGGACACTGCAAAGATTCACTCCCAACATATTTCAGATCATGCTGCCATTTCCTTTCAATTACACACTACTGCACCCCAGGGAAACTCGGGAGCCTGGTTCTTTGATAGAGCCCTGTTAACTCAGCCAGAGTTCCAGTCAGAAATTCGAGTAGCCATACAGGATTACTTCCATTTTAATCTACCCCAAGATACTGCGAATTGGGCTTGGTGGGAGGGCTTCAAAGCGGCCATTCGGGCAACGATCACTAGCTATCAAATCCGCCTGCGGAAACAACGTAAACAGCAGCTGCTCATACTAGACCAACAAATAAAAGCAGGCGAACGAGTTCTAACTTCACGCACTGACCCATGTGTATTAATTCGATTACAGCGTCTCCGTTTTCAATATAATTCAATCCTCTCAACTGCAGCTTCTAAGAGTATTGAGCTTCAGCGAGGGACATATTATCGTGAAAATAACCGAGCCGGTCGACTCTTAGCCAATGCCTTGAAAGGTCAAAAAGAAGCCAAACGCGTTGCGGCCCTTCGAGCTCCACAGGGAGGGGGCATAGTGACCACAGACTCCGATATTGTAGAGCTCTTTCGGGATTTCTATACCCGCCTATATCAATCTGAATGTGAGTTCTCGTCAGAGACATTCGAGCGATTGCTCTCTGGCATTCAGCGGCCGACCCTCTCTGAAGATGATAGAGATGCGATGGATGAACCCTTCTCTACTTCAGAGATCCAATCTGCCCTAAAACGAACAGCCTCGGGCCGTGCCGCAGGGCCCGATGGTCTCCCGACCGAATTCTACAGAACGTTCAGTGCAGATTTAGTTCCCTATTTAAAACTCTATTTTACTGCCCTTGCGGTAGATACATCCTCTTTGGGATCCTTTTCTGCAGCTAATGTGGTTGTATTTGAGAAAGAAGGCAGAGACCCGCTACTGACCGCCAACTACCGTCCAATCTCCCTACTTAATGCCGACTATAAGATCTTCGCAACGATCTTGGCCACACGGCTATCTGACATGATGGCTACCCTAATTCACCCCGACCAATGCGGTTTTATACCCGGCAGATCAACTGCTGACAATGCTCGGACCTTGTGCCATGTGTTATCTAGTGCTGCCAATCTCGACCATCCATGGGTGGGTCTTTCCCTGGATGCCGAAAAAGCCTTTGATCGTCTAGAATGGCCCTTCTTATTTGCAGTTCTCCGATGGTATGGCTTTGGAGAGGGCTTCCTCCGATATCTCCAAGTCATGTACACTCAACCCGTCGCCAGTATTTGTGTAAACGCCATCAAATCTCAGCCATTTAACCTCCAAAGAGGCACGCGTCAAGGTTGCCCCCTATCACCAATGCTTTTTGATCTCGCTCTTGAACCCCTAGCCCTCCTTATTAGACAGTCTGCACGTATTCGAGGTGTCCCCTTTAGTCATAGGGAGATTAAACTCTCTGCATATGCAGATGACCTTATGCTCTTCGTTTCCCTCGATTCGGTTCCAGCTGTCTTGGATCTGATTGACGGATACTCACAATTATCGGGCTATAAAATTAACTGGACCAAATCTGTAGCATTCCCACTGAACCGCTGGGTACATGAGGCTGACATGCAGGCCTTTCCCTTCCTTTGGCAATCCCGCATGGTGAAGTATCTTGGGGTCCATTACTGTTCTCCTTTAGAAGACACTATCAGTTTTAATGCCAAAGAGGTAGTCTCCAAAGTTCGTGAACTCACAAATCGTTGGTCTCCCTTATCTCTCACATGGTGGGGCCGCTTAGACACTGTGAAAATGATGATAGTCTCCAAAGTGAACTACATTTTAGAAATGCTGCCATGCTTACTTCCGTTACATACTTATAAAGATATTGAGGGCCTTCTCGTCCGTTATCTCTGGCAGGGCAAGCCACCAAGGATAGCTAAACATAAACTGCAGTCTGCAAAGGAACGAGGGGGTACCAGATTTCCTGATTTTCTTAGATATCATCAAGCCTTTCTACTTAAGCAAGGTGCCCGATGGCTAGATACCTCAACAGACCGCCGACCAGTTTGGCTTGACATAGAAGAGGAGCTTAGTAGCCCAATTCCGTTGACCCATCTCCCCGGTATGTCCTATCAAGTAGACACCCGCCATCCACCAATGATTGTCGATACTCTTGCGGCCTTTAACACTCTCATTCTATCACTGGGCCCGAATGTATGTCCTCAGGACGGACTCCCATTATGGAATAACCCCAGAATTCAAGTCCTAAATAGAACAATAGCCTGGAAACCCTGGTACTCCAGGGGGATCTGGACACCCCAACAGCTTTTCTCTGCAGCTCGTTGGAAAACCTTTTCGGATTTACAAAAGGAATTTGCGTTACCAGCGAAACACTACTTTCAACTGATGCAGCTTCAACACTGCCTCAAAAGTGCTCGAATCATGCCGCCCTCTGCCCCTACTGAGGATGGGCTATTAGAGATAGTTCACTCCATTAGTAGTACACATGGGGTAGCCTCTAATTTTTATAAAATAATTTGTCAGGGTACAGATACGGACACTTTTAGAGCCCAACAAGCCTGGGAGCGCGAACTGCAAACCACTATAACCCCTGTGCAATGGAGCGTTTTTTGGAGTAAAGTAGTGCGGGTTTCCCGGTCTGCCTCTGTTACCCAAACTCTCTTCTTTGCACACAGATGCTTTTATACCCCAGAAAAAATAGCCAAATGGAACCCAAATGCTAGGGACCTGTGTTGGTCTTGCCATACTGCTGTGGGAACCTTCGCTCATGTTATTTATGAATGTCCTCAACTGCAGGTCTATTGGGGGCGGGTCTGGGGTCGTATTCAATCTATCTTACACTTTCATGAACCTCTCTCTTGGAAGGTCGTGGGACTCCGCTCTGTGGCGGAGGTCCCCTTTCTTCCTAAGAAGGGTCGCTTTCTCCTTGATTTCATGCTGGGTATAGCCATATGCTTAATTACGAGGAATTGGAAGGATAGCTCTCGACTTACTGTCAATGAATGGTGGAACCTCGTCTGCTTATATAGTAAATATGAGCAGATACCTCGGAGAGCTATTCCCCATGTCCAAACTCACTCTTGCTTGTCTAAATGGCAGATGCTTAATGATTATGTACAATCTTCTCATTGCTCCAACATGCCTGTATAATGTGCACTCATCATGTTTTAGATCACCGTTAGGTTTTGTAATACAATAATGTAAGTACACGCCCGCTTCGGGAATGCTTAGTTTTCTAGAGAAGAAGCAGGGGGGAGGGGGGTGGTAGGGGTTTACTTTGGTGTATGTATTACACGTTATGTATTTGTCTTTTAGCTGTATGTCTTCCTTTCCTTTGTTGTTATAAAACGAAAATAAAGAATTAAAAAAAAAAAAAAAACGGCAACACTGGCAATACCTGTGCAGAAAAAAGACTTGGCGATCTGCTTCTGTATCTTGCCATGAAAACCCAATGGATAGTCACAACACAGCAAATTGTGTTATAATGCTGGAAGATGAGACCCCCCCCAGGTTGGAAAGCACTGAATGGGCTACAGGGGAACAGCTGAAGACACTTCAGAGTAAAGCCAGCATTTATGATGTGGTTGGATCAAAGCCCTCGGGATTTCTGACTGCTGATATAGCTATACATGACATGAGAGTCAGAAGCTGCAAAGATGTCTTACATATTGGGACATGTACCATAAGAAGCATGAACCAAAGGAAGCTGCAAGTGGTCAAGAATAAAATGGAGCCTGTACAACTTGATCTGTTGGGTATGCGTGAACTGAAGTGGATTGGCATTAGTCACTTTGAATTGGATGATCACATGGTATACTATGCTGGAAATGAAAGGCACAGAAGAAATGGTGTACCATTTATAATTAAGAACAAACTTGCAAGAACTGTAGTGAAATACTATGCAATCAGTGAACAGTTAATTTTTTTTCGTTTACGAAGAATTCCCATCTTCATTGGTTACCACTAAACTTTCGGATCCAATTCAAGATTCTTACACTAGTACATCGGGCCATTTATCTCCACACTCCTCAGTATTTATCCAATCTATTAACTTTTCACACTCCTACCCGTAGTCTTCGATCGGTTCATATTAATCGCTTATACCTTCCCTCTCCCTCCCAGCTCATCTTCAATCAACTCGGCAATCAGCATTTTTTTACCTTGGTCCCGCCCTATGGAACTCCCTTCCCACTGTCCTTCTACTAGAAGAGTCTCCTGCTAAATTCCGCTCTCTCCTCAAAACCCATCTTTTCTCCTCTGCCTTCAACCGTCCCCCGTGATCCCTGACTTCTCTGTATCTACTATTGTTGACAATCTGTCCTCACCCTCTTTCTCTTCTCTCTCTTTCCCTTTTCTTAAGTTATTGTAATTTTTCCTTTTCCTTTCCTAATTTATAATTTTAAATTTTTATTGTAAACCACCCCGATGTAATGGGGGCAGTATATCAAGTGTTTTTAAACAAACAATAAATAATAGACACAACTATTTTTCAGGTATATATGCCAACAACGGCTGCGAAAGAGGAGGCAGTTGATCAATTCTATGCACAAGTACAAACTGAAATTGACAGAACATGTAGACAAGATATCCTGATAATCATGGGTGACTGAAATGCAAAGACTGGGAACAATGAAGAAGATAAAGTGGTTGGAAAATATGGGCTTGGCAACAGAAACAAAGCAGGAGAAAGACTGATAGGATTCTGCAAGAGCAACAATCTATTCATCTTTAAACATCTTCCAGCAACAGAAGTGGTGATTGTACACATGGACTTCACCCAATAGATTATACAACAATCAAACTGACTACATCTGTGGAAGTCAACAATGAAAATGTTCAATAACTTCAACAAAGACAAAATCTGGAGCTGACTGTGGTACAGATCACCAGCTACTAGAATATAAACTCAAGCTAAAGCTGAAAAACTGCAAACCACTCATGAATGTAACAAAATATGATCATGAGAATCGTATACCACCGGAATTTAAAGACTGCCTATAAAATTAATTTACTACTTTGGAGACAAATGATAAAGCACCAGAAGAGCTATGGGGTGACATGAAGAAAGTTGTGCTTGAAGAAAGTGAAAAGTCTCTGCAAAAGGTGAAAAAGCAAAAAACGGCCAAAATGGATGACTGAAGAAACTGAAAATTGCTCAGAAATGCAGAGAAGCTAAAGACAGAGGAGAAAGAAAGGTAATCACGGAGCTTAGCAGAGATTTCCAACTTGCAGCAAGGTGAGACAAGGAGAAGCACTATGATGATGCATGCGAGGAAATAATCCCAGCCTCAGATTGGATTGCTAACAGATGTTCAAGGATCCATGTTGAATGATGCTGAGAAGGTGGAAAAAATACACAGAATCATTATGCCATAAAGATCAAGCGGATCAGCAGTGATTTCAATCTGTACATTATGATCAGGAATTACTGGTGATGAAAGAAGCTGAAGCAGCATTGAAAGCATTATCAAAGAATAAAGCACCAGGCATTGATGATGTTCCATTGAAGTGTTACAGCAATCAGAAGCAGCTGTTAGAATACTCACGAGACTCTGCCAGGAAGTTTGGAAGACAACATCATGGCCATCTGATTGGAAAAGATCTTTGTTCATACCAATACTGAAGAAAGGAGATCCGAGTGACTGGAAATTATCGCACAATTGCTCTGATCCCACACACCAGCAAGATTCTACTCAAGATCATTCAGTGGTTAAATGTAACCATACCTGGAATGAGAACTGCCTGAAATGTAAGCAGGATTGAGGAAAGGGTGAGAAACAAAAGACATCATTGTGAATGTGAGATGGATCCTTGATAATGCAAAAGAATATAAGAACATAAGATAAGATATGCCATACTGGGTCAGACCAAGGTCCATCAAGCCCAGTATCCAGTTTCCCCAAAAGACACAGGTTCCTCAATGCTTGTATTGGGTCAAGCATTGATATCCTGGGTCCCTTCTTAATAATGGCTTATGGACCTTTCCTCCAGGAACTTGTCCAAACCTTTTTTAAACCCAGCTACACTAACAGCCTTTACTACATCCTCCGGTATCAAATTCCAAAGGATATCTATATGTTTTATTGACTATAGCAAAGCCTTGATTGTGCAAATCATGAAAAATTCTGAGCTACATTAAGAAGCATGGTTATTCCAGAACACCTGATAGTTCTCATACATTAATCAAGGAGCAACAGTTTGAAGAGAACAAGGAGAAAGCAGAATGATTTAAAATCAGCAAAGGTGTATGACAAAGCTACATACTTTCTCCATACCTGTTTAATTTATATGCAGAATGAATCTTCAGAGAAGGAGGATTGTATGAAGACAACTGAGGTGTGAAGATTGGTGGAAGACTCATCAACAGCCTTTGTTATGCTAACGATACCGCATTACTGGCTGAAAGTGAAGATGATCTGAAACATCTGCTTATCAAGATGATGCAACATACGGGCTGATGCAGAAAAGTTTAACATGGCATTTTCTGATATTTTTCCTGTTTGCTCTCCGATAAAGAAAGCAAGCTAGTGCTGGAAAAATGCAAAAAAATATAACCGTGCTAAACCGCAGCACACTTGACATACAAATCCCATGCAACTTGCTGGCAATACTGAATTACTGTAATTCAATCTATCAGGGTATCCCAAAACAATCCATCCACATGCTTCAGATAGCACAGAACACGACGGCCCGCATAATCACAGGCTCAGCAAAATATGAACACATCACACCACTTCTTAACCAACTACACTAGGTGCCAATACACTATTATTGCATTAGGTTTAAGATCATTCTTATCATACTCAAAATACTAACGTTTAACACAGCCAATATACTACAGGAACTGATTACGAAAGACCCAAACAGACCTAGAAGGACCAACAACAAGAACATGATTCTCACATCTAACATCTATGCAAAGTCTAAGCATATCACATCCAATGGAGCATTTTCCTTGATGGCTCTAGCACTTTGGAACGCATTACCGGAAAACCTAAGATCTATCAAAGACATTAAGGACTTCCGGAAAAAATTAAAAACACATCTATGCACAGAGTACTTTGGTAATACTAGCTAGTGCAACTCCACCATGATGCACAACAACGTAAACAAAGCTCAAAGAACTATGACAACTGAAATAAGTTCACCCACTGTAAATGCAAACTGTACATAAGTTAGGGCACAAGTTAAGGGTGCTCATGCCTAATGTTGCTCCCTTGGATTAACATATTTTTATTTTTGTTAACTTACTATTCACCTGTTATGTTGCTGTTTAGTATACTGTTCCCTGTAATATTAAGTTATACTGTTATACTGTTCCATGTAAATCCTGAGCTGAGATGTAAACCGCCTTGATTTAAAGATGAAGTGGTATAGAAAACCTATTAAATAAATAAATAAGTAATTGCACCCAATGTGAAAACTGTGCTGAAACTTAGTACAGTTTTTTACAGTTTTTTTTATGCTGGATCTTTACACCAGCTTTGCGAAGGCATAAAGACCCAACCAGGAGCAATGTATCCTCTGAGGTGAAGTTTGATACTTCACCTCAGATGATCCAGGCATCAGGGAAAGCCCCCAAGGCCATCAGAATACTATCAGGGGGCTAGTGCCACCGACACTAACATCCCGAAGGAAACTAAATCCCCAGCAGCCCTGATCCCAACCTACCTGATAAAAAGATCTCTGGTGGCCCTGCGGCCCCATTCCCCCCACCCACCCACTTATTCATTAAAAAAAAAAATCCCTGGTGGCCCAGTGGCCATGATCCTACCCATCCAATAACAAAAAGGTCCAGTGGCCTGGTGGCCCACTAACCCCCCCCCCCCCGCCCCCTTCCCGGTACTTTTAATCTGGAGCAGGAGCATTGCCCAAATGCTCCCAGCCCTGCACTGCCATCTTATATAGCAGTCTGACCCTGCCTGATGCATCCCCAGGATGCACTGCATGGAGCCAGGCGCCACCACTTTTCAAGATGGCGGCTCAGAGGCGGAAGTGCATGGGTAATGCTCCCTCTCCAGATTAAAGGTACTGAGAGGGGGGTGGGAGGGGTTCAGGGGGCCACTGAGCCACCAGGCCTTTTTGTTATTGGGTGGATGAGATTGAAGCTGCTAGGCCACCAGGGTTTTTTTTATTGGGTGAGTGGGGGGATGGAGGCCACTGTTCCACTTGGAATTTTTTATTAGGGCTGCTGGAGATTTGAATTTTGTTGGTGGGTCAGTGTCGGGGGCACCAGCCCCCTTGACAGTATTCTGATAGCATCAGGGACTTTCCCTGATGTCTAGGTCATCTGAGATGGTGTCAAACTTCCCCTCAAATGATCCTGTTTCTCCAGGAGAGCATGCCAAACTTGCGGCAATTTCTGTGTGCATGTGTTTGGCTTGCTCTCCCAGTTTAACGCTGACTTTTTGCGCACTGGGTAACCTGAATTTTGCATTCCAGCCCAAAGAGTCAGCATTAAAGTCACGCTATGAAACCCTGTGTTACAGCCTTGAGCACTGGGCTCTAACGCAGGGTTTCTGCATCGACCTCATCGTTTTAAAATGGGTGTCTGCACCTTAACTTGAAGAAAACAAAGATCCTGACCACTGACTAAATCAATTATTTCATCCTTGATGCAGAAGAAATAGAAATAGCAGACAACTTTAACCTGCTTGGGTCAATCAATAAAGAAACAACAAGCAGTGAAGAAATCCAGTGATGCATTGCTCTTGGCAGAACGGCTCTAAAGGACCTAGCAAGATTCTCAAATGCAGAGATGTGTCTATACACACAAAGTTTCAACTTGTCCTAGCCATTGTATTTTCGGTAACATCCTCTGGATGTGAAATTTGGACCGTGAAGAAGAAAGGCAGGAAAAAAAATCTGTGTCTTCAAATTGTGGTAATGTCGAAGAATACTGTGTATATCATGGACTGCCTGAAAATAAAAATCAGTCATTACTAGAGGAGTTCAAACCTAAGCTTTCTTTAGAAGCTCAAATGACAAGACTTTGACTTTCATACTTTGGACACATCATGTGAAGAGAAAGATCATTAGAGAAAGACATCAAGCTGGTCTCATAGCTGAATAGTCGTGGGTGTCTGTTTCTCACACGAAGACAAGTAAAACGAAGAATAAAAATGTGCTTCTCAAATACATAAGCATAGGAAGTTAACAGGTAGCAATCTTGGCGATGTTACGCGTGCAGAGGCCTGTGCAGCAGAAAATCCATGTCCATTTGGTTCTGATGGTTTGCTTCATGTGGGCCCAAACTGGTTGCATAGGCTGTAGCCTTCTAGCAGAAACATTTACCCAAGCTCTAGAGCTGCTGCAAATATCTATGCATGTAATTGTTAAGTATGTGCATAAATTATAGTATTTTATAATTTATGTTCATACTTGTGCCCTCTGTCCAAATTCTACCCCTATGCACATCTACCGAAAAAGTAGAGGCCATCACGTCAGTGCATATTTTTACACCTGTTGGAATTTTATAAGAGCCATTTCTTCGCGTATGTGCCCACATATACATGGAAATGACTTTATAAAATGACTCGCTGAGCATGTAAGAATAAGGCTGATAAGTAATAAACTGAACAGATACTCGTTGAGAATCACAGAGCATCAACATAGGGACAGCACAAGAATTTGTTTTATATAGTGCTTCCTATCACCAAAGGAACCTGATAAAACAAACAAAAATATTAAATTTATATCCACCACAGAGTGGAGACAAATATATTACACTTTCATGGTGCCCCAAATAAAGAAGCAACAATTTAAACATCTTTATGCTGTCCATTTCAAAAATATAATCATTTCAACTTTCAAGAGTGTGTATTTTAAACATCCCCACTTAAATGGAAATTTTGTCATTGTGCCCAGGAAACCTAGAATGTGATTTCTTCATGAAAATTAATAGCATTTTAGAAGGTTTTCTTTCCCTGTAAACAAGAGCTGTGATAGTTAAACTTGCATTTACGTTTTTCACAATGCTCCCCTAACTTTACCCTGTTGTATTTAATGAAAGTCTCATGGGTCATCAATAACTAACAGCACTTTGACTTTGCAAACTAAAGTATGAACTTTCTAAGAGGTATGTTCACCAAATGATGGTAAGGGAGCATGTGTGCTGTTAATGCAGGCTATCGGCACACTTGCTCCCTTAATGCTGAAAAAATGCTGCTTTAAGGTGCGGCAAAGGCACCGACAATGTTAAGGATGCAGGGGACAAAGAGTGGGACTGGGGCGGGGAGTGGGCAGTTACACTGTGTGCTCCCATATTGCCGATTGCTCAATGGCCTGAAAATCCCTTTAATGCTGGGACCCCAATCACTGATTTAAACGTCACGGAAAAGGTGTTTGTAGAGGGGAAAGAGACTATTTAGGCATCAATAATGTGATGCACTGACAAGGGAGCCCAAGATAGTGATAGTAGTGCTCCATTAGCAGTAAAAGCATGGTGCTCCTGTAGGAAAGGGCACCAGTCAGATGGTGCAAATGGGACACAGGGGGTGGCACAGTGTACCTGCACTGGGGGAGCTGGTGGACATGGCAGACTAGGCAGCTGCCCGGGTGGCACAGAGGGGCATAACAACATAAGTTCAGGATATATGCCATACTGTGTCAGACCAAGATCCTTCAAACCCACTATCCTCTGTCCAATAGTGACCAATCAGAGGCATAAGTACTAGGTGTGTCCTGAAAGGACATCCATGTCAAAGAGGTCTGTATTTGGCCAAGCAGCTGATCCTCAGTGTCCCCCGAATAAACATATAATGAGCTTTCCTCCAGGACCATGACCAAACCCTCCCGAAGCCCATCTATATGAGGAGCTGTAACAAAATACACTGCCATTATGTGCCAGTGTTTTCCAACCTATCAAATGACAAACTATATGCCCCAATGTGTCTGAAATGCATTACACTGTAGCGGCAGTGCCTGTCCCCTAGTTTCCCCCCCCCCCCCCATATTGTGATGGCGCTAACAACCGTGAACCGTTACACGCCATTCAGTATTCTATAGACCCCTACCATATCTCCCCCCCAGCCATCTCACCAACAGGTTGAGGATGCCTAACCTTTGTTAGGGGGGAATCCTTCCATCCTCACATAGGGGAATCCTTCCATCCTCAGCACCATCTGTGATGTCCGTCATGATCACACAGTGACAGTGGTGGAACACAGACATACTGCTGATGTAGAATGGTGATGTGCCACATGGGGCAATCTAAGGGACATGGCACCCTTGGCAGAGATGCCAGTGCCCCTCCCCCGGTGCCACTGAACCCAGCTGTGGAGGAAGAGGCCAATAGCGCCTGCAGCTGTAGCCCTTCATTTAGCTGGAAAATGCAGGTGTCTGGGGAAATACCACAGCAGTGGCTGCCATCATCCTTCCCCCAAGACATATCAGTGGCAGGCGTTGATGGGGCCCCTGCATGGGCAGCTGGTGGAGAGGGACTGAGTGGCCATCCATATGTGCCCCTGCCCCTCCTATCTGGCCCTTATGCCCAAGGTGCCTGACAAACCCACATGTTAATCATGCTGTGACTGCGACCACCACCACTGACAGTGCGTGGGCATGTTGGTGGTGGTGTAAGAAGTGGCACTAGCCTGCAGCATACAGAAACCTTGTCCTGGTTGTGTTTGCCATGCACATTGCAACACATGTCAAAGGCCAGCCAAAGGGAAGCATATCAGCAACAGGTGCTGTTATCACCAAAAGGCAGTACTGTGGTGCAGCACACATGGTTGGTGTATATATATATGTGGAGGGTCACAGGTTCAGGTCCCTTCTGGGGGTTTCTACATTGCATCTTCCTGTGGACAAGATTAAGTCAACAATGTAAGTACAGCTCTAAGCATGTGCAACCCCCAAGGAGATGGCCAGCAAGGCTGGAAACACCCATCAGCAGCACTGACAGGCTCCACTAGCCACAGCTGATTGGAGGCTAATAGCACATGGTAACAATGTGTAATGAGGCCAAGGCATGGTAATAGTGACTGCAAATAGAGTACAGGTTATCAGGCCTTGAGCTGACATTGAGACAGGAGTGTCAAGCAGGAATACCAACCATCTCTGCTTTCATACAGTACACCAATGAGTGTGTATGTGTATGGCTCCCCTTTGTCCTGTGGCATTCTGCACTGTATTTTGGCTCACATTGTCTGAGGGTTTCCCAGCCTTTTTGGAAAATGTGACTAAGGCGAGGCAGAGGATTGTGGGTATCATCTGAAATAGCGCAGATTGGCCTGGGTGTGTCTGCCACAATGGTAGGGTCACTGGCTGAGACACCATTGTGTCTGTCTGCCATGTGCATTGCCTGGTGTCCACTGTATTTTATGCTGAGATGGCACTCTCACTTGACCAAAAAGTGACCATGGTACGGCTATGTATCCACATAGAGCGATTGTAATATTTGGTTCTAGTAATGTAGATGCATTCTCTGTCTGGAGATGCTAAGCACTGAGCAAACAGCTGGTTATCAATGCTGAATATCCCAAGGTAGAGTGCTTGTGGTTGCATGACATATATGCCATGCATGATGACCAGCAGACCAACTGCATTTAGTTTGTGCCTGTTGATACAGCCCAGTACAGGGCTGCAGGGGTGGTCATACTGCTCTGCTATAGTCAATTATTAGTTCTCAGTGGTTGGGGCTGCAGTGGTTCACGCCCTACTCATTGGGGTCCTGGCAAGACAGTAGCAGTAACCCCATGCCAGCCTAGATGTGGCTGTCTGCAGCATATTGACACTGGCCACTAACGTGCACTGTTACTGGAGAGTTAGAGTCCAGCATGGGCCAAGCTGTTACTCTCACTGTTACCTATAGTATGCAGGAAACAAGAAGAAAAAAAACATAACACATACACACACTCAGGGGCAGCTCTATAATGAGGCCAAGTGAGGCGGTGGCCTCAAGCGGCAACTTTTTGGGAGTGGCAAAAATTGCCCCCAAAAAGCCCGCCTCACTCGGCCTTCAAAAAAACCCAAAAAACCCGAGGAGAGGAGCCGCTGCCGCTGCCACCACAGCAGCAGCAGAATGAAGTGCCCCACGACTGCCCTGCAGAGCCCTATTATCTCCCTCAGTGCAGCTTTTCAGAGCTGTGAAGGGAGAGTTCCCCTTTCTCACGGTTCTTTTAAGCCCGCCAGCGCTGATGGGAAACAGGCATTTCCAGTATTGTGTGAAATTTTGGAGACCACACTTTCAAAAGGATATAAACAGTCTGGAGTCAGTACAGAGAGTGGCTATTAAAATGGTTAGTGGTCTTCATTATAAAGCATATGAGGACAGACTTAAGGATCTTAACATGTACACCTTAGAGGAAAGGTGGGATAGAGGTGATATGATTGAGATGTTTAAATACCTCTGTGGCATAAACACACAGGAGGAGAGCCTCTTTCAATTGAAAGCAAGCTCTGCTATGAGGGGACATGGGATGAGGGTGAAAGGGGATAGATTCAGGAGTGATATGCGGAAATATTTCTTTACAGAAAGAGTGGTGGATCCGTGGAATAGTCTCCCAGTGGAGGTGGTAGAGATGAGAACAATATCTGAATTCAAAAAAGCATGGGACAAACACAGAGGATCTCTAAAGGAAAAAAGGGGACTGTTGTAGTGGTTGATATGGAAGGACAGACTAGATAGGCCATGTGGTCTTTTTCTAAGGACAGACTAGATAGGCCATGTGGTCTTTTTCTATTATCATGTTCCTATGTTTCTATCATGGACATTTGTGAGCATGGCTTTAGTGGCTCTGCCACGGCACATTTCAGTGGATCAGTGATGTATACGCAGCAGATGTCTGGGTAAACTGGTACAGATGCATTTTCTGTTTTGCCATCATTGTGATCTCCCAGCTTTACATAAAGAGGATATGTCTCGTACATTCAGGTTCCTAACACTCGTTGCAAAGCCATTCCCTGCACTGTTCTGCCATCATTACTTGCCCCACATGGAGCAAATGGGTACAACTTGTCCTTTCTATCATGCCACTCTGTCAGGTGTATTGTCTTGCAGTTGCATAGGCTGAGCCACCAGTCCCACCCACACAAATTCTGTTTCATGCACCCCATGGTACTGCTACTTTTGGTTCACACACATCAAATACTTTTGGCCTGTATGATCCCAATCATCCACCCAGCACACACATTGCAAACTCTGTTTGGAAAATCCATGGCACAGTCCTGCACCTACCATTTGACCATCAGGGAAATTAATGGTGAGGCAGCTTACTGGCAGTACGCGCCCCCCCCCCCCCCCACATGGCCATCAGGTGTCATTTGCAGCAGTTAGCCATATCATGCACACCTCTCTTGTGACTGCTCCACATGAGCACTCATGGACAATCCTCCCTGCCCACATCAGGAGCATGCTGCCTCCACCCAGATACACTGACGGTACATCTGGATACATGTCCACACCTCACTGACACTAAAGGGTGGCCCTAAAAAAGTGAAAACATCTCGTAGCATATAAGTTATTTAAAAATTCAAAAAGACAGATATAAACGATTGACAAATTAAAAAAAAAAATGGCGACCAGAAATTGTTTAAATGAAGACGTTATATAGCTAAAAAAGGTAAATAAGTAAACTATTTAAGCTTTTAATTTACGAGATGTTCTCACTTTTTTTGGGCCACCCTGTATAATGTAGCTTACGGCATGGTGTATGCTTTCAGGAGCATCTAGGACTGCACGCCTGTCACTGCGCCCCCCCCCCCCCCGCTGCTGCATCCCTTCCACTGACTCTGCTACCGCCACCACCCACCCATGACAAGCCAATACTCACATTGACCATCATCACTAGGCAGCTGCCTATCTTGCCTAGTCAACAGCATAGACCTGCTCTACGGTCAAACATGCTCATCACACATACTGCCATATTGCCAGGCATCAAGTAAATCAACTCCATCAGCTACCAATTGTGCTTGCATCCATCCCTTCTCCAATGGCTTCCCTGCCCCCCTTTCAACGTTTCAGAGGCTTTCCTGCATTAAGGTGCAAGATACCTTAGTGCAGCATGTCCTTTTACCGCCTGCTAAGTGTCCTCTACCATCCCTTAATATCCTGTTACCGCCCGCTAAGTGTCCACTACCACCCCTTAATGCCGGAATGCCTCTAGCACGTCCAGCACACTTATCGCACGGTAACTCCTTATCGCTGCCATTAACGCACGGAAAAGACTGCTCCCTTACTGCCGTTTATTAAACATACCCCCAAGAGTTGCTTACTAGTTTACCCCCAGTCTAAATAATTTGATTTACACATTAGTGATATACTTAATTTATCTGCATATATCTTATTAATTATTCTTACAAAGGGGGTCTTTTACTGAAGGACTTTAGCTGACAACGCATATTCTGGCTCTAGTCCCATGCTGCTGTCTAACTCATGTTAGGTTGGAGAGTGGGCAGAGAAGGGTTAGATAAAATGGACATAGTGTACTCCATGGGTTCATAGCCTACGCTAACTACATTAGCACCGGATCACCTAATGCCACCTCAATAGTGCTGCCTTTCCCCATGTATTTTTAGAGCCTTGATGCAATCATACCACTACTGTTTAGATTTTTGACTGCAGTTCTGCTCGGGATACTCCCTGTGTGTTTTTGGCAACTGTCACTCAATGCAGATTGCCACAATGTACTTCATTTCCATCTTCTTGTCACTTCAAATCCTCTCTGTTAATCTCAGGCTTTCTTTTTTCAGTTGTGTTACTGTTTTTGTGACTACCACCTCCTCCAGAAGAGCATTGTAGATATCCATCATCAACTGGAGAAAAAATTCCATTGTAAAATAATTTCTTGATGTATTTTCTAAGTCTTGCCTCTCGGGGTTTCACATCATGTCCTCAAGTGCTACAACGTCCCTTCTATTGAAAAGGAAGGCATCTTGTGTACCATTAATATATTTTAGGTATTTAAAAGCTTCTATCATAAATCCCTATCTCTTCTCTCTTCCCCAGTATATGTTTTAGATCCTTTAGTCTCATCTCACGGGTTTTTTAGTGCAGGTACCACACCATTCTGGTTGTCTTTTTCTAGGCCGCTTCTAGCCTCTTTCTATCCTTTCTGAGATGTGTTCCTTAGAATTGAACACACTATTCTAGATAAGGCCTTACCAATGAATTGTACAGGAGCATTGTCATCTCTTTATTTTTCTGCCGTTTATCCCTCTCCCTATGCATCTCAGCATCCCCTTGGCTCTGGCCACTGCCTTATCACACTGTTTTGCCACCTTGAAATCATCACACACTGACACCCTAAGGTCTTCTTCTTCATCAGTGAGCATCAGCTTTTCACTTCCCAATGTGTAGCATTCCCTCAAATATCTGAACCTCTAATGCATGTAACTCTTTTTTATGTGGTCCTTCCTGTGCAGACCAAGAACCACCTTTGGGTGCTGTAGGATCATTGGGAAATTTGCTAACACCATGGGATACGTTTCTTGCACTTGTTCCCTATCCCAAGGTGATTTATTTAATTGTTCATGTATAAGTATTTACATAGAGAGTAATTTCATAACAGGTCACCTATGCATGAAGGCCAAGTTGGCGTCTATTTTATAAACATGCATCGGTGCCTATGTGCCTTTATAAAATACTAAGGCAAAAGCAGCTGAAGCAGTTAGGCATAAATATGCATGCATAAAGAACACATGTTGGCATGTAAATTGCAACTCTACCTGCGTTCCACCTAAACTCCACTTCAAAATACAACTGCATGTACGTCACATAAAAGTACATGCCTTCTTGACACATGCTTTTATGTGCATAACCCCTAATGTAATTTTATGAGACTTTCTATGTGCCTAAATGGCCTTTATGCATAAAATCTTTTATAAAATTATCCCCCTAATGCTTATTTTAGACACCCTGCCATTCAAAGCTGTTTACAATTAAAATGACATAAAATCACAATGACATGCATTGACCTTAGGTGGGTTACATTCTAATTTTATGAAACTTGCAGACAGGAATCAGCAGCAAAGGCAACAGCACCTCAGGGCACCAAGAGCATGGTAAAGTTGCACAAAGAACACCCCTAGCATAGCAAGAGAGATAAAATGACCAGAGTGGCAATAACACATACCTTGCAACACAACAAGAGGGACAAAATGGCTGAACAGTGGCATGAAGACCCCGAGACACTGAAAGGGAGCAAATCAGCACAGAGATCAGCATGAACAGCCAAAGAGGAGTGAAGTGGCACAAACAGTGATATCAACAGCCCAAGACAGAAGGACAAAGCATCAGAAGCAGTGACGTGTGCTACAGTATTATTTGATTGGTCTTTTAAACAGGTATCGTTACTCCAAAGACTGCTTGAACTTCCCAAGGAAACAAATTAGTCCAGCACCATTTCAACACCACTGACTGGTTAGTGCCACTGAATATCGGACCCAGTGGGGTTTATGTTATTAGCAGATCCTACTAACTGCATAAACTCATTTAAATATCAGGCCCACAAAATTTTAAAAAGAAGAAATTATGAGACACAAAGAAAGCAAAACAGATGCAGATCCTCCAGTACCCTCACTGAGACCCTCGATGCCACCTGAACCCTAGCCAAACACTTTGGTAGAAAAACAAGTTTTAAGTTCCTTCTCAAACCTCAGTAATGAAGATCGATTCCTAATCCTAGATGGAAAAGAATTTACTTATCCTATGACTGCCCCAAAGCAGCCATAGAAGGAGGATAACATTCAAGCTCTTGCATTATAGGCATGAAACAACTTGTTGGACCCTGTAAGTCCTTGTTGGGAATCTATCCTACTATATCTTCCTCCTTTATTTTGTAATTCTTATTTATTCTATATTTTCTCTTTCTTGTATTTGAGATGTACTTCTCTCTCACCAGAATGGTCTATAGCAGTTTGTAGATAGGGGAGAGTAATACATCTATAACTCTCTTAAAATTGGTTGGGTGGGGATTTGAGGTGGAATAGAAATTTCAGTGAGTTGGAAATTAGAGGTGGAGTTAGGGTGTCGTGGGGGATTGAGGGGGAGGGGAGAAAATGTAATTTTTTTTTACATTGTACATGTTATCTCTAGTCATGCATAAGCGTAACTACATGTCTGGACTGTGCTGTATGTTTCTTTTCTTAATAATAAAGAGATTTGAATTAAACAGAGCGAAGCCAAAATGGAGCCCTGTGGCACTCCACAGAGCAATCCACTTCTGTTCTGACACATTAGAATCAAGAAAATTCTAAACCAACAATCTAAGCATGATTGAAACCAATTAAAAACCATGCCTTTAATGCCAGTGTTACCTATCCAGCAAAAAGAAGTAACTTACAAGGTTGAAAGCCACTGTCATTTCTAATGACCCAAGGAAGGCATGCCTACATGCATTCAAATGTAACTGGATTTCTTTAAGTTTCTATACTGAATCCTTTTCAAAATCCTGTTTAGGATGGACTACATTTGTGTTGCCCAAAAAAATCATTAATTGATGGGCAATATGATAAGTAAGGGTTTGGTTTATAACTAGCCAGAACATCTGGATCACTATCCAATTTGCTGTAACCAGGTCTTCTTCCAGTCATGGGGAACCAACCCCAATGTAAGACTAGCATTTACCATCTGAAATAGAAAAAGCTAAAAGTCTGCTGACAGCTATTTCATTAACTTAGTCAGAATAGGATCAGCAGGGGACATAGAGTTATGCTTAGATATCACAATTTCCTTAATAGTCAAGTTTAAAGCAGTCTTAAAAACTGTCAAACTGATAAAATATTTCCATCCATTGATGCAACATCTTCATCAGGTAAATTACTATCAACCTCTTTACCACAACAACATTTTTACATACTTGGAAAAACTGAGGGAAGCAGAGAAGGTATTCAGGACAGCAATGACTGAGCAGAGTTTAAAAAATAGCTAATTTAGTAAAAGAAGTGATATAACATTTTATCTGAAATGATAGTTAATGAGGAAGTACATGAGAAGGATCCTAAGAATAAACATGCACAAGCATGGTTTGAGACACAGTGAAGCAAGGCTAAATGGAAAGATGCATCTAACTTGAAAAATATGCTGACTTTGGCACCTACTCTGAGGCATGCACAAGTTCCAGCTCCCATTTCAGACATGTGGTCTTAATAAAAGGGCAGGCATAAAACTCAATGGCACCTTGCCTCCACCCCCAGACCCCATCAATCATAACCCTATCCCACATCCCTTCAACCTCTCAACATCAGTCACTACCCTTTCCCACCCTCCCCCATACCATCGAGCTCTTCCCAGGATCCCCTGATGTCTAATAGGGGATAGGAGTGATCCCCTAGTGCTCCTGGCTCATCAGGCAATCCTAGCAACATTCTCGCAGTACTGGCACTGGGGGTCAAGCTGCCAAATAAGACTTGATCTGAGAGGCTACTGCTGGGATATCACAGGCACCATTTTGAACCGGGCACCTGACAGAACAGAGATTGTTCCTGCTCCCTGTGGAGGTTTGGAGAGGATTGTGATCAGTGTTAGGTGGGATCCAAGGAGGGGGTTATGATCAATGTCAGGAATCCAGGATTGGAAGCAGGGCGACAACACCTGGGAGGAGTTCATGTGCTGTGATGGGTATTGTAAGGGGTCTGAGGGAGGATGGAAGAGGAATATTTGTTTGATGTTGGTGATGGTCCAGGGTGTAAATTGATCCCCTCGCTGGCTGCTTTCACAGATAGTGGGACTGACCTAAGGCTGGCATTTTCTTGTTGCAACAGGAACTCTCAATGCTCCTGACTGCCACAATGCTTTAATAACTCACAACATCCTTCTTTTTCTCCATTTGCTTTTCAAAATTGCTGCTTGTGCTGCATGTACCAGCAAATACACGTGCACACTTACACACCCTTATACATATTTTACAAAAGGCCTTGCATTCAACAGAGCTTTTTGTAAAATACTGGGGGAAATGAGCATGTCCTAATCTAAATGTCTCCATTCCTTCCTCAACTTCCTATGCAAAAAGTGCTTTAAGTCATTTTTTTATGTGCACACTAATTAGTGAATACATGCTAAAAAAAATTAGCATCTGTTTTAGTGCATAGGTCTCATTATGATGCCAGACTATGCTAACACATATCTTTCCCAATCAATGCATTTACCATATTAGTAGTTTTTGCTCTGGAAAAATGTGTGTGATGATTATGATGGTCAATTACTTCTGGGGAAAAAACTAGTATAACTCTTTTGATGTTTCTCAGATCCATTCGAACACATCACCTTGAGATGACCATGAAATTTAAGTCAACATGCAAATTTTCTTTGGTAAAGGCAGAAAAGGGACAAAAACAAATGATTTCCTGCTTGGCATGAGTATGTATGTCAGATGTAGAAAAAGAAATACTAGTTGTTCTAGCAGCAACAGAAGTGAAGCATGAAAGCAGATTGTGACTTCTAGCCTTTGCTGATCAGTTCTTTAGATCATTTGCTGATCACTAATGTTAGAAGTTTCCTTTGAATTACTTGAAAACAAAGAAGAAATTGGGGATAAGAACATAAGATATGCCATACTGGGTCAGACCAAGGTCCATCAAGCCCAGTATCCTGTTTCCAACAGTGGCCAATCTAGGTCATAAGTACCTAGCAGTCTCCCCAAAAGACACAGGTTCCTCAATGCTTTATTGGGTCAAGCAGTGATATCCCAGGTCCTTTATAATAATGGTTTATGGACCTTTCCTCCAGGAACTTGTCCAAACCTTTTTTCAACCCAGCTACACTAACAGCCTTTACTACATCCTCCGGTAACAAATTCCAGAGTTTGATTACACGTTGAGTGAAAAAATATTTTCTCTTATTTGTCTTAAATAGGTTACCTTTATTGCTTTATTGCATGTCCCCTAGACTTTTTATATTCTGATGATGTAAACAATCGATCTACGTTTACCCGTTCCACTCCATTCATTAATTTATAGACCTCTATCATATCTCCCCTTGGTCATCTCTTTTCCAGGTTGAAGAACCCTAACCTTTTTAGCCTCTCTTCATAGGAGTATCCTTCCATCCTCTTTACCATTTTGGTGGCTCTTCTCTGTACCTTTTCTAATAATGCTATATCCTTTTTAAGATACGGTGACCAGAACTGCACACCAAGGTGCGGTCTCACCATTGAATGATACAGAGGCATTATAATACCCTTTGTTTTATTTTCCATTCCTTTCCTTATGATATCTAACATTCTATTTGCTCTCTTGGCCGCTGCTGCACACTGGGCAGAGGGCTTTAACATGTTATCCACGATGACGCCCAAATCTTTTCCCTGGGTGGTGGTTCCCAATATGGAACCTTGCATCGTGTAACCATAGTTTGGGTTGTTGTTTCCTAGGTGCATAACTTTGCACTTGTCCACATTAAATTTCATCTGCCATTTGGATGCCCAGTCTTCCAATTTATCAAGATCCTCTTTCAATTTTCTACAATCCTCTTGGGTTTTAACAACTTTAGATAGTTTTGTGTCATCTGCAAATTTGATCACCTTACTCGTTATTCCATTTTCCAGGTCATTTATGAATATGTCAAAAAGCAGCGGATCCAGCACAGATCCCTGCGGTACTCCACTATTCACCTTTTTCCATTGGGAAAATTGGCCATTTAGCCCTACCCTCTGCTTTGTATCTTTTAACCAGTTCCTGATCCACAATAGTACACTGCCTCCTATCCCATGACTTTTTAGTTTTGCCAAAAGTCTCTAATGAGGGACCTTGTCAAAGGCTTTATGAAAGTCCAGATACACTGTATCAACTGACTCACCTTTATCTACCTGTTTATTCACACCTTCAAAAAAATATAACAGATTAGTAACACAAGATCTTCCTTATCTAAAACCATGTTGGCTGTCTCCCATTAAACCATTGTAACGTTATGTCACTTCTCAGAGCTGTAAAAACTATCAAGTTAAATATATAATGCAGCTCTACTCTTCACCCATAAGATGATCTATATTATAGGACTCTCTAACTTGTACCACATCTTTAGCTTTTCAAGCAACTGGGTCTCAGAATCAGAATGGGGCGACTTATGAAGCACACTTTTTCATGTGAAAACTGCGCCCAAACCTTACATCAACGACCCTTCTTAGTTGCTCAATTTTATATTATGGCTAAAATAGATGTTGTGAGTGTTATGACTTCCATGTTGTTAAATTCAATCTTATCAGCGTGACTTTAATCTAAGGATGCTTATCTGTAACACGGTGAGCTTTTTCTCCCAACGCTTGAATTATAGCGCCATAGCGTTTCACATACGAACGTTTCTTCAGGGGATACTCATCAGCTTTGCTCCAACTTAATAGCGATCCTTATCAGAAATCTATAATATTTAAACAGACCAAAATTTATTTTTTAGTTCATCTTATACCTATTGTTATTCTCAATGTCACATTAACTGGAACTCACCCCGTGTCGGCTGTTGCTGTTCTCATCAAAAAACGCCGCGCTTGCGAAGTAGACTCTACTGAGAGCATTTAAAGGGCCCACAAGATTAACACGTGATGATATCCTGAGATTCAATTGGTTAATAACATGCACTCCACTCTATTTGCAAATTTAACCCCTTCGAATACACTGTAGCAGCCTCAAAAATCCATTTCTGTTCTGTACGAATCAATGTGAGATCTCTTGATTTGCCTTCCAATCCCCGCTCTATAAAATCTATACAAAAACATTTGAGAGAATCAAAGTTATGTTTAAAATCCAGACAATGCTGGTCTATGGGAGCTTGCGTATACCCACATTTAAGCTTACTTCGGTGCTCGCGCATGCGTACCCTAAACGGTCGTGTGGTTTTGCCAATGTATGCCAAATGGCAAGGGCATAGAATACAATAAACCACGTGAGTGGAGTTGCATGATGTGGAATGTTTAAGACGGAACCTTCTCGTCCTATATTCAAAAATTTCCAGTTCCAACGTTGAGGAACAAATATCACAGGAGCCACACTTTCGATGTCCGAGTTTTGATGGAATCAAACTCACTGGCTCAGGACGAAGTACTGTGGGACTAAGAAGTTCTTTCATGTTCCGTTGTCTCTGCCAAACACATCGAGCATAGTAGTTCTCTAATCCCGGTATGCTGTGTAACACATTTTCATGTTTCTTTAGTATTTTTATAATATTATGACTATAGGGTGAATATTTAGTAATAAGATTTACACAAGCTTGTTCTCTTCCTTGTGAACTACGAGGAGTTAACAGATGATCTTGATTGTAATAAAGTGCTCGTTTATATGCTAACTCTATTGTACGTTCCGGGTAACCACGTGCACAAAGTTTATCCTTCAAAACTCTCGCCTGGTTTTTAAATTCTTGCACCTCCGAGCAATTACGGCGATATCTTAGAAACTGAGAAAATGGGAGACTATTTTTTAGGCGTTGTGGATGAGCGCTGGTGTAGTGCAACAAAGTGTTGCGATCCGTGGGTTTGCAGTAGACTGTGGTGTGCCAAGCTTCAATTCCCTTGGATATTCTCAGATCCAAAAAAGTAATGGAAGTAAAACTGCTCTCATAAGTGAATTGAATATTTGTATTACAGCTATTCAACCACTCCACAAATGCTATCAGGGACTCTGCCGGGCCCAGCCACAACATAAAGATGTCATCTATAAATCGTTTCCACAATTTTATATTGCTATGAAAAGCGGATGTAGAGAGCCATCTGCGCTCAAACATTTCCATATAAATGTTAGCTACTGATGGAGCGCATGTGGCTCCCATGGCCACCCCTGATGTTTGTAAAAAGATGGTCTTCTCAAATAGAAAATAATTGTGGAACAACACCAATCATAGCAAGCGCATTAGAAACCGATGATGAGCTTCTGAAAGGTCATGTTTATCAGCCAGAGCCTCCCCAATAACTCGTACTACTGCGTCTTGCGGAATTTTGGTGTAAAGAGAAGAGACATCTAGTGTGACTAGCAAAATCTGTGGTACTGATGCCCAATGAGAATTCGTCTCCAAAATTTGCAAAAAATGCATAGAGTCCCTGATGTACGAGGGAATGCTAATAAGTAGTGGTCGAAGAAAAGAGTCAACATAAATTGACAACGGTTCTAACACTGATCCTTTTGTTGAGACAATCGGCCTACCTGGCGGCTGTGCTAGACTCTTGTGAATTTTTGGAACCAAATAAAATTTGGCTATTGTGTCATCTGTATCATTTAAGAACAAGTATTCCTTTTTTGAAATTACTTTGTCCAATTGAGCTTGTGTCGTCAATTCCCGTATTTGTTCCTTTAATTGCCAAGTAGGGTCAGTAGCTAAAACTTGATATGTGTTGATATCTGTCAATTGACGCATCGCTTCTTCAAGATACTGATGTCTGCCCCAAACCACTGTACTCCCCCCCTTGTCAGCTCTTCTAATGATGACATCTCGACGAGCCCGTAGGGCTTTTAAAGACTGTTGTTCAACTGATGTAAGTTTATTTACTGCTCGACTATGGCCCTTTATTAAAGACGTGACATCTTGTATTATTAGTGTTCTGCAAATAGAGTGGAGTGCATGTTATTAACCAATTGAATCTCAGGATATCATCACGTGTTAATCTTGTGGGCCCTTTAAATTCTCTCGGTAGAGTCTACTTCGCAAGCGCGGCGTTTTTTGATGAGAACAGCAACAGCCGACACGGGGTGAGTTCCAGTTAATGTGACATTGAGAATAACAATCAGTATAAGATGAACTAAAAAATAAATTTTGGTCTGTTTAAATATTATAGATTTCTGATAAGGATCGCATTACAATATAGTTTGTACCCAGGTATCACAGTGTCCCACTGGTTGTCCTCCTTCCACCATGTCTCTGAGATACCAATCATATCTAACTTCTCATTTAGTGCTAGATATATTCTAACTCTCCCATCTTATTTTTTAGACTTCTAACATTTGCATACAAGCATTTTAGAGACTGTATTTTATTCATATTAATCTGGTTATCGGTAGGCAGGGGAAATTTGGAATCTTTAAGCTCTGTCTGCTCCATATTCAAGGGTATTTGAGCTACCTTTGTCTTTACTGGAACCTCTCTGCTGATGTGCCCTAACTTCATATTTTTGGTAGTGTCCTTCAAGGATACATTGTTCCGAACCATGCGCTCTTGTGCGACTGTTGGCTCTCCCCTATTATCTAGTTTAAAAGCTGCTCTATAATGAATTAATAAAAATAAATTAATAAAATAAATAATTACAACTATGTCCATTTTGCCTTGCAATCTGTTCAGTATTTGTGTTTGTGAGCCAGATGTGGGGGCTAACTTGAGACTGTAATAATATCTCTTATGAAATAGCCCACTGCATACAAGTATGCATCATGACAAGAATGGGCATGCTTGTATAGGCCTGTTTTGGGGCAGTTTCGCCTTCATGCCCTCTCGATCTAGGCACAGAGCCAGCCCCAGAGTTGATTCGAGGTGTTGGCAAACCTTAAGCCTCACATCCCCTTTGATGTCCAAAACTATTGTTTAGCTTTGAATGATCTGCCCTTTGCTGCCCCTCCCAAGAATTTGCCGCCCTAGGTGGCTGCCTAGTTTGTCTAGTGATTGGGCTGGCTCTGTCTAGGTGGCTTTCATAAAATTAGCCTGTAAATACATAACTCATTTTAAAATGTTAATATAGGTAATTTTGTACCTGAGGCAATGGAGAACTGACTTGCCTGAGATCATGAGGAGGATCAGTGGGTAATGGGGCATTTGAACTCTTGTTTTCATGGGTCTTAGCCCACTGTTTAGTATGGTTTACTAAACTTTAATATACCACCAAATCGGCACAGCAAGGTGCTTTACAATAAAACAAATTAAGAAACAGAACTCTAATTAAAATAGGAACGCCTATCACACAAAAAGAGAGGGGAGGGGAGTAGAAAGAGAAATAGGCTAACAGGCAGTTGCGCTATCTGAATAAGAGCAGAAAGCAATCTGAAACAGTTAAGTTTTCAAAGCTGATTTAACGTGAGTATAGGAGGATTCCAGATGATGATCAGGGGGGAGGTCATTCCAAAGTTTGGGGGCGAGCCTGTGAAGCGGGGGCAAGTGTAAACAGTTGTTGTGTAGAGATCAGAGGACACGATGGGTAGTGTGAACTAAGATAGCAGAAGTAAGATGGGAAGGGGAACCTGAGTGGAGTGCTTTATGGGCCAGAATCAAGATTTTAGACTGAACTCTGAAGTAGATGGGAAGCCAATGATGATTCATATGGAGGAGTGTAGTGTGATCAAATTTAGAAGCATGAGAAAGAATCCAGACAGCTGAATTCTGGATCATTTGTAACCTTTTAATTTCATATTTGTGAAGGCCAGTCTAAATGACATTACAGTAGTTTATTTATTTATTTATTTATTTAGCGTACATTTATATCCCGCTGCTTCCAGTGATCAGCAGCGGTTGTTACAAATGGTGATGTTGGCTGTACTGGCCAGGAATTAGATTAAAACACTCTGATTAGAGGGGGGGGGGGGGCACAGCAGAATACAGGTTACAGGCTTACAGTTGATTGCTATATACATATTTACACATGATTGTTATCTACATATTTACAATTGACTAAACTGTAAAATTTTATAAGTGGTCTGCATATGTATATGTATATTTACACGCGGTTGCGTGTAGCTCATGATGTTAGGTTGTAATGGGACTTGAAAAGGTGTGTCTTAAGCTCCTTTCTAAAGTCCTTTAGATCATAGATTTTACGCAGATCACTTGGTAACCGATTCCAGAGTGTAGGAGCTGTAAACGAGAAAGCTCTGTTAGTGGTACAAGCATTAGCCTTTGTGAATGATCTCGGGAGGCAGATGGTGTTGAGATTCGCTGCTCTCCTACTCCTGTTGTTGGGTGGATTGGAAATCAAGCTGTTGAGGTGAGAGGGTGCTATATTATGGATAAGTTTGAATGTAGTGACTAGTAATTTGTACTGAATGCGGGCCGTGATGGGGAGCCAATGCAGCTCAATTAGGGTGGGTGTAATGTGGTCAGAGAGGTTTTTTTGCATGATGAATCTGGCTGCAACATGTTGTGCCATTTGCAGAATATTTGTAGTTTTCTTTGGCAAGCCTTGCAGTATGGCATTGCAGTAATCTAGGTGTGGAATGATGAGGGCCTGAGCGACAGATCTGAAGTCATCATGATCAAGGATGTTCCGTAGAGGCTGCAGTATTCTTAATTTGTGGAATATGGCTCGATTGGTGTTTCGCAGGTGCCTGTCCATATTTAGGTTGTTGTCAAGCATTACACCTAAGTATTTTATTTCTGATTTTATGTTGTAAATGTTGTTGTTCATGGTGACATTTTTAGGGGGCTCAAAACCTGGTTTCCTGGAGATGCACATTGCTTCTGTCTTCTTATGGTTAATGAGCATGTTATTTCATTGGAGCCAGATTTGAAGCTCGAGTAGGCAATTTTCAAGCTTACTGATGTTCGGGTTGTTTGCATCCAGTTGCGTGTAGAGCATTAGGTCATCAGCGTAGATATGGTAGTTGATGCCGTGGGTCTGGAATATTTTGCACACTGGTTGCAGGTATAGATTGAATAAGAGAGAGGAGAGGGCGGAACCTTGCGGAATGCCCTGGGTTTGTGGGAAGGGAGTTGCTTTGTCGTTGTTGAAATTGACCTGCTGCATTCGGTTTGTTATATAGGAGGAGAACCATTTTAGTGGGGTCCCTGCAATGCCTATGGACTCCAGACGTTCCAGTAGTGTTGAGTGGTGCACTGAGTCAAAGGCAGCTGAGATATCAATGAAGATAAGCATATACATCGCGTTCTTGTTCTCCAGCCCCTTGAGTAGATTGTCCAGCAAGGCTAGCAGGAGGGTTTCCACACCATGATGTTGTCGAAACCCGTATTGATGCACATCCAAGGCATTTGTATCATCAATGTGGTCTTGCAGTTGCTGCTGTACTGCCTTTTCAATGATTTTGGCGAGGAAGGTTATGCTTGAGATTGGGCGGTATGAGGTAGGGTCATCTTTGCTGAGTGTTTTGTTCTTCAAAATGGGGCGTATAAGTGACTTCTTGAGGAGTGATGGCATGAGACCTTGTAGCAGTGATAGGTAGTAGTTGAGGCAGTTAATGACTAGACTCAGAAAAAAAAGTGTCAAGAATCAAGAGATGCTGGAGATAAAAAAAAGAGTGACTGGAAGAGATTTGGCAAAAAGAGAAATACGAATGTCTAATAACTTCACTAATGTGATCAGGGAAAGAAAGAGAAGCATCCAGAATGACCCCAAAATAAGTAACGACTGGGACCAGAGTAATGGGGGAGTCAGAGAATTGGAACAATAGAAAGAGGGCTTGTAGAGTTCTAACTACTAGGCTATTCCTCAATGCTAATATAAATTAGGACATGCTATTTCATGTTAGCGCACACTACAATGACATGGCACATGTTAAAAGAAAAGAAAAACTGTATGAAATAAAAATAAATAACAAATGAAACTAACATAACTAAATGAAAACGTTTCCCCTGCACACTCTTAGCTTGTACTTAGGAGGCCATTCCAGAACACAAATGAGGGGTTTGTACGTGCGGCATAGACATTTTTCTAGGACTGTATTCTAAAACCCCCGTGGCCCTGCACGTACATGGCACTAGCACGGGGCAAGAGGAGGCAGAATGGGGGCATGGCCAGCAGTGGAGATGTACAATGCGCATTCAGGAAAGGCCCGTGTACGTTCTGCGTGTTTTCTGCGGATATCCATAATATACCTGTGGAAACGTGAAATAAGGCCAGGACTTAGAAACATTTCTGCTCTGCTCTGTTCTGCAGTGCATTCCATATTGATGAATGGCTGTGACAAAGAAATTTTGAACTGGTGTATCTGCAGTCTGGAGGCCCATACGATGCAGTTGTAAAGAACAAAATGCAGAGATGGGGGAAGGTAGTATGGTGAAGACACATTTCTAAACACCCCTACAGAAATATTCAGAGATGCAATGGTGATTATTCCAGCTATGCTGACTATTGCTGTGTGAGCTAGAGGAGGTGATCTAGGGCACCTGGCAATTCCTATCTTCCGAGAAGTGAGACTGTTGATGTAGGCATTGCATGTGGATGAGTATAGGACGGTTTTATGTGTGGGTGAGAAATGCAGCTCCGATTAGTAGTCCTGGGGCTCCATGCCATTATGTTATACCAGCTGTTTTCTAGAGGTGCAGGGCATCTTTACTGAAGATATATGTGTGTGTGTGTGTGTGTGTGTGTGTGTGTGTGTGTGTGTGTGTGTGTGTGTGTGTGTGTGTGTGTGCCAGTGTGATCGGCCATCATCAGAAAAGGGTCTCTACTGCTAAATATCAAAGCATATCCCTGCCAATGATAAGAGACCCTCAGAATGAGTGCATGAAACAGGGCACACAGCACCAACAGTGGGCTCACAAAAGTGCTGTGTGCTCTTTGACACCTAGTAGTGCTGTTTGCGCTGGTGCATGCACTCAATCTGAGGGTCCCTAATTATTGTCAGGGATATGCACTGCATGAAGATGAGCAGCATTGAATACGGACATCTGTTCGGAATTCACTGAGGGCAGGGATGTCCAGGCCACTTGCTGCATGTACATATGTCCTGGGGTTTGTGCGTGCCGTGCCAGAACCATTTCCGGAAGCATGGATGCATCTACACCTACGGTTGAGGAATTGGGTTTATATCAGGCCCGTCTTTGATTTGTATGTGCCCATGGCACATACATCCACAATATGGAATTGTGCTCCACGTGAATAACATAATGCAGCCATCATTCTGTATACATGTCTTAGACTGGATGGCTCACTTGCAACCAGGTCTCCACTTTTAGGAATCCATGCAAGACCTGCCTTGAATCCTGTGATAAGGAAAGAGATACTCTGCTTCAAGGCTCAAGATACATTACTAAAGTTAAAGGAGACACTCCAAAACAGATAATGGTGCTCGAAAAAGAATATATTTAATTCAGTAAAGCAAATAATCAATATAATAGATTCCAATGAAAGGTTCAGCACGCAAGCATAGAATGCAGAATGAGACAGACAGGAAGTGCCTGTTCTTGCCTTGCAAACCCTTCCGCAGGGCCATTTGCAGTGCTGCAGCTAGAAGCATAGAGTGGTGGGAACAAAAGTACAAACTCCAACCACCGCAAAGAGATTCTGCTGCAGCACCCACTCTAATGACATCATCTGATTGTGATGGCAGTTGCCCAATGATGTCATCAGAATGTCAAAAAGAAGGCTACCTTTTTGGAGTTCTTCAGTTTATTTATTCATTTAACAGGTTTTCTAAGCTGCTTCATGATTCAGTCAAAGTGATTTAGAGTGAAACTTGAACTACAGTATGTACATTAAACAGGAACGGGGGACAACTTGGAGTTTACAAATAACTTATCAGACTACACGGTAATATTTGGTATAATATGAATCCTGTCAGATTGCAATTATGTATCGGTTCCAAATTTTTCCCTGATTAGGTATGTTTTCAGCCTCTTTCTGAAGTCGGGTGTGTTGCCCATGGATTTTAGTTCTTTTGGGAGAGAGTTCCATAATGATCGTGCGATTAGGGAGAATGCCCTGCTGCATGTTGTTTGCATGCTTTTTGCTTTGATGGTAGGGATGATAAGCAAGTTTTTGTTGCTGTTTCTTCTTGGTCTGCCTAGAGCGTCAGATCTAGATGGGTGGGGCAGAGGCTCACATTGATGGACACATCCCCCCCCCCCAAACAACTGCTGCTGCTAGAACCCCATCACCACCTACTTCTGATATGTCTTGGGGGGAGGCACCTCCTTTGCCCCATTTGTACCATCAACATGGTGCCCATTCATGCTTGGGCACTATGCTGTTGCTGCTAATGAAGCACTACTATCACTATCTTAGGCTCCCCTGTCTGTGCATCACATTGCAGACATTTAAATAGGCTCTCTACCCTCAAAACACACCCTTTCCATGAGGTTTTACTAGGATTCCCAGCGTTAAAGAGCTTTATCACACGTTAGTGCAACAGGCGTTAGGGTAATACCCATTGTTAGCACCCACTCTCTGCTCCGTTAACGCCAACCCTCCGCCTACTGCACTCAATGCTGCAGGAGCCTTTAACGCCCATTAATGCAGCTTTTTAGCAGCATTAAGGCCAGAAGGGTGCTGATAACAGGCGTTAACAGCACACTTCTGTGCCACAAATAGCGGGGATGAACATCCATCCCTGCTATTTGAGACTTCCCCCCGCTGTGTCTAACTTCCCCGCCGGTTGTGCAGGGAAGTTAGATGGGAGTGGGGAAGGGGCGGCTTGGGGCAGAGTCTGGGTGGGTGCTGGGTGGTCACGAGCCCTGGATGGACAGGGCGACTTGTGTGGGAACGTTATTCCACCTCTCAGGTGGAATAACTTCCCTGTATGTCTCTTTTTCGGTGGCCTGGGGTGCAGATGGGGCAGGGGGGGGCCTGAAGACATTCCCTGCAGCCCAACCCTGGCCTTAGAAGGCCAGATCGGGGGGTTGGGCTGCGGGGAATGAAGCTCTGAAGTTTGGTGGCTGGCATCGTGGCTCTTCAATGGAGCCGCGGTGTCATGGCAACATGACGCCATGGTGCCATGGCTCCATGACTCCATTGAAGAGCCTTCACTGAGTTAGCCAGGTACAGTCCTGTACGTGCAGGCTGGGCTGAATCGCAGTCCTGGCCTGCGAAGTACCCTGTTATTCAATGGGGCCTTGGCGCACACACCGCATGGTCACCACTAGTGCTGCGTAGTAAACATATCCCTTACTCTTTTGTAGAATATAGGATTTGGTACTAGAGCTGTGTTGGGACCATTTAGCACTAGTGATCATAATATAATCAAATCAAATTTGACTTAATAATGGGAGTGAATATGCAAAAAACATCTACTGTGTCGGTGTTCAGTTTTCAAAATGGAGACAACAATAAAATGAAGAAAATGGTTAGAAAAAAACAAAAGGCACAGCTATAAAAGTCAAAAATTACATCAGGCATAGACATTGTTTAAAAATACAATCTTGGAAGTCCAGACTATATGTATCCCTTACATTAAGAAAGGCATAAGGAAGGTTCAAACAACAGCCAGCATAGCTAAAAGGTAAAGTATAAAAGGTAAACTAAAAAAAAGGAACCAAATGAAGAAAAGAGGAAACAGCATAAACCCTGGCAAGTTAAATGCAAGGCATTGATAAGGAAGGCAAAAAGGGAATTTGAAAAGTGGCCATCTGTAGTACCCAGTCACATCTAGCCCTTGTGGACTATGATGCACCCAGAATAGTGCATATACTTTGTGGTTGCCATGGCCACTTGTTTTAAGAGCAAGGGGGGTGTCTGGACCCACATGCGGATTATGTAGCAAAACCTACCAACCCGCCCTCTCTGGGTTAGGGTGGGGGACAGGATCTGCCACCAACAGAACCACACTCTATATTTATTTATTTATTTGGTTTTCATTTGTATACCGCTACTTCCAGCGATCAGAAGCAGATTACTTTGCACGACAAACTTAGATACATACATATTATTTACATTTTGATTTCAGGATAGGAATCAGTATTATTTACATTTTGATTTCAGGATAAGAGTATACATATATACAATTTTTACATGGGATGAGCCTTGTAATTGCGCTTGAGAGTAATTTCATAGTCATGTATTTACATTTATAGTCTGAGGAATGGGTTCTTTTGGCTGTTGTTTATTGGTTAAGTTAGGTTATATTGTTCCTGAAAGAGGTGTGTTTTTAGCTTTTTTCTAAAGTCTTTTAGATCGCTGATTGTCCTCAGATCGACTGGTAGCTGGTTCCATAATGTAGGTACTGAGTACGTAAATGCTCTATTGCTTGTGCAGACTTTGACAGATCTGATGTTAGTTGGGACGTAGAGGATGTTTGTGTTGTAGGTTCTTCTATTTCTGGTAGGGGGTTGCGTGTTGATGAGGTTGTTGAGGTATGATGGTGCTATGTTATGCATGAGTTTGAATGTTGTTACTAGAACTTTGTATTTTATATGGGCAGTTATGGGTAGCCAGTGTAGTTCGATTAATATTGGTGTGATATGCTCGGTGATTTTCTTCTTCATGATAACCCTGGCTGCCACATTTTGAGCCATTTGTAGTACTTTTAGGGATTTTTTTTGGCAGACCTTGAAGGATGGAGTTACAGTAGTCTATGTGAGGAATGAGTAGTGTTTGTGCTACTGTTCTGAAATCTGAGTGATCAATAATGTTGCGCAGGGGTTGGAGAACCTTTAGTTTGTGGAATATGGCTCGGTTGGTTAGCAGGAGGTATTTTTCCATTTTTAGATTGCTGTCGATGGTTACCCCTAGGTATTTTATCTCGTCCTTTACAATGTAGGAGTTGTTGTTCATGGTGATTGTTGAGGGTGGTTTGAAGTCTTGTTTTCGGGAGATGTACATTACTTCTGTCTTTTTGTGGTTTATGGACATGTTGTTTTGTTGCAACCAAGTTTGCATCTCATTTAGGCATTTTTCAAGATGATTGTAGTTCAGATTGTTTATGTCCAGTTGCGTGTATAACATTATGTCATCTGCATATAAATGGTATTCGATCTTGTGTTTCTGAAATATTGTGCAAACCGGTTTTATGTAAAGGTTGAAGAGTAGAGATGATAATGCTGATCCTTGAGGAATTCCTTGGTTTTGGGGGAATGCCTTTGCCTTTTCATCGTTGAATTGGACCTGCTGCATTCTGTTTGTTATGTAGGATGTAAACCAGTTTAGGGGGGTTCCTGTTAGTCCTATGGATGCCAGTCTGTCGATGAGTGTTCTGTGGTGTACTGTATCGAAGGCCACTGATATATCTATAAATAGTAGTATGAACATTTTCTTTTTGTCTTCCAGGCCTTTGAGTAGATTATCTAGAAGTACTAGTATCTAGTAGAATTCTACTAGATATTAACAGGTGTATCTAAAAAGAGCTTAAAAATACTACAGATGGCTCAAAATGTTACAGCTAGAATAATCTTCAAAGCCAAACTGACTGATCACATCACCCCGATACTTTATTCATTACATTGGCTACCTATACAAAGTAGAATTCAATATAAAATAATATTGACCACTTTCAAACTGATAAACCAGATTGCCCCATCATACCTCTCTACACTAATTCATAGACCTACAGAAAATAGAGTAAGACGTAGAAAGAACTTGCATACTATTGCAGTCCCTGACTCAATAAGAAAAACTAAACACATAACAAGTACAGGTGCCTTCTCATATGTAGCACCTTCTCTATGGAATAATCTCCCGGATCAACTAAGGGAAATAAAAGACCTGAAACAATTCAGAAAAGATCTAAAAACCTACTTGTTCACGCAATATTATTCCAACACAGATAAAGAACTGGCTAAGACCTCTCATCCTCCTTAGATCTATGAACGTTCCCTCTAATTATTGCAATGCTACCCTAGATCTCCATAATATGCTCGCCCTAATACTTGCAAAACTACTTCCAATAGAAACCCATTGATAAAACCTCAATATATATATGTAAATAGTTTCAAATATTGATCAAATCTATCTATATATAGTACTGATTTCTGTTCTTAGTACTTGATATTAACTACCTGTTCTTTGTACTTGATATTAACTACCTGTATATAGTTTTGAACACTGTTCAATATACCTGTATATAGTTTAAATACTGTTCGATGTAACTGCTTACCATAGCAATGTTTTATGTATTTGTTGTTTAATGTAAACCGCCACTGATCTTGGGAAGTGGCGGTATATAAGAGATTTGCAAATAAATAAATAAAAAAATAGTAGTAGAGTTTCGACACTGTGATGTTGTCGGAAACCATATTGTTGGTTGTCCATTGCTTTTATGAAGTCAATGTGGTCCTGTAACTGTTGTTGGACTGCCTTTTCAATAGTCTTCGCTAAGAATGGAATGCTTGATATTGGTCGGTAGGAGGTTGGGTCTTCCTTTTTGAGTGCTTTGTTTTTTAGTATGGGTCTTATGAGAGATTTTTTAAGTGGGGTTGGCATGGTTCCTTGCTGGAGTGATTGGTTCACTATGCGTGTAATGTATTGGGTAATTTCTTGCTTTGTTGCCTTGATCCATGCTGCTGGGCAAGGATCTAGTGGGGAGGTTGTGGTGTTTAGGTTTGTGATTATGTTTACTATTTGTTTTTCTTCAGTTTTGTGAAAGGCACTCCATTCCTCGTCCTTGTTTGTGGTTGCGACGTGTTATAGGGAGTAGTTTGTGTTCTGGTTTTGTGTGGGATGCGTGGGGGATTGTGGGTTTAATTTGCTGGCATAGTGGTCAGCCAGTGTTTGGGCTTTAATAGAGTCATTTGAGTTATCATCTTGGGAGGTTTTGGTAAGAGATTTAATTAGTTTGAACAATTCTCTGGGTCTGTTCAGCGTCTTGTTGAGTATGTTGGTATGGTGTGTCTTTTTTGCCAGGTTGATTTCATCTTTGTATTTTGAGAGGAGTGTTAAGTATTCTGTTTTGCGTTCGTGTGTTTTAGCTTGTCTCCATTTCTTTTCCAGTTTTCTTAGGTCTCTCTTCATCCTTTTTAGTGTTGTGGTGTAGCAAGGCTCTGTTCTGGTTCTTACTATATGGGTCGGATAGTTGGGAACCGTTGACTTTAGTTCCGTGACTTCTTCTATCCCTTTGTTCCATTGGTTGATTAAAGTTTCTAGGTCGGTGTGGTCCGGGTTTATGTGGGTTGCGATGGAACTTATTAAAGCTTCTTTGTTGAACTTTTGGACTTTTCTTCGAGCTTGTGATGTGGATCCGGATTGGGGATTGGCATGTTTGGTAGGTAAGTATAAGGTAAATTTTATTAGGTGGTGGTCGGACCATGGAACATGCGTGATTCATGGGGTAGTTTCTTTGCTTAAATCTTGCTGGTGTTTTTTGGGTATGAATACCAGATCTAGAGTATTTCCCTTGTTATGTGTGGCTTCGTGTATGATTTGTTTGTATCCAAGCTGGTCCATGGCTTCCAGGAATGTGTCTGCATGTGTAGGTGAGATTGATTCTAGATTTAGGTCTCCTAAGATTATTTGGTATTTTTTGATCGCGGTAGTAGAGATTATCTCAAGTGCCGCAGCCAGTGTTTCATGAGGAGAAGTAGGGGGTCTGTAGATGAGACAGATAGCCTGTGTATTGCTCTCTAGTTTGAGTATGTTGATTCCGTTGACAGTGTCTTGTGATGTATTTGCTAAGTTTAGTGAATCCTTGGCTAGGATTAAGACTCCACCTTCCCTTTTGTTGGTGCGTGGAGAGTTGTAAAGTTTATAGCCAGGCTTGTTTAGTTGGTTGATTATGACAGGGTCAGAGTCGGTAACTCAAGTTTCTGTGATGCAAAGGATGTCTGGTCTTTCATCCGTAATGATGTTTTGCATAATGTGTACTTTGTTTCTTATTGACCTGGCATTTATTAGTATACAAGTGTATGGGGTATGAGTCATTTTGTAAGGTTGCGGGTTTTTGTTCTGTTTTATCGTGGTTCTAGGGTGGTGTGGTTTCTTTGGTTTTGGGTTATGATGGCTGTGTGTCTTGTTGTGGTGATTGTAGGTTGTAGTTAGGTCGGGTTGAGGTAGAGCTTTGGTATGCGTGTGGTGGTGTGGAGTGTATATCACATGTGTGGGTATTATGAATAGGTTGTATGGGTATAATGGTTGCCATACATAGGGGAAAAGGTAGATTGGATTTGCAATGCAATTACAGGTACATACTGTTAGGTACAGGCAAATCAATAGTGTAATATTAAGCAGCTCCATTCTCAGCTGTTCTTGTGGTACGACTTTTCCTGTGAAATTTAAATCAGTTACTGGGTTATTTGTGTAGTTGTTGTTTCAGGCGTGGTATCAGTGGGATTGACATTTGGTGGTTTGTTCATTTGCTGTCTCTGTTCATGGTTTTGTCTTTAAGAAAACTTGCATTTGTTAATCGATTAGAATGTCAAAGATATGGTTACATTAGATCTCCGGGGGTTGTTTTTTCTGGTGTTCGCAAGCTCAACCTTTGTGAGGGAGCTCTAGCTGGTGTAGTTCTACTGCATTGTTGTGATCCATTGGGTTGCAATCGTAGGTTGGGAGTAAATTTAAATGGCGGTTCTTGCCTGTTTCTGGTTGAATGGGCTCCGGCGTGGCTTTCAGGTATTGGCCCCCTGCCTAAGGGCCATGCCAAAGGGCCCTCTGGCGAGGCCCTCAGGCGCGGGCATGCAAGGCGTGGGCACGCCTGATATCACTGCCTTTTAAAGTGCCCGGTCTGACCCGATTGGGCAGCAGAAGCAGGTTGGAGGGTCTCGAGGCGGAGCGTCAGGCGGCGGCAGCTCAATCCCTCCTGGGAGAGCTGCGGGGGCTGAAGAGGCTGTCGGCTCGGGTCGCGCTGATTTTAAAGTGCCCGGTCTGCCCCGATTGGGCAGCAGAAGCAGGCTGGAGGATCTGGAGGTGGAGCGTCACGCCGCGGAAGCTCAATCCATCCTGGGAGAGCTGCAGGGGCTGAAGAGGCTGTCGGCTCGGGTCGCGCTGATTTTAAAGTGCCCGGTCTGCCCCGATTGGGCAGCAGAAGCAGGCTGGAGGGTCTGGAGGCGGAGCATCAGGCGGCGGCAGCTCAATCCCTCCTGGGAGAGCTGTGGGGGCTGAAGAGGCTGTCGGCACGGGTCGTGCTGATTTTAAAGTGCCCGGTCTGCCCCGATTGAGCAGCAGAAACAGGCTGGAGGGTCTGGAGGTGGAGCATCAGGTGGCGGCAGCTCAATCCCTCATGGGAGAGCTGCGGGAGCTGAAGAGGCTGTCGGCTCGGGTCGCACTGATTTTAAAGTGCCCGGTCTGCCCCGATTGGGCAGCAGAAGCTTTGCAATGGAGGCAGTAGAGGGACCTGATGAAGGGCTGTGGGACCAGAAACCCCAGCCCTGCAGGGGAAAGGGCGCCCTCCAGGGCAGTCAATGCAGATCTGTACGTATCACATAGGGTGCTAGCAGACAGGCAGTAGGCCTGGAAAAACTCAGTTGCCCTCTACCACAATCTGACATTCACCAGCAGAGAACACAATCAGTTTTCACCCACTGCAACCTGCAAGGTGTTCCAGCCATACACAAGCTAACTACAGACAGTCTGCTAGCTAGTACATGTTCCTGGAGAAACTGTGTGCATGCAGAAGTGGGATGTAAGCACAAACACCAAGCAGGTATATCAGTGATTGGGCCCCAGAAAAGGGAACTCCCAGATATCACTTGAAAGAAACACTGTATAGCACTATGTGGGGACCTAGACATGCCATGGTCACTGCTCAGTCAGGGTGAGAGGGACCTCCCAGCATGACATGCTGTGGCCACCCTGTCTGTGCAGGTGGTGGTCAGGCACTACAATGTCCCAGCCATTGCCCTATGCCCTGTGCAGATGCATCCTGCCCAGACCACCATGTCTGTGCCATACCCACAGTACCTTGCTCTCATTATGCACATTGACAGGATAACACTGGAAACAGTGCAAGCATTGTGTGCTCACTAAGGTGTAAGCAGCCACAAAACACTGGCTAGACATACACACACTCCCACAGCTATTTCAGCATTGTGCAAATATGGAAGTGGTTGGCAGCCCTGGCCACCACACCAGTCCTGGGCACAGTGCAGGCATTGCTATGGTACTCAATACTGTTAGGATCACTCTCCAGGGTGGTAAACACTGTCAGAAACAAAAACTGAAACACACTCCACAGATATCAGAAAGGTTGCTATGATGAATCTCTGTTAATAAATTGTGTTTAATTTAGGATTTGCTATTTGACATTAATCATAGCAACTTTTTGATATATGTGGAATGTGTTTCCAAGTTTATGACGGCATTGCTAAGGTATGCAGGTGCTAGTATTGGTAGATGCTGCTCCACGCAGGGCCCAACAGCCTGACTCTCCATGAGCCTTTGGATAGTGGAGTCTGTGGGTGTGGGTGTTTGTGCCCCTGTTGGTTGATGCTCTAGGGCAGAGGTTCCCAACTCTGGTCCTGGTGGGCCAAACACAGTTCTCCACTTTTCACTTTTCTTCAGCCTCTTCCCTGGAAGGACGCTATTATGCTCCCTCTACTGAAGCCTGCTGCTAAAGATCCTTCCAACCCCCTCAGCTATTGCCCCATTTCCCTCTTACCTTTCCTTTCAAAAGTCACCAAGTGTCTTGTAGCCCATCAATTGCAGGATTTCCTTCTTTCTTCCCATGGCCTTCACTTTTCTCAGGCTGGTTTTACCCTTCGTTCTCGACTGAGCACTCTTTGCTGGCTATTGTTGACTATTTACACTCTGCTCTCAATGCTCATCACCAGGTTCTTCTTGTCTCTCTGGATCTCACAGCGCTTTTGACTGGTGGATCATTCTATTCTTTGTTCTCAGCTTTCATCTATTGGTATATCGGGTTCTGTGTTTGCCTGGTTTTGTTCTTATCTTTCTTGCCATTCATATAGGGGTATGTTTACTAAACTGCGGTAATGTCATTCATGGTAGGTTCCACGGTAAAGGTAGAGATGCCCATATAAAGGCATGGGTGTTGCATCGTTACAGCAAGCTGACAGCTAACGCGCGTTACAAGGCACCTTAGACTAACGAGCATTACAAGGCGCCTTGTAAAGCTCTTTGCAAGGCACTTTGTAAGGCACCTTATAAGGCGCCTTGTAAGGTGCCTTATAAGGCACCTTGTAAGGTGCCTTGTAAGGCGCCTAGTAAGGTGCCCTGTAAGGTGCCTTGTAAGGTGCCTTATAAGGTGCCTAGTAAGGTGTCCTGTAAGGTGCCTCAGAAGGCGCCCTATAGGGCCTCCTAGGCTAAGCGCCATATTATAGTATATAATAATAAAAAGTCGTTCAGTATTAACACAATAAAGAGTGGAAATAATCTTAATATTTTCCTTTTAACCAGGAGCATTTGCTACGAATAAGAAGGTCTCAGACTTATTGCGGCTATACCATTCAGACTCGCGTCTTAAACCGGTATCTCGCCTTATAGCATCAATGACCTTCAAAAGGCTCCCCAGGGGAGCTACTCATATTGGAAAGCCAGTGCTGCAATTTATAAAACAGTTTTAACGACTTCAACAGCTTCAACAAAGTCCAAAGTATGGATGAAACACTTAACTTTCAGCTCCTCTGGCACACAGACTTATGCTGATCCCGACGCCTGTCCTAGGTACCATATACGCGTTTCACGCTGTTTGTTTCCTCAGGGGATCCTATAATAGGCTTTCTAACAGTGCTGTATAAAACATGAAAACATATAGCATCAAACTCCACACACAAAAATTAGTGAAACGCGTATATGGTACGTCAGTGAAATTAACTATGAATTCTTCTTCTGAGATGAGCAAATCTCCTGAGAGATTTTTAAGAAATAAACTTAGAGCATTCTTTTTATTCTTATCTAAATATTTATCTTATTATTTTTATTCTTAGTATTTAGCTTACACCTTTCCAGGAGATGATCCAGGCAAGTTACATTCAGGTACAGTATGTATTTCCCTGATCCCAGAGGGCTTACAATCTAAGGGGTATGTTTACTAAACGGCAGTAACGTCGCAGCTGTGACATTATCGCACAATACGTGATGTTATCGCGTGATAATGGCGCATTACCATGCGAGAATGTCACGTATCACACGATAATGTCTCCAGTGGCGGTAAGGTGCACAGAGGGTGGAGTAAGGCTCCCGAGAGGGTGGAGTACGGCTCTCCAGGGGCGGAGATAAGGGGTCAATGGGTGGAGAGTGGGCGGGGAGAGGCTCCATGCACACTAACGCGGTGAAATGAAGGTCTGAAAAGTAGCACCAGTGAAAACCTCGTGCTAGAGGCACATTTGCAGGGGAGAGAGACCATTTCAGTCAGCAATGTGCAGCAAAGGCAGGGAAACCTGCCTTTGCCGAACATTGGAGTGGAGGAGTGGCCTAGTGGTTGGGGCAAGGTACTTCAGGCCAGAAGGTCGGGGGGTTCAAATCCCACTAGAGGACAGCAACCTTGGGCCAGAAGGACGGGGGTTTCTAGTCCCACAGGTGCTCCTTGTGGTCTTGGGCAAGCCACTTAACCCTCCAGTGCCCATGTTCCCTGTAAAATAGTTATCTCCAAGTTCTAATGCCCTGTTCAATGTAATTTCAGTTTGTTCAATACTAACCGCACACTGATGCAGAATAGCACAGTATATAAGAGAATATAAATAAATAAAACCAACAAAAGTGAGAGTAGTGATACATGTGCAGCAACAACATAGTCCCCAAGTATGAGAGGGCACTACTGTAGGCTGAAAATGGGGTACAGAGGGCTGCAGGCGGGACATGCAGTGGGGCAGCTGGGGCACAGGGTGGGCTAGGCAGATGCCTAGGATACACATAGGAATGTAGAAGCCGCAAGACAGCAACTGACCAAGGGCAAAAATGGCCACGAGTGTGTGTCCCACAGTGTTCCAGGGGACAGTACCCAGCAAGTACCCCAAAGGGCACATAACATTGGCAGGTGGTGCCAGGGGGGAGTGTGGATGTCTAGGCAGGCACCCTTACCCCATATCACACCATAGGCAGCCGCCCACCGGCACACTGGATGCTCTGGGACTGCGCACCACCAGTACCACCGGCATAAGGGCATGTCAGCATGGTGGCGGAGTGGTGCTGGTGGTGGAGGGGGCAGTGGCATCTGCCCACAGCAGACCACGGCCAAGCCCTGTTTAGGTGGGTGCCGTGCACTGCAATAGACAAGGTCTGTCTGATGAACAGTCATGGTAACCCCAGGGAATGATCTGCCTCTGTGGCAACAGTTTGGTGCAGTACACACAGCCAGTGTGTTCCAGGGTAAAAGGTCACAGGTTCAAGTCCCAGCTGTGATTCCTGCAAACCATGTCCCTACATTTTACACCGTACTAAACTGTGGTAGTAAAGACAGAACCGTTATTACAGATTAAATAAACACAGAGCACAGACACCATAAACATGTGTAATCCCTAGAGCAGAGTTTCCCAACTGCAGTCCTGGAGGGTCAAACACCATTCATGTTTCATGCTGTCCCTAATAAATATGCCTGTGCTGCATTTGTATGCACTGCCCCCATTGTATGCAAATGTATCTCATGCATATTCATTAGGGACAGCATGAAAACCTGAACTGTGTTTGGCCCACCAGGACCGGAGTTGGGAAACTCAGCCCTACAGCAGCGGCCAACAGGGGCACAAACACCCACACCCACAGGCTCCACTATCTAAAGCCTCATGGAGAGTCAGGCTGTTGGGCCCTGTGCGGAGCAGCATCTCCCAATACTAGCACCTGAATACCTTAGCACTGCCGCCCTAAACTTGGGAACACATTACACCAGAGCTACTCAAATCCAGTCCTGGAGGTCCTCAACCCTGCAGGTTTTTGGGATATCCCTAATGAATCTGCATGAGATATATATGCATTAGAGATATCCTGCCAACCTGACTGGTTTGTGGCCCTCCAGGTCTGGATTTGGAGACCCCTGCCTTACACCTCTGTCATTTAAGATTGTGAGTGGGCAAGGTACAGATGTCCTAGACATCAAAAGGGTAGATAGAATGTGTCACATTCCTCCTTGATTCTCACCACCACCAAAACGTTGTCTAACAGGGTGGCCACAGCATGTCATGCTGGAAGGTCACTCTCACCCTTACTGAGCAGTGACCATGGCATGGCTAGGTTCCCCCCTAGTGCTGTACAGTATTTCTCTCAAGTGATATTTATGGGTTCTCTTTTCTGGGGTCCAATCACTGACATACCTGCTTGGTGTGTGTGCGCTCACATCCCATTTTTGGGTGCACACAGTTCCTCCAGGAACATGTACTAGCTAGCAGACTGTCTGCAGTTAGCATGTGTATGGCTAAAGCAACTTGCAGGATGCAGTGGGTGGAGACTGACTGTGCCCTCTGCTGGTGAATGTCAGATAGTGTGGGGGGGGGGGGCAGCTGAGCTTTTCCAGCACTCTGCCTGTCTGCCATTGCCTTATGTGATGCGTACAGATCTGCAATGACTGCCCTGTAGGGTATCCGTTCCCCAGCAGGACTGGGGTTAATGGTCCCCTCTACTGCCATCATTACAGAGATGTAGAATGTGGATCTGTTGGTGGGAGATCCTGTCCCCCACCCTGAGCCACACAGACAGGTTGGGTGGTGCTACATATTCCGCTTTTGGGTCCAAACACCCCTTCACCTATAGCATGTGACCATGGCCCCACACAGGATATGCACTAGTCTGGGTGCATCATAGCCCACAAGGGCTAGACATGACTGGGAAATACAGATAGACCCAGGTGTATCATAGGTGTGTCTGTAAGGACTACCTATTACACACTGGCACCAATGGGGACCTGCAGCATAGCCTAACTCAGCCAAGCCAGGTGCTGCGGACCTGGTGCTGGGTGCCCCACCTCACCCTCAGGGTGAGCACAGAACCCGCACAATGTCACGGTCTGTAGCTACTCTGTGCCAGTAACACACACGGTCAGTTCCCCCTACCAGGCCGAGGTGCTGTGGGGGTGCATACCCCATCTTGTTATCAACTGTAGACTGCTGGTCTGCATGTGCAGTGCATCATGGGTATGGGTGGGTTTACCCTATCCTGGTAACCACAGCAGACAGTTTGTGTGGTGACCTGCAGTCTTTCTGTGGCCAGCCAGGTGTGTGTTAGCAGCTATAGAGATGTAGCCCACTGGTTACTTCAATGACGGTGGAGGCAGAGGTCATGGGATGATCCCACAGTGGTGTTATTTAATAAGGCTGTCTGAGGCTTTTCCTTTTAATTTAAATCAGTGCTGCCAGCAAAATGCACCCTCACAGTGCTGTAACCTTAAGGTGCCTCATAAGGCGCCCTATAAAGCACCCTATAGGGCACATTAGAAGGCACCTTGGCGGACAGGACACTTTATAATGTGCCCTATGGAGTGCCTTATAGGGCGCCTTATGAGGCACCTTATGTTATGGCACTGTGAGGGTGTTTTTGCTGGCAGCACTGATTTAACTTAAAAAAGGAAATGCCTCAGACAGCACTGATTTAGATTAAAAGGTATTGTCTCAGACAGCCTTCTTACATAACACCACTGCAGGATCAAACCCATTACCACTGCCTCCGCAGTCATTGCAGCAACCAGTGGGCTACATCTTTACAGCTTCTAACACTGCGCTAGCATGAACTTAGGGTTAACACGCGTTAACGTGCTACAGCGCCTACTATCGCGCGATACAGATTCTTGCTACCTTGCCGCTGGAACACCCACTCCTTATATGGCATTCTTCACATTATCGCTGCAACTAGCGCCAGTAACATTAAGACGGTTTAGTAAACATACCCCTAAGTTTGTAACTGAGGCAATGAATGGTTAAGTGGTTTGCCCAAGGCCACAAGTAGCACCAGTGGGATTTGAACCCTGGTCTTTCTGGCTCTAGGCTGCTGCCTAACTACTAGCTCAAACCTGCATCATTTTATTGAAACAAAATACACTTTTCAGAGTTAAATATTCAGATTCCTCTGAATTATAGTTTTCTTAAAATGCTGAAATAAATCTTATATTTCCCCAAACTAATTTTCTTCAGTTATAATTATATTAGCTAGTAAGCTTTCAGTTCTGAACAAATTAAGGATACTCTCACCCCATATCAAGTCTCCTTCTAAATCATTTTAAAAATAGGTCCCTCTAGCACTTGAATATGGTTTGAATAGAATCAAATGTCCCCCATGCCTATAATTGCAATCTGTAACCATGTCATAGCAAGCTCAAGGGCCTAAACTTCAAAAACACAGACTTCAATAAAATGGCCAAGTACATAAAGGAGGAGCTGACAGGGTGGAAGGAGATAAGGGAAGTGGAATTGAAATGGGCTAAACTAAAGGTGGCAATAAAAGGGGCAAAAGATAAATATGTAAGAAAAGTAAACAAAAACAAGAGGAGAAGAAAACCTATTTGGTTTTCCAAAGAAGTGGCTGCTCAAATAAAGGCAAAAAACCACAGCTTTCGCAAAATTCAAAAGCTTGCAAACAGAGGAACACAGAAATGAATACAGGATAAAACTCAAAGAGACAAAGAGAGAAATAAGGATAGCAAAATCAAAGGCAGAGGAAAAGATGGCTAAAGATGTGAAGTGTGGCGGCAAAACTTTCTTCAGGTATATTGGAGAAAGGAGGAAGATCAGAGGTGGAATTGCGGGACTCAGAAGTGCTGGGAACGCACTCGTGGAAGGTGACATTGAAAAAGCGAAATTGCTAAACGAATACTTCTGCTCTGTTTTTATTAAGGAAAGTCCTGAAGAAGGACCACCTGTGACTCCCAAATATAAAACTGGGAATGAAGTAGATACCACACTGTTCACAGAAGATGACGTGTTAGAACAACTTGCAAAACTGAAAGTGGACAAGGCCATGGGACCAGATGAAATACATCCCAGGACACTGAAGGAGCTCAGAGAGGTTTTTGCAGGGCCATTAAAAGATGTTTTCAAAAGATCCTTGGAAATAGGAGAGGTTCCTCAGGGCTGGAGAATGGCTGATGTCATACCTCTATACAAAAGTGGAGACAGGGAAGAAGTGTCAAACTACAGGCCTGTGAGCCTTACCTCAGTGGCAGGAAAAGTAATGGAGGTGCTCCTGAAAGAGCAAATTGTGAACTTTCTCAAAGCCAATAGGCTGCAAGATCCGAGGCAACATGGTTTTACCGAAGGACGATCTTGCCAAACAAATCTGATTGAGTTTTTTGACTGGGTGACCAGGGAACTAGATCAGGGGCATGCGATGGATGTCATCTACCTGGATTTCAGCAAAGCCTTTGATACTGTTCCTCATAGGAGGCTTATTAATAAACTCAGTAGTTTGGGGATAGATCCCAAGATGGTAAATTGGATCAGAAAATGGTTGACTGACAGATGACAGAAGGTGATGGTACAACGAGCTCACTCGGATGAAAGGAAGGCGATTAGCGGGGTGCCCCAGGGGTCAATCCTGGGCCCGGCACTGTTCAATGTATTTGTGAGTGATATTGCTGAAGGACTGCATGGAAAAGTCTATCTATATGCAGATGACACAAGTTTGCAACAGAGTGGACTCCCCCGATGGAGTGGCTAACATGAGGAATGATCTACAAAAGCTGGAAGAATGGTCTAATGCTTGGCAATTAAGATTTAATGTGAAGAAGTGCAGAGTCATGCACTTGGGAAGAAGAAATCCAAAGGAAATGTACGCGATAGGGGGCAAGAGATTGGTGTGTACGGATCAGGAGAAAGACCTTGGAGTGATTATTTCTGAAGATCTCAAGGTGGCAAAACAGTGCGACAAGGCAGTGGCAAAAGCCAGGAGGATGTTGGGCTGCATACGAAGAGGAATTACCAGCAGAAAGGAAGAGGTACTTATGCCACTGTACAAGTCACTGATGAGGCCTCACTTGGAGTACTGTGTTCAGTTTTGGAGACCATATCTTGCAAAGGATGTAAAAAGACTGGAAACTGTTCAGAGGAAGGTGACCAAAATGATTTGGAGCCTGCGTCAGAAGCCTTATGAGAAGAGACTTGAAGACCTAAACATGTACACTTTGGAGAAAAGGAGGGACAGGGGAGATATAATTCAGACCTTTAAATACTTATAGAGAAATAATGAACAAACAAACCTCTTCCAAAGACGGAGAAGCTGCAAAACTAGAGGGCATAACATGAAGCTACAAGGTGGTAAATTGAAAGGCAATGTCAGGAAATATTTTTTCACTGAAAGGGTGGTGGATGCTTGGAATGCCCTCCCGATGGAAGTGGTGGGGGCAAATACGGTGACGGAGTTCAAAAGAGCATGGGACAAACACAGTGGATCCCTTTACAGCAACAAGAAAATATCAAAATAATCTAAACCATCTAATTCCTTAATAAATAGGGGTGTACTACAAGGAGTGGTGGGATCACCCCTAAACAAAGACATGGGGAAGGGGGGGCCTGCACAGAGCAGCAGGTGTACCTACTCTTGACATCGTACTGGGCAGACTAGATGGACCATACTGGTCTTTATCTGCCTTCATTTACTATGTTACTATGAATAAATAGAAACATAGAAACATGACAGCAGAAAAAAACCACATGGCCTATCTAGTCTGCCCTTCCATATCAACCACTACAACTGTCCCCTTTTTTTCCTTTAGACAACCTTTGTGTTTGTCCCATGCTTCTTTCAATTCAGATACTGTCCTCATCTCTACCTCCTCCACTAGGAGTCTATTCCACACTTCTACCACTCTTTTCGTAAAGAAATATTTCCTCATATTATTCCTGAGTCTATCCCCTTTCACCCTCATCCTATATCCCCTCGTAGCAGAGCTTGTTTTCAATCGAAAGAGGCTCTTCTGTGCATTTATGCCATGGAGGTATTTAAAAGTCTCAGTCATATCACCTCTGTCCCGCCATTCCTGTCGTTTGTTTCCTGTACAAAAACCCCTGTTATAATGTAAATGCAGTGCAATCCCCCGCTCTGCATAATTGCGTTACATGTAAACCGCACTGGTGTAAAGAGCGCGGTATATAAGAAAGTTAAATAAATAAATAAATAACATTGTCCTCATATGCTTTATAATGAAGACCACTGACCATTTCAGTAGCCACCCTCTGCATCAACTCCAACCTCTTTATATCGTTTTGAAGGTGCAGTCTACAGATTTGCACACAGTACTCCAAATGAGGTCACACCGAAGACTTATTCAGAGGCACTATCACCTCCTTTCTTCTGCTGACCATTCCTCTCCCTATCCACCCAAGCATCCTTCTAGCTTTCGCCATCGCCTTTTCTACCTGTTTAGCTACTTTGAGACTGTCAGAAACAATCACGCCTAGGTCCTGTTCTTCTTTCATGGACAGAAGTACATCATCCCCTATACTGTACTGTTCCCTTGGATTGTTGCAGCCCAAATGCAAGACCCTACATTTTTTAACATTAGATCTCAGCTGCCAAATTCTAGACCATTCTTCAAGCTTAACTTGATCCCTTCTCATGTTATCAATACCTTCCTGGGTGTCTACTCTGTTACAGATTTTGGTATCATCCACAAAGAGGCAAACCTTACCCGACAGCTCTTTCAAGATCACTAACAAAAGATGTTAAAAAGAATTGGACCATGGACAGATCCTTGTGGTACACCATTTAACTGTACCCTTTGTTGCCTCCTACTCAACCAATTTCTAACCCAAGCAGTAACTTTAAGGTCCATCCCAACTGCAAAGGTGCTAACAAGGGTTCGAGGGGTGATCCGGGAAACTACAGACCGGTGAGCCTGACATCAGTACCGGGAAAAATGGTAGAAACCATCATAAAGAATAAAATTACTCAGCATATAGATAGTCATGACCTAATGGGAGACAGCCAACATGGCTTTAGACAAGGAAGATCTTGTCTTACTAATCTGTTATGTTTTTTTGAAGGAGTGAATAAACAGGTGGACAAAGGTGAGTCGGTTGATATTGTGTATCTGGACTTTCAGAAAGCCTTTGACAAGGTCCCTCATGAGAGACTTTTGGCAAAACTAAAGAGTCATGGGATAGGAGGCAGTGTACTACTGTGGATCAGGAACTGGTTAAAAGATAGAAAGCAGAGAGTAGGGCTAAATGGCCAATTTTCCCAATGGAGAAAGGTGAATAGTGGTGTACCCCAGGGATCTGTGCTGGGTCCGCTGCTTTTTGACATATTCATAAATGACCTGGAAAGTGGAATAACGAGTGAGGTTATCAAATTTGCTGATGACACAAAACTATTTAAAGTTGTTAAAACCCAGGAGGATTGTGGAAAATTGCAAGAGGATCTTGATAAATTGGAAGACTGGGCATCAAAATGGCAGATGAAATTTAATGTGGAGAAGTGCAAGGTTATGCACCTAGGGAAGAACAACCCAAACTATGGTTACACGATGCAAGGTTCCACATTAGGAACCACCACACAAGAAAAAGATTTAGGCGTCCTTGTGGATACCATGTTAAAACCCTCGGCCCAGTGTGCAGCGGCGGCCAAGAGAGCAAATAGAATGCTAGGTATGATAAGGAAAGGAATGGAAAATAAAACAAAAGATATTATAATGCCTCTATATCGTTCCATGGTGAGACCGCACCTTGAATATTGTGTGCAATTCTGGTCGCCATATCTTAAAAAGGATATAGCAATTTTAGAAAAGGTTCAGAGAAGAGCCACCAAAATGGTAAAGGGGATGGAAGGCTACTCCTATGAAGAAAGGCTAAAAAGGTTGGGGCTCTTTAACCTGGAAAAGAGACGGCTGAGGGGAGATATGATAGAAGTCTATAAATTAATGAACGGAGTGGAACGGGTAAACGTAGATCGATTGTTTACCTTATCAGAATATAGAAAGACTAGGGGACATGCAATGAAGCTACAGGGTAAACTATTTAAGACTAATAAAAGAAAATATTTTTTCACTCAACGTGTAATCAAACTCTGGAATTTGTTACCGGAGGATGTAGTAAAGGCTGTTAGTGTAGCTGGGTTTAAAAAAGGTTTGGACAAGTTCCTGGAGGAAAGGTCCATAAACCATTATTAAGAAGGGACCCAGGATATCAATGCTTGAACCAATACAAGCATTGTGGAACCTGTGTCCCTTGGGGTAACTGCTAGGTACGTATGACCTAGATTGGCCACTGTTGGAAACAGAATACTGGGCTTGATGGACCTTGGTCTGACCCAGTATGGCATATCTTATGTTCTTATGTTCTTATGTAAGCCATAATCAAGCTTAATATCAGAAAAACTTTACAGTGTCAGCAATTGAAACTTTTTAGTTCCATAGGAAATAATGTGGCTTTCCGAAATAGGACATCCAGTTTAACAGGAAACATTTCACACAAACATGAGAGCACTATTGGATAACCCTAATTAAGAGCTTTAAAATGAGCCTCATCTTGTTTCCCTGCGAGTTTCTGGGACCTAGTTGTTGATGGTTTTCTATAGGACTACAAGTATCGCTCTTTTTTAGAATCAGAGGTTGTCGACCTTATTTCCTGGCGTGCTTTGTATGTGCCTCTTCTAGCAGCATGCAGCTTGTTTCTCCTGCAGCAGGGCATGCTACTTCTGATTCTTGAAGGGCCTAGTGAACGTGGAAAGAAATAAAATTATTTCAAAATAGTAAATGCTTTTGAGCTTCCTTACATTAGTTCTTATTTATGTAACAAGGGAGGTGGTCCGGGCTGGAGATGGCAGCCAGACATTTATTTTTTCTAACCCATGACTGTGGGGAGAAGAGGACTGATGCTTTTTTATTTAAAATTTTAAAAAGAAATGGTCTTGAGGTTCCAAGCAGCTGTGTTGTTTTGTTTTGATTTTTTCTAACGGATCAGGGAGCCGTGGAGGGCGGCAGGGAAGACCTCCATACAGCCGTGAGTGCTGAGGCTGATGTCACGGTCTAGTCTGCAGTCCTGGGGAGGTGTCAGAGGAAGTAGAGTTTTGATCAGGGAGACGTGACAGACCGCGGCTGCTCCCGATCAAGGCCAGTATGGGTTGGCAGGCATTGGGGAACGCTGAGATTGTTGTGTCTCTCCACGATATGTGTGTGGGAGGCCGAATTTGAGTGGTGGAGACTTTGAGGCCCTTGGACAGAGCCCAGGGTTGGGAGGGGGTGCTGGGAAGCTCCCATGAGGTTGAGGGGGCCTGGAGGTGCCCCAATTGTGGCGGGAGTGGTAGGTTGGGCTGTGGAAAGCCTCATTGGTGTGGAGTTGGAGGGCCCAGAAGCCTTTCCTTTTGCTGGAGAACACAAGTGTGAGAGGGGTAGGGGCCTTTGGAAGGGGCTTTCTGGGGGGAGTGCTCTAATCAGGTCCAGTAGTGGTGGGACCCTGAATGAAATAAAAAATATATATATAAGAATAAAATTTAAGGGAGGAAAAACCCAGAGAGTTGCCTAATGAGCCAGAAGGCTCAAAGTAAATGAAATGGGGCCATGAGGAAGCCCAAAAATGTAGCAGGCAGATAGCAGTTCTGCCCTGCAATTGATTGTAATGGTGGCGCTGTTTCTAAGGGGGCAGAACTCCTAGAAACAGCCATTTTTTGGTGAAAATAAAAATTAAAAAGTTAAAGGCTTCAAGACCAGAATTAGAATGAGGACAGGCTGGAGAGCTCTGAAAAAGATTTTAAGGGACTATTGAAGAGCTAAAATTCAAAACAGAGCTCATTAAAGCTAAAGGGTTGGGGCCTATCCCCGATGTAAAAGTGCATTTTTATAACAATTACAAGTTTTAAACTACCTGGGGAGTGTCCTGGAAAGCTGGGAACATGGAAAATTGGTTCTTATGTTTTAAGGTATTAAACAGTGACGATTTTAAAAGATTCATTTACAGAAATAAAATGAGTTTTAAAATGAATCAAAGTTCACAAAACATGTGCTTGAGTTATATAAAGCTGTTTTCTGTCAAAATGGCATTGAAAAATGATATTGAAAGTGTAAAAATGTATAAAAGTACTAGGATGAAAGGGGGGGGGAGGTGGAGTGATCTCAAATGGATACATTTGGCCACAAGTCTCAGCAGTAACTGCTGCTTCAGTGTGATGCAGATCAAGCAGTCACCTTGTCTCAGGCTGAGAGGGAGATTTAACAGCCCAGAAAATTGCTATGAGACTCCTCGTAGACAATTATGGAAGATTTTTTTTTAGAATTAAAAGGAAATTGGGGATTTTTATCTAAATAGAATGGTGTTATTTAATGGCATGGGCATGTGTGGGGTACCATTTTTCACAATTAGAATGTGATGATTTATTTATTTTATTTAACTGTTTTTTATACCGCCTTATCTGGTAATCAAGGCAGATTACAAGGAACAAGCACTCAAACAGGTTTACATCGAACATCTAGATAAATAACAGTTTAAATTTAAAGACAGTTGAACTTGTATACAGCAAACTATGTACGGGGGAGGGGGGCAGGAATAGTGGGGGGACTGCAGAGTTGGATTGCATGAGTGTTCACAGGGTGGTTGAGGGAGTTTGATGCTCCGGGGAGTAATGTTCAGGTGTAAAATGTTCCTTAAACAGGAACATCTTAAGGTCCTTACAAAATTCCTTTAGCTCTTGAGTTTCTCTTAGGTTGCTGGGGAGTTCATTCGATAGGTCGGGTGCATGAGTGGAGAAGGCTCTGGTGCGGTTGTTCTTGTTTATGCGGGTTATTTCTGCTGGAAAGTTGAGGAGGTTGGTGTTACATTTCCATCTCGTTCTGTTTGGGGTTGGTGTGCAGATGACAGATTGAAGGCATGTTGAGGATTGTCCATGTAAAGCCTTGAAGATAAGAACACAAGATATGCCATACTGGATCAGACCAAGGTCCATCAAGCCCAGTATCCTGTTTCCAACTGTGGCCAATCTAGGTCATAAGTACCTAGCAGTCTCCCCAAAAGACACAGATTCCTCAATGCTTGTATTGGGTCAGGCAGTGATATCCTGGGTCCCTTTTAATAATGGTTTATGGACCTTTCCTCCAGGAACTTGTCCAAACCTTTTTTAAACCCAGCTACACTAACAGCTTTTACTACATCCTCCGGTAACAAATTCCAGAGTTTGATTACACGTTGAGTGAAAAAATATTTTCTCTTATTAGTCTTAAATATGTTACCCTGTAGCTTCATTGCATGTCCCCTAGTCTTTTTATATTCTGGTGACGTAAACAATCGATCTACGTTTACCCGTTCAACTCCATTCATTAATTTATAGACCTCTATCATATCTCCCCTCAGCTGTCTCTTTTCCAGGTTGAAGAGCCCTAACCTTTTTAGCCTCTCTTCATAGGAATATCCTTCCATCCCCTTTACCATATTGGTGGCTCTTCTCTGAACCTTTTCTAATAACGCTATATTCTTTTTAAGATACGGCGACCAGAATTGCACACAATATTCAAGGTGCGGCCACACCATGGAATGATACAGAGGCATTATAATATCCTTTATTTTATTTTCCATTCCTTTCCTTATGATACCTAGCATTCTATTTGCTCTCTTGGCCACTGCTGCACACTGGGTGGAGAGTTTTAACATGTTATCCACGATGACGCCTAAATCTTTTCCTGGGTGGTGGTTCCCAATGTGGAACCTTGCATTGTGTAACCATAGTTTGGGTTGTTCTTTCCTAGGTACATAACTTTGCACTTGTCCACATTAAATTTCATCTGCCATTTGGATGCCCAGTCTTCCAATTTATCAAGATTCTCTTGCAATTTTCCACAATGCTCTTGGGTTTTAGCAACTTTAAATAGTTTTGTGTCATCTGCAAATTTGATAACCTCATTTGTTATTCCCTTTTTCATTTATGAATATGTCAAAAAGCAACATACCCAGCACAGATCTCTGCGGTACTCCACTATTCACCTTTTTCCATTGGGAAAATTAGCCATTTAGTCCTAACCTCTGCTTTTAACTAGTTCCTGATTCACAATAGTATGCTGCCTCCTATCCCATGGCTTTTTAGTTTTACCAAAAGTCTCTGATGAGGGAACTTGTCAAAGGCTTTCTGAAATTCCAGATACAATATATCAACCGACTCACCTTTGTCTACCTGTTTATTCACACCTTCAAAAAAACATAACAGATTAGTAAGATAAGATCTTCCTTGTCTAAAGCCATGTTGGCTATCTCCCATTTAAGCCATGACTATTGTCACCAGTAACCACCCCAGAGCCGGTAGCACCTAGGGTTGGTCAGCCTGGGCATCCTTACTTAGAAAGTATGGCAAGGCTTTTATGCATGCACTGCCTTATGGGAGTTGTAGTTTCCAGTTACTTTCCAAACAAGAAGCAATTGTAGTCGAGTGGGTTAGGCAACAGGGACAAGATTTTTATTTCCCCTTCCGGGCGGATTAAATGCAGTTGAAACACAGAACAAAAATAGCCATACACTTCTGACATAAAGGAAAATACAGGAACTCAGGAAAACAGCTTCTTTCGCTTCAAAACCTCAAACATGCAGCTTAACACAAGCTCAAAGGTAACAGTCTCTTTTATATCAAAAAGACACACTCTGCTTTTGTTCTGCTGTTTGAGACGGCCTTCTAAACAGCCTAGTTAGCAGAGTTAGATTATATGATCAGCTATAGTTAAAGTACAGTCCATTTGTTCCCCTGCTATGTCCTCAATAGCAGGCTCCGTCTGCATCTCTTCACAATCACTATCAGCTGAGTAAGTTTTCACCCTATCATACGGTGTTTCAAAGCACACTCGCCCTCTCTCTTCCCGAGGCTTCCCTTCACAGCCCTCTAATGAGCAGGGTGGAGAATTACCGTATATATGGGATTTTATATAAGGAGAGTCCAGCACATCTTCGCACACACATGGAAAACTCTGGCACTTAGTTTCCCCTCTATACCACTTGGGCAGCCTACCTTTTGGCTTTTGAACAGAGGACCTTCTCAGCACTGCTGGGTCAGCAAAGAATTCAAACACTGGATGTGTTTTCCTGCCTTTTAGCTTCTCTTTCTCCTCGGACATACAAATGTCGTCAGGCCAGCACCTCTCTCTCTGGAGTTTCAGCGTGCTTCCAAACTAACCTCTCAGGCAATCTTTCAACTACTGCCCTCTTGGCTGCTGCTTCACTTCTTGTCCTCGTCCCAGTGCTAGTACACTTCCCTGTGCCTTCCTTCGTGCTCCTCCCGGTGCCTATGCTTAAATCTAATGAGCACTTTTTATCTCTCTGCTTCTTAGGGCTCAGCTCCGCCCCTCCCCCAACCAGGTGTTTTCCCTTAACTCCTGATGCCGGGGAACCATTGCAGCCGGGGCGTGTTTTCTCCTCCCATGACTCATTCTGTTTACGTTTCCCTTGGCAACCCTGAGCCATGTGATCTGCCTGCCTGTCAGCTTGTGAAGCCAAATCCTCTGCTTCACTGAACTCTATGGGGCCAGAAGGGTCTTCTACATGACACTATCTACATGTTGAGTAATTTTGTTCTTTATGATGGTTTCTACCATTTTTCCTGGTACTGATGTCAGGCTCACCGGTCTGTAGTTTCCCGGATCACCCCTGGAACCCTTTTTAAAAATTGGCTTTATATTGGCGATCCTCCAATCTTCAGGTATTATAGATGATTTTAATGATAGTTCACAGATCACTAATAGCAGGTCTGCAATCTCATATTTCAGTTCTTTCAACACCCTTGGATGTATACCATCTGGTCCAGATGATTTGCTACTCTTCAGTTTATCAAATAGTTGCAATACATCTTCCTGGTGTATCAATATTTCTTTCAGTTCTTCCGCAGTATCACCTTTAAATACCACTTCAGTCATGGGTAACATCCCTACATCTTCTTCAGTAAAGACCAAAGCAAAGAATTCATTCAGTCTCTCCACTTTAGCCTCGTCCCCTCTTACTGCCCCTTTTACCCCTCTATCATCTAATGGTCCAACTGACTTTCTCACAGGTTTTTTGCTACGAATGTACTTGAAAAAATCTTTATTACACGTTTTTGCTTCCACAGCAAGTTTCTTATCAAATTCTCTCTTTGTCATTAATGATTTATATTTATATTAATATTAATATTAATATTTATTTATTTATAATATTTTATTTATATTTATATTTATTTATATTTATATTTATATTAATGATTTATATTTGACTCTGCTGTGTACAGGTAGCCAGTGAAGGTTTTGCTAAATGGGTGTGATGTGGTCACTCTTTTTTTGTATTGGTAAGGTTGCATGCTGAGGTGTTTTGTGCTAGTTGCAGCTTATGGAGGGTGTGTTTGGGGAGTCCTTGATATATATTGTTGCAAACGTCCAGTATGGGGAATATGAGCATTTGGAGTACAGATAAGAACTCAGAAGCTGCTAGAATAGGTTGTAGGTTGCATAGTGTCCTTATTTTGTGGTATATTGATTGTTTTGTTTTGTTGATGTAGGGAGGAAAGGGGAACTGTTGGTCAAAAATTATGGCCAGGTATCTTACTTCTTGTTTGGTTGTTAGTTTGGTGTTATTAATGTGGATGATTTGGGGGGTGAAAGTGATCTGTTTCTGGAATTATGTAGGATGTCGGTTTTTTTGTGGTTGATTTGTAGTCCGTGATCGAACAACCATTGTGATATTTCTTGGAAGCATGAAGAAATGTTATGGAAATTAGGGCTGTGGATTTCGTAGGGTGTGAACAGCATGATGTCGTCTGCATAAATTCTGTACTGAATGTTGTGCTTGTGTAAGATGGTACATATGTTTTGGATGAAAACATTGAATAGAAGTGAAGATACTGCAGAGCCTTGAGGGACTCTCTTCTGTAGCTTGTGTGTGTTTGATGTATTTGTTCTCATGCGTACATAGTAACATAGTATATGATGGCAGATAAAGACCAGTATGGTCCATCTAGTCTGTCCAGCAAGGTGGCAAAAGTAGGTGCACCTGCCGCTCCATGCAGGTCACCCCTTCACATGCCTTTGTTTAGGGGTGTACCCACCGCTCCGTGTAGGGCATCCCTGTTTGTTGAGATATAAGAGATAGTTACTCTTAGTTTGATTTTATCCTGTTACTATAAAGGGATCCACTATGTCTGTCCCATGCCATGTTGAATTCTGTCACTGTATTTGCCCCCACCATTTCCATCGGGAGGACATTCCTGACATTTGTCAGCATACATTAGCATGACATTATGCCTAGCATAGGTGTCATGGCTTTTTCCCAGACCTTGGATTTCAAGCAGCTTTGTTACTCTGGTGATGTCAGTCTCCAAACTTAATGAGGGTAGTTTACAAGATGAGATTAGCTCTGACCCCCTGGTGATGTCAGTCTCCGGCCTGATGAGATTGGTCTGCAGCCCCTCCTTGCTAAATCAAGTGATAGCAGATCTCAAACAAACCAAATTGTGATAAGGGGAGGTGCTGAAGATTTTCACTATAAATACAGAAACACAAAAATAGCTCTCTGTTGATGGGACACTTCCTACTATGAGGCTCTGACCCATACTTCTCTCCCCCCCCCCCCCCCCGTTGTTCTTTTCTTTCTCTATATATTCTTCTTACTATGAGACTCTGACACACACTTCACACATGCACACACCCACAGATGCAGCTCTGTAACAACCTTATAACTCTGTTCTGTACCTATGTAATAAGCCTATTTCTATATAAAACTCTTTTTCCAAGCCACACCAGTTTTGGTTGTCTTATTTGTGCTGCTTACCCTACTGTCTCTGTGAAATGAACCCAGGACCAAACGGAGAGTAGCCGAAAGTGGCGAGCAGCAGCGGAAGATTACATTCTCCAAAAGATTACATTTTCCAGAAAATTACATTTATGGGGGCTGTCTCAGACTTCACAGCAGATCTCCAGTTGGGTAAGTAATAATTTTGTTTGATACATTAAAGTAGATTTCAGACACGGTGCGACAGGAAAATCAAAAGCCCTTGTAACCATGTATAATTGACAATTTTGGTTACAGACTGGATTTAGTGAAAAGTTCCAGTGATACCTTTGTTTTGTGGGTTAGACAAGGTGAGATTTTTATTGTCAAAAGGCTCTGTAATAATCCTGAATTTTAATATTACCTACACCTAGGGACATTACATAGAGTGGCTTGCAATTTTCTTACTTGTAGGTAGAGGCTTGTTACGGTTTGTTACAAGGCACAGATTTTTCTCTAGTATTTGAGCTGCTAAGAAAAGACAGAGAGATAGTCCAGCTTTAGTTTGGAAGTGGTACACAGGTAAACAGTCCCTCATTGAATACAATATACATCTTTCCTGGTAACACTATTACCTCCTGTCCCTTTGCCTTTTATTTCTCAGTCTCCTGTCAGTAGGTATCTTGGTGAGAGCAGGCTTAAAGTTTGCTGCAATTGATACAGTAACTGACAATTCTGTTAATCTCCTAACACCCTTCTTACTATAATTTCATCCTAAACTTCCACCCTGTTGAAAGGTGGTAAGCACTTTTTATTCAGGTATAATTTTAAGGCGTGGTCTTTATGCCAGTACTCTTTACTGAACACCCATAAAATTTATGCCATTCCAACTATAATTCTAAGGGGTATGTTTACTAAAGTGCGGTAAACGTGAATAACGCGCGTTGTACGACATTAACGATCGTAAATGCAGTATAACGCGCGTAATCACGCGCCAATGACAGTTAACGTCATACTATGCCCGTTAACCGTAGTTAACCATTGTAAAACCCCGCGGCGCGTTAAAACAGCACAGAAGGTGGAGAGTGGGCGGAGAGAAGAGGTCAATGGGCGGAGAGTGGGCGGGGAGAGGCTCCCCTCACACTAACGTGCTGAAGTGCAGAGCTCAATTCCAACGCGAATGAAAACCTGTCGTTAAAGGCATATTAAAGGGAAGAGAAACCATTTCCGTCAGCAATGTACAGCAAAACCGGGGAAACCTACAAAACGTGACCAGTGTGATACATGTGCACAGAACAAAATTGCAAATAAAACTTTAGAATGACCACAAGAAACAGTTTAAAAATTATAATTCAGCTGGGCAACAGTGATAGCAATGGGCAACAATAAAAAACACTCCCAGGAAAGCTCCAAAAAAAAGAAATGATGTGTGGAAGGGTCTACACTCCGTAGACCCTTTCAAAAATCATTTCATTTTATTGGAGCTTTCCTGGGAGTGTTTTTTAATGTTGCCCAATGATATCATTGTTGCCCAGCTTGGTTATGGGTGTGTGCCCCTGTTTTCAAGGTCGTTTTTGAGGTTTATGTGCATGTTTGTCTTCATACAAGGTAAATGAGCCCACAGTAAAATTGTGCAGAGCAGGGTTTCTGACTCGTCAGGCCAGTTTTCCTACCTCCAGGGACGGCACTGTCTCTGTGGCCACAGTGTGGTGCAACAGACACAGCCAGTGCCTGTAAAACCAGAGGGTCACAAGTTCAAATCCCAGCTGGGGCTCCTGCCAACCCAGTCCCCATAGTTTTACCCACCACTAAACAGTGATAGTAAAGACACTCCTTTATTGCAGAGAACATACGCATGGTTAATACGCCTATATTTTACCACACCAAACACAGACACCATAAACAGACGCATTACCTAGAGCAGAGTCTCGCAAATGCAGTCCTGGAGGGCCCCACACCATTCAGGTTCCAAGCTGCCTCTAATAAAGATGCCTGTGCTGCATATCTATGCACCACCCCCATGGTATGCAGATGTAGCTCATGCATATTTATGAGGGACAGCATGAAAACCCGAACAGTGTTTGGAACACCAGGACTGGAGTTGGGAACCTCTGCCGTAAAGCAGCAGCCAACAGGGCCAGACACACCCACACACACACCCACAGGCCCCATTGGCCAATGCCTCCTGGAGAGGCAGGACATTGGGCCCTGCCTGTACCTCCCAATACTAGCAGTTGCATATCTTATCAATGCCACCCTACACCTGGGTATATGGTACACAGCCATCAAACGTTTCCTATGATAACTGGCAGATATCAATGCCTATGTTAAGCACATTTTGCTCATTGAGCTCCACCATAACAATCATTCTGATGTCTGCGGTGTGTGCTGCAGGTCTGGTCTCTGATAGTGTTTACCACCCTGGGGAGTGACCCCCAACAGTAATGCGTACCATATCCATGCCTGTACTGTGCCCAGGACTGGTATGGTGGGTATGGCTGCTGAACACCCCTATTGTAGCACAATGCTGGCATAGGTGTGGGGGTGGCTGTCTGTCTATCCAGTGTGTGGTGGCTGCAAACACCTTCCACAGCCCACATTGCCAGCAATGTTGCCAGTATTGGGCTGCCAATGTGCATAATGAGGAGCAAGGTACCATGGGTATAGGCCGGACAGGGTGGCCTGGCCAGGGTGCATCTGCACAGGGCATAGGGCACTGACTGGGACATTTTAGTGCCCGGCCACCACCTACACAGACAGGGTGACCTCAGTATGTCCTGCTGAGAGATCACTCTCACCCTGACTGTGCAGTGACCACAGCATGGCTAGGCACCCCCATAGTGCTATATAGTATTTCTCTCATGTGATAGATATGGGTTTCCTTTTGGGGCCCAGTCACTGATTTATCTGCTTGCTGTGTATGCTTACATCCCAGTTCTGGGTGCATGCATCTCCACTGGGCACATGCATTATTGACTAACTAGCAGGCTGTTTGCAGCTGGTATGTGTCTTGATGGAGTGGTTTGCAGGGTGCAGTGGCTGATGGCTTGCAGCAGGACAATATCAGATAGTGGTGGGGTGCAGCTTACCATATCCAGGCCTAATGTCTGTCTGCTATTGTGTTATGGATGTGTACAGAGCTGCATTGACTGCCCTGTGGGGCGTCTGTTACTTAGCAGGACCGGGGTTGATGTTCCCCTCTACTGCCACCTTTGCAGGGAGGTAGAATATGGATCTATTGTTAGGAGACCCTGTTTGTCACCTTTGGCCCTGGGGGAGGGGGGTGGTGGTACATGGGCCACCTAGGGGTCCATGGGGGCTACACCTGACTGAAACAGACAGAGATATCCAAGGTGTTTCTGCAGAAACTACCTATCTCACACATTAACACTGCTTTGGACCTGCGCCATGGCCTCTTTCAGCCATGGACGGTGCTGTGGACCTGGTGCTGGGCGCCTCACTGCACCCTCAGGGTGAGCACAGTACCCGCACAATGTGACGGTGTGTAGCTACTCTGTGCCAGTACAACACACGGTCAGTACCCCCATACCAGGCTGAGGTGCTGTGGGGGTGCATTCCCCATGGTGTGTATCTGTGGACAGCTGATTTGCATGTGCAGTGCATCATGGGTATGACTGGCACAATCCAACCCTGTGAAAATCCAGCACCTGCTCACAGGCTCTGATAAACCATAGGCCATCACACGTACATCTGTTAGCATAATGCATAGGTGCAAGACACCCCAAAGAGTCTGTAATATAAGGTGCCCATGCTGGTAAAAACACACGTACCCACGCACGATTGTACGCACGCACCAACGCATGCAGCTACACACGGGGCTACGCACGTACCAACGCACGCAGTCACGCACGCAGCCTCGCACGTACGTGGCTAGGCACACTCCGAGGGTGTGTTTCTGACACCACTACTCAACATAAAGAAAAACATGCCTCCTCATTCCCTATGTAATGTACAGGGTGATGCCTGGGCCAGCCTTCTGCGTTAGGCACACAGGGGACTCGAACCCATGCTGCCTGTAACAGCGGTCAGTACCGTAACCATTGTGCTACAGCTCTGTTTCAGTGCTTTGTGTCTGTACGCCTTTTTATGATTAACGCGCAGTAACGCGCCACGGCGCCCTGTAACGCTCGTTAGTTTTTGGAACACGCGTTAGTGGTAACAATTTACCGCCCATGTCCTTATTTGGGGTTTCTGTCACTACCGCGGCTCCTAACGCGAATTGCACTAACGCAGTTTAGTAAACATACCCCTAAGTCTCACTTCTTCATAAAAGTGAGCATTCCTCCTTCCAAGGTTGCACATTTGAGATAGTCACATAAAACCAAATAAAAACATAATAAGCTAGGCCCCTGTACCAACTACAGTCTTTCTGCAGTCTCAAATATGGAAGCCTTTGATTTTAAAGAACTGAAAGAAATAGTATTAACATACTGTAAGAGAAAAGGTGGTCCCTTTGAAGGGGAATTCCCTGAGGCATCATGGTATAATATTCAAAGGCAAATGTTAAACCATAATCAAGAATTCAAAAAGAAAACAAATAAAAGAAAATGCCTTTTTATCCAAGGCATGTGCAGGGGACTCATTAGCATGAAACAGGACAATACTGAACTGACTTCTCATTGTACACAATTAACCAAAGACCTTGAGGAGGCACAAATTTGCATTTCTATGCAAAGGGCTCAGGTGATACAAGCCACAAATTCCTTTATAAATGTTAGTAAGCAATTAGAAGCACTTAAACTTGAATTGAGGCACGTTAAGGATGAATTGGCCTCTGAAAGACAAAAGAAATATAAGCTCTGCACTATTTCACCCTCAGCCCCCCCCCCCCTGCCTATGACACACCCTATAAACAAAAGAATGCAGAAGTATCTATAGCTGGGCTTAGGAATGGAAAAAATAAAGCTGAATCAGAGGAAGAAAATCCTGATAGTTTATCTCAGCCAGAACAGAGCAATAACCAGGACCTGTGTCAGGAGGATAACTCAGATGACTCAAACCCAGCACCCAGTACCGAACTCAGAGCACCAGTTAAAGTGATGCAGCAGGACAATTTAAAAGATAGGGACATGGAAAGGATAGTTGAGAAAACTGGCCCTATGCCTTTTAATGTTAATGACTGGTGCAAATGGGCCACTGATATTCTGATTCACTGGGGTCTAAGGAAATACAGAAGAAAACAATCGGACTTTGATAGACTTATGCATCTGGCTCTGGGGCAACACTATTATAAAGTTGGCTCTCTCACTCACCCATACCAGTTGGATAAAAGGGGCATTGAGAAACTATTTCACTGTTCCCCAATGCAAGTATTTAAAATTATTTCACCTCTACCAAATGATACACTGGAAGAGTTTGCATATAGAGCCTGGATTTTAAAAGCAGTTCTTAATGAGCAGGAATCCTGGCCCAATGCAGAAAATTATGGGGAGAGCACTCATAAGGCATTTTTATTAGAATTGCTATCCCCTGAGATTACAAAACACCTTCTGTTATTTTCTGAAGACCCTAAAGCATCCCTTTTTGATACTTTAATGCTCAGAATTGGGTCTGTTTGGAAGACCCAGCCCTCACAGGTCATAACAGTATCAGAAGCACGGAAGTGGCAAGCTGAGGGATCCTCCCAATATACAAAAAACACAGACAAAGGATACAGAGGACAGACACCTTGGAGAGGACAAAGCAGAGGTACTTTTAGAAATTCCTCAGGTTACATCTCCTTTCAAGAGCTCAAAGCACAGACAGATGGATTAGAAAAGGAGAAAATTAAATGGGAACATGACAAACACATACTGCAGGTAGAAATAGATAAATTAAAACAGGACTTACAAGCAGCTCAGGACAAACACAAGGCTAGTGCATAGGGGTGTCCTGACCTTCTGGGTTCAGATATCAAAATGTCTCAAGCCTTCATAGCCCAGCCTGCCTCCGTTCTCTCAGCAGAGGACTCGATTCCAGAGCCTCTGGATGATGAAACAGATACAGGCCCAGAATACAGTTTAAGGCTTGTAACATCCTTGATACTGGACTCTTGTGGACACCCCAATGTTATCAGCAGAATAGGGGGTCAGGATAAACTAGCTTTGATTGACACAGGGGCTGGAATTAGTTTTACAAACAGAGCTTCTCCCACTGCAGATCAGAAAAATATGGAAATTTATGAAATTCAAGGAATTAATGACACAGCTTCCAAGGGTGTGGCTATCCCAGTTAAATGGGGTATCCCTGTGCACAGTGAACAAAACAAGGACATGTTAGAAACTGCTGCCTCCACTATAGTGAACACACCAAAAGAAATAATTGGAATTGACGTTCTCAACCAGTTAAATTTGGTGGTGGATATGGCTAATCTCCGCTCCCTACACGTTCTTCTTGGAGTCCCCCCAATCCGTTACCCCCTACATTACAAGTGTTTCGGGAGCTTGTCCTGCGTGATATTAATCAGCTGGAGTTATTGTCTCGTAAGAAGATTGATCATAGTTTATCTTATTCACTACGTCAGGCCTTACGTGAGCTTAAGACCTATAAGGATATTATCATTCGGCGAGCCGACAAGGGAGGTGCTGTGGTTGTGTTGGATACGTCTCAGTATGTGGCTGAAATTCACTCCCAACTGTCAGATGCTGCTACTTGCTGTGATCCTCATATTACTTTTTCTATGGATCATAGCACCACAGTGATTCCTTTTTTGGATGTCCTCCTGACACGTCAAGATGATCATTTGGTTACCACAGTATACACCAAGCCAACGCATAGGATGTCTTTTTTGCACTTCGACAGTTTACATCCTCATCGGTTGAAGGAGAGCTTACCTTTTGCTCAATTCCTTCGGTACCGTCGGAATTGTTCTGCAGTGTCTGACTACAAATCACAATCTCGGATTCTTCAAGCTGCTTTTGAATCCCGTGGATATCCTGCTCCTCTGGTTCATCGAGCTAGACTTCGTGCCCGATTCAATGATCGTGACTGGCTGTTGACCCCGCGCATTCGATCTTTGGGGGATTCCCCTCTGGTTCATTTCATCACTAAATATAACCCTTTGAGTTACCAAGTGTCTAAGATTCTTCAGCGACATTCTCATATCTTGCGTTTAACCCCTGGGCTTCATCGTCATGTTATTCGTTCAGTGTACACCAAGGGTTCCAATTTGAAGGATATTCTTTGTCCGTCCGCCTTCTCCAGCTCTCCATCGATACCGGCTGACACTGGGCGACACCGTAGCTGTGGTCATTGCTCGGTGTGTTCCATTATGGATTCCTGTACCAGCTTTTCTTATCAAGATCAAGACATCAAGCTACGATTTTCCACGTCTTGTGACAGTGTCAATGTTATCTATTTTCTTCGTTGCCCGTGTGGTTTGGGCTACGTTGGTAAGACCAGCCGGGTTTTGCGTACCCGTCTGATTGAACACCGTAGTCGTCTCCGGTGTTTGGTTGAGGGCGCTCCCTTGGTCCAACATTTTAAGAGTATGGGGCATGTTTTTGAAGATCTGACATGTGTGGTTATTACCCAGTGTGTTCCCTCTGTATATGGTGGGGACCTGTCACGACAATTATCTCGTTTAGAACAGCGTTGGATTTTTTCTCTTCGTACTGTAGTTCCTGGTGGATTGAATGACTCCATCGAATGGAAAAGCTGTTTGTGATTTTTCATCAACGTTTGTATTTATACGTTTTTCCTCTCAGCTTTTTCATTTTTTCATTTAAGGATTTTTGATCAACAGGGTGGGTGGGTTTTTGTGGGTGGTTTTTTGACATTTCCCTGCTAGGTTTTGTCCATTGGTATGGACGCTTAGGTTTAACGAAGTTTTTTGATTGGCTTTTTGTTTTTTATCCCGCCTTTATATTTTTGCCATGACGCATGCGTCGGCGTTTAGAATGGTGAGCTGTGAGCCGGCAATCATCATAGCGTCTTTTGGCGGTGCTCAGTACTCTTCCTAAACCCAGCCTACAGGGTTTGTACTTGTTGTATTTGTGAGTCTGGGTCTGGCATTTTGAGGGTTGTTCCCAGCCTTATTTTCATTGCTGCAGTAGTCACTCTTTTTTTCTTTTTTTTTTTTTTTTTTGTTTTTCAGCTTTTTTGTTCCGGCGCTCCGTTCATGTGAGTCATGAGGTTTGCCCGGTGATAAGTGAATTTTTGCTCCCTGAAGAAGCCATAACGGCGAAACATCAGATGTCGGAGCCTTCTATCATCTGGGATCCTTCAAGCATCTTTATTTTCACCATCTACCTCAGATCGTGACTGTTAAAATCAGTTTGTCATCACCATGCAAAATAAGATAAGTGTCTGGAGCTTTTTCTTCATTGTTTAATGTTAGTGTTTGTGACGGCAGCACTTTAACTGCCTGAAAGCCTGCTGGTTGCCACCTGCTTTGGGTTGGTTGGAGGTTTTTTTATGACCATTGATGTAATTTTCAGTCTGTGTTGGTGCATTAGACGTTTGGGCGTCTACCGACAGACTTGATTCCTGTCATTTGTTTATACAGGGAGATACTGAGGTCTTTTTTCCTCCGTTACTGGCAGACGGGCAGTTTTTTCATTTTTTTCAATTTTTTGATTGGGGTTGTACCTATATTTTTTCTATTATTTTTTGCCCCTCGAGAAGATTTTGGTTATTTTGTTAATCTCAAATTGTGGCAGTATTCAGGAACTTCAAGTGCTTCTAAAACTTTAGTGCATGAAGTCATTCCCATGCAGTTAGCAACTCAGTGCACCAAGGCAGCTCAGCAGTATGATCTGTGTGTAATTCCCTCAGAGGTGGCTGATATTCCAGTCTGGGCACAAGACAAGTTAGATTGTGGGAAAATGCACACAGAAATACTGTTGGAAGGTGAGGATCCTCCACCACAGAAACAATATATTGATGGTAGTTGCCAATGTGAAGTAGGCAGGCGACTAGCAGGTTTTGCAATTGTACAATTGGACCCAAATAACCAAGTGGTACTGCAGAGACAGTATTCCTCTGGGTCAGTGTCAGCACAGTACTGTGAGCTGGCTGCTTTTGTAGCTTGTATGCAACAATATCAGGATTCACACCCAGAGATACAAATCATTTTAGATTCTGATTATGTCTTTAAAAGTGCCATTGCCCTGTTGCCCTGGTGACTGGCAAATAAATTTAAATCTACAGATGGGTCCACAGTGAAAAATTCATCACTGTGGACTATGGCACAAGAACTGAGTGAGAAGTTTCAGAGAGTACATTTAGTTAAAGTAAAGGCACATAGGAAGAAAGGCCCTCTAGTGAAAGGAAACACATTAGCAGACTCACTAGCCAAGGAAGCATGCCATGTAGGCCTCATATGGCCCTAGTATGAGCAGACACGCATGGTTGCTATTGCTACACGTTCCACAGATTATGATCAGATAATACCACCAGATTACTTCGTAGCACTGCAGACAAAGGACCCTGAGCATTCCAATTTGAGGAAGCTTGTGCAGGACGCCCCAGATAACCTATATCAGCACACACCCTTTCTCACACTCGCTATAGAGAAAGACATTCTATGTGCAAAAAGAGAGGACGGCTTGGTTATAGCTATCTCTAGAGCTCGAGGTAAAGAATGGATGCATTGGGTTCATGGTGCAGGTCCTATGGGACACCCTAAAGCAGAAGAAATGCAGACTATCCTCAATAGGTTGGTATGGTGGCCAGAAATAAAACATGATATACAGGATCATGTTTCCTCCTGTGTAATCTGTGCTTCATTTGGGAGGCAACCTAAAAAGAGAAGGGGACAGTTAATGAGAGCACCTCCTCGTGGCCCATTTGAGAGATTGCAAATAGATCATGTGGGCCCTCTTCCGTTAACAGCTAGGAAAAATATATTTTTACTCGCTGTTGTTGATTCCTTTTCTCATTGGGTAGAAGCATTCCCTGTCCCAGATCAAACTGCTCGAACCACTGCAGAAATCCTAACTGCAATTTTTTACACGCTGGGGCATTCCCACATTACAACATTGCCTTTCAATTTATCCCCTTGCAGCTTCATGTTATGCCCTCTAGTTTTACAACTTCCCCGTCTTTGGAAGAGGTTTGTTTGTTTATTAATACTCTTTAAATATTTAAGGGTCTGAATCATATCTCCCCTGTCCCTCCTCTCCTCTAGAGTGTACATATTTAGGTCTTCAAATCTCTTCTCGTAAGTCTTATGATGCAAGCTCCAAATCTTTTTGGTTGCTTTCCTCTGAACCATTTCCAGTCTTTTTATATAATTTGCGAGATATGGTCTCCAAAACTGAACACAGTATTCCAAGTGAGGCCTCATCAGCGACTTGTACACTGGCATTAGTACCTCTTCCTTTCTGCTGGTAATTCCTCTTTGCATGCAACCCAGCATCCTCCTGGCTTTTACCAACGCCTTTTCACACTGTTTTACCACCTTGAGATCCTTAGAAATAATCACACCAAGGTCCTTGAATCAGAATCAAGGTCACACCAAGGTCCTTGAATCAGAATCACAGCAAGGTCCTTGAATCAGAATCAAGGTCACACCAAGGTCCATGAATCAGAATATCAGTTAAGATTTAATGTGAAAAAGTGCAGTGTCATGCACTTGGGAAGCAGAAATCCAAGGGAAATGTACATGACAGGGGGCGAGAGGTTGGTGTGCACGGACCAGGAGAAGGTCCTTCTCCTGGTCCGTTCACACCAACCTCTCGCCCCCTGTCATGTACATTTCCCTTGGATTTCTGCTTCCCAAGTGCATGACACTGCACTTTTTCACATTAAATCTTAACTGCCAAGCATTATATAATTCTTCCAGCTTTTGTAGATCTTTCCTCATGTTCTCCACTCCCTCAGGGGAGTCCACTGTGTTGCAAATTTTCATGTCATCTGCAAAAAGACAGACTTTTCCATTCAGTCCTTCAGCAATATCACTCACAAATACATTGAACAGTACCAGTCAATCTGAGAGTATGATTGAATCCATTTGAAGGGGGTACCTCCAACTCCTATGGATTCCCTGGCGAATAGGAGGTTGTGAGGAATGGAGTCGAAGGCTACGGTGACATCTAGGAAGATTAGGATAAAGGCATGTTTGATCTTGTCAGTGCCTCTTGCTATTGTGTCAATGAGGGATGTGATGAGAGTTTCAACCCCATGGTGTGGTTGGAATCCATTCTGATGCTGATCTAGTGGGGTGTGTTTGTCTACATGGTTATTTATTTATTTATTTAGCTGTATTTATATCCTGCTTTTCACCGGGTCAAAGCGGCGGAACATACAATAATCAGTTACAAGGGTTTGGGGCCGTCACCAGGTGGCCAACAATAATGATTTTAGACAGTGAAACGGGACATAGACATAGACATTGTGTTATTGTTACATAGGACATATATTCAGGGGATGAGATATGGTGGTTGGGAGGGAGTCAGTGGTGGGTGCTCGTTTCTGGTCCGAGGAATTCTTGGAATAGTGCAGTTTTAAGTTGTTTCCTGAAAGATGATGGTCTGTGCCGCTTCTGATGTGATTCGGTAGGGAGTTCCAGAGGGATGGTGCATATAGTTCAAAAGCTCTGTTGCAGGTCCGCTGATTGTATTTCGTTCTTTTGTGAGGGATGGTGAGGGAGTTGTTGGTGGTTTGTCTGGTTGTTCTGTTGTGGGCTGGTTGAGGCAGTAGAGTGCGGAGCTGGGAAGTTTGAGTTTGGTAGAGAGCTTTGTGGGTGAGTAGAGCAGATTTGTATTTGATTCTTGCTTCTAGAGGGAGAATGTGTAGCTCCTTCAGGACTGGGGTGATGTGGTCCTGTTTTTTTGTATTCTTGATAATTCTTGCTGTGGTGTTTAAGGCAGTTCGAAGTGGGTTGGTATGAGTGGCTGGAAGTCCATAGTATATTATATTGCAGTAGTCCAGGTGGGGGAGTGTCAAGGCTTGCATTACTATTCTGAAGTCCTGTGACTCAAGGAGGGGTCTGAGGCGTTGTACTGTTTTAGCCTTGTGGTAGATTGTTGCGGTGGTTTTTCTGATCTGTTGATTGAGTGTGAGTGCTTGGTCTATGATGATTCCTAGGTATCTTATTTGTGGTTGTATTTGTATTTTTGTGGTTCCAATGTCAAGGTGCATAGGTGGAGTAAAGTCTGGGTCCTTTGTTACTATGAGGGCTTCAGTTTTCTTTATGTTGATGGATAGGTTGTTCTTTTGTAGCCAGCTGGATACTTCGGGGAAGCATTCCGATAAGTGTTTATTGGTTGGGTTGGATGTTGTGATTGGAGCATAGAGCATTATGTCGTCCGCATAGATGTGGTAGTTAATGTTGTATGTGCGTATGATTGAGCAGAGTGGTTGCAGGTAGATGTTGAAGAGCATGGCAGATAATGTGGATCCTTGGGGTACTCCTTGGTGTTGCTGGAAAGGGGGGGAGGTTGATATGTTTGTGCGGATCAATTGTTGTCTGTTGGTCAGGTATGAACGGAACCATTGGAGTACGTTATCTTTGATGCCAATTGCTTGTAGTCCGTGTCGAAGGCAGCTGATATGTCTAGGAAGATCATGGCATATCCAGAGTGCTTGGCTTGAGTTCCCATGACAAGGGTGTTCATTAGCGAGGTCATGAGGGTCTCGACTCTGTGGAGTGGATGAAAGCCATGTTGTTGTGGGTCCAGTATGTTGTTAGCATCTAAATGTTCTTGGAGCTGTCTCTGGACTACCTTCTCAATGAGTTTGGTGGTAAACGGAAGGCTTGCTATAGGTCTGTAGGAGGTGGGTTCGAGGGGATCCAGGTTGTGTTTTTTTTAGGGTTGGTCAGATGACTGAGGTTTTTAGGAGATCTGGCATGTGTCCTTGGCTGAGGGATTCATTAACAATGCAGATTAATGGTGTGCTCAGGTCTTCTTTTGTTTTCTTTATCCATTCTGTAGGACAGGGGTCTAGTGGGGAGGTGGTGGTATTTAGGCAAGAGATGGTGGATGCTACTTCCTCTTTTGTGACTGTTTTGAATGTGTTCCAGTCTCTGTCTGTGGTGATGGGGCAGCTTGCTGTTGTTGTCTCTGGGTTCAGTTGTGGATTCTGTGGTTGTTGAAGCTGTTTGTAAAGTTGTGCTAGTAGTTCGGGTGGGATGTTCGGCAGTTGGTCGGAGTGGTTGGGCGCTTTTGTGAGTTGTTTGACAATATTGAAGAGTTCTCATGGTTTGTTTATCGACGTGTTTATGATCTTTGTATGGAAGGCCTTTTTTGCTTTGTCTGTTTCTGTGTGGTATGCGTCCAATTCGTATATGTATTTCTTTTTGTCGTCCTCTTTTTTGGTTTTTCTCCATTTTCTTTCTGCTCTTCTGAGTTTGGCTTTTAGCTTCCGGAGGTTGGGTGTGAACCATCGGGCTTTTGCGGAGGTGTGTCTGGCTTTAGTCTTGTTTATTGTGCTGGCTGCTGCGGAGATTGTAGTGTTCCAGTTGCGGGTCAGGTCGTCAATATTGCTGGAACTTGTTTGGAGTGCAGGTAGGGTTTGTGCGAGGAAGTCCTCTTTGATGAACGTTTTAAATCTTCTTGTGTGATGTTTGTTCTCCTTGCTGTTCGTGTGGCGGTAGGTGTGAGATATGCTGATAAGGTAGTGGTAACCATGGTACGTGTGTGATCTCTGGGTTCTTGTCTGAGATGGCGGTTTGGGAATTTAGGAATACATGGGCTTGGAGTTCCTGGAACACTATTTTTTCAATGAGTTTGGAGATGAAGGGTAAGCTACTGGGTCTGTATAAGGCAAGGTCTTTTTTGTCAGCTGTAGGGTTTCTTAGTATAGGTTAGATCGAAGCTGTTTTCAAAGAGATAGGGAGGATACCTTGTTGTAGTGAGGTCTGTGTCAATCTGGGAATGAAGGGGGACAGTTCAGATTTAGTCATCTTGATCCAGTTAACAGGGCATGGATCTAGTGGTGAAGTTGTTGTATTAAGGTTGCTGATTGTGTCTTCAATGTTTCTTTTAGAGATGGAATTGAAGATTGTCCATTGAGTTATGGGGGGTTTGATGTCAGACATAGTAGGGGGTGTGTTGCTTGATGGTCCCATTTCATGTTGAAAGAAGTCTGCCAGGACTTGTGGGTGTAGAGTCTTCCATGGTCTCCTGGTTGGGTGGGGTGGTCAGGAATTTTACTATGCTGAAAAGTTCTCTTGGCCGGTTTAAGGCACCACTTAGGATTTTTGTATGATGATGTTTTTTTGTGTCGTTCACTTTGTTATGGTATAGTTCCAAAGTTTGCATAAATTTTATTCTAAGTTCAGGTTGCTTGGATGCTCTCCATTTTCTTTCTATTCTTTGAAATGCTTGTTTTAAGTTTCTGAGATCTCTGGAATACCAAGTGGTGTTTGGTTTGTGTTATGGTGAGTATTTGGTTGGGGGCATGGTTGCTGCACTGCTTAGTGTTTGATTCCAGTTTGTTATCATGTTTTCAATGTTGAGGGTGCTGGATTGGAGGTGGGGTGTAATTTCTTCCAGGAATGCTTTTTTTTCGAAGGTGCGTTTTGAGATGTGAATGGGGGTTTTTGTGGATTTATTGGAGGAGAAGGTGATGGAGAAGTCAATCCTGGAATGATCGGACCATGGGACTGGTGACATTTGTGTTGTAGAGGAGTTGTTGCCTGGTTTTGGTATGAATATGAGGTGTAGTGTATTTTCTTTTGTGTGTGTTGGGGTGGTTACTATTTGCTCGTAGTTCAGTGTATCCATCACCTCGAGGAATGAGTTTGTGTGTTTTTTGGGTAGTGCAGTTAGGTTGAAGTCTCCTAGCAGTGTCAAAGGGTTGTCTGAAGTATTGCTTATGCTTGCAGTTCATAGGATGTTGGCTAAGTTGCCGGGGTTAGTTGAGGGTGCTCTGTAGATTAGACATACGGTGATGTGGCCGTTAGTTATTGATAGGTTGTTTAGGTCATCTGATGACATAGATTCCGATGTACTGAATTGTAGATTGGTTTTGGCTATTATTAGGACTCCTCCTCTTCTCTTGTTTGTACGAGGCAGTTGAGGGCTGTGTATTCCGAGGTTGCTATTTGGTTGAGAGTTATGGTGCTGTCATTGTCTTCTGAATATAATTAGAATGTGCTGAGTGATTGCTGTGAGGGAAGTAGAGTGATGAAGTGTGATGATGAGTGCCAGCAGGAGGGTTGCAAGTAAATGATAGTTGAGCATCTACCAGCTTAACAGCTCTTTTAACAGTGTTTTGTAAGAGCATTTACAGCTCTTACAAAACACTGCAGCTCATCTTATTACATTCGCTCGACGGTTTGATCATGTCACTCCCCTCCTCCTTCGCCTCCATTGGCTGCCTCTTCATTTCAGATTTCAATACAAATTTCTCATTCTGACACATAGGGCCATTTACACATCAGATCCTCTTTACTTAGCTGATCTTATCTCTCTTCATACACCGTACCGCCAACTTTGCTCATTGCATGCTAACCGCTTGTCCTTAACCTCCCCTTCTCATTCACATCTAGAACAGACTCGTCATTCGGCCTTCTTTTTTCTCAGCCCCTCGCTCTGGACCACTCTACCACCTTCCCTCCATCTGGAACCTTCATACCCTAAGTTCAAACAATTGCTAAAAACTCACTTGTTTCAATGGGCCTTTGACCTCCCCTATGACACCCCTCCCTGAGTATTTTCTGTTTGTGTTTTGTTTATTTATTGCTTGATTTTGCTGCTGTCTCTCCCTCTTTCCTATTTTTTATGGCGTTCTTTTTCCTTAGTTTAGTGGCGTAGACATTTTATTGTAAACCGCTCTAATGTCCTGACAAGAGCGGTATATAAAATGTAGAAATAAAGATAAAGATTTGTTGAGGAAGAATTGTGGTTGCTGGGAATTGAATGGTGTTTAATAGTTGTGGAGGTTCCGTGTTTAGCTGAGTTGTAGAGTGGGTTTAGCTGTAAGAGTAGGTGTTCTTGGTTTTCCTGCAAATGGTCCCTGCCTAAGGGCCATGCCAAAGGGCCCTCTGGCGAGGTCCTCAGGTGCGGGCCTGCCAGGGGTGGGTGCACCAGAGGTGCTATGATGTTTAAAAGCTGGGCAGCTGTGACTGGATTGGTGGTGGTAGGAGGCTGCGGAAGGAGCTTACCTCCTTGCTGCTGCTGCAAGTGACAGTGATCGGGCGAGGAGAGAGGCTGGAGCACGCTGTGAGGCTTAAAAGCTGGGCAGCTGTGACCAGATTGGTGGTGGTAGGAGGGAGCAGGAAGAGCTTACCACCCTACTCCTTGCTGCTGCTGCTGCTGCTGCTGCTGCTTGTGCCGGTGATCGGGCGAGGATGATGATTGAGTTGAGTTGGCAGTTGGATGTGAAGGAGAGCAGATGTGTATTGTGAAATGTGAATGAAGATGCCTCTTAGATTGAGGTTTTTTTATAGAATGGGAGAGGTTGGGCCTGAATTAGAGAGAACATGACAGCTGAGAATGCTGTTTATGGTTTTGGGGAGTTTTTCTTAGGTTTAACACTAGAAGCCCCAAAAGGCATTTTACCGAGAAACCCCAAAGTGCATCAATTGACACATTATGACAACGACTGCGTTTAGCATGAAATGCAGATGTGAATTAATTTGAAGTTACTTATTTGTTAAATACGTGCAGTATGTGACGTCATTACATGACGTCATCGTGTGTTTATTGTTTTGTAATGTCGGAGTAAAACTGTAAACAGTGATTGATTTAAAACCAAAATTTACTGTTACACAAGTATGTACAATGTCGTGACTTTCGAACACGCCCTAGAACAGGCTGACACTCCAGAACTTTTAGCATATCGCTTCCTCCATGAAATTGTATTCATTTTTTTTCTACGATTCTATTTACAGAATGCCAAGACCTCGTAAGAAGACAGCAGTGCCTAGATGTGCTGGTGCAAAATCAGATTCAAACGTTGACCTACATGTTACAGGTTGTGCAGGCATACATGCTTATCCTGTTCGTTCGTTAACTGACATGGATTTTGCAGTTACTTTTGAATTTTCAGTATCTTTTACATTTAGTTAACATTGTTCTTATGTTAGTCGTTGTATGAAACGTGTGAAAAACACTCAATTTTCTTGGTTGCGTCAATTGCCGTACTTTAGGGCTTCTAGGTATAAATTTATTTTCCCACTAGGTGGCGCATCTGTCATTAATTTTCGATGCACATATTTGAACATCTTGACCTCGCTAACAAAGTCATGGAACATAATTGACATGGTTCTAGTAGTGGCGTCGGTATACAACTTTGAAGATGCATTTGCATCAATTCACGCACTTTGGGGCTTCTAGTATTGTCAAGTTTTGGACAGGGTCCGATAGAAACCCTTAAAGAATAGTTTAAAGTGATAGTGTTGGTGGAAAAACAGTTTTAAGAGACAGGTTTTAAAGAGGGAGGAGAATATTTGGGGTTATTTTTTATTTTTTTCCCTGTTATTTTGGACGGCTTGGCAGAACAGTTGGCTTCAAGTATAGGAAAGTAAATAGGGGAGGTAAGAAAGGCTGAAGGAAATACCTATAGAAAGGTTTCCCTCCAAAGCCTGAAATTATTAAAGTGTTTTTTTCTTTTTAGAACTCCCTAAGGAAGGCTCAATTCTGAAGTGATTATAAACAAAGGAAGAGGTAAAAGTGGATATCTATGAGATAGGAAGGGTAACAGAGAGTGAAGGAGAGAGAGAGGGAGAGAGTGAAGAGACTGACTGTGTGAAAGGGAAGGGTGAAGAATAAGTCTGTACCTGAAGTTGAAATGAATGAAGGAGGCTTGTAGTTGTGTGATGTATAATGTATGGGAAGATTTAAGGGTATGTTTACTAAACCGTCTTAATGTTACCGGCGTTAGCTCCAGCGATAATGTGAAGAATGCCATAAAAAGAGTGAGCGTTCCCGTCTTAAGGTAGCATTTCAGGTTATCATGTGAGAGGGAGGAGTGGCTCAGTGGTTGGGACAGGTTACCTCAGGCTGGAAGGCTGGGGGTTCAATTCCCACATGGGGACAAGCAGCTTCAGGCCAGACAGACTGGGGTCTCTAGTCCCATGGCCACTCCTTGTGGCCTTGGGCAAGCCACTTAACCCTCCATTGCCTCAGGTACACTTAGATTGTGAGCCCTTAGGGGACAAGGGAATAAAAAGTACCTGTTAGTATACATGTAAACCGCACTGATTCTAAATAGCATGGTATAAAAAAAAAAGATAAAGTCCGTTATCGTGCGATAGAGGGAGCTGTGGCATGTTAACACATGTTAGCCTTAATTAGGCGCACTGACCTGCAAACACAGCAGCAGAGGTATAGCACAATGGTTAATATGTTGACTGATGAAACAGGGGTCATGAGTTCAATCCTCCAGTGGGCTCAATGAGTAAGGCTGTTTGAGGTATCTTCTTTTTTAATTTAAATTAGGGCTGCCAGCAAACACACCCTCACAATGCCGTAACCTAAGGTGCCACATAAGGCGCCCTATAAGGCACTCCAGAGGGCACATTATAAAGTGCACTGTCCATCAAGGCACCTTATAATGTTCCCTATAGGGCGCCTTATAGGGCGCTTTACAGGGTGCCTTATGAGGCACCTTAAGGTTACAGCACTGTGAGGGTGTGTTTGCTGGCAGCACTAATTTAAATTAAAAAAGGAAATGCCTCAGACAGCCCTATCAAATAACACAACTGTGGGATCAAACCCATATCCTCTGCCTCCACAGTCACTGAAGTAACCAGTGGGCATCTCTATAACTACATCTCTATAACTACCAACAAACCCCTGCCTGGCTACAGAAGGACTGCAGGTCACCACACAAACTGTCTGCTGTGGTTACCAGGATAGGGTTAACCCACCCGTACCCATGATGCACTGCACATGCAGATCAGCAGTCTACAGATGATCACAAGATGGGGTATGCACCCCCACAGCACCTCAGCCTGATAGGGGGAACTGACTGTGTGTATTAATGACACAGAGAAGCTACAGATCGTCACATTGTGGGGGTACTGTGCTTACCCTGAGGGGGAGGTGGGGCGCCCAGAATCAGGTCCACAGCACCGGTCTTAGCTGAGATAGGCTATGCTGTAGGTTGCCATCAGTGCCAGTGTGTGATAAGTAGTCCTTGCAGACACACCTAGCATACACCTGTGGCCATCTGTATTTCCCAGTCACGTCTAGCCCTTGTGGACTATGATGAACCCAAAATAGTGCATATCCTGTGTGGGTGCCATGGTCACATGATTTAAGTGAAGGGGGTGTTTGGACCCATAGGCAAATTATGTAGCTCAGGATCTCCCACCAACAGATCCACATTCTACATCCCTGCAATGGTGGCAGTAGAGGGGACCATCAACCCCAGTCCTGCTGGGGAACAGGCACCCTACGGGGCAGTCGGTGCAGATCTGTACTCATCCATAAGGCAAAGGCAGACAGTAGGCCTGGAAATGCTCAGCTGCCCCTCGCCACTATCTGACATTATCCAGCAGCGAGCACAGTGAGTCGCCAGCTGCTGCACACTGCAAGGTGTTACAGCCATACACATACTAACTGCAGACAGTCTGCTAGCTAATCCATAGTACATGTTCCTGGAGAAGATGTGAGCACACACACCAAGCAGATAATTCAGTGATTGGGCCCCAGAAAATAAAACCAATAAATATTACTTGAGAGAAATATGGTACAACACTATGGGGGAACCTAGCCATGCCGTGGTCATTGCTCAGTCAGGGTGAGAGTGACCTCCCAGCAGGACATGCTGTGGCCACCCTGTCCATGCAGGTGGTGGTCGGGCACTACAATGTCCCAGTCATTGCCCTATGCCCTGTGCAGATGCATCCTGCCCAGGCCACCCTGTCTGTCATTATGCACATTGGCAGGCCAATACTGGAAACAGTGCAAGCAGTGTGGGCTAAGGTGTAGGCAGCCACAACACACTGGTTAGACAGACACACACTCCCACACCTATGCCAGCATTGTGCAAATATAGAGGCTTTTGGCAGCCCTGGCCACCACACCAGTCCTGGGCACAGTGCAGGCATGGCTATGGTACTCAATACTGTTGGGGTCACTCCCCAAGGTGGTAAACACTGTCAGAAACCGAAACTGAAACACACTCCACAGATATCAGAAAGGTTGCTATGATGCAGCTCTATCAGCAAATTGTGCATAACTTAGGAATTGATATCTGCCATTAATCATAGCAACCTTTTGATATATGTGTAACGTATTCCCAAGTTTAGGGCGGCATTGCTAAGGTATGCAAGTGCTAGTATTAGGAGATACTGCTGCGCGCAGGGCCCAACAGCCTGACTCTCCATGAGGCTTTGGATAGTGGAGCCTGTGTGCGTGGGTGTTTATGCCCCTGTTGGCCACTGCTCTAGGGCAGAGGTTCCGAACTCTGGTCCTGATGGGCCAAACACTGCTCAGGTTTTCATGCTGTCCCTAATGAATATGCATGATATACATTTGCATACAATGGGGGTGGTGCATACTAATGCAGCACAGGCATACTTATTAGGGACAGCATGAAAAAATATAGGCGTTTCAGGCATGTTTATTTTATCTGTAATAAAGGTTCCGTCTTTATTACCACGGTTTAGTACTGGGTAAAATATGGGGAAAGGGTTGGCAGGAGCCACAGCTGGGACTTTGAACTTGCGACCTTCTGCTCTTGAACACACTGGCTGTGTGCACTGCACCACACTATTGCCACAGGGACATGTCCTTCCCTGGGGATACCATGACTGTTCATCAGACAGACCCTTTCTGTTGCATTGCACGGCACCCACCTAAATGGGGCTAGGCCATGGTCTGCTGTGGGCAGATGCCACTGCCCCCTCCGCCACCAGCACCCCTCCGCCACCATGCTGCCATGCCATTATGCCGGTGGTGCTGATGGTACGCAGTCCCAGGCCATCCAGTATGCCGGTAGGAAGCTGCCTATGGAGTTGGTTCTTGGGTAGGGGTGCCTACATGGACATGCGTGCTTCCACCCCCCCCCCACCCCCACCGCCTGCCAATTGGGCACCTGCTGGATAATCTCCTGCCCTTGGGAGTACCTGCTGGATAATCGCCTGCCCTTGGGGGTACCTGCTGGATAATCTCCCCTGTGACACTGTGGGACACACACTTGTGCCTATGTTGGACCCTCGTCAGTTGCTCTCTTGCTGCTTTACTGTTTCGGCATCCATATGTGCCTCCTAGGCATCTGCCTAACACACACTGTGCCCCAGCTGGACCATAGCATGTGCCGCCTTCAGCCCTCTATATCCCATTTACAGCATCAGTACAGTTGCCCTTTCCTACGTGCCCACTCTGCTGTTAATACACATGTGCATGCCATAACAAACCTGCCCAATATAGACGTGAATAAACCCTGATCAGCACTATTTCAATGTGGGATCATTTACTTTGTAGGAGGACAGAGAATAGACCCTTCCAAACATGATATCTTATTTTTTGAGCTTTGTCAGTGGTGTTGCTTTATGTTTATCATTAATATCACTTTTGGCCAGCTTGGTTATTGGGATTTTAAATGTGGTTCAGGCCATTTTCTATGTTTATTTGCCTTTTTGTTCCGTGCACATGTATCACTACTATCACGTTTTTGGGTTTCCCTGGCTTTGCTGTACTTTGCTGACTGAAATAGTTTCTCTTTCCTGCAAATGTGCCTTAACACGAGGGTTTCACTGGCGTTAGTGTTCAGACCCAGATTTCACAGCGTTAGTGTGCCTGGATCCTCTCCCCTCCCACTCTCCGCCCATTGACCCCTTCTCTCCGCCCTCTGGGAAGCCTTACTCTACCCTTCAGACCCGGATTTCACAGCGTTAGTGTGCCTTAATGCCGCAGCCGCGTTATCGCGTGCTAAGTGATGTTATCACGCGATAATGTTACATTATCGTGCGATAACATCACTTATCATGCAATAATACCACCACTGCGACGTTAAGACGGTTTAGTAAACATACCCCCTAGTGTGACAGATGTGAGAAAGAGAAAAATAATTTTTTTACTGCCACGGCAAGTTTGCCCTAGGTATCCCCTATTTTTCTCCTATTAGATGGGAGCGTGAAAGTTATAGAGAAATGTAAAGGGAAGGGGAGATAAGAGAAAAGCCGCAAAAGAAAAGAAGCAGAATGGAGGAGTAGCCTAATGGTTAAGAACACTGGCTTGGGAACCCAGAGACCAGGGCTTGATTCCCACTAGCACTCCTTGTAACCTTGGGCAAGTCACTTAACCCTCCATTGCCTCAGACAAATCCAAGTTATCAATGCCCTTGTTTAATGTACATTGCCAAGCTTAAGTTTCAATGTAAACTGCTTTGATTGAAATGATAAAGCAGTATATAAAACCCTCAAGTATCTTGAAGACTGGCTGATGTTGAAGGTTCCTGAGGAAAGACAGAAGACTGGGCCCCAACATACTTACTTGAGCATCTGTTCTTAAGTACTTCTTACCTGAATAGATGAGCTCAAATATATAACACTCTTTCACTCATAAGGGAACAGGGTCAGCACAAGTGGGGTAAGTATGGCAGAAGGGAGCAAGCAGCAGAGGGGCACCTTCACTAGCCACACACCACCCACTGCTTCAAAAAAGAAAGCTGCTGTGGGAACATTTCTCTGTTTCCGCATCTGCTTTCTTTTTTGAAGGACGAATCAGAGCAGACACAGGGGGAGAAGGGGGCTGAAAGGGAGCAGACACACAGGAGGGAGCTGGAAGGGAGCAGACACTGGGGAGCTGAAAGGGAGCAGATATGGGGGGTGCTACAAGGGAGCAGGTACAGAGGGGAGCTGGAAGGGAGCAGACACGGGGGGAGCTGAAAGAGAGCAGATACTGGGGAGCTGGAAGGAAGCAGACAAGGGGTGGTGCTGAAAGGGAGCAGACATGGGGGGCTACAAGGGAACAGACACTGGAGAGCTGGAAAGGGGCAGACATGGGGGAGGCTACAAGGGAGCAGACACGGGTGGGAGCTGGAAGGGAGCAGACACAGGGAGAGAGCTGGAAGGGAGCTCACATGAGGGGTTGTCAGGGAGCGAAAAAGAGGGGAAGGAGGAGGCTGGGGGAAAGGTGGGGGTTTGCAGGGAGCTGACACCCAGGGATGGCACTAGAAGGCAGATGGACAGAGGAGAGGGTGACTGGAAGGGAACTGACACGGGAGGGGGCACTGGGACTGGAGGTTCGCTGATACCTGGGATGGTATTTGGACTAGAAGCTGTTGGATGATGGAGAAGGAGGGGGACTAAAAGGGAATAGACACCAGGGGCGGTGATGCAAATGCAAGGGGGTTGACACCGGAAGGTACTGGGAGGGGAGGCTGTAAAGGAGGTTGATACTGGGGAGGGTTACTGGGACTGGAAAAAGGCTGCTGGAAGAAAATGAAGAAAGCAAAAGGAGAGACAAGAAATGGCAGATGGACTATAGACCATAGAAAAAGAGCTAAGAGAAGAGAGAGGAAAACAGAAACCTCAGATCAGGACCAGCATGATCAAAAATTCATCAGACAACAAAGGTAGAAAAAATAATTTTATTTTCAATTTAGTGATTGGACTTTGCGCTATCTTTATATTTTACACAATATTGGGAACTGCATCTCTTATTTCTTTGGTGTTGCACCACATGTGGAGTCTGGCCTCTTGGAGGTTCAGTTTAATTTTTGTCTACATATTTTTATTTTTACTTTAGGTTGTGGTCACTTATTCTGTACTTGGTGAGGGTCTGTGTTCTGAGTGTGTGACCAAGGCCAGGTGTTCTGTTAACATGGAATTTGTTCATAGGGATCTGTACTGTAGTAATTTGACTTGTACAGTGTTTCAAATAGGTGTATGGATGTTTTGGAGCCCATTGCAGTATTTGTAGTGCTGCTTTTTTCTGGGTAGGCCCCTTATTGTATGAGTTTTGGAAGTGTATGCTGGTATGGTATGGTAGATTTGATTTTGTAGATTTTCAGTGACTTTTGCAGTGTTTTACATTAGTTTAAAATATGCCTGGCAATGGAGAATGTTTATGTTGTTAATGAGATGACCAGAATCAGATTTTATTTATTTAGTTATTTATTTATTTTTGGACTATCACAGCCTGTTTGCATGATGCTAAGGGGCATGTTTACTAAACCGTCTTAACGTGCCCCCGGTGTTAGTGTGCAGGATGCCATAAAAGAAGTGGGCGTTTCAGTCTTAAAGTAACAAAACAGGATTATTGCGCAATAACGTGCGCTGCGCACATTATCGGGTGAGACGCCGCTAAGCACGTTAACACATGGTAATCTTAAGTAGGCGCGCAGACATACAAACATAGAAACAGAGATGTAGCACAATGGTTAATACACTGACTGATGGTACGGGGTCATGAGTTCAATCGCCCAGCGTGCCTATTCCATAAGGCTGGCTGAGGCATTAGCTTTTACGTGTGAGTATTGACCTTTGAGGCATTTTATTTGTAGTTTAATTAGTGCTGCCAGCAAACACACCCTCACGTGCCGTAACCTAAGGTGCCACATAAGGCACCCTATAAGGCACTCCATAGGGCACATTAAAAAGTGCACTGTCCACCAAGGCACCCTATAATGTCCCCTATAGGGCACCCTATAAGGCGCTTTAGAGGACACCTGATAAGGCACCTTATAAGGCGCTTTATAGGGCGCCCTATAAGGCGCTTTATGGGGCGCCTTATGGTTACAGTACACTGAGGGTGTTTTTGCTGGCAGCACTAATGTACATTAAAAATAGACAATGCCTTGGACAGCCTTATAAAACAACCCCACCATGGGTTTGGACCTATGACCTGTGGCTCCATAGGCAGTGAAGTTACCAGTGGGCTACAGCTGCTAACAAACCCCTGACTGGCTGCAGAAGAACTGCACGTCACCACACAAACTGTCTGCTGTGGTTACCAGGATAGGGTTAACCCACCCGTACCCATGATGCACTGCACATGCAAATCAGCAGTCTACACATGGGCACAAGATGGGGTATGCACCCCCAAAGCACCTCGGCCTGGTAGGGGGAAATGACCGTGTGTGGTACTGGCACAGAGAAGCTACAGACCGTCACATTGTGCGGGTACTGTGCTCACCCTGAGGGTGAGGTGGGGCGCCCAGCACCAGCTCCACAGCACCTTTCATGGCTGAAATATGCCATGCTGCAGGTCCCCATCAGTGCTACTGTGTGTGATAGGTAGTTCCTGCAGACACACCTAGGCTACATTTGTGTTCTTCTGTATTTCTCAGTCATGTCTAGCCCTTATGGGCTATTATGTACCCAGAATAATGCATATCCTGTGTTGGTGCCATGGTTACATAATGTAGGTAGGTAGGTAGGTAGGTAGGTAGGTAGGTAGGTAGGTAGGTGGGTGGGTGGGTGGGAGGGAGGGAGGGAGAGGAGAGGAGGGAGGGAGGGAGGGAGGGAGAGGAGAGGAGGGAGGGAGGGAGGGAGGGAGAGGAGAGGGAGGGAGGGAGAGGAGGGAGAGGAGGGAGGGGAGGGAGGGGAGGGGAGGGAGGGGGGAGGGAGGGGAGGAGGGAGGGAGGGGGGAGGGAGGGGAGGAGGGAGGGAGGGGAGGAGGGAGGGGAGGGGAGGGGGGGAGGGAGGGAGGGAGGAGGGGAGGAGGGAGGGAGGGTGGGAGGGGGAGGAGGGAGGAGGGGAGGAGGGAGGAGGGAGGGAGGGAGGGGAGGGGGAGGGAGGGAGAGGAGGGAGGGAAGGAGGGAGGGAGGGAGAGGAGGGAGGGGAGGGAGGGAGGGAGGAGGGAGGGAGGGAGGGAGGAGGGGAGGAGGGAGGGAGGGGAGGGGAAAAGGGAGGAGGAGGAGGGAGGGAGGGGAGGAGGGGGGAGGGAGGGAGGGAGGGGAGGGGAGGAGGGAGGGGAGGAGGGAGGGAGGGAGGAGGGGAGGAGGGAGGGAAGGAGGGAGGGAGGGAGGGGGGGAGGAGGGAGGGAGGAGGGGGGAGGGAGGGAGGGAGGAGGGGGGGAGGGAGGGAGGGAGGGGGGTGTTTGGACCCATAGGTGGATTATGTACCACCACACAACCCACTGGGGCTCAGGGTGGGAAACAGGATCGCCCACCAACAGATCCATATTCTACCTCCCTGCAATGGTGGCAGTACAGGAGACCATCAACCCCACTGCTGCTGGGGAACAGACACCCTACAGGGCAGGCAATGCAGAGCTGTACACATCCATAAAGCAATAGCAGACAGACAGTAGAACTAGAAATGCTCAGCTGCCCCCACCACTATCTGACATTCTCCAGCAGCAAGCCTCCAGCCACTGCACCCTGCAAGGTGTTCCAGCAAGACACATACTAGCTGCAGACAGTCTGCTAGCTAATCCACAGTGCATGTTCCTGGAGGAGATACATATACCCAGAACTAAGATGTCAGCATACACACCAAGCAGATAAGTCAGTGATTGGGCCCCAAAAGACAACCCATAAATATCACATGAGAGAAATACTATATAGCACTATGGGGGAACCTAGCCAAGCCATGGTCACTGCTTAGGGTGAGAGTGACCTCCCAGCAGGACATGCTGTGGTCACCCTGTCCGTCCAGGTGGTGGCCGGGCACTACAATGTCTGAGCCATTTCCCTATGCTCTGTACAGATGAATACAGGCCAGGCCACCCTATCCAGGCTATTCCCACAGTACCTTGCTCCTCATTATGCACATTGGCAGGCCAATACTGGCAACAGTGCTAGCAGTGTGGGCTGTGGAGGGTGTTTGCAGCCACCACACACTGGATAGACAGACACACACTCCCCACACCTTTGCCAGAATTGTGCAACTATAGAGGTGTTTGGCAACCCTGGCCACCGCACCAGTCCTGGGCACAGTGTAGGCATGGCTATGGTACGCAATACTGTTGGGGTCGCTCCCCAGGGTGGTAAACACTGTCAGACACAAGACCTGTAGCACACTCCACAAACATCAGAAAGGTTGCTATGATGCAGCTCACTCAGAAAATTATACTTAACTTCGGAATTGCTATCTGCCAGTAATCATAGCAACCTTTTGATAGCTGTGTACCGTATTCCCAGGTTTAGGGTGGCATTGCTAAGGTATGCAAGTGCTAGTATTGGGAGATGCACGCAGGGCCCAACATCCTGCCTCTCCAGAAGGCATTGGATAATGGAGCCTGTGGGTGTGGGTGTGTCTGCCCCTGTTGGCCGATGCTTTAGGGCAGAGATTCGCGACTCCAGTCCTGGCAGGCCAGACACTATTCGGGTTTTCATGCTGTCCCTCATGAATATGCATGAGATATATTTGCATACCATGGGGGCGGCGCATAGAAATGCAGCACAGGCATCTTTATTAGAGACAGCATGAATGGTGTTTGGCCCTCCAGGACTGCATTTGGGAGACTCTGCTCTAGGTAATGCACATGTTTATGGTGTCTGTGCTCTGTAGGGTAAAATGTAGGTGTTTTGGGCATGTTTACGTCATCTGCAATAAAGGTTCTGTCTGTATTAGCACGTTTTAGTAGTGGGTAAAATATGGGGACTAGGTTGGCAGGAACCACAGCTGGAACTTGAACCTATGACTTTCTGCTTTTCAACACATTGGTTGTGTGCACTGCACCAACGTGTTACCACAGAGACAATGCATTCCCTGGTGATACCATGACTGTTCGTCAGACAGGGCCTGTCTGTCGCAGTGCATGGCACCTACCTACACAGAGCTAGGCCATGGTCTGCTCTGGGCAGCTGCCATTGCCCCCTCCACCACCAGTATCCCTCTGCCACCATGCTGACATGCCCTTCTGCTGGTGGTGCTGGTGGTGCGCAGTCTCAGGCCATCCAGTGTGCCAGTAGGTGGCTGCCTATGGTGCGGGTTCTGGGGTAGGGGGGCCTGCATAGCTGTCCACACTTCCCCGCAGCACCACATGCCAATGTTCCGTGCCCTTGGGGGTACCTGCTGGGTACTATCCCCTGTGACACTGTGGGGAGCACACTTGTGCCCATGTTGGGCCCTCAGCAGTTGCTGTCTGGCTGCTCTACTGTTTCAGCATTCCTATGGGCAAGCTAGGCATCACCCTAGTCTGCACTGTGGCCCAGCTGCACCACAGCATGTGCCGCCTACAGCCCTCTGTGTCCCCTTTTCCAGCATCTGTCCTGTTGTCCGTTCCGACATGCCCGCCCTGCTGTTATGGAACATGTGCACACCATAGGAAACCTGGCCAATGGAGTCGGAAACCCTGCTCAGCGCAATTTCACTGTGGGCTCATTCACCTTGTATGGGGACGGAGCGTAGACCCTTCCAAAATTCATATCTTTTTTTTGGAGCATTCTTGGGAGTGTTTTTTTATGTTTCCCATTGATATCACTATTGCCCAGCTTGGTTATGTTTGTTTTACATTTTCTTCTGTTCATTTTCAATATTTATTTGCCCTTTTGTTCCGTGCACATGTATCACACTTATCACTTTTAATAGGTTTCCCTGGTTTTGCTGTACATTGCTGACGGAAATGGTTTCTTTTCCCTTTAAATCGGCTCTAACGCCAGGGTTTCACTGGCGTTAGTTTTGAGCCTCGGATTTCACAGCGTTAGTGTGTGGGGAGCCTCTCTCCTCCTACTCTCCGCCCATTGACCCTTTCTCTCTGCCCCTGGGGAGCCTTCCTCCGCCCTGCAGGAGCCTTTCCCCGCCTTCAGCGCTCGTTTGTGCCACTGCACGCGTTATAGCGCGCTAAGGTACCTGTGCACCTGATAAAGCACCATTATTGCGCGATAAGGTACCTTATCGCGCGATAATGTCACAGAGTGCACATTAAGACGGTTTAGTAAACATGCCCCTTAGTATTTGCTGCTAAGTATTTTTATTTTGGTTATGCATTTGCTCTTTTGCTGCAATTTTCTTACAACACTGGATTTTAAGGAGAAATACTAATATCACTTGAAAAGAGTTCACAAAGCAGTTTTGGGAAAAAGGAGGGTAGGGTGCAGCCAACATTAATAATAATGAGGGAGGGGCACCGATTTATAGTTTGCAGGGGGGTGCTAGAAATCCTAGCACTGGCCCTGTTAGGGAAGTTTAATTTATAATAATTTAAAGAGAAAGAAAGTATTATAAATGGCTCAGGGTGTTTAAATGAAATACTTACTGGGGGGATTCCATTTTGGGCTTTAGAATAAACACACACATGCATTGCATAAAAAAATGAAAATTTGATGTATGTGTACTTTTGGAAACTGAAAGACATTATTTATAAGAAACTCCAACTTGCTTACGTACTTACCTTTATACGTATAAATAGTATCTGGACTGAATAAATTTTCCAATTAGTAACATCTAATTGGACCAAAGCCTGATTCCAAATTTAGTTAAAATTTATTTTTTCCCTTTGTGTTCTCCTTTTAAAAGGGAGTATTCCAAGGGGAACATAGGGGTATGTTTACTAAACCGTCTTAACGTGCGCCATAGGAAATCTGGCCAATGGTTCTAACACTGAATTTTTACACGAAACGATAGGTCTGCCTGGGGGAGACGTCATTGATTTATGAACCTTTGGGACTAAATATAGAACAGGGATCTTTGGATGAAAGATTAACCAAAAATAAAGATTCTTTATGCGTAATCCAACCATCTTGTAAGGCCAACCCTACCAGCAGTTTAATTTCCCCCAGCAGTGCAACCGTAGGATCTCCATCTAAGATTGTGTAGGTCAAACGATCATTCAGTGTTAGAACCATTATCCATTTTTTGTGATGTCTTTTTGAAACAGGAAGCATGTCGGGTTTCTTCCTTTATTAGAGATTCAACACATTTTTTGCATCTCATTTCCAATGTTTTCATACCACCTGGAGCTTTTTTGGTCACTTTGGATGTGGTTTCGCTATATACGAATATAAATCAGAGGGAAGCAATGGATCTTTTGCAACGGTGTTTTTCTTATGCCCCTTCTCGGTTACCTCGTTCTTTTTTGAACCAATTAGTTGAGTTGGTTTTGACCAGGAATTATTTTTTGTCCGAAGGGATTTTTTATCAGCAGGTTTCTGGCATTGCCATGGGGGCGACAGTTGCGCCCTCGATTGCCACTTTGTATATGGCGGAAATGGAAACAGTTTCAGTTGAATGTTCTGAGGGCTTTTCTAATGTGTTATTGTGGAAACGGTTTCTGGACAATATTTTTTTCATCTGGACTTCCGACTTGTCTTCCTTACATCAATTTATTGCACGACTCAACTCTTTGCGGGACAATATAAAATTTACTGAGAAGATTAGTACCACAACCATGGAGTTTTTGGATATGCAACTTTCTGTAACAGCGGGTCGATTAACCACTTCTCTGTATCAGAAGCCTGCTCAACGAAATAGTCTTTTACATTTTCGGAGTTATCATCCGGGCCCCTTGCGTCGGGGTCTGCCTTTTGGGCAATTTTTGAGACTACGGAGAGTGTGTGAGACAAGGGATGATTTTAGACGACAAGCTTCTGATCTTTGTATTCGTCTCTCTGAAAGGGGCTATCCTCAGATGGTCATCCGACGAGCTTATCGGAGAGCTTCCCATGTTCATAGGGAATGGTTGATAGATCCACAATATAAGACTAAGGAGTCCTCATCAGAACCACTAATTACTGGGGTTCTTATACTGAATGGAGTGCAGGAGTGTTGAAGATTTTGCAAGATCATTGGCCTATGTTACAATTACATAAGTGTTTTCAAAAACCCCTTTGTATAGCCTTTTCAAGGGGACAATCATTGGGGGATCGTTTAGTAAAAACATCTTTGGCTCCTGATAGGGTCGAATATCATCAGCCGGAGTCTGGCCATGCTTGTTGCCATAATTGTGTTTTTTGTGCAGCAACTATGTCGGGCATACAGTGGAGTCATCCTACGACATCTCGGCTATATGAACGCCGATGGGACACTTCTTGCATTTCTTCTCACGTGGTTTATCTTTTATTGTGCCCCTGCAACTTGGTCTATGTGGGCAGGACCATTTGTCCCATTAAAAAAAGATTAGCTGAACATGCTTCACGTTTGCGGCAAAAAGTGGATACAGCTCCGATAGTGGCTCATTGTTTAACATTTCAGCATTCTTTTGAAGATCTCCGCTGGACTGTTATTGATCATGTACCTTTAAACCCACGCGGGGGAAATCGGGAGAAACATTTGCAATGGCATGAGAAGAAATGGATTTTTTCTTTAAACACTGTGCAGCCTGATGGCCTTAATCGCGAAATTGATTGGCTTAGCGTCTTTTGACGTATTGGACACTGCTGGTACTATTTGCACCAATTAGACTAGGGATTCCCGTGTTGGTGGGTGTTCCCTTTTTCTATTGGTGGCTTCCCATATTTAACACGCTTCCATTCTGCCTAAAAAATCTTTGTCCCTAGCCGCATTTGGACGGCGTTTTTTCAACATTGTTGCCAACCTGAGGGAATACCGAAGAGCACTTGATACAGGGTTGACCACCCGAAACGTGCACATCGTGCTACAGGACGTTTTGAGAGCAACATTTGTTTTTTGGGGAGTTTAACGACGACTACAACAGTTTTCTATGAGATAAGCATTTTTATAGTTACAAGATGGTGAACCTCTTTCTGAATAAAAAGTAGCGTGCTGTCTGGTGGGGGTGATGTTTCCATATCAACCCTCCTACAGCTAGCTCCGACAAAAAAGTGATTTTGAATAGGGGATTCTTCTGGTGAACGTGAGTGTTTGTTATTGTATTTAGTTCACAGAGTGAGGTAAAAAATGTTTTCTATGGTGGATGAATGGCTACAGTGGCACCAAGAAAAACTGCAAGTAATAAAGAAGGCTGCTGTGGAAAGCAGCATTGACTGGGTTAAAGGCAAAGAAGGCGTTTGACAAAGGCACACATGGGAGGCGGGGGAGAAGGAGAGGACAGAGGGGGAGAGGGAGAGAAGGGGGAGGGGATGTGCTGTCACCAAGCAGAAGGGCCCTGCCAAGGCCATAGTTACCAGCAGGTTACCAAAAATCCAAAAACATCTGCTAGCCTTACTTTCTGGGGATTCAAGTCAACCAGATCAATCCCATGCAGCCTGAATATGTTGGCAGCACATACCCTCTGTGCCCAGCCTGTTAGTCATCACATGCTGTATGCGCACATTCCCACCATGAATACATTGGCTTTTTACAAACAGCATGGACAACCAACAGCCTGTGTAATGACTGGACTACCATATAAAAAAAACCCCACATATCACTACAGCTTCACCCTATATAGCACCATGTCGATACATAGCCGTGACATGGTCACAGCTCAGTCAGAATGAGAGTGGCCTCTCAGTATGAACAGATGTGTGCTCCCAGGCCATGTTCATGTCAAACCCATGCTAAGATGGCTCAGCCATTGACCTACCTTCTGACACATATACATCATGTGCAAACCGCTCTGTTTTAGGCAATACCCAGAATCCTTTGCTCCTTATTATGTACTCTATTATCTTGGACTCGGGGACAACTCATGCAATGTGAGGAACAGTGGAATGTGGGCCAGAGACAGGTTGTGAGTACATTCTGGTCCACAGTGGGCTACGCCTGGCACATACACAAATACGGTTTCCCCTACCTACACAGTTCTTGGCAGTGAGCATTGAACCTAGTCCCATGCCTGTTCTCACATATAATGTCATGTCCCTAGCCATGGATGCTCCAAACCTGGCCAGTACAGCACATGCACTTTCCCATGCTGCAGACACATTGCCCCCCCCCCCCCAACCCCAAGAGCGCATGGAATCATAGCAGTTTGGACATAGGGTTGGATGTTGGAACAATTGCTGGTGACATATATACTACCATACCTTGCCTCTGTACTCTAACACCATCCTTGTGACTGTCACACTCAGTGCCCTTGCGGAGCCAGTGAGACTATCATGCATGCCCTCTCATGTAACACATGCAAACATTAGGTAGGCCTGCATAGGTTCTGGCCATGTGAACAGAGGCTTTGGTCAGCAATGCCACCTACAAAGGGCACATACTAAACATGTATGGTACTGTTCCCTGCACCCCTACTCCCCACCCCAACATTAGCCTCCAGGCACTGCCTTCCATATGGTGGCGGGGTGATGCATAGACCAACATGGCATCCTGTTCCACATTTCAGCAGTTGAAAGTGTGCACGCACCATTCAGAAGTCAGCATCCCATTGTCCCAGTCAAGCACACAGGTGCATTTGGACTCTTATTTATAGTAATAGGTAATGTACAACTGGATGCTTTGGCCAATGATCAGTAGACAGTATTGAGATGGTGTTTCTCGTGTGTGAATTTGCCTGATATGTACCTCCCTGTATGTGCATACACTGCATCGAGCAAAGAGTACCCTTGCTTGCACTCTGTGAATGCGGCATGGGACAAGAGCAATGTGCATGCAGGTAAATTGCAGATACCTGCCAGTATCACCAACTATGTGAATGGATTGGATATTCACAGAGGGCCCCCCCCCTCCTCTGAACCTAGCACCCTATAGGCTGCAGCTGCACTAGGTGGGCTGTCACTGTTGTCATGTATACAGCTGATATGGCAGTTGGCATTAATCTGGCTTCTCACATGTGCAAACTGGTATGCCCTGAGGCCTGGCGTCTAAGTCAGAGGTGAGGGTTGCAACACACACACGTGTCCCCCCATGCTCACGCCAGTCAAGCTAGCAGATGATTTGGGAGTTGCACAACAGTGTCAGGTTGGGTGTTGAGTGTAGGGGAATGTTGTGGGGATGGGTCTTCTTGATGGTGTAACTGGAAATGCTTTACAGCATCACAGCCACAAGTTGCAAGTACTTACTGCAAACTAACGTTCTGCTTGTAAATGGTGGGGTTGCTGTATAGCTGACCTGCAGCATGTTGTATGCACAGCGTAAAGCCTGGGCACCACATGCATGGACAGTGCATTGCTGAGACTCACACTACTCTGCAAACATATGACAAACATTATTTATCCCTTGGTCCTTATATTCTTTTTTTTGTACCTATTTTTCTTTCTTCCAGTTTCCCCTCATCTGATTTCTTGAATTTGAATTTCCAGATGGCAGATGAAATTTAATGTTCATGATACAAGGTTCCACATTAGGAATCAACATCCAGGAAAAGGATTTCGGCTTCTTCATGGATAATACGTTGCAACCCCTCCGCCCAGTGTGCAGTGGTGTCAAAGCAAGCAAATAGAATGCGCGGAATTATAAAGAAAAGAATGGAGAATAAAACCAAAAATATTATAATGCCTCTGTATCACTCCATAGTGCGACCACGCCTTGAATATTATGTTCAGTTCTTGTCACCATATATTAAATAGGATATAGCAGAATTAGAAAATGAACAGAGAAGAGCCACCAAAATGGTATAGGGGATAGATGCATACCCCCTACAAGAAAAGGCTTAAAACGTTAGGCTCTTCAACTTGGCAAAAGACAGCTGAGGGGAAATATGAAAGAGATCTATAAAATAATGAATGGAATGGAACGGGTAAACATAGATTGGTTGTTTACTCCTTAAACAAGTAGAATGACTAGGGGACATGCAATGAAGCTACACTATAGCCCATTTATGACTAATGAGAGAAAATATTTTTTCACTCAACGCGTAATCAAACTCTGGGATTCATTACCAGAGGATGTAGTAACAGGCAGGGCCGGATTTACCTATACGCCATGGCGTAGGGCCCACAGCTGGCAAGGGCCCACCCGGGGCTGGCCCACACACCGCAGGGCTTCAGAGGGAGCAGGGTAAGCTCGCGCGAGGCCCCGGCTCCCTCTGTACAGCCGCCAGCGTGAAGAGCCTTTTCCTTCACGCTGGCGGCTGTATCTGTAAAGCCGCGATTGCTGGGAAAGGTTAAAGGCAATGCCCTTTAACCTTTCCCAGCATTCGCGGCTTCACAGATACAGCCGCCAGCGTGAAGGAAAAGGCTCTTCATGCTGGCGGCTGTACAGAGGGAGCCGGGGCCTCACGCGAGCTTACCCGGCTCCCTCTGAAGCCTCTCGGACAGCCGCGGTGCTGGTCGGGGGGGCCAAGGACTGCATGGGATGTGATTGGGGGGGGACCTGGACCGGAAAAGGGCTAGGGGGGGACTTGGACTGGAAAGAAATGGGCTGTGATATGGGGGGGGGGGAACCTGAACTGTAAAAGGGCTATGGGGGGGGGGGGAAGTGGACTGGAAAGGGGTTGTGATGGGGGGGCCCTGGACCGGAAAAGGGTTATGGGGGGGGGGGACTTGGACTGGAAAGAAATGGGCTGTGATGGGGGGGGGGACCTGAACTGTAAAAGGGCTATGGGGGGGGGGGACATGGACTGGAAATGGGTTGTGATGGGGAGGGGGACCTGGACCGGAAAAGGGCTATGGGGGGGGGGGCACTTGGACTGGAAATGGGTTGCGATGGGGGGGGACCTGGACCGGAAAAGGGCTATGGAGGGGTAACTTGGACTGCAAATGGGCTGTGATGGTGGGGGGGGGGAACTAGGACTGCAAATGGGCTGTGATGGTGCAGGGGGACTCGGACTGCAAATGGGATGTGATGGTGGGGGCTAGGACTGGAAATAGGCTGTGATGGGGGGGGGGGGCTAGGACTGGAAATAGCCTGTGATGTGAAGGTTAGCACTGGAAATGGGCTGATGAAGAGCTAGAATAGGACTGGAAATGGGCTGATGTGGGGCATGGGAGAATGGGACTAGAAGGGAGTGGATGCTGGGTGGGTCTAGAACTATAAGGGAACTGATTTTGGGGGAGGACTAGAATGGATGGGGAATGAGAATGGAGAGGGGAAAAATATTTTGTGTGGAAGAAAAGTCTATGATGGGCTGGGTATTGGGAGAGTAAGAGGGGCTTGAAAATGGAAGGGTGAAATTTAAATGGATGATAAAGGAATAAGGAAAGAATTGGGGGAAAGAGCAAAAGGGAAACAATCAGTATGTTAAAGCAGAAATAGAGAGAGAATGGAAAACATCTAAAAGAGAAGAAAGGACAAATGGATAGCTAGCAGAAGACACGAAGAAACCAGAAGAAAGTGACTGGAGCAATTGCAACTGAAAAAATGCCCAAACAGAAGGTAGAAAAATACTTTTTATTTTGAATTTATTAACTGGAATATGTCTTTTTTAATGTATTTCTTGAATTCCGATGCTGATTTTGTCCCTATTGCCTCTTTATGTCAGGCAATTCTATACATCTATTGCCATTTCTGTTTTGGTAAGTTGATCTCGTTTTTATTTTTTCTGGGGGCCCACAATTTTTGTTGGCGTAGGGCCTCACTCAAGGTAAATCCGGCCCTGGTAACAGGTGCTAGTGTAGCTGGGTTTAAAAAATATTTCGGCAAGTTCCTGGAGGTAAAGTTCATAAACCTTTATCACCCTGAGGGCAAGGTGGGGCACCCAGCACCAGGTCCACAGCACCTGGCTTAGGTGAGATAGACTACACTGCATGTCACCATCAGTGCCAGTGTGTGATAGGTAGTCCTTGAAGACGCACCTAGGATACACCTGTGTCCATCTCTATTTCCCAGTCACATCTAGCCCTTCTGGACTATGATGTACCCAGAATAGTGCATACCCTGTGTGGGGCCATGGTCACATGATTTAAGTGAGGGGGGGTGTTTGGACCCATAGGCAGATTATGTAGCACCACCCAACCTGCCCTCTGGGGCTCAGGGTGGGGGACAGGATCTCCCATCAACAGATCCACATTCTACATCCCTGCAATGGTGGCAGTAGAGGGCACCATCAACCCCAGTCCTGCTGGGGAGCAGGCACCCACCCTACAGGGCAGTCAAAGCAGATCTGTACACATCCATAAGGCAACAGCAGACAGACAGTAGGCCTGCAAAAGCTCAGCTGACCCCCACCAATTTCCAACATTCTCCAGCAGTGAGTAAAGTGAGTGTCCAGCCACTGCATCCTGCAAGGTGTTCCAGCCATACACATACTAACTGCAGACAGTCCACTAGCTAGTCCATAGTGCATCATCCCAGAGAAGATACATGCACCCAACACTGTGAGGTGAGCACACGCACCAAGCAGATAAGTCATTGATTGGGCCACATAAAAAAAGAACCCATAAGTGTCACTTAAGAGAAATGCTGCATAGCATTATGGGGGAACCTAGCCATGCCATGGTCACTGCTCAGTCAGGGTGAGAGTGACCTCCCAGCAGGACATGCTGTGGCCACCCTGTCCGTGCAGGTGGTGACCAGGCACTACAATGTCCCAGCCATTGTCCTATGCCCTGTGCAGATGCATCCTGCCCAGGCCACCCTGTCCGGGCCATACCCACAGTACTCTGCGCTTCATTATGCACATTGGCAGGCTAACACTGGAAACAGTGCAAGCAGTGTGGGCTGAGTAAGGTGTTGGCAGCCACCACACACGGGATAGACAGACACACACTCCCACACCTATGCCAGCATTGTGCAAATATAGAGGCTTTTGGCAGCCCTGGCCACCACACCAGTCCTGAGCACGGTGCAGGCATGGCTATGGTACGCAATACTGTTGGGGTCACTCCCCGGGGTGGTAAACACTGTCAGAAACCAAAACTGAAACACACTCCACAGATATCAGAAAGGTTGCTATGATGCAGCTCTATCAGCAAATTGTGCTTAACTTAGGAATTGATATCTGCCATTAATCATAGTAACCTTTTGATATATGTGTAATGTATTCCCAAGTTTAGGGCGGCATTGCTAAGGTATGCAAGTGCTAGTATTGCGAGATGCTGCTGGTCACAGGGCCCAACAGCCTGACTCTCCATGAGGCTTTGGATAGTGGAGCCTGTGGGTGTGGGTGTTTATGCCCCTGTTAGCCACTGATCTAGGGCAGAGGTTCCCAACTCCGGTCCTGTTGGGCCAAACACTGTTCAGGTTTTCATGCTGTCCCTAATGAATAAGCATGAGATACATTTGCATACAATGGGGGCAGCGCATAATAATGCAGCACAGACATATTTATTAGGGACAGCATGAAACCTGAATGGTGTTTGGCCCTCCAGGACTGCAGTTGGGAAACTCTGCTCTAGGGATTGCACATGTTTATGGTGTCTGTGCTCTGTAGGGTAAAATATAGGCGTTTCAGGCATGTTTATTTTATCTGCAATAAAGGTTCCGTCTTTATTACCATGGTTTAGTACTTGGTAAAATATGGGGAAAGGGTTGGCAGGAGCCACAGCTGGGACTTGAACTTGTGACTTTCTGCTCCTGAACACACTGGCTGTGTGTATTGCACCACACTGTTGCCGAAGGGACAGTTCATTCCCTGGGGATACCATGACTGTTCGTCAGACAGACCCTGTCTGTTGCATTGCATGGCACCCACCTAAACGGGGCTAGGCCATGGTCTGCTGTGGGCAGATGCCACTGCCCCCTCCGCCACCAGCACCCCTCCGCCACCATGCTGCCATGCCATTATGCCGGTGGTGCTGGTGGTGCGCAGTCCCAGGCCATCCAGTATGCCGGTAGGCAGCTGCCTATGGTGTAGGTTCTCGGGTAGGGGTGCCTACATGGACATGCACGCTTTCCCCCCCCCCCCCCCTGCACCGCCTGCCAATGTTATGTGCCCTTGGGGGTACCTGCTGGGTAATCTCCCCTGTGACACTGTGGGACACACACTCGTGCCCATGTTGGACCCTCGTCAGTTGCTGTCTTGCTGCTTTATAGTTTCGACATTCCTATGTGCCACCTAGTCATCTGCCTAGCACTCACTGTGCCCCAGCTGGACCACAGCATGTGCCGCCTGCAGCCCCCTGTATCCCATTTACAGCATCAGTACAGTTGCCCTTGCCTACATGCCCAGTCTTCTGTTGCTGCACATGTGTACGCCATAACAAACCTGCCCAATCTAAATGAAAGAAACCCTGATCAGCACTATTTCAATGTGGGATCATTCACTTTGTAGAGGGACAGAGCATAGACCCTTCAAAACATATCTTAATTTATACACCTTTTTCAGTAGTGTTGCTTTATGTTTATCATTAATATCACTATTGGCCAGCTTGGTTATTGGGATTTTAGATGTGGTTCTGGTCCTTTTATATGTTTATTTGCCTCTTTGTTCCCTGCACATGTATCACAACTATCAATTTTCTGGGTTTCCCTTCCTTTGCTGCACATTGCTGACTGAAATGGTTTCTCTTTCCTGCAAATGTGCCTTAACCCAAGGGTTTCACTGGCATTAGTGTTCAGACCCAGATTTCACAGCGTTAGTGTGCCTGGAGCCTCTCCCCTCCCACTCTCTGCCCATTGATCCCTTCTCTCCTCCCTCTGGGAAGCCTTACTCCACCCTTCAGACCCGGATTTCACAGCGTTCGTGTGCCTTAACGCCGCCGCTGCGTTATCACGCGATAACGTCACTTATCATGCGATAACGCAGCGGCGATAATACCACCGCTGCGACATTAAGACGGTTTAGTAAACATACCCCTTGGTGTGAACCATATGGCATATTTATGTTCTTTTTGTTCTTTGCTTGTCCTCCGGCTACAAATACCATACTGTTGACTCACCCAAATCTCAAATTATTTTCTCTCTTTCTAATTCTTGTGGGAGGTTACATGTCATTCTACCAAAAGTGCCGCCAAACCTGATCCTAATGCAAGAACATAAGAATTACTAAATGTAGTCAGACTAAGGGGTATGTTTACTAAACTGCGTTAGTGCAAATCGCGTTAGGAGCCGCGTTAGTGAAAGGAAAGCCAAAAAAGGACATGGGCGGGACATCCTAACCACTAACGCGCGTTCCAAAAACTAAAGAGCGTTACAGGGCGCCGTGGCACGTTACTGCGCGTTTATCGTATGAAGGCGTACAGACACAAAGCACAGAAACAGAGCTGTAGCACAATGGTTAGTGTACTGACCGCTGTTACAGGCAGTATGGGTTCGAGTCCCCAGTGTGCCTAACGCAAAAGGCTGGCCCAAGCATCACCCTGTACATTACATAGGGAATGAGGAGGCATGTTTTTCTTTACGTTGAGTAGTGGTGCCAGAAACACACCCTCGCAGTGTGCCTAGCCACGTGCGTGGCTGCGTGCGTTGGTACGTGCATTGGTGCGTGCATACAATCGTGCGTGGGTACGTGTGTTTTCACCAGCGTGGGCACCTAATATTACAGACTCTTTAGGGTGTCCTGCACCTATTCATTATGCTAACAGATGTACATGTGATGGCCTATGGTGTATCTGAGCCTGTGAGCAGGTGCTGGATTTACCCAGGGTTGGATTGTGCCAGTCACACCCATGATGTACTGCACATACAAATCAGCCGTCCACAGATACACACCATTCGGAATGTACCCCCACAGCACCTCAGCCTGGTAGGGGGGAAGTGATCAGGTGCACCTCCACAGTACCTCGGCCTGGTAGGGGGTACTGACCATGTGTTGTACTGGCACAGAGTAGCTACACACTGTCACATTGTGCGGGTACTGTGCTCACCCTGAGGGTGCAGTGAGGCGCCCAGCACGAGGTCCACAGCACCGTCCATGGCTGAAAGAGGCCATGGCGCAGGTCCAAAGCAGTGTTAATGTGTGAGATAGGTAGTTTCTGCAGGAACACCTTGGACATCTCTGTCTGTTTCAGTCAGGTGTAGCCCCCATGCACCACCACCCCCTCCCCCAGGGCTGAGGGTGGCAAACAGGGTCTCCTATCAAAAGATCCACAGTCTACCTCTCTGCAAAGGTGGCAGTAGAGGGGAACATCAACCCCAGTCCTGCTGAGGAACAGACACCCCACAGGGCAGTCAATGCAGCTCTGTACACATCCATAACACAATAGCAGACAGACATTAGGCCTGGATATGGTATGCTGCACCCCACCACTATATGATATTCCCCTGGTGCAAGCCATCAGCCACTGCACCCTGCAAGCCACTCCATCACAACACATACCAGCTGCAAACTGTCTGCTAGTGCCCAGTGGAGATGCCTGCACCCAGAACTGGGATGTCAGCATACACAGCAAGCAGATACATCAGTGACTGGGCCCCAAAAGGAAACCCATATCTATCACATGAGAGAAATGCTAGATAGCACTATGGGGGTGCCTAGCCATGCTGTAGTCACTGCACAGTCAGGGTGAGAGTGATCTCTCAGCAGGATATACTGAGGTCACTCTGTCTGTGTAGGTGGTGGCCGGGCACTACAATGTGCCTGTCACTGCCCTATGCCCTGTGCAGATGCACCCTGGCCAGGCCACCCTGTCCGGCCTATACCCATTGTACCTTGCTCCTCATTATGCACATTGGCAGCCCAATACTGGCAACATTGCTGGCAGTGTGGGCTGTGGAAGGTGTTTGCAGCCACCACACACTGGATAGACAGACAGCCACCCCCACACCTATGCCAGCATTGTGCTACTATAGAGGTGGTCAGCAGCCATACCCACCACACCAGTCCTGGGCATAGTACAGGCATGGATATGGTACACAAGACTGTTGGGGGTCACTCCCCAGGGTGGTGAACACTGTCAGAGACCAGACCTGCAGCACACACCGCAGACATCAGAATGATTGTTATGGTGGAGCTCAATGAGCAAAATGTGCTTAACGTAGGAATTGATATCTGCCAGTTATCATAGGAAACGTTTGATAGTTGTGTACCATATACCCAAGTGTAGGGTGGCATTGCTAAGGTATGCAACTGCTAGTATTGGGAGATACAGGCAGGGCCCAATGTCTTGCCTCTCCAGGAGGCATTGGCCAATGGGGCCTGTGGGTGTGTGTGTGGCCCTGTTGGCTGCTGCTTTACGGCAGAGTTCCCCAACTCCAGTCCTGATGTTCCAAACACTGTTCGGGTTTTCATGCTGTCCCTCATAAATATGCATGAGCTACATCTGCATACCATGGGGGTGGTGCATAGCTATGCAGCACAGGCATCTTTATTAGAGGCAGCATGGAACCGGAATGGTGTGGCGCCCTCCAGGACTGCATTTGTGGGACTCTGCTTTAGGTAATGTGCCTGTTTCTGGTGTCTGTGTTTGGTGTGGTAAAATATAGGCGTAGTAACCATGCGTATGTTCTCTGCAATAAAGGAGTGTCTTTACTATCACTGTTTAGTGGTGGGTAAAACTATGAAGACTGGGTTGGCAGGAGCCCTAGCTGGAATTTGAACCTGTGACCCTCTGGTCTTACAAGCACTGGCTGTGTCTGTTGCACCACACTGTAGCCACAGAGACAGTGCAGTCCCTGGAGATAGGAAAACTGGCCTGACGAGTCAGAAACCCTGCTCTGCACAATTTTACTGTGGGCTCATTTACCTTGTATGGAGACAAAAGTGCAAATAAATCTCAAACAGACCTCGAAAAAAGGGGCAAACACCCATAACCGAGCTGGGCAACAATGATTTCATAGGGCAACAATGAAAAACACTCCCAGGAAAGCTCCAATAAAATGAAATGCTTTTTGAAAGGGTCTACGGAGCGTAGACCCTTCCAAACATCATTTAATTTTTTTGGAGCTTTCCTGGGAGTGTTTTTCATTGTTGCCCATTGCTATCACTGTTGCCCAGCAGGATTATACTTTCTACAATATTTCTTGTGGTCATTTTTAAAGTTTTATGTGAACTTTTGTTCTGTGCACATGTATCACACTGCTCACGTTTTGTAGGTTTCCCCGGTTTTGCTGTACTTTGCTGACGGAAATGGTTTCTCTTCCCTGTAATATGCCTTTAACGGCAGGTTTTCATTCGCGTTGGAATTGAGCTCAGAAATTCAGCGCGTTAGTGAGAGGGGAGCCTCTCCCCGCCCACTCTCCGCCCATTGACCCCTTCTCTCCGCCCACTCTCCACCTTCTGCGCTGTTTTAACGCGCCGCGGGGCTTTATGATCGTTACGTGCGTTTAACGCACGTAGTATGATGTTAACGGTCATTGGCGCGTGATTACGCACGTTATACTGCACTTACGATCGTTAACGTCATACAACGCGCGTTATTCAAGTTTACCGCACTTTAGTAAACATACCCCTAAAAGTAGCATTTTTGAAAGGATGTCCAGATGACTGAATGAGCAGTCTCATAGATGTCCCCCCTACAAAAACATGGGGTGGGGATGTCTATCCTATTCTGAATGAATGCTGTTTTGCATGTAGGCAACCAACAAAAAAGCACTGTGCCATGAAAACCAGGAAAAACAAGTCCAAATGTAGCACAAGGAAGGCTTTAGCTTGAAAACTCAATTGAGACTGCGTGCCAAAGACCCAACACAGGCCGTGTTTCGTCACACCTTCATCAGGGGTATTGGCATACTACAATTATAAAACAAGCATAATTTAATCACATATAAATAACCATTTTAAAAACTACATAAAAAAATCATAAATGATAAAATAACCAATAAAACATTAAAAATTATAAAAGATGGAACGATAAAATCCTATAAATTAAATGTACATCCACATCTAAATTATACTATAATAAATTAAATAAATATGTACATCCACACATCAAATAAATACGTTAATAACATGTGTGGTTGTGACAACACCTTAAAAAGCATTAAAATAGTACAAATACCTCTCTTAGCAGTATGTTCAATATTCACAATTATCGTTTAGATAATTTACCGCTCATGCACAATTCTTATGTGCTAAAAAATATAATTAAGATAAAAATTATTGTCCATACATAAAAGCTGAAATTAAACAAAAACAAAGCCAAAAATAAAAACAAAACAAAAAGGCTAAAAACGAAGCAGGAGTGATAATTATCATATAGTTTAAAAAGACCCACAGAATTCATGCTTATAAAATCACACTCTTCCTTATTTAAATGATTTTCACACACTGCTGCTAAGGTTTTAAACCGCAGGAATTTGACATTATCGTAACTGACCCTTCTGTATCAGTCATTCTCTTGTGTGACTATGGGGTATGTTTACTAAGGGGTATGTTTACTAAACCGTCTTAATGTGCGCTCTGGGTGGAGAAAGGCTCCCTGAGGGGCGGAGAGAGAGGGTCAATGGGCGGAGAGTGGGAGAGGAGAGGCTCCCTGCACACTAACGCTGTGAAATCCGAGACCGCAAACTAACGCCAGTGAAACCCTGGCGTTAGAGCTGATTTAAAGGAAAAAGAGACCATTTCCGTCAGCAATGTACAGCAAAACCTGGGAAACCGACAAAAAGTGATAAGTGTCATACATGTGCACGGAACAAAAAAGCAAATAAACAGTGAAAATGACCTCAAGAAAATGTAAAAACAAAATAACCAAGCTGGGCAATAGTGATATCAATGGGAAACATCAAAAAACACTCCCAAGAAAGCTCCAAAAAAATATATGAATTTTGGAAGGGCCTATGCTCCGTCCCCATACAAGGTGAATGAGCCACAGTGAAAATACGCTGAGCAGGGTTTTCCTCTCCATTGGACAGGTCTCCTATGGCATGCACATGTTCCGCAACAGCAGGGTGGGCATGTCGGAACGGGCAACTGAACAGATGCTGGAAAAGGGGACACAGAGGGCTGCAGGCGGCACATGCCATGGTGCAGCTGGGCCACAGTGCGGACTACGGTGATGCCTAGGTGGCCCATGGGAATGCTGAAACAGTAGAGCAGCCAGACATCAACTGATGAGGGCCCAACATGGACACGAGTGGTGGCAGAGGGATACTGGTGGCGGAGGGGGCAGTGGCACAGGTGGCAGGTGGTGCTGGGGGGGAAGCATGGACAGCTATGCAGGCACCCCTACCCCAGAACCCGCACCATAGGAAGCTGCCTACCTGCACACTGGATGGCCTGAGACTGTGCACCACCAGCAGAAGGGCATGTCGGCATGGTGGCAGAGGGGTACTGTTGGTGTAGGGGGCAGTGGCAGCTGCCCAGAGCAGACCGTGGCCTAGCCCTGTGTAGGTGGGTGCCATGCACTGCAACAGACAGGCCCTGTCATGGTATCACCAGGGAATGTCTCTGAGGCAACATGGTGGTGCAGTGCACACAGCCAGTGTGTTCAGAAGCAGAAGGTCACGGGTTCAAGTTCCTGCCAACCCAGTCCCCATATTTTACCCACTACTAAAACGTGCTAATACAGACAGAACCTTTATTGCAGATGACGTAAACATGCCCAAAACACCTACATTTTACCCTACAGAGCACAGACACCATAGACATGTGCAATACCTAGAGCAGAGTTTCCCAAATGCAGTTCTGGAGGGCCAAACACCATTCAGGTTCCATGCTGCCTCTAATAAAGATGCCTGTGCTGCATGTCTATGCGCCTCCCCCATGGTAGGCAGATGTATCTCATGCATATTTATGAGAGACAGCATGAAAATCCGAACAGTGTTTGACCCACCAGGACTGGAGTTGCGAACCTCTGCCCCTAAACCAGCGGCCAACTGGGGGAGACACACCCACACCCACAGGCTCCATTATCCAATTCCTCCTGGAGAGACAGGATGTTGGGCCCTGCGTGCACCTCCCAATACTAGAACTTGCATACCTTAGCAATGCCACCCTAAACCTGGGAATACGGTACACATCTATCAAAAGGCTGCTATGATTACTGGCAGATAGCAATTCTGAAGTTAAGTACAATGTTCTGATTGAGCTGCATCATAGCAGCCCTTCTGATGTCTCTGGAGTGTGCTACGGGTCTTGTGTCTGACAGTGTTTACCACTCTGGGGAGTGACCCCAATAGTATTGCGTACCATAGCCATGCCTGCACTGTGCCCAGGACTGGTGCGGTAGCCAGGGCTGGCAAACACCTGTATAGTTGCACAATGCTGGCATAGGTGTGGGGAGTGTGTGTCTGTCTATCCAGTGTGTGGTGGCTGCCAACACCCTCCACAGCCCACACTGCTAGCGCTGTTGCCAGTATTGGTCCACCAATGTGCATAATGAGGAGCAAGGTACTGTGGGAATAGCCTGGATAAGGTGGCCTGGCCTAGATGCATCTGGACAGGGCATAGGGCAATGGCTCGGACATTGTAGTGCCCGGCCACCACCTGCACGGACAGGGTGGCCACAGCATGTCCTGCTGGAAGGTTACTCTCACCCTGACTGAGCAGTGACCACAGCATGGCCAGGTTCCCCCATAGTGCTATATGTTATTTTTCTCATGTGATATGTATGTGTTGCCTTTTGGGGCCCAATCACTTACTTGTTTGTTTGGTGTGTATGCATCTCGTCCAGGAACATGCACTATGGACTAACTAACAGACTGTCTGCAGCTAGTAGGTGTCTTTCTGGAACACCTTGCAGGGTGCAGCGGCTGGAGGCTTGCTACTGGAGAATGTCAGATAGTGCTGGGGACCACCTGAGCATTTCCAGGCCTAATGTCTGTTTGCCCTGCCTTATGGATGTGTACAGATCTGCATTGCCTGCTCTGTAGGGTGTCTATTCCACAGCAGGACTGGGGTTGATGGTCCCCTCTGCTGCCACCATTGCAGGAAGGTAGAATGTGGATCTGTTGGTGGGAGATCCTGTTTTCCACCCTCAGCCCCAGAGGGTGGAGTGGGTTGGGTGGTGGTACATAATCCGCCTATGGGTCCAAACACCCCCTCCCCCTTCACTTACATTATGTAACCATGGCACCAGCACAGGATATGCACTATTCTGGGTGCGTCATAGCCCATAAGGACTATACATGACAGAGAAATACAGATGGACACAGATGTATCCTAGGTGTTTCTGCAGGAACTACCTATCACACACAGCACTGATGGGGACCTGCAGCATCGCATATGTCAGCCATGAAAGGTGCTGTGGACCTGGTGCTGGGCACCCAACCTCACCCTCAGGGTGAGCACAGTACCCGCACAATGTGACGGTCTGTAGCTACTGTGTGCCAGTAACACACACGATCAGTACCCCCTACCAGGCTGAAGTTCTGTGGGGTGCACACGGTCAGTTCCCCCTATCTGGCCGAGGAGCTGTGGGGGTGCATACCCCATCCTGTGATCATCTGTAGACTGCTGATATTCATGTGCAGTGCATCATGGGTATGGGTGGGTTAACCCTATCCTGGTAACCACAGCAGACAGTTTGTGTGGTGACCTGCAGTCCTTCTGCCGCCAGCCAGGAGTCTGTTAGCAGTTGTAGTTTACTGGTTACTTCACTGCCTGTAGAACCAGAGATCGTGGGTTCAGACCCCCAGTGGGGTTATTTGATAGGGCTGTCTGAGGCATTATCTATTTTTAATGTACATTAGTACTGCCAGCAAAAACACCCTCAGAGTACTGTAGCCATAAGGTGCTTCATAGGACGCCCCATAAAGTGCCTTATAAAGAGCCTTCTAAGGTGCCTTATAAGGTGTCCTATACAGCGCCTTATATGGTGCCTTATAAGCGTCCTATGAAGCGCCTTATAGGGTGCCCCATAGGGGATATTATAGGGTGCTTGGCTTTATAATGTGCCCTATAGAGTGCCTTATGTGGCACCTTAGGTTACGGCACATGAGGGTGTGTTTGCTGACAGCACTAATTGAAATATAAATAACATGCCTCAAAAAACAACACTTACACGTAACAGTGCATGGCACCCACCTACACAGGGCTACTCCATGGTCTGCTCTGGGCAGCTGCCACTGCCCCCTCCACCACCAGTATCCCTCTGCCACCATAAATTGATCTTACTTAAGCATCTACTTACAATAAATCTAAACTAAAATTTTAACCTATGAATTAATTGTCATGCAAAACCAAATTAAACCGATGATAGGTAATTGGAATTACACTTGTACATAAGTTATGATGGAGGAATATTTGTACAAACCGTTGCCGTAGCTAAACTTCTCAAACTCCCCATGGAGTTTCAATCACGATCACTCACTTCTATTGAAAATCACATCTTCTCTTAGACGCCGGCTCATGCGCTCTTCAAAGGGCTGCCGACTGCGGGAAAAATGACGTCATGAAACCTAGTTGCTTTTAGACGCTGGCTCATGCGCTCTTATGAACCTTGCACCCACAAAAAATCGATCGTCAACATATTGTGTACTTACATCATTCTCGTAGTTCTTAACCATAAAAAATTAGAACTGATGAAGATGGTTAAAATTTTAGTAGATGCATAAGTAAGATCAATTTATGAAGTCATAGGGGTATGTTTACTAAACCATCTTAATGTGCACCCGGCGACGTTATCGGTGATAAGGTACCTTATCGCGCGATAATGGTGCTTTATCAGGCGCAAAAGGTACCTTAGCACGCGATAACGCGTGCAGCGGCGCAAATGAGCGCTGCGGGTGGAGATAGGCTCCCGGAGGGCGGAGGAAGGCTCCCCAGAGGCAGAGAGAGAGGGTCAATGGGCGGAGAGTGGGAGGGGAGAGGCTCCCTGCACACTAACGCTGTGGAATCTGGGGCTGAAAACTTACGCCAGTGAAACCCTGGCGTTAGAGCAGATTTAAAGGGAAAAGAAACCATTTACATCAGCAATCTACAGCAAAACCAGGGAAACCTACAAAAAGTGATAAGTGTGATACATGTGCACGGAACAAAAGGGCAAATAAACAGTGAAAATGACCAGAAGAAAATATAAAAAAACATAACCAAGTTGAGCAATAGTGATATTAATGGGAAACATCAAAAAACACTCCCGAGAAAGCTCCAAAAAAAAAGATATGAATTTTGGAAAAGTCTATGCTCCATCCCCATACAAGGTGAATAAGCCCACAGTGAAATTGCGCTGATAAGGGTTTTCCCTCTCCATTGGACAGGTTTCCTATGGCGTGCACATGTTCTGCAACAGCAAGGCGGGCATGTTGGAATGGGCAACTGGACAAATGCTGGAAAAGAGGACACAGAGGGCTGCAGGTGGCACATGCTGTGGTGCAGCTGGGCCACAGTGCAGACTAGGGTGATGCCTAGGTGACCCATAGGAATTCTGAAACAGTAGAGCAGCCAGACAGCAACTGATGAGGGCCCAACATGGGCATGAGTGTGCTTCCCACAGTGTCACAGGGGATAGTACCCAGCAGGTACCCCCAAGGGCAAAGAACATTGGCAGGCGGTGCTGGGGGGAAGTGTGGACAGCTATGCAGGCACCCCTACCCCAGAACCCACACCATAGGCATCCGCCTACCCGCACACTGGATGGCCTGAGACTGCGCACCACCAGCACCACCAGCAGAAGGGCATGTCAGCATGGTGGCAGAGGGATACTGGTGGCGGAGGGGGCAGTGGCAGCTGCCCAGAGCAGGGAGCACAACAAGCAGAGGCGAGGGATGACCACAAAATACTTGAAAGGGTGCTTTATTGGAGTCCCCAACGCGTTTCGGCTGACGCCTTTTTCAAGGGGAGGGGTACTTACATAAAAATAGAGAAACAAATATGTTAAAAACACTTATATATGTCAAAATATATGTATCAAAAAGCAACCAGAGCATTATGAAATAAATACATATAAATACATTATAACAATAGAAGTTCAAAATTAAAAACATAATTTAATACATGTATATCTAGCACTTAAAAAACTTTAATATGGAAAACATAATAAGTTAATCAAAGCCAAAAGTAGCAAATAAACTGTAAATGAAAACCATTAAAAAATAATTAAAAAATGACTAAAAAACACCATGAATATAGACGCAGGGCAGATGGAAATTGAATTAAATCATATCAATACCCCCACAAATCCCAGCCACACTCCAGGCACTACCAACCACTCCCCCAACGCGGGAGGAACAGAGATCATGCACTTATGTCCAAAAGGCGACTAGATTGGGACCTATAAGTGGAATAATAAATTTGTCCAAGCACCACCTTACTGATATTGAAATACGAGTTTTGGAAAAAGGCTTATCATTCATACCTACTAAAAAACACAATCGTTTTGCTACTCATGTTGAACTGTTCAAATTCTTTCGCAAGCTAAAAATTATGAATTATTTTAGTGGTATTGATAGCAATAATGATGATTCCTCAGTTATTAAAAGACCCTCAACTTGGATGCCTCCATCCAACTCTGACCCACTCCTTTTAGCCTATGAAAAAATAGTGTTATCCAAGGTACAGGAATTATATAAAAAGAAGAGCAAGATATTTTATAATTTCTCTAAGGCCGAAAAAACAGCACTTCGCAATAACAATGATATAATAATAAAACCCGCTGATAAGGGAGGAGCATTGGTATTACAAAATCGTACCGCCTATATTGCTGAGATCATGAGTCAGCTTATGGACAAGGATTTTTATGAAAAAATCTATGATGACCCCACAACACTTCTGCAACAGAAGATTGATATTCTTCTTTACATTGGAAAAGAGGCAGGATATTTGACTCCGAAGGAAATATCTTTTCTTACGGTTTCTCACCCAGTCACTCCAATCACCTCTATAGTTGCACAATGCTGTCATAGGTGTGGCGAGTGTGTATCTGTCTATCCAGTGTGTGGTGGCTGCTAACACCTTCCTCAGCCCACACTGCTAGCACTGTTGCCAGTATTGGCCTGCCAATGTGCATAATGAGAAGCAAGGTACTGTGGGTATAGCCTGGACAGGGTGGCCTGGCCTGGATGCATCAGCACAGGGCATAGGGCAATGGCTCGGACATTGTAGTGCCCCGGCCACGACTAGCACCGACAGGGTGGCCACAGCATGTCCTGCTGGGAGGTCACTCTCACCCTGACTGAGCAGTGACCACAGCATGGCTAGGCTCCCCCATAGTGCTATTTTGTATTTCCTAACAAGGGCTCTACAGATTAACCAACAGTAAGGATTTGAGGATTTTTTTTATTATATTAAATTGTTAGCTCTCTGACTGGGAGCTCTTAAAAGGGTTTTTTGTATATTTTTAAAGCAAAGTTACTTTCTTTTTGGTGCTTTAGGGGAATTTTCCTTGAGCACAGTAGATTGCTGAACTCTAGTAACCTCCTCAGTTTTGGAAACTGCTAATACCTAATCAGGTGTTAGTTTCCTCCCTACCCACCCTGACTCCCACCCACCCCTAGTGAGCAGTCTTGCTATATAGGGCACCTCCCCATTTAACAAATCACAGAGAAATGGACCAGCACATTTTGAATATAATTAAAGAGATTTAACTGTTTTTTTCTCTGTAAGGACAGCTGGGAAACCTGCTGGTACTTGGTAGATCTCTCTCTTTTGCTTTAACAGATACCTAAGCTCCACGAACAGAACAATGGCTGGGAAAAATCGTATTGCTAAAGCTGTTGCCCCCGTTACAGCTTCTGCCTCTGTCCAGACAGAGGTCCTAATGCCAGTTGAAGGACCTGTTCCATGTGCAGGGTGCCTGCATGCTGAAGCTCTGAGAAAACAAGTGGAGGAACTCAGAGAGGAGGTGGCAAGGCTGAGGAGCATTCAAGTCAGTGAGAAGTACATTGATGAGATGCTTCTTGCAGCAACCAAGCTCTCCAGCACAGGAGAAGATGGGTGCCAACAGAATGTCAATGGTTGGACACAAGTCACCAGGGCCTGCAAAATCACCAATCCAACTTCTCCAGCCCTTGAATTGAAGAACCATTATGCAGCCCAGGAAGTGGAGGAGGTGAAAGCATCCCTGGAAAGGGAAGAACCAGAGCTCAAGTACCCCAAAGATGCAGAATCAGTGACCAGAAGGAAACGAAGGGTAGTGGTGGTTGGAGACTCTCTTATGAGGGGTACTGAGGCGTCCATCTGCCGACCAAACTTGATGTCCAGAGAGGTATGCTGTATGTCTGGTGCCAAAATCCAAGATGTTACAGAGAGTTTGCCGAGACTCATCAAGTCCACTGACTATTACCCAATGTTGCTAATCCATGTTGGAACAAATGATACTGCCTGGTATACCTCAGAATGTATCAAAAGTGACTTCATGGCTCTGGGACAGAGGGTAAAGCAGTTAGGTGCACAGGTGGTGTTCTCTTCAATCCTCCCTGTTGAGGGTAAAAGCCAAGGCAGAGAGGCTCACATCCTGGAGATGAATGCATGGATGGTATCATCGAGAGCGTTTTGGTTTCCTAGACCATAGGATGCTGTTCCAAGGGTTGCAGAGCAGAGATGGCATCCATCTGTCCAAGAAAGGTCAACGCATCTTCGGTAGTAGATTGGCTAATCTACTGAAGAGGGCTTTAAACTAGATTCATTGGGGATGGGTGAAGAAAGCCCCCAGGTAAGTGAAAGCCCCCAAGTAGGTGATACATTAAATACCTTTATGGAAATGGGTAACAGGGGTAACATATGGAAAGCAGTGTGTATAAATGCCCGTAGCATGGGAAATAAAATCCCTGATGTTGAAGCTTTGGTGGGAGTGGCTGACTTGGATTTAGTGGCAGTTACAGAAACATGGTTCACAGAAAACCATGATTGGGATGTAACTATACCTGGCTATACTTTATTCAGAAAGGACAGGGTAGGAAGTAGGGGAGGAGGAGTGGCACTATATGTAAAATCTACTATTAAAGCTTTGGAATTACAGAGCTTAAAAGGGAGAGAGGAGGCATTGTGGGTTAAACTAGAAAGAGGGAAAGAGAAATCTATTTGCATTGGTGTGATATACAGATCACCCTCACAAGAGGAAGAGGTGGACAGAGAGTTAATTGAAGACATACGCAGCATTGCTAGGAAAGGGGAAGTGCTACTGATAGGAGATTTCAATATGCCAGATGTTGATTGGCAAATTCCTGCTGCAGTATCATCTAGAAGTAAGGAGATCCTGGATTCTCTACTGGGAGAACTATTCAGGCAATTGGTAACAGACCCCACACGTGAAGGGGCCATACTGGACTTGGTGCTTACCAATGGTGAAAGTGTTTCTTATGTTGTAGTGGGAGATCATTTTGCATCCAGCGATCACCAGATGGTGTGGTTCAGTATTAGGACTAGGGCTGTTAGAATCCATTCAAAAGTGAGGATCTTAGATTTTAGGAAGACTAAGTTTGCGAAGATGGGCCAATACCTCAGGGAGTCGTTAGTGGGATGGGAACAGCTGGGGGATGTAGAAAAACAGTGGGCAAAACTGAAAGGGGATATTTTAAGGGCAACCAACCTTTTTGTTAAAAAGGTAAATAAAGGTAACAGGAAAAGGAGACCGCTATGGTTTTCGAAAGAAGTAGCTGAAAAAGTGAAGAAAAAGAGGGAGGCCTTCATGAAATACAAGAGATCACAGAGAGAGGAAGACAGGCATCTGTATTTGGAAAAACTTAGAGAAGCTAGCAAAGTAGTCCAGAAGGCAACAATTCAAAAGGAGAAGGAAATAGCCAATGCAATAAAATGGGGGGATAAGTCATTTTTCAAATATATTAGTGAGAAGAGGAAGGGCTAAAGTGGTATTGTCAGACTCTAGGGTGCAAGGGAGGAATATGTAGAAGCTGATAAGGATAAAGCGGAATTGCTTAACAAATATTTTTGTTCTGTGTTCACAGATGAAGAACCAGGAGCAGGACCTCAGAAAACACCCACAAATAGGAACAGAAGCGAGGGACATCTTGAACAATTTTCAGAAGACTGTGTTCATGAGAAACTAGCTCACCTTAAAGTAGACAAAGTGATGGGACCGGATGGGATACACCCTAGAATACTGAGGGAACTTGGGGACGTTCTAGCAACTCCACTGACTGACCTAGTCAATGTCTCGTTGGAGTCAGGAGTTGTGCCAAAGGACTGGAGAGAGGTTCATGTGGTGCCTTTACACAAAAGAAGAAGTAAGGATGTGGTTGAAAACTACAGGCCGGTTAGTTTAACTTCGGTGGTGAGTAAATTATTGGAAACACTGCTGAAAGAGAAAATAGTGAGGTTTCTGGAGTCCAGTGGATTACAGGATCTGAGACAGTATGGATTCACCAGAGGCAGGTCTTGTCAGACAAATCTGATTGATTTCTTTGACTGGGTGACCAGGGAGTTGGACCGAGGAAGAGCTCTAGATGTGGTGTATTTAGATTTCAGTAAAGCCTTTGACACTGTTCCTCACAGGCGACTTATAAACAAACTGAGCACCCTAGGGATGGACCCTAAAGTTACTGCTTGGGTTAGAAATTGGTTGGGTGGGAGGCGACAAAAAGTAGAAGTAAATGGAGCTCACTCTGAGGAGAAGGATGTTACCAGTGGTGTGCCCCAGGGATCTGTCCTTCGCCCGATTCTTTTTAACATCTTTGTTAGTGATATAGCAGAAGGGCTGTCGGGGAAGGTTTGCCTCTTTGCAGATGATACCAAAATCTGCAATAGAGTAGACACACAGGAAGGTATAGATAACATGAGGAGGGATCTAGCTAAGCTTGAAGAATGGTCTAGAATTTGGCAGCTGGGATTTAATGTTAAAAAAATGTAAGGTCATGCATTTGGGCTGCAGCAATCCAAGGGAGCAATACAGTATAGGAGGTGAAGTACTTTTGTCCACTAAAGAAGAGCGGGACCTAGGCGTGGTTGTATCTGATGATCTTAAAGTAGCTAAAGAGGTAGAAAAGGCGACGGCAAAAGCTAGAAGGATGCTTGGGTGCATACGGAGAGGAATGGCTAGCAGAAAAAAGGAGGTGATAATGCCTCTCTATAAGTTTTTGGTGCGACCTCATTTGGAGTATAGCGTGCAGTTCTGGAGACTGCACCTTCAAAAGGATGTGAACAGGATGGAGTCTGTGCAGGGGGTGGCTACTAAAATGATTAGTGGTCTTCATTATAAAGCATATGAGGACAGACTGAAGGATCTTAATATGTACACCTTAGAGGAAAGGTGGGATAGAGGTGATATGATTGAGATGTTTAAATATCTCAGGGAGAGAGCCTCTTTCAATTGAAAGCAAGTTCTGCTACGAGGGGACATGGGATGAGGGTGAAGGGAGATAGATTCAGGAGTGATATGCGGAAATATTTCTTTCCGGAAAGAGTAGTGGATCCATAGAATAGTCTCCCAGTGGAGGTGGTAGAGATGAGGACAGTAACTGAATTCAAAAAAGCATGGGACAAACACAGAGGATCTCTAAAGGTAAAAAGGGGACTGTTGTAGTTGTTGATATGGCCATGTGGTCTTTTTCTGTCATCATATTTCTATGTTTCCATGTGTCTCTTCAGTGAAATATATAGGTTCTCTTCTCTGGGGCCTAATCACTGACTTATCTGCTTCATGGGTGTGCTCACATCCCAGCTTTTGGGTGCACACATTTCCTCCAGGATCATGCACTGTGGACTAGCTAGCAGACTGTCTGCAGTTATATGTGTATGGCTGGAACACCTTGCAGGGTGCAGCAGCTGGTGACTCATCGTACTTGCTGCTGAAGACTGTCAGATGCTGTTGGGGGGCAGCTGAGCATTTCCAGGCCTACTGTCTTCCTGCCATTGCCTTAGGGTTGTGTACAGCTCTGCATTGGCTGCTCTGGAGGGTGTCTGTTCCCCAGCACGACTGGGGTTGATGCCCCCCCCCCCTCTACTTCCACTGTTGCAGGGAGGTAGAATGTGGATCTGTTGGTTGGGGGAATCCTGTCTCTCTCCCTGAGCCACAGAGGGTGGCTTGGGTGATGGTACATAATCAGCCTTTGGGTCCAAGCACCCCCCTCTTATCACTTACATTATGTTACCATGGTGCCAAGACAGAATATGCACTATTCTGGGTGCATCATAGCCCATAAGGGTCAGACCTGATTGACAACTTCAGATAGACACTAATGTATCTTAGGTGTGTTTGCAGGAACTACCTATCACACACACTGGCACTGATGGGTACCTGCAATATGGCCTATTTCAACTGCTTAAGGTGCTGCGGACCTGGTGCTGGCTGCCCCACCTCACCCTCAGGGTGAGCACAATACCCACACAATGTGATGGTCTGTAGCTACTCTGTGCCACTAACACACACCGTCGGCACACCCCACCAGGCTGAGGTGCTGTGGGGTGCTTACCCCATCTTGTGATCATCTGTAGACTGCTGATATGCATGTGCTGTGCATCATGGGTACGGGTGGGTTGCCCCTATCCTGGTAGCCACAGCAGACTGTTTGTGTGGTGACATGCAGTCCTTCTGTAGCCATCCAGGGGTTTGTTAGCAGCTGTAGCCCACTGGTTACTTCGCTGCCTGTAGAGCCATAAGTCATGGGTTCTAGCCCACAGTGGGTTTATTTGATAGGGCTGTCCGAGGCATTGTCTATTTTTAATGTACATTAGTGCTGCCAGCAAAAACACCCTCAGAGTACTGTAACCTTAAGGTGCCCCATAAGGCACCTTTATAGGGCACCCTATAAGGCTCCTTATGGGGCGCCCTATAAGGCGCCTTATAGAGCGCCTTATAAGGCGCCCTATAAAGCGCCTTATAAGGTGTCCTATAGGGGACATTGTAGGGTGCCTTGGCGGACAGTCCACTTTATAATGTGCCCTCTGGAGTGCCTTATAGGGTGCCTTATGCGGCACCTTAGGTTACGCCACTGTGAGGGTGTGTTTGCTGGAAGCACTAATTAAAATAAAACTACAATGCCTTAAAAAGCACTACTTAAACATAAAGGGAGATGTCTCAGCCAGCCTTGTTCATTAGGCACACTGGGGGATCAAACTCATGCCCCTAGTACCATCGGTCAGTGTATTAACTATTGTGCTACACCTCTGTTTCTGTGTTTAGTTGTCAGCGCGCCTACCGTACTTAAGATTACCATGCGTTAACGTGCTTAGCGGCATCTCGCCCAATAATGTGCGCAGCGCACATTATCGCGTGATAATTCCGTTTTGCTACATTAAGACCGAAACGCCCACTCCTTTTATGGCAGCCTGCACACTATCGCCGGGCGCACGTTAAGACTACTTAGTAAACATACCCCATAGTCACACAAGAGAATGCCTGACACAGAAGGGTCAGTTGCGATAATGTCAAATTCCTGCGGTGTAAGACCTTAGTAGCAGCACGTGAAAATCATTTAAATAAGGAAGAGTGTGATTTTATAAGCACGGATTCTGTGGGTGTTTTTAAAGTATATGATAATCATTTTAAGTTTAGTGCCCAGTGAGGATGCTTAGTAACATCAATTCATAATATCACGAGATAATAATAGAAGGATCAGATCATAATATGGCTAGATGGCAAGATTTTCTGCACAGTCCTTTTGTTGAGTTTTACAGTTAATAATACTCGCTAAACATGCCGACTCACAGTAGCAATTAGTCTCCCCTTGGTTCTCATGTATACAACAAGTTTAATGAGATACACCTTATAAATTAAGTTATTTAATATACAGTTGTATTAATAATGCATATGTTAATTTTAATTATTTATTATGTACCCCCTCCAATTGGCAATGAACACAGCCGCTAGGGTGCTAGAAGGAATATCAAGGTCTGACCACATCACTCCAATTCTGAAAAGACTTCATTGATTACCAACCAAAGCCAGAACTCAATATAAAATCATAATTATGACCTTCAAAGCCCTGAACAATCAGACCTCCTCAGCCATCTCTGAGCTGATACACACCTTACCCCCGAATAGAAGCAGAAGATCTGATGCAAGCAAACACTCTGACAGTCCCGAAAGAAATAACGAAATACACAAAGGCAACAACTAACAGAGCCTTCAGCATTTGTGCCCCCAAAGCCTGGAATGCCCTCCCCCCAGACATTAGAGTTATCACCAACCTAACACAATTCAGGAAAGCCCTAAAACACTACTTATTCACAAGATACTTCCCTACATAGACATGTTAGGGAAATACATTCACCATGTAAATAACTGTAAATAATTGACAATGTAATAACTGTTGATGTTCATCCTTGTTTATCCTAGTTCTACCCCTGTTTATATGTAAATACATTGTAGTCTGCCTGCAATGTATATGTTTGGTTTGATGTACACCGCACTGATGCTAATAGCGTGGTATAGAAGAAATATTAAATAAATAAATAAATAAATGTATCAGTCTAATGTTTTATTCTTTTATATTAAGATGTATAATAGAATCTAGTGAGGTCTGGTGCCCTTAAGTGGTTTTTAGGTTAGTTCACTCCTGCTTCGTTTTTAGCCTTTTTGTTTGTTTTTTTGGTTTTGTTTTTGTTTTTGTTTAATTTCAGTTTTTATGTATGGACAATAATTTTTATCTTAATTATATTTTTTAGCACATAAGAATTATAATTTGCTGCTCATGCACAATTCTTATGTGCTAAAAAATAAATGATAATTGTGAATATTGAACATACTGCTAAGAGGTATTTGTACTATTTTAATGCTTTTTAAGGTGTTGTCACAACCATATATGTTATTAACGTATTTATTTGATGTGTGGATGTACATATTTATTTAATTTATTATAGTATAATTTAGACGTGTATGTATGTTTAATTTATATGATTTTATCATTCCACCTTTTACAATTTTTAATGTTTTATTGGTTATTTTATCATTTATGATTTTTTAACATAGTTTTTAAAATGGTTATTTATATGTGATTAAATTATGCTTGTTTTATAATTGTAGTATGCCAATACCCCTGATGAAGGTGTGACGAAACATGGCCTGTGTTGGGTCTTTGGCACGCAGTCTCAATTGAGTGCAAAATAAAAAGTTTTCAAGCTAAAGCCTTCCTTGTGCTACGTTTGGACTTGTTTTTCCCTGTTTTGCATGTAGGGACATATATCATCATGCTGAACTGGAAACAAGTATCCTCGTTTCCCTGCAGTTTTTGTTATCATCACAGAAAGTATAGTAGATATCAGAATGCCTTCCTCTGAATGCCCTCCATGTATTTGGATGGCAGAATGAGATCTTGTCTGATGCCTCTTTGTGACCTGGAGCAGGAATAGACATGGATGATCCTGCTATTTGGTGGGTATGTTCTCTCCATTTCTGAAATTGGGAACAAATGGCCAACTTGCCCAGAATTCTCCTGGTCATGCCTCTGTCATGCCCCTTTGTGTCTTGTCCTCTTTGCACTGGGAAGTGGCTTCTAAAATGTCTCTAGGGTCATCTCTGATTGCGATGTCTGTGTGTCCATTTTCTGACATCAAAAGCACAAATAGGGCTTCTAAAATAACTCCCTAAAGGTCCATCTATCCCAGTAGCTGAGTATCTGATAGTAGCCAATACTGGGGCTTTAAAGAAAGCATTTAAGAAATACTGTAGGGCTTGTGAAGCATTGTCCATTCTCTGTTATACTTTTCCTGTTTCCAGCAGCCATGATTTAGGAATGCATTAAATCCAAAGTCATATAACTAATAAATTGTTAATGATATATTTTACATAAATTTATTTAATCCTTGTGACAATCAGGTCCATAGATTAACTATTGAATAATTCAATCATTTATGTATTTTTCATTATTTATAAGTTATCTTGCTCATGGTGCCTTATGCAAACAATGACGAAAAGGTAGAAAATGGCATAAAAATAGAAAAGCGGATAGAAAGAATAGGTCCCAGAATGAAGAGGCTTAGCCATCATGAAAGGCAAGTCTGAAACAATGAGAGGTCTGGTTTTGAAAGCTAGCAAGCAGGGGTTTTTTTGGGGGAGGGGGGTTAATGCTGGCTGTGGCATTTAAAATAATATATATATATATATATATATATATTCAGTGCCACTATATGGCTAAGCAGTGATGCTGAATATATGCATTCGTTGTGGATTACTGCTCTCATATTTGGGTTAATTTTATAAAGTCATTTTCACTCGTTTGGTTTTATTTATTTATTTATTTATTTATTCACATTTAGCTGCTCCATCTACAAAACCACCTGAAGTACCTTAAAAATAAAGGAAAAGGGAAAATAGCCACACAAGACAAATTACAGCAGCATTGGCCCTAAAGTAATGGATAAGCTATTCATACAGCAGTTGTATATCACAGATCTATGGATAATTTTTAGTCCAACTGGTATCCCACTTTTGGTAGGTGTATACCTCAGGGCTCTGTCCTGGGACCTCTTTTTTTCTCTCTTTGGACTCATTCCCTTGCTGCTCTGATCTCCTCCCATGGGTTTCAGTACCATCTTTATGCTGATGACTCTCAAATTTACTTCTCTGCACCTTAAATCTCTCCTAGAATCCAGACCTGTATCTCAGCCGGTCTGTCTGAGGTTGCTGCTTGAATGTCCTGCTACTGTCTGAAATTGATATTGTTTTGTTGTTAAGTGCTATTGAGTCTGTGTCGACTCATGGCAACCCTCTGGATAGTTGTCCTAAATTATCTTCGGTCTTCAGTCAGGCGGTTCATTGTTGACAGACTGGCACACATTGCTGCTGTTATTGTATCGATCCATCTTATTGCTGGCCTTCCTCTTTTGCGTTGACCTTCTATTTTGCCAAACATGTTATCTTTCTCTAATGATCTCTCTCTTTGCATGATGTGTCCAAAGTATAAAAGACGAAGTCTTGTTATTTGAGCTTCTAAAGAAAGCTTAGGTTTAATCTCCTCTAGTACTGACTGGTTTGTTCTTCGGGCAGTCGATGGTATATGCAGTATTCGTTGCCAGCACCATAATTCAAAGACATGAATTTTCTTCCTGTCTATCTTTTTTATTGTCCAACTTTAGCATCCATATGATGTTATAGAAAATACGATGGTTTGAATGGCTTTGAGGCAAGAGTGTGTTGAGTTAGGGGCCACTTTTTTGTTACACTACCCCTGTATATGCATTATTAGGTATCTAAATGTGCGTTATGTATTTTTTGAGCCTACTCAGTTCCGTTCTTTCTTAGATTTAAAGAAATATGTTTCATCTACGTCTTCTGCAGTTTGGCAGCACCCCTGTTGCCATGGAGGAGAGAGGTCATGTGACAGGAGAGCATCACCCTGGTGTGGCAGGAAGTGATCCTGTAACTAGGACCTGTCCTCCAGGTGATGTAAAACCTCTCGCACCGAGGAAGTTTCTCCAGGGCCATGTGCCCATGAGGGAAGGGTTAGGACAGCCGTTATAGTTGGTGATTCGATCATTAGGCATGTAGATAGCTGGGTGGCTGGTGGACGTGAGGATCGCCTGGTAACATGCCTGCCTGGTGCGAAGGTAGCGGACCTCACGCGCCACCTAGATAAAGTCTTAGATTGTGCTGGTGAGGAGTCTGCTGTCTTGGTACATGTCGGTACCAATGACATAGGAAAATGTGGTAGGGAGGTTCTGGAGGCAAAATTTAGGCTTTTAGGTAGGAAGTTGAAATCCAGAACTTCCATAGTAGCATTCTCGGAAATGCTTCCTGTTCCACGCGCAGGACCCAAAAGGCAGGCAGAGCTCCGGAGTCTCAATGCGTGGATGAGACAATGGTGCAGAGATGAGGGGTTTGGATTTGTTAGGAACTGGGGAACATTCTGGGGAAAGGAGGGGCTCTTCCGAAGGGATGGGCTTCACCTTAACCGGGATGGAACCAGGCTGCTGGCACTAACCTTTAAAAAGGAGATAGAGCAGCTTTTAAACTAGATATTAGGGGAAAGCCGACAGTCGCCCAAGAGCGGATGGTTCGGAAGAATCTATCCTTGAAGGATACTACCAAAAGCAGAGAGGTTCCACAAAAGAGTAAAGTAGCCCAAATGCCCTCAAGTATGGAGCAGACAGAGCTTAAAGATCCCATTTTACCCATGTCTAACAATAGCCAAATTAACATGAATAAAATACATTCTCTAAAATGCTTGTATGCAAACGCTAAAAGTCTAAAGAATAAGGTGGGAGAGTTAGAATATAAAGCACTAAATGAAAGGTTAGATATGATTGGAATATCAGAGACATGGTGGAAGGAGGACAACCAGTGGGACACTGTGATACCTGGGTACAAACTATATCGTAATGATAGAGCTGATCAAATTGGTGGAGGGGTTGCGCTCTATGTTAGAGAGGGCATTGACTCAGAAAGGATTAAAGTTTTGCAGGAAACAAAATCTGCATGTAGAATCTATATGGATTGAAATTCCATATAAAAGGGGGAAGGCAATGGCAGTGGGGGTGTACTATCGAGCACCTGGCCAGAATGACCAAATGGATGATGAAATGCTAAAAGAAATCAAGGAAGCTAACAAAAGTTACAGCCCAGTAATAATAATGGGTGATTTCAACTACCCCGGTATCGACTGGGTCAGTGTCACGTCAGGACATGCTAGGGAGATAAAGTTCCTAGATGAAATAAATGACTGCTTCTTGGAGCAGCTGGTTCATGAACCGACCAGAGGGGAAGCCATATTAGACCTAGTCCTTACTGGAACACCAGATCTAGTGCAAGAGATAAGGGTGTTGGGGCCACTTGGCAATAGTGATCATAGCATGATCGCCTTTGATTTAATTAGTGGAGGAGGGATAGTAAGGAAATCCACAGTACTACCTTTTAACTTTCGAAAGGGAGACTATGATAAAATGAGGAAAACAGTTAAGAAAAAACTAAAAGGAGCTGTTGCAAAGGTTAAAGACGTACATCAAGCTTGGGTGTTGTTGAAAAATACTATCTTGGAAGCCCAGACCAGCTGTATTCTACGCTTTAAGAAAAGTGGAAGGAAATCCAAAAACTGCCGGCATGGTTTAAAGGTGAGATCAGAGAGGCTGTTGTTGCCAAAAAAGCATCTTTCAGGAAATGGAAAAAAGAGCCAAACGACGAAACCTGGAAACAGCACAAGCACTGGCAAGTCAAATGCAAGGCATTGATAAGGCAGGCAAAGAGAGAATTTGAGAAGAAGCTTGCTGCGGAAGCAAAAACGTGAAATAAAGACCTTTTCAAGTACATTCGTAGCAAAAAACCTGTGAGAGAGTCAGTTGGTCCATTAGATGATAAAGGGGTTAAAGGAGCACTAAGAGGTGACAAGGCGATAGCGGAGAGACTGAATGAATTCTTTGCTTCGGTCTTTACTGAGGAAGATGTAGGGATGTTACCCATGACTGAAGTGGTATTTAAAGGTGCGGAAGAATTGAAGGAAATATCGATACATCGGGAAGATGTCTTACAACTATTAGATAAACTGAAGAGTAGCAAATCACCTGGGCCGGATGGTATACATCCAAGGGTGTTGAAAGAACTGAAATATGAGATTGCAGACCTGCTATCAGTAATCTGTGAACTATCATTAAAATCATCTCTAATACCTGAAAATTGGAGGATCGCCAATGTAACACCAATTTTTAAAAAGGGTTCCAGGGGTGATCCGGGAAACTACAGACCGGTGAGCCTGACGTCAGTACCAGGAAAAATGGTAGAAACCATCATAAAGAATAAAATTACTCAGCATGTAGATAGTCATGAGCTAAAGGGAGACAGCCAACATGGCTTTAGACAAGGAAGATCTTGTCTTACTAATCTGTTATGTTTTTTTGAAGGAGTGAATAAACAGGTGGACAAACGTGAGTCGGTTGATATAGTGTATCTGGACTTTCAGAAAGCCTTTGACAAGGTCCCTCATCAGAGACTTTTGGCAAAACTAAAGAGTCATGGGATAGGAGGCAGTGTACTATTGCGAATCAGGAACTGGTTAAAAGACAGAAAGCAGAGGGTAGGGCTAAATGGCCAATTTTCCCAATGGAGAAAGGTGAATAGTGGTGTACCCCAGGGATCTGTGCTGGGGCCGCTGCTTTTTGACATATTCATAAATGACCTGGAAAGTGGAATAACGAGTGAGGTTATCAAATTTGCATCTGCCTAGTCCACACTGTGCCCCAGCTGCACCACAGCATGTGCCGCCTGCAGCCCTCTGTATCCCCTTTCCCAGCATCTGTCCAGTTGCCCATTTCGACATGCCCGCCCTGCTGTTGTGGAACATGTGCATGCCATAGGTAACCTTTCTGATGGAGAGGGAAACCCTGATCAGTGCTATTTCACTGTGGGATCATTCACCTTGTATTGGGACGGAGCGTAGACCCTTCCAAAATTCATATTTATTTTTTGGGGCTTTCTTGGGAGTGTTTTTTGATGTTTCCCATTACTATCACTATTGCCTAGCTTGATTATGATTTTTTTTTATTTTGTTGGGGTCCTTTTCAATGTTTCTCTTCCCTTTAAATCAGCTCTAACGCGAGGTTTTCACTCGCGTTATTTTTGGCCTCGAATTTCACCTCGTTAGTGTGCGGGGAGCCTCTCCCCTCCCACTCTCCACCCATTGACTCCTTCTCTCCGCCCCTGGGGAGCCTTCCTCCGCCCTACGGGAGCCTTTCCCCGCCTTCAGCACTTGTGTGCGCCGCTGCGCGCATGAGCGCGCACTAAAGCGCTTTTTTTCCCCGTAAAGCATCATTAGCGTGCGCTAAGGTACCTTAGCATGCACTAATTGCGTGGCGCGCACGTTAAGAAAGTTTAGTAAACATACCCCTAGGTTTCCTTGGGGGTTGTTTATCCAGATGTTCAATGGCAGCTTCAATGTTCAGACTCGCTGTTTTAACTGAAACAGTAAAAACATGTATAATTCACTGTAGTCTCCCATTACACTTATAGATCATATCCACAGCAAATGCAAAGCCTACCATTTTCAGAGTTCTTGCGCCATAGACGTAATTCTCCTGACAAAGTGGGGTTTAAAACACAATCTAAGGGGTATGTTTACTAAAGTCTCTTAACGTGCGTGGCGCGCATGAGCGCGCGCTAAGGTACCTTAGCGCAAGCTAATGATGCTTTATAGGGCAAAAATGTGCTTTAGTGCGCGCTCATGCGCGCAGCGGCGCACACGAGCGCTGAAGGCGGGGAAAGGCTACCGGAGGGCGGAGGAAGGCTCCCCAGGGGCGGAGAGAAGGGGTCAATGGGTGGAGAGTGGGAGGGTTGAGGCTCCCCGCACACTAGCGCGGTGAAATTTGAGGCCAAAAATAAGACGAATGAAAACCTCGCGTTAGAGCCGATTTAAAGGGAAGAAAAACCATTTCTGTCAGCAATGGACAGCAAAACCAGGGAAACCTACAAAAAAGTGATAAGTGTGTTACATGTGCACAGAACAAAAGTACAAATAAACATTGAAAAGGACCCCAACAAAATAAAAAACAATTATAATCAAGCTGGGCAATAGTGATAGTAATGGGAAACATCAAAAAACACTCCCAAGAAAGCCCCAAAAAATAAATATGAATTTTAGAAGGGTCTACGCTCCGTCCCCATACAAGGTGAATGATCCCACAGTGAAATAACACTGATCAGGGTTTCCCTCTCCATCATACAGGTTTCCTATGGCGTGCACATGTGCGACAACAGCAGGGCGGGCATGTTGGAACGGCCAACTGGACAGATGCTTGGAAATGGGATACAGAGGGCTGCAGGCGGCACATGCTGTGGTGCAGCTGGGGCACAGTGCGGACTAGGCAGATGCCTAGATGGCACTTAGGAATGCTGAAACTGAACAGCAGCCAGCCAGCAACTGATGAGGGCCCAACATGGGCATGAGAGTGTCTATCACAATGTCACAGGGGATAGTACCCTGCAGGTACCCCCAAGGGCACAGAACATTGGCAGGCGGTGTTGGGGGGAAGCGTGGACGCCTATGCAGGCACCCCTACCCCAGAACACGCACCATAGGCAGCCGCCTAACTGCACACTGGATGGCTTGAGACTGCACACCACCAGCACCACCAGCAGAAGGGCATGTCAGCATGATGGCAGAGGGGTACTCGTGGTGGAGGGGGGCAGTGGCAGCTGCCCAGATCCGACCATGGCCTAGCCCTGTGTAGGTGGGTGCCATGCACTGCAAAAGACAGGCTCTGTCTGACAAACAACCATGGTATCTCCAGGGACTGCACTGTCTCTGTGAGCACAGTGTGGTGCAGTGAACACAGCCAATGTGTTCAGAAGCAGAAGGTCATAAGTTCAAGTCCCAGCTGGGGCTACTGCCAATCCAGTCCCCATATTTTACCCACTACTACAACGTGCTAGTATAGACAGATCGTTTAGTGCAGATGACGTAAACATGCCCAAAACACCTACATTTTACCCTACAGAGCAAAGACACCATAAATAGGTGCATTACCTAGAGCAGAGTCTCCCAAATGCAGTCCTGGAGGGCCAAACACCATTCAGGTTCCATGCTGCCTCTAATAAAGATGCCTGTGCTGCATCTCTATGCACCACCCCCATGGTATGCAGATGTATCTCATGCATATTCATGAGGGACAGCATGAAAACCCGAACAGTGTTTGGCACACCAGGACTGGAGTTGGGAACCTCTGCCGTAAAGCAGCAGCCAACAGGGGCAGACACACCCACATCCACACCCACACCCACAGGCTCCATTAGTCAAAGCCTCCTGGAGAGGCAGGACATTGGGCCCTGTGTGCATCTCCCAATACTAGCACTTGCATACCTTAGCAATGCCACCCTACACCTGGGAATACGGTACACAGCTATCAAACGTTTGCTATGATTACTGGCAGATAGCAATTCCTAAATTAAGCACAGTTTGCTGATTGAGCTTCATCATAACAACCTTTCTGATGTCTGTGGAGTGTGCTTCAGGTCTGGTCTCTGACAGTGTTTACCACCCTGGGGAGTGACCCCCAACAGTATTGTGTACCATATCCATGCCTGCACTGTGCCCAGGACTGGTGTGGTGGCCAGGGCTGCTGAACTCCTCTATAGTTGCACAGTGCTGGCATAGGTGTGGGAGTGTGTGTCTGTCTATCCAGTGTGTGGTGGCTGCAAACACCCTCCACAGCCCACACTGCCAGCACTGTTGCCAGTATTGGCCTGCCAATGTGCATAATGAGGAGAAAGGTACCATGGGTATAGCCTGAACAGAGTGGCCTGGCCAGAATGCATCTGCACAGGGCATAGGGCACTGGCTGGGACATTGTAGTGCCCGGCCACCACCTACACAGACAGGGTGGCCACAGCATGTCCTGCTGGGAGATCACTCTCACCCTGACTGTGCAGTGAGCACAGCATGGCTAGGCACCCCCATAGTGCTGTACAGTATTTTTCTCATGTGATATTTATGGGTGTCCTTTTGGGGCCCAGTCACTGACTTATCTGCTTGTTGTGTATGCTGACATCCCAGTTCTGGGTGCACGCGTTTCCACCAGGAACATGCACTATGGACTAGCTAGCAGACTGTCTGCAGCTGGTATGTGTCTTGATGGAGCGCCTTGCAGGGTGCAGCGGCTGAAGGCTTGCTGCAGGAGAATATCAGATAGTGGTAGGGTGCGGCTTAGCATATCCAGGCCTAATGTCTGTCTGCTAGTGCGTTATAGATGTGTACAGAGCTGCATAGACTGCCCTGTAGGTGTCTGTTCTCCAGCAGGACCGGGGTTGATGGTCCCCTCTACTGCCACCATTGCAGCGAGGTGGAATGTGGATCTGTTGGTGGGAGACCTGTTTACCCCCCGCAGCCCTGGAGGAGGAGGGTGGTGGTACATAATCCTCCTAAGGGTCCATAGGGGCTACACCTGACTGAGACATACAGATATATCCAAGGTGTGTCTGCAAAAACTACCTATCTCACACATTAGCACTGCTGGGGACCTGCAGCATGGCCTACGTCTGCCATGGAATGTGCTGTGGACCTGGTGCTGGGAGCCCCACCGCACCCTCAGGGTGAGCACAGTACCCGCACAATGTGACGGTGTGTAGCTACTCTGTGCCAGTAACATACATGGTCAGTTCCCCCTACCAGGCCGAGGTGCTGTGGGGGTGTGTACCCCATCTTGTGTTCATCTGTAGACAGCTGATTTGCATGTGCAGTGCATCATGGGTACGGGTGGGCTAACCCTATCCTGGTGACCACAGCAGACTGTTTGTGTGGTGACGTGCAGTCCCTCTGCAGCCAGCCAGGGGCTTGCTAGCAGCTATAGAGCTGTAGCCCAGTGTTTACTTCACTGTCTGTGGAGCCAGGGGTCATGAGTTCAAACCCACAGTGGTGTTATTTGATAGGGCTGCCCCAAGCATTTCTATTTTTAATGTACATTATTGCTGCCAGCAAAAACACCCTCAGCTTACTGTACCCATAAGGTGACTCAGAGGGCGCTTTATAGGGCGCCCTATAGGGCACCTTATGGTTACCCTCCATATAAGGTGCACTATACGTTATCCTGTAGAGCGACTTATAGGGTGCCCTATAGGGGACATTATAGGGTGCCGTGGCGGACAGTGCACTTTATAATGTGCCCTATGGAGTGCCTTATAGGGTGCCTTATGCTGCACCTTCAGTTACGGCACGTGAGGGTGAGTTTGCTGGCAGCAATTAATAAAATACAAATAAAGTGCTGCAGGAAACAATACTTACATTTCAAAGCTGATGCCTCAGCTAGCCTTACATATTAGGCATACTGGGGATCAAACTCATGACCCCTGTATCATCAGTCAGTGCCTTAACCATTGTGCTACACTGCTATTCCTCCTTGCATGTCAGCGCACCTACTTATGATTTTCATGCGTTTAAATGCACAGTGCTGCCATCAAAAACAGTGCTATGACCTTGCTGTGCCTCATAGGGCACCCTATATGGTGCCCTATAGGCCACCCTTTCAGCAACATTTTAGGGTGCCGTGGCGGACAGTGCACTTTAAAATGTGCCCTCTGGGGTACCTTATGGGGTGCCTTATGCAGCACCTTATGTTACAGTGCTTTGAGAGTGCGTTTGCTAGCAGCAGTAATTAAAATAAAATTAAAAAGCCTCATAATGCAATATTACACATAAATGGTAGTGCCTCAGCCAGCCTTATTCATTGGGCACAGTGGGGGATTGAACCCATTACCCCTGCATCATCTGTCAGTGTTTTTACCATTGTAACGCAGCCCTGTTCCTCTGTTTTCACATCAGCGCGCCTGCTTATGCTTCCTGTGCGCATTCCTCGTGTGCTACTGTGCGCGGCGCGCGCTATTCCCGTTTTGCTCTATTTTTGACCGAATCGCCCACTCCTTATATGGCATCCTGCAGACTACCGCGCCGCTCACGTTAAGAGACTTTAGTAAACATACCCCTAAGATTTTGAAAAGGAATTTTCAATGTAGGGGGTACCCTTCTCATGTGATACATCACTCATATAAGAGAGCACTGTTTAATAATAGGGAGTTATTGTTACAATTTCGCAAGGGAAATCAAGAAGATATTCACAACGTGAATCTTATAACCAAATATTTGCCATATAGTGCTCAAATTAAAAGAATTCTAAAAAGACATACTAATGTGATTAACAGTATCCCGGGGTTAGAGGAAAAGACTATTTTTTGCTTCTGGCAACGTCATAAAAACTTAAAAGATTTTTTGAGCCCAGCGGTGAGACCTTTGGACAATCAACGGAGAGAAAGCTATCATGGCCATAAAAAAAGTGGGGATTGTAAAATTTGCAAAATTACTTTAGAGTTGACAGAATTTCATTATCACAACAGGATCTATGTTTTAAAAAAATCAACGTCCTGTGGGTCAAATTATGTTGTTTATGGTATCCAATGTTCGTGCCGTTTGGTATATATAGGGAAAGCTATTCGTCCCTTTAGAATACAAATGAATGAACACCGTAGTAGGTTAAGGAAGCTGGAAAGACACTGGCACCATTCGCACTCGGCAGATGATCAAAGAGCATATAACTCCCACCTGGCAACACATCGTGAAGCAATAACAGAGAATATGAGACAATGCCACACAGCCACTCTAAAAAGATCACTGAACAAGCCACACGACCTGTTCGCTCTCGTCAAGAACCTAACAAAGGAACCAGCTTCGGAACAAACTATCGAGATCCACCCTCAAGATTTTGCTGACTACCTGCAATCCAAGCTAGTTCAGACTAGCAATACCCCAGCACCCGAAGTCTCTCTCGAGCAAAACTATCGAACACCGCTCACCATCTTCTCCACACCACCCAAACAGCAAATCGAGGACACTATTGCTGCAATCAACATGACAACTGCTCAAACTGATCCCTGCCCTGCGTTCTGGATTAAAGAGCTACGGTCTGACTTTAGTCCTGTTATAGCCAGACTCATGGGCCAATCCTTTGCGACGGGGACATTCCCACAATCCCTCAAACACACGTCCATAAGACCTTTGCTAAAAAACAGCAAGCTTGACCCCCCAGAAGGTTGACTCTTACAGACCGATATCGCGTATACCTCTACTGGCAAAGATAATTGAGAAGGAAGTTCAAAGGCAAATTCAAGAACACATAGAAGCCTCCGCGCCACTTGACCCATGCCAACACGGTTTTAGAGAGGCTCACGGAGTTGAAACACTCCTCACCACCCTCTTCAATAGCATAATATCTGGAACTGACAACATCCATCAAGGGATTGTCCTCATCTTCATGGACATTGCAGCTGCATTTGACTCGGTAAGCCATGAGCTTCTGCTGGAGCATCTCAAGGAGAAGGGAATCACCGACAAAGTGCTGGATTGGTGCAAGTCCTACCTTTCTGACAGATGGCAGCACGTACGATCAGGGGCTACATCATCAGATCCTTTCCACCAGAAGCAAGGTGTCCCGCAAGGATCCTCCCTCTCTGCCCTGATGTTCAACATATACATGCAGACAATCTGTGACCTTATCTGGTCTTTCATTGTTATCTGCCTGATATATGCAGACGACTGTAATCTTCTGACTTGTAATCTTCTGAATATGTAATCTTTCGGTCTTGTAATCTTCTGGTCTACTCTCCGCTTGGTCCTGGGTTCATTTCACAGAGACAGTAGGGTAAGCAGCACAAATAAGACAACCAACCAGGTGTGGCTTGGAAACAGGTCTTTATGTAGAAATAGGCTTATTACATAGGTATAGAACAGAGTTATAAGATTGTTAGAAAGCTGCTTCAGTTTACATCAATGAATCTGTGTGTGTGTGTGTGTGTGGTGTGTGTGAGAGAGAGGCAAGAACATGTGGGTCAGAGCCTCATAGTAAGAAGAATAGGGAGAGAGAGAGAAAGAAGTGGGGGAGGGGAGAGAAGTATGGGTCAGAGCCTCATGGCAAGGTGTGTCCGATGAAAATAGGGAGAGAGAGATCAGAGAGAGAGAGAGGGGGGAGGGGTGAAGAGAAGTGATTATCAGAGCCTCCTGTCCTTCATGTCCGATGAATAGAGGAAGAGAGAGAGAGAGAGAGGAAGTGTTTCTGTCCTTTATAGTGAATTTTCTCTAGCACCTCCCTTTGAGGTCTGCTATTGTTTCCAGTCACCTCCCTTTGAGGTCTGCTATTCTTGATTTAGCAAGGAGGGGCTGCAGACCAAGCTCAACAGGCCCCGAGACTGACATCACCAGGGGGTCAGAGTTAATCTCATCTTGTAAACTGCCCTCATTAACTTTGAAGACTGAAATCACCAGAGTAACAAAGCTGCATGAAATCCAAGGTCTGGGGAACAGCCATGACACCTATGCTAAGCATAATGTCATGTTGATGTATGCTGACATCTCCCACACCTTTTTTAGTTTTATTTATTATTTGTGCCTGGAAATGGTGGAAGCAAACCTGTGGTACCTGTCCCAGCTGCCATTACATGATGGTAGGTAGCTTGACTAATACCTCCTGTATTAAATACCTTGCTATGTCTAGCAGGTCCCCTGTCCTGCACAGTACTGTCTCTAGTGTTCTAGAGATAAACAAGTCCCCTTATGAGTCCAAACCTCGTGTCTTAGGTAGGGCAGCCACTACTGGGGGGGGGGGGGGGGACCCAATATGCTACCTCTGTGCCCGTCTTAGAGAGAGTGAACAGTGCAGAAGGGCTGCAGGAATTATTGAGGAGGTTAAAGTCAAAAGGTACCAGGATGCTGTGAGTGAGGATAGGAAGCAATCCTAGACTGCAGCTGACTCTGGTATTCAGTGTAATAGGAAATACCAAATTAGCCAAATTAGCAGGCCAAATGAGCCTGGATGTAGAGGTAGGTGCTGGAGAAATTCCGTGTAACTATCTTAAAATGTTGTTGTTCTGTAGGACATGTGCTGCAAGGACATGTACATGTGTTTCATTTTACAATACAGGAAAATTATGATAATGCATAGCAATATTTGTACAGCAGTTAAAATAATAATAGGGTAAATAAAAACATTAAAGACATGATCAGCAGTAGGTGAGTAACCAAATAACAATTCCCACACAGACACATGAGCAGCTTGTAGCAAGTGTCCAACAATTTGTTGAATGTGTCCATTCTCATAAGCGATGGTGTGATTCACTTCAGTGGATGTTGTTTTAAGGTGATCAATATAGGCATGGAGTTCTGTAAAGTTGAGCAGTTTATGTAGTGTCTCTTCTCCCATGCCAAGTGGTAATGGATGCACAGCATATGAGATAAAGTATGGAATGTCCATAGAGTCATTGGTAACCAGCGGTGTGGAATAAATTGTCCCGTTAATGGTGATGGAGACCAGTGATGTATGACTGCACCAGGTATTGTTTGGTAAATAGTTTGAACTGTACAACAAAGTGTTCTTGGGAAGGCGAATGTCATGCATTCTGGGAGCAATCGAAAAAGAAACATTCTGGGGAAAGAACAGATGAAAACAAAAGTGTCCAGCTCCAAGGTAATACAAACTGTGTGAGGTAGTCAGGGAATATGAGAGCTTAACAGTCAGAGAGCAAGACGTGGAATTGTTCCAGCAGGAAGTGTCAGCCTCTTTAAACTGGTGAGGTTGACACTTGAACTGAAATGTAGTCTGCTCACACAAACTGGGGTCCATCGGCTTGAATGAAGTCCAGGTGTCGTCCAGTGGCTGCACCCATGTGAGATGGTCCACAGGATACATAAGCATATTATCAAACTTCACCCCAATATTAACAATAGGATAAATAGCTGTGTGTTGTCCTGACCATGGGATCAAAGTACAGATAGAGCAGCCTTGCGGTGAACAAATGGGAACACTAACTGTCCACCAATCAAGGTGAGCTATAGCAAATTCAGGTATTTTGGTACTAGCCATATGGATGAGAGATGGTGGCCCGTGTCCTAACTTAGCAGTGATCAGAATTTCCTTTAGTATAGTAATAAGCTCGATCTGTACTTGATCACAGGCAAGTGCCCAGGAAATATTCTTTCCCAATCTATATTCTGCATGTGCTAAGGTAACAATTTTCTGTTCTATAATGGGAGATATAAGAGCAAAGGTATCTACAACTACATTGGACAGTTTAGAGGAAGCTTCATTAATAATATGTTGTGAAGTAAAACCATCAGCGGCATGCTGAGCAGTGGATCCCATTTTATTACGGAGCACCTCTATATCAATTATATTAAGGGCACCCAGTGCAGTCCCTGTGCCACCTACAATTGTATCAATTAATTCATGCTTGTGTCGAAATTGCTTGGCTCGGGGTGTTACTGACTGCATATCAAACCAAGTATTGAGCATTTGTATGTGGTTGGCAACAAACTGAGAGCAATTTGGATATTTGTGAGTAACTAGAAACAATTTGGGAAATAGATGCCAAGTAAGAAAATGGTATTCCACATCATATAAAACATCGTGTGGTGCATCATATTTAATCTGAAAGGGATGTCCTTCCTGAAATGGGTGGATATCAGAAAGGTAGAGTACAGGAGGAGCAGAAGTGGTGGGAGGGGTGGGATGAGGGGTGGTAGGTAAACAAGATATATCCAAAAGGAATGAAGTCTCAGTGATGTGCGGTTGATCACTCACAACCCATGTATAAGTTATTTTCCAGCAGGAAATATTGTACAAAATCAAAGCATGAGGACCTAGAAAGTAATGTTCTGGAGGTGCCCTCAATTCTTGTGTCCTTTCTAGAGAAGTGGAAACTGGTGGCTCCCACTGTACTTGAGTGATGTTTAATGAATAGAACACTGGCTTGTCCTGTACGGAACAGAAACTCAGGATGACCAGATCCTTTCCTTCCGGGAAAGGTGGGGATATTTCTTGATAGCGATATGCCCCACCTGTGGAGTTAGCCCAGCCAATCGTGCATATTCGGATGATAGTTCCTGTAATGAGACTGGGATAGACGAGAGCAGATACCAGCACAACATTAAACCGAGACATAATAAAAGCTAACTTGTTTCACTCTACTAGGGAGTAAACTAATGCTCCCCACTTATACTATGCAACAACAAAAAAAATAATTTTTACTACTTATTTACATAACTATTAAACACATGTCCATTATATAGGACACATCAACTATACAGCAGAAGTAAATAGTTACCGTCCTCAAGCGACTTTTGTTCAGAAAGCAGCTGTCCGTGCTGTCTTCAGAAAGCAGCTGTCCGTGCTGTCTTCAGGTGGTATCTGAAAGCAAAGACTGATAAAACACGTATTACCCATATGGTTTCAACTGGGTGATGTGTTTCCAATACTGCTGGTTGTCGGGAATTAGGATTTGGTATAGGCTTGGGCCTAAGGTATCAGTAACTAAGTACGGTCCTTCCCACTTTGCAGTTCCAAAGGGGAGGTTTGGTCTAGGTCTCAGAATCATCACTTTACTCCCAACCTTGAGGGGCCTTCAATCAGAACCTTTTGCATGTACCTCCTGCAAATAATCTCTAGCTTTTTCTGTGTTAGCTAGCACAGTGGTCTGAATTTCTTTTAGATGTTCTTGCAGGGATTTCATCCACTCATTGGTGAGAATTACGGTTTGGTCCTCTGGAAGAAAAAGACTCAGCATATTTTCTCACCGTTGCATTGGCCTTCCCATTAAGGCTTCATAGGGTGCAAAACCTGTGGATTTACAGACATTAGCTCTGATACGCATAAGGACTAAAGGGAGCACCAGATCCCAATTTTTCCCGGTCAGATTAAGCATAGGGCTGAGGTGGGCCTTAATTGTTTGATTCATTCTTTCTACCTGCCCTGCTGCCTGTGGATGGTATGGAATGTGGAGATGTTGTTCTATGCCTAGAAAATCAAACAATTCCTTGATGAGCTGAGAAACAAATGCAGGACCATTATCAGATTCAATAGTCTTGGGAATGCCCCAGCGTGTAAAAAATTGCATAGTTAGGATTTCTGCAGTGGTTCGAGCAGTTTGATCTGGGACAGGGAATGCTTCTACCCAATGAGAAAAGGAATCAACAACAGTGAGCAAAAATCTATTTATCCTAGCTGTTAACGGAAGAGGGCCCACATGATCTATTTGCAATCTCTCAAATGGGCCACGAGGAGGTGCTCTCATTAACTGTCCCCTTCTCTTTTTAGGTTGCCTCCCAAATGAAGCACAGATTACACAGGAGGAAACATGATCCTGTATATCATGTTTCATTTCTGGCCACCATACCAACCTATTGAGGATAGTCTGCATTTCTTCTGCTTTAGGATGTCCCATAGGACCTGCACGATGAACCCAATGCATCCATTCTTTACCTCGAGCTCTAAGGATAGCTATAACCAAGCCCTCCTCTCTTTTTGCACATAGAATGTCTTTCTCTATAGCGAGTGTGAGAAAGGGTGTGTGCTGATATAGGTTATCTTGGGCGTCCTGCACAAGCTTCCTCAAATTGGAAAGCTCAGGGTCCTTTGTCTGCAGTGCTACGAAGTAATCTGGTGGTCTTATCTGATCATAATCTGTGGAATGTGTAGCAATAGCAACCATGCGTGTCTGCTCATACCAGGGCCATATGAGGCCTACATGGCATGCTTCCTTGGCTAGTGAGTCTGCTAATGTGTTTCCTTTCACTAAAGGGCCTTTCTTCCTATGTGCCTTCACTTTAACTAAATGTACTCTCTGAAACTTCTCACTCAGTTCTTGTGCATATCCCTGTGGAAGCACAGTCCATGCATATTGTTTATTCAGCCACTGAAAGGCTGTTTTGTACTGGCATTCAAGGGCCAGGGGCAGACTCCAAAACCCATTGGATATGTCTAAAACAGAGAAAAATTTACATTTGGGGTTCAGTTTAGAGATCATTTCAGGGTATGAGGCTACCACGGGCACTACAGATTTTGAAACTTGATTCAGGGCACGGAAGTCCATAGTGAGCCTGAAGGAACCCCCTGGTTTAACTATCGGCCAGGCTGGTGAATTGCATGTGGAAGAAATAGGTCTAATCAGACCCCTCTCCTCCAGTATCTTCACAATTTTAGTCACTGGTTCTATAGCCTGATGAGGTACTGGGTATTGTTTCTGTGGTGTAGGATCCTCACCTTCCAACAGTATTTCTGTGTGCATTTTCCCACAATCTAACTTGTCTTGAGCCCAGACTGGAATATCAGCCACCTCTGAAGGAATTACACACAGATCATACTGCTGAACTGCCTTGGTGCACTGAGTTGCTAACTGCATGGGAATGACTTCATGCACTAAAGTTTTAGAAGCACTTGAAGTTCCTGAATACTGCCACAATTTAAGATTAGCCATATCCACTACCAAATTTAACTGGCTGGGAACATCAATTCCAATTATTTCTTTTGGTGTGTTCACTATAGTGGAGGCAGTGGTTTCCAACATTTCCTTGTTTTGTTCACTGTACACAGGGATACCCCATTTAACTGGGATAGCCACAAATTTGGAAGCTGTGTCATTAATTCCTTGAATTTCATAAATTTCCATATTTTTCTGATCTGCAGTGGGAGAAGCTCTGTTTGTAAAACTAATTCCAGCCCCTGTGTCAATCAAAGCAAGTTTATCCTGACCCCCTACTCTACTGATAACATTGGGGCGTCCACAAGAGTCCAGTATCAAGGATGTTACAAGCCTTAAACTGTATTCTGGGCCTGTGTCTGTTTCATCATCCAGAGGTTCTGGAATTGAGTCCTCTGCTGAGAGAATGGAGGCAGGCTGGGCTATGAAGGCTTGAGACATTTTGATATCTGAACCCAGGAGGTCAGGACATCCCTATGCACTAGCCTTGTGCTTGTCCTGAGCTGCTTGTATGTCCTGTTTTAATTTATCTATTTCTACCTGCAGTATGTATTTGTCCTGTTCCCATTTAATTTTCTCCTTTTCTAATCCATCTCTCTGTGCTTTGAGCTCCTGAAAGGGAATGTAACCTGAGGAGTTTCTAAAAGTACCTCTGCTTTGTCCTCTCCAAGGTGTCTGTCCCCTGTATCCTTTGTCTGTGTTTTTTGTGTGTTGGGAGGATCCCTCAGCTTGCCACTTCCGTGCTTCTGATACTGTTATGACCTGCGAGGGCTGGGTCTCCCAAACAGACCCAATTATGAGCATTAAAGTATCAAAAGGGGTTGCTTTAGGGTCTTCAGAAAATAACAGAAGGTGTTTTGTAATCTCAGGGGATAGCAATTCTAATAAAAATGCCTTATGCATGCTCTCCCCATAATCGTCTGCATTGGGCCAGGACTCCTGCTCATTAAGAACTGCTTTTAAAATCCAGGCTCTATATGCAAACTCTTCCAGTGCATCATTTGGTAGAGGTGAAATAATTTTAAATACTTGCATTGGGGAACAGTGAAATAGTTTCTCAATGCCCCTTTTAACCAACTGGTATGGGTGAGTGAAAGAGCCAACTTTATAATAGTGTGGCCCCAGAGCCAGATGCATAAGTCTATCAAAGTCTGATTGTTTTCTTCTGTATTTCCCTAGACCCCAGTGAATCAGAATATCAGTGGCCCATTTACACCAGTCATTAACATTAAAAGGCATAGGACCAATTTTCTCAACTATCCTTTCCATGTCTCTGTCTTTTAAATTGTCCTGAAGCATCACTTTAACTGGTGCTCTGAGTTCAGTACTGGGTGCCATGTCTAAGTCATCTGAATTATCCTCCTGACACAGATCCTGATTATTGCTCTGTTCTGGCTGAGATAAACTGTCAGGATTTTCTACCTCTGATTCAGCTTTATTTTTTCCATTCCTAAGTCCAGCTATGCATACTTTAGTATTCTTTTGTTTCTCAATAGCTTGTATGCATGGCTGATAGGGTGTGTCATAGGCATAAGGCGCTGAGGGAGAAATGGGCGTATATTTATTCTTTTGTTTCTCAATAGCTTGTATGCATGGCTGATAGGGTGTGTCATAGGCATAAGGGGCTGAGGGAGAAATGGGCATATATTTCTTTTGTCTTTCAGAGGCCAATTGATCCTTAACGTGCCTCAATTCAAGTTTTAGTGATTCTAATTGCTCACTAACAGTTATAAAAGAATTTGTGGCTTGGATCACTTGAGTCCTTTGCATAGAGATGCAAATTTGTGCCTCCTCAAGGTCTTTGGTCAGTTGGGTACAATGAGAAGTCAGTTCAGTATTGTCCTGTTTCATGCTAATGAGCCCCCTGCACATGCCTTGGATAAAAAGGCATTTTCTTTTATTTGTTTTCTTTTTGAATTCTTGATAATGGTTTAACATTTGTCTTTGAATATTATACCATGATGACTCAGGGAATTCACCTTCAAAGGGACCACCTTTCCTCTTACAGTATGTCAGTACTATTTGTTTCAGTTCTTTAAAATCAAAGGCTTCCATATTTGAGACTGCAGAAAGGCTGTAGTTGGACTATCTCAAATGTGCAACCTTGGAAGGAGGAATGCTCACTTTTATGAAGAAGTGAGACTTAGAATTATAGTTGGAATGGCATAAATTTTATGGGTGTTCAGTAAAGAGTACTGGCATAAAGACCACGCCTTAAAATTATACCTGAATAAAAGTGCTTATCAGCTTTTAACAGGGTGGAAGTTTAGGATGAAATTATAGTAAGAAGGGTGTTAGGAGATTAATAGAATTGTCAGGTATTATATCAATTGCAGCAAGCTTTAAGCCTGCTCTCACTAAGATACTTACTGATAGGAGACAGAGAAATAAAAGGCAAAAGGGACAGGAGGTAATAGCTTTATCAGGAAAGATATATATTGTATTCAATGAGGGACTGTTTTACCTGTGTAACTCTGTCTTAGCAGCTCAAATACTATAGAAAAATCTGCAGCAAGCCTATACATAAAAATAAGACAATTGCAAGCCATCCTATGTAATGTCCCTAGGTGTAGGTAATAATTAAAATTCAGGATTATTAACAGAGCCTTTTGACAATAAAAATCTCACCTTGTCTAACCCACAAAACAAAGTTATCACTGGAACTTTTCACTAAATCCAGCCTGTAACCAAAATTGTAAATTGTAAATGGTCACAAGGACTTTTGATTTTCCTGTCGCACCCTGTCTGAAATCCACTTTAATGTATCAAACAAAATTATTACTTACCCAACTGGAGATCTGCTGTGAAGTCTGAGACGGCCCCCAAATGTAATCTTCTGAATATGTAATCTTTCTGACTTGTAATCTCCTAGTCTTGTAATCTTCTGTTCTACTCTCCGCTTGGTCCTGGGTTCATTTCACAGAGACAGTAGGGTAAGCAGCACAAATAAGACAACCAACCAGGTGTGGCTTGGAAACAGGTCTTTATGTAGAAATAGCTTATTACATAGGTATAGAACAGAGTTATAAGGTTGTTAGAAAGCTGCTTCAGTTTACTTCAATGAATCTGTGTGTGTGTGTGAGAGAGAGAGGCAAGAACATGTGGGTCAGAGCCTCATAGTAAGAAGAATAGGGAGAGAGAGAGAAAGAAGTGGGGGAGGGGAGAGAAGTATGGGTCAGAGCCTCATGGCAAGGTGTGTCCGATGAAAATAGGAAGAGAGAGATCAGAGAGAGAGAGAGGGGGGAGGGGTGAAGAGAAGTGATTATCAGAGCCTCCTGTCCTTCATGTCCGATGAATAGAGGAAGAGAGAGAGAGAGGGGAAGTGTTTCTGTCCTTTATAGTGAATTTTCTCTAGCACCTTCCTTTGAGGTCTGCTATTGTTTTCAGTCACCTCCCTTTGAGGTCTGCTATTCTTGATTTAGCAAGGAGGGGCTGCAGACCAAGCTCAACAGGCCCGGAGACTGACATCACCAGGGGGTCAGAGTTAATCTTGTAAACTGCCCTCATTAACTTTGGAGACTGAAATCACCAGAGTAACAAAGCTGCATGAAATCCAAGGTCTGGGGAACAGCCATGACACCTATGCTAAGCATAATGTCATGTTGATGTATGCTGACATCTCCCACACTGCCTTTTCAACTGAGAACCCAGACCTCTCTCCACTGATGAACTGCTTTAATGCAATATCCAACTGGCTCCTAACCCAAAACATCAGGATTCAACACAAGAAAACAGAGGTCCTATTCATTACAAGGAACCAAAATTTCTCCACGCCGCCCTTTCTAATAGTCAAGGATGCAAATCTCCAGACCAAACCCATCAGGTATCTCGGTGTCACTTTAGACCAGCGCCTGGACATGAAGGTGCACATAGGCAACATACTGAGAGCAGTGTATCATAAGATCCGATCCCTCAGACACCTACGATCCTTGATGGAACCGGACGACTTCAGGACAATTTATCAGGCACTGATCATACCACATATCGATTACGCAAACTCAGGCCTGCATGGACTCCCCCAAGCCACCCTGAACCTGCTGCAACTTGCGATGAATGCAGCAGCAAGAGTCCTACATGGTGCATCCAGGAAAGATCATGTGACGCCCATCCTGAAGCATCTCCGCTGGCTCCCGATACATGGCAGACTCACATACAAAACTTTACTGCTAACGTTCAAAGCCATCAATGGGCTCTCATCCTCATCCCTAGCAGAGCTGACACTGACTCTACCCTCCAATAGGTCCAGAAGATCGATAGCAGTCAATACACTGACAGTCAACCAAAATCAATAACCAATGCACCCAGTCAACAGCTAGCAGGGCCTTCAAATTTTGTGCACCCAGATGCTGGAACACCCTACCGCCCCGCATCCGAGCAATCCCAGACCTAGCCCAGTTTAGGAAGGTCGTGAAGCATCATCTCTTCCTCCTGTACTATCCGGTAGACAGTGCGATAACAGCCCATCCACTATCTAGCCAGGGAAGTTTTAAGTAAACTGTACCTTGCAAAACACCTATGACTAAGACTAATGATGTAAAGCCTACTATGTTGCATATATGTAAATAGTTACCCCAAGTTATCCAAGTTTTAATACTTGTTTATTGTAAACACAGATCACCCAATGAAATGTGTAAACTTCTATGTTCAATGTAAACCGCACTGATACTGAATAACGCGGTATATAAGAGACTGTAAATAAATAAATAAGCTTTAAAAGAAGAGAGGCACCGATAGTAGATCATTGCTTGGTTTTCAACCACAAGTTTGAAGAATTATGCTGCTTTTGTTTGGACCAAATAGACATTGGGATCAATGGTAGGACACGTGATCAAAGTTTACTAATCCGAGAACAGCGTTGGATCTATAATCTGCAATCAATACATCCTAATGGGTTGAATGTACAGATTGATTGGACCGCTTGTGTTTGAATATATCCAATTCGAGTGGGTTTTGGAGTGGATTGTGCTATTGCTTCTTTTGGAAATGGAAGATGTTGCTTTGGAAGATCCCAATCCACAAATTGTACAAGCCATCTACATCAGTTTTCGTTCAGTTTAACAACCTTACAATCGGGATGGGAGTATCCTGTGTCGTGCTCTCTCTGGCCAAGCGGTAGCCACTGGTATTGCAAGGCTCTGGAGGGTGGTAGTTGTGCCTTCACTGATATAAACCACAAAACACTTCTTTCCAAATTAAAGGGTTTTATTCCCCGTCCCTTGAGGGTACTTTATATTCAGGAACATAAATCAAATGCCTTGCTTGGACATATAACATAAAGTAACAAAAGCAAACAGAACTTGCTTCCTTCAACTTCCAAAACAACAAATAAATGAAAAGAACAAAACAGCTTAAATACTTCAATATGGTTCTTTCTCCTGTAGCTGACAGCACAGCTTATATCTGCTTTACTTAGAGAGAGCTGCAGCCTGTTGCTTATAACACTAAAGCTAGGACACAAACTAATTACTTATCTGAGAGAGAACTCAGGTTCAATCAAGGTCAAAGAGCAGTCCATCAATTCTGGCATATCATATTCTTCTGCATTTTGATATTCCATTAACTCCGGCTGACTGGAAGGCTCATTCTGGACCTCAGTAGTAACGTGGTAGAATGGCTGGTTAACCTCCTCAGACAGGAAGTTCCTCTCTTCCTTAGAGCTAGTGTCTCTCTGGGAATTACCATGTATTCTAGAGTTGAGCTTTTCAGGGCACTGCCCCTGCTGGTATTTTAGAATATAGCTCAACTCCTGGTTTGCTCTGCTAGTGGGATAATTAAGGGAATTTCTCTGCCGGTTCCGGCTTCCCTTTTGTAACCCAGCTGAGCTATATTGGAGAGCTCGTGACGGAGTTTCACAGGGAGCTGTGAGCTTACAATGACTACAAAACTCTTCAGCTTTATCTGGTAAGTAAAACCTTTTTCTTCTAGGGTTTTTAAAACCAGAAGAAGGGATATTTTCAGCCTCTAGATAGTGGGACCTTGTGTGCCTATTTCCATACCTCCAGGGTTGTCTTCTTTCATATGGCAAATCACTCTTGCATTCACTCTGTGCACTGGAACCTGCAACTGCAGTCTTCTTACGTCTCTCTGGCTCAAACACACTATCTGGCTGTTGATATCTCTCAGCTTCATTCAGGTCTTCGGTTCCCCTCTGACCTTCACGCTGGCTCTCTAGTTGCTCCAAAGCCTCATTGTCACTCTCTCTTGCATTCTCATACCTGCTCCATGCTTCCCAGGGTTTTAGCTGCCTTTGCTGTATTCTCTCAGAGTGTGTCCGTGGCTGCTTCAGCTCCTCTCTCTCTCTCTCCCTCTCTCTGATTGCCTGGGAGCCTATTTTATCCCAGTGTTTCCTTGCTCCACCCCCACCCAGCTGAACCCTGTCAGGTAAAGTGAATTCCCTTCCTGTGCTGGCTGGGTGTGTCTTCATTGGGCTTTTGCACGTGTTTCTAGGTTGCTCATGGTAACCATTTGACATTTCCTTGTTTACCCTGTCACTTTTTCTGTGTTCCTTTATACTGAACTGCATTTTCTCGGGTTGTTCGGGGTCTGCACTGTTACACCTGTTAATGAAAGCTTAACAATTGACTGTGTACTCTCAGATGAACAGGTAGATCTTATAAATTTGGTCTTCCTGTTTCTAGCCCGCATGCTTGGCATTATTTTGAATGCTGGACTTGTGGTTAGAATGAATGGATTAAGATACTGAAGGTACGCATTCTAAAGGGATTGACTTTGCATTTGCTGTGGATATGATCTATAAGTGTAATGGGAGACTACGGTGAATTATGCATGTTTTTACTGTTTCAGTTAAAACAGCGAGTCTGAACATTGAAGCTGCCATTGAACATCTGGATATACACCCCCCCCCCCCCCCGAGGAAACCTAGTGTTTGGTGAAACGCATAGGCGCTGAAGATTGGCGTTGGGGTTGTTGCCGTCTTTCAGATAAGCACATTTGGCTATATTCCAGAGTGCTTTTGTTTATATTAGAAAAAAACAGCTGATAATGGCTAGACTGATGCCGTGGGTTTGAAAATGAAGAAAAAGAGTAAAAAAGGAAAAAGTGAATTTTTGAGGCGACATTAAGAGGTCATTGATGCAAAAGGATGCATTGTGATTAGGCATGATAAGACCTATTGCATAGCCCCACTTCAGTCTGAGACCTCGTTGCTCATAAATACCGTACTCTCTGAATTTAGTGTTGGGGCATTTTCTGTAAGTTGTTGACATTTTATTTGCTCTAATAAGGGACCACAATAATAGGTTTTGCAAGGTATGTCAGGACATTCATATCACTTTTCTACATGCTGTTGTAACATCTCTGAGTGCACAGAGATATTTTGCAGTGTCCTGGTCATCTGTCTCATCCGTTTTCATGGGTAGTTCGCACGAGCACCACACCATCAGTGTGAGGAGCAGCTATAGGACGGATGTTTCAACTGAGGAAGCGTGGCCACATGTAGATGGGCAACAGAAAAGCCATACATATTTTCAGAATTCGCCGAGGACAGAGACATCCAAGCCGCTTGCTACGTACACCCATGTTCCGGGGTTTGGGCGTGCCGCACGGAACACGTATCTGTCCCCGATTCCAGACCCAAAGGCACATCCAGACTCATGAATGCAGAATTAGGGTCAAAGGGGGCCCATTTTCATTTAGACATGTCTGCGGGCTGGATGTGCACATTATGGAATTGTGCTCTTTGAGTACAGAAACAATTGAAGGATTGTAAAACAAAATTTTTCCTCTGCCAATTTTCTTATTATTAGGTTTAAAGAATGGATTCAGAATTCATGCTGAGATTAGCTCATGTAAGGTAAAAGCTAACAGTGAAGAAACTGTGATGCCTTTCTAAAGTCTTACTTCATCAGCATATATTTTGACGGGCATATTTAAAATGTAAATTTTAAGAAAAGCCATTGCTTTGTGCACCATCTGCAAGTCAGAACACTAACACCTAAACTACAGTCCTCCAGGCCTCTGAGTTCTGCCGAGAAATAATATGAGGTAGTGATTTTTCAATTGCTTCCCATTTAAATTTTTAACCTACACATATATAACAAGTTTAAATCATTACTCAAGCTGCACTTGGAATATAACTTTGACCTTTGAGAATCTGATTTGAGTGATCAGAAACACATGTGAAACATAGAAGTCAGCATATACTGCTGTGTGATTTTATCGGAAACTTGGGTATGCCGTTTGGAGTAATTGGAACTTGGAATGTGGAAGCCGTTTTTACAGGGAAGTAGGGATAAGGCTTCCTGCAGCTAGCCTCATATAAAAGAGTGAGTGTAACAACAAGAGTCAGTCATAGTGAACCTGATAATAAAGTCCATGAGCATTATAACTAGAAGAAATATCTACTATTGAGTACTGCTATGGCAGTGTTTTTCAGTTAGCTATTTAAAAGGAAGATGTTTCTAACCTACAGTAAAAATATTATACTATGGCCATTCTCACATAAGTGCACTTTATCTGTTCTGATCTTGGAAACTAAGCAGAGTGAGCTATGTACAAGGAGATATGTACAGGGAGGGTAGGGGAGGTATGGGGGGGGGGGGTGTCAGACGGATTGGTAGATAGCCCGTGGGGCCATTGGTCAGTTTATGTGATGCTACTATAGTGTTCAATGAAGAGCGTAGTTTTGAGCTGCTTCCTGAAGTCCTTGAGGTCCATAGTTGATTGGTGAGAGTTTAGCAAAGGAATCTAACAAGTCAGGTTCATATGAAGTGCTACAGTCACCTAGCAGCATCCTTATCTTGATGGATCAATAGTACAGTTTGCCAGCTGGAGAAATACTGGGGGGGGGGGAGGGGCAGAGAGTACAAAACCTGAGGGGCCAGAAAATTTTCAGTCTGCAAAAGATCAATGACAATCCAGCTGCAGTTTTCATGGGATGCTGCCTCCCCTCCCCCTGAGTCTCTCATACTATCATGGTTATTCTTCCAGTGGTCTTCTCCAGCTGCATGACTTGATGCACTATTTCAGATACTTAGGTACTGGACTTGCACAAATGTTTGCATTGTTGTCCTTATATCTACTAATATATGGGTCGAAGTATGACTATCCTCCATCACCTACAACAAGTACAGGGATGAAAGCCATACTCAACATCTTGTGTTGGAGTTCTTCATTGCTGAATATACTAACATATCCCTTAAAACTGGACCATATTTGTATGCATATGAAACAAATGGGTACCTGCATATGGTCTAAATATATGGGATATGTTAGTATATTCAGCAATGAAGGACTCTTCAACATAAATGATGAGTATGATTTCCATCCCTGCAGTCATTGCAGCTTACGTCCACAGGTTATCACTGAGAATCCTATATATCTACCAGGAAGAAAACCTATTTATATTCATTTTGTTGAACCTGCAAAACTGAGGGAGTGATATATACGATTTAATGACCATGTCTTTTTCTTATATGTTGAATGCACAAAACAGGATCCAATATACACACAAACACTATACTCTTGTAGGTGCAACTTCACAAATGGAAAAAATCTTGGAGGAAAAAAAGACCTCAGGATCTTAATGCAGCCAACATAATCTTCCTCTGCTTGAGCCATCACTGGCTTACTGCGGTCATATATCCTTACATCACAGGTTTTTTAAAAAAAACCTCCAGATTTCTATCAGCTGGAACTTTTCAAACAGCATATAATCACTGGGATTGATAGAATTTATGACTACAAACTCATCACTTATAAATGGGTACGTGCAGACATAAACAGCAAATCCACACACAGCACAGCAACAACTTAGCTGAAAATGGATACTTCTCAACAGGCCATATTCATGATCTGTTGGGAAGTACCCATTTTCAGCTAAGGGAATATGACCTGTTGGGAAGTAGTAATTTTTGAATAATGAAATGAAATACGTTTTAACTTTTTATTTGGCTAAAAATAATCTTTTTTTCTCCCTCCTTGGATTATGAATTGGGTTAAACTGCAGGTAAGCTGGTCCATAACCCCCCTCTTTAAAGCCATTACATCAAATAATGAAACTTCCTGCAATGCATTCAGCCAGACTTGGCAGTCCTAGGAGCAAGGTTCATATAACACAGTCGCGTGCAACATAACTTTAAATTTACTTCTCACTTGCAGAGCCAGCAGGATACACTGGACTTTGCAGATAAACAAATTGTAACCACAGAAATGTGATTTGTGGCTGTCAAAAACTGATAGCTAGAGAGGAGTTACTAGTCACGCTCTAGAAGTTCACAATAAGTGTGTACACTAAATGTATTTATTTTATTTAACAAGTTTTCTATAGCGCTTTATCATTAGAATCAAAGCAGTTTACAGTATATAACGCATGAACAGATCAATTACAGAGAACTCATGTAACAAACATAGGTTGGGGTAGCATGCAGGTGATGCTCAGGAGCATAACTTATTTACAACTGAAGTATGAAGGTGTAGCTTGAATAGGTATGTGTCATGAGAGGATGTATTGGGTGTCCTATTTGAAGTGTTCAGAGAACAGGAAAGATTTTAGGGGTTTCCTGAAGTCTTTGATGTCTTTTGTTGTTCTTATTTTTTCCGGCAGTGAGTTCCAGATGGTGGGTGCGGCTAGTGAAAAAACCCTCTTCGTTATAGTCTTATTGGCTTTCGTATATGAGCTGGGGATTGGGATAGTTTCTCTAGTGTTTTATCTCTTGGGTCTATTGTTTGGTTCTGAACCTAGCAGCGTCTGTAGAGAATCATTAGCTTGACTCTTTAATTTCCCCATGTCAAAATGGTTTCCTTAAACCATCTCTCTGCCCCAGATGGGTCCCCTTTTCTGCTAAGATAGAATAATGAAAGAGTACATATATAGAAAAGTGGACATTGAAGTGTTGGACCTATGATTGTACTTTGAGTACACTTGGCAGTTTTTTAATTAATGCCTTTAAGCATGGCTGTATGATGGTTTATTCTTGAAAAAGCACCCTTTAGTTTGAACACTGAGACCATATAGGATTAGCTATTTGATATGTGAGATTTTTCTCTTTCCTGTGGTTGGGTTCATGCTGTAACTTTTCTGCAATAGGAATAGTTTTAGAATTTTACATAGGCACCCTATAATAAAATTACACCCCTCCTCCCCCATGCTAACAATTTTTCAGTGTGAACTTGCAAAGGTGTATTACATAGCACATAAAAGGAGGTTGTTATAGAAGCTCTATTTGCAATTTACATGTGTATTATCAGGCATATATACTTGTAAATTGTATCCACGTGTAAATGGCCATTTTAGAAAGGGACTAGTTCACATATGGCTGTCCACGCTATGTCCAAAGTACATGGAGGCGTGCGGGGGATCTAGCCTGTGCAGGACAAAAATCTACACGTGCATCCCACATTACATATTGTCTACGCCCGGATTTACACTTGCTCTCTGACACGAATAGGGATTTAAAAAATTCTTGTTTGGCTAGTCTTTTCAGGAGGAATTAAGGGGGATATAATACCTCAATGTTTATTTCCCTTTGCAAATTGAAATGAGGTAAAAATGGAGGCTTTTGTAGGTGATTAAGAGTGACTACATGCCTATGTTTGCAAAATGACTCAAATACACATGGAAGTTGCCGGGCTTCCCCCATCAATTTTTCCAACATGTACATTTGTGAAATGGCTCCTCCTGCTGCACGCGGATATTCATCCCCGAGTAATCCGTGCACCTCCTTTTTCGTATTTTGCCTTTATCAGAGCCGTTTGTAAAATACTGACAAAATTGTAAATGTGATGACCTCAATGTCTTGATTCTGATCTCCACGTCCTATGTAAAATATGCCTTAACAGGGGTAATTTTATAACAGCTTGCCTAAGTTGAGAGGACAAAAAGGTGCCTACTACTAGCCTATTTTATAAACACACCTAACAACCTATGTGTATTTATAAAGTACTAGGAATAAACTGGCAGAAATCATGCGCATTTGAGTATTTCATAAAGAACACATGCAGATCACGATTCTGCCTGTGGTCTGTCCAAACTTGATCCCGTGTTGCATAAAAGGATGTGCCTTCTTCTCACTGCATGTACCTTTAAGCACATCACCTCAAAGATAATTTTGTAAGAGGCCTTTTATATAAAGTAGGGTTTTCCATGCTTGAAAAATTTATAAAATTGCCTAAGTCACCGATAGAAATTCTCAAAAACACCTATGCGTCTTTATAAAATAAGGGTGCAATCTTGAGCCTGCAGTGGTCAGCATGTTTTTAAATGCCAGCTGCCACGGGTAAAAGTAATCTGGATCTGCGATGGCAGCGTCTGAACAGTGGCTGCTGCTGAATATCTGCATTTTGTGGTCAGCACTACAGATTCGACATTCAGTCCTCATACATCTAGAACAGTTTGTTTCCTATCCTAAGTTAAGTGGATATTTATCCAGAGAGTGGCACTGAAAATCACCACTATCCAGATGTGTCATCGCCTCCACAGCTCCCCCCACTGCCGGGATAGTGATGCGATGGTCAGAGAAAATATTCCGTGGCACTGTCCAGATAATGCCACTGAATATTGGCCTCAATGGGACTTATCCTTTCAAATATCGCCCCCTAAAGTCCTAGAATAGTCTCCACTAGCACACAAATTCTCTTACACAGATTTAAACTGCTCTGAGGTGATGTAAATGTGATTATGTGCTTAATATATGCACATATGAATATCACAGCACTGCCCCATGCAATCCAAATCACAAAACTAGGAACACTTAAATATTTGCAGATCGCATAGAAATAGGCACCAAATTTCTGTATACTCGATACATTCCCCCTGTACAACTTTATAAGAGCAATTTTCTGCCTGTAAACCATGCCTGACAAATGTGGCTGCACATTCAATTTTTCGTGAGCTGTATGTTAAATATTTTGTAATACAAGTTTCATTGCATAGGATTCTGATGATACTCTTTGATGCCCACTGTCTCTCTTTTTTGAGTGGACTGAAAAATTCATAGGGTCCAATACTCAAAGGGTAATATCCGGATCCCTGTGTCAGATACAGTATCTAGATATTGCCGTTAGCTGCTACTTCTGCTATCTGTGGATAGTCAGTGACACAATGGAGATACAGCTGCGGAATATCCTTGCAAAGCACATTGGCTCTAGCCACATAATGCTGGGGCTATTGTGGGCGGAGCTGGAGCTGAGTTCACAGTTATCTGGCTAATGGAGACATGCAGACCGCTAACCGCATAACTACAGTAGCTGGTTAAAGTTAGGACAGCAAAAAGAGTCTCCTAACGTTGTCCGGTTAGCTATCCGGATAGCAGGCTGAATATGGCTACTAAATGGATAACAATTCCAGTACTGCTGAATCCAACTATTCAGTGCCATCCACTGCTGGGATATCAGCACTGAATATCTAGATTTTTTATAACTATGGCACTAATCTTTAAAAATAATGCTGAGCTCTGAGCTGAAGATCGGTCTCATAGCTTTTCAGTTGTTGAGTGCAATCGAGTCGATGTCAACTCCTGGTGACTCTGGATTAAGAACATAAGAACATAAGATATGCCATACTGGGTCACACCAAGATCCATCAAGCCCTGTATCCTGTTTCCATTAGTGGCCAAGCTAGATCACAAGTACCTACCAGTTTCCCCAGAAGACACAGGTTCCGCAATGCTTGTATTGGGACAAGCAGTGGATTTCCCGGGTCTCCTTTAATAACACAGGTACACTACCAAAAAACTGCCTCCAGTTTTGCAACTGATTCCTATAGATTTTGGGGTGCTGAATCCAGGAAAAATAGCCAAAATGTTCCATCACGTCACGTTTTCTTGCAAAATTAGATTTCTTACCCATATAAGGAATGTTCACATAATTTCTTTTTAGCCGACTGCAGTTTATTTTCTTGGCCCAAAATAGAGGTTGTAATGGTTAACTAACTAGAAACACTCCCTCATGATATTTTAGAGTGTTTTGTATTCATTTTATACATTAACAGGACAATTGGGAGGCGGGGGGCTAAATCCAGTACTCGCGCTGGCGCATGTTCTTTCCTGTTCGCCTCGCCTCGTTCGCTCGCTCAAACACGGTGGTTGTGACATGAACGTTCCTGTCAAATTTCAGTTTCTTGCAAGTTCATTATTACCTTTTGTTTGCTCAGTCGTAATCCAGCTTTATTCCGAAGTGGTTCACTACAGTTGTAGTTTGCAGTGCTGTGTATTTGTGATGGCTCACAGAGCCAGAGGTTGCGTCAACTCTCCGGACAGTTTTTGTTTTATTTGTGGGGAATATACCGTGAAAAAGCGGCAGAGGAACATTTCTGCATTTATTAAAAAAGTATATTTCGCCTATTTCGGTTTGAAGTTAGGCGATCAAGACAAACCGTGGGCTCCTCACAAAGTGTGCAAGACATGTGAGGAAGATCTACGCTTATGGATGAAAGGTAAAAAACAAGCATTTCGTTTCGGAATACCTATGATGTGGCGTGAACAAAGAGACCACAGCAGTGACTGCTATTTTTGCTCTTGCATTGTGAAGGGATACAACTTAAAAAATAAGAAAGTAATAAGTTACCCCAACTTTCCCTCAGCAATTAGGCCTATGCCTCATAGCAACAAAGTATCTGTGCCTGAACCACCAAAATCTTTGGATCATATTTGTGTGGACGGTTCTGATCATGATGAGACTCATCAGATGGCTTTTCCCGATGAGTCCAGTACTTCCGAGTTTGAAACTGAACCAGATCTGAAACCTGAACTTTTCTCTCAAGCTGACTTGAATGATTTAGTCCGGGATTTAGGACTCCCAAAAGATGCTGCCCAACTGCTAGGTTCTCGGCTTAAACAGAAAAATCTATTGTCACCAGGAACAACTTTTTATTGGTACCGCAACCGCGAGACACAATTTTTGAAGTATTTCAGCAAAGAGGAAGATTTGGTATTTTGCAACGATATATACGGAGTGATGGAAAAGTTTAAACTCAAGTATGATCCTGCTGAATGGCGGCTGTTCATTGATTCGTCAAAAGACAGCATAAAAGGTGTTCTTCTTCATAATGGCAACACATTCGCTTCAGTTCCTATTGCTCACTCTGTTATTCTCCAAGAAAAATACGAGAATTTGACCCTGATTCTTCAGAAGATTCGTTATGATGAGCATAAGTGGATGATTTGTGGAGACTTTAAAATTCTATCCATGCTATTAGGGCAGCAATCCGGTTTCACCAAATATCCCTGCTTCCTTTGCTTGTGGGATAGCTGGGCCCGCGACCTACACTGGGGGAAAAAAGACTGGCCAATTCGGGAGTATTTGAGACCCGGTGAGAAAAATGTTCTTCATGAGAGCTTGGTACCTCGTGATAAAATTCTATTACCACCTCTCCACATTAAGTTGGGTCTCATTAAGCAATTCATCAAGTCCCTTCCAAAAGATGGTGAGTGCTTTCGGTACCTTTGCTCAAAGTTCCCCCGACTTTCTGAAGCAAAGCTAAAGGAAGGAGTGTTTGTTGGCCCTGATATAAGGAAACTCATTTCAGATGGAGCATTCGCTGAAACGATGTCTGAGAAGGAAAAAGAAGCCTGGGATTCCTTCAAGGATGTTGTTCTCAAATTCTTGGGGAACAGGCGGGATGAGAACTATAAGGATATTGTTGCCAGGATGCTCAATGCCTTCAAAGAACAAGGCTGTAACATGAGCCTGAAAGTCCATTTCTTGCACTCCCATGTGAACTACTTTCCCGAAAACTTGGGGGCGTACAGTGAAGAACAAGGTGAAAGGTTTCACCAGGACATCAAGGACGCAGAGAGAAGGTACCAAGGAAGATGGAACACCACTATGATGGCTGATTTCTGCTGGTTGTTGCTGCGGGAAACCGCAGATGAAAAATACGCCAAGCAGCGCACCAAGAGAAGCATTCGGGGGAAGAAGAAACGGGCCCACCAGGAGATTGATTGACCCAAGAATGACTTTAAAATCTAAACTGTGTTGACAAATATCGTGTTTTTACTAAACTTTGAAATAAAAATTTGCTAGTTATTACCACAGTGTCGGATCTCATTTATTAGAATTTTATTTTCACACCATCGGGTGTTTGTCTTCATGTATTGCAATGGTGCGGTTTGCGTTTTCTATTCTTACATACATACCTGTACAACATTTTTTGCACATTTCTTTGCTTTGCTTTGTGTCTAACCTCGCTCTTATATGCTCAGTGTTTGTGCACATGTATGTGGCTGTTTTAAGTGCAGACAATTTTGCTACCATCACAGTGTGTTTTGTTGACATTACTCTATTCTTATGTGCTGCCTTGTTACAATTTTCTTTATTCTTATTTGAATAACTACTAAACAATTAGTATAAAGAATTCATCCAAGAAACTTTTATCTCGATCGCACTCAATCTGAACCGTTCACCTCAAACTGCTAACCCAATGTAGCAAAAAATCTGTACGTGATGGAGCAAATTGGTTACCAGATTTGGATTCAGCGCACCAAAAAACGTAAAAATCAATCGAAACATTAGAGGCAGTTTAAACAAAAAAATTTTTAGTGTACCTGTGTAATGGTTTATGGATCTTTCCTCCAGGAACTTGTCCAAATCTTTTTTAAACCCAGCTACACTAACAGCTTAGAAACATAGAAACATGATGACAGAAAAAGACCACAAGGCCCATCTAGTCTGTCCTTCCATAACAACAACTACAACAGTCCACTTTTACTACATTCTCCGGTAGCAATTTTCAGAGTTTGATTACACGTTGAGTGAAAAAATATTTTCTCTTATTAGTCTTATATGGGTTACACTGTAGCTTCATTGCATGCCCCTAGTCTTTCTGGAAATGGATAACAGGGGTAACATATGCCCGTAGCATGGGTGTATAAATGCCCGTAGCATGGGAAATAAGATCCCTGATGTTGAAGCTTTGGTGGGAGTGGCCGACTTGGATTTAGTGGCAGTTACAGAAACATGGTTCACAGAAAACCATGACTGGGATGTAACTCTACCTGGTTATACTTTATTCAGAAAGGACAGGGTAGGAAGAAGGGGAGGAGGAGTGACATGATATGTAAAAAATACTATTAAAGCTTTGGAAATACAGTGCTTAAAAGGGAGAGAAGAGACATTGTGGGTTAAACTAGAAAGAGGGAAAGTGAAATCTATTTGCATTGGTGTGATATACAGACCTCCCTCACAGGAGGAAGAGGTGGACAGAGAGTTACTTGAAGACATACGCAGCATTGCTAGGAAAGGGGAAGTGTTACTGATAGGGGATTTCAATATGCCAGATGTTGATTGGCACATTCCTGCTGCAGTATCATCTAGAAGTAAAGAGATCCTGGATTTTCTACAGGGAGAATTATTCAGGCAATTGCTAACAGACCCCACACGTGAAGAGGCCATACTAGACTTGGTGCTTACCAATGGTGAAAGAGTTTCTGATGTTATAGGGGGAGATTATTTTGCATCCAGTGAACACCAGATGGTGTGGTTCAGTAATAGGACTAGCACTGTTAGAATCCATTCAAAGATGAGGGTCTTAGATTTTAGGAAGACTAACTTTGCCAAGATGGGCCAATACCTCAGGGAGTAGTTAGTGGGATGGGAACAGCTGGGGGATGATGAAAGGGGATATTTTAAGGGCAACCAACCTTTTTGTTAAAATGGTAAATAAAGGTAAAAGGAAAAGAAGACCCATATGGCTTTCGAAAGAAGTAGCTGAAAAGGTGAAGAAAAAGAGGGAGGCCTTCATGAAATACAAGAGATCACAGAGAGAGGAGGACAGGCATCTATATTTGGAAAAACTTAGAGAAGCTAGCAAAGTAGTCAGGAAAGCAAAGATTCAAAAAGAGGAGGTAATAGCCAATGCAATAAAATGGGGGGATAAGACATTTTTCAGATATGTTAGTGAGAAGAGGAAGAGCAAAAGTGGTATTGTCAGACTCAAGGGTGAAGGGGAGGAATATGTAGAAGCTGATCAGGAAGTGCAGGGCTTTTCCGGGGCAGCAGAGGGGCGCAGGGTGTGGAGTGGTTGATTCTGCCGCTGCTGAGAAGCAGTGGCAGCAGCCTGTCCACACCTTATTTTTTTGTTTAAATTTTAAAGGCAGAGTGAGGTGGCCTTTTTGGGGACATTTTTTTCTACCCGAGGCGACCGCCTCACTTGGCCTCATTATAGAGCTGCCCCTGCCTATTCATGCTTTGGACTTCCGAAAATGGGCATAGAGATATTTCCAGAGGCATTTTAGAAGCAAGTTCTGTGAATTTCATGAGCATGAGAACATCCAAGTTTGAAAAGGGATGTGGTGGAGGTGTGGCTGTGGTATTTCCAGGAGCTTGGACATCCCTTGCTGATCTCAGAAACATCTGTCATCAAATCTAAGTTTAGATCTGCTCCAAACATCCAGAGGGCATAGAGGAGAAAGCACTCCAACATCCCCAGTACTCAGCACAGTTTCACTGTTAGCAGTAGTGGGGTTTGAACCCTGGCTTCCTTGTTCTTGGCCCCCTTGTTCTTGGTATGTGAGGACTCGGAGACTGGATAGGGTGGAAGAGTAGGGACTTAGGGTTACTTGGAGGGATATTTGGGAGTCTGGTGACTAAGAAATGAATTAGAGATTAGGAGGGCAGTGGGGAAAAGGTGATTGGGGAGGGGTATTAGTAGAGCTGTGAGACCAAAAGCAGAAATATGGGGAGAGGAGAAGGTTTGAAGGGTCTTGGAAGGTTTGTGGAGGGATTGGGGATAGATGAAAAGATAGAGTGCTATAGAAGGGTGGAAGCAACAGGAAGAGACGGGTCTTCCTTGAAGGTAGTGAGACAGCTTATAAATGGGGGGAGGTGAAGTTGAAAATGGAAACCTGGATTTGGGAGAAAATGTGGTCTTGGGTCTTGGGCAAGCCACTTAACCCTCCATAGCCCATGTTCCCTGTAAAATAGTTATCTCCAAGTTATAATGCCCTGTTCAATGTAATTTCAGTTTGTTCAATGTAAACCGCACTGATGCAGAATAGCGCGGTATATAAGAGAATGTAAATAAATAAATAAATAAATAAGGAAGAGCTTGGAGGTAGAGAGAAGATGTATGCTTGGAATGAGCTGGGCTGATTAGGGTAAGAGAGTCAAAAGGTGGTAGATGAGGCTTGGGAGGAGGTGCATACAGAAGGAGAAAATGGGGACTAGAAAGTGAGTGAAAGATGGGGACATAGGAGGCTGGCAAAGGAATGAGACAGGTGGGAATGGAAGGACTAGGGAAGTAAGGTTTGGAAATGGAAAGACGGTGAAAGGTAAAAAGAGGAAGACTGAAGATTAAAGGACAGAGAGGGAGAAACGAAATGAATCTATAGTTAAGAAAAAGTCAGATGAGAGAAATGGAGAAAAAAAGATAAAACAGAAGGATCAGTGTTGGAAAGAGATGTAGGGAAAGAAAGGATGAAGACATGGAGTATGAAGAAACAGAAAATGGAAATGAGATCCTGGAAAAGGATTTAGAAAAAAATCAACAAGATGAAGTCGAAAAAATAGACCAGGACCAGCCCAACTAAAAAAATTAAATGATCAGACAACAAAGGTACAAAAAGTAGAAGATTTTAGAGAATGAAATGTCAGTTTTGAAAATGTGCATCTTATTGTTCGTTAAAGAAGGGAATGTACTTTTGTTTCTTTCTTCAGTTTTCCACTGCTCAGTGTCTGTTTTGGAAATTTTCCATCTCAATTTTTGTCTGCATATTTTTTTTTCTAATTTGTAGTCTTATTTTTTACTACGTGATGGTCTTGTTTTCAATGTGCAGCCGAGATGAGGGATTCTGTTAAAATGTTTGTTCTGTGTAGGAATCTATAGTAGTTCAGTTTGTTCACTTTTTTCCAGCTGGAGGTTACTGGTATTCTGGAATATTTGCAGTACTAATTTTTCATAGGTAGGGTTGGTGCAAGTTGAATTCTTTGACTTGGTTCTAGTGTTGAGTATTCATTTGTAGGGTTTTATGTTTGGCAGTGGAGGGAGTTGATGATGTTGTCACTGGTGTTAGACCAGAATTTGAATGGAATCTTTTTTATATGTTGAGTTGTAAAGTAAAAACTCTATTTTTGCTCTGCATCTGATGAGTAAGTTTTATTGGTGAATCTGGGAGTGTCCCATATGAAAGAATAATTTTACCCTATCAGACAAATGAACAATTATTCCCTAGTCAAAGGAAATTATATATTCGCTGGCAAACACATAATTAGGCTTAGGGGTATGTTTACTAAACCGCGCAATTGTGCGGGGCGCACATGAGCGTGCGCTAAGTTACCTTAGCGCACGCTAATAGTGCGTTTTTGTGCCCCGCACACGTGCGTGCTGCACTAACGGGCCCGCACAAGTGCGCGGCGCGCTGATGTGCGATAGAGGCGTGGAAAGGCATTCTGAGGGCGGAGGAAGGCTCCCGAGGGGCGGAGGGACGGGGTCAATGGGTGGAGAGTGGGAGGGGAGAGGCTCCCCGCACAGGAGCGGGGCTGAAATTCGATGAAAAAAAATACGGCGAGTGAAACCCTCGCGTTAGAGCCGATTTAAAGGGAAGAGAAACCATTTATGTCAGCAATGTACAGCAAAACCAGGGAAACCTACAAAACGTGAGCAGTGTGATACATGTGCACAGAACAAAATAGCAAATAAAAATTGAAAATGACCACAACAAAATTCTAATAAATTATAATCCAGCTGGACAATAGTGATAGTCATGGAAAACATCAAAAATCACTCCCAAGAAAGTCCCAAAAAAGAAATATGAATTTTAGAAGGGTCTATGCTCCGTCCCCATACAAGGTGAATGATCCCACAGTGAAATTGTGCAGAGCAGGGTTTATGACTCCTTTGGCCAGGTTTCCTATCTCCAGGGACTACCCTGTCTCTGTGGCTGCAGTGTGGTGCAGTGAACACAGACAGTGTGTTCAAGAGCCAAAGATCACCAGTTCAAGTCCCAGCTGGGGCTCCTGCAAACCCAATCCCCATATTTTACCCACCACTAAACCATGATAGTAAAGACCAACCTTTTTTGCAGATAACATAAGCATGGTCCAAACACCTCTATTTTACCCTACAGAGCACAGACACCAGAAACATGCGCATTACCTAGACCACAGTCCCCTCAATGCAGTCCTGGAGGGCCACATATCATTTAGCTGTGATGCTGTCAGCAATATAAGTCCATGTCAGCATGGTGGCGGAGGGGAACAGTTGGTGGAGGGGGCAGTGGCTGCTGCCCACAGCAGACGGTGGCCTAGCCCCCTTCACGTGGGTGCAGTGCCCTCCAACAGACAGGCCCTGTCTGACAAACAGCCATGGACTCCCCAGGGAATGCACTGCATTTGTGCTAAGACGGTGGTGCAGCAGACACAGCCAGTGCCTTTAGGACCAGAAGGTCACAGGTTCAAATCCCAGCTGGGCTCCTGGCAACCCAGTCCTCTTATTTTACCCATGAAGAAATCATGGTAGTAAAGACTGAACCATTATTGCTGAGACCATACGCATGGGTCAAAAACCTCTATTTTACCCTACACAGCACAAACACCATAGAAATGTGCATTACCTACGGCAGAATCCCCCAAATGCAGTCCAGGAGGGCCAAACACCATTCAGTTTCCATGCTGCCTCTAATAAAGATGCCTGTGCTGCATATCTATGCACCACCCCCATGGTATGCAGATGTATCCCATGCATATTCATGAGGGACAGCATGAAAACCCGAACAGTGTTTGGCACACCAGGACTGGAGTTGGGAACCTCTGCCGTAAAGCAGCAGCCAACAGGGCCAGACACACCCACACCCACACCCACAGGCCCCATTGGCTAATGCCTCCTGGAGAGGCAGGACATTGGGCCCTGCGTGCATCTCCCAATACTAGCACTTGCATACCTTAGCAATGCCACCGTACACCTGGGTATACGGTACACACCTATCAAACGTTTCCTATGATTACTGGCAGATAGCAAGCCCTACGTTAAGCACAGTTTGCTCATTGAGCTCCATCATAACAATCTTTCTGATGTCTGCGGTGTGTGCTTCAGGTCTGGTCTCTGACAGTGTTTACCACCCTGGGGAGTGACCCCCAACAGTATTGCGTAGCATATCCATGCCCGTACTGTGCCCAGGACTGGTGTGGTGGGCAGGGCTGCTAAACTCCTCTATAGTAGCACAATGCTGGCATAGGTGTGGGAGTGTGTGTCTGTCTATACAGTGTGTGGTGGCTGCAAACACCTTCCACAGCCCACACTGCCAGCACAGTTGCCAGTATTGGCCTGCCAATGTGCATAATGAGGAGCAAGGTACCATGGGTATAGCCCGGACAGGGTGACCTGGCCAGGATGCATCTGCACAGGGCATAGGGCACTGGCTGGGACATTGTAGTGCCCGGCCACCACCTACACAGACAGGGTGACCTCAGTCTGTCCTGCTGGGGGATCACTCTCACCCTGACTGTGCAGTGACGACAGCATGGCTAGGTACCCCCATCATGCTATATAGTATTTCTCTCATGTGATGTTTATGGGTTTCCTTTTGGGGCCCAGTCACTGATTTATCTGATTGTTGTGTATACTGACATCCCAGTTCTGGGTGCATGAATGTCCACTGGGAACATGCACTATGGACTAGCTAGCAGACTGTTTTCAGCTGATATGTGTCTTGATGGAGTGGCTTGCAGGGTGCAGTGGCTGAAGGCTTGCTGCAGGAGAACATCAGATAATGGTGGGTTGCAGCTTAGCATATCCAGGCCTAATGTCTGTCTGCTATTGTGTTATGGATGTGTACAGAGCTGCATTGACTGTGCTGTAGGGTGTCTGTTCCCCAGCAGGACCAGGGTTGATGGTCCCCTCTACTGCCACCATTGCAGGGAAGTAGAATGTGGATCTGTTGATGGGAGACCCTGTTTGCCACCCTCGGCATGGGGGGGGGGAGGGGGGGGTGGTGGTGCATGGCCCACCTTGGGGTCCATGGGGGCTACACCTAACTGAGACAGACAGAGATATCCAAGGTGTTTCTGCAGAAACTACCTATCTCACACATTAACACTGCTTTGGACCTCCTGCATGGCCTCTTTCAGCCATGGAAGGTGCTGTGGACCTGGTGCTGGGCGCCTCACCGCACCCTCAGGGTGAGCACAGTACCCGCACAATGTGACGGTGTGTAGCTACTCTGTGCCAGTAAAACACACAGTCAGTACCTCCTACCAGGCCAAGGTGCTGTGGGGGTGCACATGGTCACTTCCCCCTACCAGGCCGAGGTGCTGTGGGTGTGCATTCCCCATCTTGTGTTTATCTGTGGACAGCTGATTTGCATGTGCAGTGCATCATGGGTACGGGTGGGCTAACCCTATCCTGGTGACCACAGCAGACTGTCTGTGTGGTGACGTGCACTCCCTCTGCGGCCAGCCAGGGGTTTGCTAGCAGCTATAGGGCTGTAGCACAATGGCTACTTCACTGCCTGTAGAGCCAGAGGTCATGGGTTCAAACCCACAGTGGGGTTATTTGATGGGGCTGCCCAGAGCATTATCTCTTTTTAATGTACATTATTGCTGCCAGCAAAAACACCCTCATCGTACTGTACCCATAAGGTGCCTCATAGGGCGCTTTATAGGGCGCCCTATAGGTTACCTTATGGTTACCATCCATATAAGGTGCACTATACGTTATCCTGTGGAGCAACCTATAGGGTGCCCTATAGGGGACATTTTAGGGTGCCGTGGCGGACAGTGCACTTTATAATGTGCCCTATGGAGTGCCTTATAGGGTGCCTTATGCGGCACCTTCAATTACGGCATGTGAGGACCTGTTTGCTGGCAGCAATTAATAAAATACAACTAAAGTGCTACAGGAAAAAATACTTACATTGCAAAGCTGATGCCACAGCCAGCCTTATGTATTAGGCACACTGGGGAGCAAATTTATGACCCCTGTATCAGCAGTCAGTGCCTTACCCATTGTGCTACACTGCTGCTCCTCCTTGCATGTCAGCACACCTACTTATGCTGTGCATTCCTTAAACTGCACAGTGCTGCCATCAAAACCATTGCTGTGACCTTGCGGTAACTCATACGGCACCCTATAAAGCGCCCTATAAGCAACATTCTAGGGTGCCTTGGCGGACAGTGCACTTTAAAATGTGCCTTATGGGGCGCCTTATGTTAACACGCTTTGAGAGTGCGTTTGCTAGTAGTAGTAATTAAAATAAAAAATAAAATGCCTCCTAAAGCAAACTTACCCATAATAGGTAATGCCTCAGCCAGCCTTCTTCATTGGGCACAGTGGGAGATTGAACGCATGGTCCATGCACCATTGGTCAGTGTCTTAACCATTGTGCTGTGGCTCTGCTCCTGTGCTTGTGCATCAGCACGCCGCCTTATGCCGCCCAATATTAAAATGCCTCCTAAAGCAATAACATGCCACCTTATGCACATCAGCCTGCCACCTTATGCTGCCCATTTATTTATTTATTTATTTATTTAGTGTACACTTGTATCCCGCTGCTTCCAGCGATCAGCAGCGGTATTCTATACATAATGGGGCGGCTGTACAGGCCGGAATTTGAACATACATTGATTTCAGGGGGGGTGAAAGGCACAACAAGCAATTACAATTTTTACATTGATTGTATAAGAGGAGACTTTACGTATCTACATTGGATTGTACTAGTGGAGGCTTTTCATGTATCCATATACACGTATCTTACATACTCTGACTAGGTCAGGTTGAAGTGAGTTTTAAAGAGGTGAGTCTTCAGCTTCTTCCTGAAGTCCTTCAAGTCTTTGTTTGCTCTTAGTTCATAGGGCAGTTGGTTCCAGAGTGTTGGTGCAGTAAATGAGAACGCTCTGTTGGTGGTGTTTGCGTTACAATTTCTCATGCTATTCGGGACATGGAGGGTGTTGCTATTTACTGTTCTTCTGTTTCTGATGATTGGTTGCTCGGATATTAAGGTGTTTAGGTATGAGGGTGCTATGTTGTAAACAAGTTTGAACGTGGTTACTAAGAGCTTGTATTGGATGCGGGCTTTGATGGGGAGCCAATGAAGTTCGATTAGTACTGGAGTGATGTGTTCGGTTAGGCCTTTTTTCATGATAACTCTAGCCGCCACGTTTTGTGCTAGTTGCAGAATGTTAAGCGTTTTTTTGGGCAGACCCTGTAAAATGGCGTTGCAGTAGTCCAGGTGGGGGATGATGAGGGCTTGTGCTACTGTCCTGAAGTCGGCGTGGTCGATAATGCTCCGAAGTGGTTGCAGGATTCTTAATTTGTGGAAGATGGCCCGATTGGTGATGCGGAGGTGCTTTTCCATATTTAAGTTGCTGTCCAGCATTACACCCAGGTATTTTATTTCAGGTTTTGTGGTATATACATTATTATTCATGGTAACCGTTGGAGGTGGGTTGAAGTCAGGTTTTCTTGATATGCACATCACTTCAGTTTTTTTGTGGTTGATATACATATTATTTTGTTGCAGCCAGTTTTGTAGTTTACTTAGGCATTTTTCAAGCTGATTGAGGTTGGGGTTGTTGATGTCGAGATGAGTGTAGAGCATCAAGTCGTCTGCGTAGATGTGGTAACTGATCTTGTGTTTTTGCAGGATTTCGCAAATGGGCCGTAGATATAGGTTGAACAGGAGTGAAGATAAGGCAGAGCCTTGTGGTATGCCTTGAGTTTGAGGGAATGCAGAAGCTTTAGCATTGTTGAACTGGACTTGCTGCATTCTGTTATTTATGTATGATGCAAACCATTTCAGGGGGGTTCCTGATATGCCTATGGAGGCAAGTCTGTCCAGGAGTGTGGCATGATGCACTGAATCAAAAGCGGCAGATATGTCTATAAAAATGAGCATATACATTTTGCTTTTGTTCTCAAGACCCTTGTGTAGTTTGTCCATTAGAGCTAGTAGAAGGGTTTCCACTCCATGATGTTGGCGGAAGCCGTATTGATGATCATCTAGGGCATATGTAGTATCAATGTGGTCCTGCAGCTGTTGTTGCACAGCCTTTTCAATAATCTTGGCTAAGAAGGGTATGCTGGATATCGGACGGTGGGAGGCAGGGTCGCTCTCGTTGAGAGTTTTGTTTTTTAGGATGGGTCGTATGAGAGATTGCTTAAGTTGTGCTGGCATGATCCCTTGTAGTAGAGATTGGTTTACTATATGGGTGATATACTTGGCGGCATCTTGTTTCACTGCTTTGATCCAGGCTGCTGGACAGGGATCGAGGGGGGATGTGGTGGAGTTCAAGTTGGTAATTATGTTGATGATTTGTCTGTTGTCTATGCTTCGGAAGGTGACCCACTCTTGGTTTTGGTTTGCACTTTTTGATGTGAGGGTTTTTTGCTGGGTGGTGATTGTAGCCATTTCTTGTGTGCGGTGTGCGGGTGTTTGTAGGTTTGGCTTGCTGTTTGGTGGGCTAAGCTTTCTGGCATAATGGTCGGCTAGTGTTTGGGCTGTCATTGTGCCGTTTTGGTTTGTAGGTTGAGACGTCTTGGTGAGAGATTTGACAAGTTCAAATAGTTCTCGAGGTCTGTTGAGGGCTTTATTAAGTATGGCGGTGTGGTGGATTTTTTTCGCCAGGTTGATTTCGTGCTTGTATTTTGTAAGGAGTTTAAGGTATTCATTTCTATTTAAATGCCTCTTAAAGTAATGCCTCAGCCAGCTGTCTTCATTGGGCACTGTGGGGGATTGAACCCCTGATCTCTGCACCAGTGGTAGGTGTCTTAACCATTGTGCTGTGGCTCTGCTCTTCTGCTTGTACATCAGCGCGCCACTTATGCCTCCCGCGCAGCTTTCTCATGCGCTAATGTGCGGGGCGCACATGGGTGCCGCACACCTTAGCGCATATTTAAATCCCGGTTTTTCTTTTTCAGAAAGAAACGCCCACTCCTTATATGGCACCCGCACACTAGCGCGGCCCGCACATTACCGGGGTTTTAGTAAACATACCCCTAAGGGTGTATTTGCAAAAACTATATAGATAATATTGGGCTATTTAAATTGCTAAATGCCAAAGGAAGGGGCAGAGAGAGACCACAGCCACACAAAACTGTCTTCTGTTAACACACTTAGTTGAAGACCTGATTTGGCCAAGTTTCGGCTACTATGTCTGCATCAGGGTTCAACATATAATTTAGCAAAACTTACGGTCCTGGTCCTAGCCCTGCCCCCACAGGTTACTTCCGGTTCTGGCTACACCCACTTCTTTTTTGTCTACGAATTAAGTCCTGATTGCTCCTAAAATGGATAGAAAGTGAGCCAGCTCATAAAATCCTATCATGGTTTGATGAGTCTGCTGTTCTTCCTAAGAGAAAGCAATATACTGATGGAGTGTCCTGAGAACAGCACTCAGAAACCGAGCAATGTAGAGATGACTGACTGACTCATGCCCAATGTGGTCCCAAGAATGTCTGTTCCTGTTGGACTTGCTAGCACTACCATGTGAATTTTTACTTATGCAAAATCAGACTTTAGTAAGGATATACAGAGAACAAAGAATTTTGGTTCTTTTCAGTTCATGCTGCCTTTCTTCCACCAATGTTTGGACATTTTTTCAGTTCATTACACAGGTTCATTTTAATATGCCTTTTTAAACATGCATTAAAATTTCTTAATGTGTGCTAATCAACAACATACCTTAACTCATGGGTTAATAAATGGTAAATGAATTTAACAAGCTCTAAAATTTTTAAGACACTAATGAACTGAATGGGATATGTTTACTGAAATGAGATAGTGTACCACGTGTTAAGTCCTGAAATTCAGTGCAGGGATGACATTGACCCTGGGCTAAGACATGGATGCCTGCCTGTTGTGGCCCTCTGTAGTTAGCATAGCTTCCGCACTATCCCCATGCTAAGCAGTTTGCTGCAATTAATATGGGTGCATTTCACGCCACCCACTGAGGTAGCTGGTTAGCATGCGCTAATGATGCCCATACAAACCACAATGTGCACTGCCCAGTCTCCACCTTAGTGGGAGAATGCACATTTCACTTTCTCACAGGTGCCAAATTGCCCGTCTCTCACTCTGGACTTTCCTCTGAAATAGAAGCACTGCGGTATTTACGTATCCCTTGAGGTCTTTTATTCCCATTTTCTCCTGGCTAGCAATGGTAGATCCTAAGAAATAGCAGTGATGATTGCTGTTTCAATTTCTTCCAGATTCCTTGCTCTATCTTCATTCCTCTTCATAACCTAGCAATCACTATGTAAGGCAAAGTCTTTGTGTGACACATAATGATTTACAGGTCTCCCTTGGATCTGGTACAATTTATTTTGCTAACTATACTAATCTTCACAGTTGGAGGGCAAATAACCTCCAGCACCATCATTCATTGTTACAGATCATCGCTGCATCCTGCTAACATTTGAGAAAGTGGCCATGGCTGATGAAAGCAACACTTTTACTTTACATGCAACGTACAGCAAAGATTCACCAGTTGCTGATGGAAAGCAGCTGTATTTCTAACCACTTTCAGAAAATTAGATTGCTGAAACATCAGGCAGATGGAGAGTTCTGAAGTATCGCAGCTCAAAACAAAATCATGATTTTAAGTTTAAAAGGATTCTGACTTAAATGTACTAAGGGAGTCATTTAAGAAGCTCTGTAATGTCTGGAAAAGCCTGGAGGTTTGCACTGGTGGGGGCAGGAGAGGCAGGTCATGAGTACAGGCGAGTGCACAAAGCGCTTCAAGGTCTGCTGTGGCACCGAAGCGGCTATCTCTGTTGCTACTTTGAAGCGCGGTGAAAAGATCGCAGTGCCAGCCCCTCCCTCAGAAGAGGGAGAAAGGAAGGAAAGGGGAGATGATGGATAGAATTTGAAAAACGCTTGTTTCAGCCAGCTTTCAACAATAAAGATAACAGGGACATTCTCTCTCATCACTGAAATAACTTTTCCCCTTCATAGGAGGCGAGCAGGTGAAAATCAGGGGTTCTTTGAATACTGCCCTGGCGCTGCATGTCTAAAACGGCAGGCTGGGACGTGGATGCGGAATCACACACACATGCGTGTTCTGAAATGCCGTCGCTGATACGTCTAAGTGGCTGATCCTAGCAACGGCCATATTTCGCATGTGCACGTTTCTAAAAGCAGCCACCTATCTGCATTTCTTGGTGCCCACCCTCCCTGCTACCCCTCCCACAGAATTTCAGTTGTTTTGACTTGCAAGTCCCAGGGGGCTCCTAACGACCTTTCTAAAATGTGCCTTCGCATATCAGGTTTTCTTTTCTGTTTATTGCTGTGAATGAAAAACATGTTTATCTAATTCCCCGCTGGAACTACTGCACATGTAATGCAGAGATTTTTAAGTGCAGTGCATTCAAGCTTATATGCAGTGAACGCTAACAAAGAAATCTGTACAAGAAAAATAATGACGAAGACATTTTAAACAACCAACAGAGCTGTACTCTCAGGGACAGCACACAAGGAGCCCATGGCCTTCTTTGTTGCAGGCAGCTAGAATAGTGATTCAGCAGTACATTCTGCTTAGGGACCTATGTACCAAACTGTGTTAGCTGTTTAACAAGGGAATTTCTGCACGTTAATACCACTAAACCCACACTCACAGTTAAAGCAGGGTGTTAGCAGGCACTAATTCTCACGTTAATCAGCTAACTTAGAAAATGCCATTTTTGGGCAAGAACTGCATTTTAAAATCAATGTGCAAGTCGTTATCATGTGCTAGGCTGTAACATGTCAGATAACACAGAGCCATTAACGTTGCCTCAAGAGGAGTAGCTGGCTTATCACACATTATTCGCCATGCAGGCAACGCATAATAACAAATGTTCCTCTGCATTAAGTGCATGGCAAACCTCCCAAAAATGCTGGTTATACCCCCAGTATTTAAAGCAGAAGTTCTGAAGTTACCATAAATTAATTATGGGGGTATTTTAGAAGTGGTACTCGTGATTTGGATATCTGAAAACAGACATGCAGACGTGCAAATCACAAAGACGTCCTTAGAGCCATTTTAGAAAGCTGGGAATGTGCATGCGTGCCCCTGACGTGAGCATGTCCATGGTGCACGGGGGCGTGGTGTAGGCATGGCCTGGGTGGTCCTACAGAGATGCACATTGCCGTGAGATTTCAGAAAGGCCCATGCACGTCTGGCCCTGGCTGCTAACACCTGATCCTGGCCATAAATAAGAAGCAGAAAAGTGCTCAGTTCGTGGCAGCAACACTTGCAGGAGGAAGAGAGAAATGTGCTCTCACTGCCACAGTAACATTTGCCAGGTAACCGGAACATTCATAGTAATAAACAGACCTTTCATTTTATCGTCCCGCTGTTGCACGTTCGAAGTTCTAAAATGGCAGGCTGGGACATGCATGTGTCATGGCATAGATGTCCCCGAACTGAAATACCTTGGCGGCCACAACTATATGCCCATGTCTGCTGCCATGTATTTCAGGGACATCCACAGTTCTAAAATGGGTCGCACACATGCACTTACCCAGTCATGCCATATGCATGAGTCGTCTCCTGATCCAGTTGCGGGACTATGCATCTTTTGGGCCGGAGATGGAGTGAATTCAGAAGGCGCTCCCTTCACTTCCGCCACCTCCCAGTATTTTGGAAGCTTTGACCTGGACATTCCAGCTTCTTCCCAGACGTCCTTTCTAAAATGCCACTTCACAACTATTAACAGAGAGTAACTGTGGGCTGGCAGGTGGGGGGATGTGCTGCCAGTCCTTTTAGTATTAGTGTTTTTAAATAAATAAATAAATAACTACAACATCTTTGTATAGCTTGGTAAATTGGGGCCATAGGGTAGTATTGGTATAGCAGACATAGGCCACGGAGCTAGCATATGGGAGATCACAGAGAAAGAGATGGACTGACATGATCTGCACACACCGAGAATAATTTTATGATGGGTTGACTAGGTTGGAAGGTCAAATATCTGATGGCTGGTAGCTGGTGTAAATATATGCAGCTGAGGTACAGTCATAGGTAAGCGTTTTGTAACCCAAGCACACACTTTGGGACTCCTCCCATGCTCTGTCTAAACTCTTCTCCCAGACATGTCTACCCTCAGGTCATGTAAAAGTGTGCTCCTAAGAAGAAGAAAGCTAGATTTTGGAATACAACAATGACAGTCTTGGTTTACCTGTGTTTTTTGTTTCTTTTTTTTTAGCTTTCCAAGTTTAAATGTTAGGAAAGATAATGACATTTATTTAAAAAAAAAAAAAAAAAAGATTGCTCTCCTCTTTAATCTTTCTGCCCCCTTGTCCTTTCTGCACAGCTGGGTGGCTCAGGGAGGGGTTGCAGCCCAAGGACTAGAAGCGGCGTCTCCTTCAGCTCCACTCTTTGACTGGGAGGAGTCATTGCAGGAGCAGGAGTCCCTTCTTCCCATTCCCCACTTTCTGCCTGAGGGCAGCCGAGCCCAGATGCCCTGCACTGTGGGGCACAGCGGAATGGCCAGCCACTGGACCGACCTCAGATAGGGATAATCAAATGTTTAATTAGGATAAGATTCATATCAAGCCCATTCAGTATGACTAAAATTAACAGTCGATAATTGTAATGAGTTTCAATAACCAGAACATATATACTCCATACTGTAATACTACCAGCGTTTTTCATTTTGACTGTATTTTCAACTCCGGATTGTCAATGATTAAGAATCTTTTTAACCACGCTGAGCTTTGAGAGTGTTATGTCTGAAAAGTAGTACAGGATGCGGTGAGGTACAACATGGAAAGAATTTACAATGGTACAGTACACCATATTCCCTGCAGTCTGCCATAGAATATATTGGCGCATCAAGATGAACCCTTTTATTGCAGAGATGGACTTTAATGCAGCTGGGCTTTTCATTTGTTTTCCATCAGTGACACATAATTTCCTACATTGTTCCCCCGAGGTGTTTTCTTTAAATGGAAACATTAATTTGGACTTTTAAACATATTTGCCTTCAATTAAATGCATTAGACTTTATAAGCAACTCACTCTGCCAGTAAAGAAACAAAAGACAGACAGATCTTAGAAAGCAAGAATGAGGGAAAGCAAAAATAGCCAAGGCATCTAGTCTGCCCATTTCCCCAACCTACTGCAGTACCAGAACCTCTTTACTTTACCTTCCCTGCCATTCAGAATCCTCTTGTGATGATGACATGCTTTCTAGATTTCTGATAACATTTATGTTCTTGTTTTGGAAAGCTGTCCTTTTCCTCTACCAACCAGGATTCAAATCTCACTGCTGCTCCTTCCGTTCCTGTGCAAGTCCGTTAACCCTTCATTGCCTCAGGTACAGAATTAGAGCCCTGTTTACTAAAGGTCTGCTCTCGTTTTGTGGTCTATGGGGAACATGTTTAGTAAACAGGGCCCTTAGCTTGTAAGCCCTTTCATGAACAGGAAAATACCTACTGTCCCTGAATGTAACGTGCCTTGTATACCTGAGGGGAAGTGTGAGCTAAATCTAATTCCCAACTCCCCACCCTTACTTAGTATGAACAATGGTTCCTTGCAGGACAGCTCAGTCTACCTCTTTCCAGTGTCATATTCATGGCACTAATTAAGAGAATTTTTTCTCTCTTAAGAAAAATCTTGGTCTTATGTGCACTGTTTACTCTAGAGCTTTTTCAATTCCTTTATCCTATACCCATCTCCCTCCTTAAATCTAGTGCATACATACTAGTGTGATTGAGTTAAGAGCAGGCCACACAGCGTGAGGGTCATAAATGGGAAATACTGAGGAGCTATAGCTTTAAACTGACCCTCAGAACAAGGATAGTTGGCAGCTGAATGACAGCTTGAGGTGCCAGACTTTCTTCCTGACAATTGATGGAGCTCTGAGGAGCAGGGATCTGTGTTCAGAGCTAAGCCAAGACGGTTGACTAGGACACCAGCTTCTGGGGATGACAAAGAGCAGGGCATTTAAAGCTAAACAATAGATTCCAATTGGGGGGGGGGGGATGAAAGGCTTAACATATGCCTATGGTGCCAACCTGGGGCTAACCCTGCCTGTGAGTAGGGAGAAATCCTGCAACCATAAGCTGCTTAAATGAGTGACCCAGGCAGCTGGGAGTCAGTGGGTCCCGAGAAGCCAAAAGACAAGCATCTAGAAAGAGAGCCACACCGAATGAAGAAGGAAAGAAACCGAACTAAGGTTTGGTACAGTCGGTGAAGAAGAAGACATGAGGATCACTGTGGCATAAAAGCTTTTTCTGTGCTTTGTGAACTCTTCTAAGAGTGTATGCCATTGATATGCTCTATGAACTGTTTCAAGAATATCTGGAAGTTTAACTGAAATACGAATGCTTTGTTTTATGTGGTGGACTGTTCCAAGAATGCCTACAAATTAGACCAAGTCATAAATTCTGTTGCTGAGGGAGGTTAGTAGCAAACTAAGTCTGTTATGCCGCTGCAGGACATAGGTCAAAGTCTGGCACTCATGACTGCTGGAACCAAGAAGGAAACAACAGCAGCCATTTTGAGAGTGCAATCTGGATAGCTATAAAGACTTCTGGAAGTTAATGTCTCAGTCAGAACTGCAGTAGAGTGTAACTTGCTTGTTTAGAGAGCTTTTCTCTTTTTCACATTTATTAGAGAAGTCTGAGATTGTTGTGCTCATACCTTCAAAAGGACTCAACTTGAAACATGTTTCAGAGTTTTTACTACAAGTGAACCTATGAAGAGGTACTTGAAGGGACTGCTTGTGACATTGGTTAAAAGTAGACTGCATTGTGCTTCTAAATCTCTTCTTGACTAAACCTTTTTTCCATAGACACAAAAAGAAAGAAAAGCTTTAGCGAAGTACACCCTTAGGGACCCTTTTACTAAAGGGCATTAAGCAGTTAACACAGTTTACAGCACGTTCTAACCTCATGATGTGGCCGGCAGTAACTGTTAGCATGGGGCCAGCACAGTCAGTGTGTCCTGATTTCCTCAGTAAGTGCCACGTTCACGGTAGAGAGTGAGTGGGGTGAGCGCCTTGGAGTCTGTGCGCCCCATGCTAACTGCAAGGCATGCCATCAGTGCTAATGTTACGCTACGTAAGGGAAGGGTGCACCATGTTAAATGTGGGGAACATGCTTTCTTTACCCCTGATAATTAAAGTGGTTATGTGGCACCTAACACACCATGGTTTTGAGTGTTATGAGTGTGTTAGATGCGACACCATAACGGCCATTAGTAAAAGACCCTCTTAGGGGTATGTTTACTAAACCGTCCTAATGTGCGCCCGGCGCTAGTGTGCAGGATGCCATATAAGGAGTGGGCGTTTCAGTCTTAACCTAGCAAACCGGGATTATCGCGCGCTCTTGTGCGCTGCGTGCTCGTGTGCGCCGTACACATTAGCGCACAAGAAACACGCGCGGGAAGCATAAGCAGGCGCGCTGACGTGCAAACAGAAGAACAGGGCTGCAGCACAATGGTGAAGACACTGACAGATGTTGCAGGGGTCATGGGTTCAATCCCCCACTGTGCCCAATGAACAAGGCTGGCTGAGGCACTACCTGTTATGTGTAATATTGCATTATGAGGCAATTTAATATTGTTTTAATTAGTGCTGCTAGCAAACACACTCACAAAGTGCTGTAACATAAGGTGCCGCATCAGCCTCCCTATAAGGCACTCCATAGGGCATACTATAAAGTGCACTGTCCGCCCAGGGACCCTATAATGTCCCCTATAGGGCACCCTATAAGGCGCTCCATAGGACACCTTATAAGGCACCTTATATGGACTGTAACCATAAGGTGCCTCAGAAGGCGCTTTATAGGGTGCCCTATAAGGCGCCTTATAGGGCGCCCTCTGAGGCACCTTATGGTTACAGTACCCCGAGGGTGTTATGCTGGCAGCACTAATGTACATTAAAAAGAGACAATGCTTCAGACAGCCCTATCAAATAACCCCACTGTGGGTTGTGAACCCATGACCTCTGGCTCCACAAGCAGTGAAGCAACCAGTGAGCTACAGCTCCATAACTGCTAGCAAGCCCCTGGCTGGCTGCAGAAGGACTGCACGTCACCACACAAACAGTCTGCCGTGGTCCCCAGGATAGGGTTAACCCACCCATACCCATGATGCACTGCACATGCAAATCAGCAGTCTACAGATGATCACAAGATGGGGTATGCACCCCCACAGCAACCCGGCCTGGAAGGGGAAACTGACCGTGTGTGGCACTGGTACAGAGTAGCTACACACCGTCACATTGTGCAGGTACGGTACTCACCCTGAGGGTGAGGTAGGGGGCCCAGCACCAGGTCCACAGCAGATATAGAACATGCTGCAGGACCCCAGCAGTGCTAATATCTGAGATAGGTAGTGTCTGCAGACACACCTTGGAAACATCTACATTTCTCAGTCAAGGTTTAGCCCTTATGGACCCATAGGTGTATTATGTACCACCACCACCACCCCCCCCGGGGCTGAGAGTGGGAACCAGGGTCTCCCACCAACAGATCCACATTCTACCTCCCTGCAATGGTGGCAGTAGAGGAGGCTATCAACCCCAGTCCTGCTGGGGAACAGATACCCTACAGGGCAGTCAATGCAGCTCTGTACACATCCATAAAGCAATAGCAGACAGACATTAGGCCTGGATATGCTAAGCTGCACCACACCACTATCTGATATTCTCCTGCAGCAAGCCTTCAGCCGCTGCACCCTACAAGGTGTTCCAGCAAGACACATACCAGCTGCAGACAGTCTGCTAGCTAGTCCATAGTGCATGTTCCTGGTGGAAATGCATGCACCCAGAACTGGGATGTCAGCATACACACCAAGCAGATAAGTCAGTGACTAGGCCCCAAAAGAAAACCCATAAATATCACATGAAAAAAATGCTACATAGCACTATGGGGGAACCTAGCCATGCCGTGGTCACTGCTCAGTCAGGGTGAGAGTGATCTCCCAGCAGAACATGGTGTGGCTACTCTGTCTGTGCAGGTGGTGGCTGGGCACTACAATGTCCCAGCCATTGCCCTATGCCCTGTGCAGATGCATCCTAGCCAGGCCACCCTGTCCAGGCTATATCCATGGTACCTTGCTCCTCATTATGCACATTGGGAGGCCAATACTGGCAACAGTGCTGGCAGTGTGGGCTGTGGAGTGTGTTTTCAGCCACTACACAATGGATAGACAGACACACACTAGCCACACCTATGCCAGCATTGTGCAACTATAGAGGTGTTGGCAGCCCTGGCACCTGCACCAGTCCTGGGCACAGTGCAGGCATGGCTATGGTGCACAATACTGTAGGAGACACTCCCCAGGGTGGTAAACACTGTCAGACACCAGGCCTGAAGCACATTCCACAGACATCAGAAACATTGCTATGATGCAGCTCACTCAGCAAATTGTGATTAACTTAGGAATTGCTATCTGCCGGTAATCATGGCAACCTTTTGATAGATGTGTACCGTATTCCCAGGTTTAGGGTGGCATTGCTAAGGTATGCAAGTGCTAGTATTGGGAGGTGCATGCAGGGCCCAATGTCCTGCCTCTCCAGGAGGCATTGGCTAACGGAGTGTGCGGGTGTGTCTGCCCCTGTTGGCTGCTGCTTTACGGCAGAGGATCCCAACTCCGGTCCTGGTGGGCCAAACACTGTTCTGGTTTTCATGCTGTCCCTACTGAATATGCATGAGACACATCTGCATACCATGGTGGCGGTGCATAGAGATGCAGCACAGCCATATTTAGTGGAGACAGCATGGAACCTGAATGGTGTTTGGCCCTCCAGGACTGCTTTTGGGAGACTCTGCTCTAAGTAATGCGCATGTTTATGGTGTCTGTGCTCTGTAGGGTAAAATGTAGGCGTTTCGGGCATGTTTACGTTATCTGCACAGTTCTGTCTGTAATACTACATTTTAGTAGTGGGTAAAATATGGGGCCTGTGTTGGCAGGAACCACAGCTGGGACTTGAACCTGTGACCTTCTGCTCCTGGACTCACTGGCTGTGTGCACTGCACCACCATGTTGCCACAGAAGTGATGCATTCCCTGGGGATTCCATGACTGTACATCAGACAGGGCCTGTCTGTTGCAGTGCACGGCACCCACCTACACAGGGCTAGGCCATGGTCTGCTGTGGGCAGCTGCCACTGCCCCCTCCACCACCAGTACCCCTCTGCCACCATGCTGACATGCCCTTCTGCTGGTGGTGCTGGTGGTGCGCCATCTCAGGCCATCCAGTGTGCGGGTAGGCGGCTGCCTATGGTGTGGGTTCTGGGGTAGGGGCGCCTGCATAGACGTCCACGCTTCCCCCCCAACACCGCCTGCTAATGTTCTGTGCCCTTGGAGGTACCTGCTGGGTACTATCCCCTGTGACACTGTGATAAACACACTCGTGCCCATGTTGGGCCCTCATCAGTTGCTGTCTGGCTGCTGTACGGTTTCAGCATTCCTAGGTGCCACCTAGGCATCTGCCTAGTCCGCACTGTGCCCAAGCTGCAGCACAGCATGTGCCGCCTGCAGCCCTCTGTATCCCATTTCCAAGCATCTGTCCAGTTGGCCATTCCGACATGCCTGCCCTGCTGTTGCCGCACATGTGCATGCCATAGGAAACCTGTCTGATGGTAAGGGAAACCCTGCACAGCGCAATTTCACTGTGGGCTCATTCACCTTGTATGGGGACGGAGCATGGACCCTTCCAAAATTAATATCCTTTTTTTGGTGCCTTCATGGGAGTGTTTTTTGATGTTTCCCATTGAGATCACTATTGCCCAGCTTGGTTATTTTATTTTTCCATTTTCTGCTGGTCCTTTTCACTGTTTATTTGCCCTTTTGTTCCGTACACATGCATCATACTTATCACTTTTTTGTAGGTTTCCCTGATTTTGCTGTACATTGCTGACAGAAATGGTTTCTCCTCCCTTTAAATCAGCTCTAACGCCAGGGTTTCACTGGCGTTAGTTTTGAGCCTCGGATTTCACAGCGTTAGTGTGCAGGGAGCCTCTCCCCTCCTACTCTCCACCCATTGACCCCTTCTCTCCGCCCCTGGGGAGCCTTCCTCCGCCCTCCAGGAGCCTTTGCCCGCCTTCATCGCTCGTTTTTGCCGCGGCGCGCATTATCGCGCGATAAGGTACCTGTGCGCCGCAAGATGCGACATTATCGCACGATAAGGTACCTTATCGCGTGATAACATTGCAGAGCGCACTTTAAGACGGTTTAGTAAACATACCCCTTAGTGTTCTTCAGAATACAGTATATGAATAACTAAATCTTTAGTAGGAGAAGGAAAGCACATATTCTCTACAGTGGTCTGATAAGTTTAAAAGCAATTTCAACAGGAAGAACAGCATTTTACATGTCCTAGTAGGTGCTTATAAATCTCAATTGAAATATCAGTTTTTGTTTTCTGTTTAGTTGTTGTGAGTGACTAGGAGAGTAGGCATCCAGATGATCGATGAAATTTAGGGGCCCTTTTACTAAAAGGCACTGTGATTTTGCACCAAATGTGCCCATAATGCACGACTCCATGGCGCGTTAGGACAACACCACAACGTTAACTGCTGGGGTACATGGAAAGTGTGTTCCCAGCAGGTACCAAGGTGCAAACGGCCCCACTGTGACACTACAAGAGTGCGGGTGCATTCAATGCTACCTATGGAGGTGGCAGTGAATGCATCTTTGCTACTAACCCACCATGCAGGTAGTGCAGGTTGCGCTGTCTGCGCGGTACTCGCCCCGCCTATTCTTTGCCCCTAACACTCCTATTTGCAACCTTCACGCCCCATGGACAGTCAGTGCCAAAATCTGGCATTGCTAACCATCATGGCCTCGTGCTAGCTGTCAACATGAGTCCATTGCGCACCTTTAGCATGCGCCAGAACCATGCTAACAGCTAGCACCCTTTAGTAAAAGACCCCCATAATCCTGGCAACTTCAAAATAATGCACATAGGAAAGAATAAGTCAGACTGTAGCTACACTATACTAGATTTCATAAGAAGGGGCATATTTACTAAAGTGCATGCTGAAAGGGTGTGATTGTGCCGCCAAATTAGCGTGGAGGCCCATGCTAATATTTGGGGGCATGTGCAGCCGTTCCCCTGCTGATAGCACGATGCTAACATTCTACCTGGCATGTGGGTGTACTGAATGCCACTCATTGTGATGGTGTTAAGTGCACCCATGCTAATGGCAATAGGCGTGGTTAGCCCATGCCAAAAATGCCCATGCTATCTGCGACATGTCATCAATGCCCATGTTACATCACTGGCCTGCCCAATCCCTGCCCAATTGTGCACTGACCGGTCAGCACACTGTTCTTATTGTGGGGCCCTGTGCTGTTAGCATAGTGCCCTTAGCACGCATCAAACCCTGAACTACCTGTCAGCGAACTTTAGTAAACATGCTTCTAGGAGTCACCACCCAGGAAAAAGATCAGGGTGTCATCAGAGTCAAAGGCAAAGGCAAAGGCCAAAAAAAGCAAACAATGTTAGCAACTAGTAGAAAATGATTAGAGAATAAAACAAAGAAGTATCTCAGTTCCCCGGTATCACTCTGTGGTGCGATCACTCTTTGAGATTTGTATACAATTCAGGTCTCCATGTCTCAAAAAAAGATAAAAGGAATTAGAAAAGATATAGAGAGGGGTGCTTAAAATGATAAAAAGGTGGAACAACTCCCCTATGAGTAAAGACTTTGAAAAAGAGATGGCTAAGGATAGGTTTGATAGAGGTTCATAAAATCATGAGTAGAGTAGAATGCAAAAACTGTTTTACCTGTGGAAAAAAAATTATAAAGTTTTCCCCATGGACAGTAATTTTATAGGAGGTTGCCTAGATTGGGAAGCTAAGCAGGCATCTATTTTAAGTCTATCTTATAAAAACACATAAGCAGCTATGGGGGGGTCTTTTACTAATGGGAGCTAGCTGGCAGTGTGGGTCTGGCACACGCTAAAACACATGTAGGACATGCACTAAGAGCTAGCATGGGCCCATGATAGTTAATGCCATTAGATTTTGGCACTAACTGTCTATGGCGTATTAGGGGTGTAAGTGGGAAGGTTAGGAGCAGAGAGTGGGTAGGGCAAGCACTGTGCAAGTAGAGTATCCATGCTACCTGCACAGCATGCTAGTGGCCTGGATACATTCACTGCCACCTCCATTGAGTACACCCACTCTATGGTTGTTCCACAGCAGGGCTGCGTGCACTATGGTAACTGCCAGAAACATACTTTCCATACTCTCGGCAGTTAATGCTATAGACGTGTCCTAAAGTGCCATGGATTTGCACGTCATGGGCATGTGTGGTGCAACGATGTGAGAGAGAGAGGAGTCCAGGGTTCTTTAGCATACGCGGAGACCACTTACCTTTGAAAGGGAGATTGCAAAGAAGGTATGATTGTGTTTAAGTTTGTTACTGTGCACTCAGCCTGGCTGTTAAATTTCTATCCGGCTGGAGGACTCTTGTGTCAAGGGCTGAAAGAGCACTACTGAATTGTGCTGCCCAGAGTGAAGGAACTTTGGAAGAACCAGTTTTGTTTCCTTACTTTAAAAGTGCTGTTGGTGCTAGAACAACATTCTTTCACCCAGCAGATCAGTCCTGCCGAGACTGTTACAGCTGGGGAAAAGCCTGGAGCAATAGTGTGTTTTTGCCCTATGTCTATTGCAGAACCAAGAAGGGCCAGAACTGTTTGCTTGGTTGTTTGTCCCCAAAATAAAGTGTATTTTCTTTAAATCTCCAGTGACTGTGGAGCCTTGTGTCATTGCCTCATGCTGCATATGGCCACAGGCCCCTATATGTCTTTAAAAAATTGCCCCACATAATCTGCATTAATCATGACTAAAATGCATTGATGTACATTTACCCCTGCTTGGGAGTTAGTGTAAATGTATGTGTGAACATGCACATTTTATAAAGGCCATACATAAATTGTGACTCCACCTGCCTGCCATCTAAAATCTCCCCCTCCCCGAACTGGTCTATACTGGATTCTCCAGGGCTGCCCAACCACCAGGTAAAATAGTCAATAGCTTTGGGCGGCCGCGTCTAGGGGGTGGCAAAGAGCAAGACATTCAAAGGTAAACAATGGATTCAGAAAACCAGGGAGACATAAGGCTTAAAGTTTGCTTCTTGTCATCACGTGCACTTGTATGGGGGGAGCACTTTTTTTTAAGTATCATTTTACATGTATTCAATTACATATATGCATACAGAAGCTTTTACAAAACTATTCCCATATAGTCTTCTTCTGAAGCAGGAAAAAGTAAAGGGAGGAAGGAAGGAAAAGAGAGAGAGAGAGAGAATACCCTTGTAGTCAGGGGGCAGGAAAGAGAAAGGGTGACTTGGGAAGGGGGAGAAGGAAGGGAAAGGCAGTCTAGAAGAGATGAGGAAACAGGAAGAGATTGCATGGGGAGGGGTACTGGGAGAGATAGTATGCTAGGGTTGAGGAAGGAGAGAATGACTGGATTGGCTTGAGAGGATGCTGGGGATTCACAAATGTTTTGCAGATGTCTGCTAGTGATTATATTTATGGACTCATTTAGTCAGATAATTTTTTTCTAATCCACAAAGCATAATATATGAAGGCTCCATGATTTTTAATTTTGTAGTGATTTACTCCCGCGTTCTTCCATTTCATTTATCATCCATGTGGAATTGTTACAGGATATTGTTGGTGATTTTTACTAGATTTTCTATTTGAAATAAGAAGTCTTAGGGTGCTTTTTAAAACTCAGCTAATTCCCCATAAATTACAATTCCTTAGGAGTGCAGTTGCAGAGATTATAGAGAGTACGTATGAGAATTCTTCCTAACCACAGACAGGCTAACCTCTTGTAGAAATGCAACAGAAAGGGGAACATCATGAAGAGACCACAATTTCTTGATGAAGATACATGCCTACAGATGATCATTAAGATATACTGGCTGATTAAAAAATAGAGGGCCTTAAACTGATTCTATAAAGTCATGGTCAGAATTGCTTAAGTGCTGGAATAACATGATCCTTCTTTTTCTATCCCAAAGCTATTTTGAATAAGATATAGACTATTTATGGAGGTAGTTACTTAAGTGTGATAAGTGAGTAATGCATAATATTTGCCCCTTAATGTGCATTAAAGAGCAAAATCATATACACATTTACTGTAACGCATGCTAATTTACCCCAAAGTGAGTTGCTTAATAATCAGATGCAAAGCATGCAAATACATGCAAAATACCTCATTACCAATCGAATAACACAGCTTGCACTGAACAGTGCTGGAAAAATAATGCCAGTTCAAACATGGTGTTATTTTTCCACCCAGGAGCGTCGATGCTCCCAGCTGCACTCTTAAAGGGACCAGTGCTCACAGACAAGAAGGGAAGGCTTGGGATCACCACCCCTGGCCGGAGCAAAGATTCACCACTCCACCTCAGTTAATCCCCTCCTCACACAAACCCTGGGCCCCTCAAGCTTTTAAAGCCATCGAAGAACCCCAACCCCAGACCTTGAATCACAACCCCCCTCCCAAAGATCCCTCTCCACTGAAAGCTACCCCAGACCTACCTTCAAGAATCCCTTGTGGTCTAGGGTTAGGCAGACAAGAGTGATCCCTACTCGCTCTTGCCTGACCCAGCATCAGATTCAAAATGCTACTCACGTTCCCTGTTGTTATCTTATTAACTATCGCCTTAGTTGGAACTTAAAATAATATACGATGACATATAATAATCTGATGGGGATTATGCATAGGCCACAGTGACAGGACTGGTGCAAGTATATTGGGCAACCTAGATGAACCTTTAGCTTTCTGCATACCCCCCCCCCCCTCTCAGAGTTTGATAATTAAATTCAACAATCATGATTATCCCAATACCACCCCTCCTATAAAAATCATTTTAAAATGCATAATTGGATATTGTATGTTTACATATTAAACTTTGCAGTGTATACGTGCATGTGTGGACCCACTCTCCCTGCTGGTAAAAGAATGTGTTGATGGATCTTTGGGTTTTTGTGGCTGTCAGGATCTGTTATTTTGTTTTAACTGCTGCTACTCTTCGTTGCCCCTTAAAAGTTGCCGCCCTAGCTCAGGGCCGGCCCGTCCATTGAGCGAGAATGTTTTTTGCACAGGGCCCCGCGTTTCAGGGGGCCCCGCGCAAAAAACATTCTTTTTGAAAAGTAAAATTGAAAAAAAAAAAAAAACCTGTCTGCTGCCGCGGTCGGGGCCGCCGCGGCAAAATCGAGCGTGCCGCGGGGCCCCCCTGTGCACAGCAGAGCCTGCCCTCCTTGTAGCAGCTCTCTCTTTGGAGCTGAAGTCAGACGCGCCGGCTTGCAGAGCGCGAGGGAAGAGTTTCTCCCTCGCTGCTCTGTTAAGCCCGCGGGGGCTGATGGGAAGTTCCCATCAGCCCCCGCGGGCTTAACAGAGCAGCGAGGGAGAAACTCTTCCCGCGCGCTCTGTTCTGCAAGCCGGCGCGTCTGACTTTTCAGCTCCAAAGAGAGAGCTGCTACAAGGAGGGCAGGCTCTGCCATGCACAGGGGGGCCCCGCGGCACGCTCGATTCTGCCGCAGCGGCCCCGACCGCGGCAGCAGACAGGTTTTCTTTTCTTTTAATTTTCGCTGGGCTGGGCTGGGCTGGGGGGGGGGTTTAGGAGTGTTGATGGGCTGGGCTGGGCTGGGGGGGGGTTTAGGAGCGTTGATGGGCTGGGCTGGGCTGGGGGGGTTAGGAGTGTTGATGGGCTGGGGGGGTTAGGAGTGGTGATGGGCTTGGGGGGGGTTAGGAGTGGTGATGGGCTTGGGGGGGTTAGGAGTGGTGATGGGCTGGGGGGGGTAGGAGTGGTGATGGGCTTGGGGGGGTTTAGGAGTGGTGATGGGCTATGGGGGAGCTAAATCTGTATATGGGCTGATGGGATTAGGACTGAAAGTGGGTTGATGGGGGGTTAGGACTGGTAATGGGCTATGGGGGGGCTTAAACTAAAAATTGGGTGATGGGGGATTAGGACTGGAAATGGGCTGGTGGGATTAGGACTGGGAGTGGGCTGATGGGGAGGTTAGGACTGGTAATGGGTTGGGGGGGGTTGCTAGGACTGGAAATGGGCTGAGTGGAAGGGGGCTTGAACTGCAAATAGCTGATGGGCAGGGGGCTGGGAATGGGCTCTTAGGGGAAGGAGCTAGGACAGGAAATGGGCTGATGGAGGGGCTAGGATAGGACTGGGAATTGGGTGTTGGGGGAGCTAAGATTGGAAATGGGCTGTGGTGGGGGCTTGGATTGAAATGGACTCATGGAGGGGCTAGAACTGGAAGTAGGTTCATGGGGGGCTTGGATTAGAAATGGGCTGAGTGGAGGGGAGCTAGGATTTAACATGGGCTGATGGTGGGGCTAGGAAAGGACTAGAAATGGGCTGATGGGAGGCTGGTATTGGAAATGAGCTGATGAAGGGACTCGGATAGGACTGGAAATGGATGGGGGAGCTAGGACTGGAAATGGGCTGATGTGGGGACTAGAAGGGAGCGGATACTGGGTGGGGCTGCAACTAAAAGGGAGCTGATGTTGGGGGAGATTAGAAGGGGATGGGGCTGGGAGAGTGAAATGGAGAGGGGAAGAATATTTTGTGTGGGAGGGAAGAAAAATCTACAATTGGCCGGGTATTGGGAGACTAAGGGGCTTGTTTACAAAGCCGCGGTAGTGGTTCGCGATCGCAGCCGCGGCCCCATTGAAATCAATGGGGCCGCGGCTCCGATTACGATCGCAAACCGCTACCGCGGCTTTGTAAACAAGCCCCTAAGTGGGGATTGAGGATGGAGGGGTAAAATTTGAGTGGATGAAATAGGAATGAGGAAAGAGCAAAAGGAGAAAGATTATTATGTTAAAGCAGATGTAGAGATAATGGAAAAAAACTAGAGGAGAGAAGAAAGGACAAATGGACAGCAGACGATGGAGAGTTAGCAGAAGACACAAATAAACCAGAAGAAAGTGACTGGAACAATTGCAACTGAAAAAAAAATGCACAAAAGGTACAAAGATATCTCTTTATTTTGAATTTATTAACTGGAATATGTCAGCTCTGGGAAATGTGCATCATTAATGTCGGTGCTTTGTTTAGTACAAGAGGAAATTAATTTATAGTTTTATTTCAACATTGTTGTACATTCCAAGTTTGGCTTTTAGGGTTCCCAGTTTAATTATTGTCTTCCTGTTTTTAAATTGTGATTCCTTGTTTGGTGATGGTCTATGTTCTGCATGTGTAACTGAGCTGAGGTATTCTGTTTATGTAATTCCTATTTGACATTGCCACTTGTTCTCTTTCCCCAGTAGGTCATGTATTGTTATTCTCTGAAATGTATTGGTTTAATATTTGCAGTGTTGCCTTTTGATAGGTAGGGTATGGTGCTTTATGAGTCTTGGTAGTGCTGTTAGGATACGGTGGGTTTGCTATGGGTTCTAAATGGGCAGTGTTTGTAGTAGTTCCTAATGTGCCTGGCGGTTGGCACTGGATTATAGTAATGTAGAAATCTTTGTCTTTCTTTATCCATACACTCATGAAGAGGCATGTTTACTAAAAGTTAGTGTATGGTAACATTATGCAAATATTTATGCAAATGAGGCCCCTTATGCAAATGAGGCCCCGCACCGAGTCTCCGCACATGGCCCCGCACCCCCCTTGGGCCGCCCCTGCCCTAGCTGCCATCTAGTCTTGCCTAATGGTTGAGCCAGCCCTATTCAATAACAGATCCATATTTTCCAAGTATAAGATTGCAAATCAAATTCAACCGATAAAAGATCTCACCGCATTTGAAGTCTGAGCCTGCAGATTCAACTCCTCTAAATCCCTAACATTTTTGCTACTGATTTTTATGGTAGGGGAATGTTATCTAATGTTAACTGTGGCACAGAGACCAGCAGTGAAGGTTTACAAAGCCACAGAATGTCAATATTTGATATATTTCTATTTAGTTTATTAATACATAACCATTTACCTACCGTGCCAAAACAGGATTGACGGCAACGCTTTTTCTATATACAGACATAATCTCATGCTTTAAACATCTGCAGGCATACGATTAAAACAAGTAGATTTGTTGTCAAAATTCAGCACCTAGTTAGTAGTCTAATATCAACATCTTTAACACTTTTGCATAAAACAGTATCTGAATGAAATATCATTATTTGTTTTTTTTGCCAAATATTTTTTGAAGATGTCTTTGCTTGTCATGACACATTGTGCATTTGGAACATGCTTGGACTTATTTAAGAACTATTTTATAGAATTGCTGCAAATTCTACTGGAATCTTTACCAACAATATTAAAGGTGTATTAACTGCTTGAATAAAATACATAAGCAACTCCTTTGGCAAAGAAAAAATGGTATCTTTGATATTGGTAAAAGGGTCAAAATCTATTGACTTCTGACCTAAGGACTTACTCCAAAGAATTTTTTTGTGCTAGAAATTTTGTGAAACCATGACATAGTTTTACAGAAGTTTTTCAAGATCTGGAGTAGTCTTGGCAAATGTTTCTGATTATTGTAATAGTATAAAAGTAACTGGGAATTTCACACAATCAATCTTATCAAGCTACCTGCCTCCAAGAGGGAGATTTTAGGCCTTTCCTGGATTTCTGACGGTCCCATCATGGTACAACATGGGACCTGCAGCACTAACTTCATATGTGGAATCAGGGACTACAAATATCTCACTGCTTTAGGATGTATATATGAAACCAGGACTGGCCAAAAAATCTCTCCTGGAACTGAGAAATGGCAGTTCTGCACAAGTATTCAGGATTGTAAGTCCAAGAATTCAACAAGGTTTTAACAAAGGATTCCAGGATAGTTTTCCCAGAACTTACGGGATTAGTAACATGACCCAAGAAAAATCTTTGGAATAGGCATCTAGGGCAGGAGTCAACAGATTCACAAGGCAAAAATCTAGGAAGGTTTTTGTACAGAGCTCAAGACCAGACAAATTTTGGGGCAATGAGTAAACAAAAACTAAGGGATATGTTTGCTAAGCCATGCTCTGGTAATGCATGAATAGCTGCAGTACTAGCATCGGGCTTAGCACTAAATGAGAGTCTCCATTGTTTGCAGCAGTCTCCCTTCTAGATGGATATGATGTTCTTGGAGGGCCAGCAATCTTCTCATCAGCTCAAGTTTCTCTGCTTGTTTCACCTGAGACTGTATGCTCTGCTGCAGTGGATCGTTATACCGCAGTGCAGAAGCTGATGACTCTGCCAGCTAGCACTAGGGATGTCTTGGTCAGCAGTTGCTCCTGTATCCTCTCCAGACACCTGAATATCATCAAAGGGAGATGGAGGTGAACAATGGATATCACCCCCCTCGACATCATCCTTACCCTCCATGTGGACATTGGCATGGTCATCACCCTCAACATCCTGATGTTCCTCCTCTATGAACAACTGGTCCTCCATCTTTGCTTGAGTGCCACCCTCTTCCCCGGATGCAATGGACTGTGGTGCGGCCCCCTCTCCAGTGGTCCAACTGCTGATGTTCATATGGATAGGACATGAAATGTGCTCATTAACTATATATAAGCATTATATCCACTCTATGGGACATTAATGATGCACACCATTACAACACAGATATTCCTTCTGGTGCATTGTACAGAGTCTGACGGAGGATGGCATTCTCAGTGGTGGTCACAGTCCCTATAACATCAGCACTTCTCATGATTACTCATATCATACAAAGAAGCAAAGTAGTCAGGAAAGCAAAGATACAAAAAGAAGAAGTGCATTCTATCCGTCTCCTCTTCCCCGCCTGCCCCCCTCCCGCAGTCCCCCCCCCTCCTTCTTCCCCATCTACCTCCTCAGCTCCCCCCTTTTCCCATCTTTCGTCTTCCTTTCAACCCATTACCCTCCCAGAATTGACCAAAGCCCTCTCCACAATCCATAAGACCACCTGTTCCTCTAATCCTATTCCTTCTCATTGGCTCCCAGAACCCTCTCTAGCCCTTTCCCCTCAGATCCTCTCCATCTTCAACTCAAACCTTCTATCTGGTACTTTCCCTACACTTTGGAAACATGCTTTGATCCATCCCATTCTAAAGAAAGACTCCCTGGACCCCTCCATACCTGCAAATTGGTGCCCCATCTCCAAACTCCTGTTTCTCTCAAAACTCCTTGAAAGACTGGTTTCTGCTCAACTCTCTTCTCATCTTGAAGCTTCCTTAGCCCTCCACCCCCATTAATCCGGCTTCCATCCCGGCCACAGTACCGAATCCATCCTCATTTCTTTCCTCAATGAGTTGCATGCTGCCCACGACCGATGATCTGTTTCTATAGCTGTCTCACTTGATCTGTCAGCCTCCTTCGACTTAGTTGAGCACCGTACCCTTCTCACATCTCTTCGCAGCATCAGGCTCTCTGGCACAGTTCTTCTCTGGTTTCATTCTTTTCTTTCCAACAGATCTTTCTCAGTTCTCTCTGGGTCCACTTCCTCCCTTCCAACCCCCCTCCAGTGTGGTGTCCCTCAGGGTTCAGTCCTGTCCTCACTCCTATTCAATATCTTCCTGGCCCCCCTTCCCCTCCTAGTTCAACAGCACGGTATCTCCACATATTATTATGCAGGCGACATCATCCTTCTTCACCACACAGATTCCACAGCTCCAGATATTAGCCCCCTCAATGCTTGCCTGTCCTGCATAGCCTCCTGGTTGTCCATGAACGTTTTGCACATTAATCTCTCTAAAACTCTGGCCATCTGGTTTTCTGCCAGCAACCCTGCCCCCCCTATTGTCCCTCTTCTGTCCTCCTCCCCCATTCCTATTGTCACGTCCTTACGTTATCTCGGTGTTATCCTCGACTCGTCCCTTTCTTTCAAAGACCACATCTCATCTGTAATCCAGCACTCCTTCTATACCTTGAGGCAACTTTATGCGGCTCGCCCTTTCCTTTCTTTCTCCTCTCTGACCATGTTACTCCTGTCCCTGGTCATGTCATGTCTGGACTACTATAATGCTTCCCTGGCGGGCCTCCCCCAAACTCAACTGCGTAGACTCCAGCTAGTCCAAAACACAGCAGCACGCATCTTGACCCATGCCTTCTGGTCAGACCACATCATACTCCTTCTCATTCGCTTACACAGGCTCCCCATCTCATTCAGAATTCAGTATAAAATCCTTATCTTCATTCACAGATCAATTCACACCGGCACTCCGCTCTGCCTCTCTGATTTGGTCCATCTTCATTTTCCACGCCGACTCCTTAGGTCTGTCCACTCTAATCATCTATTTCTTCCATCCCCATCCCAAGCCCACCTGGATTCTACTCGCTCCTCCGCTTTCTTTTTTCTTGGCCCCCATCTCTGGAATTCACTCCCATCAGCCCTCCACCTGGAATCTTCCTTCACTACCTTCAAAGCCAGACTAAAAACCCATCTCTTCTTTGACCTCCCCCCTCCACCCTCCCCCCTGTCTCCTACCCCGCACTGATGTCCAGTCCTCGTCCTCCCCCCTCATGGTTGTCCCCCCTTTAACTTGCTATCTCCTTCCTATCCAAATTATTGACGTTCTATTTTCCTCTCCTTAGCAGTACCTCCCCGTTATTACAAGTTTTGTAAACTGCTCTATACCTCTTGTTTGAGCGGTATATTAAGTTTTTGAATAAAGATAAAGAAATAGCCAATGCAATAAAATGGGGGGGGGGGCGGTGAGACCTTTTTCAGATTTAGTGAGAGGAGGAAAGGCAAAAGTGGTATTGTCAGACTCAAGGGTGAAGGGGAGGAATATGTACAAGCTGATGAGAATAAAGTGAAATTGCTTAATAAATATTTCTATTCTGTGTTCACAGATGAAGAACCAGGAGCAGGAACTCACAAAACACCCACAAACAGGAACAGAAGCAAGGGGCATCTTGAACAATTTTCAGATGACTGTGTTCATGAGAAACTACCTAAACTTAAAGTAGACAAAGCAATGGGACCAGATGGGATACACCGAGAATACTGAGGGAACTTGAGGACGTTCTAGCAGCTCCAATGACTGACCTTTTCAATGCCTCGTTGAAGCTGGGAGTGGTGCCAGAGGACTGGAGAGAGGCACATGTGGTCCCTTTACACAAAAGCGGAAGTAAGAATGTGGTTGAAAACTACAGGCCGGTTAGTTTAACCTCTGAGGTGAGTAAACTATTGGAAACGCTGCTGAAAGAGAACATAGTGAGGTTTCTGGAGTCCAATGGATTGTCAGATCCAAGGCAGCATGGATTCACCAGAGGCAGTTCTTGTCAGACAAATCTGATTGATTTCTTTGACTGAGTGACCAGGGACTTGGACCAATAGAGAGTCCTAGATATGGTATACTTAGGTTTCAGTAAATTCTTTGACAAAGTTCCACACAGGCGGCTTATAAATAAACTGAGCATCCTAGGGATGGACCCTAAAGTTTCTGATTGGGTTAGAAATTGGTCGAGTGAAAGGCAACAAAGGGTACAGATAAATGGAGCTCACTCTGAGGAGAAGGAGGTTACCAGTGGTGTGCCGCAGGGATCTGTCCTTGGTCTGATTCTTTTTAACATCTTTGTTAGTGATATTGCAGAAGGGCTTTCGAGTAAGGTTTGCCTCTTTGCGGATGATAACCAAAATCTGTAATAGAGTAGACACCCAGGAAGGAGTAGATAACATGAGGAGGGATCTAAGTAAGCTTGAAGAATGGTTGAGAATTTGGCAGCTGAGATTTAATGCTAAAAAATGCAGGGTCATGCATTTGGGCTGCAAAATCCAAGGGAGTGCTACAGTGTAGGGGTGAAGTACTTCTGTCCACAAAAGAAGAGTGGGACCTGGACGTGATTGTGTCTGATGATCTTAAAGTAGCTAAAGGACTACTAGAGGACAACAACCTTGGGCCGGAAGAACTGGGATTTCTAGTCCCACAGGTGCTCCTTGTGGTCTTGGGCAAGCCACTTAACCCTCCATAGCCCATGTTCCCTGTAAAATAGTTATCTCCAAGTTATAATGCCCTTTTCTATGTAATTTCAGTTTGTTTAATGTAAACCGCACTGATGCAGAATAGCACGGTATATAAGAGAATGTAAATAAAATAAATAAATAATAAACAGCTAGAAAAGATGATGGTGAAAGTCAGAAGGATGGTTGGGTGCATAGGGAGAGGAATGGCCAGTAGAAGAAAAGGAAGTGATAGTGCCTCTGTATAAGTCTCTGGAGCGATCTCATTTAGAGTATTGTGTGCAATTCTGGAGACCCCACCTTCAAAAGGATATAAACAGGATAGAGTCGATGCAGAAAATGACTACTAAAATGGTTAGTGGTCTTCATTAAAAAGCATATGAGGACAGACTTAAGGATCTTAATATATGAACTTCAGAGAAAAGGCGGGATAGAGGAGATATGGTAGAGACTTTTCAATACCTCTGTGGCATAAATGCACAGGAGAAGAGTCTTTCGATTGAAAGCAAGCTTTGCTATGAGGGTACATAGGATGAGGGTGAAAGGGGATAGACTCAGGAGTAATATACAGAAATATTTCTTTATGGAAAGAGTGGTAGATGCATGGAATAGTCTTCCAGTAGAGATGGTAGAGATGAGAACAGTATCTGAATTCAAAAACGCATGGGACAAACACAGAGGATCTCTAAACGAAAAAAGGGGACTATTGTAATAGTTGATATGAAACGGCAGATTAGATAGACCATGTGGTCTTTTTCTGCCATCATGTTTCTATGTTTCATACAAGTGCTAACAACAGCATGGTATGCAGACCCACCATGAAAAGGATCTGAAAGTTGTGCCCTCCAATGCCACTTACTATGAATGTCCATAATAAGCCATGTTTCCCAGTGAACATTGGGAGTGGGTAATAGTGGGGTGCTGTGTCAGGAAGTGTCCCATGCAGGGGCGGAACAAGGGGGGTGCGGGGCCATGTGTGAAGACTCATTGTGGGGCCTCATTTGCATAAGGTGCCTCATTTGCATAAATATTTGCATGTTATCATGCGCTATCTTTTAGTAAACATTACTCTTAATGAGTGTCTGGATAAAGAAAGACTACCAGATTTCTACATTACTATATTTCAGTGACAACCGCTAGGCACATTAGGAAATACTATAAACACTGACCATTTAGCAAACCTACCGTATCATAACAGCATTACCAGGACTCACAAAGCACCAACCCCTACCCATCATAAGACAATGCTACAAATATTAAAGCAATACATATCAGAAAATATCAATACATCTCCTACTGGGGAAAGAGAACAAGTGGCACTGTCAAATCGAAACTACATGAACAGAATACCTCAGCTCAGTTACACATGCAGAACACAGACCATCACCAAACAAAGAACAAGGGATCATAATTTAGAAATAGAAAGACAATAATTAAATTGTGACCCCCAAAAGCCAAACTTGGAATGTACAACAACACTGGAGAAATAAAACTATAAATTAATTTCCTCTTGTACTAAACAAAATTGCAAAGACGTTAGCGATACATATTTCCCAGAGCTGACATATTCCAGTTAATAAATTCAAAATAAAAAAAGTATTTTTTTACCTTTTGTTTGGGCATTTTATTTTTCAGTTGCAATTGCTCCAGTCACTTTCTTCTGGTTTCTTCATGTCTTCTGCTAACTCTCCATTGTCTGCTGTCCATTTATCCTTTCTTCTCTCTTCTAGATTTTTTCCATTCTCTCTCTACATCTGCTTTAACAGACTGATTTTCCCCCTTTAGCTCTTTCCTCCATTTCTTTCTTTATTCCTTTATCATCCTAATTTCACCCGTCCATCCTCAATCCCAACTTCTTCTCCCAATACCCGGCCAATCGTAGATTTTTCTTTTCTCCTACACAAAATATCTTTTCCCCTCTCCACCTTCATTCCCCCAGCTCCATCCCCTTCGAGTCCTCTCCCAACATCAGCTCCTGTCTAGTTCCAGCCCCACCCAGCATCCGCTCCCTTATAGTCCCATTCTCCCATGCCCCAGCATCAGCCAATTTCCAGTCCTAGCCCCCCCATCAGCCATTTCTAGTCTTATTCTGGCCCCCCATCAGCCCATTCCAGTCTAAGCTCCCCGTCAGCCCATTTCCAGTCCTATCCCCCATCAGCTCATTTCCAGTCCTATCCCCCCATCAGCCATTTCCAGTCCAAGCTTCCCCATCAGCCCATTTCCAATCCTAGCCCCCCATCAGCCCATTTCCAGTCCTATTCTAGACCCCCATCAACCCATTTCCAGTCCAAGCTCCCCCCCATCAGCCCATTTCCATTCCTAGCCCCTCGTGAACCCATTTCCAGTCCAAGCTCCCCCATCAGCCCATTTCCAATCCTAACCCCCCATCAGCCCATTTCCAGTCCTAGCAGCCCATCAGCCAATTTCTAGTCCTAGCCCCCCCACACCCATTTCAATCCTATTCCAGCCCCCCATTAGCCCATTTCCAGTCCTAGCCCCCCTAATCAGCTCCTTTTCAGTCCACACTCCCCCATCAGCCATTTCATCCTATTCCTACCCCCCATCAGCCCATTACCAGTCCAAGCTCCCCCATCAGCTCATTTGCAATCCTAGCCCCTCCCCATCAGCCATGTCCAGTCCTATCCTAGCCCCCTATTAGCCTATTTCCAGTCCAAGCCCCCCTCATCAGCCAATTTCCAATCCTGCCCCCATCAGCCCATTTCCAGTCCTATTCTAGCCCCCCCATCAGCCCATTTCCAGTCCAAGCCCCCCCATCAGCCCATTTCCAATCCTGCCCCCCATCAACCCATTTCCAGTCTTAACCCCCCCCCCCCATCGGCCATTTCCAGTCCTATCCTAGACTCCCCCTCTAAGCAACTTCAGAGGTGAGTCGTGCAGGCCCACGTGAGGCCCTAGCTCACCTCTGTACAGACAGCAGCATGAAGAGCGGCGTTTTCCCTCATGCTAGCAGCTGTGTTCTAGTGAAGAGTGCTGAATGCCAGGCAAGGTTAAAGGACATATATGGCGCTTCACTAGAACAAAGCTGGCAGTGTGAGGGAAAACACCGCTCTTCACTCTGGCAGCTGTACAGAGGTGATCTGGGGCCTCGGACGGGCCTGCCTGGCTTATCTCTGAAGCCAGCATTACAAAGAGCAAAGTGTGAGAATGAAGTTCATGTGAGGCCCCCTGAAGCATGGAGCCATGTGCAAACAACATTCTCTCACAATGGACAGGCTGGCCCTGGTCCCATGCAGGTCCAGTGCTACCATTATGTGAAATGGCGGTCACCTAGAGTGCCAGCATCCCATGGGCATCTCATTGCCACCACTGTCGTTCCTCTCTGGGGCCTGCTGTGACAGCAATGGGTTTAAAACCATGCCGCAGTGCTTACCTAACTTCACTGGCACTACATCACAGTTCCCAGCTTTTATGAGCATCTGCTTATGCCCCCCTCAGATGTAGACTTCCATTTTGCATAAACTAGAAGTCAATGTCAAAGGGTGTGGAAGCGACTGCTCATTCAAGCTGGGAACCTCAACGCAGAGCCAGCAAGGTTAGGTAAGTGCTGCTACACAGTTTTAAACCCATTGCTGCAGCACACACACACATCAATACATATGCAGCAAAAGCTGAACAGGCCATATATGCATGGTGACCCCAACACTGGGCATATAATGTAGTTGGTAGATGGACGAGTGGGGAAAATTCTGTTATTCAAAAAGGTGGTGATAGGCCTGGTGCAGAGCTCAGGAACAGGGTCCAAATGGTATGAGAGAGGTGAACAAAACTCACTCACCTCTCGGGAAAAGGGAGTGTCCTATTTGTCCCCTGGAGCTCCCTTACTGTAGAACTCAGTGTTACACCATTAGCAGTTCAAGGATGCTGCCTGACCACTGAAGCAAAACAGTGTGGGCCACAGCCTCTGCACATAGTGTGAAATGGAGAGGGCATTCCCAGAGCAGCAGTCTGACTGTCAAAGCATTCCATCTGCGGGAAACTGAGACATCACACCATGCCAGCAATCGTTCAACTTCCTCCTGCTGTATGCACCCCTGAAAAGGCATGAGGCATATAGTCCTATGATGGATAAAGTCTGTGAGGAATGGGTGATGGGTGATTACATGCCTCAACATTAGGTCCAGGTGGAGAGGAGGCAGCAACAGTAGGTGGCAGAGCATACAGGGAAAGGTGGGAAGGGTGTAGGAATGTATGTTAGAGACACCTAGGGGTATGTTTACTAAACTGTCTTAATGTTACCGGCAATAGTTGTAGCACTAACGTGAAGAATCCCATATAAGGAAGTGGGCATTCCGGTGTTAAGCCGTGTATCGCGCGATAGAGGGCGTCATGCCGTTTTCATGCGATAGTGTGCGGCACTGCACATTTGTGCACCATAAGCCTAAGTACATAGAAGTGCTGTGATAATAGCTGCAGAGGTGAAGTACACTGGTTAATGCAATGCTTGCTGAGACAACAGTCATGAGTTCAATCCCTCTGTGTGCATACAATAAGGCAGTCTGAGACAATTCATTTTAATGCATGTAACGGACACATCTGAACAGTGTGTGCTGCTAATCGAAAAACCCACGCTGCAGTGCAGTAACCTGATGCACATATTAAGGCGCCCTATGATGCGCCGTAGTTTGCCACCCTCCAAGGCACCATATAAGGCGCCCCATGAGCTGGTGCAAACTAAGGTGTATCGAAAGATGCCCAAAGGAGGGCAAGGTGACACCTGAAAAGGTGGCCAGTGGCAGTAAGGAGTCCCAAGTTGAATAGAACATAAGAACATAAGATATGCCATACTGGGTCAGACCAAGATCCATCAACCCCCGTATCCTGTTTCCAACAGTGGCCAATCTAGGTCATACGTACCTAGCAGTTTCCCCAAAAGACACAGGTTCCACAATGCTTGTACTGGGTCAAGCATTGATATCCTGGGTCCCTTCTTAATAATGGTTTATGGACCTTTCCTCCAGGAACTTGTCCAAACATTTCTTAAAATCAGCTACACTAACAGTCTTTACTACATCTTCCGGAAACAAATTCCAGAGTTTGATTACACGTTGAGTGAAAAAATATTTTCTTTTCTTAGTCTTAAATAGTTTACCCTGTAGCTTCATTGCATATCCCCTAGTCTTTCTATATTCTGATAACGTAAACAATCGATCTACGTTTACCCATTCCACTCCGTTCATTAATTTATAGACTTCTATCATATCTCCCCTCAGCCGTCTCTTTTCCAGGTTAAAGAGCCCTAACCTTTTTAGCCTTTCTTCATAGAAGTATCCTTCCATCCCCTTTACCATTTTGGTGGCTCTTCTCGTAACCTTTTCTAATAACGCTATATCCTTTTTAAGATACGGCGACCAGAATTGCACACAATATTCAAGGTGCGGTCTCACCATGGAACGATATAGAGGCATTATAATATCTTTTGTTTTATTTTCCATTTCTTTCCTTATGATACCTAGCATTCTATTTGCTCTCTTGGCCGCCACTGCACACTGGGCCGAGGGTTTTAACATGTTATCCACAATGACGCCTAAATCTTTTTCCTGGGTGGTGGTTCCTAATGTGGAACCTTGCATTGTGTAACCATAGTTTGGGTTGTTCTTCCCTAGGTGCATAACTTTGCACTTGTCCACATTAAATTTCATTTGCCATTTTGATGCCCAGTCTTCTAATTTATCAAGATCCTCTTGCAATTTTCCACAATCCTCTTGGGTTTTAACAACTTTAAATAGTTTTGTGTCATCTCCAAATTTGATAACCTCACTCGTTATTCCACTTTCCAGGTCATTTATGAATGTGTCAAAAAGCAGCGGACCCAGCACAGATCCCTGGGGTACACCACTATTCATCTTTCTCCATTGGGAAAATTGGCCATTTAGCCCATCCCTCTGATTTGAATCTTTTAACCAGTTCTTGATCCACAGTAGTACACTGCCTCCTATCCCATGACCCTTTAGTTTTGCCAAAAGTCTCTGAAAGTCCAGATACACTATATCAACCGACTCACCTTTGTCCACCTGTTTATTCACACTTTCAAAAAAACATAACAGATTAGTAAGACAAGATCTTCCTTCTCTAAAGCCATGTTGGCTGTCTCCCATTAGGCCATGACTATCTACATGCTGAGTAATTTTATTCTTTATGATGGTTTCTACCATTTTTCCCTGTACTGACATCATGCTCACTGGTCTGTAGTTTCCTGGATCACCCCTGGAACCCTTTTTAAAAATTGGTGATACATTGGCAATCCTCTAATCTTCAGGTATTAGAGATGATTTTAATGATAGTTCACAGATTACTAATAGCAGGTCTGCAATCTCATATTTCAGTTATTTCAACACCCTTGGATGTATACTCCTCGCTCCAGAACACTTCCGTACAGTCTGTCAAGCACTGATAACCCCAATACTGGACTTCTGCAATCCGATATACCTCGGACTACCAAAACAAGCTCTCAAACCACTACAGCTGGCACAAAACACTGCAGCTCGAATCATATCCGGAGCCGCAAGGCAGGAGCACATCACACCTACACTAAAGGACTTACACTGGCTCCCAATCATTGCCCGCATCAGATACAAGACTATCATAAACCTATTTAAGATAAAAGAACACACATCAGCCAACAGCCTCCCACGGCTCATACAACCGGAAACCAGCGCACGTCCCAGAAGAAGTCAAACACGCAACCGAGTCAGCACCCCAAATGAGTACAAGCACACACGCAAGGACACAACAGACAGAGCTCTCTCCATGGCTGCTCCAACAATATGGAACAATCTACCGGACGATCTAAGGGCAACTCCAGACCTCAAAGACTTCAGAAAACAACTGAAAACCATGCTGTTCATAGAGCACTATGGTCACATCACATAACCTAAGAGAATGGATAACAGCACTCCAATCCTCCCAAACAACTGAATATATATAAAATATGATTCTAGCACCACTGTAAATAGCCCACCCTGTATATAGCTCAAACAAATCAAGCACCCAACACATCCCTCACACAACTAAGTTTTATCCTCACTGCATGTACAACACACACACTTTACCTGATTGCTTGCTGTGATACCACCTTGATTATTAAGATAAGGCGGTTTAGAAATACTGTTAAATAAATAAATAAATAAAATAAATACCATCCGGCCCAGGTGATTTGCTACTCTTCAGTTTATCTAATAGTTGTAATACATCTTCCCAATGTATCGATATTTCCTTCAATTCTTCCGCACCTTTAAATACCACTTCAGTCATGGGTAACATCCCTACATCTTCCTCAGTAAAGACCGAAGCAAAGAATTCATTCAGTCTCTCCGCTATCGCCTTGTCACCTCTTAGTGCCCCTTTAACTCCTCTATCATCTAATGGACCAACTGACTATCTCACAGGTTTTTTGCTACGAATGTACTTGAAAAAATCTTTATTTCACGTTTTTGTTTCTGCAGCAAGCTTCTTCGCAAATTCTCTCTTTGCCTGCTTTATCAATGCCTTGCATTTGACTTGCCAGTGCTTGTGCTGTTTCCAGGTTTTGTCGTTTGGCTCTTTTTTCCATTTCCTGAAAGATGCTTTTTTGGCAATAAAAGCCTCTCTGACCTCACCTTTAAACCATGCTGGCAGTTTTTTGGACTTCCTTCCACTTTTCTTAAAGCATGGAATACAGCTGGTCTGGGCTGCCAAGATAGTAGTTTTCAACAACACCCAAGCTTGATGTAAGTCTTTAACCTTTGCAACTGCTCCTTTTAGTTTTTTCTTAACTATTTTCCTCATTTTTATTTTATTTATTTTTATTTAGCAAGCATTTGTAGCCCGCTCCTTCCAGCGATCAGAAGCGGGTAGGATTACTATTGTGAAACTGCCGAATCAAGGCAGGTACAAATTTTGTTTACATACAGATTGTCAGAAAAGCACATCATACAGAGTTAACACTTCTTAGCTATGGGGGAGTTCATTTACATATATACATAAATACATATATACAGGATAATCTTCTTGGACACAGTGGTCAGGGGCTGCTCCATCTGTGGGATTTAGTTCAGGTTGAAATGTGATTGGAAAATGTGCGTTTTGAGTTTCTTTCTGAAGTCTAGAAGGTCATTGCTAGCTCGTAGTTCTGGTGGGAGTTGGTTCCACAGTGTTGGCGCCGCATATGAGAAAGCCCTGTGGCTGGTGTTAGCTTTGGCAGATCTTATATCTGTTGGAGTGTGAAGGATGTTGGAATTGTGGGTTCTTCTGTTTCGGGTAGGAGGTTGCAATCTTACTAGGTTGTTGAGGAAGGAAGGTTCTAAGTTGTGGATGAGTTTGAAGGTGGTTGTTAGTATTTTGTATTTTGTGCGAGCTGTTATGGGTAGCCAGTGTAATTGAATTAGTACTGGTGTGATGTGGTCACTTAGATTTTTCTTCATTATGACCCTGTCAGCTACATTTTGTGCCATTTGTAATATGTTTAGGGTTTTTTTAGGTAAACCTTGTAGGATGGCGTTGCAGTAGTCAAAATGTGGCATGATGAGTGCTTGGGCCACTGTTCTGAAGTCTTGGGGATCAATAATATTCCGAATGGGTTGGAGCACTCTAAGCTTGTGGAAAACTGCTCTGTTGGTCTTTCGGAGGTGTTTTTCCATCTTTAGGTCACAGTCAAATGTGACTCCTAGATACTTTATTTCTTTTTTTGTTTGGTAAGTGTTGTTACATAGTGTTATTGATGTGGGAGGGTCAAAATTCGGTTCTTTGGAGATATACATTACTTCGGTTTTTTTGTGATTAATTGACATACTACTTTGTTGTAACCAGTCTTGCATCTCTCCGATACATGTCTCCAGTGGGTTGTAGTCTGGGTTTTTAGTGTCTAGTTGTGTGTATAGCATGATATCATCGGCATAGATGTGGTAATTAATTTCGTGCCGTGAGAAAATTTTGCATAGTGGCTGCATATATATGTTAAACAGAAGTGCTGAGAGAGCAGAGCCTTGGGGGATTCCCTGTGTTTGTGAGAAAGATTCTGCTTTTTCTCCGCCGTTGAATTGAACCTGTTGTGTTCGATTTGAGATGTAGGATGAGAACCATTTTAGTGGGGTTCCTGTTATTCCTATTGATTTTATCCTATTTATGAGGGTCCCATGATTAACTGTATCAAAGGCAGCTGAGATGTCAATGTCAATTTTATCATAGTCTCCCTTTTGAAAGTTAAAAGGTAGTACTGTGGATTTCTGTAGTATCCCTCCTCTACTAATTAAATCAAAGGCGATCATGCTATGATCACTATTGCCAAGTGGCCCCAACACCCTTATCTCTTGCACTAGATTTGGTGTTCCACTAAGCACAAAATGTATGGCCCAAACACAGATGTAACCCTACCACTGCACAGAGTATCAAGGAAAGACAAACAACAACTTCTGGAGGGTATCAGATGGCGGAGCTGATGGACCTGTCAAATCTGCGTACAGCTCATGTGGCAGCTGTAAAAGTGCAGAAACATATCGGAGGCAGCTGGACCGATGCAAAGGGTGATGGTAATGTAAAGTGCCAACATGAGAGTGTGTGGCAGAGGATGTGAATACGTGTCCACCAGAGCAGGTAAATGTGGCAGCATGACAGGAGGACACAGGAGTAGCAGTGCCATGCAGAGCATACACACGAGAGGCAATCATGAAGAAACGCAATGCAGAAAAGAGTCCCAGCACAGGACATGCGGCAGTAGTCTGCACATTAGGGCAGGGCACCACACAGCTGGCAGAGACAGATAGATGAACAGAAGGGTGTTTGGCAACTGTGATGAGGCTATAATGTGCCGCCACACACTTCTGCACAGATATGACTGTTAGAGGAAGGAAAAATAGTTGTGTAGGACAGGCAGAAAAATCAAGAACACACAGGAATCAAACCCATGACCTCTGGCTACAAAGTCAGTGTACTAACCACTGTGCTATGCTTCTATGGTATCCATCATAGCAATGGCTGGCCACACAACAACTGCAGGTCACCACACCAACAATCTGCTGTGCATACTGGGGCAGGGTATAAGCACAGGCAAGGCACTGTATAGGGCACCATAGGTCACACAAATGAGGTGAGGGTGGTCTGTGTGCTAAACACTGATCTCCGATATTTGTCTGCCTGTCACAGCCACAAAAGGGAGTTGTACTGCACATTCTGACTAAAGAAGGCCCTCTGTGACCACTAGCACATAAGTTAATGCAAAAACTGGCATGCTTACCCCACCAACGTGAGTCAAACAGCGAAGGCTGCATACAGCAGCACTGCATGGCACCACACCAAAAGCCTGCTGTGTGCCAGGAAAAGGCAACCCCAACAGAAATCATGATGTAATGCACATGTAGAAGAGTTGTGTACAGCGTATATCAGTCTGCAATTGGGACGAGAGCCACATATACACAAATGCACACACAAAATAAAGTGTTATGCAGTTGAAACAGCATGCAAAAGAGCAAGGAAAGGGAACCCAAAGGGCTGCAGGAGATGCTGTATGTAACAGGGCAAAATGGGGAATAGTACTGAAAAGGAGCAGGTGAGAATTGAACCTGCAAACAGAGGTTGGGATAGATCAGCTCAACAACAATAACAATCACCCAAGCATACCAGCCACATGGATAGTACAAAGGAACAGCCATATGTAATAGCTAATATGCGGCACATAGGCTGCATAAAGGGCACACTGTGCTGTACAAAGAAGCGATGGAAGGGTGTAAAGGAGAGCTGATGAAGCTGCAGCCAGCTCAAGGTCAGGTTAGCACAATACAAGGAACAACATGTGGGAATCAAACCTGCAACCTATAGTGCTCCATTGCACATCTGTAACCACTATCCCAAACCACCACTACAGGAGCCATACAAAAATGTTCCATAAAGGGAATGTGTGTATGGGAACCCATAACACCCTGACGTGTCAGACAGCTGTCAGTGTACAAGGATGTGAGCACAGGTGGGCCATGTAAATCAAGAAATACGTGTGTCAGTGTGTTGAATCAGTAGCAGAGACAAATGTGCATTAAAGACATATATTTTATTTTGGAAAATTACTGGACATATCGTATATACCGTGTGTCATGATATGAAGCTAGTTGTTTTACAGTGAACAAACTGAAACCACATTGAGTAGGCCAGCTACCCACATGTCGCGTACAAGTCACTGCCCCCCCCCCCCCCACAGGTGATGAGCAGTACAGATAATATGCAGTAGGTGCATGGTGTGTACTATGCAGTATGTCGCGTAGAAGTCACTGCCCCCCCCCCCACAGGTGATGAGCAGTACAGATAATATGCAGTAGGTGCATGGTATGTACTATGCAGTATCCCCACACCCCCCACATGCTGCTGCATGCCCCAAATGCCTTTTTCACATATGTGTGCATGTAGACAGTAGGTAGGGCATGATGACAGCCCAATGCACACCAGTCATGTAGGTATAACCAAAACATATCTGCCTTCAAAAAACAGGTGGCACAAACCTGCAAAAGCATACATATCAAAATCTCTGCAACTGCACACACACATACATATATACACGTCACAGATGTTGCATAATGTGTAATATAGCAAATAAAGTGCCACATATTTCCAAAACAACACTGTGCAAATGCCAAATCTGGATATAATAACAGGTACAAGAGGAACATGATCCCAGATAATAAAGAAAATGCAGACTATCACACATACAGAGATAACACTATGCAGAAAGTCTGCTGCAATGAGTGTTGTGAATATAGTATGCGTATACATATGACACGGCACATGGAATGCACCCATGAAGGATGAACATGCACACCCACACTGCCACACTGCCAAATTACTGGTGCAATTTGAGTCCTAGAATGTCATGAGATAAAGAGGACTGTGCATAGATGCATTGCTATGTCTGCAAAATCAATGTAGAGCGGCACATCTGTACACTAACCAAACACACTAATCTGTACATAGAGGTTGAAAGAAAGGTCAAACATTGCCCAGTAACCGGCACAGAAGTCACACTGCCACATGCCCTGGTGTACCAACATATTCAGTCACATGCACCTGGAACGTGTACAGTAAACAATAACACAGTGATGCCCCACATGCACTGTAGCACACGTGGTGATCGCAAATATCGACTGAAGATGTTGGCGCACATCAAAGTGGTGTGGTGGTAAATACCGTGTCATGTTCAAGTACAGGGTAGCCCCACAAATACCATAGGACCTATACAATGTCACCCCTGTGCCACACGCATGGCTGTATGCTCTTGGTGAACTAAACAGATGAGGATATCCTGCGGTGCAGGTCACACACATAGGCAACATACAGTAACACAATGTCAGATGGATGTATAACATGCAGCAAGTATGTCAGTCCCTCCTGCACACATAGGGGCCTGTACACAGTGTCCATAGCGCAAATAGCATCTGCAAACCAACATGTCTCGTGAAGACTGTCCGTGAATCCCTGGGCCTGCATACACAAGTGGTACATCCTAATCTGCCACAGCACACAAAAGGTCATGTATGTCCCCTGCGATGAACCCCACACCCAGCCAGAGCATGGCAGCAGCGTTGTGTAGGACAGGCCGTCTATGCCCAATGTAGTAGTCCAACATCAATGTCCATCATAGGCATGTGGGCCACACGCAGAGGTCAGCCATCCTATGCCACCATATCCCCGGGATAGCTGCATGGTCTTGTTGTGGTTTCAGACACGTGGGTGATGGTGCCTGCAGATGCAGTTCAGTCGATGTGCAGTGTGTGTGCTCTGCCCTGTATTAGAAGAAGGAGAAACACTGTCATGGCATGTTGCACAGAACACCAGGGAACATTGCAGGTAGGCAGACAGCAATATGTATAAAATGCAATGCCACCCAATAAAAACGTGGAATGCAAATGAAAGGACACACCAAATTTTATTAAATAATATCACTCCAGCCAATGGCCGAACACAGGCCGTGTTTCGGAAAAACCTTCTTCAGGGGCGTGTAGGCTAAAAGGATGAAGTATAATACACATAAACAATAAAATATGTTTTATGTTTTTTATGTATATTAAGGTAACTTTAAAAATGGGGAGCTTACTTTTAGATTTTAAGTCTAAATTTCCCTTTTTTAACTTCAATAAGGTTCTTTTTGAATTTGCATAAGAGGCGGATCAGTCTTTGGAGTGTTTTGAATGGAAGTTTGATCCATCTTGTATTTTTATTTGGGCAGCTTAACGTTTATATAAAATAAATGAAATGGTGTAAGCTGTGCATTTGGGGTTTTCCAATGCAAGGTTGTTTGAAAATGATTTAGAAATCTTTCTAAGGATTTCTATAGTCCAACCCTCCCCCCCCACACACACACACACACCTCCCCTCCCCCCTTTTTGAAGCTGTTTTTATTTACTAGGTTTTCAGTCTTTTTATACCTTAGAAACCATTCCTTTTAAGCTGTTGTGGTAAGTGAGATTTTTTTTTTTTTTTAAAGGGCTGCTTATATGGATATGGAATTATTTATAATTAAGATCAATGAATCCCGCAAAAACTAATATCAGGCACTGTTTTGCCATACATTAGATATCAATGGTTATAGTGCAGCGATGGCGAACCTATGGCACGCGTGCCAGCTGTGGCACGCGAAGGCCTTGCAGCTGGCACGCGGGAAGGTCCGCAGAAAAATAAAAAGCTGGCTCTGACTGCTGCCGCGGACGCGGCAAGGGCAGAATGCAGCATCCCGCGGGGCCCCCTCCGCCCGCTAAGACCCTCTGCAAGAGCTTTCAGATTCGCGAGGGAGAGCGTCTCCCTCGCGTCTCTGTTAAGCCCGCAGGGGCTAATGGGAAATTTCCCATCAGCCCCTTTAGACGCGAGGGACTGATGGGAAATTTCCATTAGCCCCTGCGTGCTTAACAGAGACGCGAGGGAGATGCTCTCCCTCGCGAAACTGAACGCCCTTGCAGAGGGGCTTCGCGGGCGGTGGGGGCCCCGCGGGACATTGCAATCTGCCGCGGCAGCACCCAGAGCCTGCTTTTTTTAAAAAAAAAATTGCCAGGGGGGGTTAGGACTGCTAATGGGCAGGGTGGGGGGTTAGGACTGCTAATGGGCAGGGAGGGGGGGGTTAGGACTGCTAATGGGCAGGGAGGAGGGGGGGTTAGGACTGCTAATGGGCAGGGAGGAGGAGGGGGGGTTAGGACTGCTAATGGGCAGGGAGGAGGAGGGGAGGGGTTAGAACTGCTAATGGGCAGGGAGGGGGGGGGTTAGGACTGCTAATGGGCAGGGAGGAGGAGGGGGGGTTAGGACTGCTAATGGGCAGGGAGGGGGGGGTTAGGACTGCTAATGGGCAGGGAGGGAGGGGGGTTAGGACTGCTAATGGGCAGGGAGAGAGGGGGGGGTTAGGACTTCTAATGGGCAGGGAGGGAGGGAGGGAGGGGGGGTTAGGACTGCTAATGGGCAGGGAGGGAGGGAGGGAGGGGGGGTTAGGACTGCTAATGGGCAGGGAGGGAGGGAGGGAGGGGGGTTAGGACTGCTAATGGGCAGGGAGGGAGGGAGGGAGGGAGGGGGGGTTAGGACTGCTAATGGGCAGGGAGGGAGGGAGGGAGGGAGGGGGGGTTAGGACTGCTAATGGGCAGGGAGGGAGGGAGGGAGGGGGGGTTAGGACTGCTAATGGGCAGGGAGGGAGGGGGGGTTAGGACTGCTAATGGGCTGGGTGGGAGGGAGGGGGGGTTAGCACTGCTATGGGCAGGGAGGGAGGGAGGGAGGGAGGGGGGGTTAGGACTGTTAATGGGCAGGGAGGGAGGGAGGGGGGGTTAGGACTGCTAATGGGCAGGGAGGGAGGGAGGGGGGGGTTAGGACTGCTAATGGGCAGGGAGGGAGGGAGGGAGGGAGGGGGGGGTTAGGACTGCTAATGGGCGGGCAGGGAGGGAGGGAGGGGGGGGTTAGGACTGCTAATGGGCAGGCAGGGAGGGAGGGAGGGGGGGAGGTTAGGACTGCTAATGGGCAGGGAGGGGGGGGTTAGGACTGCTAATAGGCAGGGAGGGAGGGAGGGAGGGAGGGAGGGGGGGTTAGGACTGCTAATGGGCAGGGAGGGAGGGGGGGGTTAGGACTGCTAATGGGCAGGGAGGGAGGGGGGGGTTAGGACTGCTAATGGGCGGGGAGGGAGGGCGGGGGGGTTTAGGACTGCTAATGGGCAGGGAGGGAGGGGGGGTTAGGACTGCTAATGGGCAGGGAGGGGGGGGGTTAGGACTGCTAATGGGCAGGAGGGGGGGGCGGGCGGGCGGGGTAGGACTGCTAAGGGGCTGGGGGGGTTAGGACTGCTAATGGGCGGGCGGGCGGGCGGGCGGGGGGGGGGTAGGACTGCTAATGGGCTGGGGGGGTAGGACTGCTAATGGGCTGTGGGCTGATGGGGGCTGTCTGGAAATGGGGTGATGGGGGTTAGGACTGGTAATGGGTTATAGGGGGGGCTTAAACTGAAAATGGGGTGATGGGGGTTTAGGACTGGAAGTGGGTTGATGGGGGGGGCTAGGACTGGTATTGGGTTGGGGGGTTGCTAGGACTGGAAATGGGCTGATGGGGGGCTAGGACTGGAAATGGGCTGATGCAGGGACTAGAAGGGAATGGATGCTGGGTGAGGCTGGAACTAGAAGGGAGCTGATGTTGGGGGAGGATTAGAATGGGATGGGGCTGGGAGAGTAAAATGGAGAGGGGAAAAATATTTTGTGTGGGAGGGATAAAAAATCTACAATTGGCCGGGTATTGGGAGAGTAAGTGGGGATTGAGGATGGAGGGGTAAAATTTGAGTGGATGAAATAGGAATGAGGAAAGAGCAAAAGGAGAAAGATTAGTATGTTAAAGCGGATGTAGAGAGAGAGAATGGAAAAAAAAAACTAGAAGAGAGAAGAAAGGACAAATGGACAGCAGATGATGGAGAGTTAGCAGAAAACATGAAGAAACCAGAAGAAAGTGGCTGGAGCAATTGCAACTGTGTAACTGAGCTGAGGTATTCTGTTTATGTAATTCCTTTTTGACATTGCCACTTGTTCTCTTTCCCCAGTAGGTCATGTATTGTTATTGTCTGAAATGTATTGGTTTAATATTTGCAGTGTTGCCTTTTGATAGGTATGGTGTGGTGCTTTGTGAGTCCTGGTAGTGCTGTTAGGATACGGCGGGTTTGCTATTGGTTCTAAATGGGCAGTGTTTGTAGTAGTTCCTAATGTGCCTGGCGGTTGGCACTGGATTATAGTAATGTAGAAATCTTTTAGTCTGTCTTTATCCATACACTCATTAAGAGACATGTTTACTAAAAGTTAGTGTATGTTAGCATTATGCAAATATTTATGCAAATTGACGTGCTGGCACTTTGAGGAAATTCTTTGGTTTTGTGCGGCAGTTTGGGCACTCGGGCTCAAAAAGGTTAGCCATCACTGTTATAGTGTGTACTAGTTCCCCCTGGTGGTGACTGTAGTCTTTTGGGATCCTTAACTTAAGCCGTCTATGTACATAGATTAAATTATGTAATGATGTTTTTTACACACATTGTATGGTTGTTTTTTTTATTTTATTTAGTTTCTCATGTATCTTTTTACACATATACATAGTTTTTTCATTATTGTTTTTATAGGAGTAGTTCATTTTACAGTTATATGTGCCCTTTGGCATCTCGTATTTGACGCTCCATCAGGTAATTTTTATGGTTTAATTATATTTATCTAAATTATATATAGACAATTATAGTTTTTTATGTGAGTGATTCACCCCTGTATTTTATAGTGCCCTAGGGCTTTTTAAGTTAGACATTAAATTAGATAATACTCATAGATGCATTTATTTAATTTGGAGTATATTTAAGTTTAATGATCCTTATGATTTTTTAAAAAAAGAAATGGTTTCTAAAAAGAAATTTTTATGGGACACAATTTGTCTGATTTGGTATTATATGTTTGTAGGGTTCGCCCTTTCACCCGCCCCCTTGCACCGGGGCAGTACAAAAACATCTTCTCCTCATCCCTCTCGTCGGTTTCACTTTTTCTTATGTTTTTTAAATTTTGTAAAAGAGATATTATTTTATTTACTTATTTATTCATATAGGTGATTGTCCCTACACACGCAGGTATGCACTTCTTCTTGTTTTTTAACCTTTCCCTTCTTAAATATTTGACTATTGGGTACTTTATGTGGTTTAAGTTAAAATGGTTTGTATATGTTTTATATGTATATATATTCTCTTATAATTGTATTTCATTTAATGATGTTTTAATAATTATTATTCATGACTTTTTACTTTTATTAATGTTTATTTATTTTAGGTGCCCTAGTCATATTTATAATGGTCTAAAGGATGTATTACAAGAGTATTTTTCTACTATCTTATTCTTTTTGTATGTTTTGAATGATTGGTTTAAAATGTTATCTACTTTTATGTGTAAGTTTTTATAGCTCCCCCTTTTTTTTTTAGCCGTATATGCAATTTATAATTTTAATTTGGCATTCATTTTAATCTTTTTAATTATTTATGCTTTTAATATGTTTGTCCTTAATGTCCATTTCTGTTATAACAATTAGATTTTATCTTTATTATTTTATTGTTTATGTGTATTATACTTCATCCTTTTAGCCTACACGCCCCTGAAGAAGGCTTTTCCGAAACACGGCCTGTGTTCGGCCATTGCCTGGAGTGATATTATTTAATAAAATTTGGTGTGTCCTTTCATTTGCATTCCACGTTTTTATTGGGTGGTTCTTTGCACGTGGATCCGTGCTTGGTGTTGGACTAAAATGCAAAGCCAGACATGCAAACATGAAATTAGCACAACACATAACACAGTGCATGTTGTGGAAATGTGGCCATTGAACCATACACGAGGGTGTCCTATGGATATGGTCATGTCCATGCACATGTTACACAGGTGCCTCACTGCTCCACCCCATGTCCATCAGCATTGGTGCATAGTGACCCCACAGGATAACTCCCTGAAAAACACAACAAAGCGCAAGCATAGAACGGCTGATGTCATTTCCAAAAGATCCAAGATGCAACCTACCATCTGTCTGCAGAAAGTGTCTGCTAGGGACTGTCTGAGGCAGGAAAAGGCAACATCATGTCACAGTGAATACAGAAGATGTCAGAGGAATGTATAGAATCACCATATCCCCATGTCCAGCTGCCATTGGCACATGTCCAAATTTGGTTGTCATCTGTGATACTGAAATGCTGATGGATAGTGTTCTGACAGCACACAAGAGATAGGTCAGGTCACAACATAAAACAGATGCGCACAATGTATACATGGTCAACAGCAGTAGGTTACAGATAGCAGAGTCCCCAATCATCCACAGGTGTTAAAACACCACCTACCACATGATAATACAAACTGTATGCACACACTGTACCCTTACACACCCACGCTAGAAAAACACACACACACAGTATGTTAAAGCGAGCATGCTACCAGTAGCATATGGCCTGTTTGTGGACAATTTGAGATCAGTGGAGATAGCTCTTGGCCAAAGCAATGCTACACAGCATTTGGCTGATGTTACAATGTCACGGAAGGGTGTATGTGCGGCCCACCACCAGAATACCTAGGACATGTGGACACACGCAGCTCTCTGGGATGTGTTCCAGAAACAGTGCTGGAGCAGATGAGCTGGGCAGGAACACATGTGCCTGTGTGGACAACAGTAACATATGGGGTATGGGGTTTCAGACCAAAGAGGTGAACCACAACATATGTGCATTGGACAGATGACCCAAGACATGATCTGTGGCTGACTGTCCCCACACACCATGCACCTGTATATCCATCTACCCATTCTCCTGCACGTTGAGTGGGGTACAGACAGCTGCCAGTGAACCACAGCACCAGGGAGGTCACACAACATATCCTGTTGAGGGATAAACACACCAGATACATACATATGTCATGTTTGAGCTGTGTAACACACACAGCACCATCACATCATCACCCCTCATGCCCCCTAAATCCATTTCAGTCTGGCTTTTCTCCATTACACTGTACAGAATTGCCCCTGCCAAATTCCCCAATGACGTGTTAATGCTAAAATTAAAGGGCCTGTACCCCATATGCCCCATTTCATCACCTCTCTGCTTCCCCAGACACTGCTGACCACACCCATCACCCTGATATACTGTCCTCGCATGTCCACACTGCCTCTGTAATAACCCCCTGCACCTCATATCTCACCCGTCACACCTTCAGTGTGTGTTGTGATGGTCCCACCTCCCCTGCGTGCCTGCACCCATATGCTGGAACACAGGGATATGACCTGTGTCTGCATATTCCAGAGCTCCATACCAAATGCCATATTGGGGCTATCTGATTCCCTGCCACTCAGTGCCAACTGTATGCTGATGAGTGCCAAATATATCCCAACATCCCTGAACAGCCCCTGCCAATTCAGACCCTGAGCTATGCTTGCATGTCTGACAATGCTGGCCTGATGTATCCACGCTGCCTGAAATGGAACCTGGCCATGACCCAACATCTAAGCTCCCTCCATAAAACCTGCCCCCATATTAGGTGTCTGTGTATAGGTTGCAACACATTGCCGCATGTTGATACGCAATGTAGGGGTTGTCTGTGACCCCACCCTCTCCTCCCCCACACATATGCATCATGTAGCTAAGACATGCAGTGTCATTCCATAAAACATGAGCAATATCCTCCCATCCTCCCTTAACACACAACTAAAATGTGAATGCACCCCTCAGTCACCCCCCGATTTGCTAACTGTAACCTACACCTTGCTGTTATCCCCTTGAATCAGCTGTGTTTGCCTCAAACCAACCAATACGCCACTGCATGGCTCATCATCTGCCGGCCTCGCCATGACCATAATACTGCTTCTGTCAAATCACCTCACTGGCTCACAATCCGTGTATGCATCCAGGTGTAGGTTACCCCTCTGAGCAAATGATGCAGTACCTGTGTGTGTACTATGTACTTTCCCTCCAGAATATTAACTCTTGCCAATACTACTACCACTGAGCATGTACATATTGTTGCCAGTCATACACAGTGCTGTACACAAACATATAACGTACAGTCTGTGCCAATCAGTGTATGTTATGTGACCAGTGCGCCAATATCCCCCATCGCGGCATCCACATGTCTAGGCAAATGGTGCCACCTACGTCCCACTTTCCTACTGCTGACCACAAACCACACTCCGTTTACCATGCTGCACCCACAGCTGGAACCAACAACCTGTGTGTGATAGCCAGCCACCATCCCCAAGTTCTTGTGTACAGTAATGTACCCACATAGGGCAGGTAATCCAGTCTCATCTGACCCCCGTGCATCCGCAGTTATCTCCTACACACCCCGCCTGTGTTCCCCCTGGACTATTCTGAATGCTCTGATGGGCAGGGAATGTCCCCCATATGTCTGTGTAGTGTTGCGTATTACTGGTATGGCTATACAAATGTTCAACAGTAGTAGTAGTACATATGTCTAGATACCAATGTAATATCCAACATATGCAGTACTTACATGAGAAGGCCACTGCAATCAGCTGGTGCCTGGCTGCCATGCCCTTACATGTGTCACCATGGCCATGTACAGGACGGCACATAGGATCATCTTCCAGATCCTCATTAATTTGGACTGGGAGATCGTGCCTGAGAGCAATGTTGTGCAGTATGCAACAGGCCAAAATTATCTTTGCCACAATCATGGGTTTGTATTGTAAGGCCCTGCCGGTTCTATCCAGACACCTGAAGCGACTTTTCAAAATGCCAAAGGTGCGCTCGATGACTGAGCGGCTGGAGGCATGGGCCTCATTGTACCTCCTCTCTGCACATGTCCACAGCAGACGCACAGGGGTCAGCAACTAGGGACGACACCCATATCTTGCATTACCTGTAGAAAAATAGTAGAAAGGTAAAGCAGAGGCTGAACCACACACACATGCACACAAGCATGTACATGAAAACCAACAGCACAGACATGTCTCCCATGAACATGTTACAGCACATTCTGACACACAACATGTATGTGGCAGCATCTGGAAGTGTGAGACAGGGACCACGGGGTGGGGGTAAGGTGTGCAAACCACCTCATCTGTAACCCACAATACACATGCCTAAGCACCCATAGCCGAAAGGTAGTAGTGCCGGCTGCAAAAACATCAGCTACACACATGGCAATGCACCCTTGACAAGGTTAGTGATGCACACATTTGCAAGCGTGTGATAGACATGAGACTGCCCACACACAGAGTGAAACGGTAAAAGGTCTCTGAGTTGCCCCGAGTGGATGTCCGACACAACAATATACTATTGAATATACATGGAACATACATGTGTCCTATACTATGCTCACACAAAGCATACAATGTGAAATGGCCAGATATGTCAGAGGTGAAGATGCCACCAACACAAAACACCGTACCAAAGATGACCATGAAGGGAAGTGCCCCCCCCCCCAGACACACACACAAATGACACACAAACACAACTAGGGACACCTTTCAAACACAGACATGTGCACCTACGTGTACCCAAAGGAATACCATGTGCATGTCTGAGCAGAAAAATACCCACCCAGCAGTATACAGTCCTCATATTGCCCAGCCTCAAACTTTACGAATAATGCCGAGTGCTGCAGGATAAAGGAGTCATGGATGGACCCTGCAAACCTAGGGACCACATTCAGAATATGCATATTTGCATCACATACAATCTGAACATTCAGGGATGGTAGTGTTTGCGATTGTGGAACATTGCCTCCCTGACTCAGGGCGGGACCAGGGCAACATGTGTGCAATCAATAGCTCCCATAATGTGTGGTATCCCCGCAACCTCTTTGAAGGCCTGGTTCAGGGTCCCCCACTGTTCCCTAGTGTTGGGAATTGCAATGTAATGGCACAAAGAGAGCAGAGAGCTCTTGCTGATCCAACAGGAAACAGTGAGGCAAGAGATTGGATGAACACAGGTGCCTTTATTGGTGGTCCCCTACGCGTTACGGCCGAAGCCTTCCTCAGGGGGATACAAAGGCACTGCTGGAGAAAGGGTTCAGTTTGGCCTATGAACTGATACCTATTATAATGCTGTACTTGATCAATCGTGATGAAACAACGCTCGATCGTAGCGAAACCGCACAACAGGAAAATTATATGGTCAAAGCTTCTACGTAGAAGCTTTGACCATATAATTTTCCTGTTGTGCGGTTTCGCTACGATCGAGCGTTGTTTCATCACGATTGATCAAGTACAGCATTATAATAGGTATCAGTTCATAGGCCAAACTGAACCCTTTCTCCAGCAGTGCCTTTGTATCCCCCTGAGGAAGGCTTCGGCCGTAACGCGTAGGGGACCACCAATAAAGGCACCTGTGTTCATCCAATCTCTTGCCTCACTGTTTCGAATTGCAATGTAATTCCACACCTGGCTGACCATGGCACGCAGTACTTGGTGGAGACAGCGTTAGAAGGTGGGACAGCTCATGCCACCCACTGCAACCACAGATTACTGGAAACAGCCAGAGGCAAAGAAATGTAGGGCAGCCAGGAGCTTGACCAAACCTGGTATGGCATGTGACTAACTGGTCAGTGGCTCGAGGTCAGGTCTGAGATCCTCAAAGAGCTCCCTAATAGCCACTGTGTCCAGATGGTATAGGGAGATAACCTAGGCCTCATGCATGTTCTGGAGCTGGGCCCTGGTCCTGTAGAGGTGAGCCTGGTGAGGGCGCAGCTCAGCATACCTCCAGCGCTGTGTCGGCTCAGCCCTAGCATGCATGGCCTCCACAGCTGCAGGTCGGATTTGCCGCAGGTCTGCACCCATGCCCTGTGCCGCAGCACCGTGGACACCATCTCCCACATCAGGAAACCGCGGGTCCTGAGCACCCCCCAATGCACCTGCAGCCACCACAAAGGCAGCCATCAGCAAACCAGATATACCAGACAGAGGGTTTTTCTCGCCTCTCCCTCACCCCACCAACACTGCCCTCTACCTGTCCCTCACCTCACCCCTGTACCCTACACCTGCTCACCACCTCACCTGCCCCCCACCACCCCACCACCTCTCGCCTGCTGCTCACCTCACCCCACTGTACCTCACCTCACCTCACCCCACCGTACCTCACCTCACCTCACCTGCTGTACACCTGACAAATACCTCACCTCGCCTGCTCTACACCTCACCTACACAAAACCCTTGGCATGTACCATGTATGCATCACAGGTAAATACCTTTCTTCCAGTGTGCGTCTGTGCGCATGTTGCGCATGCACAGTGCCGCGAATGCGGTGTCTGCATGTGTTGCACATGCGCATAAGATCTGACTGTGACCCTTGTGCATGTGTTGTGTGGGGCTCTGTACATGCATACGGCGTACGTGGCGGGCAGGGGTGGCACCATGCTCACGTGACATTTGTGGGCACCATCCGCTGCGTGGGCACCTAATCATGGGCATCATGCATGGAGCCCCCTCATACAGTGCCCCCCCCAGGATGGCACATGCGCAATGCATGCAGCACATGCACCGTTGTGCATGTGCGAGTGGCGCATGTGTATCGCCATGCATGCGCAACACGCGTATCTCCGTGCCCCCGAGTAAAATGCATAATAAGGCCACCACACTTGATAAACACTGAGGGTTTTGTGTAGGCGAGGTGAAGAGCAGGCATGGAGAGCAATCGGTCAGGGTGATAGCAAGTGCAGAGAGGAGAGGAAAGGTGAGGTGAGCAGCAGGTGTGTGGGAGAGGAGGTGTGGTGAGGAGAAGGCGTGAGTGTGAGGAGGTGAGGGGAAGTGCAGTGGCGAGGGAGAGGAGGAGAGGGAGAGGATGTGAGGATAGGAGCAGGGGAGAGGGTGAGGAGAGCAGGTGAGCAGCAGAGGAGGGAATATTAGGCAAGGACTGGGAGAGGTGGGAATGTGTGACAGGGAGGAAGAGGCCACAGGGAGCAGGGAGATGGAGCAACAACCCATGGCAGGAGGGGCGAGTTGGAAACCCCTGAGCAGCGGTCCACAGGGGCGGCAGAGATGGATGGGCCTGAGATGGTGGCTGCAGGGCCATTGGGTGTGTCCCAGCCCACACAGGGGCAGCCCGAGAGGCCACCCAGTGCCAAACGGAGGTGAGTCTCAGTGCCAGCCAAGGAATGGAGGAGAGAAGTTAGATTCAGCCAGCAGGAGAACCACATCCTGCTGACCAGTGTGCTAGAGCGCTATGAGGTGCTCTATGGGCGGCTGAGCTCCAGCACCATGGTGGGGACACGCATACACGTGTGGGAGGAGGTACAGGAGGCCATAGCGCAGGCCAGGGGACCAGCCAGAGACCTGGACAACCTGAAGAAACTCTTTAATGACATAAAGCGAGGTGTTCAGGCCCACATGGTGACGGAAAGGAGACATGCCATGGGCACTGGTGGGGGTGGTCCCTTTGTCCCCAGCCTGACTCCCCTGGAGCAGCAGCTTGCAGAACAGCTGGGCCCCATCTACCTGCGGGGACTGCCGGAACAGCTGGACACCGCCCATCCACACACAGGTAGGTCTGAGATATGCAGCCCACGTACAGCTAACTGCACAGCACCTGCTGGCCATGGATGTGATGATGGGGGCCTATGTCGAGAGGACACATATGCCATAACACAGGCAACTGGGGGACTCACAACCAGCAATACCTGGCAATGTCTGTACATGGTGTTTGTGGCAAGTGCCTGGGGCTGTCTCCATGACAATCACAGTCCAGGATATAGCCAAGCACTGCACAGGGATACAGAACAAGGGGGGGGGCAGTCCATCACCAAGGCAGATTGCCACCCCCATCACTGTGCATGTGAGCTACTAGAGACCACACACACAGGGAGGGCATCACACCTCCCATCTCATTAGCCCAGCACATGCAGCAGATATTCCTACCTGCCACATAGGTCACACATAAGCATCATACATCTGCAGCCAGGCCAGCATCACAATATGACAGACGCAAACATCCAGGAGGGACATACAACAAGCCCAACAAACAGTGACCTGGGGGTCCCCGCATCCTCCACCTACAACAGCTATGACGCTTGTTTGCTATTACCTGTGCGGAGACATAGCCCAGAACAGTGACAGAGAATGGCCCATCACGCTGAGTCTATGAGGTAGATGCAAACAAACACAAACACCCACATCACACAGATACCAGACACATACTACCCTGTCAGTGGCCACCACACAGTACGGATCCCGCATCCACCCTCACAGGCCATTGGAATGCACAGATCCAAAGCTTCACCAACTGCACCTACCCAAACCCCACAACACCTGGGGCTAGCCCCTCTACAGGCACCGCAGTGTCATGGACACATTCGCATGACCCCCACCCACGGTGCAACCTTGTGCCCAGCATCACTACACCCATCCCCTAGAGCGGTCCACCACAACACACAGTGTGCTGGTTAGCTGTATGTCCACAATGCACAGTGGTCGCCAATGCAACAGTCCCCACACACATCTGGCTGACCCGGTCTCATGGCGCAACACGTACCATGCATACCACACAGGCCACTACATACATAATGCTCATGCACACTATGACAGGCCACAGTCACATTGAGGGCTCCCATATGCACCCAGGACACATGTAATGTGGGCCCCCATCACACGCACAGTGCATACCTATTGCTGTACACAGTGGCCCTGGCACTCGCCACACCTTCCCCCCAGACAACACCATCAAATGTGGCAAAGCAGCACCAGCGCAGGTGGCTGCCCTGCCCCCATGCCAGCTACAGCACACTGTTCACACATGTGTTGTCCCCATTGTAGGGGCAGTGACAGCAGCTACAGGCGGACAACACATTGCTGCTCGTATGGATGTAAAACACAGCTGCACATATTTGTATATGGTAAACCTATCTGTGATGATACCCTATTTCACCCCCCAGGTGATCCCCAGGCCATGGAGGCGTATGAGGAGGAGGATGTGGGTGAGCCAAGAGATGTGGAGGGACCATAGGGGGCAGAGTCCGAGGTCGGCGCCAGCACTGGTACAGAGGCCTACGGGACTGATGTGGTGCTCGAGGCAGAGATCGGCCCAGCGGATGTCTGCACCACAGCAAGGGCCTCCAGCAGCAGCGCTCTGGCTGTGGAGGGCACCAACATGGAGGGGAGCCGGCACACAGTGCAGGCACCGGGACCATCCCTCAGCCCACCCACCAGCATGGATGTCATCCTGGCAGAGCTGAGGGCTCATACCACCTCCTCAAGGCAGGATGCTGAAGGTTGGTAAGAGAATAGACAGGATTTCCCCAGGGTGTTGAGATTACATTTGCACTGACATCTCATGTGCTTCCCAGGATAGTGGCTCCATGGCACATAGTTCAATATGTTTGGTGGGACTCTGTGCCATGTGAGAACCCCCTCTCGTGGCATGGGTCATCTGTTGTCATTCATATACCCCTTGGAGATGTACAGCACCCAAACTTTAACCCTGATCACCTAGACAGCTTACTCCATGGATCCTTCATTCTTGGTGATAGTACCTAGCTTATGTAGTGGTGGTAGGCAGGACTGTGCATCAGGTGTAGAGCAAACAGAGCCCCTCCAGATATATATGTGCTTGGCATGAACTCCACGTTATCCGGCCGCTCCCATGCGACCAGTATACACATCAATCATTGACACGATGAATTGCAACACAGTACCATCTGTCATATCCAGGAGCTCCACAAGCCGTCATCAGGAACATCTCCTGCAGTGATGATGGATCATGGGACACACAGACATACACATGGTAACATGTTGCTAGTCTTCGCGTGCAGACCTGATCTGAGGAGTGTTGTGTTGAGATACACCGGACATGTGCATGGGTCACGGTGGGCGGTGAGACACATGTCTCATACATCCCTTTGTGTTTCATCCACAGGCACACGTCAGACTCTGTTGGCCCTACGGGACGAGGTCAGCCAACTGAGTGACACAGCTGAGGTGATGGCAGCGGCGCTACTGCATATAGCAGATGCCCAGGAGGCCATGGCTGGGCGTCCCCAGCAGCCAGCTGCAGTGCCAGAGTCAGCGCCAGCAGACCCAGCACAGAGGGGTGGTGTGGGATGTGATCACCATGGTCATGTGTGACCATGCAAGATGTGAGTATGGGGAACAGGTCGCCACATCTGTGACAATAAAGACATTGGAACCTATTTATACCTATGTGCACGTCTCCAGTTTGTGTCACTGTGCTCCCCTGAGTACCCTGCCCCCCATGTTGTCACCCTGGCCACATGTGACTGCTCATTTCCCTTAGGGGTGTGGTGTCTGCACTGCCACCAATCAACACACATAAGTTATACCATGTCCTGTGTGCCATGCACCGTGCCATGTGTGCACCCTTCTACCCATGCGTGGGGGTATACCCTACCTCTCCCGTCAACAAGCAATATGTTTATAGTGGTACATGTATGTTTTATGGATCTGTCCCTCTCTCACACCCCATATGCTCTCCATTAGTCTACCCACATGTGTGACCATCCTTTATGCCCACACCAGGACCTAAGTGGCTGTTTAGTCGTATATGCTTGTGGGAGGCACAGGCAGACAAAGGTAGCTAGCTACAGTCAGTTGTTTACTCCTCCCCAGCGCTTGTAGTGAGCCGCCGCTCCTCCCCCTGACCAACATCCACCTGTCTTGGCCTCACCAGCTATCCCCCTGTGCAGCTCCTGGGTACAGCAGTCCGTCCTATCCTTCCTGCCACATACCTGCTGCTAGTCTTTCCCTCCATTCCCCTCTGGCATGGTGCATCTGATATGCAGCCTACACATCACAGGCAGCATGCATGTGACCATAACTGCTGGGACACACGGCACATCGGTACTTCACAGGGACACCAGGGGACACAGACACCTACGCACATGGCCAGCCCCCACACCTGAGTGTGGAGAAAGTCCATGTATGTTGCCTATGTCTACCACACATACACATAGGGATCTACACACATGTCCCATGCTCACGTCAACAGTCTGTCTGTAAGGGAGATACATGATCATTGTGATGTATTAACACAAATGTATTTTCAAATATTTATAATGCGTACTATGTACAAAGGCCCACATGTTGGGTCCCGGGTGAAAGGACAGCACAGGGCACATGTGTTGGCACCACTGTGACCCTCACACGCTCCTGGGACACCCATCAGGGGATGGCTGTCAAGATGCACCGCCCATACCAGCCGCACACTGCATGTGCATCTCGGCATCCAACCACTGAATGGTGCCTGCCAGCCACTGGATAGTGCGGTCCTGGGCCTGCTGGCATTGCAGCACACCAGCCACTGCCACAGACAGATCCTGGATGCACCTGCCACCACATCCACACCAGATGCCCGGTGTTTGTGTGGTGGCATGTGCATGGGCCCTGTCTGTGGCAATGTGTGGCGTAGCTACACCCAGACGGGCACCATCGCCACACACATGCGGCAGTTAGAAGGGACCCACAGTGCCCTGTGCTGTCCTGTATCCCTCCCCCCCACAGGGCCACCCTCCCCCCTCCATGCCTCCCATCCACCCTCGCCCTAACCCCCCTCCCCACTCTCCTCCTCCTCCTCCTCACCCCCGATGCATCAGACACACCCTCACCCTCCCTTCCTTTCTCTCCCGCCCCACCCCACCCTCCGCCCCCTCCATGTCCTCGTCATCCTCTTCCACCTCTGCCTCCTCCTCCTCCTCGACCAGCTGAACTGCAGCTGTGGGGCCTGTTGAGGGGGGCCCTGATGTTGATGGTCCCTCACCAGCAGCAGCATCCTCTGTGGGGGAAGACAGTCATTAGCACACCATCATGCAATTCCAACGCCACATAAACATAGTGTGGCCTCCCACAGGCTGTTGGGCCACTGTGACATGCTGTACTGCACTGCAGAGGCTGCAACACTCACTGCCACATTGCTGCAATGCCCTCCTTTGGAGGCGGGCAAGGACATCCGGGCAATGCAGCCACAACTCCCATCCCTTTTTCCTTAGGTTCTCCACCTGGGGGGGGAATGCAATGGTGGGAACATTAGTGGCCAGATATCTCTGGTGGGTGCCCAACGCATATCACATATCACTGCGAGCAGCAGGGTGCTGCTGCTGCTCTGGCCAGTGGGTCCTCTTCTACCTGTTGCCAGCACTGCCTGCATGTGTGGCTGTGGGTCTGGGCATGTGTGGGGTGCCACCTACGTGTCCTGTGTGCAACCCCCCAGACCTCCCTTTCCTACACTCTCCTTACATGACATGGCAGCACCATGCCATGTGTGGGGTAGGCATGCTGGTCTCCAGGGGAGGTGTTTCCTAAACCCCTGTGTGGTCCGACACACACCTTTGTGTTTGACTGACCTACACACATCAGCAGATACACACACACACCATGGCACCATGATATCTTTATTGGAACATGTGTGATGTGTTCTGGCATTGCGCAGGGATTGGGTGGCCCTGAACACATCACCAGGAGCCACTACCATAACACCAGGATGTCTACTATACCTCAGTGGTCAGGACTAAGGCCTCCTGTGAATAGGGCAGTTGTGGGCGAATGCAACAGGAGCATGCACCAACACACCTAGCTGGGCCATTGTAATCAGGTCCTGGGCCTCCTGGAGGTAGGGCAGATCTGTGAAACTACAACAGATGCAGGTACCCTAGCACCAGGATCTATAATAGGCCTCTGTAATCAGGTCCAGGGCCTCCTGGGGATAGGGCAGAGTTGTGAAACCCCAACAAATGCAGGTACCCTAACACCAGGATCTATAATGGACCTCCGTAATCAGGTCCAGGGCCTCCTGGAGTTAGGGCAGAGCTGTGAAAATGAAACTGATGCAGGTACCCTGACACCAGGATCTATAATAGACTTCTGTAATCAGGTCCAGGGCCTCCTAGAGTTAGGGCAGAGCAGTGAAACCCCAACAAATGCAGGTACCCTAACACTAGGATCTATAGTAGACCTCTGTAATCATGTCCAGGGCCTCCTGGAGTTAGGGCAGAGCTGTGAAAATGAAGCAGATGCAGGTACCCTAACACCAGGATCTACAATAGACCTCTGTAATCAGGTCTAGGGCCTCCTGGAGTTAGGGCAGAGCTGTGAAAATGAAACAGATGCAGGTACCCTAACACCAGGATCTATAATGGACCGCTGTAATCATGTCTAGGGCCTCCTGGGGTTAGGGCAAAGCTGTGAGAATGAAACAGATGCAGGTACCCTAACACCAGGATCTATAATAGGCCTCTGTAATCAGGTCTAGGGCCTCCGGGAGTTAGGGCAGAGCTGTGAAACCCCAACAGATGCAGGTACCCTAACACCAGGATCTATAATAGACCTCTGTAATCAGGTCCTGGGCCTCCTGGAGTTAGGGCAGAGCTGTGAAACCCCAGTAAATGCAGGTACCCTAACACCAGGATTTATAATAGATCTCTGTAATCAGGTCCAGGGCCTCCTGGAGTTAGGTCAGAGCTGTGAAACCCCAACAAATGTAGGTACCCTAACAACAGAATCTATAATAGACCTCTGTAATCAGGTCCAGGGCCTCCTGGAGTTAGGACAGAGCTGTGAAAATGAAACAGATGCAGGTACCCTAACAGCAGGATCAATAATAGACCTCTGTAATCAGGTCTAGGGCCTCCTGGAGTTAGGGAAAAGCTGTGAAAATGAAACAGTTGCAAGTACCCTAACACCAGGATCTATAATGGACCTCTGTAATCATGTCTAGGGCCTTCTAGGGTTAGGGCAGAGCTGTGAAAATGAAACAGATGCAGGTACCCAAACACCAGGATCTATAATAGACCTCTGTAATCAGGTCCAGGGCCTCCTGGAGTTAGGGCAGAGCTGTGAAACCCCAACAAATGCAGGTATCCTAACACCAGGATCTATAATAGACCTCTTTAATCAGGTCCAGGGCCTCCTGGAGTTAGGGCAGAGCTGTGAACCCCCAACAAATGCAGGTTCCCTAACACCAGGATCTATAATAGACTTCTGTAATCAGGTCCAGGGCCTCCTGGAGTTAGGGCAGAGATGTGAAAATGAAACAGATGCAGGTACCCTAACACCAGGATCTATAATGTTGTTGTTAAGTGCCATCGAGTCAGAGTCGACTCATGGCGACCCTCTGGATAGCTATCCTAAATTGTGTTCGGTCTTGAGTCAGGCGGCTCATTGTTGACAGACTGGTACCCGTAGCTGCTGTTATTGTATCGATCCATCTCATTGCTGGCCTTCCTCTTTTGCGCAGACCTTCTATCTTGCCAAGCATGATGTCTTTCTCTAATGATCTCTCTCTTCGCATGATGTGTCCAAAGTATGAAAGTCAAAGTCTTGTCATCTGAGCTTCTAAAGAAAGCTTACGTTTGATCTCCTCTAGTACTGACTGGTTTGTTCTTCGGGCAGTCCATGGTACACACAGTATTCGCCACCAGCACTATAATTCAAAGGCATCAATTTTCTTCCTGTCTATCTTTTTCACTGTCCAGCTTTCACATCCATATGATGTTATTGAAAATACCATGGCTTGAACAAGTCGAATCTTTGTATGGAGAGAGATATCTCTGCTCTTGAGAATCTTATCTTCCCAGCTTCCAGGATCGCCTGTCCATTTTTCCTCTCTTGAGATAGTGAGTGTATGTGCGCAACACGGCGCATGCGCGATGGCTCGATGGCGCACATCACGCATGTGCCGTGTCACGCATGTACACGCGCTAACTTGTGCTACTATATGCTACCTGGCGCTAATACAGCGCACAGCACACGTTGCATTGTGACACCCGGAACACGTCAAAGTATTCTTGGCAGCACAGTGAAACGCACTGCAAAAGGTATGAGCCGCTTTTACAGTCCCCATACACCCGATCTTGCTGCCATGCCCCATTTGTTAGTTTAATTGGTGAATAGCTGTTTATGTTATGGCTGTGAGACTCCCCGGCGTTGGGCAGCTGGCGCATCAGTTTGCAGCACCCTGTGACGCGCCTTCTGCGGCCCATGCTCAGTGCCACCATAGTACTGGACTAGAGTGAATGTGTATGTTGGCTTTACCACACACTATAAGAGACCTCTGTAATCAGGTCTAGGGCCTCCTGGAGTTAGGGCAGAGCTATGAAAATGAAACAGATGCAGGTACCCTAACACCAGGATCTATAATAGACCTCTGTAATCAGGTCCAGGGCCTCCTGGAGTTAGGGCAGAGCTGTGAAGCCCCAACAAATGCAGGTACCCTAACACCAGGATCTATAATAGACCTCTGTAATCAGGTCCAGGGCCTCCTGGAGTTAGGGCAGAGCTGTCAAACCCCAACAAATGCAGGTACCCTAACACCAGGATCTATAATAGACCTCTGTAATCAGGTCCAGGGCCTCCTGGAGTTAGGGCAGAGCTGTCAAACCCCAACAAATGCAGGTACCCTAACACCAGGATCTATAATATACCTCTGTAATCATGTCCAGGGCCTCCTGGAGTTAGGGCAGAGCTGTGAAACCCCAACAAATGCAGGTAACCTAACACCAGGATGTATCTTAGACCTCTGTAACCATATATGACGCCTCCTGGGGATAGGGCAGACATTTGAGACCGCAACACACGCAGATAACATAACACCAGGATGTATAATAGACCCATGTAATCAGGTCTGCGGGCCTTTTGGGGATGGGGCAGACTTGCAATCAACACCATTCGCATCTACATTGGCAACAGGTTGGACCACAGACTGGTATTTCCACCATGTTCTGCATGTATGATATGTGATGCTTGCTGTATATTGTGTTGCACAACTGCCATTGTGTGACCTTTCCCCTTATACTTACTTCACATGGATAGTCGGCACATCAGTTGAAGCGCCTGGTGAGGCACCCCCATGCCCTCCTCACCCGTGCAAGGTCCTGCTGTTTTGATGTGCCAGGGAACAGACACCTCTGCCTTCTGCATATCAGCTCGCTGAGTGTCCTGAGCTCCCTCCGTGTGAATGCCGGCTTCTGGGATCGCCTGTCCATTTTTCCTCTCTTGAGATAGTGCGTGTATGTGTGCAACACGGCACATGCACGATGGCTCGATGGCGCACATCACACATGTGCCGTGTCGCGCATGTACACATGCTATCTCGTGCTACTATGTAGCTGGCGCTAATACATCGCACAGCACACGTTGCATTGTGACACCCGGAACACGTCAAATTATTCTTAGCAGCACAGTGAAACGCACTGCAAACGGTATGAGCCGCTTTTACAGTCCCCATACACCCGATCTTGCTGCCACGCCCCATAGGGAGGAGTAGCCTAGTGGTTGGGGCAAGGTACTTCAGGCCAGAAGGTCTGGGGTTCAAATCCCACTAGAGAACAGCAACCTTGGGCCGGAAGGACTGGGGTTTCTAGTCCCACAGATGCTCCTTGTGGTCTTGGGCAAGCCACTTAACCCTCCACTGCCCATGTTCCCGTAAGTATTAGTGTATGTGTCTCATATCCCCGCGTGTTAAATGTATCCCCCAATTGTGTTGTGACCGCTTTGATTGAAGGATAAGGCAGTATACAAAACTGTCTAAATAAATTAATAAATAAGTTTGTTAGTTTAATTGGAGAATAGCTGTTTACATTATGGCGGTGAGGTTCCCCGGCATTGGGCAGCGGGCGCATCAGTTTGCAGCGCCCTGTGACGCGCCTTCTGCGGCCCATGCTCAGCGCCACCGTAGTGTACAGGACTAGAGTGAATGTGTATGTTGGCTTTACCACACACTACAGAGATGTGTCTAACTGTTACAGCCATGCAAAAGGATGGTGCCTCAGACACTCTTCCTGAAGTTGTAGCCCTGGGGATTTGAACCCACAGCTAAGGCAGTTTCCAGGCCACGTTACTGTAGGCAAATGAGGTGAAGGTGTTGTTTTCATTTATACATTAAAACAATTTTCCCATTAAAACATGTTTAACGCCATATGTGTGTCTGTTACAGGCCTACAAGGGAGTTGCCTCAGACAATCTTACTCAAGGCAGCCCACTGAGGGATTGGACCCATGACGTCTGCCACTGAATTCATTGACTTAACCATTATGCTACATCAACATGTGTTTATCCCACAAATGGCTGGCTGCAGAAGGAGTACAGGTCATCCCACAAACCTTATGAGGTGCTGCATGGGATAGGGGAGACCCAAACATACAGGGAGCCCACTGTGGGATTGAAACCATGATGTATGCCACTGAGGTCATCCTATTAACCATTGTACTACATCACTATGGGGTTTTTCATACCAATGGCTGGCCACAGACAGGATGCAGGTCACCAGACATATTGTCTGCTGTGGTAACCAGGATAGGATAGAGACAACAGTACCCATAATGCAATGCACATGCAGAACAGCAGTCTACATCTGTTCCCCAGATGGGGCATGCACCTCTACAGCACGTCAGCTTGGTAGGGGGGACTGACCATGCGTGTTACTGCCACTGATTACCTACAGGCCCTGCCATTGTGCATGTACTGTGATCACCCTGAGGGTGAGGTGAGGTGGCCAGCACCAAGTCCACAGTACCCGAGTCGGTTGTGATGTCTTTGCTGTAGGTCTCCATCAGTGCTAGTGTGTGACAGATATGTGCAGAGATGCCTGTGAATGCCCTGTTTCTGTTTGAATTTGAGTCATGTCTGCACCTTTTAAACCGTGATGTAACCAAACTGGTGCATAGCCAGTGTGCTTACCATGGTCACTTGTCCTCGGAGCAGGGATGTGTGTGGACTCTCAAGATGATGATGTACATACCAAACCAGCTTCTCTGGGTCAGGGTAAAGGACATGATCTGGCCCCAACATACCCACATTCTGAACATTTCCAAAAGGGGCAGTACTGCAACATGATGACAGGCTTTGGGACCAGCAAACACCTTCCTTTGGAGAACCCAACAGTTGATGCAGGTTGGTACCTGTACCAGGACTGTAGCCATACAGATGATAGGCATGATCAGCTCAGCTACCCCCCACCAAAGTCTGCCATTCATCAGCAGAGGCCACAGTCAGTGTGCACTTGCTGCACAGTGTTGCAGCCAGACACATGCTGACTGCACACAGCGTGCTAGCCCATACTTAGTGTATGTTCCCAGAGAAACAATGTGCACCCAGATGTGGGATATTCACACCAACACCAAGCAGGCATGTCAGTGACTGGGCCCCAAGAAGGGGAACTCACATATATCACTATTGAACGCACTGTCTGGCACTATATGGGAAGGTTGACATGCCATGGTCACTGCTCATTCAGAGTGAGAGTGCCCTCACAGCATGATCTGCTGTGGCCACCCTGTCCGTGCAGATGGTGTTTGCCCACTACAATATCCCAGCCATTGCCCTATGCCCTATGCAGATGCATTCTAGCAACTCCACTGACTGACCTTTTCAATGCCTCGTTGGAGTCGGGAGTGGTGCCAAAGGACTGGAGAGAGGCTCATGTGGTGCCTTTACACAAAAGCGGAAGTAAGGATGTGGCTGAAAACTACAGGCAGGTTAGTTTAACTTCAGTGGTGAGTAAATTAATGGAAACGCTGTTGAAAGAGAAAATAGTGAGGTTTCTGGAGTCCAGCGGATTACAGGATCCGAGGCAGCATGGATTCACCAGAGGCAGGTCTTGTCAGACAAATCTGATTGATTTCTTTGACTGGGTGACCAGGGAGTTGGACCGAGGGAGAGCTCTAGATGTGATGTATTTAGATTTCAGTAAAGCCTTTGACACTGTTCCTCACAGGCGACTTATAAACAAACTGAGCACCCTAGGGATGGACCCTAAAGTTACTGCTTGGGTTATAAATTGGTTGGGTGGGAGGCGACAAAGAGTACAAGTAAATGGAGCTCACTCTGAGGAGAAGGATGTTACCAGTGGTGTGCCACAGGGATCTGTCCTTGGTCCGATTCTTTTTAACATCTTTGTTAGTGATATAGCGGAAGGGCTGTCGGGTAAGGTTTGCCTCTTTGCGGATGATACCAAAATCTGCAATAAAGTAGACACCCAGGAAGGTGTAGATAACATGAGGAGGGATCTGGCTAAGCTTGAAGAATGGTCTAGAATTTGGCAACTGGGATTTAATGTTAAAAAATGTAAGGTCATGCATTTGGGCTGCAGCAATCCAAGGGAGCAATACAGTATAGGAGGTGAAGTACTTTTGTCCACTAAAGAAGAGCGGGACCTAGGCGTAGTTGTGTCCGATGATCTTAAAGTAGCTAAACAGGTAGAAAAGGCGACGGCAAAAGCTACAAGGATGCTTGGGTGCATACGGAGAGGAATGGCTAGCAGAAAAAAGGAGGTGATAATGCCTCTGTATAAGTCTTTGGTGCGACCTCATTTGGAGTATGGTGTGCAATTCTGGAAACCGCACCTTCAAAAGGATGTGAACAGGATGGAGTCGGTGCAGAGGGTTGCTACTAAGATGATTAGTGGTCTTCATTATAAAGCATATGAGGACAGACTTAAGGTTCTTAATATGTACACCTTAGAGGAAAGGCGGGATAGAGGTGATATGATTGAGATGTTTAAATACCTCCATGGCATAAATGTTCAGGGAGAGAGCCTCTTTCAATTGAAAGCAAGTTCTGCGACGAGGGGACATGGGATGAGGGTGAAGGGAGATAGATTCAGGAGTGATATGCGGAAATATTTCTTTACGGAAAGAGTAGTGGATCCGTGGAATAGTCTCCCAGTGGAGGTGGTAGAGAAGAGGACAGTAACTGAATTCAAAAAAGCATGGGACCAACACAGAGGATCTCTAAAGGTAAAAAGTGGACTGTTGCCAAATTCTAGACCATTCTTCAAGCTAGTTGTTATGGAAGGACAGACTAGATGGGCCTTGTGGTCTTTTTCTGCCATCATGTTTCTATGTTTCTATGTTTCTATCCTGGATAAACCTCCCTGTAGGAGCCATACCCACAATACCTTACTCATCATTATGCACATTGGAGGTGTAACCAGTGCAAACATTGGGGGCTCAGTGGGGTGTGGGCGACCACAAAACAATGGACACACATACACAGATTACCACACCTGTTTGAGCATTGTGCAAAGATAGCGATGGTTGGCAGCCCTGTCCGCAACACCATTCATGGGCTTTGTGCAGGCATTGGTAGGACAGGTCTTCGACTAAAAAGCTGTTTGATTATTTTCATCTAATTTCCATGTATTTTGGTGTGCTGAAAACAAATAAAATATTGAAAAAAATCCTAGACGTCATGATTTGCCACAACATGCAAAATTGCCTTCAAATGTATCACATTTTTTCAAATTACTATTAATTAATTCAAATTACTATTAATTAATTCACATAAGTGCATTTAAGATATAAAATGCCAAAAAAACCTTAAAGGGGTTGTCCGAGTTATGTAAAAGAAACTATAGCACTGTAAATCTGATGGTCAGCAATATATACATAAGCTAAGCAAGTTTTAAGTCTGTGCTTCTAATGGTAGAATGGGTTAATCTTTCCTGAAGAATCCAGTGGGAGGGAGACACAGGGCAGATAACAGCAGCTCCGGTCAGTGCAGGGGGGCTTTGCCAGCACTGTGACGTCTCGTGTACAGACACAGAGCTGCTCTCTCCTGCATGCCACACTTGTGCATGAATCATCATCAGATTCTTGGTTCTAGGCTGTTCACACTTTTTCATCGCAATTCGTGTTAGCTCGTCATTCTTCAACCATTATGCTATGGCTCTGCGAAAGTGTATTAATTCGCCAGACAGTTTCTGTATTATCTGTGGTGAATATACAGTATTGAAGCAACAGCAGAATATTACAGACTTTGTGAAAAAAGTATACTTTGCATACTTTGGACTAAAAATCGAAGATCATGATAAAGTCTGGGTGCCTCATAAAGTGTGCAAACGGTGTGTTGAGGACTGGTTCAAGGGTAAGAAAAAATCTTTCCGTTATGGGATTCCTATGGTATGGCGAGAGCAAAAGAACCATAGTGACGACTGTTACTTTTGTTCATGCGATGTGAAAGGTATTCCAAATGGAAGCATTCCATTTCATATCCCAATCTTCACTCGGCAATTCGTGTTAGCTCGTCATTCTTCAGCCATTATGCTATGGCTCTGCGAAAGTGTATTAATTCGCCAGACCGTTTCTGTTTCATCTGTGGTGAATATACAGTGTTGAAGCAACAGCAGAATATTACAGACTTTGTGAAAAAAGTATACTTTGCATACTTTGGACTAAAAATTGGAGATCAAGATAAAGTCTGGGCGCTTCGTAAAGTGTGCAAACGGTGTGTTGAGGACCTCCGAAACTGGTTCAAGGGTAAGAAAAAATCTTTCCGTTATGGGATTCCTATGGTATGGCAAGAGGTAAAGAACCATAGTGATGACTGTTACTTTTGTTCATGCGATGTGAAAGGGTTTAATTCCAAATGGAAGCATTTCATTTCATACCCCAATCTTCACTCGGCAATTCGTCCCATCCCGCATGGCACAGATATACCAGTACTCAAGCCCCCTGCTACCTTAGAAGAGATACCTAGCTCCGATGAAGGTGAAGTCATACCTGAACCAGATGAAGAATCAAGTTCTGACTTTGAAGATGATACAAGACCAAAATTGTTTTCTCAGGAGGAGATGAATGATTTGGCAAGAGACTTGAATCTTCCCAAAGATGCCGCTGAGTTACTCGGATCAAGGCTGAAAAGCAGGAATTTATTGTTGCCAGGAGTGTCATCTTCATGGTTCAGACATCGTGTAAAGGAGTTTGTTCCTTACTTCGCCCAGGAAGATAAGTTGGTTTATTGCATCTATGTCGAAGGTCTGATGGGTCAATTTAAAATCCAATATGATTCAGAGCAATGGTGTCTTTTTATAGATTCTTCAAAAAGAAGTCTCAAAGCAGTTTTACTCCACAATGGTTTTTACACTTCCATACCTGTAGGTCATTCCGTACACTTGAAGGAAACCTATGAGAACTTGGAATTGGTTCTTCGTAAACTTAAATATGAAGACCATGGTTGGCAAGTGTGTGGGGACTTGAAGGTCTTGTGCATGCTGCTCGGGCAGCAAGCTGGGTATACCAAATATCCTTGTTTTCTGTGTCTATGGGACAGTCGAGACCGACAAAATCACTGGACCAAGAAGAGTTGGCAGCCGAGGGTACTAACAGTCGGTAAAAAAGATGTCCTCCGAGAAACTTTGGTACCTTCCCATAAAGTTCTTCTACCACCTCTCCACATAAAATTGGGATTGATGAAGCAATTCGTAAAATCACTTCCAAGAGATGGAGAATGCTTCAAATACTTGGTCACCAAGTTTCCAGGCCTGTCGGAGGCAAAATTGAAGGAAGGTGTGTTCGTTGGACCAGACATTAGAAGGCTTATAGTTGATCAAGAGTTTGTCAATACCATGACGGATCCTCAAAAAGAAGGGTGGATTGCATTTAAAGAAGTCATACAGAAATTTTTAGGCAATAACAAAGATCCTCACTACAAAAAGATCGTCAGATGAATGCTGAAAGCATTTCAAGTATTAGGTTGCCTGATGAGTTTGAAAGTGCATTTCCTCCAGTCCCACCTTGACTACTTTCCTGAAAATTTGGGAGCTGTGAGTGAGGAACAAGGTGAACGATTCCACCAAGACAATAAAGAGATGGAAAGGAGATACCAGGGAAAATGGAGCATTACAATGATGGCAGACTACTTTTGGATGCTTCAGAGAGACATTCCAGATGCTACTCACTAGCGTAAATGCACCAAGAGGAGCCTCACAAGGAAGAAGAATCGAGTTTAGTGTGTGTAGGTGAGCTCATTTCAGTTCAAAATATGATTTTCATGAAAATATTGTAATAAAACTTTAATTTTATGTCTATTTCCATTTATTTTGAGGTATTGCCTTATTTACCATAGTTACCTAAATTGTCAGGAAACGTGATGTCCTATGACAAAATGGAGGTCATTTTCGGATTCAGTGCACCAAAAAACATAAAGATTACGTAGAATAACCAAAACAGCTCTCGAAAAAAATTTTTTTGCAGACCTGATTTTAGATTTTTTGCAGACCTGATTATAATCAGTACTGTTAGGGACACTCTCCAGGGTGGAAAAACACTGTCAGAAATGGATGAGGGGGCACACACCACATAAATCAGTAAGGTTGCTATGATGGATCTCTGTTAGAAAGATGTGTTTAAATTAAGATTTGTTATCTGACATTGGTAATAGCTACCTTTTGATGTATATGGGTCGTGTTTCCATGTTTATGATGGCATTGCTAAGGTATGCAGGTGATAATAGTGGGGGCTGGCACTCTGCGCAGGACACAACAGCCTGCCTTTTCATTCGACTTTGGATGGTGGGGCTTGTGGGTATGGGTGTTTATGCTACTGTTGGCCGATGCTCTGGGGCAGAGGTTCACAAATCCAGTCCTGGTGGTTCAGACAGGATTCAGGTTGTCAGGCTGTCCCTACTGAATATGCATGAGGTACAATTGCATACAATGGGGGCAGTTCCTTCAAATGCATCACATGCATATTTATTATGGACAGCCTGACAACCTGAATGGTGTTTGCCCTCCAGAACTGGGGTTGCCACCATCTGCTCTGGGGAGTGCACATTATTATTGTGTAAGGGCTTTGTAGGGTAAAATATAGGGGCATGGTCTGCGGAAGCCACAGCTGGGTCTTGAACCTGTGACCTTCTACCCCTGAACACACTGACTGTGTGTACTGCACCAAACTGTTGCCACAGAGGTAGTTCCTTCCTAGGGGATACCATTACTGTTTGTCAGACAGACCTTGTCTGTTGGACTGCACACCACCCACCTGGACAGGGCTTGGCCTTGGTCTGCTGTGGGCAGATAACACTGCCCCCCTCCACCGCCAGCACCCCTACGCCACCATGCTGACATGCTGTTCTGCCAGTTGTGCTGGTGGTGCGCAGTCCAAGCTCATCCAGTGTGCCATTAGGCGGCTGCCTATGGTGTGAGATCTTGGGTAGGGGTGCCTACATGGACATGCACACTTCCCCACAGCACTGCCTGCCAATGTTCTGTGGCCTTTGGGGTATCTGCTGGTTGATATCCATTGGGGTAATGTATGACACATCCATGGGCATGTTTGCCCTTGGTCAGTTGCTGTCTTGCTGATTTTCTGTTTCTGCATTCCTGTGTGCCACTTAGGCATCTGCCTAGTCCACCCTGTGCCCCAGTTGCCCCACTGCATGTCCTGCCTGCAGCCCCCTGTACCCTATTTGCAGCCTCACCGTAGTGCCCTTTCGTACTTGGGCACTATGCTGTTGCTGCACATGTATCACTACTATCACGTTTCTTGGTTCCCTGCCTTTGCTGTACATTGCTGACTAAACTGGTTTCTCTCTTCTGCAAATGTGCCTCTAGCGCGAGCTTTTCACTGGCACTAATTTTCAGACCTTCATTTCACAGCGTTAATGTGCATGGAGCCTCTCATCGCCCAATCTCCGCCCATTGACCCCTTATCTCTGCCCCTGGGGAGCTGTACTTTGCCCTCTGGGGAGCCTTACACCACCCTCTGTGTGCCTTAACGAAACCGCACACTATCACACGATAATGTTACTTTGTCGGGCGATAAAGTTACGTACTGCGTTATAATGTTGCGTATCACATGCAAACTGCGCCGCTGTGACGTTAGCGCTCTCTAGTAAACATATCCCCTAGTGTGTTCTTGGAGTAGTTTCTCCAAATGGGTTAGTTTGTGCATACTATGGCAGTTGTGAACCTCAGTTCTAAGCCAGGGTATGTGGAGTATGATCTTAGTCTCTCAAATTTACTGCTAATGCTCGGCTTAATGCTTGCATCGTGCCAAAGAGAGCCTCCTGCTGGAGTTTGTAAGATGTAACATCGTATGGGTAGTTTGTCAAGATATGCTTGGAAATTCTTCTTTATCAAGCCTGTGGCTCCCAGTACAATGGGAGATATCTTTCTACCACATTTTCTTGGTCTCTGACTGCATTTCTTGGTACTTCAGGATTTTCTGCCTCTCCACGCGATTCACAGAATAATCACTTGGTACCGACACTTCTGTTATCAATACCGTTCTGCTATTCTTCTCCTTTACCAGTATGTCAGGTTTCCTGGTATCCAGTTTCTTATCTGTCAGAATGGGAATGTCCCAGGTGATCATAAACTCTTCATTCTCTGTTATTCTCTTAGGTTCATGATCCCAGTGCTTTTCAGGGCAGTGATTTTGTAGTGTTTAAAGAGTTTGCAGTGGAGGAGGCATGCTACTTTGTTGTGCCTTTCTGTATAGAAATTTTCCGCCATCAGAACTTCACAGCCTGCTATTAGGTGAGTTACTGTTTCCAGCTCTTTCTTACAGAATTGGCACATGTCTGTTGTGCCAGTTTTTTAAATACTCACCGTAAACCATCTCGTCCTTAATCCGTCATCCTCCACTGCAACTATCAATCTTTCATCCTTCGGTTTCAGTCCATCTCTCCTCAGCCATTCATGTGTCCGTTCTTGATCAACAAAAAGATCTTGGAGTAACACTTTGCATTTTCCACTGTATTTGTGCATTTTCCACTTGTTTTTCCTTGCCTGCTGATCTAATTCTTTCAAGAGCTTTTTCTCTTGTTTTACAAATTCTGTTACTTTCTTTCCCATGTACGCCTGTGGATTCTCACTCATTCCTTCTAATCGTCGGAACGCTTGTCCAAGTTTGATGATGGAGACAGATTTTGGACATTTACTTTCATATTTCAGCACTTTTTGCGTATTTGGATCTGATGATGCTGTCAGATAGGCTTGGAGGCCTGCGATAGTAGCTCTGTAGGTATAGTCAATCTCTATAAATTCTAGCCCTCCTTCAGCTCTAGGAATGTACAATCTTGGCATACACTGATTCTTGTAAATTACTTCATGAGCATCAAGGAGTTTTGTTTGTTCCTGTGTGGCTCTTGAGGATTCCAGATCTCCAACCCCTCTTACTGTCTCCGTCTCCTATCATTCCAGGTCGCTGAGGGGCTGCAGCTGTCCTTCTGGCCTGTCTCCATGGTCTTCTGCTTAGTTTTCTGCTTCATCTCTCGCTACTTGCATTTCAGGTCCTCTGCATCTCTAGTTCTGTGGTAAATGGCATTTATGCTTTGACATACGCCCAACCAGAGTTTTGTTTGTGATAGGCATTCATGTTGACAACTGCATGGCCCAGGAAAACCCTCTGATGTTTGAGGAACCCCCGCAACATAAATTCCACCTCATTCTGGAGGAAGTTATCTTTTCTGGTGTGCTCCTTTCACTTCAGTGCCATGCCCAGGTCAGAATAAGCACAAATGAAAGCATTTCTAAAATGGGCTGCCATAAGTGTTTTGGTTTTTTAAACATGTATAGGGGTGGGATCTTCAAGTCGCCATTTTAGACATGGTTCTTTCTGAAATGACTCAAAAAAGATTTCTATGGATTTTCAATTTATAATTATAGTAACAATATTGCATTTTATTCTTTTTTTCATAATATGCAAAATCATTACAAATATTATGTGATTAGTATCTATATCAATCACTCTAGAATTATTACTGAAGAAAATTTTATCCCATGTTTAATTTCCTGTTTCACTGTAAGCTCAATGTCGCCTGTATGCATTGCAGTATGTTTCTGTTCGATGTACACCGCACCGATTATAATAGCGCGGTATAGAAGAAATGTTAAATAAATAAATAAAAGAAGAAAGGGGAAGATGGGAGAGCTCAATCACAAAATGTGGAAGCCTTATCAACAAATCTAGGCATAACCACTTGCTATCATCATCGGTCATCCCACCACAAAATATTCAAATTATATTAATTGCAAAGATTGTACTTATCCATTGTGCAATTGATGAAAACATTAATCAGTAGTTGCCTGATGGAATCCTGCTCACCATTATGAGCTATGGTAAACTCAGTTTCCACACTCTACACAGTTCTAGTAAATTCCTTCACAGTTCTCTGAACATCATTCACATCAACAACTCACCCCCAATCATCTATAATTGTGGTCAACAATTTATTGGTGCCCTTGCAGTTCAACCCCTTAATGTCCAATATCTCCTAAAAAAAGTGACCAGTGAAATGGCTTTGGACTATATATGCAATTGCAATGTGTGCCTTCGATATGCACAAAAAAGGTTCAGAACCACTGGTTTAGACACTACCGATTGTCTAGAACTTGTCAACTTCTTCACTATTCTAAACAGTTCACAAGGATGCAAAATAGCTCTATATAATTGTACAGTATAAGATTATTGCTTAGCCACCCCAGCAGCAGACTGATAAACCCTCAAGGAGGTCATACAAACAGTCTTAGCTTGAGGGTTCATAAGCCTCCACCATTTGCATTCAGATTACGAAGAGCAGCCTTTGCTTATGAAGTTCAACAGAATACCAATGTGCTTAATGTTGCCTCCTGCAAATCCTGGTTTGTAAGGGGGCAACTCTATCCAATGTAGACTTCAATTGTTGCATTATCACAGGTACCTGACATATCAAATCCTCATTGGAGAAGGTTGACTGAGCATCACTCCATACAGTCATGAACTCTTTAGGGTCAAAATTCTTCTCACTTGCCCTCATATAGATGATATCAGTGAACCGCAGCATGAAAACAATAATAAAAAATGATCCGACCATAGAAGAGAAAAATGCGTCGAATAATACTGACAGGAAGACAAATTAAATTCAAGCAATGCCCATTTTGATGAGTTGGAAAAAAAATCATCAATATGATAAACTTGCCCAAATTAACCTCCAGGGTTCATAATTGGCAGGGATCAATATAACCAGTGGTCAATATAACAGACACATACCACAACCCTTAAACGAAAGCAATAGTAACTCATATCCACAAGATTAGCAGTGTGAGTATTCTCAGACAGTACCAATAGCCAAATTAATATGAATAAAATACAGTCTCTAAAATGCTTGTATGCAAATGCTAGAAGTACCAATAGCCAAATTAATATGAATAAAATACAGTCTCTAAAATGTTTGTATGCAAATGCTAGAAGTCTAAAAAATAAGATGGGAGAGTTAGAATATATAGCACTAAATGAGAGGTTAGATGTGATTGGAATATCAGAGACATGGTGGAAGGAGGACAACCAGTGGGACACTGTGATACCTGGTACAAACTATATCATAATGATAGCGCTGATCAAATTGGTGGAGGGGTTGCGCTCTATGTTAGAGAGGGCATTGAGTCAGAAAGGATTAAAGTTTTGCAGGAAACAAAATTTGCTGTAGAATCTCTATGGATTGAAATTCCATGTAAAAAGGGGAAGACGATGGTGGTGGGGGTGTACTATCGACCGCCTGGCCAGAATGAACAAATGGATGATGAAATTCTCAAAGAAATCAAGGAAGCTAACAAAAGTTACAGCGCGGTAATAATAATGGGCGATTTCAATTACCCCGGTATCGACTGAGTCAGTGTCACGGCAGTACATGCTAGGGAGATAAAGTTCCTAGATGACATAAATGACTGCTTCTTGGAGCAGCTGGTGCATGAACCGACGAGAGGGGAAGCCATATTAGACCTAGTCCTTAGTGGAACACCAGATCTAGTGCAAGAGATAAGGGTGCTGGGGCCACTTGGCAATAATGATCATAGCATGATCGCCTTTGATTTAATTAGTGGAGGAGGGATAGTAAGGAAATCCACAGTACTACCTTTTAATTTTCGAAAGGGAGACTATGATAAAATGCAGAAAATAGTTAAGAAAAACTAAAAGGAGCAGTTGCAAAGGTTAAAGACTTACATCAAGCTTGGGTGTTGTTGAAAAATACTATCTTGGAAGCCCAGACCAGCTGTATTCCACGCTTTAAGAAAAGTGGAAGGAAGTCCAAAAAACTGCCAGCATGGTTTAAAGGTGAGGTCAGAGAGGCTGTTGTTGCCCAAAAAGCATCTTTCAGGAAATGGAAAAAGGAGCCAAACGATGAAACCTGGAAACAGCACAAGCACTGGCAGGTCAAATGCAAGGCATTGATAAAGAAGGCAAAGAGAGAATTTGAGAAGAAGCTTGCTGCGGAAGCAAAAATGCGAAATAAAGATTTTTTCAAGTACATTTGTAGCAAAAAACCTGTGAGAGAGTCAGTTGGACCATTAGATGATAGAGGCGTTAAAGGGGCACTAAGAGGCGACAAGGTGATAGCAGAGAGACTGAATGAATTCTTTGCTTCGGTCTTTACTGAGGAAGATGTAGGGATGTTACCCATGATTGAAGTGGTATTTAAAGGTGCGGAAGAATTGAAGGAAATATCGATACATCGGGAAGATGTATTACAACTATTAGATAAACTGAAGAGTAGCAAATCACCTGGGCCGGATGGTATACATCCAAGGGTGTTGAAAGAATTTAAATATGAGATTGCAGACCTGCTATTAGTAATCTGTGAACTATCATTAAAATTATCTCTAATGCCTGAAGATTGGCGGATCGCCAATGTAACACCAATTTTTAAAAAGGGTTCGAGGGGTGATCCGGGAAACTACAGACCAGTGAGCCTCACGTCAGTACCAGGAAAAATGGTAGAAACCATCATAAAGAATAAAATTACTCAGCATGTAGATATTCATGGCCTAATGGGAGACAGCCAACATGGCTTTAGACAAGGAAGATTTTGTCTTACTAATCTGTTATGTTTTTCTGAAAGTGTGAATAAACAGGTGGACAAAGGTGAGTCGGTTGATATAGTGTATCTGGACTTTCAGAAAGCCTTTGACAAGGTCCCTCATCAGAGACTTTTGGCAAAACTAAAGAATCATGGGATAGGAGGCAGTGTACTACTGCGGATCAGGAACTGGTTAAAAGATAGAAAGAAGAGGGTTGGGCTAAATGGCCAATTTTCCCAATGGAGAAAGGTGAATAGTGGTGTACCCCAGGGATCTGTGCTGGGTCCGCTGCTTTTTGACATATTCATAAATGACCTGGAAAGTGGAATAACGAGTGAGGTTATCAAATTTGCAGATGACACAAAACTATTTAAAGTTGTTAAAACCCAAGAGGATCTTGATAAATTGGAAGGCTGGGCATCAAAATGGCAGATGAAATTTAATGTGGACAAGTGCAACGTTATGCACCTAGGGAAGAATAACCCAAACTATGGTTACACGATGCAAGGTTCCACATTAGGAACCACCACCCAGGAAAAAGATTTAGGCGTCATTGTGGATAACATGTTAAAACCCTCGGCCCAGTGTGCAGTGGCAGCCAAGATAGCAAATAGAATGCTAGGTATCATAAGGAAAGGAATGGAAAATAAAACAAAAGATATCATAATGCCTCTATACCGTTCCATGGTGAGACCGCACCTTGAATATTGTGTGCAATTCTGGTCGCCGCATCTTTAAAAATATATAGCGTTATTAGAAAAGGTTCAGAGAAGAGTCACCAAAATGGTAAAGGGGATGGAAGGATACTCCTATGAAGAAAGGCTAAAAAGGTTAGGGCTCTTTAACCTGGAAAAGAGGCGGCTGAGGGGAGATATGATAGAAGTCTATAAATTAATGAACGGAGTGGAACAGGTAAACGTAGATCGACTGTTTACATTATCAGAATATAGGAAGACTAGGGTACATGCAATGAAGCTACAGGGTAAACTATTTAAGACTAATAAAAGAAAATATTTTTTCACCTAACGTGTAATCAAGCTCTGGAATTTGTTGCCGGAGGATGTAGTAAAGGCTGTTAGTGTAGCTGGGTTTAAAAGGGGTTTGGACAAGTTCCTGGAGGAAAGGTCCATAAACCATTATTAAGAAGGGACCCAGGATATCAATGCTTGACCTAGTACAAGCATTGCAGAACCTGTGTCTTTTGGGGAAACTGCTAGGTACGTATGACCTAGATTGGCCACTGTTGGAAACAGGATACTGGGCTTGATGGACCTTGGTCTGACCCAGTATGGCATATCTTATGTTCTTATCTTCCATAGTCCTCTGATAGTGACATCATCAATGGGTGGTGTCCAAAGGCCAGACTACACAGAGAAAGTAGGGAGATGTACAGTCCCAGGCAATGTTCCCCTGGCAGCAGATGATAGAGACAGAAAAAGATAGAAAGATTCCACTGACATCATAACTGGTATTAAAGCTGGTTGAGCTAGGGGCACCCTCCAGTATTTCCTTAACAAAGCATATGGTAGATGCCCCTGATAACCAGATAGTGAATAGCAAATCCTCTCAAGAATGCCAGCAAATCAATAATCTTTGACTCATGTTTTTATTTTTTTCTATTTCTTTTTTGAAATGCAGAACTAAAGTACTAATATGAACTATGTACAGCCTGCCTGCGAGCACAGCCTGTAATAATCATGAAGCCTGAATTCTGAAAGCAAGTCTGCCTCAAATAAGCAGACAGCAGTTTCCATGATGGGATCTGTCCTGGACTGGTCTAGCAGAATTCCAGGAAAGGAAATTATCAGTAAGTAAAATTCATCTTCCCAAACATCCTGCTATACCAGTCCAAACAAGTAGGATGTACGAAAGCAACCCCACAATTGGGCAAGAAGAAACAGCTGCTGTGAGCAACACGGAGCTGACAGCAGAATCTGCTCGGACCTGGAGATCAGGGCGGTAATGCCTAACATAGGTAGAAAGAGAGGACTAGGTCACTGCCTAAATGTCAATAGGGGAAACCTGAGAAGACTCCACCCAGGAAGCCGCTTGCACCCTGGTAGAGTGAGTGCTAAGCCCTTCCAGGATGGCCTTACGATCCAACAGATAAGCAGAGGCAAGAGCATCTCTAACCAGCATGCCAACGTGGATTTGGAAGCAGCATGAACCTTTCAGGTAACAAGGCAAAACTCTGCAGATGTCAACAAGACAAAGGCTCCTTATCCTTGCCTGTGCACTGTTCTGACAAGAAGAATGAAAGCAATCATATTTATAACCTCATGCAGAGATTTGTAGGACATATTTTCTGCACATGTTGGAAGCAATTTTATTGTAACTAACAACACTATAAAGCCAATATCGAGGCCTCCAATTGATACTTCAAAAAATTAAATGAGAGACCTCACTCAATCTAACCAAACTGCACAGCACTTTAAACATAACCCACAAGTGAAAGCCTCAGAATTAACCTGTCCAAAATTATTAGTTCTGACTAATATGAAGCGGTTTTGTCTTTAGTCGATGTGATTTTTGGTAAGTGTTGGGATCTTGTTGCAGTATGTCTCTGGAGTTGTTTTATGGGATGCGGCATTGGATTAAGCCCTGTTTTTTTTATCTTTTTATTTTGTAGTGTTGGACCCCCTTGAAACAGCTGTAGCGAAACGCTCACATGAGATGTCTAGAAAAGGCGTTGGGGCATTCACATTCCATCCTGTTACATGATTAACGTATCTGTTGATATTTGTTGATAATTGTGCAAATTTCTGTTAACTGGAATTGCTTGTAAATGTGTGGATATCATGTATCTTGGATGGTGGTTGTAGGCGAGTGAGAGCCATTGATGTTATTTTAACTCCTAAACGTGGTCTGTTTAGTGAGTTAATTCTGAGGCTTTCACTTGTGGGTTATGTTTAAAGTGCTGTGCAGTTTGGTTAGATTGAGTGAGGTCTCTCATTTAATTTTTTGGAAGCAATTTTATAGCAAGCCATGTAAAATTATGTATCATCAATGCCCATAAGTCATGAATAGCCTAGTGGTTAGAGCAGCAGACTGGTAACTAGAGAGACCAGGGTCCAAATTTAACTGGTACTCCTTAATTTAAGGGTGATGGAAGGAGGTGGTGGGAGCAAACAGTGACAGAATTCAAAAAGACAAGGTAAAGACGCAGAAGATCACTATGAAGTAAGAGGATGGAATCAAAGCAAATGTAAATAACTTCACAAAAAGAGAGATGTAGCGTAATATTCCCAGAGTAGCAGATGCAACTCTACAGCTCTAGCCACCTTACTGGACAGACTAAATGAACCATACTGGTCTTTATCTGCCATCATTCACTATGTTATTATTTTCCATGACTTATGCATGCGGATGGCCACTTGCTTGTATACTTTGAGAAGTTGCTATTCTACAAGTATATCCATAAGCTACATTGCATGTACTTTTGGTGTCGTATGGGCAGAGCATAGCCTGAGTGTAAATTTGACTCCATAAGTTATAAAATAATATAACTTATGTTCATTCCTGTGAAATGTAGGTATGGGCATATACACTGCCATAGAGCAGGCATAATTGGTCATGCCTAGTTTGCATGCATTCTTACACCACTTACACCCGTATTTTATAAAGTATGCACATACCTTACTTTATAAAATAGATAAGAACATAAGAAATGCCATACTGGGTCAGACCAACATCCATCAAGTCCAGTATCCTGTTTCCAACAATGGCCAGTCCAAGTCACAAGTACCTGGAAGGTTCCCAAAAGGTACATAAGTTCCAAAATGCTTACCCCTGAGTAAGCACTGGGTTTCCCAGGTCCTCTTTAATAACTGTTTATGGATGTTTCCTCCAGGAACCTGTCCAAAACCATTTTCAAACCCAGCTACACTAGCAGTTTTTATTACATCCTCCAGAAATGAAATCCAGAGTTTGATTACACATTGAGTGAAAAAATATTTTCTCTTATTTGCCTTAAATGGGTTACATTGTAGCTTCATTACATGTCCCCTAGCCTTTCTACTTTTTGATGGATTAAGCAACCGTTTTACGTTTACCCGTTCTACTCCATTCATTAATTTATAGACCTCTATCATATCCACCTCAGCCATCTCTTTTCCAAATTGAAGAGCCCTAACCTTGTAGGCCTTTCCTCATAGGGGTATCCTTCCATCCCCTTTACAATTTTGGTGGCTCTTCTCTGTACTTTTTCTAATAACGTTATATCCTTTTTCAGATACGGTGACCAGACTTGCACACAATATTCATGATGCAGTCGCACCATGGAATGATACAGCGGCATTATAATATCCTAGGTTTTATTCTCCATTTCTTTCCTTATGATTCCTAGCATTCTATTTGCTTTCTTGGCTGTCGGTGCACACTGGGCAGAGGGTTTCAATGTATTATCCATGATGACGCCTAAATCCTTTTCCTAGGTGGTAGGTCCTAATATGGAACCTTGCATCATGTAACCATAGTTGGAGTTGTTCTTTCCTACATGCATAAATTTGCACTTGTCCACATTAGATTTCATCTGCCATTTGGACGTCCAGTCCTCCAATTTATCAAGGTCCTCTTGCAATTTTTCACAAACCTATTGTGTTTTAACAACTTTGAATAATTTTGTGCCATCTGCAAATTTGATGACTTCACTCATTATTCACATTTCCAGGACATTTATGAAGATATTAAAAAGCAGTGGGGCTAGCACAGATCCCTGGAGTACTGCACTATTCATCTCTCTCCATAGAGAGAAGTGGCCATTTAGCCCTACTCTCTGCTTTCAGTCTTTTAACCAGTTCTTGATCCACAATAGTGCATTGCCTCCTATCCCATGATGTTTTAATTTTGGCAAAAGTCTCTCATGAGGAACCTTGACAAAGGCTTTCTGAAAATTCAGATACACCATATCAACCGGTTCACCTTTATCTATCTGTTTATTCACACTTTCAAAAAAATATAACAGATTGGTAAGACAAGATTTTCCTTGCCTAAATCAATGTTGGCTTTCTCCCATTAAACCATGGCTATCTACATGTTCTGTAATTTTATTCTTCATAATGGTTTCTACCATTTTGCCCAGTACTGACGTTATGCTCATCGATCTGTAGCTTCTTGGATCACCTCTGGAACCCCTTTTTGAAATAGGCATTACACTGGCCATTCTTCAATCTTTAGGTACTACAAATGATTTTAATGATAGTTTACATATTACTAATAGTGAGTCAGCAGTCTCATATTTCACTTCTTTCAGCGCCCTCGGATGTATACCATTGAGTCCAAGTGATTTGCTACTCTTTATTTTAAGTTCCTCTGATACATCACCTTTAACCCTGGGAGTACCGATGGGGTCAAAATTGACCCCACTGCAAGTTTCACAATGCATATCTCAGAAACTAGTTGTTCAAGAATGCAATCTTTTTATGACTTTTCACATGTCAATATCTCTTTATATTGCGCCATGAGAAGAATAATTTTCCTCCGCTCAGTGACGCTAGTGATGAATTGCAGCACAGAGTACCAGTGGGGTCATTTTTGACCCCAGTTGCTTACATCAGGTTTGGATCGTGATACCATTTGCAGTTTTGTGAATTTTTTGATCTGACAAAGGTATTTATCATTACTTATGTATCATTTATTTTTTGTACTCTTATTTAATGAAAATTACACATTTTCTCTAATTGATATCACACGTTCTCTCATTATTTCCAATGAAATCTAAAGGCTTTCAGCTCGTTCATCACGTTTATTGTACACCTATAGTAAAACTGCTTTGCGTTTTATTCAACTTTATATTTGTTTATTTATTTTATGTTATTGTTTATGATGTCAAAACAAAAGTATTCAGCTGTTCAAGTAAGAGAAATATTGCAATGAGATGCTGACAGTGACGGCTCTGAGTCGTCTGATGATGCAGCATATTCAGCAAGCGAAGAAGCATATTAGCCAAGTTCGGGCGATAAATCTGATGATGACAGTCATGATTCAGATGGCGACAGCAGTTGGTCGCCAAGTGAATGTGAGACTGATGTTGAGCGGGAAACATCGCCTGCAGCAAAGAGTCAATTTACATGTCGAGGCAAAGGTCGAGGTTGTGCTGGACGGGGAAGAAGGCAGGAGTCCTCGGTGTCAGTATCATCTGTGAGGAATCTTAGTTGTGGTCATAGAGGAGCTAAGAAGTCATCAACTATAAGCACAAATGTTGCCATTGAAGCCTATGTATCTAAGGATGTCACATCTTGGAACAGGAAACCTATAAAGCAAGCTGCTGGAAGATACGCCAGAGCTAATGTCATGCCCGTACAACAAAGTCCTACAAGGTATGCTGCACGAAATGTTGATGGCCCTCTCGCAGCATTCCACTTGTTCATGAGGAAGAACTTATTGAATGAAATCATGATGTGGACGAGCAAACAAGAAAGACATATTTATGATGACACCTGGAAAGATTTGACAGACGGAGAATGTCAACGTTTTCTTGGACTTATGATCCTCTCAGGCGTGTACAAGTCACAAAATGAATCCATAGTTCAGTTGTGGAACCTTGAAGATGGTCATTCTGTTTTCGGCAAAAATATGGCCCGTAACCATTTTCAGCAAATTTCTTGTGCTCTCAGATTTGATGATGCAACCAACAGATGTGAACAACGAGGCATGGATAAGCTTGCTCCAATCAGACATGTTTTTGATACCTGGGAAGCAACTCTAAGTGACGCCTTTGTTCCTGGTGAAAATGTTACCGTGGATGAGCAACTGCTTACATTTCATGGCTGTGTTCCGTTCAGACAATATATTCTCAGCAAACCTGGGAAATATGGCATAAAGCTATGGATTTTGTGTGACAGTGCAACGTCATATGTTCTGTGTCTTCAAGTATATACAGGAAGGGAACTCGGACAAAACAGGGAACAGAATCAGGGTGAAAGGGTTGTGCTGCAACTCACTGAAGGATTGACGCAATCTGGCAGAAATGTTACTGTTGACAATTTCTTCTGCAGTTTATCCCTGTCACGAAAATTGCTAGAAAAACAAATGACACTTTTGGGGACAATTCGAAAGGACAGAAAAGAATTACCTCCAGAATTTGTAACAGCAAAGGGCCGAGAGGTATTCACTTCACTGTTTGCCTTTCGCGATGACACCACTCTGGTTTCCTATTGCCCGAAGAAAGGAAAAGTGGTTGTTCTTCTGAGCAGTTTGCATGATCAAGAAGAAGTAGATAACACACGTCCAGACAAAAAAACCACGCAAGATCTTGGACTATAATTCTAGTAAAGGTGGAGTAGATACGGCAGATCAAAGGTTGTGCACACATACCACAAAACGAATGACAAGACTCTGGCCAGTGACAATCTTCTACAACATGTTGGACATCAGTGCTTTGAACGCCTTCATTGTTTGGATGTCACTAAATCCAGAATGGCAGTCCAAGTCAAAGCACAGACATAGTCTATTCCTCTTGGAATTAGGAAAGCAGCTGCTTCACAGTAATTGCAGCGAGACTTCTTCCAGCATTGAAGAAGCCACTGATGCTGTTTGCAATGTCGGGATCCCAAAGAAAAGGGCAAGGTGTCACTTCTGTTCCTGAGAAAAAGACAAGAAAAGCAACATAGTGTGCACCTCCTGCAAGCACAATGTTTACAAAGAACATTCAGAAATTGTCTGTGTCTCATGCAAATGACTGTAGTACTTTACTGTGTTCATCACGTGCATGCAAAAACTGCATTCATGGCAACTCTTCTTCATGTAATTTTATGATAAAGCATTAAATTTGAAAACATTTAACCTTCATATAATAAATAATTAATTCAGAATAATATTTTGTCTGTTTAGTTTAAATTTTTCATGGTTAACAATTAAAATTCGTTGTGGGGTCATTTATGATCCCAACGGTATTCAGTGTATGCAAAAAATCTCGGTAATTCCAGGGTTAAATACAATTTCAGGCATAGACAATTTCCCTACATCATCTTCAATAAAAACTGAAGCAAAAAATGTATTCAGTCTTTCTGCTATGATCTTGTCCTTTCTTAGTGCTCCTTTAGCCCCTTTATAATCTAATGGTCCATTTGACTCTCTCATAGGTTTTTGGCTGTAAATGTACTTGAAAAATTTTATTGTGCCTTTTTGCTTCCATGGCAAGCTTTTTTTTTTTTAATTCTCTCTTTGTCTGCCTTATCAATGCCTTGCACCTAACTTGCTAGTGTTTATGTTGTTTCCCATTTTCATCATTTGGCTCCTTTATCTATTTCCTGAAAGATGCTTTTTTAGCTACAACAGCCTCTCTGACCTCACCTTTAAACCATGCTGGCAGTTACCTTTCTCTTACCTTTCTTAATGCATGGAATACATGTGATCTGGGCTTCCAAGATAATATTTTTAAACAATGCCCATGCTTGATGTACACCTTTAAGATTTGCAGCCACTCCTTTTAGTTTTTTCTTAATTATTTTCCTCATTTTATCATAGTCTCCCTTTTGAAAGTTAAAAGGTAGTACAGTGTATTTCCTTGCCATCCTCTTACTATTTATGAAGTCAAATGTGATCATGCTATGATCACTATTGCCATGTGGCCATGACACTATTATCTCTTGCAACAGATCCTGTGTTCCGCTAAGGACTAGGTCCAAAATATCTTCCTTCCCCTTTTGTCAGTTTATGAACAAGCTGCTCCAAGACGTAGTCATTTATTTTATCTAGAAATTTTAGCTCCATAGCATGTCCTGCTGTGACATTGATCCAATCAATACCGGAATAATTGAAATCACCCGTTATTACGAGTTACTGTGTTGTAACTTTTGTTAGCTTCCCTGATTTCTTTTAGCACCTTATCATCATAAGAACATAAGAACATAAGACATGCCATACTGGGTCAGACCGAGGTCCATCAAGCCCAGTATCCTGTTTCCAACAGTGGCCAATCTAGGTCCTACGCACCTAGCAATATCCCCAAAAGACCACAGGTTCCATAATGCTTGTACTGGGTCAAGCATTGATATCCTGGGTCCCTTTTTAATAGTGGTTTATGGACCTTTCCTCCAGGAACTTGTCCAAACCTTTTTTAAACCCAGCTACACTAACATCCATCCTTTTTTAAACCCAGCTACACTAACATCCATCTGTTCATTCTGGCCAGGCAGACAATAGAACACTCCCATTGCCATCACCTTCCCCTTTTCACATGGAATTTCTATACATAGAGATTCTACAGTGTGTTTTCTTTCCTGCAAAAGGTTTATCTTGTGTGACTCAATGTCCTCTCTAACATAGAATGCAAACCCTCCACCAATTTGATCTATCTTATCATTGCAATATAGTTTGTACCCAATTATCACAGTATCCCATTGGTTGTCCTCTTTCCATCAGGTCTCTGAGATGCCAATTGGATCTAAGCTTTCATTTAGTGTTATTAATTCTAGCTCTTTCATCTTATTTTTTAGACTTCTAACATTTGCATACAAGCATTTTAGAGGTTGTATTTTATTCATATTAACAATCTAGTTATCAGTTGACAAGGGTAATTTGGAATCTTTCCGCTCTGTCTGCTCTGTTCCTAAAGGCAGTTGAGTTACTTTTATCTTTATTGGAACCTCCCTATCAGGATGCCCTAACTCCCCTCTTTTGCTAATATCTTGACTTTTTCCTATTATCTAGTTTAAAAGCTGCTCTCTCTCCTTTTTAAGGGTTAATGCCAGCAGCCTAGTTCCATCCTGGTTAAGGTAGAGTTCATCCTTTCAGAAAAGGCCCCCCCCCCCCCCCACTTCCCCAGAAAGTTGCCCAGTTCCTAATAAATCCAAAACCCTCTTCCTTGCATCATTGTTTCATCTATGCATTGAGACTCCAGAGCTCTGCCAGCCTTTTGGGTTCTGCGTGTGGAATGGCAAGCATTTCTGAGAATGCTGCCCTGAAAGTTCTGAATTTCAGATTCCTACCTAAAAGTCTAAATTTGGCTCCAGAACCTCCCTCACACATTTTCTTATGTCATTGGTACCAACATATACCAAGACAGCAGGCTCCTCCCCAGCACTATCTAAAACCTTATGTAGGTGATGTGTGAGGTCCGCTACTTTCACACCAGGCAGGCATGTTACCAGATGATCCTTATGTCCACCAGCCACCCAGCTATCTACATGCCTAATGATTGAATCATCAACTATAATGGCTATCCTAACCCTTCCCTCATGGGCACATGGACCTGGAGACACATCATCTATGTGAGAGGGTATTACATCACTTAGAGGACAGCTCCTAGCTATAGGATCACTTCCTGCCACACCAAGGTGATGCTCTCCTTTCATGTGACCTCCCTCCTCCATGGCAACAGAGAGGCTGCCAGACTGGAGGTGGGACTTCAGTACTACATCCCTGTAGGTCTCATCTATATACTTCTCTATATTCCTTAGCTCCTCCAAGTCTGCTACTCTAGCCTCTAGAGATTGGACTCGTTCCCTGAGTGCAAAGAGCTCCTTGAAACTAGTGCACACATAAGATCTCTCACCAGCTGGGAGAAAATCGTACATGTGACACCCAATGTAAAAGAGTGGATAGCCCCCATCTTGCTGCTGGACTGCTGTCTGCATCTTAGTTTTGAGGATTTGTTTAGATATTTACTTTAGATGTTTAAAGTTGCTAGGGATACTTGTACCAATACAACTGTACTTAATGGGCCAGATATTGCATGAGGTTCCAAAGGAGCCACAACTAGGTTAAAATTACCCATGCAGCAAAAGGGCACAAATTGCAAGAAAGGCAACAGCCAGACATGCAAGTATGGAATATGGGAGTTAAGGGCCTCATGGTGGTCAGCGGGTAAATGGAACTAACCGTGCAGCCTCCACTGGTTGATATTCCATCTACCCATGTAGCACCACCAAAATGATACCTGTGTACTCCACCTAAATGAAATCTCCAACAGTAACCATGCAAAAGGCAGACAGAGGAGAATGGCTGCCTGGGGGGGGGGGCACCACTATCCGGGTAAGGCGGCATGCTGCGGAGGCTCCATGGGTTTGCCCACCCAAGTGGAATATATGAGTTTCCTGTCACCAATCACAGGTATGAAGATTACCTGCTCTGCCAGTGCAGGAACCCCCTCTGGCTGGGCTGATATACAACAGTAGCATAGCATCCAGGAGGACTGCTATCTTCAGCCCCAACGAGGCAGATGCCCTGGCAAAAATGGTGCTGAGGTACGAAGAAGTGCTGTACCCCAGGGGCAGTAGGAGGGCCAACATGCACCTCTCTATGGCTATATGGAGAGGGATTCAGCTCTGGCTGCGGAGGTGAGTAGTCAATGGGATCTGTAGGGATAAGGGGTTACAGTAAGGGTGGAAAGTCAGAGGTGCAGGCCACAGCAAACACACTGACTGACTAGTTGTGGGATGGTGCATGCAAGTAGTGATGATGAGTCATGGCATAAACAGGAGGCTGCGCACAGGTGTCTGGGTCATGAGTCTGGCCAGTCCAGCCCTGCAAAGAGTACACCCTCCCAGCCTGGTAGCCCACAACAGTAAACATCTGTACATCTAACTTAGGTGTAGTCAGAGCTCCCCCTGCTGTGTGATGGCTAGCAAAGGCAGTGGCACAGTCAAATCACCATGGCATGGGAACAAGGTGATAGGCATCAGCCAGCTTGGGGCAGTGCATGTTGTAGGGATGCCAAAGCAGATGTCATAGCCATTTGCCGCAGCCTGCTACATATAGAGAGCAGTAAATAACATCAATGCCAAACAAATAGGCATCCACCTGAATCAGACAACCATTCCCAATGCATTCTGCTGAGCCCCACGTCATGTGCATCTGCAAGGTAGGTACAGTGTCAGATGGATGTCTATGTGCAATAATAACATCTCTGTAATCAAATATCCCTGCCAAGACACATAACATGGCCTGAGAGTGGTGCTACAAGAGGCAGGAACAGAAGGGGTATGGGCAACAGATGAAGTGCATGTGGGAAGAGGGAAGAGGAGGGGGAAGGGGTAGCAGAGTGAGGGGGAAGGTAACACCTGACAATATTGAGAGAAGAGATGACTCCGTGGTTTGTGGGGTTAGGGATGCTGAATAAGGGAAAGGGTACCAAATGTGGCCACATGTAGCATGTTGTATAGGCCTGGGGGTGTCAAGTTGTGGCAGGAATGGTTCAGGTGTTGAGAGAACACAATTCCATGGGGCACACAGGGCAAAGACAGGTACTAGAATAAGCAGATCAAGAGACAAGGTGTCAAGCAGACTGTAGTGCTATCTTTAAGACTGGCCCAAGCTATAGTCAACAAGGGAATGCCTATACCAGTGATCAGGTGCTGTCTGAAACCCCTCACGGGTACAGACAGAAAATGATGGGACCCACCAAGAGCTGTAACAGACGAGTTGCGAGGGCCCAACATTGTCCCGTCATCGCAGGATCTGGAAGCGTCCTGTGTCACCTGAACAGGGCCCTATCCCTGCCCCCAAATACAACACCACAGTGACACAGGGGTGTGTGTACCAGTGGGCACCCAATGTTGTAAGCAATGATGGATACTGTGAATTACCCCCTCTATGTGAGGGTCCATGGGCCTCCTTTGTCAGTAGTGATCTCTGTATGTGAGTGACAATTGGGGTATTGGAGCATATAATCGGGGACTGTGATCCCTTACCTCCATCCCACAGTGAATTTGGTGTTTGGCACACCCTGGAAGCACTAAAATGCAGGTTTTGGACTGTGAGGAGGCAGAGACCCCAGTTCATGCAGCACTTCTGTGAGCAAGTAGCAGCAGAAGCAGGTAAGTGATGCACCGGGCAGTATCCTGTAGCCTCTGGTTCAGGATTGGGAATGTCATGCTGCCGCGCCAAGTTGTGTATGATACAACATGCTGTGAATATTGTGCAGACCCTCTCCAGACTGTAGAATAGCTCACCCCAACTCCGGTCCAGGCATTGGAAGTTACTCTTCAGGATCCCTGTGGCCCATTCCACCATGGCCCTTGTCCTGTACACATTGTAGCGTTCCTCCGTGGTGTCTGTGGGTGGTGAAATGGTGTGAGCAGCCATGTCCAAGGAAATACCCACAGTCACCTGTGGAGGCAGAGAGGAATGCATACATCAGTACACCACTTGTATGTTTTGTTCCTTTTCATTTGAGTTGCCTAGCCACCCTTCACATGAGCAGCAGGGCAGTGTTCACACCTAACAACAGGATTTCTGTATATAACAGGGGGATGGGAGCTCTGTCACATCACAGTCAGTTGGACCTATAATGCCAGGGAAATGGGCAGGAAGGGGAAACACAGAGAGAGAGAGAGTCAGGGAACTGGCAAGTCAAAGGTGATGTTGGACAGAGGTGTCATTTGGAGGGTCCAGGAGCTGGTTCCCCCCTAATACCTCTCCAATCTGGTTCATCTCCATGCCCCCCACTGCTCGCTTTGCCACATTCACAACCATATGTTCCTTCCACCCCCCTTCTCTTGCACACCTGGAATCCACCAGAAACTCATCCTTCTTTTTTCTCGGCCCTAAACTCTGGAACTCCCTCCCTCCAGACCTTAGAGTGGAACTCTCTTTTAACAGATTCAAATCTCTTCTTAAGACTCATCTCTTCTGTTCTACATCCAGCTGAGGATCCCGTCCTTCTCTCCTCTCCTTGCCTCCTCTATCCTTTTTACCTTGCCTTCTCTCTCCTTCCTCTATTCTCACCTCTCCTGTCGTAACTATAACATTCCTTTCCTTTTCCGGCAGTCTGTTTTTACGTATTGTAAACTGCTTTGATGTTTTTACTGTAAAGTGGTATATCAAGAGCCAAATAAAGATAAAGATATCTGACATGGGGAGCTTCAGGTCCAAGGGCTGTGGGATGGGTGTTCCAGGAGACAGGGGCAATGTGGTGGTAGATGTATGTGCAGGTGGGGGGGTCACACCAACTTGGGAGGTAGAGGGGAGGTGTGAGTGGTTGGCATGACTGCCACAGAGGGCAGGTTGTGTGGAGTGTATGAGCCAGAGTTAGGGGGGTCACAGGGAGGACCAGGGTGTAGTGTTCAATGAATAGGGATGAGCGATGTGTGTTGCAGGCAGAATGTTCCCGGGGGCCCATGGAATTGGATGAGAGGTGGGGTGATGCACTCAGCACAGGAGGTATGTACGTGGTGTGTGGGGCTCCCACTTCCCCCTCTGCTCCCTCTTCCTCCCCTCCCCGCCTCCCCCTCCACTCCCCCCTTGTCCTCCTCCTCCCCTCCTCCCCTCCTCCTTTTCTCCCTCTGCTCTCTCCTCCTCCTCTTCCACCTCTTCCCCTACTCTGCTTCCACCTCTGCGCCCTCCTCCTCACCCTCTGCTCCCTCCTCCACCTCTTCCTTCTCTTCCTCACCGCATCATAGCCCTGCAGCTCACTCATCAGACCGTACACCTGTGTTGGGGCATCTCATAATAATCTAGAAAGAAAATATTACCTGTCCCAATGTATATATTTCTAACACAGAGAAGCTAATCTCTTGGTGGTAAATAGTTCATTCTCTTTAGAAACAGCTCCATTCACAGCTTCTCCTTTGGTCTTGAACTTGATATTAACGTGAAAGGAAAAGGTTTGATCTAATAAATAACTAACTTTTCATGGGCCTTTGATTCTTTGTAAAGGTTCAGTTAAACATTGAGTTTGACACCAAAAGATAAAGATGCATTCAACAGGTTTAGAATGTGCATCAAGCAGTGAAAATAGGTTTACTCTGATAGTCCTTTTAGAGAGTTGCTCTATGAGAGTAATGTGATATTTGTGTATTTTATTGTTTCTTGCAACATATAATCCCACTTCTACAAATCAGAACAAATGTTTTGCATAACATCAGACTTAGAAAGAAATCTGTGGATTGGGTAAGAGTTAAATAGCAGAACAGCACCCATTTATACTGCCCCCTTGAATACTGAGGTTTCTCAAAAGTAAACAATCAGGTGAAGAGGTTGGGATAATGAAAGACAATGAGCCATTACCAGAGACTTAATGGTGTTCTAAAGAAGATAAATGTCTTTGAAGTAGCACCCTTAAAATCTGTGACCTTTAAAATGACCTTTCATTCTCAGACTAAGTCATGAAGATGGTTTGTTCTAGTCAGTCAAAGCTCATCAAATTCTGTCAACATTCAAATGAATATTCAGAAGTTATTTTCTCAATTAATTTTATGCTTGTTCTTCCTTTGACCAAAAGTGTCAATGAATGACTTAACTTGCAGTGGATAGATATAAGGCTTCACTTGTGTTTTGTGTTTCAGGTGAGAAAGATAGTAGAAATGCGCATTCATAAATGCGCATTCGGTTTGTTTGAGAGTCCAAAATTTAAAGTGTGTGAAAATCGCTTGTATTTGCATATAGCTATGAATTAATAAATATGCAATTGATTGCACACTTAGGTTCTTATGCACATACAGAGGGCAATATTATAACTGGGTGCTTTGTTAAAGCACATTTGAATGCACCTAAATTAAGCCTATTTTATAAAAACAAGTAGGCGCCGATGCATCTGTAGAAAATACTAGCATAAAAGGCAGAGAACACATCTTAAATTAAGGCACAATCACTTACACCAGCTCTAGAGCTGGGGTCAATGAATGCAACTACATTTTACAAGTGCACACATAGATTATCATATTTCATAACCAGTGCACATATTTACTTGCACCGCTCACTCTCTGCCTAAACTCCAGCCATGTGCACGACCACAGTGAAGGTTTGGCCATGCAAACAACATTCATACTTTTACATTCATCGGTATTTTATAAGGTTATTTACGTGCATATGTAGGCATTGACAAGCGTAAATGACTAAAATAACATGAGTTGTTAAAACCTAAAATTTACCATCTCCTTATAAAATTACTGTAACAGAGTGCACCTAAACATGAATAGGTGAAACAAACAAAAAAAATTGCACAAAAATCAAGAAAATTTCATTTTAAATGAGCGCACACTGAGCTTTGTGTTTTTTTGGCCAGGCACATCCCTAGAAGATGGAAGGGAAGAAGGAAAGTTTTGAAACTGTAAGGTTTAAGAAGACACTGCTACTTTTTGCTTACAAAAGAGGAAGAGTAAAGCTGTTAGGGACACTTTCTTTCAGTTCATTTTACATATGCATGTTAATAAAAAATGTTTTAACTCATGTTAGAACTTCTTACAGTGTATTGAAATTAACTGTATGCACATTACTTCATAGATTAAGGCTTATTAAATTTGATTTTGTGCAAACGTTTTAAAGTCAATTTAAGAATAAAGAGCTCGATTTTCAAAAGGCAAATTTACATGATTTACAGCCCAGTAAACCGTGCAAATGCCTTAAATCGGTATATTCAATGGCACTCACATGGTTAGTGCCATTGAATATCCCCTTCTAACTCCCCAATGTGCCCCAATGCTATCCAGTTAGCACCGGGGCATGTGGGGGTGTTCCGGAGCAGAGCTAGGTGGCGACAGGCGATAACCGGGTAGCAGCAATATTGCATGCTGCCCAGTTAGCGATCTGCACCAAAAAAATAGGCGTGGAAAACCCTCGCTTGTCATTCGGCGCAGGAGCTAACTGGACATCATGCAATATTGCTGCTGCCCGGTTTGCTTCAGCGGCTTCCGGTGTGTGCGGCAATCCATGGATATTCAATGCTGTCACCATGGCATTGAATATCTGGGTTAGAGGTCGGCAGGCAGGGCTGTATGCCAATGTGACACATAGCCCTTCAAAAATGAGCCTAGCTCAGTATCGGGTCCAAAATGCATACTGAGTGTCCATGACTAAAGAATTGTTGTTAGAATTTTTATAAAAAGCATTGGTGATGAAAGTATTGAATCGTGTTTTCACTTACAGTCAACACTTCCTTCATCAACCTTTATATGCTGCAATGTTACAAGAACTACAACTACTACTACTGAGCATTCGTGTAGCCACGGTGTGGAAACTCTACTAACAACTCTTATCAACACACTTATCAACGGAATTGACAACCTCAAGAAGGGCTTTGCCTTAATCTTTCTGGATATAGCGGCCGCGTTTGACTCCGTAGATCACACGCAGCTCCTGAGGCGTCTTCACAATAAAGGAATCCATGACCGAGCATGGGACTGGTGCAAATCCTACCTGGAAGGCAGACAGCAACAAGTACGCGTTGGTAACACTACATCTGATCCCTTCCAGCAGACTCAAGGTGTGCCCCAAGGCTCCTCCCTGTCTGCGCTGCTGTTCAATATCTATATGCAGCCAATTTGCGACATCTCACGCTCCTTCGGCATATCCTGCCTCATGTATGCAGACGACGTTCTGTTATTCTCACCCATAACTGTTGCATACCCAGACTACACAGCGTTAATCAACTGTTTTAATGCAATAACGGATTGGCTACTTACTCAAAACCTCTGTATCAACTTCAAAAAGACGGAAGTTCTAGTAATCACAAGAAATAAATGCTTCTCTCCCCCACCTACTCTAAAAGTCAGAGATGCTGAACTTCCGGTCAAATCCAACATTTGCTATCTGGGAGTGATATTGGATCAACATTTGGACTTCAAGGAGCATATAAGTCTCACTGTAAAAGCAATCTACTTCAAGATTAAAACCCTGCGGCACCTGAGACCTATGTTGGAACCTGATGACTTCCGCACTATTTTCCAAGAGCTAGCCACGCCGCACTTCGACTATGCTAACATAATACTGCATGGCCTTCCAAAGACCACCATCAACCCCCTACAGCTAGCCATGAATGCAGCAGCCCGTGTCCTCTGTGGAGCCTCAAGGAGCGACTACATCTCCCCCATTCTAAAAGAGCTTTATTGGCTTCCAATAAGCTGTAGAATCCAATATAAAGCCCTCCTCATCACCTTCAAGGCCTTTAACAACTTAGCTCCTTCAGCCATCTCGGATATCATCACATATACCGAGAACAACCGGCCTAGAAGATCTCTTTCTGTAGACATGCTAATCATACCAAGTGATTCCATAAAGACAAACCAGTCAACCATCAACAGAGCTTTTGTTAACTTCGCCCCCAGATGCTGGAACAAACTCCCTCCCAGCATTAGAGCAATTAAGGACATGAGACAGTTTAGAAAAGCCCTCAAGCACCACCTTTTTACTACTCATTTTAAGCCTCTGAATATCCCACCCCCTCTCCACCCCTTTCCCTCACAACCCCATACCTATCCTATATGACTGCATAGAACTGTCATATGTTCCAACAGATAATTAGCAAGATTGTATATAGTTTTCCCTGGTTTAACTCCATGTTATTTCCCTGTTATCTGTAAATGAAAGTGAAATTATCTGACCAATGTGTTTTATTGTTACAATGTAAACCACACTGATGACAAATAGCATGGTATATAAGAAATGTTAAATAAATAAAATAAAATAAATACAAGATGTACGCAGAGCTGCACAGACGTGTAAGAGACAGTCCCTGCTATCAGAGCTTACAATCTAGTCAAGACAGACAACACAGAAGGTGTAGGCAGGGATAAAACAAGGGGGGAAGGTAAAGAAACAAATAAGGAGATCAGGTGAGTCAAGATCCAAAAGCAGCAGCGAAGAGGTGAGTTTTCAGCCTGGATTTGAAAAAGGTCAGAGAAGGCGCTTGGCATATAGACAAAGTTAGTTTGTTCCAGGTGTAAGGTGCAGCAAGGTGAAAGGAGTGAAGTCTGGAGTTAGCAGTAGAAGACAAGGGCACAGATAGAAGCTATTTGCCAGAAGAGAAGAGTTCCCGAGAAGGAGTGTAGGGAGAGATAAGAGAAGAAAGGTAGTGAGGAGTTGCAGAGTGATTGTACTTATAGGTCAGCAGGAGAATTTTGAAATGGAAGTGGAAATGGATAGGGATCCAATGAAGTGACTTGAGAAGAGGTGTAATATGGGCATGATGAGGCTGGCAGAAGGTTAGCCATGCAGCAGAGTGTTGAACTGATTGAAGGGGAGAGAGATGATTCAAAAGGAGACCAGCAAGGAGTAGGTTACAGTAGTCAAGACGGGAGGTGATTAAGGAGTGGATAAGTGTCTTGGTAGTGTGTTCAGAAAGGAATGGGTGGATTTTGTTGATGTTATAGAGAAAGAAATGGCAGGTTTTAGCTATCAGATGGATGTGTGTGGAGAAGGAGAGAGAGGAGTCAAAGACAACCTCAAGGTTGCGAGCCGAGTAAACAGGGAGGAGTAGAGAATTATCCACAGAGACTGAGAAAGGAGGAAAAGGAGAGGAGGTTTTAGGGGGGAAAATAAGAAGCTCAGTTTTGGCCATGTTCGATTTCAAGCGGCAGTGAGACATCCAAGCAGCAATGTCAGAAAGGCAGGCAGAGATCTGGGTCTGGATTGCTAGAGAGATTTCAGGCATAGAGAGGTATATCTGGGAGTCATCAGCATAAAGATGGTACTGAAAGCCATGGGAAAAGATGAGCATACCAAGGGACTGGGTATATAGAGAGAAAAGGAGTGGACCCAAGACAGATCCTTGGGGTACAACAACTGAGAGTGGGATAGCAGCAGAGAAGGAGCCACCAGAACTAACACTGAAAGAGCAATGGGAGAGACTGGTAGAGAGTCCTTAAAACCAAGCGAGGACAGGGTATCAAGGAGAAGGTTGTGGTCAACAGTATCAAAAGCAACAGAGAGGTTAAGAAGGATGAGGACAGAGTAAAGGCCCTTGGATTTTGCCAGGAACAAGTCACTGGAGACTTTGGCAAGAGCCGTTTCAGTAGAGTGTAAAGGACGAAAACCAGATTGTAAAGGATCCAGGAAAGCATGAGAGGAGAGGAAGTCAAGGCAGTGGGGGTGAACCGCTCATTCAAATAGTTTAGAAATGAGGGGAGGAGGGAGATGGGTCGATAATTAGAAGGACAGGTAGGATCAAGTGAGGGTTTCTTGAGGAGAGGTATAACTACAGCATGCTTGAAGGCTGCAGAGACAGTTGCAGTGGAGAGTGATAGGTTGAGAATATGAGAAATGGAAGGGACAACAGTGGAGGAGATGGGACTTAGGAGATGGGTGGGGATAGAATCAGAGGAGCAGGTAGTGAGTTTAGAGGAAGAAAGAAGGTTTGCAGTTTCCTCTTCAGAGATCACAGAAAAGGAAGAGAGGGTAGCAGAGGTAAAGTTGGGAGTGAAGAGGGGGAGAAGGAGAAGTTGTTGACTTTGTGGGGAATTGGAGGATGATCTTGTGGATTTTGTCATGGAAATAGCAAGGGTTTAGGCAGAAAGAGAGGGAGGGGTCAGAGATGGAGGCACTTTGAGGAGAGATCTGAGAGTATTAAAGAGACGGCGAGGGTCAGAGGCAAAAGAGTTAGTCAGATGGACAAGTGTTATGACTGATTGGAAAGACAAGCATGAATCTGAAGTGTAGAAAGTCTGCAAGGGAGCAGGATTTGAGCCAAGCATGCTCAACTGAATGGACAAAGGAACGTAGATAGCAGGTAGTGGATGAAAGCCGGGGCTGGGTTGCAGTACACCTCACAGGATGTGGCATGGGCAGAGCGAGAGCATCCAGAGCAGAGGAAAGTGAACGTTATAGGAAGCTACTGCCTCGTCAACAGACTTACATGACATAGTGGAGGAAAGAAATGAAGATACAGTGGAGGAGAGAACCAAAGGATCAATAGCATGAAGATTTCTAAATTGGTTGGAGGAGACAGGACAAGGTTGAGGCAGTGGGTGATAAAGAGTGAAGCATAGCAGGTGATGGTCAGATAAGGGAAGAACTGAGGTAAAGAAGTTTGAGAGTAAGCAATTAGAGAAAAATACAAGGTCAAGGCAGTGGCCATGCTGGTGAATGGGGGCAGTAGATCAAAACTTGTGAAATAAGTAATTAACTAGGCAGCCAACTTAGGCCTTATATTAAATGATCGCTCTTATTCATCCACATCTAAAGCTGCATAAAAACCATCTTGTGTTCTTTAAAACCTTTATCGTAATCTGTTTTAACTACAGGCTCTTTGCACCTTTGTTTAGGCATTCTAGGATTAATTTTATAATTACACATGTGCCCTGAGCAGCTTTGTTGAATTTTAAAACAAAAATGTGCCTGCACTTCTGCTTTGAAAATGACCCCAGGAGATGCATACACTTAGGGGTATGTTTACTAAACCGTCCTAATGTGCGCCCGGCGCTAGTGTGCAGGATGCCATATAAGGAGTGGGCGTTTCAGTCTTAACCTAGCAAACTGGGATTATCACGCGCTTTTGTGCGCTGTGCGCTAATGTGCGCCGCGCACATTAGCGCACGAGAAACGCGCGCGGGAAGCATAAGCAGGCGCGCTGATGTGCAAACAAAGGAACAGGGCTGCAGTACAATGGTGAAGACACTGACAGATGGTGTGGCGGTCATGGGTTCAATCCCCCACTGTGCCCAATGAATAAGGCTGCTTGAGACACCACCTGTTATGTATAATATTGCATTATGAGGCATTTTAATTTTATTTTAATTACTGCTGCTAGCAAACGCACTCTCAAAGCGCTGTAACATAAGGTGCTGCATAAGGCACCCCATAATGTACCCCAGAGGGCACATTTTAAAGTGCACTGTCCGCCACGGCACCCTACAATGTTGCATAAAGGGTGGCCTATAGGGCGCCATATAGGGTGCCCTATGAGGCACGGCAAAGTCATAGCATTGTTTTTGATGGCAGCACTGTGCATTTTAACGCATGAAAATGTTAATTAGGTGCGCTGACATGCAAAGAGAAACAGCAGTGTAGCACAATGGTTAAGACACTCACTGATGGTGTAGAGGTCATGGGTTCAATCCCCCACTGTGCCCAATGAATAAGGCTGCCTGAGGCACTACCTGTTATGTGTAATATTGCATTATGAGGCATTTTAATTAGTAACATAGTAAATGATGGCAGATAAAGACCAGTATGGTCCATCTAGTCTGCCCAGCTATATGACAGGAGTAGGTGCACCCCTTCCCGTATCTTTTAGGGAGTAGGTGCACCCCTACCCATGTCTTTGCTTAGTGGTGCACCCACCAGGAGCAGGTGCACCCCTCCCCATGTGTGCACCCCTCCCCATATCTTTGTTTCTTTGTTTGTTTAGGGGTGAACACACCGCTCCTCCCCACATCGTTCCATGTAGGACACCCCTATTTGTTGAGAAATTAGATGGTTCAGTTTATTTTGATTTAATCTTGTTGCTGTAAAGTGATCCACAGTGTCTGTCCCAGGCCACTTTGAATTCCGTCACTGTGTTTGTCCCCACCACCTCCATCGGGAGGGCATTCCAAGCATCCACCACCCTTTCAGTAAAAATGTATTTCCTGACATAGCCTTTCAATTTACCACCTTGCAGCTTCATGTTATGCCCTCTAGTTTTACAGCTTCCCCATCTCTGGAAGAGGTTTGTTCATTATTTCTCTTTAAGTATTTAAAGATCTGAATCATATCTCCCCTACCGCTCCTCTCCTCCAAAGTGCCCATATTTAGGTCTTGTCATCACCTTCACTCATTCCCCAAACTTGTGGGTTAAGGAGGGAAAGGGCTTGTGTAGTTGTGGGGGCCCAAATGAATAATATGGGTGACAAGAAATTTATTTTTTTCAAAAGGATGTTTATTTTCCCCGCTCCGTGAGGCACACAGAAACAGAAAAGTCATTAACTCAGGATTCTGCAAACAGAGGGTTTTCCAATAAAGTGCTTTAACAAAACTTCTTCAGTAGAAAACACATTGCTTCATGTGTCTTTCTCCTGGTCATGTACAGGTGAGTGGATATAAAGTATAATGGTTCCCTTGAACAGTTAACTCACAGTCCAGGATACAGCCTATGCACAATAGCCTTTTCTTGCAATTACCCAATCACAGTCCTGGTGGGTAAATTTCAGCGATTCTGGCTCAACAATAAACAGAATTAAATTCAGGAATAATCATTCAAGCTTTGGTTTCCTTAGGCTTATCAATCAGTCCTATCGAGCAGTCCATCGGCTGATTGACTTCTCGCATCGGCAAAGGGACGTGGGGTAAAATCCTTTCTTCAGGATTGTTCCCTGCTTGAATATTGGCTGGTAATAAAATGTCTCTTTTATTCAATAGTTTTCTCAGCTCAGTTAGGAGATATTCTGCTTGGCTGCTAGCAGGGGTTAGGGGCAAAGCTTGCTGTTGTTTAAACAGCTGATTAACAGGCTGTAATGAGGCAGCAGGGCTTTCCCTTATTAAACATTCCGGTCCCGAGGTGGAGATTCCCTGCCCCCACTGCTCTCTGCTATCGAGTGGAGGAATCTCACATCTGTTGGTAGCAGTCCTAGCTTTTAGCACAGCTTCAAAAGTAGGTCCTCCTAAACCTGGATAGTTTAATCTATCTGTAAACCCTTTTGCTGTGTTTATCTCCTCAGCTTCTCTATTAAGCACAGGAATTACAGGCTGAGTAAAAGTTGGTTTACAGGGAGAGCTTTCAGGGTAAAATAAACTCCCTTTATATTCCCTGAAACTGTCCTGTCCTCTGCACCCAGGATTCTCTCTTTTCGGTTTATAAAAGTTTGCATAAGGATTAAGAACAGCAGATACCTTGTGTTGAGAGTGCTCAGGAACTATCTTGCCAGCATATCTTTCTCTCCATGGAAGGAAATTGCTTCTCAGAAACGTGAGCTTTTCTCCTGCTGAGGAATTAGCTTCCTTCCTGGTGCAGCTGGGCAGAGGTTGTAAAGTCAGGTCACAGGGTTCTGCAGTCAGAGTAACTTCCTGCCTTCCCCGTAGCTTCTGCTTACTCTCTCGTGGGTAAAAAGGAACTTCCTTTCTCCAACCACTTGCAGCATTCACTCCTTCATTCCTTTTCCATACGCTCTCAAATGGTCCTGTTTCTGCATTCGTTCTAGTGCTTCTCCTTCTTCTTCCACTCTCTCTCTCTCTCTCACTGTGTTCCCTCTCTTTGTTTAAGAAGGGACCCTTGCTCTGGGAAACCCGCCTCCTCCTAGGGCGTGCCCAATCCATGGGTTCACTTCTCTCCTCTTCTGAGGTGAACTGATTGGCTGCCTGCAGGCTATGCTGAGAGTGTGAATCTCTTCTTTTGCCTGCAGTACCGGACTCTACCAGGGGGTCACTATCGGTCTCCATGGCTTCGGTGCTTGGCACTGCGTCACAGATCCCCCCCCTTAAGATATCACGGGCTGCTCCACGGGAACCTGGACAGCACGGGATACGACTTAGAGCATCTGCGTTTTGGTGAAGTTTTCCCGCACGGTGCTCTACCTGGAAGTCAAAAGCCTGAAGTGCGAGGAACCAGCGTGTAAGTCGTGCATTGTGGTTGTGCATCTGGTTCAACCACTTCAGGGGTGCGTGGTCAGTGATCAAAATAAATTTTCTTCCCATCAAATAGAAACGCAGCGTATCAACCGCCCACTTGATGGCTAAACATTCCCTTTCGATGGTCGAATAATTTCTTTCTGGCGGTGTTAGCCTCCTGCTCAGAAACAATACCGGGTGTTCCACCCCTTCATGCTGCTGTGAGAGGACCGCTCCAAGACCCGTATCGGAAGCGTCTGTCTGTACGATAAACTTCTTGGTGAAGTCCACTCCTTTTAACACAGGGGCTTCACAGAGCTGTTTCTTCAGGAGGTTGAACATTCTTTCCGCTTCAGCACTCCATGTCACTTTATTGGTGGCATTCTTTTTTAACAACTCCGTTAAGGGGGCAGTTTTCTCGGAAAAATGGGGGATGAACCTCCGATAGTAGCCCACAAGCCCCAAAAAGCTGCGCAATTGCTTTTTATTAATGGGTTGTGGGAATGCCTGCACACTGGCAATCTTGCTCAGAAGAGGTTTCACCATCCCTCTACCAACCACATGGCCCAGGTATTTTACCTCTTGTCCCACAAAGAGGCACTTCGCTGGGTTTAAGGTAAGGCCGGCCTTGCGAATCGACAGGAGGACTGCTTCAATTCTCTGGAGATGCTGGGTCCAGCTCTCACTGTGGATCACCACGTCATCCATGTAGGCCACGGCATATGCGTGGTGAGGCCGTAGGACCATGTCCATGAGACGCTGGCACGTTGCTGCGGCGCCGTGGAGTCCAAAAGGCATCCTTCGAAATTGGTACAGGCCAATGGGAGTGCTAAAGGCCGTCTTTTGCTTTGCATCTCTCGTGAGGGGAACCTGCCAATAACCTTTTGACATGTCCAAGGTTGTGAGGAACTTGGCCTGTCCCAGACGGTCAAGTAGCTCCTCGATCCGCGGCATTGGGTATGAATCAAAGCGGGAGATCATATTCACCTTCCGGAAGTCTATACAGAAGCGGATCGACCCGTCCGGCTTCGGCACCATGACTATAGGACTGTTCCAAGGGCTCCGTGATTCTTCGATGACCCCCATGGCGAGCATCTCCTTCACTTGCCGGATTACTTCTAGCTTCTTGGCCTCCGGAAGCCTGTAAGGCCGTTGCCTGACTACTTCACCGGGGGTTGTCTCTATATCATGGGCTATTAATTGGGTCTTCCCTGGTAGGGAGGTGAGGACATCTTTGTATCTTGATAAGACTTGCCTCAACTCCTGTTGTTGGGCCCAAGAGAGTCCTTCATCCAAACGAGGTTCCGGGTTGGCGTGGCAGTCGGTCAGCTGGGGTCCGAGGTCCTCCTCCTCTAGGTCCTCCCTCTCTACTGCAGCCACTAATCCTTGCAGGCTATTTGTCCCTGTGGACCCGAAGCCCTGCGTTCCTCGCATGGTCGTGGACAAAGCGGGTACCTCTTCCAACGGGGGAATCCCAATTCGCTCACAGATGAGCTGGGCTATATGGTCTCCAGTTCTTACTTGGAAGTTGGCCTTTCCAAAATTAAAAAGTAGCACTTTTAATGACCCTCGGTAGTCTGGGTCTATCACACCGGCACCTATATCAATAAAATGTTTTAGTGCCAAACCCGACCTTGGAGCCAGCCGGCCATAACACCCCGGCGGCAGCTCTATCTGCAGGGCTGTATCTATTAGGGCCTTTCCGCCCGCAGGAACCATTACATCTTCTGCACTGGCGAGATCCACTCCTGCGGCGTTTGGCGTAGCCCTCTTAGGCGGTTGAGCACTGGGGGTTGTCTTACAGTACTTAAGCACAAACCGGGGTTTCTCCGGGGTGCCATCTTTCCGAATATTGTCCCCTTTTCCCTTTTTGACCTGGGGCATTAAAGGTCGAAGTAGGGAGTTTACTTTTTGTGTGGCTAGAGCCTGCACTTCCCCAGGGTCCTCCTCCCCCTGGGGACTTTCCCTTTCCTTTATCCCCTGTACTAAACCTTGATGAAATTGGGGCCAATCTTTTCCCAGGATCATGGAGTGCGGAAGGTGGGGAACAACAGCCAGTGGAATCTCTCTTTGGGCCCCTAAGCCTGCTATTTGGAGGTTATAAACGGGGAAAGAAGAGGTTCCCCCATGGACACACCTTATCTTTACCTCCTCTATGGGATGTAGTGTTTCTGGGGCTTCTTTAGCTTCAATGGCCTTCCAGAATTCCTCTGAAATCATGCTGAGTTCAGCACCCGAATCCAACAAAGCTTGAGTGGTTATGCCCTGGATGGCTACTGCTAACAGGAAACCTGGCCTGTCTTCTATATAGGTGTCAGCCACCAAAGCATTCTTTACCAAGCAATGTTTCTGTATATGGCCTATCTGCCCACATTTAAAACATCTCATCCTACTTACAGACTCTTTCCTGCTAGGCCTGGATATTTTTATTGGATCCTCTAGGACTCTGCGCCGCCTTTCTGATCCGCTGCTGCTGTATTCAGAGAATGGGCTACTAGATGTCTGAGCCATTAACTCTGCTTCCATATATCTTTCAGCAAGAGCGACTGCTTCCTGCGGATTCTTGCAGTTCTGCAGGATCAGGAAGGTGCGTATTTCCCGCGGCATTGCTTCCATATACTGTTCTAAGATTAAGTCGTCTAAAATAGACTCTACCGATCTCCCTTCCGGAGTCAACCATTTAAACAGTAAGGCTTTTATACGGTAATAAAGAGATTTGGGAGTTTCACCCAACCCGAGTCTCACACTCCTTAGGCGCTTATGATATAGGAGTGGGGTGAGGCCCAATCTCTCCCAAATGGCTTTCTTTAGCTCTTCAAAATTCCCAGCTAGGTCTGGTGGCATGGCTCTATAAGCTGCTCTAGCCTCCCCTGTAAGGGATGCAGCTAGCCTTAAGGCCCAATGTTCCTTTGGCCATAGATTCAGGCGTGCCACCCTTTCGAAACTTTCTAGATAGTCATCTATATCGTCCTGATTAGACCAAGGTCCAAAGTTAAAGAGAGTCCCTGCTGGCACATTCACAGCAGACATGTTATCTCTTAAGGAACCTGTCTCCGGCGGTTGAAACAGTGTCCATCTTCTTCTCCTTTACCAGTTCTTCTAGAAGGGTGAGAAGAGGCTGTTGCTGCTCTTTAAGTGATGCGTTGGCTCTCTGCTGAGCTTCCAGCGCTAAATCAGCTTGACGTTCGAATTGGGTCGCCATCCACTGGATAATGTCCTTCGGCTCCACCGTCATCCTTGATGTTCACTGCAACTGAAACAGAGAAAAAAAACAGGGACCCAAGTGCGGTATCTCTAGCACTCTCTGGGCTTTCCTCCAGAAATAAACCTGTTTTCCCTTTTTTTTTTTTTTCTTCCTAGCTATCCCTAGGGGTCACCCTCCGCCTAGGTATCCACACCACCCCAGGGTGTGCACCCGTTACCTGGCTCAGGTGAAAGTCAAGCCCTTCAGGAATATGGCTCCTGCAGCCCTCTGCACTCCCTCCGTCTCTGCTGGGCCTTGTCAGCTCTTCAGCCGGGGTCCAGTTGGTGATGAGGTCTCTGCAGCTCCTGAAGGTGGCTCTTCTGCGCCTGCGCTGAAATCCTGCCAACTACGCCACTTGTCAACACCTTCACTCACTCCCCAACCTTGTGGGTTAAGGAGGGAAAGGGCTTGTGTAGTTGTGGGGGCCCAAATGAATAATATGGGTGACAAGAAATTTATTTTTTTTAAAAGGATGTTTATTTTCCCCGCTCCGTTAGGCACACAGAAACAGAAAAGTCATTAACTCAGGATTCTGCAAACAGAGAGTTTTCCAATAAAGTGCTTTAACAAAACTTCTTCAGTAGAAACACATTGCTTCATGTGTCTTTCTCCTAGTCATGTACAGGTGAGTGGATATAAAGTATAATGGTTCCCTTGAACAGTTAACTCACAGTCCAGGATACAGCCTATGCACAATAGCCTTTTCTTGCAATTACCCAATCACAGTCCTGGTGGGTAAATTTCAGCGATTCTGGCTCAACAATAAACAGAATTAAATTCAGGAATAATCATTCAAGCTTTGGTTTCCTTAGGCTTATCAATCAGTCCTATCGAGCAGTCCATCGGCTGATTGACTTCTCGCTTCGGCAAAGGGACGTGGGGTAAAATCCTTTCTTCAGGATTGTTCCCTGCTTGAATATTGGCTGGTAATAAAATGTCTCTTTTATTCAATAGTTTTCTCAGCTCAGTTAGGAGATATTCTGCTTGGCTGCTAGCAGGGGTTAGGGGCAAAGCTTGCTGTTGTTTAAACAGCTGATTAACAGGCTGTAATGAGGCAGCAGGGCTTTCCCTTATTAAACATTCCGGTCCCGAGGTGGAGATTCCCTGCCCCCACTGCTCTCTGCTATCGAGTGGAGGAATCTCACATCTGTTGGTAGCAGTCCTAGCTTTTAGCACAGCTTCAAAAGTAGGTCCTCCTAAACCTGGATAGTTTAATCTATCTGTAAACCCTTTTGCTGTGTTTATCTCCTCAGCTTCTCTATTAAGCACAGGAATTACAGGCTGAGTCAAAGTTGGTTTACAGGGAGAGCTTTCAGGGTAAAATAAACTCCCTTTATATTCCCTGAAACTGTCCTGTCCTCTGCACCCAGGATTCTCTCTTTTCGGTTTATAAAAGTTTGCATAAGGATTAAGAACAGCAGATACCTTGTGTTGAGAGTGCTCAGGAACTATCTTGCCAGCATATCTTTCTCTCCATGGAAGGAAATTGCTTCTCAGAAACGTGAGCTTTTCTCCTGCTGAGGAATTAGCTTCCTTCCTGGTGCAGCTGGGCAGAGGTTGTGAAGTCAGGTCACAGGGTTCTGCAGTCAGAGGAACTTCCTGCCTTCCCCGTAGCTTCTGCTTACTCTCTCGTGGGTAAAAAGGAACTTCCTTTCTCCAACCACTTACAGCATTCACTCCTTCATTCCTTTTCCATACGCTCTCAAATGGTCCTGTTTCTGCATTCGTTCTAGTGCTTCTCCTTCTTCTTCCATTCTCTCTCTCTCTCACTGTGTTCCCTCTCTTTGTTTAAGAAGGGACCCTTGCTCTGGGAAACCCGCCTCCTCCTAGGGCGTGCCCAATCCATGGGTTCACTTCTCTCCTCTTCTGAGGTGAACTGATTGGCTGCCTGCAGGCTATGCTGAGAGTGTGAATCTCTTCTTTTGCCTGCAGTACCGGACTCTACCAGGGGGTCACTATCGGTCTCCATGGCTTCGGTGCTTGGCACTGCGTCACAGTCTTCAAGTCTCTCCTCATAAGGCTTCTGATGCAGGCTCCAAATCATTTTGGTCGCCTTTCTCTGAACAGCTTCCATTCTTTTTACATCCTTTGCAAGATACGGTCGCGAAAACTGAACACAGTATTCCAAGTGAGGCCTCACCAGAGACTTATACAGTGGTACTAGTACCCCTTCCTTTCTGCTAGGTTGTGGAGGATATAAACCGCTTTGGACAAAAGTGGTATAGAAAAACTGTTCAAGAAATAAATAAATAGTGATGCTGTGCTCGATGGCGATGACACGGTCATCCAATGACAATACCAGGGGAGGAGTGGCTCCAGACACAAAATGTGTGGGCCACAACTCTCGATGCCAGTATCAGGGACTCTACTGAGGACTGGACCTTGGGGGCATCCCCAAACCCTTCTGTGGCTTTGGAGGGCGATACCTCCCACCGGGGTTACTTTGATGTACAGTCTGCATCGGAATACAATGAATGACTGTGCTGATGCCGATGCTCTGTGTCTGAAGCTGACGCCGACATGGAAGTTGAGGACCTCGATGCCGAGGCTGATGTCTTCTTTTTCTTTTTGCCGTCGCCTTTTCTACCTGTTTAGCTACTTTAAGATCATCAGACATAACCACGCCTACGTCCCGCTCTTCTTTAGTGGACAAAAGTACTTCACCCCCTATACTATATTGCTCCCTTGGATTGCTGTAGCCCAAATGCATGACCTTACATTTTTTAACATTAAATCCCAGCTGCCAAATTCTAGACCATTCTTCAAGCTTAGCTAGATCCCTCCTCATGTTATTTACACCCTCCTGGGTGTCTGCTCTATTGCAGATTTTGGTATCATCCACAAAGAGGCAAATCTTACCCGACAGCCCTTCCGCTATATCACTAACAAAGATGTTAAAAAGAATCGGACCAAGGACAGATCCCTGGGGCACACCACTGGTAACATCCTTCTCCTCAGAGTGAGCTCCATTTACCTGTACTCTTTGTTGCCTCCAACCCAACCAATTTCTAACCCAAGCAGTAACTTTAGGGTCCATCCCTAGGGTGCTCAGTTTGTTTATAAGTCGCCTGTGAGGAACAGTGTCAAAGGCTTTACTGAAATCTAAATACACCACATCTAGGGCTCTCCCTAAGTCCAACTCCCTGGTCACCCAGTCAAAGAAATCAATCAGATTTGTCTGACAAGACCTGCCTCTGGTGAATCCATGCTGCCTCGGATCCTGTAATCTGCTGGACTCCGGAAACCTCACTATTTTCTCTTTCAGCAGCATATCCAATAATTTACTCACCACTGAAGTTAAACTAACCGGCCTGTAGTTTTCAACCACATCCTTACTTCCGCTTTTGTGTAAAGGCACCACATGAGCCTCTCTCCAGTCCTTTGGCACCACTCCCGACTCCAACAAGGCATTGAAAAGGTCAGTCAGTGGAGCTGCTAGAACGTCCCCAAGTTCCCTCAGCATTCTAGGGTGTGTCCCATCCGGTCCCATCGCTTTGTCTACTTTAAGTTGAGCTAGTTTCTCACGAACACAGTCTTCTGAAAATTGTTGAAGATGTCCCTCGCTTCTGTTCCTGTTTGTGGGTGTTTTCTGAGGTCTTGCTCCTGGTTCTTCATCTGTGAACTGTACGGCCCTGTTTCGTACAAAAATGAACCACAACCTAATTATTATTATTATTACCTGAAATGATCAGATCCAAACAGTCAGTACAGGTGCAATCAGAGTCTCTGTTTATTAGATAACTGATGACCAAATACAGGTAGATAGGTGGGGAAGAGAGTTCTATCGGGCACTAGGCACCTCAAGAATACAACTCTCCCCCCTTGAATATGAAAAGCATGTTACATTTATACCTTTTTTCCTTCCGTGTTTCTGTATGCAGTCCCAGAGCTATCCCTCTGTGTTCTCTCCCCCTCCCCTCCCCATTTCCTATCGTTGCCTTTTTGCTCCTCTTAGTTCCTGTTGCAAAATCCCTCCTGGCCCCCCCTCCTCTCATACTCACCATGACCTGGCTAGCTGCTTTCTTCAGAGCCGGGCCTAGCATATATGTTAGTAGCTTTGTGGTTTCCTGTGTATGCATTTCTTTGCACCTTACTTCTGCAAACCTTTATCTGATATCCCCTTGTAGGTCAAAGTCTAGACTCTTCAGCCCAAACTGGCACCTTACAAGGCTCATGATATCTCCTTATATGGTTGCTGGTTCTCTTCTTGAAAAGGCCTGAATGCTGGCTCACATGTTATAGCAGCATAGCTATTGGTCTTATTTTTTGTGAGATTCAGGGCAGCCAGTAAGTGATTATGAATCAGGAACATTATTAATCCTTAGCACTTAAAAATTAAAAGCAAATCTATCATACTTAACCTCTACCTCTACAAGTACTTAAACCCTACAACTCCCCCATTTTTTATTTTTTTATTTTTTTATTTTTTTATTCGGCTGGGGAATGGGAGAAATCCAAGTCTGAATAGTCTGACATGGGAACGGCTGCATAAGAAACATTGACAAGAGTAGGGCTAGTTTGGACAGGCAGAAAAGAGGTAGATACTTTGGTGCAATTTTTCTTACAGCAGGATATAAACATAGAAACAAAACAACAGAAGAGTAAAGCAATGATTAAAATAATGCCAGCAGAAATCAATAAACCTTTTAAGCCAGAGCCAAGGGAGTGGAACCAGGAGGAGAGAGATGAAAACCAATCTCCAATCTGGAAGCCACCCTTAAAATCATCAATATGTAGTTCAGATAAATGCTTAATCTTATTCATAGCATCTAATACAAATATCGTATGGTTAGCGATCACAGTGCAGCAATTAGTAGCGTTGATAAAGGAACAAGTCCCGCCTTCCGCCGCGAGCAATAAATCTAAAGCCTGTCTATTCTGCAGAGTCATTTGATTATTTTGTTCTAGCGATTCGGCTAAGCGAGAAATAGATTCAGTGACAGCTTTCATTTGTATATGTAGCAAACATTGTAAGCGGCGAATAGACATGCCAAGTTCCGCTGTAAAGGCGGGGGTAGCCCAAGGAATCCAAGAAGTAGCGCTAAGAGCTATAAGGCGGGCTTTGGTCATAGGATAAGTGGAGTTAACATATTCATAGGAAGCCTGTATTGCAGCATCTTCAACCATAGAGGACTCCCAGGGGCTAGCAGAGCTGCGCTTATGGCGCTGGTGCAGAGGAGTAGAGAGAGAAGGCGGGGAATTATGTGAGACATTCAGGGGAATAAGGACTGAGTAAGGAGACACTTTAACTAGGGCACAGGGTAAATTGGACAGTGAAACCTTTTGGTACAAAACATCACCACAAAGCCAGTAATGGCCCACAATAGCAGAAAGAGAAAAGGAAGGTTTCCAAGTAAAGTATGTTTTAATAGGATATGCAATTTACCAGTAGTAGAGGAGTGAGCACAAGGAGTCTGACAGAGAGGATGATCATCACGGGATTTACAAAGTTTCCAGTGGAGGCGACCAGGAAGTTGGTGGCCAATGACAGAGGTAGGGAACCTGCGGCCCCGTTCGGTGTTTTTGGCACCACATTGGGCTAAATCAGTACAGTAGAGAATGGGAGCATAGCAGGAAGTGAAAGGAGATTGTGAGTAAGTACCCTTACGGAAAAGGAGAGTATGTGTGGAATCTATAGGACCAACATTAAAGGTTGAAGCCCAAAAGTCAGGACCCCATACCTGAGAGTGTGCTTTAACTTGCGGGCCCCAGTGGGTGGAGTTGACACGGTTATTACGGATTTTAGTGTAGAACCAATCTACCTTAGACATATTATGCCCATAATAGAAAGGGCGCATGGTACCGTGCAAAAAGTGAAAATTATTTGTTTGGACATTCCAGGAAACATTACAGTTGTTAGCAAAAGAAACAGAAGAGTTGGTAATAAGACAGTAATAAAATATCATAGAGGGCACAGAGACATGGACAGGAAAGGAAGCAGCTTGATGGGCCGCCCAAGTATCATTACAATATAAGGGGCCACGCTCTATACACCCTTTAATAAGGTGGGGGTTATTCCAGCACGGGATGGCACCTACAACTTCTTCAAATGGGACAGGGAGAACTTCTTCAAATGGGACAGGGGCATAATTACCACCTTGTGGTAACGGAGTGCATATGATACAGTCACTAATATTCATAAGATCAACCACTTCAAGAACGGTTGTTTTCCAAGTATTAGTGAGGGGGAGAACTGACCTACAGGAGCGGTTCAGAGAAGGAGAAGATGAGGGGGAGATAGGAGCAGGGGGGAAAGAGTGGGGGCGGGAAGAGATAAAGTATAGAAACCACCCAATAAAAATTGTCAATAACATAGCAAAATATAGAAAAACAAACTTATAAGCAATATGAGGCATGCTGAGAAAAGGTCACTTAAAAGTCCAAAAATCAAAAACAGTTCAAGGTACCCAAAGATGGGCAATATGAGTCCAAGTTTGGCTAGCGTCCAGCAAGACAGCAAATGGAGTTGATGCAGAAACGATGTGGGGTCCTGAATATGTTGGATCTTGCCAGGAACTCCGATGAGGATTTCTGCGGTAGACAGTGGTTCCAATTGGGATCAAGGTATCCTTTGGGGACTGTGGATGTTGGTCACGGATGGCACAGCATCTGGAAATCTCTGCCAAGGCCAGGCGCAGACCTGCAATGAAAGGAGACAAAGAATCTGGTAAGGGAATAGCAGTGTCAGAGAGATTGTATAGCAGCAATCGCCTTCCTGTACAAATTTCATGAGGTGTCAGAGCAATATTTTTTAGAGGACGATTTCTCAATTGAAACAGTGCCAGGGGCAAGGCCTGCAGCCAGGAAATACTTTTATCTGATTGTATCAAACGCAGGGCTGTCTTGAGCAAGCCATTAGTTCGTTCGACAAGGCCGTTGGAGGTGGGGCGATACACGGAAATATACTTCCACTTTACATTCAGAGCTGTGGAGAAAAGATGTATGAGATGGTTCCGGAAATGAGAGCCATTATCAGAATAAACAGTTCGTGGTATGCCAAAGCGAGGAAACAGATGCTTAGCAAAGCAGTCAAATACCTCGGAGGCCCTTTCCTGTCTGCATGGGAAAGCCTCGACCCACTTGGAGAATGGGCACACGCAGACTAGAAGGAATCTGTAGCCATCTACACGAACCTGCATATCTGTGAAATCAACATACCAGGAAATAAAAGGACCCTGAACTGTCGGAAGATGGCCTTGGAGAGTATGCCTGCCCTTCACTGGAGAATTTTCTAAACACTGTGGGCATTTCTGGCACCACTCTTGTATTCGGAGCTTGAGACGCGGATGCCAAAAAAGCTCAGAGATCTGTGCAGACACGCTGGAAGCCGGTGCATGTCCAACAGAATGCAACAGAGAACACAATTGCTGCAAAGACCAGAAGGAAATACAAATTTTTCCAGAGGGGTGTACCCATAACTTCTTATGCTCAGTGCACCCTAACAACTTCCATTTCTGAACCTCATCCTGTGCAAGATTTTGCTGATAATCGTGCAGCGAAGGTAAGGGGTAAGTTCTTGCTCGTGTAATAACTAAAATGGGGACAGTATCTGTGACTTGTTTTGCGGCTTCATCTGCTAGGGCATTGCCAAACTGCAGGAAACCATAATGGCGGGAATGGCCAGGGACCCAGTTACAGGAAGTTAGAATATTTCTCTCACAGCGTTGCAATAATAAATCATAGAGGTACAAAATCAGGGATTTGTGTATCAATTGACTGCTAGATGAATTAACAAACCCGCGCTGCAGCCAAATCTGAAGGTATTCCCCACACAACTTTTGAACATACTGTGAGTCAGTGTAGAAAATCAGGGGCGTTGCCGGACGTTCTTCTAAGACTGCCAATATGGCGCACAGTTCAGCTGCCTGTGCTGAGTATCCCTGATCTGAGTCTAGAGCATACTGTAATCGATGCTCAGATACTCCATCAGGGGTCAGTAATACCGCAGCAAATCCTACAGTACCTTTCTGTGCCGATCCATCTGTAAACCAAATTTCACTATCTGGTGGCATATCAGCAGGGGATACCATAAAGGATAAAACTTCCTCGTAAGATGAATCAGGAACTGGGGTATAAACATCTACTGCTGTCTGTAGCCAACTAAGTGGACAGGTGGAGGCAGTGAGAGGACGAAAGATCACTCCACTATTCAGAATAGAGGCACAAGCTTGCTGCAGCTTAGATGGGGACAAATGTAGTGTATCTTTGTTCAAAATAGCCTTCAATTCAACGGACTGATAGAGAATCAAGGTCGTGGGAGTGAAAATAGACAGGACTTTCTCTATTGCTGCTGCCACTGCAATAACTAATTTTTCAAGGTCAGGCAATGGGAGCTCAGTACATCCAAAAGTACCAGACAAAAATGACAAAGTGGAAACCCTATCCTGAAATAGTATGGCTGCCCACGCCTGGGAACCAGTTACCACCATCAATTGAAAGGGTTTGTGATGATTTGGCAAATGTAAGGCTGGAAGACACTTTAAATCTTCCAAAATGGACTGGAGCACATTTACATGACACGGATCTAAAGTGATTTTTTCAGAATTCTTTACCCCACCCTTCAAATAAGGGCGGAAGCAAAGGGTCCGAGAGCTAAAAGCAGGGATCCAATTTCTGCAAAAATTAAGTGTGCACAAAACAGAACGAAGTTCTTTCACTGTACTGGGGACTGGTAACTGTAAGCCATGTTGTACTGTCTTATCTCCTACTTCAATAGAACCCTGGCTTAGCTGAAACCCCAAAAAGATGACTGTTGTCTGCACTAATTGCGCCTTCTCTGCATTCAATTTGTAGCCCTTGTCCTGCAGCTCGTGTATTAGTTCCTGTGTGTACTTCTGCATTTGCTGATAATCCGAACCTGACAGTAAGATATCATCTACATACTGCAATAAGCACATTTCTCCAGGGAGATGTGAATTGAACTCCTGCAAATCTTGTGAGAGAATCTGAGAAAAGATACTGGGACTGTCAACATATCCCTGTGGCAGTCGCGTCCATTGATAATGCACTTGGTCAAAAAGAAAAGCTAGCAGGGGCCTCGAGTCAATATCAATTTCTACACTAAAAAAAGCATTTTTTAAATCCAATACTGTGAAATACTTGTACAGCTGTACTGTATTTAATGTGGTGGCCGGATTGGCAACCGCAGGGAACTGAGTTTCCACTACCTGGTTCAAGGCTCGTAAATCATGGACAATCCTGCACTTCCCATTGGGTTTACTGACCGGAAAGAGCGGGGTATTATATGAGGAGGTACTGTGTTCTATAATGCCATGCAGTTTGAGCTGATCAATTTCTTCTCATGCACCCTCTATAGCTGCCCGCTGTAAGGGATATTGTGGCAATTTTGGTCCCTGTTTCCCTTGTTTTAGTCTTATGTGGACTGGTGCACCCCGTACTCGGCCGTAAGGGCTGAGTAGATATGTACCAATTTCGCTGATTCCTGCATACTGAAATTCTCCTGCCACTAGGGTAACCTGGGCCTTGACAATTAAATCTCTCCCCATTAAATTAATAGGACAATGAGAGGCATACAGAAAATTGTGATAGAGATCAAATTCTGGCCCCACCACATGAATTGGATTGGTCACTGGGGTTTTTACTGACTTACCATCAAACCCGGTGGTCATTACACTGTCTCTGCCAATAGTGCTACCTGCAGGCATGGTATTCAGGACAGACAATGTGGCTCCAGTATCAATTAGAAATTTCATCTCTTGGCCATTCAATGTTAATTTTATGTGGGGCTCCTCTGTTCCCAGTGTTACCTGCATATTATAGATGCCTAGTCACTGTCCATCTCCCCTACTACCATAACCTGCCCTATTTGGGGGCTGCCAGGTAGAATACTGCCGTGGCCCAGCAGGTGGCGGTGGGCCTTGGTTATACTCTCTCCGTCCTCGTGGTGGAGGGGGAGGGGCACGACAGGTCTGTTGAAAGTGTCCCTTTTCACCACACTGCCAGCAACAAAAATCTCTCTCTCTGTCCTGTTTTTGTCTGGGGAAGGGCCGTGGTCCCTGACCCGAGAGCTGACCACGTCCTTGAACATTCAGAGCACGTGTCACAGGTTTGTGTGCGTCTTCCGAGTCACTGTCATTGCAGCTGTCACCAGAGGACTCGAATAAACGTTCCACACATTCCTCAAATAGTTTTCGTGCAGTTTGTGCCTGTTGCTTAGCGTCCTTAACCTCTCGCTGCAAGGTCTTTATCAGTTTCTTGTCAGCAGAAGATACACTGACTAATCCTTCCTTTTTTCCTTGATCTATTTCTTTTAACTGTAAGTTAAACAGACGGGCTTGAGCAGCCTTCCTGTCTCTTTCCGGTTTAGCTAACTCCTCTTCCGCCTGTGTGACAAAATGAAAAATATGTGCTTGTTGCTTTTGCCATGTCTCTGACTCTAGTGCGACTATGTTTTTCAATTTCAACTGGATAGGCAGGGGTAGTGTATTGCACAGAGTTTGAAAAAACATAAGTGCCATATGAGGAGCATTATGGGGTACACCCATTTGTGCTTCCCATAGATCTTGGAACTTAGCCAAATAAGCACTAACATCTATCCCCTACCTTAAATTGCATCGATGTGAGGGGTCCCATACTTCTTTGGGTGGGATATATATCTTAGTGACTCCCAAATTAAATTACGATAAGGATTAAATAAAGCCCCATCGTATTGTGGTTCATGGACCAATACCCCATTTATATGTGCATTATTAAACACTTGATTGGCAGCATTATTGCCCAAAATCCGGGCTAACAGTGCTTTTACATCACCAATTGCCAAAGTATACCCTGCTGTCAATCGTTCAAACTTCTGTATCCATGCCCCTGCACCTTGATTTAGGGGAGGGAGTTGTTCTGGCAGGTTGGTCATGTCAGTGAAACTCCAGGGAACATATACCTCTGCCCTTCCCTGCCCTTGGTTAACATGTCGCACAGGAAACACCATGTAACCCGGTAACTTTGGGTTATTGGGATCTTGCCCCTCATACTTTTCCCACACTCTTAATCCTGCTTCCATGTATTTATAGTCCCATTGTGGGTCCCCTTCTCCTCCACGAATACACCTACGGGCTAAGTTTAAATCTCTAGTTTCCAGTGATCCTTGTTCTGGCCAAATTCTCATTTGTGGGGCACATGCTGAGGTCCATCCATGTAGGTTGGAACTCCAATGATATACATAAAATCCTTCACCCCCCTCTTCATTAAAAACAAACTCTACAGGAGTTTTCTTAGGCTGAACTGGTTCTTTAGTGCTCTGTACAGGGCAAATGCGATAGTCATGTGTTCGGGTCGTTCGAGTCCCAATATCACACAGACTTTCGGGTCGTCGGCTAGAATAAGGGAACCATTGACCTGCTGCCCTATTGGTGAATTTATAGTAATCAACTGGTCCACGACCAGGAGGGGTCCCAGACTTAGCTGATAAGTGAACCGGGGTGGTATTACTCAGAATTTCCGTCGGTTCCTTGGGAAAATAGTCAGGCCCTGACTTGCCCGCCCCAAACTTGGAGGGATTATCCTCTGTTGTGACCTGACAACTGTCGTTAGGTGTAAGATTAGGAGCAGAGGGAATGGAACGCAGGCAGGGAGTGTTACCTCCCGTAGCCCCTAAAACTGATTGTTCATATGATCCTGGGGTCTGAGAACTTATGTCAGGGGTCAAATGTAATTTACCTGTTACCTGGACCCATCCTCTATGTGATTCCCGGTGGGGGGATGCAGATCGGGATCTCCTAAATGGCTGGGAGTCCTTATGGGAAATTATATCTTCCATTTCCCTATGCAATGGCTTATATAAGGTGTCAATATTAGGTGCAGAAGGCTCAGTTTGTTTTGTCTTTCCCAGATTCTCTTTTTGTTTTTCTGTCACCTGTTTATCATTAGGGGTTTTCTCAGATTGTTCCCTTTTGGGGTCTGTGTTTATCTGCGGGTCTGAATACCCTATTGCTGCCATGGTACGGTTCACTGTCCTACAATAAGGGGGAGGAGCCTCACTACTGAGGGTACCTGGGTTTGCCTGTTTCATCCACATAGAAATGTATTGCAAATGTTTTAACTGACTAGCATTGGTCTTATGGGACATAACATAATCCCTAATCCTTGCTAAACAACCACCATCAAAAGACCCCTCCGGTGGCCAGCCAAGAGGGATCCCAGGAGCATTGCTCCACTTTGCCCATTTAAGTCAAACTTTCAAAATTTCCTTTCCTAATATAGGATTATCTCTCATCATCCATTCGACCGGAGTCATTGGGGAAACCTGATTTATCATTATTCCCTGATTGTCATCTTTCTTTCTTCTAAACAGAGACATAATTCCTATGTGCCACCTGTTATTTTAAGGATCTCAATATCCAACCTTTTTATCTACAAAGGGAGGTAGTGCACGAAATGTCCAGGACACCTTTCAAACAGAGATTCGCTTCGTTCAGACCCAGCCAATCTCCTCGCGGAGGTATGAAACTGTGAGTAAGAACACACACACGTTTCGTATCAGCCGATACGTAGCTCAAATGCAGACACCATTCAGTCCTGACTCATAGCAGCAAAAATATCTTTACACTTTATCAATACAATAGAACAAAAAATAAACAACACTTACCAAGCTTGGTCAAAAATAAGTATACTCACGGCTTTGTCGTCACAAAGGTCGTCTTCCTAGGGAACTCAAACACTCACTTCTTCTTCTTCTCCGGTCTTCACTCAGCACCGGGAACACACCTCCCTCAACCTTTCTTGAGGGGAATCCAAATCTTTACGTACCTCCCTCTTTTTCTTGAGGGGAATCCAAATCTTTAAATTTATATCTTGGTCATAAAGACCCACCCGTAACCCAATTCCCGGGTGTTCGGCACAAATTTTGTACGGCCCTGTTTCGTACAAAAATGAACCACAACCTAATTATTATTATTATTACCTGAAATGATCAGATCCAAACAGTCAGTACAGGTGCAATCAGAGTCTCTGTTTATTAGATAACTGATGACCAAATACAGGTAGATAGGTGGGGAAGAGAGTTCTATCGGGCACTAGGCACCTCAAGAATACAACTCTCCCCCCTTGAATATGAAAAGCATGTTACATTTATACCTTTTTTCCTTCCGTGTTTCTGTATGCAGTCCCAGAGCTATCCCTCTGTGTTCTCTCCCCCTCCCTTCCCCATTTCCTATCGTTGCCTTTTTGCTCCTCTTAGTTCCTGTTGCAAAATCCCTCCTGGCCCCCCCTCCTCTCATACTCACCATGACCTGGCTAGCTGCTTTCTTCAGAGCCGGGCCTAGCATATATGTTAGTAGTTTTGTGGTTTCCTGTGTATGCATTTCTTTGCACCTTACTTCTGCAAACCTTTATCTGATATCCCCTTGTAGGTCAAAGTCTAGACTCTTCAGCCCAAACTGGCACCTTACAAGGCTCATGATATCTCCTTATATGGTTGCTGGATCTCTTCTTGAAAAGGCCTGAATGCTGGCTCACATGTTATAGCAGCATAGCTATTGGTCTTATTTTTTGTGAGATTCAGGGCAGCCAATAAGTGATTATGAATCAGGAACATTATTAATCCTTAGCACTTAAACATTAAAAGCAAATCTATCATACTAAACCCCAAATCTATCATACTTAACCTCTACCTCTACAAGTACTTAAACCCTACAGAACACAGAACAGAAATATCTGTTAAGCAATTCCGCTTTATCCTTATCAGCTTCTACATATTCCTCCCCTTCACTCTTGAGTCTGACAATACCACTTTTGCACTTCCTGTTCTCACTAACATATCTGAAAAATGTCTTATCCCCCCATTTTAGTGCATTGGCTATTTCCTCCTCCTTTTGAATCTTTGCCTTCCTGACTACTTTGCTACCTTCTCTAATTGTTTTTCAAATATAGATGCCTGTCTTCCTCTCTCTGTGATCTCTTGTATTTCATGAAGGCCTCCCTCTTTTGCTTCACTTTTTTAGCTACTTCTTTTGAAAGCATTAGCGTCTCCTTTTCCTTTTACCTTTATTTACCATTTTAACAATAAGGTTGGTTGCCCTTAAAATATCCCCTTTCAGTTTTGCCCACTGTTTTTCTACATCTCCCAGCTGTTCCCCTCCCACTAACGACTCCCTGAGGTATTGGCCCATCTTGGCAAAGTTAGTCTTCCTAAAGTCTAATATCCTCACCTTAATGGATTCTAACAGCCCTAGTCCTAATACTGAACCACACCATCTGGTGATCACTGGATGCAAAATGATCTCCCACTACAACATCAGAAACACTTTTACGATTGGTAAGCACCAAGTCCAGTATGGCCCCTTCACGTGTGGGGTCTGTTACCAATTGCCTGAATAGTTCTCCCTGTAGAGAATCCAGGATCTCCTTACTTCTAGATGATACTACAGCAGGAATGTGCCAATCAACATCTGGCTTATTGAAATCTCCTATCAGTAGCACTTCCCCTTTCCTAGCAATGCTGCGTATGTCTTCAATTAACTCTCTGTCCACCTCTTCCTCTTGTGAGGGAGGTCTGTATATCACACCAATGTAAATAGATTTCTCTTTCCTTCTTTCTAGTATAACCCACAATGCCTTCTCTCTCCCTTTTAAGCTCTGTAATTCCAAAGCTTTAATAGTAGTTTTTACATATAGTGCCACTCCTCCTCCCCTTCTTCCTACCCTGTCCTTTCTGAATAAAGTATAGCCGGGTATAGTTACATCCCAATCATCGTTTTCTGTGAACCATGTTTCTGTAATGGCCACTAAATCCAAGTCAGCCACTCCCACCAAAGCTTCAACATCAGGGATCTTATTTTCCATGCTACGGGCATTTATACACACTGCTTTCCATATGTTATCCCTGTTACCCATTTCCATAAAGGTATTTAATGTATCACCTACCTGGGGGCTTTCCCCTACCTGGGGGCTTTCTTCATCCATCCAACGAATCTAGTGTAAAGCCCTCTTCAGTAGATTAGCCAGTCTACTACCGAAGACGCGGTGACCTTACTTGGACAGATGGATGCCATCTCTGCTCTGCAACCCTTGGAACAGCATCCCATGGTCTAGGAAACCAAAACGCTCTCAATGACACCATCCACGCAGCCATGCATTCATCTCCAGGATGCGAGCCTCTCTGCCTTGGCCTTTACCCTCAATAGGGAGGATTGAAGAGAAAACCACCTGTGCACCTAACTGCTTCACCCTCTGTCCCAGAGCCATGAAGTCACTTTTGATATGTTACGAGGGATACCTGGCAGTATCTGTTGTAGTGATTGATATGGAAGGACAGACTAGATAGGCTATGTGGTCTTTTTCTGTCGTCATATTTCTATGTTTCTATATACATTTGCCTTGAAATTGATTCCAGCCAGTGGGTAAAACGTCCGTACACTCTGTTCCATAGTGGATGATTTGAAAATGATCCCTATACATAGCAATGACTATTCTCTTTCTTTTTAAGCTTTTCAGCTGCTTTTTCCACCTCGCACTAAATTTCTCTGTTCTTTTCCCCTGCTTCCTCTTCTTTATTTTATAGTTTAGTCAAACAGAAAAAGAATTGCCCATAACTTTTTTGATAATCTTTTTTCTATGTACCCCTTCTTTATTTCTGTACTGTGGCATTTTTTGATAAGTGAAGCCTTTACAAAGGGGTTTATACATTAAATCTCCCCCCCCCCCCCCTCAAAAAAAAAAAAAGCTAAGCAGATTGTCTTAAATTCCCTTGGCGCAAAGAGAGTGGCAATCAGGCGCCTTTCTTTTCTTTGCTCTCAGGTCTTCGAAGGAGAGGCAGACTAAATGAACATATATCAGCCCCATTTACAGCAGAGATGCCAGCAAAACCATAGCAAGCAGGCCTTGTTTTGTAGTTCCTGTGAATCATCCACTAGGGGAAGTCTTATGCTGTAACACCAGTACAGAGGATCTGCATACTGTAAATACATGAAATGGCCTTCAGGATACAGAATCTGGGAATCAAGCCTAAAATGAGCCAGGCTTCTGGGGGGAAAAAAGCATGAGGAAAATGTACTTTCAAGTGCACCTCCCTTTTTGGTTGTATGGCTCCGAGTCAAGAACCAGCAGCAGCAACTGACCTGTCAATGCAGTTAATCAACACTGTAAGGATAGCGTCTGTACTGTAGATAGCAGCTAGTGGTGATTTTCTGCTAGGTCATGCCAGCTCACCAAACTAGAAGATTTTATCATTCACTTGGAAGCTTTTGTAATGTGTTTCCTTTTCCTCATTGTAGCTGGAGTGGAAAGTGGACTCCCAACCCCAAGTCAACTGTACTGACCTAGTACCTTTTTTTTAAAAAATGATCACTGAGTGCAACACAGTTTAGAATTACTATAAAACACCACATGACCAACTGGGCAGACAAGCCACAAGAAGAGGGAAACAAGTTGTTGGGAAGAGATGGGACAAAAGCAGATGGTGCTGGGAAGATGAAATCAATATAGCCTTAGGTCTGCCGCATAAGTATAGATAGTATAGAAACTGATATAGCAAAATGCATAGTCCTGTACTTTCTATTTCTGTTTTTGCACAATCTAATTTCCTACTACCCAGCACACATACTGTAGTTCTTCTACTACTGTGGTAGGCAAAGGCCTATGATCCATGCTGCTTGAACTAAACAGACAGGCCTAAGCAGCTTGACCTGTAAATGAAGCCTGTAGTTAGGCCCAGAGGAATGAAAACCCCCCTGAATGATGCCACCATAGAATTGAAACTTAACTAAGCTTAACTGAACATAGCTAAGCAGAAACAAAACTTAGAAAAGACAGAAAACAGCTCTAATTGGTATTGATAAGGATGTGAGAAGCTTCTATGGAATTAATTAACTTGCTATAAGAAAGGTTACAGTGCCCTGCTTTCCCACATATTCCAGCTAGCTAGTGACCTTGGAGAAGAGGTGTATCAAGAGTCTAAGAACTGTCCATTGTAATGGGGACTGTAAGGGGGGCAACCAGGTGCTGAGCCCAGACCAAGGTCCTCATTGGATGACTACGTAATGGTACCGGGACCAATAGATGGGATAGAAGGGGTTACTGGGACCAATTAAAAGTTTGCCTATGTCCAGAATGGAGAAGAAGGCTATAAAAGTTGTTGTTTTGCTAGAAACCATTGCTCAGCCATTTTGAATGTGATTCTGCTTGAGTCTTGTGCACAAATAAATGATTTGGACCTCCTGAACAGACTACTGGTATTATTGGATTGTTTGCGCTCTGCCGCTACATATTCTTGGTGCTTTGGGCCGGAACGTGTGGTGAGTAGAGGGTATACGAGCTGATATACCACGACTTTCCGCATCTATAGGTTTGGTCCTGCTGGGCTCGTGCCCTCCTGACGTGGGCTCGGCTCCCAGGCGCCACCGGTCCAGTTGCATCGGAGGGAGCTGGGCCAGGCCTTGGCGGGTGCTGGACCCAGTCGGAGCCAACACCTCGAACCCGTGAGGGGAGTCCGAGGTCCAACTCATGCGCTTGCTTGGGAACAGGGACCGGATCCGGTGAGTATAGTTTTGATTTGACTAGACAGCTGAGTCAGAGCAGAACTGTTGTTTGAAACTTTGAAACTTTGGAATTTTTTATTTGGTAAGAGAGCATGATCAACTCTCAAGACGGTCCGATTAACCCTGCATGAGTATGCGCGGGGCGAAACCATCGTCTTTTTGATTTAGATTTCGGAATTTGATATAGCCTAGTCAGCAGAGACAGGACTGGGGTTTTTTTGGGATACGTTGCTAGCATGTTTGTCTATGTGTCTTTGTTTTTTTGGTATTTGTTGAAACCACGAGTTTCCCTTCTAGTATAATGTAAGATTATATTCTGTTGGGTAATTTATGACAATTTACCGCTTGACTCACTGAAAAATCAAGAACATGTCTCATTCAGTCAGCTTTTCCTACAGTACAGCGTGAGCCTGACAAGGGGCGTGTCTGTGCAGAGGTGCTTTTTAACCCTATGAAGGCATGTTTTCAACGTTCTGCTGCTGGGCTAATTGGAGCTTATTTTAGGGCAATTATACCTGTTTTTATTTACTGTGTTTTAATAGTGATGTTCCTTCTACTATGGTCAGGTATTATATACCATTCGATAGGAATATTTAGTCAGAATTTTAGTTTTGAAGGTCGTATTAACCTCATCAGAGCTCCGTAAACTGTTTCTAGTTATATTCTCTGATCTGTCCATAAAGTTTTAGTGTGCAGGGTGAGATTACTTACTCTGGTCAGATAGGCTGCTAGGTATAATACATTCGTGGGCTTAGCTTTGCCCTGTGTTTTATGGTTCAAACAGAAATGATAGAGAAACTAAGCACACTGCTTTTGTTTTTTTTTCCTTTGACCTACAAAGTAATTATTAGATCACGACTTGACACTGATTTAAATGATTCTTGCTAGCATGTCTCTGTGTGTCTGTGAATCTAAGTTGTTTCATTTCGTTTTCAGTGAACGAAGGGATGTGGCTTTCACACAGCTTGCTAGGGAACAAAAAAAAAATGAGACAGCCGCTCCCGATTGAACAGTCTCTTGCTTGTTAAAATAAAGGACTCATTCAATCAAAGTGTGATAGGAGATGAATTTATAATTAGTTTTCTAGTTATTACTTTACAGCTGTGCATTCCAGATATTTACCAACCTTTTTATGAACAAGTATAAGTTATTTGAATGCATGCTTCCCCATAATGTAAGATTTAAGGTAATTACTTTGAATTGTTAAACTCTGTACTAGTGACTAATGAAGACCTTTACAATTCAAGATAAATTCATTTGTTTTTTCTGTATTTGAATTTTGTGTGTCCGTGTCCAGAGGAAAAGGGGGTACTTTGTTTTTTTTTGAAAGACTTTTAAATTTCAAGACGTTATTTCCTGATATACTGTGGCAAGCACCTGATAGAAGACATATTTATTGTTAAAAAGAGGGTGTATATGCATTCTAGATATCCGCCAACGCGATGGAAAAGTATCTGTTTCATGTCTCTTGAATATCTGCTTTCTGAACTGTAAGATTTAATAAAAATAAAATAATAATTTCTTTTGCAGAGACATGCAGACTACGGCTGGCAGTTAGTTTCCATGCTAAGTAATTTCATTCCAGATAATAGATGTTATAACATGTTGCAAAATAATAGTTTTATATTTTAAGAACTGTATCTAAATTGTCCCTGTTTGGGAAAAAAAAATTGCAATAAGCTTATGTTTTCTGCCTGCCCTATGTTTACAGAATTTCAGTAAGGGATTTACTGAAGACTATGGTAATAAAATGTCTCTGTCCCAAATAGGAATGCTATGTGAAAGGGAGTGGCTTCTGCTAGTTGCTCCATATCTCCTTAGTTCACCATATTTTGCCCCAGAATCTCTAGATACAGTTTTTCTCCCTGTAAGCAGCTCCCTAAGAAGCCCTGGCTCCGTTCAGAGTGCTTAAGGGGGGGGGAGGGAGCCCAGTCCACCGATGATGTCACCCCCCGGTAGGCGTGAACTAATGTGCCCACAGCAGGAAAAAAAAAAAAACCTCCCGGATAGAGCGTTGCTAGGAGAAACAGTGTGGGCCTAGGGCAGGCGGGGGGGGGGGGGGGGGAAAACCACCCTGCAGATTCCCAAGTAGTTTGCCAGCCAGTCAGCTGACCAGACTTATTTAGGTGCCTTTCCCTCTGCCACTGATTTACTGAACTGAAAGCTTTAGGATTTAATTGAACAAATGAACAGTATTATTCAGGAGAATTTGCATTTTTGTCAGTCAGTCCCAGAGAGATATAAAACAGGAATTACAGAAACTGGATGGATCTGCGGGCATGATAGTTAATGGAAGTTGATCAGAAAGTATGTGAATTGTTGAATGTGACAGAGAAAGTAAGTGTAAAGATGGAGAAGAGAACAGATCTTCTTGCTGATACTTTAGTTGAATGATGTGGAGGAGTTTATCCTGATCGAAGGAGCAGAGGAAGTAAAAACTGGGTGCGAGTCAGTGCGCCCATTGCAGAGGAGGACATTGGAGAAGTGAATGCCCGTATCTTGACTCCACCCCAGGGGGGAGGAGGGAGTACTTGATTTATGAATGAAGACTAGGCCAGACCGGACTCTTAAGTTTTCCTGGGACCCCAGGAGCTTATGGTCAGTTTGGAAATAGGGGACCAATATATGGACTTTATGGGGGATACAGGAGCAGAATACTAAAGCCAGTAGCCCCTGTGTTTTTCTCGATGCATCACCATTATCAGAGCTACTGGGGCTAAGGCCACAAAGCCTTTTCTGCAGAACCGCATGTGTGAACTAGGGGGACAGAAAACAATGCACCAGTTCCTGTATATGAACCAGTCAGAAACCGTGGCAGGGGGTTCAAAAGTAACCTTTATTGATCCACGGATAAGGTGCGCCAAACCCAACACAGGCCGTGTTTCGTACACCACTTCCTCAGGGGTATAGGCTCACAAATATACAAACAAATAAAATCAATAAATAATTCAAACATTGGCAAAGACTATATATATTCTTAATGGGACGTAAGTTTTATACTTTTAGTAAGTGAGTTATCGCATTATGAGTGTTTATATGTTTTTAATTATATTTTAATTTATTTATTATTATTAATTGTTATTATTATTATTAAGTGGTCTAGTTATATATATATTTTATATATTTTTTACATTTCATTTCTAAATGATTTATTTTAGTTATTTATTCAATTAAATGTGGTATAACATGATTTATCTGTTTTTCATGTTTACACAATAATATCTGTTTGCTGTTGGTTTCATATGTATGTATATTTGGAGAAGAGATGTATCAAGAGTCTAAAAACTGTCCATTGTAATGGGGACTGTAAGGGGGGCAACCAGGTGCTGAGCCCAGACCAAGGTCCTCATTGGATGACTACGTAATGGTACCGGGACCAAAAGATGGGATAGAAGGGGTTACTGGGACCAATTAAAAGTTTGCCTATGTCCAGAATGGAGAAGAAGGCTATAAAAGTTGTTGTTTTGCTAGAAACCATTGCTCAGCCATTTTGAATGTGATTCTGCTTGAGTCTTGTGCACAAATAAATGATTTGGACCTTCTGAACAGACTCCTGGTATTATTGGATTGTTTGCACTCTGCCGCTACACTACAACTTTAACTACACCTCACTAAAGTACAGTTAGTGGTCTATTTATTGAGCTGTGTAAGACTTTTGCAGCTAACATGGCATTTTTGTTTGTTAGCTGTAAAAGCCGTGTGCTATCTGTTGGGGCATGCTCAGCATTTCTCATCAGATACAGCACTAAAAATGCCCAGAGAACAGTACAGTAGCACCCTGGATGCAGCTAATACCAGTCATGGAGGTGGCGCTCTGCACCCACACTGACTATGATTGTGGTAGTTTTTGTTCACTGTTGCTACACATGATAACCGCATATTGCAGCAACACCCCCTCTCCACCCTAATCCTGCACTAGATCCGAGGGATCTTGAGGCCTTGTGCACACATGCTCTGGGCATCTTGCCTGCCAGCAACTCTACCACATGGGGCCCATAGGGTCAAGAAGTATACCCATGGCTCACCATATGGGATGCCCACCCCTTCAGCCTGACGTTTACAATGGGAAGTGCACAGAGATCTATGCTAACCCCACCAGGAAGGGCTCCAGGAGAATACTGCAATGCAACCTACTCACCCCCATGGAAGTGACCAAAACTAGGCTAAGTACCCCAGCTGTCAGGGAAGCAGAGACCCAGAGCACCTTGGAAGCCCAAAAGAGCTCCCCAGTTCTTGGAACAGCTCAACCCGTGGACTAGGGAGGAAACATTGAGCAATAAACTCCAGCACAGGAAGTCCATGTTCAGTGCTAAAAGTATTAAGTAGCTGCCAAAGCCAGTAGGCAGCGAAATCCTCCCATGGTCAGGGGGAGGAGTCAGCCACCCAGAGAAACATGACTCATGGCAGCAGTATGGCCTCCACCTCGGGGAGGTAGGGGCCTCCACCTTGGGGAGGTAGGGGCCGTACAGCACCTTTTGATGCCACACTGTCATGTTGCTAGTATGTGAAATGACTCATTTGCATGCCCCGCTCCTCACTGTACTCTGCTGGCTCCAACTTTGGCTATTTAGCCAATACTGGCTGAAGCACAGAGCACCGACTGTATCACCCATCCCCAACTAGCACAGCCACCCCATCTGTACGCCATGTCCCCACTCACTCTCTGCATTAACCCCATGGAACACCTCATCCCCTGGCCATGGGAAGTGATCAGGGAGCTCCAAAAAAAACAAGCCAACATTCAGTGTTGTAAGCATTAATTAGCTGCTCAGAGTCAGTAGGCCTAAGTCATATCATCTCATGGTCAGGGTGAAGGGCCATCTGCCCACAGGAACATGGACTATGACAGCAGCATGTTCTTCCAGGAGCATATATGCACTATTACGTGTCCTCCCCATACAGGGGAGTTAGGGTTGCCAACTTTTTCACCGAGAAAAACCCGACACCTGTGGCTCGCCATGCTCCACCCATTCTCTGCCCCTAGTCCCACCCCTTCCCCGCCCCCAGCCCCACCCACAAAAATTACCGAGGATACGTGTAGGCTAACTTCCTTGGTCAGATAATAATTAAACTAGGAACCCCAAAATCCAAACATGAAATGTACAACACTGAAGAAATAAAACTATAAAGTAATTTCCTCTTGCACTAAACAAAAACGCAAAGATAATAGCAATACACACTTCCCAGACCATACATATTCCAGTTAATAAATTCAAAATAAAAAGTATTTTTCTACCTTCTGTTTGGACATTTTATTTTTCAGTTGCAATTGCTCCAGTCACTTTCTTCTGGTTTCTTCGTGTCTTCTGCGAGTTATCCATTTGTCCTTTCTTCTCTTTTAGATGTTTTCCATTCTCTCTCTATTTCTGCTTTAACATACTGATTGTTTCCCTTTTGCTCTTTCCCCCAATTCTTTCCTTATTCCTTTATCATCAGTTTAAATTTCACCCTTCCATTCTCAAGCCCCTCTTACTCTCCCAATACCCGGCCCATCATAGACTTTTCTTCCACACAAAATATTTTTTCCCCTCTCTATTCTCATTCCCCATCCATTCTAGTCCTCCCCCAAAATCAGTTCCCTTATAGTTCTAGACCCACCCAGCATCCACTCCCTTCTAGTCCCATTCTCCCATGCCCCCACATCAGACCATTTCCAGTCCTATTCCAGCTCTTCATCAGCCCATTTCCAGTGCTAGCCCTCACATCACAGGCCATTTCCAGTCCTAGCCCCCACCAATCACAGCCCATTTCCAGTCCAAGTCCCCCATTACAGCCTATTTCCAATCCTAGGCCCCCCCACCATCACATCCCATTTGCAGTACTAGCCCCCCCCCACACCATCACAGCCCATTTCCAGTCCTAGCCCCCCTAATCACAGCCTATTTCCAGTCCAAATTCCCCCTCCCTCCACCATAGCCCATTTCCAGTCCAAGTCCCCCCCCCCCATAGCCCTTTTCCAGTCCAGGTCCCCTCCACCCCCATCACAACCCATTTCCAGTCCATGTCCCCCCACATATCCCTTTTACACTCCAGGTCCCCCCCCCCCATAGCCCTTTTACATTCCATGGCCCCCCCCATCACAGCCCATTTCCAGTCCAAGTCCCCCCCCCCTATCCCTTTTCCGGTCCAGGCCCTCCCCATTACAACCCTTTTCAAGTCAAAGTCTCCCCCCATAGCCATTTTCCAGTCCAGGTTCCCCCCCCCCCCATCACAGCCCATTTCCAGTCCAAGTCCCCCATCACAACCTATTTCCAGTCCTAGGCCCCCCCACCATCACAGCCCATTTGCAGGCCTAGCCCCCCCCCCCCCACCATCACAGCCCATTTGCAGTCCTAGCCCCCCTAATCACAGCCTATTTCCAGTCCAAGTCCCCCCCCCCCATAGCCCTTTTCCAGTCCAGGTCCCCACCCCATCACAGCCTATTTCCAGTCCAAGTCCCCCACCCATAACCCGTTTAGAGTGCAGGTCCCCCCCATCACAACCCATTTCCAGTCCAAGTACCCCCCCATAGCCCTTTTCCAGTCCAGGTCCCCCCCCCATCACAACCTATTTCCAGTGCAAGTCCCCCCCCCATAGCCCTTTTCCAGTCCAGGTCCCCCCCCCCCATCACAGCCCATGCAGTCCTTGGCCCCCCCCCCCCGACCAGCACCGCGGCTGTCTGAGGGGCTTTAGAAGGAGCCAGCCGCGCGAGGCCCCGGCTCCCTCTGTACAGCCGCCAGTGTGAAGATCTTTTTCCTTCACGCTGGTGGCTGTTTCTGCGAAGCCGCGAATGCTGGGAAAGGTTAAAGGGCATTGCCTTTAACCTTTCCCACCAATCGCGGCTTCGCAGAAACAGCCGCCAGCGTGAAGGAAAAGGCTCTTCACGCTGGCGGCTGTTCAGAGGGAGCCGGGGCCTCGCGCGGGCTTCCCCGGCTCCCTCTGAAGCCCTCCGGTGTGTGGGCTGGCCCTGGGTGGGTTTTTTTTTTTTAACTGCGGGTCGGAAGAAAAGCCGTTTTTTTGCTCTGGCCGCTCCCGATCTTGCGGCCAGAGCAAAAAACCGGCTTTTCAAGGGCCGGTTTAACATCTGCGCCGGCAGCCGGCCTGGCCATGGAAAAACCAGCCAGGCCGGCTGAAAACCGGCCAGTTGGCAATCCTAAGGGGAGTTAGGGGTCTGATAGCCCTTTTGATGCCAAATCATCTTGTTGCTAGTATGTTAAACACCTTATTTGCATGCCCCATCCCCTTCGGTACTCTGCTGCCTCAAACTCTAGTTATGTGGTCAGTACTAGCTGAAGCAAAGAGCACAGGCCCGATTTCAAAACACCCCCACAGCACATAACACCAGCAGCCCACCGACATCTATCTGGTATATATGCAGACACGAACAACTGTCAATCAAGACAGCCGTTGATGTTCCTGTAGATGTTTGCCCACTGTCCCACCAGAGTCACTCATGACCTACAGACCCTGGTTTTGTGACTGTCAGGCTGTTGAGGTCCCCATGCAGCCCCTACAAAACAGGTGGCTTAGGCAGATGCATAGGTATTCTGCTAATATTGCCTATTTGCCCTTTTTTTCTTCTATGTGTTTGCCCTGTTTCTACCTTTATAATTTCTAACACTCACATATGAAGCGCTTATTCATGACGTGCTAGCAGTGTCTTTGTGCTTCTAGAATGTCACTAGCATAGTCATACTGTGGTAGGCGAAGGCCTATGATCCATGCTGCTTGAACTAACCAGACAGGCCTAAGCAGCTTGACCTGTAAATGAAGCCTGTGGTTAGGCCCAGAGGAGTGAACCCCCCCCCCAATGCTGCTTCCAGAAAATCGAAATTTAACTAAGCATAACCAAGCCTAGCTAAGCAGAATCGAAACTTACAAAAGACAGAAAAGCAACTTTAATTGGAACTGATAAGATGTGTGAAGCTTCTATGGAATTAATTAACTTTGCTGAAAGAAAAGTTACAGTGCCCTGCTTTCCCATATGTTTTGGTTAGCCAGTGACCTTGGAGGAGAATTGTATCAAGAGTCTAAGAACTGACCATTGTAATGAGGACTGTAAGGGGGGCAAGCAGGTGCTGAGCCCAGACCAAGGTCCTCATTGGATAACTACGTAGTGGTACCGGGACCAATAGATGGGATAGAAGGGGTTACCGGGACCAATGGAAAGTTTGCCTATGTCTAGAATGTTGCTCCGATAATGTGGAACAATCTACCAGATCAACTAAGAGAAACAAAAGATCTTCTAACATTCAGGAAAACACTAAAAACCCATCTATTCACACAATACTACACCAATGGCCAAACAGGTATACCTTCCCAACCTCCATAAACCAAATCAATTACCCTATCCAATGGTACACCTTAATTGGAATCACTACAACTTCAAATGACATAAGTACACTTCTCACATTAATATAACTATTAAAGTAAACTTATTTGTAATATAGTTCAATATTGTTATGTAAACTAGTTCATAATGTACTGAATCAATTGTATTGATATTTGATTTGTTATAATGTAAAATGTTCCTAGTTCTTAAAGTTCAATGTACCAGTTCTGTTTGTTATAATGTAAACCGCTGCTGATCCTTGGAAGCAGCGGTATATAAAAGCTGTCCAAATAAATAAATAAATAAATAAATAAATAAATAAATAAAAGTTGTTGTTTTACTAACAGCCATTGCTCAGCCATTTTGAATGTGATTCTGCTTGAGTCTTGTGCACAAATAAATGATTTGGACCTTCTGAACAGACTCCTGGTATTATTGGATTGTTTGCGCTCTGCCGCTACATATTCTTGGTGCGTTGGCCGGGAAGTTGTGGTGAGTAGAGGGTATATAAGCTGATATACCACGACTTTCCGCCTCTACAGGTTTGGTCCTGCCGGGCTCGTGCCCTCCCGATGTGGGCTCTGCTCCTGGGCGCCACCGGTCCAGTTGCATCAGAGGGAGCTGGGCCAGGCCTCGGCGGGTGCCGGACCCGGATGGAGCCAACACCTCGAACCCGTGAGGGGAGTCCGAGGTCCAACTCATGCGCTTGCTCGGGAACGGGGACCGGATCCGGTGAGTATAGTTTTTGATATGTCTAGACAGATGAGTCAGAACTGCAGCTTGTAACTTGGAACTAGTAAATGGCCACTTGTAACTTGTAACTTGTAACTTGATTTTGGTAAGAGAGCTCTCAAGACGGTCCGATTAACCCTGCATAGTGTATTCGCGGGGTGAAACCATCGTCTTCTTGATTTTGACTTTGATTTTGAATTTGGTATAGCCTAGTCAGAAGAGACAGGACTGGGTTTTCTGGGATATGTTGCTAGCATGATTGTGTGCATGAAGTGTGATTGAGAGGTCTTGAAATACAGACCAAGCGAAGGCGGACTCCTGAGTAACGCATTTCCTGGCCAGGCGACCGCGTCCAGGTCGTAAAAAGGAGGAAGCGACCGTCATCTTGTCTTGTTTTTCGTTTCCCTTGAATGTTTCCAGGGCCTTGAGGACCCCTCACCCACGGTCCGCACTCCTTTTCCCTTCTGTCTGTTGTTGCGCGCACACATCGAAATGGGAGGGGCGGGGTCTACTAGGCACACTCCATTAGAATGTATGATTAAGTATTTTAATAAAGGATATTCAGGAGATTACGGAGTAAAAATGACTGCCTCACGATTACAGCTTTTGTGTACTAGGGAGTGGCCCACCTTAGACCCCATGTGGCCCCGAGAGGGAACATTTAACATAGGAATTATTAAGTCAGTTCATCGGAAGGTGCGAGCAGCGCACCCCAACCAGTACCCCTATATAGACTCTTGGTTAAGTATTTGTGAGAATCCGCCCCCTTGGGCACAGCGCTGTTATGAAGAACAGTGCAGAATAATGGTAGCGCTGTCAGAACAAACACAGAAGGCAGGGAAAGAAAAGAAACCTGTCCTTGTTGATCCTGAGTCCCCCGAGGTTGTAATTAGACAGCCCAAGCTCAGTGCCCCGTAAAAGTACCACCGCGTCCCGCGGCAGCTCCCCGGGACCGGCAAAGTCCACCCCCCGACCTGCAGCCAGAAGATCCGCCCTCTGACGAGGCCGATCAGCCTGAGACTGAGGGAAATCTTGAATCAGAACTAGAACTAGAAGAGGGAGAGGAAACGTCTTCACAGGGTGAGACAGAAAGCGAAAAATCAGTTGTCAGTGCAAGTTCATCTGTTACGAGTGAGGCTTCCCAGACTAAGCGTATCTTGAGACAGAAAGCCCCAGCCAAGATGCAGAAAGCTCCTATCAAGATGCAGAAAACTTCTACTAAGAAAGTAATACCACTGCGGCAAGTCCTGGGAATACCCGTGAGAAACGAGGAGGACCAGATAGTACCGGGACCCACAAGTTTAGTTTATGTGCCATTCTCCACCACTGATTTGTTGAATTGGAAATTGCATTATGCCTCCTACACTGACAAGCCCCAAGAGTTGACAGAATTAATGAATACAATTATGCAGACTCACCAACCCACTTGGTCAGATTGCCGCCAGCTCCTTTCTACTTTATTTACTACAGAGGAGCGGACGAGAATCATGCGAGCAGCTGTTAATTGGTTAGCAGATAATCCCCTAGCAGAGGGACAAGGAGGAATAGATAATCGCGAAGCAGCCAAGAGAGAATTCCCGAATGACGATCCTCGGTGGGATCCAAACACCGATATAGGATCCAGAGCTCTAGCACGATTTCGCCAAGGCCTTTTACAAGGTCTGCGAAAGGGGGGTCAGAAAGCCATGAATCTCACAAAGACAGCTGAAGTTATCCAGGGCGTAGATGAAAGCCCGGCAGTGTTTTATGAGAGACTATCTGAAGCATACAGAATGTACACTCCCTATGACCCAGCTGCGCCAGGAAGCCTATGTATGGTGAATGCCGCTTTTGTCAGCCAGTCTCAACCAGATATTAGACGAAAACTACAGAAATTAGAAGGGTTTGCGGGCATGAATGCAACTCAGTTACTGGATGTCGCCCATAGAGTGTTTGTGAATCGTGATAATGAAAGACAGAGAGAAAGTGACCGTAAAATGAAGAAGAAGGCCGATTTTTTGGCTGCCGCTTTAGTTGAACAGAAACGGGGAGGTTTCCCTAACCGAAGGAGCAGAGGTAGAGGACGGGGCCAAGGAGATAGCCGGCCCATGCTAGGCATGAATCAATGCGCTTACTGCAAGGAAGAAGGACATTGGAGGAATGCATGCCCGCAACTCGAAGATGCCTCACACGAAGAAGAAGAAAACGCCCCTCGGCGAGAGAGGGAGAGAGGCCGATCGCAGAATCGCAGAGGAACGACTCAAACACATTTCCAACGGGAAAGAGAAGAGGCCGTAGAGGCAGTTGTAGCCGCCACGGACTATGATCTCGATGAAACCGATTAGGGCAGACCGGGCTCCGAATTCGTTTTAGGTTCCCAGGAGCCTATGGTCTGTTTAAAAATAGGGAACCAATTTATGGACTTTATGGTTGATACTGGAGCAGAACATTCTGTAATAGATAAGCAAATAGCCCCTTTGTCCACCAGAGCAGTCACAATTATGGGAGCAACTGGCGCAAAAGCCACCAAGTCTTTCCTGAAAGACCGAGTATGTGAATTAGGGGGACAGCAAATAGCACACCAATTCCTTTATATGCCTGAGTGCCCCGTGCCACTACTGGGACGAGATATGCTGGCCAAGCTGCAGGCCCAAATATCCTTCACTGAGAAAGGAGAAATGCAAATGACTGTAAATCCAAAACCTGCAGGGCTAATGGTGCTTACTGTTCCCCGAGAAGAAGAGTGGAGATATTACAGTACTGAACCAGTTCTTGATACCAATCTTAACATACCAGCAAGCATTACAGCTCCCCTGGAGTATGGGCGGAAGATAACCCACCAGGTCTAGCCAAGCACATAGCCCCAGTAATCGTGAACCTCAAGCCTGGAGCAGCACCAGTGCATGTTAAGCAATACCCACTCCCGAGACCAGCCATTGAGGGCATCCATCGCCATTTATTAAGATTACTGAAGTATGGCCTTCTCAAAGTCTGTCAATCACCTTGGAATACACCTCTCCTGCCAGTTTAAAAAACCTGGGACAGGTGATTACCGCCCAGTGCAAGATTTGAGGAGAGTGAATGAAGCAGTTGAAGCCATACATCCAGTTGTGCCAAATCCTTATACACTCTTAGGACTGATACCTGCTGAAGCTACCCACTTTACTGTCCTGGATTTGAAAGATGCCTTTTTCTGCATACGATTAGCTCCAATTAGCCAATTGTTGTTTGCCTTTGAATGGCAGGACCCTGTCTCAGGTAGACGGGGCCAACTCACCTGGACACGATTGCCTCAAGGATTCAAGAACTCACCCACCATTTTCAGTGCAGCACTGAACCAAGATCTTTCAAGTTATCCTATAACTCCTGGGAAAAGAGTGCTTCTTCAGTATGTGGATGACTTGTTGATAGCCACCACCTCAGAAAGTGAATGTGCACAAGCCACAAATGACCTTTTACAATTACTAGATGAAGCTGGATATAAAGTTTCCAGAGCCAAAGTGCAGCTATGCCAAACGGAAGTCAAGTATTTGGGTTTCCGGCTGACCAAAGGAAGCCGACAACTGGGACCAGAAAGAAAAGAAGCTGTGTGCAGTATCCAAACCCCAACTACCAGGAGACAAGTCAGAGCCTTCCTGGGAGCAGCAGGATACTGCCGAATATGGATACCCAACTTTGCTCAGATTGCTAAACCACTATATGAAGCCACCAAAGGAGAAGAGAAATCACCACTAGAGTGGGGACCAGACCAAGATGAAGCTTTCAAAACCTTGAAGGAAGCATTAATGTCATCACCAGCACTTGGACTGCCAGATGTCCAGAAGCCTTTTCGTCTGTTTGTACATGAAATGCAAGGGAACGCTCTGGGAATGTTAACCCAGACATTGGGACATTGGGAGCGACCCGTAGCATACTTATCAAAACAATTGGACACTGTAGCCAAAGGATGGCCTCCATGTTTGAGAGCTGTAGCAGCCACAGCATTGTTAGTGAGTGAAGCAGACAAACTCACCTTAGGACAGAACCTTCGCGTTACAGTACCACATGCAGTGCTTGCCCTTATGGAACAAAAAGGGAATCATTGGTTTACCAATTCTCGAATGCTGAAATACCAGAGCATGCTATGTGAAAATCCCCGAATACAATTGGAAGTGAGCCATGCTCTCAACCCAGCCACCTTGATACCAATCAGCAGGGACCCGCCAGAACATGACTGTATGTAAGTCATGGACACTGTGTTTTCAAGTTGACCTGATCTAACTGATGTACCTATAGCAAACCCTGACCAGACTTACTTCATTGATGGAAGCAGCCTCATCATCAATGGACGACGTTGTGTCGGATATGCAGTAGTCACCCGGGAAAAAGTCATTGAATCATCAGCTCTTGCCTCAGGAACATCAGCACAGAAAGCAGAATTGATAGCGCTAACAAGGGCACTAGTATTAGGTGCTGGACTCCAGTTGAATGTGTATACAGACTCAAAGTACGCTTTCACAACTTTGCATGCTCATGGAGCCCTGTATAAAGAACAAGGACTCATTACCTCGGGAGGCAAATCAATTAAGTACGGCCCAGAAATATTGATGTTATTAGATGCAGTATGGGCCCCAAAGCAAGTTGCTGTTATGCATTGCCGAGGACACCAGACAGGGAAAGGAGAAGTTGCCCAAGGAAACAGATTTGCTGATGCCTCAGCTCGCAAAGCAGCCATGACAGGTCAGATTTCACCACAGGTAACACCAGTACAGGCAGCATTGTTTCCAGTACCCCTCAACTTATGGACGCCACGATATACCACAAGGGAACTGGACTATTATTGCACTACAGAAAAGGGGGTACTGAAAGATGGATGGATTGAGCTGCCACCAGCCGAGGGCAACCAACCTCCAGGACGAATAGTGATCCCTGAGTCATTGGGACCAGCCTTTGTAAAGGCCTTTCATCAAGCCACAAATTATGGGAAAAGCGCAATGGAAAAGGCACTCAGACCCATTTTTGCATTGCACTGTTGGGAGCCTTGTCAGCCTCAGTAGCCCGCCAGTGCGTAACTTGTGCGAAGAACAATGCCAAGCAAGGTCCTACACCACCACCCCGAGCCCAGTCAGGTGGTGTAACTCCTATGCACAACCTGCAAATAGACTTTACTGAAATGCCAAAAGTCAGTGGATATCGCTATTTGTTAGTTTTAGTTTGCACCTTCTCTGGGTGGGTGGAAGCTTTCCCCACCAGGACTGAAAAAGCCAGAGAAGTCACCAAAGTATTGCTGAGGGAAATCATCCCCCGATATGGAATCCCCGTAGTGATAGGATCAGACAATGGGCCCTCATTCATATCTCAGATTACCCAACAGTTAGCGAGTGCCCTTCAGATACAATGGAAGTTACATACAGCATATAGACCCCAGAGTTCAGGGAAAGTTGAGCGAATGAATCGCACCCTAAAATCTCAGCTGTCTAAGCTATGTCAGGAGACCCACCTGAAGTGGCCCCAAGTTCTCCCAATAGCTTTACTTAGAATACGCTCAGCCCCTGTGAAATCATCAGGATTTTCCCCCTTTGAAGTCATGTATGGTAGGCCCCCACCAATAGTGCAGGGGGTCAAAGGGAGTTTGACACAAATTGGTTCAGAGATAACCAGACAAGAACTCCTAGCTCTTAGTTCTGTTCTGCAGACTCTTCATGCGTGGATACAGGACCAGTTACCCATCAATTTGGCGGAATCCTTGCATCCCTACAAGCCTGGTACCTCGGTGTGGATCAAAGATTGGAAGAAGACACCGCTGGAACCGCATTGGAAGGGACCGTATACCGTCATCCTGTCTACACCAACAGCTGTCAAGGTCGCAGAAATCGAATCTTGGATCCATCACAGCAGAGTCAAGCCAGCAGCAGTTCCGGAGTCAGATCAGTGGACAGCAGTGCAGCATCCTGATATTCCTTTGCGGCTCACCCTGAGGCGGCAACCAGCGGCCTAGAGCTCCTCTAGGCCGCCTGAGAACTGCAGTGTTCTACAGTTGACAAGTCTTTTGAAGAGGATTGCTGTTTCCAACACAGCAAAAACACTTGTTTCTTCATTGAATAACTTTGTACTCACAAGACTTTCTTCAGGCCAACTACGGTTGGTAAGTTGGCATATGGCGGAACCTTGAGGATCTTCAATCAACATTAACACCCGTTGAATTGCTTTATTAGCAAACAGGTCAGCATTGTGCCAAAGAGGCAGTGGACGTCGAGGTCAAGATTTTTCAGCGGAGAATCAGACGGACTACAATCAACATGCATCTTTGTTTCTATTTTGTCCTGGTTGCCTGCCTGGGGGGATTTGAACTTACTCTTGCTTTACCCCCATGTACTGCCTGCATTACTTCCACTCGAACTGGAATGAAAGTAACTCAGACTTTGCTTTATCATTCTTACTATACCTGTACTGGTACAGTGAGCCGGTGTATATACAACACCACTGAACTGAACGTTTGTACTAAGGGAGATACTAAAGTTTGTTTTAACCCACATCAGAACCCATCCTATTATACTCTAGAAATACGATGGGATGATGCAGATGGAGCTTTACTTAATGCCACACCCCCACTCACTGACCCTACAAAGGGTGCTGTTTTGTATTTTGATGCTTGCGATGCTATAAATAGAGATGGTCGGTCTCATTGTGCTAATTGGGAAAAAGCATATTATTATGATCATAAGTATATGTGTCCAGAAGGAACCACCGGGTGGGGGGCATGTACAGGTAAACGAGTTCTAGCGAATGAATATAGCACAGCACCAGTTAAAGACTACTATTGTCCAAAGTGGGAATGTGTGTTCTATGCTACATGGAAAACTGGTATGGTAGAGAATACCAGGGATAATCGAATGGCAGCCCTACTTAAGCCCTCTCTAAAGAATCCAGAAAAATGTAAGAACGGTGCCTGCAACCCATTAGAGTTACAAATAATAAACCCCAGTGCTTGGAAGCAAGGGTACAAATTTGGGCTACGCATTGCAGGCTCTGGGACAGATCCCGGAACCATTGTATATATAAGACTGAATACCCAAGCCCATCGTTCATCACGATATCATATACATAATACTTTCTATGAAACCATGCATGTAAACAAGTTTGACATTCCCCATCCGTCACAAAATCTGTTCTTAGAATTAGCTGGAGCAGTCGTATCTAGTCTCCATATTTCAGACTGTTACTTCTGCGGAGGAACTAGGATGGGTGATCAGTGGCCTTGGGAGGCCCAAGAACTGAATTACTCAATAGCCTACAATCATACAGAGCTGCACAAGACCACCAGTGAATGGGTATTAGCACACCCAATAGTTGGACGTCTGTGTTATGCTCGGACTGGACCCCAGTTCACCTTGAAGGTAGGACAGCTTGTCGGCCTTAGCCAGAAGTTTTATAATGACACCACAAAACAGACATCCTGGTGGTCAGGAGTTAATGCATCTGAACCTACCAACCCATTATCAAAATTCCCTGAGCTTGCCGATTTATGGACTAACCTTGCCCAGCCTCATGCCTGGCAAGCCCCACCTGGCTTGTATTGGATCTGTGGAACCCGAGCATACGCTCGACTCCCTATTCACTGGGGAGGGGCATGTGTCTTGGGAACCATCCGACCTTCTTTCTTTCTGTTACCCACAGAACATGGAGAACAATTAGGTTACCCAGTCTATACCAAGAGACAGAAAAGAGCAGCTTTGAAGATAGGCAAATGGGAGAGATGGGAAGGGGAAGACTGGCCACCTGAGAGAATTATTGCCTATTATGGACCAGCCACTTGGGAGCAAGATGGCACTTGGGGATACCGGACCCCTGTGTATATGATAGACCGTATCATACGTTTACAAGCAGTAGTTGAACTAATTACTAATGAGACTAGTCAAGCACTTACACTTCTAGCTAGACAAAGCACACAAATGTGTACTGCCATATATCAGAATCGCTTGGCACTAGATTATTTGTTAGCAGCTGAAGGAGGAGTATGTGGTAAGTTGAATCTAACCAATTGTTGTTTGAAGATAGATGACAAGGGTCAAGTAGTTGAAGAGATTGCTGAAAACATGCGAAAACAAGCTTATGTGCCAGTACAGACCTGGCATGGTCTTAAGATACCTAATTGGTTCGAATCTATCTTCTCTGGCCTGGGGGGACTTACTACTTTTGTTATGATAATATTAGTATTTGTAGCCTTGTTTCTGTTGTTACCATGTATAATCCCATGCTGTATGTGCTCTATTAACAGTGTGATTGAAAATACCGTAAAACGCAAGACTGCCACTAAGATATTGGCCCTATGGCACCCTAATCCTAGTGTGTATGGTCGTAATCCGACTCCAGTGTAATTGAGTGATTTAACCCTCACACCTTATTGAAAATAGGGTGAGATTAATCAAAGGGGGGAATGTGGTAGGCGAAGGCCTATGATCCATGCTGCTTGAACTAACCAGACAGGCCTAAGCAGCTTGACCTGTAAATGAAGCCTGTGGTTAGGCCCAGAGGAGTGAACCCCCCCCCCCCCCCAATGCTGCTTCCAGAAAATCGAAACTTAACTAAGCATAACCAAGCCTAGCTAAGCAGAATCGAAACTTACAAAAGACAGAAAAACAACTTTAATTGGAACTGATAAGATGTGTGAAGCTTCTATGGAATTAATTAACTTTGCTGAAAGAAAAGTTACAGTGCCCTGCTTTCCCATATGTTTTGGTTAGCCAGTGACCTTGGAGGAGAATTGTATCAAGAGTCTAAGAACTGACCATTGTAATGAGGACTGTAAGGGGGGCAAGCAGGTGCTGAGCCCAGACCAAGGTCCTCATTGGATAACTACGTAGTGGTACCGGGACCAATAGATGGGATAGAAGGGGTTACCGGGACCAATGGAAAGTTTGCCTATGTCTAGAATGGGAAAGAACAGTATAAAAGTTGCTGTTTTACTAACAGCCATTGCTCAGCCATTTTGAATGTGATTCTGCTTGAGTCTTGTGCACAAATAAATGATTTGGACCTTCTGAACAGACTCCTGGTATTATTGGATTGTTTGCGCTCTGCCGCTACAATACTAGCAGCGCTTGGCACTTGTCAACCACTTTCCACCCTGACTCTGTCATAACTTTGCCTATCCTAGAGCTGCTCTGGTAGAATGGCAATTTTAACACAGACACCTTCGGCCACATGCTCCTGGCTACCAAGGGCCAAAAACACACATTAGCCCCATGCTCCCTGCTAACGCACTTTAGTAAGCATGCCCCTTAGCTTTTAAGATAGAAAGTTGAAATCCAGGAGCTCCAGGGTTGCATTCTCAGAAATGCTAACTGTTGTACGTGTAGGGCCCACGAGACAGGCAGAGCTCTGGAGTCTCAATGCATGGATGAGATGATGGTACAGGGAAGAGGGCTTTAGATTTGTTAGGAACTGGGCAACATTCTGTGGAAGAAGGGGCCTCTTCCAAAAGGATGGGCTCCATCTTAACCAAGGTGGAACTGGTTGCTCTCATTGAGATAGAGCAGCTTGTAAACTAGATATTGGGAGAAAAAAACTGACAGTCTCCCAGGAGCGCATGGTTTGAAATAATGTATCTTTGAAGAATATTACCAAAACAGGAGATTAGGGCATCCTGATAGAGAGGTTGCAATAAAGGTAAAAGTAGGCCAGGTGCCTTCACGTAAAAATCAGACAAAGATTAAAGATTCCAAATTGCCCCTATCAACTGATAAGCAGCTTGACAATATGAACAAAATACATACTTTGAAATGCTTCTATACAAATTCTAGATTTTTCTTTTGTCATATTTGCGCACCAGAAATTCTATGAAACCATGTCTAAGTATACCATCAGAGACATTTACCAAACCTAATGCAGATTCTAGTTGATCATCGGTAATTGGACAAACAGAATCTGGATTAGGCTTGGTAAATATCTCCGATGGGGTCCTAGTAATTGTTTCACAGACTTTCTGGCACAAGAACATGACAAAAGAAAAATCTCTACAGCACGAGCCAATAGATTCACAAGGCAAAAAAATCTAGTTAGCATATTAAACAGAGCTCCAGACCATACAAACTTTGGGCCAATCAGGAAACAAGAAGGAAGATCATCTGCTATACAATAGGCTTGCTAGAGCTAATCCCTCATGGAGATATGATGGGTTTTCCACAAGTTGCCTGCCTTTTAACAAGGTTAATCGTTTGAGACCAGTCTCTGGCTATGAGAAAAGTGTTTTGTTTTGTTTTTTTAATTTGTAATCATTAAGCTACGTTTTTTGTTTGGGAAGCATCTGTCTTTTTAACTTACAAAATTGCCCTGAAATGCAAATTTATATACATGAAACAAAATAAAATGGAAATGTATTAAAACAAAACAAAATAAAAGGAAAAAACCTACAAACAAAACAGGAAATGAACCAAAACAAAAGTTCTTTGCTTGTACACCCATACAAGGCAACAGCTTTATAAAATTACTGCTCTTGCTGTAGATAGATAACCAGTCCTTCAGTACCAGTCATCCCCCCGAGCACCCCAAATACTGATCCCAACTCTAGTCACTCCTCTGACATCTGATTCACCCAGACACTCCCTTAGACCAATCTAATTCCCCCCATCTCTCTTGACAGGTGATGTGCTTGACCCTCTCCCCAGGCCAGTATATACTCCCTGAAATCCAGTCCCACTGGAAGAAGCCCCCACTTGACTCTCCTGCAGAAATAATTACCTCCAGGAGCCCCCCCCCCCCCACATGACCTCACCCTCACCCCATTCCAATCTCTGGCCTTACCAGTGTTCCCTAGTGTCTAGTAATGCAGGAGCAATCCACAGTCTTGCCTAATTTTAGTGTTTCCATATTTGGCAGCCTGACCCTTAGCAGTAATGCCATTTCAAACCCAGGATCACTAAGAGCAAGAGCAACTGGGGATCTCTTCTGCTCCACTGGACAGCAGGGACCCCCAATAAGGCCAATGATGGGATCAGGGATGGGGTTGGGGAGGTCATGTGAGGGAGCTTCCAGAGGGTTATACTTACCACAGGGGTGTTATTCTTGCAGCATGAGGTCAGGTGGGGGCCTTCTTGTGACATGGAGAAGATGTAAAGGGAGACGTAAGAACATAAGAACATAAGACATGCCATACTGGGTCAGACCGAGGTCCATCAAGCCCAGTATCCTGTTTCCAACAGTGGAAAATCTAGGTTATACGTACCTAGCAATATCCCCAAAAGACAGGTTCCACATGCTTGTACTGGGTCAAGCATTGATATCCTGGGTCCCTTTTTAATAGTGGTTTATGGACCTTTCCTCCAGGAACTTGTCCAAACCTTTTTTAAACCCAGCTATACTAACAGCCCTTACTACATCCTCCGGTAACAGATTCCAGAGTTTGATTACACGTTGAGTGAAAAAATATTTTCTCTTATTTGTCTTAAATAGTTTACCCTGTAGCTTCATTACATGTCCCCTAGTCTTTCTATACTCTGATAGCGTAAACAATTGATCCACGTTTATCCGTTCCACTCCATTCATTAATTTATAGACCTCTATCATATCTCCCCTCAGCCGTCTCTTCTCCAGGCTAAAGAGCCCTAACCTTCTTAGCCTCTCTTCATAGGAGTAACCTTCCATCCCCTTCACCAATTTGGTGGCTCTTCTCTGTACTTTTTCTTTTTTTTTAAATGCTTTATTTTCGTTTTATAACAACAAAGGAAAGGAAGACATACAGCTAAAAGACAAATACATACAGAGAATGTGATACATACACCAAAGTAAACCCCTACCACCACTGTTCCCTCTAAGCTGTGCGCGTGTGCGCGCGCACACACCTCGCCGAGGGAGCGCACATAATTTACAATAGAGCGCACAAAAATTACGGTTCTGATTCTGATAGAAAACAACACAGACGTCTTAAAATTTAAATGTTGTTGTGCATTTACGGTTTTCACAAGTTCTACAATATTTTCTAGTGCAATCAATGTGGTGTACATACTGTATTCTGACGTGTAGTCAAATTTTAAAGTATATAACTCCGAGTGTCGTTATGTGGCGCACAAAAATTTAACCTTCCTTCAAAAGCTGCACAGCTGATATTTTATGCGCACACAGCCTACAGAAAATTAGAGGGAACATTGCCTACCACCCCCCTCCCCCCTGCTTCTTCTCTAGAAACTAATCATTCCCGAAAACGGGCGTGTACTGACATTATTGTGGTACAACCTAACGGTGAGATAAAACATGATAAGTATGCATTAAACAGACATGTTGGAACAATGGGCAGAGTGTACATAATCATTGAGCATCTGCCATTTAGACAAGCGAAAGTGAGTTTGGATATGAGGAATAGCCCTCCGAGATATCTGCTCATATTTACTATATAAGCAGACAAGGTTCCACCATTCATTGGCAGTAATTCGAGAGCTATCCTTCCAATTCCTCGTGATTAAACAGATGGCTATACCCAGCAGGAAGTCAAGGAGAAAGCGACCCTTCTTAGGAAGAGAGGGGACCTCCGCCACTGAGCGGAGTCCCACAATCTTCCAGGATAGAGGCTCGTGGAGGTGTAAGATAGATTGAATACGACCCCAGACCCGCCCCCAGTAAACCTGCAGTTAAGGACATTCATAAAGAACATGAGCGAGGGTTCCCACAGCAGTATGGCAAGACCAACACTGGTCCCTAGTAGTGGTGTTCCATTTGGCAATTCTTTCTGGAGTATAAAAGCATCTATGTGCAAAAAAGAAGAGAGTTTGGGTGACAGAGGCAGATCTGGAAACCCGCACCACCTTGCTCCAGAAAACGCTCCATTGTACAGGGGTTAAAGTGATTTGCAGTTCGCGTTCCCAGGCTTGTTGAGCTCTACAAGTAGCAGCGTCAGTACCCTGACATAATAGTTTATAAAAGTTAGAGGCTACCCCATGCGTACTACTAATAGAGTGAATTAGTTCTAATAGCCCGTTCTCAGTAGGGGCAGAGGGCGGCAGGATTTGAGCTCTTTTGAGGCAGTGTTGAAGCTGCATCAATTGAAAGTAATGTTTCACTGGTAACGCAAATTCCTTTTGTAAGTCGGAAAAAGTCTTCCAGCGAGCTGCAGAGAAGAGTTGTTGGGGTGTCCAGATTCCCCTAGAGTACCAGGATTTCCATGCAATCGTTTTATGTAGGACTTGAATTCTGGAGTTATTCCACAGCGGGAGTCTGTCCTGAGGACATACGTTTGAACCCAGTGATAGAATGAGAGTGTTAAAGGCCGCAAGAGTATCAACAATCATTGGGGGATGGCGTAGGTCGACTTGATGGGACATGCCGGGGAGATGGATCAACGGAATTGGGTTACTTAGCTCCTCTTCAATGTCAAGCCAAACTGGTCTATTGTCTGTTGAGGCAGCTAGCCATCGGGCACCTTGTTTAAGTAGGAAGGCTTGATGATACCTAAGAAAATCACGAAAGCGGGTACCCCCTAATTCCTTCGCAGACTGTAGTTTGTGTTTAGCTACTCTTGGTGGTTTTCCCTGCCAGAGATAACGGACGAGAAGGCCCTCAATGTCTTTGTAGGTGTGTAGCGGGAGGAAGCAGGGCAGCATTTCTAAAATGTAATTCACTTTAGGGACTATCATCATTTTGACGGTTTCTAGGCGGCCCCACCATGTAAGGGATAGGGGAGACCACCGATTTGTGAGCTCACGGACTTTGGAGACTACCTCCTTGGCATTAAAGCTAATAGTGTCTTCTAAAGGAGAACAGTAGTGGACGCCAAGATATTTCACCATGCAGGATTGCCAAAGGAAAGGAAAGGCCCGCATGTCAGCCTCATGTACCCAGCGATTTAGTGGGAATGCTACGGATTTGGTCCAGTTTATTTTATAGCCCGATAATTGCGAGTATCCATCAATCAGGTCTAAGACAGCCGGGACCGAATCAAGGGATACAAAGAGCATAAGGTCATCTGCATATGCAGAGAGTTTAATCTCTCTGTGACTAAAGGGGATACCTCGGATACGTGCGGACTGTCTAATAAGAAGGGCGAGGGGTTCAAGAGCTAGATCAAAGAGCATTGGTGATAGGGGGCAACCTTGACGCGTGCCTCTTTGAAGCTTAAAAGGCCGAGACTTTATGGCATTTACACAAATACTGGCAACAGGTTGAGAATACATGACTTGGAGGTATCGGAGGAAGCCCTCCCCAAAGCCATACCATCGGAGAACTGCAAATAAGAAGGGCCATTCTAGGCGATCAAAAGCTTTTTCAGCATCTAGGGAAAGACCCACCCATGGGTGGTCCAAATTGGCAGCACGGGATAGCACATGGCACAAAGTCCGAGCATTGTCAGCGGTGGAGCGGCCGGGTATAAAACCACATTGGTCGGGATGGACTAAAGTGGCCATCCTGTCTGATAGCCGGGTAGCCAAGATCGTTGCGAAGATCTTATAATCGGCATTAAGTAGGGAGATTGGACGATAGTTGGCGGTTAGCAGCGGGTCTCTGCCTTCTTTCTCAAAAACTACCACATTAGCTGCAGAAAAGGATCCCAAAGAGGATGTATCTACCGCAAGGGCAGTAAAGTAAAGTTTTAAGTAGGGAACTAAATCCGCACTGAACGTTCTGTAGAATTCTGTCGGGAGACCATCAGGCCCAGCGGCTCGACCCGAGGCTGTTCGTTTTAGGGCAGAATGGATCTCTGAAGTAGAGAAGGGTTCATCCAAGGCATCCCTATCAGCTTCAGAAAGGGTCGGCCGCTGAATACCAGAAAACAAGCGCTCAAAGGTCTCAGAGGAGAACTCACATTCAGATTGATATAGACGGGTATAAAAATCCCGAAAAAGTTCTACGATATCGGAGTCTGTGGTCAGTATGCCCCCTCCCTGTGGGGCGCGAAGGGCCGCAACGCGTTTGGCTTCTTTTTGACCTTTCAAGGCATTAGCTAAAAGTCGACCGGCTCGGTTGCTTTCACGGTAATATGTCCCTTGCTGAAGTGCAATACTCTGAGAAGCTGCAGTTGAGAGGATTGCATTATATTGAAAACGGAGACGCTGTAGGCGAACTAAAACGCATGGATCAGTACGTGAAGTTAGAACGCGTTCGCCTGCTTTGATTTGTTGGTCTAGTATGAGGAGCTGCTGCTTGCGTCGTTTCCGCAGGCGAATTTGATAACTAGTGATCGTTGCGCGAATGGCCGCTTTAAAACCCTCCCACCAAGCCCAGGTTGCAGTGTCCTGGGGTAGATTAAAGTGAAAGTAGTCCTGTATGGCTGCTCGAATTTCTAACTGGAAATCTGGTTGAGTTAATAGGGCTCTATCAAAAAACCAGGCCCCCGAATTCCCTTGGGGCGCAGTGGTATGTAATTGAAAAGAAATAGCAGCGTGATCCGAGATATGTTGGGAGTGAATCTTTGCATCGTTTACCTGAGGAACTAACAGTTTTGATATTAAAAAGAAGTCTATACGAGACTGGGATTTATGAGGGGAAGAGAAGAAGGTAAAGTCAAGCTCATTGGGATGCAGCAACCTCCATAGATCAACTAAAGCAAGATCTTTGATCATAGAGGTAAGCGTAGTGTGACTCTTGGGGGGACCACTCGTCCTAGGCGGCTGTTTGTCAATCAGGGGATCGAGAACTAAATTGAAATCCCCCCCAATTATCAATGAAGTATTAGCAGAGGCCTGCGCAACCTGAGCAATGGTAGCAAAAAAGGCAGGGTCATCTACATTAGGAGCATAAAGGCATATACATGTAAATTCAAGGTCACCTATCTTGAGATGAACCCTGGACCATCTGCCTGCAGTATCCGAGCTAGTCGCAATAATAGTGGCATGCAGAGATTTCCTAACCAGTATGGCAACCCCACATTTCTTAGAAACAGCTGGAGAATAGGCGGCCACCAGGTTTAATATTGAGTTTAAGAGTTTCCTTCGAATTTAAATGCGTTTCTTGGAGGAAAATCAGATCAGCTGCTTCATGACTTAGATAGCTCAGGATTTTCTTCCGTTTTATCGGGTTATTGATGCCTTTTACGTTCAATGATAAAATCTTACATGGTGCCATCAATCGATAATAGACATTTTAGATAATGGCGCTTGAAGATATACAATATAAACAGAATCTGTACAGCAATGACATAATCACCAAGTATGCTAGCCAATACACCCCATATTGAAAAACATGTACCAAAGTAACTTAGAGAAGAAGCAAAACCCCCAATGAATATGGCGACCATATGTCTGCGGGAGGAGGCCCCAGAGAGGAGGATAAAGACATGAAAAGAGAAGAAACACCAGAGTCCATAATTAACACTGCCTCTGATATTCATCGAGGCAACTCTGGATAGATGGAATCGGGTCACAAATATCATCAAAAGAAGGCTACAAACCGCCCTCGACGGCCTCCTTGCTGAGCCGTGGCAAATCCAAAATGGCGGGTACAGCGGACATGAGAACACTAGTAGGAACACTCTAGAAGTCAGCGCATCAAGTCGGCTTCTTTAGCATCCAAAAACTCCGCTAGTAGATCAGGGTCCTCAAATGTTCTTGTCTGATTGTGCAGCGTGACTCGGAGCTTGGCCGGGTACATCAGGCCATAGCGTGCTTGTAATTGTTGAAGCCTCGGCCGGAATTCCAGAAAGCGCTTTCGGCGGTCAACCGTGGGTTTAGAGAAGTCAGGATAGAAGGAGATTTTATGGCTCTCAAGCTCCAGAGGGCCCTTCGCCCGAGAGGCGCTGAGAATTTGCTCCACATGTTGATATCTCAAAAGTCGAAAGATAATAGGCCGCGGGGTCTTCCTGTTGAGCGTTATGTTCGTGGGCACACGATGAGTGCGATCGATCTCCAATTCCTTGGTAAAGGTGATTTGGAGCAGAGAAGGGAGGATTTTATATAAAAACTCCTTCATGTCTCCCGATTCCGCTCCCTCCGGTATGCCCACTAATCGTAGGTTGTTACGGCGCGCTCTATTATTGCTATCTTCCACTTCTTTCTGCAAGGCCCGCACCTGACGTTCCACTTTGTCGAGTTTGGACAGCCGGACCACATGGGAGTCTAATATGCTCTCCATTTTGTCCTGACGCGAGGAGAGTCCCTCTAGTCTGCCTTGCAATACACCAAGGTCTTCCCGCAGCGCTCGGAGTGCTTCCCCGTTGGACTGCACGAGGTCTTTAACCCCTCTGATCTCTGCGAGGATCTCCTGCTGCATTTCGGGGCCCTCGTGTAGAGCCAGCCCCTTCTGCGGGGACGGGGGTTCGGTTTTAGAGCGTTTGCCGTGAGAAGCCGCTGGAGATCCAAATTCCAGGCGCGTAGGTTTGGTCCCCGCCATCTCATCAATGTGCCCAGGTAAAATCAGAGCATAAATTCAAGAATGTTCGGTGTTAATTCAGGATTCTGAGTAGGCCTCTCGGGAGCCTCAGCGTTATGCGACCATCCCGCTGGACATCAGGCTCCGCCCCCCCTCTCTGTACTTTTTCTAATAACGCTATGTCCTTTTTAAGATACGGTGACCAGAAATGCACACAATATTCAAGGTGCGGTCGTACCATGGAGCGATACAGAGGCATTATAATATCCTTTGTTTTGTTCTCCATCCCTTTCCTTATGATACCTAGCATTCTATTTGCTTTCTTGGCCGCCGCTGCACACTGGGCGGAGGGTTTTAACATGTTATCCACAATGACTCCTAAATCTTTTTCCTGGGTGGTGGTTTCTAATGTGGAGCCTTGCATCGTGTAACTATAGTGTGGGTTGTTCTTTCCTAGGTGCATAACTTTGCACTTGTCCACATTAAATTTCATCTGCCATTTGGATGCCCAGTATTCCAATTTATCCAGATCCTCCTGCAGTTTTCCACAATCCTCTTGGGTTTTTTTTTTTTTTTTTTTTTTTAATTGCTTTATTTAAGGTTTATATAATAACAATGCAAACAAAATACAAATAAACACAACAGAACCAAAGCAAAACATCATAAAATAAAATAACCCAGCCCCCCCTACCCCCCCCAGCTCCTTGCAAGTGGATAAATCCAAAACATAGGTAATACAGTAAACAGTTGGAGAACAGTGCTCTAGTGCGACAATCTGGCCACATATTCGTCTAATGGGGCCCATTTTTCTAGATTTAACAGCAAAGACCCTTTATGATGCACCAAACTGTATGTTTTCTCATAACTTGCGTATAAAGATACAGAGTTCCACCACACATTCCAGTCCAGGTTGCGCAAGTTTTTCCAGTTTCCAAAGATAAGTTTTAAAGCAATTGCTAACATAAAATTTAACAAAAAGTAATGTTTTCTGGGTAGAGGAAGGGAACTTGCTGCTGATCGTAGACACAATATTCCAAGACAACGGGGCAGAGAATTTTAAAACTGCCTGGATTCTATTCCACGTCAAAGACCAGAATCTTTGAACACCAGGGCAATTGAAAATCATGTGGACCATCGTACCCGGCCGCTCATCACAAGTCCAGCACCGGCCAGTACTTTGCTTATCCCACTTAGCTAATTTTATGGGTGTGATAAAGGCTCGATGCATAAAGAAAAACAGTGACTGAGTGAGAGCGGCAGATCGAGCAACCCTAGTTACAGGTCCCCAAACATGTGTCCACATATCCGGAGTGATCTCGGAACCTAAATCATCCTCCCAAACTTTGGAGAGGCCTATCAGGGACCCCGGAAAACAGTCTCCTAAAAGCGAATACAACAAGGAAATTGCCTTCGACTGATCAACAGTTCCACTGATCTTCCCAACCAGAGAACATGAGTCTGGCAGAGTAGAGATGTCCCCAACAATGGCCCCAACACAGTGTTTCAGTTGAAGCCATTGGAAGTGACAAACTTTTGGCAATGAAAATTCTGTACCCAGCGCTGCAAAAGGTTTCCACTGATCCCTTAAAAGCAACTGCCCTACTGTCCAAATTCCACACTTCTGCCAGACCCTCCAGGCGAAGGTAGCCCCCTTAATTTGAAATAAAGGGTTCTGCCAAAGAGGGGAGGCTCTAGAAGGGAGACCTGCTGGCGCCGCCCGGGAGGCCACCTCTATATAAGCCTCCTGAGTGCCTATCACCACTCCCAAAGCCCCTGTAGTATCGGAAAGTCTAGATCCAAGGAGCACCGGTAACGGATAAGGGGAGGCTAAACGAGCCTCGACTTCCAACCAAATGGGAACGGCCGATGCGTCCTTGGGTCTACACCACAGCGCTCCTTGTTTTAAAATGGACGCTATGTGATATCGATAAAAATCTGGAAAGAGTACACCGCCATTATCTCTAGGCAATTTCAATTTGCGCAAAGCAATTCGAGCAGGCATCCCCTTCCATAGAAAGCGGAGTAGGAGGCGTTCAAGAGATCTATATATTGTCTGAGGTAACAATAGAGGGAGCATACCTAATATGTAGTTCACCTTGGGCGCAACCGTCATTTTAATTGTTTCCAACCTGCCCCACCATGACAAATGAAGAGGGGACCATTTCAAAACCAAACCCTTAACCATGTCCAGCAATTTCTTACCATTAATGTGGATGGTCTGCTCCATAGGGGTGCAATACCAGGCCCCTAAATATTTAATTGGGCCAACCTCCCACTGAAAGGGGAAGGCAGCCATAGAGGATGCCGTAGCAAAATTGTTTAACGGGAAGGCAACGGATTTATTCCAGTTGATCTTGTAACCCGAGACTGACGAATACTGTTCAATCACCCTTAGGATTTCAGTAACCGAGCTAGGTTGGGTAAAGAGCAAGAGATCGTCTGCATAGGCGGAGAGTTTTACGTGCATGTCTCCAATTTCAATCCCTCTAATAAAAGTGGATTGTCTGATGGCTAAATTTAGTGGCTCCAGAGCTAGATTGAAGAGGAGAGGGGATAATGGGCAACCTTGTCGGGTACCTCTAAATAAAGCAAAAGATTGTGACAGCAGGCCATTTGCAAATATACGGGCTGTCGGCTTGGCATATAATATTTTCAGCATTTGGCAAAAAGTCGGGCCAAATCCAAACCACCTCAGAACTTCAAACAGGAAGGGCCATTCCAGCCTGTCAAATGCTTTTTCAGCATCCAGAGCTATACCTACTAACGGAAAATCCTGGGTGTTAGCTTTGAAGAGCAGATTACACAGTAGTCTGGCATTATCTGCCGTAGAGCGAGCCGGGATAAAACCACATTGATCCGGGTGCACTAGACCAGGAAGCACTCGCGTCAACCTCTTTGCCAGAACTGTTGCATAAATTTTATAGTCCGCATTCAATAAAGAAATAGGACGATAATTACCAACCTTAGTGGGGTCCCTCCCTGGTTTCTCAAGAACTACAACAGTTGCTTCGGACAAGCGTCCGGTCTCCGTCTGAACCTCTTGCAAGGATTGAAAGTATTGCAACATCCAGGGAGTTAAATCTTTTGCAAATGTTTTATAAAACTCATTCGGAATACCGTCTGGGCCGGCTGCCTTCCCTTGAGCAAGAGAGTCTATAGCCTCATAAATTTCATCCTGTCCCAGCGGGGTATCAAGCGCCTTTACCTGGTCCTCACTTAAGGCAGGATGCAAAATATGGCCCAGGAATTCCCGAATCTGTTCTCTAGAGGCAACCGTTTCAGAATCATATAATTTAGCATAAAACTTAGAGAAAGCATCCAATATTTGTTCATTATTATTTAACAAATGCTGCTCCTCATCCACTAAGGTGGTTATATGGGTCCTGTTGCGTTTGCCTTTTAGCAGTGCTGCCAATGAGTTGCCCGCTTTATTTTGTTCCACATAATACCTGGACTGCTGGAGGAGCATAACCTGCTCAACTTCAGAACTCAACAGGGAGTTATACTGACAACGCAACTTTTGCAATCTTGTTAGAATGCAACTGGTTGGGCTGTTAAGCCATAATCTTTCCCCGGCCTTAATTTGATCGTCTAAAGCCTTAAGATGTGCTTTCCTTTGCTTGGCCGCTTTGATAGAATAACTAGTGATCACGGCCCGCATTGTTGCTTTAAAGGCCTCCCACCAAGCCCAGCCCGCTGTATCTGAGGGGGCATTCATTTTAAAGTAATCGGCCAAGGCCGTTTTAAGGGTATTACGAAAGTCCTCCTCAAAGAGAAGGGACCTTCGAAAAGACCACTGCTCTGGGCCTTTCCCCCCAACAGGTAGTTGGAGGCCTAAAGTAATGGCTGAGTGATCCGATATGTGTCGGGCTTCTATGCTCACTGAGGATACACTTGAAATAAGCGTTTTAGAAATTAAAAAATAGTCAATGCGGGACAGAGAGTGATGTGGAGAAGAAAAGAACGTAAAGTCTTTGACCGTAGGATGAAAAACTCTCCAAACATCAGCTAGCCCCACGGAATCTAAACATGCTTTAAGAACCAAACTAGCTCTGGAGTGGCTCTCCCTTTTACAAGGGCTACGGTCCAATAGGGGATCCAGTGTCATGTTAAAATCACCACCCACCACCAGAGGTAACTGAGCCTCTTCGTGTAAGCTAGCAGTAAGAGACTGAAAAAACCCAGGGTCGTCCATGTTCGGGGCATAGATATTAAAGACCACGAATTGCCAGCCCTGAATTAGCAGCCGCGCCTTAGCCCACCTCCCTTCCAACCCGTTTCCGGAAACCACAATTTTCGCCCCAAGTGAACTACGCACCAGGATAGCCACTCCATTTTTCTTTCGCGCTGCCGGCGCATGCCCAGCTAACGTGTAATATCCTCCTGCGAGTTTCCTGGATTCCTCCGTGCTTAAATGCGTTTCTTGAAGCAAGAGAATATCAACATGATGCTTTTTGCTATAGCATAAAATTTTTTTTCGTTTAATAGGGTTCTGAATGCCCTTTACATTTAATGACATTAAAGTGAGGCCACTAGAGCCTGTCGCCATCTTTGCACTCATAGTCATGAATTATATCTGCCAAATTTGTATTACAAATAAAGAAAAGGCTAACCCACCTAAAGCCAACAAGCAAGGAGCTGACCCCAACCCCAAAAGGGCCATTACCCACCCCCAGGTGAGACAGTGCAGGACTGCTGGTCCCCGCATAACCCATACTTCCACTTGATGGATACCCACCATTCCTTAATTAGCAGCGCACCCATTAATAGTGGGGACGGTGTGCCCATCTGAAACTTCCAACACATTTATCAAGCGAACATTAGCAGTCGGCACCTTCCGTTCCCCCCCACACACACACAAGGCCGACTAAGCAGCCTATACAAAAACAAACAAAAAAAAACCCCAGGTGCGCACAAAAACATTGCAACTCAGAAGCAAAAAAGAGAATGGTAGATGAACAGTAGTGCAGAGGTGGATATATCCAAAGCCAGACTCCAAAGACTTGCCACAGGATCACTACCAAACACGATCTTCCCACAACACAGTAAGGTGATGAAGCGCTGCCCTTGTTGTCAGCACATTTGGAGCGCCTCCTGATCTTCAATGAACGCTGCTAGAGATTTGGGGTCCTCGAATACCTTGGTGGAGTTATTTAAGGTCACCTTAAAACGTGCAGGATAGAAGAGCCCATATCGGGCTTGCAGTTTTTGCAATCTAGGACGGAAAGCAAGAAATTGCATCCGTCTCTCAACTGTGGCCTTACTGAAAACTGGATAGAAAGAAAGCCTCCGACCTTCAAATTGTAATTGCGTTGCAGCTCTTGCGGCCTCCATGATTTGAGATACATGCGGAAAACGAAGCACACAAAATATCATAGGTCTTGGCTTACCGTCGCGCACTTCCCCCCGTGGGGGGATTCGGTGCGCTCTTTCGATCTCCAATGGTTTCTGAAATTCAATCTTTAACAGCTTCGGTAGCCAGGATTGCAAAAATGCAACAGGATCTTTCCCTTCTACCCCTTCAGGGATGCCGGTTATCCGGATATTGTTGCGGCGTGATCTATTGTTCATCTCTTCGACCACCCGCTCCAACTTCTCCACACGATGTACGGCCTGTCTAAACTCTTTAATACTGCCCTCCTGTGCAGCTACTTTCTGTTCAATTTTCTCGATCCGAGAGGTCAAGGCCTCTAAAGAGCTTCGTACCTCTTTAAGGTCTGCTTGCACAGAAATTAAAGTGTCCCCGCTGGACTCCACCAGCGCCCGTACAGAGCGTATCTCCTTTAGTAATTCCTGGAAGGCCTCCGGTGACTCCTTTTGCGGCGCCATTTTGAGGGGGGACAGAGGATCAGTTTTAGATCTTTTCGATCCGGTATTCGCTGTCCCCGCGAAGTCCAAACGCGTCTGTTTGGAGCTGGTCATACCAGGTACCTTAGGAGATGCAAAATCTCGAACCGTACTCTCAAATTGCTAGGTGGGTTCGCTGAATTGACACTGGGTTAGCGGGAGAAGCGAATTACGCGACCATCACCGTCCGCTGCTGGCTCCGCCTCCCAATCCTCTTGGGTTTTAACAACTTTAAACAGTTTTGTGTCATCTGCAAATTTGATAACCTCACTAGTTATTCCCTTTTCCAGGTCATTTATGAATATGTCAAAAAGCAGCGGACCCAGTACAGATCCCTGGGGTACTCCACTATTCACCTTTTTCCATTGGGAATATTGGCCATTTAGCCCTACCCTCTGCTTTCTATCTTTTAACCAGTTCCCGATCCACAATAGTACACTGCCTCCTATCCCATGACTTTTTAGCTTCGCCAAAAGTCTCTGATGAGGGACTTTGTCAAAAGCTTTCTGAAAGTCCAGATACACTAAATCAACCGACTCACCTTTGTCTACCTGTTTATGCACACCTTCAAAAAAACATATCAGATTAGTAAGACAAGATCTTCCTTGTCTAAAGCCATGTTGGCTCTCTCCCATTAGGCCATGACTATCTACATGCTGCGTAATTTTGTTCTTTATGATGGTTTCTACCATTTTCCCTGGTACTGACGTCAGGCTCACCGGTCTGTAATTTCCTGGGTCACCCTGGAACCCTTTTTAAAAATTGGTGTTACGTTGGCGACCCTCCAATCTTCAGGTATTACAGATGATTTTAATGAAAGTTCACAGATTACCAATAGCAGGTCTGCAATCTCATATTTCAGTTCTTTCAACACTCTGGGATGTATACCATCCAGTCCAGGTGATTTGCTACTATTCAGTTTATCAAATAGTTGTAATATATCTTCCTGGTGTAGCGATATTTCTCTCAATTCCTCTGCAGTATCACCTTTAAATACCACTTCAGTCTTGGGTAACATCCCTACATCTTCCTCAGTAAAGACCGAAGCAAAGAATTCATTCAGTCTCTCTGCTATAGCCTTGTTTCCTCTTACTGCCCCTTTTACCCCTCTATCATCTAATGGTCCAATTGACTCTCTCACAGGCCTTTTGCTACGAATGTACTTGAAAAAGTCTTATTTCATGTTTTTGCTTCCGTAGCAAGTTTCTTCTCAAATTCCCGTTTTGCCTGCCTTATCAATGCTTTGCATTTAACTTGCCAGTGCTTGTGCTGTTTCCAGTTTTCATCATTTGGCTCTTTTTTCCATTTCCTGAAGGTTGCTTTTTTGGCAGCAACAGCCTCTCTGACCTCACCTTTAAACCATGCTGGCAGTTTTTTGGACTTTCTTCCACTTTTCTAAATGCATGGAATACAGCTGGTCTGGGCTTCGAGGATAGTATTTTTAAATAACACCCAAGCTTGCTGTAAGTCTTTAACCTTTGGAACCGCTCCTTTTAGTTTTTTCCTAACTATATTCCTCATTCTATCATAGTCTCCCTTTTGAAAGTTAAAAGGTAGTTGCCTTTACTATCTGTCCTCCACTAATTAAATCAAATATGATCATACTATGATCACTATTGCCAAGTGGTCCCAACACCCTTATTTCTTGCACCAGATCTGGCGTTCCACTAAGGACTAGGTCCAGTATGGCTTCCCCTCTGGTCGGTTCATGAACCAGCTGCTCCAAGAAGCAGTCATTTATTCCATCTAGAAACTCTATCTCTTTAGCTTGTCCTGCTGTGACACTGACCCAGTCGATACCGGGGTAATTGAAATCACCCATTATTACTACTCTGTTGTGACTTTTGTTAGCTTCCTTGATTTCTTTGAGCATTTCATCATCCATTTGTTCATTCTGGCCAGGTGGTCGATAGTATACTCCCACTGCCATCACCTTCCCCTTCATAAATGGAATTTCAATCCATAGAGATTCTACAGCAAATTTTGTTCCCTGCAAAACTTTAATCCTTTCTGACTCAATGCCCTCTCTAACATAGAGCGCAACCCCTCCACCAATTTGATCAGCTCTATCATTACGATATAGTTTGTATCCAGGTATCACAGTGTCCCACTGGTTATCATCCTTCCACCATGTCTCTGAGAGTGCAATCATATCTAACCTCTCATTTAGTGCTATATATTCTAACTCTCCCATCTTATTGTTTAGACTTCTAGCATTGGCATACAAGCATTTTAGAGACTGTATTTTATTCATATTAATCTGGCTATTGGTAGGCAGGGGTAATTTGGAATCTTTATGCTCTGTCTGCTCCTTACTCAAGGGCATTTGGGCTACTATACTCCCTTTTGGAACCTCACTGCTTTTGGTAGTATCCTTCAAGGATACCTTCGTCCGAACCATGCACTCCTGGGTGACTGTCGGCTTTCCCCTATTTTCTAGTTTAAAAGCTTCTCTATCTCTTTTTTAAAGGTTAATGCCAGCAGTCTGGTCCCATCCTGATTAAGGTGAAGCCCATCCCTTCGGAAGAGCCCCCCCTTTCCCCAGAATGTTCCCCAGCTCCTAAAAAATCCAAAACCCTCATCCTTGCACCATTGTCTCATCCACGCATTGAGACTCCGGAGCTCTGCCTGTCTTTTGGGTCCTGCACGTGGAACAGGAAGCATTTCGGAGAACGCTATCCTGGAAGTTCTGGATTTCAACTTCCTACCTAAAAGCTTAAATTTAGCCTCCAGAACTTCCCTACCACATTTTCCTATGTCATTGGTACCAACATGTACCAAGACAGCAGAGTCCTCCCCAGCACTATCTATGATCCTATCTAGGCGGTGCGTGAGGTCCGCTACCTTCGCACCAGGCAGGCATGTTACCAGGCGATCCTCACGTCCACCAGCCACCCAGCTATCTACATTCCTAATGATTGAATCACCAACTATAACAGCTGTCCTGACCCTCCCCTCATGGGGACATGGCCCTGGAGAAACGTCCTCGGTGCGAGAGGGTTTTACATCACTTGGAGGACAGGTCCTAGTTACAAGATCACTTCCTGCCACACCAGGGTGATGCTCTCCTGTCACGTGACCTCTCTCCTCCATGGCAACAGGGATGCTGCCAGACTGGAGGTGGGACTTCAGGACTGTATCCCTGTAGGTCTCGTCCATGTACTTCTCTGTCTTTCTTACGTCTTCCAGGTCTGCTACTCTAGCCTCTAGAGAACGGACTCGTTCCCTGAGAGCAAAGAGTTCTTTGCACTTAGTGCATACGTAAGACCTCTCACCAACTGGGAGAAAATCATACATGTGACACTCAATGCAAAAGACCGGAGAACCCCCATCTCGTTGCTGGACTTCTGTCTGTATCTTAGTTTAAAGCTTGTGCTTAGGTCTTTTAAATTCTGTATATAATAAGGATTGGTGTAGATGCTTATACCAATAAAAGTGTATCTAATACCCCTAATACACCTTGTGTACCTGAAGCTTAAGTAATTAATCTCAGGTCCTCTGTGTATGACTGATTTGGATAACGAGCTGCACCTGAGAGCAGCCCCTTTCCTCAATGATGTGCAAGTACCTATAAAACTACAATTACCCCAGGGGTGGGTGGGTGCTGGGGAGGGAGGGAGGGAGATAAGTCCTATTAAAGAGGGCAGTTACAAGGTACCCTGTCCTGAACCCTCAGCAGGGGGGAGGGGGGTACCACACAAAGCCCAGTTAGTTGAGAGAGGCAAGGTAAGTTATAACTGAGAAGGCTGAACTAGCACACCACTAAGACAAACAATAAATAATTAAATAAACAGTTAGACAAACAATCAATAATTAATAAACAGCTAGAACTCACAGCAAGGTGTCACAGGAGGCAATATCCACTTCTTTAGCAGAGCACTGTAAAAAGCACTGCTCTTCTCTGATCAGAGAAAAGCAGACGTGCTTGCTTGGGGTGGTCAGCGACGCACCACAGTTTCCTAGCTATTGCCGCTGCTGCAGGCCCTTGAGAGAAGTGTCAATGGGTGCAACAGGATGGAGGGCCCGGCTAGGGCACCTCCAGTCCTTGCATCAGCCCTGGCTCCGCCCCAGCACTATCTTGGGAGGGAGGCAGAGCGAGGCTGGAGAATATTGAGCATCACTATCCAGTGTGCTAATCGGATAAGTGCTTTTGAATATGTTCTTATGACCCCAAGATCTTAGTGTAGCACACCTTAAACATGAGAAGCTTTCACCTGATATATTCACATATAGAAGTGTAGAAGCAAAAAATAACATAAAAATGTATCTTAAGCCAACATAATAATTACGGGCAGGATATTCTACAGTGGTGGCTAGTCGTAGCCGCTGAAGCTAAGACCCAGAAAGTCAATGCCGGGACCAGGGGCGGTTAGCTTCAGCAGTAAAATTTAAGGTTAAGGTGCCTAAATTTCGCTGCCTTGCGATAACTGGGCAGTGGCTCAATACTGCTGCTGTCCAGTTACCACTTGGTGCTACCTCCGGAAGGCCTTGATGCCAGCTGGCTAGCATTGGGGTGTGCAGCGGTAGCGTCTGTGGATATTGTGAGGCACTAATAGAATATGCCGGTCAGTGCAATTAACGTGATTAGCAAGCCTACTTACCACATTATTCACTTTCAGTATCACCCCTACATTATTAAAAAAAACAAAACAAAACAAAACCATATTAGCAACTTATTTGAAGGTAAAGATGAAAGGTCATCCATCCTGATTAAACTATGGCTTGAAAGACCGGCTGTAGGTCTGAACCCTCAGCCTTATAACAGTCACCCTGACAAGCAGTTAGCTGCAAAAAGCCGAGTGCGTAAGTCATGCAAGGGGGAACCTAAGCATTTTCATGAAACAACTTGGAGAGAATTTTGTTTGCTGACAGCACTCATCCATGACAGGCTCCATCTCTTCAGCTAACTGGCTCTCTTCTGCTGTGAAGCATGCTCAGCAGTTAGAACTATCTTTAACAATGATTCCCTGAGTTTTCCTTGTTTTGTGCCATGCTGTCCCTCCTTTTGCTAAACAGCATCTGGTTGGAACTATTTGATTCTCTTATGAAAAACCAGTTGACGTCTAGCTTAGTGACTTGTAAACAATAAGTGTCATGGGCAGCCATGCAGACAATAGCTTTGTTTGTTTGTGTAGGTGTGTAGGTTTGTGTAGGTGTTCTGTATGCAAGATCCATACTGTTCTTTCTAAACAATGATTTTTCAAGGTGTATTTGTGGAGCCGCAGTCATTGGTATGATCCCTTGGCTAGAGCCTCCCTTTGGGAGGAGGTTCAAATGGAATATTCCAAACATTCATTTTATTTTATTGAAAATAACCCATACTATCCATAGTTCTCGGTAGCATGCAAGACACATGCAATTAAAACATTCAGGACCCGATTTTTGAAAGGCAGATACACGGTTTACAATCCAGTAAACCATGTAAATGCCTTAAATCGGGATATTCAACGGCACTTGCAAGGTTAATGCCATTGAATGTCGCCTTCTAACTCCCCTACATGCCCTGATGCTATCCGGTTAGCATCAGGGCCTGTTGGGGGCGTTCCAAGGCAGAGCGGAGGCAGAGACTGTCGCTAACCGGGCAGCAGCGATATTGCATGCTGCCCGGTTAGCGGTCTGCGCCTCTCTTTAAGGCGCAGGAGCTTCGGCAGCTTCCAGTGTGTGTGGCAATTCCCGGATATTCAATACCATTGCTGTGGCACGGAATATCTGGGTTAGAGATTGGCAGGGAGGGCTAGGCACCAACAAGATGCATAGCCCTTCGAAAATGAGCCTAACTGAATGTCGGGCCCACAGTATCTACCACATATCAATACAGTTTTAAACCCCTTTATCTCCCCACTCCCTGTCTTTGCTTTATTCTCATGTTTTGATGGTTGTAACTCACCTTAGACATTCTCAATAAAGGCATGTAATTAAATTAAAATACATGAATAGACAATTCCTTATCATCCAGTTAGACCAATCCAAACCAGTGGGTTATGTTCCTCAAGTACAAACATAGATTGTTAGCCCTCTGGGGACAAGGAAATAACTACTGTACCTACATGTAACTCGCTGTACACCTCTACAGGAAAAGGCAGGAGCTAAATACTAACAAAATAAAGAAATAAAAATACAGTATCAGCAGATGGAGGCAGAAAACTTTGAACTTTACAGAGACTTCATTGGGAGTATACGAACTGGTACAACCCTAGAATTTGCCATTATCCTCTGCCTCCAGTTGATGAGTACCATGTGGATTGGTGCAGCAGAATTTTCTCTCTTCTTCTGAGAAATGACTCTCGTGGGTGCAGTCTATGGGCTGTGATCCTCATGTTGTGTCCATGAGGCTGGAAGAAACTCTGAGGGATTGGTCTGTGGATCCTTCTCCTGATTCAGCTCTTAGTGTCTGTTCCTTCCCCAGGTCCATAGCCTTTGTGAGACCAGAGATGCTTGAGTTGAGAAGCCACCTTTGTGTATCTCCCTTTCCCATCCCCACACTTCCCTTTGTCTTGAGTAACTATTTTTTTTTCCTGCAGAAACAACATAAACACTGGCAAGTTAGATGCAAAGCATGGATAAGGCAGGAAAAGAGACAATTTGAAAAGAGGCTGGCTGTAGAAGCAAAAACATATAATAAAAAAAAATTCAGCTATATTTGAAGCAAGAGGCCTGTGAGTGTCAGTTGGACCATTAAATGACAGACAGGCTAAAGGGACACAAAGGGAGAACAAGGCCATAATGGAGAGACTAAGAGGCACTTTTCATTGGGACGTCCAAGTGCAATCTGGGGCATCAAAGCCAGAACCTCTGAAAAGAAAGGCAGGCACGTGCAAGTTCAGGCACAATTCCAGAAACGTGGTCGTGCCCGATATGCATGTATATCAAATATCTGTATAGACATCCCCAGGAGAGCAGCTCAGAACCAAGATGTGTTCAAAAAGGCCTTAAAGACATACACATTTAAAGACTACTATTTCTTGGACAATATGACCTGACTAATTACTAATTAGCTAATCCAATCCAAACACTTATACATTTTATCCCATTTTTTTAAATAGATTATGTTATTTCCAAGTTTGTTTTCCTTGTTCTATATAATATGTTCTGTTACAATGTAAAATACTTTGACCAGTGGATAAAGCGGTACAGAAAAATTGTTAAATAAATACCTGAATAATTAATAGCATAATGGTTAGAGTGGCCAGGGTTCAAATCCCAGTGTGAGACTTTGTCATCTAAACCTAGTTACTTAGGTCTATCTTCTCTATACACTCTGGATGTTTTAAGGTGAAAACAAACACTTTTCTGATGCCTATTCGTGCCTGGAGCAGGAATAAATATGCATGTGCCTGCAGATGACTCAGCTGCTTCTGCGATTGAACTAGGACCTGTAAATCAATTGCCCCTCCGCCACACCCATGTGCGTACTTGAATGTCCCCATATGGCATTTGTGGAATGGTCACGGAGATGTGTCCGTGATTTCAGCATTCACATGCATGTCTGCAAATGTCCAAACCATGACCTAACCTTTAAGAATGACCTTCTAACTGAATTCTTTCCTTTGGTCTTTACTGAAGAAGATGTAGAGGAGATACCCATGGCAGAAATTATATTTAAAGATAATGATTCAGAGGAATTGAAACAAATCTTGGTGAACTTGGAAGATGTAATAGGGCAATATGAGAAACTAAAGAGTGGCACATCACCTGGACCAGTTGGTTTATATCCCATTGTATGAGATAAATCTGCAGTATAAAAGTACTGGGCCCAATATTCAGCACCAGTGGCTAGTGCTGCTAAAGTGGCTAGCCACCGATGCTGAAAATTAAACCTGGATATTTAGTGCAAGGGTCATATCCAGCCCCAACACTGAATATCCGGGTTCGCTGGGGCGTGTAGAGGTGTCTAACTGTGTTGCTGCTGAATGTCCCACTGAGCAGCATTTACACAGTTTGCAGGTCTGCAAACCGTGTAAATGCTTTGGAATATCGGACCCACTGTAAATAATCAATCAATCAATCAATCCCAGGGTACTGAAAGAACTGGAAAATTAAATTACAGACCTACTATTAGTAATTTGTAAACTATCATTAATGTTGTCTGTAGTATCTGAAGATTAGAGGGTGGACAATGTAACACCAATTTTTAAAAAGGTTTCCAGGGAAGATCCTGGCAACTACAGACTGGTGAGCCTGATGTCAGTGCCAGGAAAAATGGTAGAAACCCCATGCTAAGACATAGCATAGCCACCGAGCTAAAAATCCCATGCTACCTGGATTGAGCATAATGGGTGGAGACTGAGTGGCCAGGGGTTGAACTGGGGCATTGATGGCTAGTCACAGCTAGCACGAGCATTAATAGTTCATGCTATCCAAACTTGCTGCCCTCAGTGCAGCTGCACTTAACCACACCTCAGTAAGTGGTGTTAAGTGCACTTATGTGCTGGCTTGTACAATGGTACATCTTAGGGCCACAATAACTGCAAGGGGATGGATGCACATGCCCCCTGAAGTTACTGTAGCACAAGCCCCCCACGCTGGTAATGCGCCCCTTTGAGTTGATAGAATTAGAAGAACTAAGGGGCATGTTTACTAAAACCCCGGTAATGTGCGGGCCGCGCTAGTGTGCGGGTGCCATATAAGGAGTGGGCGTTTCTTTCTGAAAAAGCAAAACCGGGATTTAAATATGCTCTAGGGTGCGCAGCGCCCATGTGCGCCCCGCACATTAGTGCATGAGAAAGCTGCGCGGGAGGCATAAGTGGCGCGCTGATGTGCAAGCAGAAGAGCAGAGCCACAGCACAATGATTAAGACACTTACCAATGGTGCAGGAATCAGGGGTTCAATCCCCCATAGTGCCCAATGAAGACAGCTGGCTGAGGCATTACTTTAGGAGGCATTTCAATATTGGGTGGCATAAGGCAGCGTGCTATTGCTTTAGGAGGCATTTTAATATTGGGAGGCATAAGGCGGCGCACTGATGTACAAGCACAGGAACAGAACCACAGCACAATGGCTAAGACAATGACCAATGGTGCAGGGATCAGGGGTTCAATCCCCCACAGTGCCCAATGAACAAGGCTGGCTGAGGCATTACATATTATGGGGAAGATTGCTTTAGGAGGCATTTTAATTATCACTACTAGCAAACGCACTCTCAAAGCGTGTTAACATAAGGCGCCCCATAAGGCACATTTTAACGTGCACTGTCCGCCAAGGCACCCTAGAATGTTGCTTATAGGGCGCTTTATAGGGTGCCGTATGAGGTACCGCAAGGTCAGAGTACTGTTTTTTATGGCAGCACTGTGCAGTTTAAGGAATGAAAAGCATAAGTAGGTACGCTGACATGCAAGGAGGAGCAGCAGTGGAGCACAATGGTTAAGGCACTGACTGCTGATACAGGGGTCATGAGTTTGCTCCCCAGTGTGCCTAATACATAAGGCTGGCTGAGGCATCAGCTTTGCAATGTACATTTTGTTTCCTGCAGCACTTTATTTTTATTTTATTAATTGCTGCCAGCAAACACGCCCTCACGTGCCGTAATTGAAGGTGCCGTATAAGGCACCCTATAAGGTACTCCATAGGGCACTTTATAAAGTGCACTGTCCGCCACTGCACCCTAAAATGTCCCTTATAGGGCACCCTATAAGTTGCATCACAGGATAACGTATAGTGCACCTTATATGGACGGGAACCATAAGGTGCCCTATAGGGTGCCCTATAAAGCGCCCTCAGAGGCACCTTATGGGTAGAGCACGCTGAGGGTGTTTTTGCTGGCAGCAAAAATGTACATTAAAAAGAGATAATGCTTTGGGCAGCCCTATCAAATAACCCCAGTGTGGGTTTAAACCCATGACCTCTGGCTTCACAGGCAGTGAAGTAACCATTGGGCTACAGCTCTATAGCTACTAGCAAGCCCCTGGACGTCACCACACAGACAGTCTGTTGTGGTCACCAGGATAGGGTTAGCCCACCCGTACCCATGATGCACTGCACATGCAAATCAGCTGTCCACAGATGAACACAAGATGGGGTATGCACCCCCACAACACCTCGGCCTGGTAGGGGGAACTGACCGTGTGTTTTACTGGTACAGAGTAGCTACACACCGTCACATTGTGCGGGTACTGTGCTCACCCTGATGGTGTGGTGAGGCGCCCAGCACCAGGTCCACAGCACCTTGCATGGCAGAAACCCTGGTCCTGCTGTGGAAAAGATACCCTTCAGGGCAGTCAATGCAGCTCTGTACATATCCATAACACAATAGCAGACAGACATTAGGCCTGTATATGCTAAGCTACACCCCACCACTATCTGATATTCTCCTGCAGCAAGCCTTCAGTCACTACACTCTGCAAGGCGCTCCATCAGGACACATACCAGCTGCAAAACATCTGCTAGCTATTCCATAGTGCATGTTCCTGGTGGAAATACCTGCACCCAGAACTGGAATGGCAGCACACACAACAAGCAGATAAGTCATTGATTGGCCCCCAAAAGAAAACCCATAAATATCACATGACAAAAATACTATATAGCACTATGGGGGTGCCTAGCCATGCTGTCGTCACTGCACAGTCAGGATGAGAGTGATCTCCCAGCAGGACATACTGAGGTCACCCTGTCTGTGTAGGTGGTGGCCAGGCACTAAAATGTCCCAGTCAGTGCCCTATGCCCTGTGCAGATGCACCCTGGGCAGGCCACCCTGTCTGGGCTATACCCATGGTACCTTGCTCCTCATCATGCACATTGGCAGGCCAATACTGGCAACACTCCCACACCTATGCCAGCATTGTGCTACTATAGAGGAGTTCAGCAGCCCTGCCCACCACACCAGTCCTGGGCACAGTACAGGCATGGATATGGTACGCAATACTGTTGGGGGTCACTCCCCATGGTGGTAAACACTGTCAGAGACCAGACCTGAAGCACACACCGCAGACATCAGACAGATTGTTATGATGGAGCTCAATGAGCACACTGTGCTTAACGTAGGACTTGCTATCTGCCAGTAATCATAGGAAACGTTTGATAGGTATGTACCATATACCCAGGTGTAGGGTGGCATTGCTAAGGTATGCAAGTGCTAGTCTTGGGAGATGCACGCAGGGCCCAATGTCCTGCCTCTCCAGGAGGCATTAGCTAATGGGGCCTGTGGCTGTGGGTGTGTCTGCCCCTGTTGGCTGCTGCTTTACGGCAGAGGTTCCCAACTCCAGTCCTGGTGTGCCAAACACTGTTCGGGTTTTCATGCTGTCCCTCATGAATATGTATGAGACACATCTGCATACCATGGGGGTGGTGCATAGATATGCAGCACAGGCATCTATATTAGAGGCAGCATGGAACCTGAATGGTGTTTGGCCCTCCAGGACTGCATTTGGGAGACTCTGCTCTAGGTAATGCCCCTGTTTATGGTGTCTGTGCTCGGTGGGGTAAAATATAGGTGTATTAAACATGCGTATGTTCTCTGCAATAATGGTTCAGTCTTTACTACCATGTTTTCTTCATAGGTAAAATAAGGGGACTGGGTTGGCAGGAGCCCCAGCTGGGATTTGAATCTGTGACCTTCTGGTCCTAAAGGCACTGGCTGTGTCCGCTGCACCACCGTCTTAGCACAAAAACAGTGCATTCCCTGAGGAGTCCATGGCTGTTTGTCAGACAGGGCCTGTCTGTTGGAGTGCACTGCACCCACGTGAAGGGGGCTAGGCCACCGTCTGCTGTGGGAAGCAGCCACTGCCCCCTCCACCAACGGTAGCCCTCCGCCATCATGCTGACATGGCCTTATATTGGTGACAGCATCACAGCTGCATGATATGTGGCCCTCCAGGACTGCATTGAGGGGACTGTGGTCTAGGTAATGCACATGTTTGTGGTGTCTGTGCTCTGTAGGGTAAAATAGAGGTGTTTGGACCATGCTTATGTTATCTGCAAAAAAGGTTGGTCTTTACTATCATGGTTTAGTGGTGGGTAAAATATGGGGATTGGGTTTGCAGGAGCCCCAGCTGGGACTTGAACTGGTGATCTTTGGCTCCTGAACACACTGTCTGTGTTCACTGCACCACACTGTGGCCACAGAGACAGTGCAGTCCCTAGAGATAGGAAACTTGGCCAAAGGAGTCATAAACCCTGCTCTGCACAATTTCACTGTGGGATCATTCACCTTGTATGGGGACGGAGCGTAGACCCTTCTAAAATTCATATTTCTTTTTTGGGACTTTCTTGGGAGTGATTTTTTATGTTTTCCATGACTATCACTGTTGCCCAGCTGGATTATAATTTTTTAGAATTTTGTTGTGGTCATTTTCAGTTTTTATTTGCTATTTTGTTCTGTGCACATGTATCACACTGCTCACGTTTTGTTGGTTTCCCTGGTTTTGCTGTACATTGCTGACATAAATTGTTTCTCTTCCCTTTAAATCGGCTCTACCGCGAGGTTTTCACTCGCGGTATTTTTTTACTCGAATTTCAGCCACGCTCCTGTGCGGGGAGCCTCTCCCCTCCCACTCTCCACCCATTGACCCCATCTCTCCGCCCCTGGGGAGCCTTCCTCCACCCTCCGGGAGCCTTTCCACGCCTCTATCGCTCATTTGCGTGACGCGCACATGAGCGGGCCCGTTAGTGCGGCGCGCACATGTGCAGGGCACAAAAATGCATCATTAGCGTGCACTAAGGTACCTTAGCGCACGCTCAAGTGCGCCCCGCACAGTAGCGCGGTTTAGTAAACATACCCCTAAGATATCTCACGATGAAATTTGTGAAGAGAAGTTGTGAATTAGACCCCTGCCCTACCTGTTTGTTTAAAAATTAGCTGGATATTATTCTGGAATAGATGACATATTGGATAATTGAGGCATCGATACAAAGTCTGTATCCTCGCTCTCTTAAACAGATTTTATTGCACCCATCACCTAAAGATGAAACAGGAGACCTTGGGGATTATTTGAATTATAGACCAATAACTAATTTGCCATTTTTGGCAAAAACTATGAAAGTAACAGTAGTTCAACAGTTGAAGGAGAATCTGGAAAGATATGACTGACTCAATCACTATCAGATTTTAGAGCTTCTTATAGTACAGAAACAGGACAAGGTCTGTTGGTACAATCGATCTGTCTGCAGCATTTGACTTGGCTAATCTCAGGATGATGATTCAGTGCTTACTGGAGCTTGTGATGACAGGACAAGTATCGTCATGGTGTGAAGGATTTTTAAGGGGAAGATCTTATAAAATAGCTTTTCAAGGGCACACCTCTCAGGAATGGATGTTAAAATATGGAATTCACCAGGGATCACCACTCTCCTCATTCTATTCAATATTTGCATGGCAACTTTTTTTGTAGGATGTTGGATAAATTAGGACTGATACAATTTTCTTATGCTGATTATGTCCATTTTTTTTTACCATCAGTGGAATCAATCGCTGATACTTCTAAATATATTTATTAAGTTATGGCAAAGACTCAGGTTTGGATGGGCTTCAGTGGACTGAGAATAAACTCCAACAAAATGAGGATCTTATGGATGGGTAGTGAAATTTATTATTATTATTTATTATTTATTTGCAGTCTCTTTTATACCGCGCTATTCGACATCAGTGCGGTTTACAATGAACATAAGAGTTGCACATCTCAATTTCGTGATTTGTGCTTACAGTGAAACAGGTATAATAACTTGGGTATACCTAATGCCTAAGAAATGCCTAAGAAAGGTCCTGTGATTAATGGCACAACGACTATTGGAATCAGAGTTAAGAAGCTTGAAAGAAGAAACTGATTCATCACTGACTATGGATGGACAGATAACCAAGGTGACTATGCTAGCATATTTAAATTAAAAAGTAATTATGCAAGCAATGACGATTTCACAACTAGACTACTACAATCTAGTTTACTTGCAAATAGAAAATCAAACTGAGCTCTGAACTTCAATTAGTACAGAATGCTGCTGCCAAGGCTATCAAGAGAGCAAAGAAAGTTGATCAGGTGACTCCTATCCTTAAGGATTTACATTGGCTCTTCATAGATCAGAGAACAAGATTTAAATTATTGGTGACAGTGCACAGGATAATCTGGGGAAAGCAGTGATCTGAACAAATACTTGGATGTTTATGTTCCCCAGCTGATCGTAAGATCATAAGTAGATATCCAATTAACATTTTCTCCTAAGAAAGATTGCAGGTTAGTAAATACAAATAAGACCATAACTGGAAAAGCATCAGGAGTAAATTGTCAAAGTTAATTCATGATTGGCGGTATATCAAATTTAATAAACTGTAACTGAAGAGAAAACAAAAAGTTTCATAGACTAGCAAAAACTTGTCTTTTTTCCTCAATGGGGTAATTGGCTGATGAGTTTCAATTGATATAACTGTTTAATTAAGAATGTATTTGCGGCAGGTAAGATAGGAATAGAAATATATTAGTAAGGCATTTGAAATTTAAGATGTTTGTATCATTTTTAACGAGTGTGTAAATATGTAACCCACCTTGAACTCATTGTTGGGACTGAAGTAGGCGATAAATTGCCTTTTAAATTAAATTAAATTTAAATTAATGTGTGTTAGATTGATTTTGAGTACATAAAGTTTTTTAAGGTGTGCTAATGAATCAAATGCGCACTAACGAAAACATATCTCTTAAATGCAGACACAAACAGTACAAAAACAAAACAGATGCACACAACCACACACAAACAACACACAAACACAAATATAAATGCAGACAGAAATACAGACATACACATACACACAGAGGGGAACTGAAGGAGAATGCTTGGACTGAAAATGCCTGCTGAGCATGCAGAAATCAGAGAAACCTCTCTGGAGTTCTCGGGTAGGGATATAAAAATACACTTCAGTCTGGGAACATGAGAAACTCCCCTGCCACATTTTAAGCCAGTTGTAGGATTTGATTGCATGCATTCATCTATGTTTTGTTTGTGTGTGTGTACACGCTCCCATTTCTGTTTGCATTTTATTGTTGCGCTAACAGTAAACAACACAGCAAGGGAGTGGAGAAAAACCATGGCCACACCAAGTCTATCTTCTTAGACACAAGATTTTATTCAAAAACCAACTTGGCCAAGTTTTGGCATACGTGCCTGTGTCAAGGGTCAGTATATATATATATATTTAAGGCCCGATTCTGATGTAAAAGCCCTCTGTACGCCTGATCTGAACTGGGTGTACAGAGGGTGTCACAATTCTGATTCCGCGGGGCACGTCTAGCCCCCCGGGATCAGAATCATGATCAGACCTGTATGTGCAGGCTAGGACTGCGATTCAGCCCATACTGCATGTGCAGGCCATGCCCGATTAACTCACTCTGGGCTTTACAGTGGAGCCGCAGCACCATGGAGTCCAGTTGCCATGGCACTGCGGCTCCATAGTAAAGCCGTGATCCAGGCCGCTGGCTCCTGCACTGCATTCCCCGCAACCTGACCCCTGATCTGGCCTCCCAAGGCCAGGGTTGGGCTGAGGGGAATGCTCACTGCCCCCTCCTGCCTCTTTCTGGCCCCGGACCCGCTGACCCCTGACAACTAGGAAAGTTATTCCACCTCGGAGGTTGCCGTGCAGGTCGCCGGCTCCGGACATACAGAGACGACATTAGAATCGGCTCTGTACATCCAGGGCTGACAACCGCCCACTGCCCACCCAGCTTCGCCCCCCATCCACCCCTTCCCTGCCCCCATCTAACTTCGCTGTACAACCGGCGAGGAAGTTAGTCACCAGCAGGAAGGGGCACAAATAGTTATTCATGGGTTGGAATAACCCCAATATTGAATAAAAATACAAACAATGTTGTCAATAATCAAACAAAGGCAATACCAGGATTACAACTAGTCAAAAATGCTGAGATGCCATTGTGAAAGGCAAACTATGGGTTTGCCCCAACGCATGTTGATTTTGATTCACAATGTGTGTTGGGGCAATAAACTACTGCACTTTAGTAAACATGCCCCTTAGTGTCAGTGTTTTGTTTTTGTTTGTATGAGCCACTATTGGTGTTACACATACTGGAGTCCAGGGCATAAATAAGGTTACTAGATATTTTACAGGCAAATCTGGGACACTTACCCAAAGAATGTGTAGGTAGGGAAGGAGAAAGGGAAACCTTAGTTCCAGGTTTGAGCAACAGTGCATGGAGGAGGGAGGAGGAGTCATTACTTTGCCTCTCCCCATCCATCCCATGACAGCAACAATATCACTTCCATGCAGAAAAATCTATAAAGAAAAAGAAATAGTGATGCATTTCCCCCAGAGAGGCCAATTCTGAACGGGCCACATCCTGGCTGTCCGGACGTCCAAAATCTGGACGGCCCAGATCTGCACCCAATTCTGCACCCATGGGAGCTATACATTCTGCAGGAGCAGAATCAGGTGCAGAGGACTTGGACAGCCCAGCCGTGCCCCGATTCTGAAGGCCTAGATATTCAGGTAAAACCCCATCCAATCTACCCAAGGCCCCTACATGGAGTCTGGTGCCATGGTGTCCTTTCGCTATGGCACCGGGGCATCATGCAGGAGCCAAGATTGCCTGCAAACCTCCTAAATTCCCTTTTCCCCACTGCCCAACCCCCAGATGGGCCTGTCATGGTTAGGACAGGGCTGTGGGGAACCTCATGCCCCTGCTCACCTCCCTGCCTGCTCCCTTTGACTGCCGCCGCAAACTTCAGGGGAGCTTATTCCACCTCCAAGGTGGAATAAGTTCCCCGTCTAACCTTCAGCCCCCAGACATACAGGGCCATGACTGTAATCGACATGTACGTCCGAGTTGAGCACTCCACCCTCCCTCCTCCTCTGGCCCACCCCCTTCCGCCCCTATCCAGAGGTCCCCGCACATCTCCTCTGTACATGAGGAGAGCTCTGGATTCGGCATCATGCACAGGTATTTACCGGGAATGTATGTCAAAACCGGAAAGACATCCCCACTAAATGCTGCTCAGAATGACCCCCATTGTGTAAAATGTAAAGAAAATGGATGTAAATTCTAAAAACTGTCATATTCAAATCACTAATTTGAAACAATTTTTCTGCCTCCTCTGTTCCCATTACTGGAATCAGGGACAGGAGGCTGCCAAACAGGTGGGGGTCGGGGACACAGCTCTGAAATCAGGGACAATCCCCAAACGTCGAGGACATCTGGTATCCTTAGGCATAAATACCGAAGGAGGCCCAATGCAGCTTTTGCATCCTTCGCTCTGGGACCCAGGGCAATATCCCTAGTTGCTTCTCTGCTAACTCTAGTTCTGGTACAAGTGTGTGTTTGTGTGTGCATGTGTGTGTTTGTATGGATGGATGTGTCTGTGGATTTTTGGTGTTTTTGAGTGTGTGTGCGCATTCCGTAAGTTTACCAGATGTCCCTGATATTTGAGGATTGTAATCAGTTATAGAGCTGTGTCCCCAACTCCCACCCATTTCACAGCCTCCTGTCCCCAATTCTAGCAATGGAGACAGAGGGGGTAAAAAGCAAATTTTGTTTTCAGTTTAGCGATTTGAATATTTCTGTTCCCCATTACCTTTATATTTTGCACAGTATGGGGGAAATGCGTCACTGTTTCTATTTCTCTGTTGATTTGTCTGCTTGGAAATGATATTGTTGCTGCCATTGGATGGATGGGAGGGACCAAGGTAATGGCTTCTCTTTCCTCCTCCATGCCTTTTTGCTCAAAATCTGAAATGACGGTGTCCCTTCCTCCACACACACGCTTTGGATAAGTGTCCCAGATTTGCCTGCAAAATATCTGGTAACCCTACATGTGTGATAGCTATGGGGGTCATTCCAGAACATGAATAAGGGGTTTGCATTGTGTCGGGGATGATTATGTGCCAAAAATGTCCCTGACATGAACGTCCACCGCACTAGCACGAGGATCTCAGAATATGGGCGGGAGAGGGCTGAACAGGGGCATGATCAGCCACAGAGACATAGAAAGCATATTCAGGAAAGGCCCCTGCACATATTCTGTGTGTCCCGGAAATGTCCACGTTATTCCTACTGAAACATTGTATAAGGCTAGGACTTAGAAAATATTCTGCTGTGCTCTTCAAGTCATCCCATATAGAAGAATGGTTGTGACAAGTATGTTTTGAACTGGTGTGACTGCAGTCTGGAAAAATACAAGATATTGTCCTAAGGTACAGAGAACAGAGATGAGGGAATGTTGTAAGGTAAAGAAGCATTTATAAACACTCTTATTAAGAAGAGCAATAGTGTTTATTCAGGCTATGCACTTATGTGCTGTTTGTGCTAAAGGAGCCAATCTATGGGACCCTAACAATTCCCATATTCAGAAAAATGGGACTGCTGATGCAGGGATAGGATGGGTGTGAGCAGGGCAAGGATCTCTTTTTGGATGAGAAACGGAGATCATATTTGTAGTTCTGGTACCCCATGCAATTATGTCATGTCATAGCTGTTATGTAGAAGTTCAGGGCATCTTTTGGGCAGAATCATGTTTTTGTGACAGAAAGTGAGAGTGTGTGTGTGTTTGGTTTGAGGGGTGCACGGGGGATCTGGTGTGCTCATCTGCAATTCAGGGGGGACATGGAAGCCTGGCCAGTACCTGGACCATATAGATGACTGCAGTGTCACCAGGTGCCAGTGTGATTCGGTAGTCAAACTCACAGAGGGTACACTGTAGCTACATGTCAAAACATATTCCTGTCACTAATAAGGGACCCTCAGAATAAGGGCACTGAACATTGCAAACGGCACTAATGCATGCCCATAATGCACATTTTGTGGGACCAATGGTGTTGCTGTTGAGTATGTATTAGTGCTGTTTGCACAGTGCTGCACAGACACACAAAACCCTTATTCTGACAGGGATATGTTTTGACATTTAGCCATAGGGAACCTAAGCTGATTCCTTCTGGATTATTTTACATAGGGTACTCTAATGTGATCAAATTTTTTTGGCAGTGTGATAGGGCAGCCAGACATCCACTCTGCCTGGTACTGGGAGGCAGGATAGATGTAGTGCCAACATTCCCCGGATTGTCCCACGCAGCCTACATCTGTTTCTAGGCCAGTATCAATGAGATCTGCGAGAGTGGTGATATATATGGAGTCTGGTTACTTTCAGTGATGACACAGGGATCTCTCCTCCCATGCCCACACAGCCCTGACCAGGGGAGCAGTGTCACAAAGCTGACTGTAGGAAGGCAGACAGAGTTGCCCCACAGATAGTGAATGTATACAGACCGGCATACGCCATGATGGGACAGGTGTAGCCAGGGCCGGCCCGTCCATTGAGCGAGAATGTTTTTTGCACAGGGCCCCGCGTTTCAGGGGGCCCCGCGCAAAGAACTTTCTGCTTTAAAAATAAATTAAATTTAAAAAAAAAAAGCTGGCTGCTGCCGCTGCAGCAGAATTAAGTGTCCCACAGGGCCCCCCCTGCCTGGCTGAGCCCTCCATGCCCGGCTGAGCCTCTCCGTGATAGCTTTCAGATCCACGAAGGGAGAGTGTCTCCCTCACGGCTCTGTTAAGCCCGCAGGGGCTGATGGGAAATTCGGCTCTGTTAAGCCTGCAGGGGCAGATGGGAAATTTCTCCCTTCGTGGATCTGAAAGCCATCGTGGAGAGGCTCAGCCGGGCAGGGGAGGCCCCGCAGGACACTCGATTCTGCCGCGGCGGCAGCAGCCATCTTTTTTTCTTTTTTTTTTCCTGGGCCGAGGGGAGGTTAGGACTGGTAATGGGCTGTGAGCTATTGGGGGGCTAGGACAGGAAATGTGCTGATGGGGGGGTTAGGACTTGAGGTGGGCTAATGGGGTTTAGGACTGGTAATGGGCTATGGGGGGGCTAAGACTGGAAATGGGCTGATGGGTGGTTAGGACTGGAGGTGGGCTGATGGGGTTAGGACTGGTAATGGACTGTGAACTGATGGGGGTTTAGGACGGGTAATGGGCTATGGGGGGCTAGGACAGGAAATGTGCTGATGGGGGGGTTAGGACTTGAGGTGGGCTAATGGGGTTTAGGACTGGTAATGGGCTATGGGGGGGCTAAGACTGGAAATGGGCTGATGGGGAGGTTAGGACTGGAGGTGGGCTGATGGGGTTAGGACTGGAAATGGGCTATGCGCTGATGGGGTTAGGACTGGTAATGGGCTGTGGGCTGATGGGGGTTTAGGACTGGTAATGGGCTATGGGGGGCTAGGACTGGAAATGGGATGATGGGGGGTTAGGACTGGAGGTGGGCTGATGGGGTTAGGACTGGTAATGGGCTGTGGGCTGATGGGGGTTTACGACTGATAAAGGGCTATGGGGTGCTAGGACTGGAAATGGGATGATGGGGGGTTAGGACTGGAGGTGGGCTGATGGGGTTAGGACTGGTAATGGGCTGTGGGCTGATGGGGGGTTAGGACTGGTAATGGGCTATGGGGTGCTAGGACTGGAAATGGGCAGATGGGGGGATTAGGACTTGAGGTGGGATGATGGGGTTAGGACTGGTAATGGGCTATGGGGGGCTGTCTGGAAATGGGGTGATGGGGGGTTAGGATTAGTAATGAGCTATGGGGGTTAGGACTGGTAATGGGCTATGGGGGGCTAGGACAGGAAATGGGCTGATGGGGAGGAGTTAGGACTTGAGGTGGGCTGATGAAGTTAGGACTGGTAATGGGCTGTGGGCTGATGGGGGGTTAGGACTGGTAATGGGCTATGGGGGGCTAGGACAGGAAATGGGCTGATGGGGAGGAGTTAGGACTTGAGGTGGGCTGATGGAGTTAGGACTGGTAATGGGCTGTGGGCTGATGGGGGGGTTAGGACTGGTAATGGGCTATGGGGGGCTAAGACTGGAAATGGGCTGATGGGGTCAGGACTGGAAGTGGGCTGATGGGGGGATAGGACTGGTAATAGGCTATGGGGGGCTTAAACTGAAAATGGGGTGATGGGGGTTAGGACTGCAAATGGGTTGATGGGGGGCTAGGACTGGTAATGGGTTGGGGGGTTGCTAGGACTGGAAATGGGCTGAGTGGAAGGGGAATCTTGAACTGCAAATAGCTGATGGGACGAGGACTTGGAATGGAAATGGGCTGAGTGGAAGGGGGAGGCTTGAACTGCAAATAGTAGATGGGGAGGGGGCTTGCAATGGAAATGTGCTGTGAGGGGAGGGAGCTAGGACTGGAAATGGGCTGAGCGGGGGGAGCTAGGACAGGAAATGGGCTGTTGAGGGGGGGGGAGATTGGAAATGGGCTGTGGTGGGGGCTTGGATTGAAATGGACTCATGGAGGGGCTAGAACTGAAAGTAGGCTCATTGGGGGCTTGGATTGGAATTGGGCTGAGTGGAAGGGAGCTAGGATTTGACATGGGCTGATGGTGGGGCTAGGAAATGACTAGAAATGGGCTGATGGGGGGCTGGGATTGGAAATGAGCTGATGGAGGGACTCAGATAGGACTGGAAATGGATAGGGTGCTAGGACTGGAAATGGGCTGATGGGGGGCTAGGATAGGATTGGAAATGGGCTTATGGGGGCTAGGATTGGTAATGGGCTGATGCAGGGACTAGAGGGGAGCGGATGCTGGGTGGGGCTGGAACTAGAAGGGAGCTGATGTTGGGGGAGGATTAGAATAGAATGGAGCTGGGAGAGTGAAATGGAGAAGGGAAAAATATTTTGTGTGGGAGGGAATTAAAATCTACAATTGGCCAGGTATTGTGGGAGTAAGTGGGGATTGAGGATGGAGGGGTAAAATTTGAGTGGATGAAATAGGAATGAGGAAAGAGCAAAAGGAGAAAGATTAGTATGTTAAAGCAGATGTAGAGAGAGAGAATGGAAAAAAACTCGAAGAGAGAAGAAAGGACAAATGGACAGCAGACGATGGAGAGTTAGCAGAAGACACGAAGAAACCAGAAGAAGGTGGCTGGAGCAATTGCAACTGAAAAACAAATGCACAAAAGGTAGAAAGATATCTCTTTATTGTGAATTTATTAACTGGAATATGTCAGCTCTGGGAAATGTGCATCATTACTGTTTGCGCTTTGTTTAGTACAAGAGGAAACTAATTTATAGTTTTATTTCTGCATTGTTGTTGTACATTCCAAGCTTGGCTTTTGGGGTTCCCTGTTTAATTATTGTCTTCCTGTTTCTAAATTGTGATTCCTTGTTTGGTGATGGTCTATGTTCTGCATGTGTAACTGAGCTGAGGTATTCTGTTTATATAATTCCTATTTGACATTGCCACTTGTTCTCTTTCCCCAGTAGGTCATGTACTGTTATTCTCTGAAATGTATTGGTTTAATATTTGCAGTGTTGCCTTTTGATAGGTAGGGTGTTGTGCTTTGTGAGTCCTGGTAGTGCTGTTATGATACGGGGGGTTTGTTATGGGTTCTAAATGGGCAGCGTTTGTAGTAGGTCCTAATGTGCCTGGCAGTTGGCACTGGATTATAGTAATGTAGAAATCTTTTAGTCTTTCTTTATCCATACACTCATTAAGAGACATGTTTACTAAACGTTAGTGTATGGTAACATTATGCAAATATTTATGCAAAAGTGGCCCATTATGTAAATAAGGCCCCACACCGAGTCTCCGCACATGGCCCCGCACCCCCCTTAGGCCGCCCCTGGGTGTAGCTGCTGTGAGAAATGCCAGTACCCAGATAGCTGGGCCTCAGATGCCATAGCCAGAAGGCCCTTCTACAACTACAACAACTACTACGGATCATTTGTATAGCACTACAAGGTATATGCAGCACTGCACAGACACACAGAACAGATGGTCCCTGCTCAGTCGAGATTACAATCTAGTTGGGACAGACAACACAGCAGCTGTGAACAGGATACATCCAGGAAACACAGGGGAGTTTAGGCGAATCTGATCATAACAGTGGCACCAAGAGGTGAGCGCTCAGCCTGGATTTGAGAGGGGCCAGGGTTGAAGCTTGATATACAGACTCGGGTAGTTTGTTCCAGACATACAGAGCAGCAAGGTGAAGGGAGCGATGTCCTGATTTGGCAGTAGAAGGGAAGGGCACAGATAGAAGCAATCTGACTGAAGAGTGGTGTTCATGGGGAGGGGTATAAGGAGGGATAAGAGGGGAATGGTGGTGCAGAGCAGCAGGCTGAGTGAACTTATAGTCCAGAGGCATGAAACGGGCATACATTTGTTGCTCAGCAATAGTATGCATCCTTTGGGGACCTATATGGTTAGTTTGAGGTTTTGTGAACTTGAGAGTTTGTAGAGATGACCAAGGCAGGGATCACTAGGACCATTTTATAATGCCAAGTACCATTTGATGCAAGGTGTGTCCTGACCTAAATTTACATTCTTGTATACCATATTGGGGTGCACTGGGCTTACCTAGCACTTTTCAGGGCATGAGGTGGACTGGTATATGGTCTAGGTTGCAGCAGCTGTCATTTCTCATTGGTACCTATCAGTCTGTAATGGGCAGCTTGGAAGATGCATGTTTTTCCCGAGGAGTATGGTGTCCACGTGGGGACGAGCAGGATCCGAAACGTGTAACATTTCAGAATACGTTGGGCGCGGCGATGTCCAAGCCATTTCCCTGCATCCCAGGCTGAACAGTGCTTGTATGTGCCCGCTGAACACGTCTATCTCCTTGATTCCAGACACACGGGCATGTCCAGACCCGCAGATGCAAAATTAGGTTCGAAGTGGCCCGTTTTTGTTTTAGACGTGTCCGTGGGCCAGATATGCACATTATGGAATTGGGCTCCACGTGTGTGTGTGTGTGTGTGTGACCAAGAATGTAGAGAACGGAGAGGCAGTTTGAAAGGAACAATGTCCTAACCACTATTTTTCAGTGTTGACTTTGCTGGCACTCTCTGTTTAATTCAGGCCTGCTATTAAGATGGAATTGCTGTCTTAGGCCGAAAGATAGCTATTTCTAGTCCTGAACCGGATGGGATGCCTTTCCGATCAGCAGAAGCATATGCACACCAGTAAGTCTCATTGAGGTAACTCTGCTGACCAGCTGTAGATTAAAGAGTATTTTTACTTCCTCACCAGATTTTCTAGTGTATCATTTGAAATTCTTGTAATAGGGGAGCACAAGTCCTTCACAAGCACAGAGTATGTAGTGCAAGGCTTCCCAGCAATACAAAAACAATAAGTTCTTGGATATCATTTGATCTCCGAATATCTGAATTTCTGCCAAGTGACAATGTGAACCCTTTGCATGATATAATCTATTAACACTGAGATACTGAAAGGCAAATTAAGATTCAGTTATTTGAAACAGCTGTTGCAGCGCTGTCTTCCTGCATACCTAGATAATTAATCTAACCTTCGTGACATGCTAGATGTCTATGGACTGGAACCCAGCCAGCACTATGCCATGGCTCAAAAATGGCTCTCCTAGTGATCCAAATGCATGCAGACAGGCCTTCCTTGCCAATAACAACATGTCAGTGACAAGTTTATCTATGTATCATGAGTAATTACCTTGTTTTCACATCAATTGCCCGTATATTATTGGTGTAGCTATTGCAAATTGCATGAGTTCATTACCAGGGCTAGTCCTGAGGAAGGTGAACCTCTTAAAATGCTTCTACTCTGACAGTTAATAGAAATCCACAGTTTTGGAACTTGTGTGGCGAGTGCAAATGCGTTTTCTCCCTCGGATTTCATTTTTCCTCTGGCATATCAATGCACGTTGATGCACTCTCAACAAGGAAACAACTTCTAACACAAGTTCAGTAATTGCTTCGGTTGCCTTGGTTAATTCCTTATTTGTCCATGCAAGGTTCCACATTAGGAACCACCACACAGAAAAAAGATTTAGGCGTCATCGTAGATAATACATTGAAACACTCCACCCAGTGCAGCAGCAGAATGCACATAGAACATAGGAATCATAAGGCAAGGAAAGGAGAATAAAACCAAGGATATTTTATAATGCCTCTGTATTGTTCCATGGTGTGACTGCACCTTGAATATTGTATGAAATTCTGGTCGTGATATCTTAAAAAGGATATAGCAGAATTAGAAAAGGCACAGAAAAGAGCCACCAAAATGGTAAAGGGGATAGTAGGATATCCATATGAGGAAAGGCTTAAAAAATTAGGACTCTTCAACTTGGAAAAGAGACAGTTGAGGGGAGAAATGATAGAGGTCTATAAATTAATGAATGGAGTAGAAAAGGTAAACATAAATAGGTTGTTTACTCCATCAACATGTAGAAAGACTAGGGGACATGCAATGAAGCTACAATATAACCCATTTAATAGTAATAAGAGAAAATATTCTTTCATTCACTCAACACGTAATCAAACTCTGAAATTCATTACCAGAGGATGTAGAAAAAGCTGTTAGTGCAGCTGGGTATAAAAAAGGTTCCTGGAGGAAAGGTCCATAAACCACTATTAAAGAGGACCAGGGAAATCCACTGCTTAACAAAGGACAAGCATTATGAAACCTGTGTGCCTTTTTAGGAACCTGTCAGTTACGTGTAGCCTGGATTGGCCACTGTTGGAAACAGGATACTGGGCTTGATGGACCTTGGTCTGACCCAGTATGGCATTTCTCTTATTTTTATGTGCACTAAATTTTAGCAGGACTGCATTCAAAGCAAAGACCTGGCTGTTTATGAACATATTTGCCTATTGGTGTATTTTTTTTTTAGATTGCTAAATGGCCTGATGGCCTTCCTATTAAAAAGGGGTGGAGTGAGCACAAGCTGAAAAATTATCCAGATAATGCAATATTCATTTGTTGTGCAGATGTTTAGTGTGTAGTTCAGAACTGCTGAATACTAGATATACACTACACAGTGTCAGCATCATAACTGTATAAGGTTACCAGATGTCCCTGATTTTTGGGGATTGTCCACGATTTTCGAGCTATGTCCCTGACTCCCACCTCTTTATTTATTTATTTAGCTGTACTTATATACCACTTTTCACCAGGTCAAAGCAGTTTACAGTAAACAATAAGAGATATGTTAAACAGGTCATAAGATATTTACAGGGGTTATACATTCAACATGGGCTCAACTTATCCGCATTCCTGACCGGGTATGTATCAGGCTTTCCCAACTTATTTACAATGCTCCTTCATCTCTCGTTTTCAGACTTGTCTGATAATCAACGTGTTCATGGATTCATTGGGTGGTTCTTGGATCTGTGTCAACGTGTTCTCTGACTAGGTGTGTCTTTAATTGTTTTCAAAGTGAGGAGAGGTCCTTGTTGTTCCAGATTTTGGTTGGGAGTGAATTCCATAGGGACGGGCAGGGACGGATTTACCTATACGCCAACTACGCCGTGGCGTAGGGCCCACAGCTGACAAGGGCCCACAAAAATTGAAAAAAGTGTTAGCCTTCTTAAAATTAAATTTAAAAAAAAAAACTCTGGCTGCCGCCGCGGCAGCATGGACTGTCCCGCAGGGCACCCTCTGCCCGGCTGAATCCGTCCGTCCTCCCCTCCCTCCCTCCATGCCGGCTTTGAGAGGCGCGAAGGGAGAGTGTCTCCCTCGCGTCTCTGTTAAGCCCGCAGGGGCTAATGGGAAATTTCCCATCAGCCCTGCGGGCTTAACAGAGACGCGAGGGAGACACTCTCCCTTCGCGCCTCTCATAGCCTGCACGGAGGGGCTCAGCCGTCGCGGAGGGAGGAAGGGAGGGATTCAGCCAGGCAGAGGGGGCCCCGCGAGTCAGTCCATGCTGCCGCGGCGGCAGCGGTAGCAGCCAGCGTTTTATTTTTTTTATTAAATTTTACTTTAGGCCGATGGGGGGGGGGTAGGACTGGTAATGGGCTATTGGGGGGGCTGGGACTGGAAATGGGCTGGGGGGGTTAAGACTGGAGGTGGGCTGATGGGGTTAGGAATTGAAAACGTCTGATCTCAGTTCGGCGTCATTAAGAACTGGTAATGGACTATGGGGGGGTTAAGACTGGTAATGGGCTGTGGGCTGATGGGGGCTGTCTGGTAATGGGCTATGGGGGGCTAGGACTGGAAATGGGCTGGGGGGGTTAAGACTGGAGGTGGGCTGATGGGGTTAGGACTGGTAATGGGCTGTGGGCTGTTGAGGGGGGGTTAGAACTGGTAATGGGCTATGGGGGGGTTAAGACTGGTAATGGGCTGTGGGCTGATGGGGGGGGATAGAACTGGTAATGGGCTATGGGGGGCTGACTGGAAATGGGTTGATGGGGTTAGGACTGGAAGTGGGCTGTGGGCTGATGGGGGGGGTAGGACTGGCAATGGCCTATGGGGGGCTGACTGGAAATGGGTTGATGGGCTTAGGACTTGAGGTGGGCTGATGGGGTTATGACTGGTAATGGGCTGTGGGCTGATGGGGGGTTAGGACTGGCAATGGGCTATGGGGGGCTGACTGGAAATGGGTTGATGGGGTAGGACTGGAAGTGGGCTGATGGGGGTGTAGGACTGGTAATGGGTTATAGGGGGGGCTTAAACTGAAAATGGAGTGATGGGGGGTTAGGACTGTAAGTGGGTTGATGGGGGGGCTAGGACTGGTATTGGGTTGGGGGGTTGCTAGGACTGGAAATGGCCTGATGGGTGGCTAGGACTGGAAATGGGCTGATGCAGGGACTAGAAGGGAATGGATGCTTGGTGAGGCTGGAACTAGAAGGGAGCTGATGTTGGGGGAGGATTAGAATGGGATGGGGCTGGAAGAGTAAAATGGAGAAGGGAAAAATATTTTGTGTGGGAGGGATAAAAAATCTACAATTGGCCGGGTATTTGGAGAGTAAGTGGGGATTGAGGATGGAGGGGTAAAATTTGAGTGGATGAAATAGGAATGAGGAAAGAGCAAAAGGAGAAAGATTAGTATGTTAAAGCAGATGTAGAGAGAGAATGGAAAAAAACTAGAAGAGAGAAGAAAGGACAAATGGACAGCAGACGATGGAGAGTTAGCAGAAGACACGAAGAAACCAGAAGAAAGTGTCTGGAGCAATTGCAGCTGAAAAAAATGCACAAAAGGTAGAAAAATATCGCTTTATTTTAAATTTATTAATTGGAATATGTCAGCTCTGGTAAATGTGCATCATTAACGTCTGCGCTTTGTTTAGTACAAGAGCAAATTAATGTATAGTTTTATTTCTACAGTGTTGTACATTCCAAGTTTGGCTTTTGGGATTGCCAGTTTAATTATTGTCTTCCTGTTTCTAAATTGTGATTACTTGTTTGGTGATGGTCTATGTTCTGCATGTGTAACTTAGCTGAGGTGTTCTGTTTATATAATTCCTATTTGACATTGCCACTTGTTCTCTTTCCCCAGTAGGTCATGTATTGTTGTTCTCTGAAATGTATTGGTTTAATATTTGCAGTGTTGCCTTTTGATTGGTAGAGTATGGTGCTTTGTGAGTCCTGGTAGTGCTGTTAGGATACGGCGGGTTTGCTATGGGTTCTAAATGGGCAGTGTTTGTAGTAGTTCCTAATGTGTCTGGCAGTTGGCACTGGATTATAGTAATGTAGAAATCTTTTAGTCTTTCTTTATCCATACACTCATTAAAAGGCACGTTTACTAAAAGTTAGTATTTGGTAACATTATGCAAATATTTATGCAAATGAGGTCCCTTATGCAAATGAGGCCCAGCACCCCCCTTGGGCCGCCCCTGCTGGGGGCCCACAATTTTTGTTGGTGTAGGGCCTCACTCAAGGTAAATCCGGCCCTGGGGACGGGGCATAGAGCTCAAATGCACGGGTGCATGTTTGGAGATTATACTTTTCCTTGCATGTGGTACAGTCAGAACATTGTTAGTGGTCTGCCTTTTTGGTCTTCCAGAGCTCGATTGTGGTAGTAGGGTGTGAAGATGCAATGTTGGTTGTTGGTGTAGTGCTTTGTGAATCAGTATTAAGGATTTGTTCTTGATCCGAGCTTGCAACGGCAGCCTCTTGTCCCTGATTCTAGCAATAGCAACATAGAGGGTCGAAAAAACATTTTATTTTCATTCTAGTGATTGAAATATGTAAGTTTTTAGAATTTACATTCACTATCTTTACATCTTGCACAGTAAAGAGGAAATGCATCACTATTTCTATTTCTCCATTGATTTCTCTGCTTGGAAGTGACATTGTAGCTGTCATGGGATGGATGGGGGGGAACAGCACACCTCCTCCTACACACCTTCTAGCTCAACGCTGGAGTGAAGGGTGTACCTTCCTTCCCTCCTTCCCCGCAAAAAATCTGGTAAACGTATGACTGTACTACCTATATAATCAGTGCTGCCACCTATATGGATAGCAGTACTCAATATCTAAATCAGGGGTCTCAAACTCCAGTCCTGGAGGGCCGCAAACCAGTCAGGTTTTCAGGGTATCCCTAATGAATATGCATAAGACATATTTGCATACAATGGGAGCAGTGCATGCAAATATATCTCATGCATATTCATTAGGGATACCCTGAAAACCTGACTGGTTTGCGGCCCTCCAGGACTGGAGTTTGAGACCCCTGGATGGAGAAAAACAGTGGGCAAAACTGAAAGGGGATATTTTAAGGGAAACCAACCTTTTTGTTAAAATGGTAAATAAAGGTAAAAGGAAAAGGAGACCGCTATGGTTTTCGAAAGAAGTAGCTGAAAAAGTGAAGAAAAAGAGGGAGGCCTTCATGAAATACAAAAGATCACAGAGAGGAAGACAGGCATCTGTATTTGGAAAAACTTAGAGAAGCTAGCAAAGTAGTCAAGAAGGCAAAGATTCAAAAGGAGGAGGAAATAGCCAATGCAATAAAATGGGGGGATAAGACATTTTTCAGATATATTAGTGAGAAGAGGAAGGGCAAAAGTGGTATTGTCAGACTCAAGGGTGCAGGGGAGGAATATGTAGAAGCTGATAAGGATAAAGCGGAATTGCTTAACAAATATTTTTGTTCTGTGTTCACAGATTAAGAACCAGGAGCAGGACCTCAGAAAACACCCACAAATAGGAACAGAAGGGAGGGACATCTTGAACAATTTTCAGAAGACTGTGTTCGTGAGAAACTAGCTCAACTTAAAGTAGACAAAGCGATGGGACCGGATGGGATACACCCTAGAATACTGAGGGAACTTGGGGACGTTCTAGCAGCTCCACTGACTGACCTTTTCAATGCCTCGTTGGAGTCGGGAGTGGTGCCAAAGGACTGCAGAGAGGCTCATGTGGTGCCTTTACACAAAAGCGGAAGTAAGGATGTGGTTGAAAACTACAGGACGGTTAGTTTAACTTCGGTGGTGAGTAAATTATTGGAAACGCTGCTGAAAGAGAAAATAGTGAGGGTTCTGGAGTCCAGTGGATTACAGGATCCGAGGCAGCATGGATTCACCAGAGGCAGGTCTTGTCAGACAAATCTGATTGATTTCTTTGACTGGGTGACCAGGGAGTTGGACCGAGGCAGAGCCCTAGATGTGGTGTATTTAGGTTTCAGTAAAGCCTTTGGGGCATGTTTACTAAAACCCCGGTAAAGTGCGAGCCGCGGTAGAGTGCGGGTGCCATATAAGGAGTGGGCGTTCCGTCCTGAAAAAGGAAAGGCGGAATTTACATATGCGCTAAGGTGCGCGGCGCCCATGTGCGCCCCGCACCTTAGCGCATGGGATAGCTGCGCGAGAGGCATAAGTGGCGCGCTGAAGTGAAAGACATAGAGCAGAGCCACAGCACAATGGTTAAGACACTAACCAATGGTGCAGGGATCATGGGTTCAATCCCCCACAGTACCCAATGAAGACAGCTGGCTGAGGCATCAATTTATGAGGCACAGAAGGCGGCACACTGATGGCCATAAGGCGGCACGCTAATGATTTTGGAGGCATTTTAATGTTGGCAGGCATATGGCAGTGCGCTGATGTACAAGCTCAGGAACAGAACCACAGCACAATAGTTAAGGCACTGACCAATGATTCAGGGGTTCAAGCCTGGCTGAGGCATAACATATTATGGGGAAGATTGCTTTAGGAGGCATTTTATTTTTATTGTAATTATCATGAATAGCAAACGCACTCTCAAATCGTGTTAACATAAGGCGCCCTATAAGGCACATTTTAAAGTGCACTGTCCGCCAAGGCACCCTAGAATGTTGCTTATAGGGCACTTTAGAGGGTGCCGTATGAGGTACCGCAAGGTCAGAGTACTGTTTTTGATGGCAGCACTGTGCAGTTTAAGGAATGCAAAGCATAAGTAGGTGCGCTGACATGCAAGGAGGAGCAGCAGTGGAGCACAATGGTTAAGGCGCTGACTGCTGATACAGGGGTCATGAGTTTGCTTCCCAGGGTGCCTAATACGTAAGGCTGGCTGTGGCATCAGCTTTGCAATGTACATATTTTCTGCTCCAGCACCTTATGTTTATTTTATTAATTGCTGCCAGCAAACACGCCCTCACGTGCCGTAATTGAAGGTGCCGTATAAGGCACCCTATAAGGCACTCCATAGGGCACATGATAAAGTGCACTGTCCGCCACGGCACCCTAAAATGTACCCTATAGGGCACCCTATAAGTTGCGTCACAGGAAAATGTACAGTGCCCCTTATATGGACAGAAACCATAAGGTGCCCTATAGGGCGCCCTATAAAGCGCCCTCATAGGCACCTTATGGGTACAGTACGCTGAGGGTGTATTTGCTGGCAGCAAAATATGTACAGTAAAAAACAGATAATGCTTTGGACAACCCTATCAAATAACCCCACTGTGGGTCTGAACCCATGCCCTCTGGCGTCACAGGCAGTGATGTAACCATTGAGCTACAGCTCTAAAGCTACTAGCATGCCCCTGGCTGGCTGCAGAGAGCCTGCACGTCACCACACAGACAGTCTGCTGCAGTCACCAGGATAGGGTTAGCCCACCCATACCCATGATGCACTGCACATGCAAATCAGCTGTCCACAGATGAACACAAGATGGGCAATGCATCCCCACAGCACCTCGGCCTGGTAGAGGGAAGTGACCATGTGCACCCACACACCACCTCGGCCTGGTAGGGGGTACTGACCGTATGTTTTACTGGCACAGAGTAGCTACACACCGTCACATTGTGCGGGCACTGTGCTCACCCTGAGGGTGTGGTGAGGCACCCAGGACCAGGTCCACAACACCTTCCATGGCTGAATGAGGCCCTGCCAGAGGTCCAAAGCAGTGTTAATGTGTGAGATAGGTAGTTTTTGCACAAACACCTTGGATATCTCTGTCTGTTTCAGTCAGGTGTAGCCCCCATGGACCACCACCACCTCCTCCTTTTCCTCCCCCCCCCCCCCCCCCGGGCCAAGGGCATCAAACAGGGTCTCCCATCAATAGATCCACATTCTACCTCCCTGCAAAGGTGGCAGTAGAGGGGACCATCAACCCCAGGTCCTGCTGAGGAACAGACACCCCACAGGGCAGTCAATGCAGCTCTATGCACATCCATAACACAATAGCAGACAGACATTAGGCCTGGATATGGTGAGCTGCATCCCACCACTATCTGATATTCTCCTGCAGCAAGTCATCAGCCACTGCACCCCACAAGCTGCTCCATCAAGACACATACCAGCTGCAAACAGTGTGCTAGTTAGTCCACAGTGCATGCTCCCAGTGGAGATGCATGCACCCAGAACTGGGATGTCAGCACACAGCAAGCAGTTAATTCAGTGATTGGGCCCCAAAAGAAAACCCATATCTATCACATGAGAAAAATACTATATAGCACTATGGGGGTGCCTAGCCATGCTGTGGTCACTGCACAGTCAGGGTGAGAGTGATTTCTCAGCTGGACATACTGAGGTCACCCTGTCTGTGTAGGTGGTTGCCGGGCACTAAAATGTCCCAGTCAGTGCCCTATGCCCTATGCAGATGCACCCTGGCCAGGCCACCCTGTCCGGCCTATACCCATCGTACCTTGCTCCTCATTATGCACATTGGCAGCCCAATACTGGCAACATTGCTGGCAGTGTGGGCTGTGGCAGGTGTTTGCAGCTACCACACACTGGATAGACAGACAGCCACCCCCACACCTATGCCAGCATTGTGCTACTATAGAGGAGTCCAGCAGCCATACCCACCACACCAGTCCTGGGCACAGTACAGGCATGGATATGGTACGCAATACTGTTGGGGGTCACTCCCCAGGGTGGTAAACACTGTCAGAGACCAGACCTGCAGCGCACACACCGCAGACATCACAATGATTGTTATGGTGGAGATCAATGAGCAAAATGTGCTTAACGTAGGAATTGATATCTGCCAGTTATCATGGGCAACGTTTGATAGCTGTGTACCATATACCCAGGTGTAGGGTGGCATTGCTAAGGTATGCAACTGCTAGTATTGGGAGATACAGGCGGGGCCCAATGTCCTGCCTCTCCAGGAGGCATTGGCCAATGGGGCCTGTGGTTGTGTGTGTGGGTGTGTCTGGCCCTGTTGGCTGCTGCTTTACGGCAGAGTGTCCCAACTCCAGTCCTGGTGTTCCAATCACTGTTCAGGTTTTCATGCTGTCCCTCATAAATATGCATGAGCTACATCAGCATTACATGGGGGTGGTGCATAGATATGCAGCACAGGCATCTTAATTAGAGGCAGCATGGATCCTGAATGGTGTGGGGCCCTCCAGGACTGCATTTGGGAGACTCTGCTCTAGGTAATGCGGCTGTTTATGATGTCTGTGTTTGGTGTGGTAAAATATAGGCGTGTGAACCATGCATATGTTCTCAGCAATAAAGGTTTCTCCTTACTATCACGGTTTAGTTGTAGGAAAAATATGTGGACTGGATTGGCAGTAGCCCCAGCTGGGCTTTGAACCTATGACCTTCTGTTTCTGCACATGCTGTCTGTGTGCACTGCACCACCTTGTTGCCACAGATGTGTTGTGTTCCCTGGGGAGTCCATGACTGTACATCCGACAGAGCCTGTCTGTTGCGGTGGACGGTGCCAGCCTGCACAGGCCTAGGCCACTGTCTGCTGTGGTTTGCAGCCACTGCCCCCTCCACCACCTGTACCCTTCCGCCAACATGCAGACATGTCCCTATCTGGGAAAAAGCATATGACCTGATTGAGTTGTGGCACTCCAAGACTGAATTTTGGGGACTCGGCTGTAGGTAATGCCCATTGTTATGGTTTGTGTGAGGTGTAGGGTAAAATATAGGTGTTGGAACCATGCTTATGTTCTCTGCCATAAAGGAGTGTCTGTACTATCACTGTTTAGTGGTGGGTAAAACTATGGGGACTGGGTTGGCAGGAGCCCCAGCTGGGATTTGAACCTGTGACCCTCTGGTCCTTCAGGCACTGGCTGTGCCCACTGCACCACACTGTGGCCACAGAAATATTGCAGTTACTGGAGATAGGAAACCTGGCCACACGAGTCAGACACCCTGCTCTGCACAATTTTACTGTGGGCTCGTTTACCTTGTATGGGGACAAAGGTGCAATTAAACCTCAAAACTGACCTCCAAAAATGGGGAAAAAACCAAAAACAAGCTGGGCAACAGTGATATCAATGGGCAACATGACAAACACTCCCAGGAAAGCTCCATTAAAATGCAGTGCTTTTTGAACGAGTCTACGGAGCGTAGACCCTTCCAAAAATCATTTCTTTTTTCTGGAGCTTTCCTGGGAGTGTTTTTCATGGTTGCCCATTAATATCACTGTTGCCCAGCTGGAGTATAATTTATTTGGAATTTTTGTGGTCATTTTCATTTTATTTTTGCTATTTTGTTCTGTGCACCTGTATCATACTGCTCACGTTTTGCAGGTTTCCCCGGTTTTGCTGTACATTGCTGACGGAAATGGTTTCTCTTCCCTTTAAATCGGCTCTAATGCGAGGGTTTCACTCGCGGTATTTTTTGGGCCGAAATTCAGCCCCGCTCCTGTGCGGGGAGCCTCTCCCCTCCCACTCTCCACCCATTGACCCCGTCCCCCCGCCCCTCGGGAGCCTTCCTCCGCCCTCCGTAAGCGTTTCCCCGCCTCTATCGCACATCAGCGCCCCGCACACGTGTGCCGGCCTGTTAATGTGACGCGCACGCGTGCGCGGCGCTTAAGAGCACTTAAGTGCATCATTAGCGTACACTCTTGTGCGCCGCGCACGTGTGCGCGGTTTAGTAAACATACCCCTTTGACACTGTTCCTCACAGGCGACTTATAAATAAACTGAGCACCCTGGGGATGGACCCTAAAGTTACTACTTGGGTTAGAAATTCGTTGGGTGGGAGGCGAAAAAGAGTACAGTAAATGGAGCTCAATCTGAGGAGAAGGAAGTTACCAGTGGTGTGCCCCAGGGATCTGTCCTTGGTCCGATTCTTTTTTTTTTTTTTTTATTAGAATGAATAGCCAAACAGTTCAAAGTACAGACCATTACATAGCTCATATAAACAAATAGACACAATCCAACTAATTCCAACATAACCCTTATACACAGCAAAATGCATGCTTATGAAATACAGCGCCCCTTGATAACAGCATGCTACACCAACATCTCTTATCCCTAACATCTGATGTATCCACTCTCCTCTAATTCTTAACTGTCCCTTGACATCATTTAGGCTGCACTCTTGAGATGAGGTGTCTTCTTGGCAGCTGCATCACCCCAAAACCATTCACCCTCCATTATTCCCCTTACTGTTTGGGATTTTGCAATTGACTTTCCCCTCCAAGCCTCCCATTTCCTCTGCCAAGGAGTACCTCCAGACAACAAGATTGTAGGAATACCTAAGTCCTTACAGACTATACATATAAACCCATACAACCACTGTATAGAAAATGATGCCCGTCACCCCATCGAAAAAACGTTCACTATCCATATGCAACCAGTCCCCTCCCCCCTTGCTGTTTTTTAATACAAATAGATGAACTCTGATAACTAACTCAGTACAGCACAGGCCCTCCAACCATGGATAGCCGCTGGCAACCTACAACACTTACCCCCCAACCACTCCCCTTACCGCACTCCCCCCTTGATTCCACCCCCCCTCCTATACTCCCTTCCCTACTCATCCCCCTCCCCCTCCTCCTATTCCAACCCCTCCCCCTACCCTCTCCCCCCACCCACCCTCTCCTAATTGCCTACTACTATCGTAACACTAAACTGCACCCCTTTCCCCCCCTACCCCCACCACCCCCGCCTCTCCCATACCATCTCTTAACCATTTCCACACCCCCTCCCACCGTTGCTCCATTCTCCCCCCTTCCCCCGTTTTTCCCCTGTAATTTTATACATAAGATAAAGATCGGACAACCTCCTCGCATAACTGCTCATAGAAGGTAGAACCGACTTGTTCCAATGCTTTGCTATTTCACTCCTGGCCGCTGTGACACAATGCCAAATAATGCTCCAATCCCCCTCCCACTGCCCATCCTTCTTTTGCAGGAGACACACTTCAGGAGTCAACGTTATTGGTTCCCTCACAATGTTGTTAACTATTTCCCCTATGCTCCCCCAATAACTTTGAACCACAGGACAAGACCACCACATAAGAACATAAGAACATAAGATATGCCATACTGGGTCAGACCAAGGTCCATCAAGCCCAGTATTCTGTTTCCAACAGTGGCCAATCTAGGTCATATGTACCTAGCAGTTTCCCCAAGAGACACAAGTTCCACAATGCTTGTACTGGGTCAAGCATTGATATCTTCGGTCACTTCTTAATAATGGTTTATGGACCTTTCCTCCAGGAACTTGTCCAAACCCTTTTTTAAACCCAGCTACACTAACAGCCTTTACTACATCCTCCGGTAACAAATTCCAGAGTTTGATTACAAGTTGAGTGAAAAAATATTTTCTTTTATTAGTCTTAAATAGTTTACCCTGTAGCTTCATTGCATGTCCCCTAGTCTTTCTATATTCTAATAAGGTAAACAATCGATCTACGTTTACCCGTTCCACTCCGTTCATTAATTTATAGACTTCTATCATATCTCCCCTCAGCCGTCTCTTTTCCAGTTTAAAGAGCCCTAACCTTTTTAGCCTTTCTTCATAGGAGTATCCTTCCAACCCCTTTACCATTTTGGTGGCTCTACTCTGTACCTTTTCTAAAATCGCTATATCCTTTTTAAGATACGGAGACCAGAATTGCACACAATATTCAAGGTGCGGTCTCACCATGGAACGATATAGAGGCATTATAATATCTTTTGTTTTATTTTCCATTCCTTTCCTTATCATACCTAGCATTCTATTTGCTCTCTTGGCCGCCGCTGCACACTGGGCCGAGGGTTTTAACATGGTATCCACAATGACGCCTAAATCTTTTTCCTGGGTGGTGGTTCCTAATGTGGAACCTTGCATCGTGTAACCATAGTTTGGGTTGTTCTTCCCTAGGTGCATAACCTTGCATTTGTCCACATTAAATTTCATCTGCCATTTTGATGCCCAGTCTTCCAATTTATCAAGATCCTCTTGCAAATTTTCACAATCCTCTTGGGTTTTAACAACTTTAAATAGTTTTGTGTCATCTGCAAATTTGATAACCTCATTCGTTATTCCACTTTCCAGGTCATTTATGAATATGTCAAAAAGCAGCGGACCCAGCACAGATCCCTGGGGTACACCACTATTCACCTTTCTCCATTGGGAAAATTGGCCATTTAGCCCTACCCTCTGCTTTCTATCTTTTAACTAGTTACTGATCCACAATAGTACATTGCCTCCTATCCCATGACTCTTTAGTTTTGCCAAAAGTCTCTGATGAGGAACCTTGTCAAAGGCTTTCTGAAAGTCCAGATACACAATATCAACCGACTCAACTTTGTCCACCTGTTTATTCACTCCTTCAAAAAAACATAACAGATTAGTAAAACAAGATCTTCCTTGTCTAAAGCCATTTTGGCTGTCTCCCATTAGGTTGTGACTATCTACATGCTGAGTAATTTTATTCTTTATGATGGTTTCTACCATTTTTCCCGGTACTGACGTCAGGCTCACCGGTCTGTAGTTTCCCGGATCACCCCTGGAACCCTTTTTATAAATTGGTGTTACATTGGCGATCCTCCAATCTTCAAGTATTAGAGATGATTTTAATGATAGTTCACAGATTACTGATAGCAGTTCTGCAATCTCATATTTCAGTTCTTTCAACACCCTTGGATGTATACCATCCGGCCCAGGTGATTTGCTACTCTTCAGTTTATCTATTAGTTGTAAGACATCTTCCCGATGTATCGATATTTCCTTCAATTCTTCCGCACCTTTAAATACCACTTCAGTCATGGGTAACATCCCTACATCTTCCTCAGTAAAGACCGAAGCAAAGAATTCATTCAGTCTCTCCGCTATTGCCTTGTCGCCTCTTAGTGCTCCTTTAACCCCTTATCATCTAATGGACCAACTGACTCTCTCACAGGTTTTTGCTATGAATGTACTTGAAAAGGTCTTTATTTCGCGTTTTTACTTCCGCAGCAAGCTTCTTCTCAAATTCTCTCTTTGCCTGCCTTATCAATGCCTTGCATTTGACTTGCCAGTGCTTGTGCTGTTTCCAGGTTTCGTCGTTTGGCTCTTTTTTCCATTTCCTGAAAGATGCTTTTTTGGCAACAACAGCCTCTCTGACCTCACCTTTAAACCATGCTGGCAGTTTTTTGGACTTCCTTCCACTTTTTTTAAAGCGTGGAATACAGCTGGTCTGGGCTTCCGAGATAGTATTTTTCAACAACACCCAAGCTTGATGTACGTCTTTAACCTTCGCAACTGCTCCTTTTAGTTTTTTCTTAACTGTTTTCCTCATTTTATCATAGTCTCCCTTTCGAAAGTTAAAAGGTAGTACTGTGGATTTCCTTACTATCCCTCCTCCACTAATTAAATCAAAGGTGATCGTGCTATGATCACTATTGCCAAGTGGCCCCAACACCCTTATCTCTTGCACTAGATCTGGTGTTCCACTAAGGACTAGGTCTAATATGGCTTCCCCTCTCGTCGGTTCATGCACCAGCTGCTCCAAGAAGCAGTCATTTATTTCATCTAGGAAATTTATCTCCCTAGCATGTCCTGACGTGACACTGACCCAGTCGATACCGGGGTAATTGAAATCACCCATTATTATTACTGCGCTGTAATTTTTGTTAGCTTCCTTGATTTCTTTGAGCATTTCATCATCCATTTGGTCATTCTGGCCAAGTGCTCGATAGTACACCCCCACTGCCATCGCCTTCCCCCTTTTATATGGAATTTCAATCCATATAGATTCTACAGCAGATTTTGTTTCCTGCAAAACTTTAATCCTTTCTGAGTCAATGCCCTCTCTAACATAGAGCGCAACCCCTCCACCAATTTGATCAGCTCTATCATTACGATATAGTTTGTACCCAGATATCACAGTGTCCCACTGGTTGTCCTCCTTCCACCATGTCTCAGATATTCCAATCATATCTAACCTTTCATTTAGTGCTATATAGTCTAACTCTCCCATCTTATTCTTTAGACTTCTAGCATTTGCATACAAGCATTTTAGAGAATGTATTTTATTCATGTTAATTTGGCTATTGTTAGACATGGGTAAATTGGGATCTTTAAGCTCTGTCTGCTCCATACTTGAGAGCATTTGGGCTACTTTACTCTTTTGTGGAACCTCTCTGCTTTTGGTAGTATCCTTCAAGGATACATTCTTCCGAACCATCCGCTCTTGGGCGACTGTCGGCTTTCCCCTAATATCTAGTTTAAAATCTGCTCTATCTCCTTTTTAAAGGTTAATGCCAGCAGCCTGGTTCCATCCCGGTTAAGGTGAAGCCCATCCCTTCGGAAGAGCCCCTCCTTTCCCCAGAATGTTCCCCAGTTCCTAACAAATCCAAAACCCTCATCTCTGCACCATTGTCTCATCCACGCATTGAGACTCCGGACCTGCCTTTTGGGTCCTGCGCGTGGAACAGGAAGCATTTCGGAGAATGCTACCCTGGAAGTTCTGGATTTCAACTTCCTACCTAAAAGCCTAAATTTTGCCTCCAGAACCTCCCTACCACATTTTCCTATGTCATTGGTACCGACATGTACCAAGACAGCAGACTCCTCCCCAGCACTATCTAAGACCTTATCTAGGTGGCACATGAGGTCCGCTACCTTCGCACCAGGCAGGCATGTTACCAGGCGATCCTCACGTCCACCAGCCACCCAGCTATCTACATGCCTAATGATCGAATCACCAACTATAACGGCTGTCCTAACCCTTCCCTCATGGGCACATGGCCCTGGAGAAACTTCCTCGGTGCGAGAGGGATTTTACATCACCTGGAGGACAGGTCCTAGTTACAGGATCACTTCCTGCCACACCAGGGTGATGCTCTCCTGTCACGTGACCTCTCTCCTCCATGGCAACAGGGGTGCTGCCAGACTGGAGGTGGGACTTCAGGACTATATCCCTGTAGGTCTCATCTGTGTACCTCTCTGTCTGTCTTATGTTTTCCAAGTCTGCTACTTTAGCCTCTAGAGAACGGACTTGTTCCCTGAGAGAAAAGAGCTCCTTGCACCTAGTGCACACGTAAGACCTCTCACCAACTGGGAGAAAATCATACATGTGACACTCAATGCAAAAGACTGGAAAGCCCCCATCCCGCTGCTGGACTGCTGTCTGCATCTTAGTTTAAGTTTGTGTCTAGATCTTTAAGTTCTTACTTACTAGGGGTTGCTATGGGTATTTATACCAATAAAACTGTACCTAATACGTTTAATATACCTTGTTCACCTGAAGCTTAATTAATCTCAGGTCCTTAGTGTATGACTGATTTGGGTAATGAGCTTCACCTGAAAGCACCTCCTGTCTTTTAAGATGTTTAAGTACCTATAAAGCTATGATTATCTCAGGGGTGGGAGGGAGGGAAATAACACTTATTAAAAGAGGGCTGCTACACAGTACCCTGTCTTGTGCTGCTGAGGTAAGCTAAATTCTGATTTGATTTAAATTATAGCTCTTAGCTGCTGCTAGGCTCTAACTTCTTATGAAATTTAAACTACAAGCTCTCTGCTGGGTACTAAATTTAACCAGAAAGCTCTCTTCTGTGTGTTAAATTTAAACTAAAAGTACTTTGCTATTACTTGGCCCTGAGTGACTATTAAATTTAAACTACAAACTCTCTGCTGGGTATGAAATGTAACCAGAAAGCTCTCCTCTGTGTTTTAAATTCAAACTTTAATTGCTGCTACTAGGCCCTAACTGATCCAACAAAAAACAGTGGGTTCACAGATTAAGTAGCTTTAATACAAAGAATTCTTTTTAGAAAATTACCAGAAGTATATACTCACAGTTGCAGATTTCTCTCCAAAAGTAACAGTCCCCCTTTCTAGTCCTTCAAGACATCCATGTGCCCTCCCCCCCACAGTGCCGCCAACAGTCCTTCGACTGCAGCACCCCCGCTTTATGTAACTGCTGCAGAGTGAGATACCACCTACTCAGTACTTTAAAACCATTCTCACGCAGGGCCGTAGCTATAGAAAACTTAGCAACTCCCCGCGCCACTTCCTCCCAAACCTCCACCTCCCACTCCACCCCCAAATCCCTTTCCCATACTTCCATATAGCTCAATTTTCCCACTCCCCTTGCTATTAACCCTTTATATATTCTTGACAGCATGCCCTTCTGCCCCAATGACCCCAAACAGGCTCCCTCAAACCAGCTCATACCCCCCTCTTCCCCCCTCCCCTTCCACTTCATACTTAGCAATGATATCATTTGCATATACGCATACCGATCTACCTCCTGTAACCCATACAAATCCAGAATACCTTCAAAGCCTCTTATCTCCTGCCCCACTATAATCTGTGACATCTGACTCAACCCCTGTTCTGCCCATCTCCGCAAGATTCCGCTACTAAGCCGCACTCCCGTTGCGCAACATGCCTGAAGGGACATAGTAATTGACCATTTCTTATCCCCCACCATTCGTTGCCAGACATTTAAAGTATGCCCCACAAAGGGATTACTCCCCCGCTCCCCCTTCCCCACCCAGATTAGCCTTTCCAACTCTCCAGGCCTAAAACCAGCCAACTCCATCCTCACCCAGTGCTTAAAAGGTTCCCTTAACCATGCATACACCCCCCTAATCTGCGCAGCCTTGTAATATAACGGAAAGTTGGGAACCCCCATCCCTCCCTCTGTCCCCTGTGTTTGCAATGTCTGGGCCACCACTCTGGGTCTTTCCCCCCCCCCCCCCGATGAAACCCTCCACCTGCCTTTGTACCTTTTTAAGCACTCTACTTGGTATCTCTATGGGTAGCACTTGAAAGTAGAACAGAAACTGAGGGAGCAGCATCATCTTAGTAATTGCCATTCGACCAAACCAAGAGTAGTACCCCCTGCTCCATCCCGCCAACTGCACCTCCACTTGTCCTAATACCCTTTTATAATTTAACTCAAATAATTCCTCAAGGTCACTTCCCACCTGTACCCCCAGGTACCTAATCGATTTCCGCGCCCATTTAAAAGGAAACCGCTGTTGAAGTTCCCTCTGCTGCTCCTCCCCTCCCACTATATTTAAAATCTCAGATTTCCCCCAATTTATGCGAAACCCTGCCACCTCTCCATATTCCTGGATCTCCTCCATTATAGCGGATAAGGACTCCCCCGGTTTCGTAATTATCATCAAGATGTCATCGGCAAACAAGGACATCCGATACTCTGCTTGTCCCACCTGGACCCCCTTTATCTCTTGACTGGCCCTTATCCTAGCTGCCAGGGGCTCCAGCGATAACGCAAAGAGCCTCGTGCCCCTTCTCAAAGGAAAAAATCTTGAGTACCCTCCGTTAACTTTTACACATGCCTTGGGGTTCTCATACAGCGCTTTAATCCAATTCCCAAACTCTACCCCCAGCCCCATTACTTCTAGTACTGAAAATAAGAATGTCCAAGACACCTGGTCAATTGCCTTCTCAGCGTCCAACGAGACCAAGAGTGTTGGATCTCCCGCTCGCTTTGCCGCCCAGATCACATTAAGCACCTTCCAGATGTTGTCCGCCACTTGCCTCCTCGGGATAAACCCTGCTTGATCCTCATGAACTAGCTTGCCCAGAACTTTATTAAGCCGCGTCGCCAGCACCTTTGCCAGCAACTTTGCATCATGATTTAGCAACGAAATGGGTCTGTAGGACGCACACTCCTGTGGATCTTTCCTCTCCTTATGTATCAAAGTTATACCAGCCCAACCCATTGTTTCTGCCAACATCTCCCCTCGCCTCGCAGCATTAAACACTGATGTCAGCGGATGCAATAGCAGATTCCCGAATTTTTTATAAAATCCCGCCGTCAGCCCATCTAACCCCGGGGCCTTCCCCAGCTTCATCTCCTTAATTGCCCTGAGAACCTCCTCAAGGCCTATCTCTCTCCCCAAGCTCTGCTGTTCCCCCTCCACCAACCGCGGTACACCCACTTCACAGGATCGCCTCCTCTGACCCCTCTGCCCATCTCTCATATAGCTTTTGATAAAAGGTTGCAAACTCTTCCCTCATCTGGTGATCCTCCCCCACGATCCCCCCCCCCCTCCCTTTAATCTGAGTAATACGATTCCTTTCCTTTCTCTTTTTCAGTTGCCTGGCCAGATACTTCCCCGCCTTATTGCCTCCTTCGAAGAAATTCTGCCTCAACAGTTGTAAATTATGCCTTATCCGCCCCGCCTCTAGCGCGTTTAGTTTTGCCCTCACCTCCAGCACCGCCCCCCTAACCTCCCCCCACCCCCCTTAGCATCCTTTTCCTCTAACTCCATTAGTTGATGCCTTAGTTGAAACTCCTGTGCCTCCCTTTCCCTCTTTATTCTTGCCACCCACTTTATCAACACCCCCCTAACTACCGCTTTAAATGCATCCTGCACCCCGCCTTCCTTCACCTCCCCCCCCCCCCCATTCTGTTTGAAATATTCCGGAATTAATTGCTCCACCTCCGATACCACCCGCTGGTCATCCAACAAGCTTTCATTTAATCTCCAAAATCACCCCCCTTTATTCTCCCCCCTCACCCTCACCCTTACTACCACCAGTGCATGATCTGATGAGGTGATGGGCTCTATTACCCCCCCATTATCCTACCCGCCAATTCCTTCCCCACCCAAATAACATCTAACCTCGAATACGTACCGTGAGCAGCCGAGTAAAATGAAAACTGTCTCCTACCAGGATTCATCAACCGCCAGGCATCTACCAAGTCATTCTCCCACACAAACCCATGGTACCTTTTCCTATCCGCTCTACACCCCTCCCTCTTCCCTGTCGTATCTTTCCCTACCTCCCATGGCATGTTGAAATCACCTCCACAGATCAGGGCCCCATCTCCCATAACCGCTACTTGCTTTCCTAACTCCTCCCAAAAGGCTTTCTGTGTTCCCGTGGGCGCATAAACATTCACCACACAAGACCACTCCTCCCCAACTTTCACGCATATCAGCAGGTACCGTCCCCCTTTGTCCCTCACCACCGATTGTATTTCAGTTTTACACTCCCCGCTTATTAGTACCGCCACCCCACCTTTCTTTCTTTCCCACACATTCGAGGCAAAAATGCACTCCCCATACCCCTTTGGTTGCACTAATGATTCATGGTTTTTTTGCAAATGTGTCTCCTGTAACAAGACGATCTCTGCATTGTGCCTTGTTAATTCTTTGTACAGTTTCTGCCGTTTCAGGGTGAATTCAATCCCTTCACATTTAAGGTAAGAATCTTTAACCCCTCCTCCCCCCCAACTCCCCCCTGCCCCCTACTCCTGTACCCTACCTTCCCTCCCCCCTTACCACCCTCCCTCCCTTCCCTATATCCCATTCTGCGTCTATCTCCCCCCTCTCCCCTCTCTCCCCTTCCCCTCCCTCCTGTCCCCCCTCCCCCTCCCCCCTTCTCCCTGTCTCCCATTTGGAGCTCTGACTTCCAGACCAGTGACCGAAGATCGACCCCCCCTACCCTCACCCCATCCACCCCCTTCTCCCCCAATCCTCCCCACTCACAGCACCCCCCTCCTGCTTCTTCTTCCTCCCCCTCCTACCTTCCCCCCTCACCTGCTACCTATCTAACCTCCCCCCTTCCCCCCCTTCTCCAATCCTCCATACTGTTCCCCAAAACCTTTTCAACATACATATCATACAATTCAACATCTTCAATTTTCAGCCACTTCAACCAGCATCCTCCTCTCTCTCCACCTCTCGCCGGCGTTCCTGCACCAATCTCGCCAGTCTCCTCCCTCCTTCAGCTGCTCTATGCCACCTCAAACTCTCCGCCCCAGAGCTCATGGCATTCCCGTCCGATGACTTGACTGGACTCCTCACCTCCGCTGGCAAATTTTCTGCTCCCAGATCCCGCAGCGCTCTCCATGCTTCTGCGGTTGTCTTGACTTTCCGAGATCTACCCTGCACTGTTAAAAGTAGTCCAAAGGGGTACAGCCACTTATATCGCAGGTTGGCTCTCCTCAAATATACCGTAACCTCCTTCATCTCTTGTCTGCGCTGGAGTGTCCCTTGGGACAGATCCTGAAAAAGTTCCAAAGTATGCCCGTCCCAATGGACATGTCTTAACTTTCTCGCAGCTCCTAGAACGCGCTCTTTCCACTTATAAGACGCTATGTCTCTCGGGCGGTTGTCCCTTATGGGCCCCAACCCTCTGTGGGCTCTTTCAATCTTCAGCTGTACTTCCTCCTCCTCTTCCACGCCATACCCTCCTTCAGGATTTCCCCAAATATTTTTTGTACCACCACTTCACAGTTCCTGTATTGGGGATCCTCCGGTACTCCCCGCACTCTTATATTGCATCTACGAGATCGATCTTCCAAATCTTCCGCCTTTGCCTGCAACTCCTCTTGAGCCTTTCGCATCTCCTCCCACCTTTTCTGTATTTGCTCCAATGCTGCCCCCTGCTGTTCCAATTGAGTCTCAGATTCCTCAACCTGTCCTCCCAATTCGGTAATATCTTGCTTAATCGAATGCAGGGTATCTCGGAGTTCATTTCTTACCCCTCCAATTTCTTCCTTTAAGTCCTCTTTTAGCTCCAATAGCCACTGCTTAATTTTTTCTGCCATTCCCATCTGCTCCTCACCTTCTATCTCTGACTCACCGTCTGGAGAGAGGTCCCCCGTTGTTTTGCTCCCCTTCTCCCCCTCCTTTCCTCCACGTGCTGGTGCATAGGCCGACCGGAACTCTGCCAGTTTTTTCTTCATGGCCCCTTCTCTTTTTGCCTTCTCCATGCTCTAAATAGCGCTGATCTCCTTCTCCGCTCCTCTATGGTGCTTCCCCACCCAGTGCCAATGCAGCACTAGTACACTCCTTCCGGTCACATCACTTACTCTTGGATGAAGGCGATTAATTATCTTCTCTCCAGGCACTGCCTCGGCCACAATTTACGGGGGCCATCTCCTCGGGGCTCAACGTACCCCCTCCGTAGGAATTTTCCCCCACTCTGCTGGTTTTGTCCCCCTTCGCCTTCTGTTCTTGTGCTGAAGTTCTTTTATCTCTAGTCTCTTTATTTTTATTATTTTAATAATCCTTAGCCGGGCAGAACTCTTACCCATCTGCTTTTATATCCCCTGCCCAGGATTGCTCCGGCCTGCCCAGGCCTTCCCTCTTGCTGGTTCAATCACAGCAGTTCAGCACCGCTCCCCTCTACGACCTCCGCTCTCTGAGCTCTCTGATCTCTCAGTCTCTTAATAACTGTTCCTTGATCCTGTTGCTCACCTCCCAGCCAGCTGCTGTCTCCGGTATTCCTGCTGCTGTATCACCACAGTCTTCCAGCACTTTGACTTCACTGGCCCCGCTCCTCAAGCCGCTCCACTGCCCGGCTAGGCCTCTCCTCCGCCCAAACTACCCGGGGGTCTGTACTGCACCCACGGTAGCTGTAATCCAATGCAGTCACCTCTCCGCTACGCTTCCACATGACGCAGCGTCTCTCTCCGTGCTTTGCGGCTGCCGTCCACCCCGGCCTGCTTTCACCGCAGCCACGTGGCTCCCCCGGCTCTCTCGTCGCTCCTCCTCAGCCAGCTGTCACAGGGCCGGCGCGACCCGCGCTCTTTACAAATAGGGTCGGGGCTTCCTGCTCATTCCCCCCCTGATTTCGCCGCCACCGCAGCCGCGATCCGCTCTCCCTTTCCATGCTTTTTGTAGGGGTTGGCGACGGAGTTCCTCTACTTCACCGCCATGCAATCTCCTGACGTCACCGGAAGTCCGGTCCGATTCTTTTTAACATCTTTGTTTAACAACTTTGTTAGTGATAAAGCGGAAGGGCTGTCGGATAAGGTTTGCCTCTTTGCGGATGATACCAAAATCTGCAATAGAGTAGAGACCCAGGAAGGTGTAGATAACATGAGGAGGGATCTAGCTAAGCTTGAAGAATGGTCTAGAATTTGGCAGCTGTGATTTAATGTTAAAAAATGTAAGGTCATGCATTTGGGATGAAGCAATCCATGGGAGCAATATAGTACAGGGGGTGAAGTACTTTTATCCACTAAAGAAGAGCGGGACCTAGGCGTAGTTGTGCCTGATGATCTTAAAGTAGCTAAACAGGTAAAAAAGGCGATGGCAAAAGCTAAAAGGATGCTTGGATGCATACGGAGAGGAATGGCTAGCAGAAAAAAGGAAGTGATAATGCCTCTTGTCATGCACCGCCCTGGTGGCCTGTGGTCATAAGGGTAGGTGGGACACAAAAATTATTTTATTATGAGAGGAGGGTCTTTTAAGAGCCAGGTGTAACCTGGTCTTAGCAGTTCAGGTCCTAACTAAGAAAAATTGTGAATGCAGAGTTGAGGGTTAACAAGGCATTTATTTCCCTTTACGCATAAGATTCAGCTGGGTTACAACCTAAAGAAAAAGTCCTTAACTTCAGGAATGAAATCAACTCAGGTTAACGGAAAAACTGTTATGCTTCACAGTTATAACAATGCTTAGTTAAGCTTTCCAGAGTAAAGAAAATGCTTCAGCACTCTTCTTCCATTTAGCAAATGAATAACATTCTGAAGATAATATATATCATTCACAGGTTTAACAGTGACTCTGCACTGCCTGAAATACAAAAGAACAGTCCATCTCTTCCTGAGATAAAAGGCTTGGCTCTACAAGTTCCACTTGCATCGGCTCAGAATTATCTCTGTCTGTATCAGTGGTTTCACTGGCTATAATTTCTGGCTAGGCCCTAGTCCTGTTCTTGGGATGTTTAAAGAGTTCCTCTAGTGTTTGCCAAGGAGCATGGTCTACCCTCGGGGGTTGGCTACTTGGCTTATGAGAGGTAGCTTTGCTTTCCTTTTTCACAGGTTTAGCATTACTTTCAAAAGGCTTTTTATAAGGTAAGGTTTTCTTCATAGAAACAGAGTCAGCATACCTTGGCTTCCAGCAGCATATAGAACTGGGATTTCCTCCTTCCCGCAGTTCTTCAGGAACACAATCCCTGTGCCAGTCTCCTCTCTGAAAGCTTCTGTTACCTTTCGGTTTTGCCCCAGGTTCCTCTGGTACAAGCAGGCTTCTTTCTTTCACTCTGCTTTGCCTCCAAAGGTGATTGTTCCTTTGCCCAGCACTAGTTTCCCAAGTGCTTCTTTCTGCCTGGTCCTTGCTTGTGGTGCTTCTGTTCTGTGCGGATATTGCATCTTGTTCACATCTTTTTCTTCATGAAAAACAGCTTCTTCTCCTGCATTTTTGCTTTCATCAGCCCCTGCTGCATGACAGCTTCTGAAAATATTACGGGCTGAGGAATCTTCTTCCCTACAGCACGTAATTCGGGACATCGCATCCGCATTAAAATGCAGCTTTCCTGCTCTGTGCTCTACTCTATAATCATACGGCTGCAATGCCATGTACCATCTGGTTAGCCTGCTGTTATTATTTCGCATATGGCTCAACCATTTTAGAGGGGCATGATCAGAAATAAGGACAAATTTTCTTCCAGTTAAATAAAATTTCAGGGACTCAACCGCCCACTTGATTGCCAGGCATTCCCTTTCGATTGTTGAATACTTTCTTTCGGCCGGCGACAGCTTCCTACTCAGGAACATGAGAGGATGTTCAGCGCCTTCTTGCACCTGGGAGAGAACGGCGCCTAAGCCGGTTTCTGAAGCATCCGTCTGCAGTAAAAATGGTTGGCTAAAATCCACGCCTCGTAGTATCGGGGCTCAACACAACCTTTCTTTTAGGTTCCTGAAGGCTTCATCCGCCTCCGCGGACCATTGTAATGTATTCGGGGTGTTTTTTCTTAACATCTCCGTGAATAGCGCGCTCTCTTCTGCAAAATGGGGAATAAAAGGCCTATAATAGCCGATGAGGCCGAGAAAACTCCTCAACTGCTTTTTATTCTGAGGAACAGGAACATTTCTTACGCTCTCCACCTTGTTTATTAAGGGGCGCACCGTACCCCGACCCACCAAGTGGCTCAAATACTTGACCTCTTTGGCGGCGAACATGCACTTCTCGGGGTTCGGAGTTAATCCCGCTCATCTCATCGCTTCCAATATGGCTCTGACTTGGAGTAGGTGTTGATGCCATGTGGCACTATGTATGACCACATCATCCATATAGGCTGTGGCGTAGCTTTGGTGTGGACGCAGAACTATGTCCATTAGCCGCTGGCAGGTCGCAGCCGCTCCATGTAACCCAAAGGGCATCCTCCTGAACTGGAACAGCCCTAGGGGAGTGCTAAAGGCTGTTTTGGGTCGAGCATCTCTTGTCGGGGGCACCTGCCAGTACCCTTTGGTCATATCCAAAGTCGTGAGGAATTTTGCTTGACCTAGTCTGTCTAACAATTCTTCGATGCGAGGCATCGGATACGCATCAAAGGTTGACACTTCGTTAACTTGACGGAAGTCAATGCAAAAACGCATGGTACCGTCGGGTTTAGGTACCAAAACAATTGGACTGCACCAAGGACTATGCAATTCTTTTTTTTTTTTTTAATGTTTTTATTTTCAAATTTTCATAGACAAACAAAGCAAAACAAACCATGACAATATATGTACAAGAACACGTGATAGCATGAACGATACTAACCACAGCAATTACTCTACAGAAACACCCCCCCCCCCCACCCCCTCTCCCTCCACCCAGGTTCTCTAAGGAGCAACAATTCCCAGGAAACAGAGGCCTGGCTGTTCGGCCGATAGTCACACACTACTGACTGCCCTAGGACCTGTACCGCACCACCGCCCACTAAATGGAAGAGCGGGCGCAATACCGGACCAGGGGCGCCCATCTTCCCACATTCAAGTCCCCTCCACTCGGATGGTGCAGCTTACTGTACAATCTCTCTAGCTTGGAATAATAACATACCGCATTCCACCAACCATCCGAACTCAATGACTGGAAATTTTTCCACTTAGACAATATTAACTTTATTGCCACAGCTACCATGAAGTTCAACAGAAATATATTTCCTTGGGGATATCTAAACACGGTTCCAGGGACCGTAACATGACGATGCTCAAGGAGAGAGTAGCAGATATACCCAAGATTCCCTGTATTCTGCTCCATACCTCCTGCCAGAATCGTTGGAGCAAGGGGCATTCAAAAAACATATGAGCATATGTGCCAATCTCCCTACGGCAAGACCAACATCGGTCAGACGACTGTTTGTCCCATTTGGATACCCTTACAGGTGTAATATAAGCCCTATGTAAAAAGAAATACAGTGATTGAGTGATTGCAGCGGACCTCGAAGTCCTGGTAATAGGACCCTAGAGCAACTTCCAGCTAGTGGACAGTAGCGACTCCGACAGATCTGACTCCCAGGCACTCGATAGACCCTTTAACTCATGGGGGGCAGAATCCCTAATTACTCGATATATGGCATACATAACACCCTGCTGCCCTATTAAAGTCCCGAGAACCATGCGGGGAACCCCCTCCCCAATGATATCCACCGCTCTGATCCCACTTGCAGCTATACAATGACGAAGTTGCATCCATTGAAAATGACAGGACCGTGGGAGGGAGAATTCTTTCTGAAGTACAGCAAATTCTTTCCACCCAGTGTCGATAGTAAGGTTCCCCAATGTCCAGATACCACATTCCTGCCACTTGTGCCAAGCAATTTTTTGACCCCTGATTTTAAACCTTGGGTTCCACCACAATGGGGTCTCACTAGATAAGAGGCCGCCTTCCCCCGTTTTTTGCACCAGATTTAGATATGCGTCCTGGGTAGCCAGGATAACTGCCCCTACTTCCGACCCCTCTGGGAACCGCATCCCCAGTAAATGTTTCATAGGGTAGGGGGCGGCAACCCACTCCTCCACCTCAAGCCAGGTCGGCCTCTGATTAGTGCCCTCGTCGTCTAACCACAACGCACCTTGCTTTAAGAGAAGGGCATGATGATACCACTGAAAATCTGGAAATTGAACTCCCCCCATTTCCTTAGAAGCCTTGAGCTTCCTGAGAGCTATTCTTGCCAGTTTCCCATTCCAAAGGAAACTTACTAATAACCTTTCAATATCCCCATAAATTCCATGTGGGAGTGCGAAAGGAAGCATGCTTAAAACATAATTTATTTTTGGGGAGAGAGACATCTTGATTGTTTCAAGCCTACCCCACCAAGACAAGTGGAGGGGCGTCCACGTATAAGTCATTTTACGGACCAAGTGCAACAAGCTACCCACATTCGCTTTAATTGTTTCCTCCCATGATGCACTATATTGAACACCTAAATACTTGATTTTGTCTGACACCCAGCGAAAAGGGAAAGCAGCCATAAGATCAGCAGTTGGGTTCCCGTTTAGAGGGAAGGCGACAGATTTAGTCCAGTTAATTTTATAACCGGAGATGGAGGAATATAGATCAATTAAAGTTAGAATTGTCGACACCTCCGTCGGTTGAATGAACAAAAGAAGATCATCGGCATAGGCTGACAGCTTAACCTGTAGGTCACCTATCTCGATACCGGTTAGCTCAGCCTGCTGTCTGATAGCAATAGCCAAGGGCTCTATGGCTAAATTAAACAGGAGAGGGGACAAAGGGCAGCCCTGCCGAGTTCCCCTATGAAGAGAGAAGGAGCGGGATAAAGCCCCATTGGCCAGAATACGGGCACTGGTACTTAAATATAACACTCTCACCAATTTGATGAACTCCTCCCCTAAGCCGAACCACTCAAGGGCCGAGAAGAGAAAGGACCACTCAAGCCTGTCAAAAGCCTTCTCAGCGTCAAGTGAGAGGCCAATATAGGGAGTTTGAGACACAGAAGCCCTTTCCAATAAATTACAGAAGAGACGAGCATTATCAGAGGTTGCTCTCCCTGGAACAAAGCCACACTGATCCGGATGAATCAAGTCGCTAATGACCTTGGCAAGCCTGTTCGCCAGGATACTTGCATAAATCTTGTAATCAGCATTTAACAAGGATATTGGCCTATAATTGGTCACAAATCTGGGGTCCCTCCCTGGCTTTTCAAGAACTACAATCGTAGCTTCAGCAAAATTACCAGTAGAACCTCGCCCTTCCACCAGCTCTTGATAGTATACCAGCAAGTGTAGAAGCAGCTCTTTGCAGAACACTTTATAAAACTCAGCAGGGAATCCATCCGGACCAGCAGCCTTGCCCCCAGCCAGAGAACCAATGACCGTCCTCAACTCCTTGCTAGAGAAGGGCTTGCCCAGACTCTTTGATTGTTGCGGCGTCGCTTTGGGATGGGTCAGACCCCCCACAAAGTCTGAGAAGGCCTTTGGTTCGGCTTTTAGATCAGAGGAATACAGCTTGTCATAATATTTAGAAAATTCCTCCAGAATTTGCAAATTTTTGGTCTGGCTCACTGAGTTGTCAGGACTATGCGATTCTTCAATAATGCGCATTTGCAGCATTTCCTGTACCTGGTTTATAACTTCTTGTCTTTTTGCCTCTGGCAAACGGTACGGCCTTTGTCTTATAATTTTCCCAGGAGGTGTGATTATCTCGTGCGCTACTAAAGCTGTCTCTCCTGGTACAGGCGTCAGGACGTCTTTGAACCCTTCCAGCAAATGGGCCAATTCCTGCCCCTGTGTTACGGAGAGTTCATCACTGACCCTTGGCTTCGGAGAGGTTTTGCATTCATCCAAGCGTGGGCCCAGATCTTCGTCCAGCTGCTCATTCCCGATTGCCACAAAGCCTTCCATATCCGCCTTTCCTGTTGAGCCGAAACCTCCAGTTCCCTGGCTCGTGGGGGTTACCATATCCACTTCTTCTAGGGTTGGGAATCCCACACGTTCGCATTTTAATTGAGCAATGCGCTCTCCTGCTTTGACATTAAAGTCTTCATCTACAAAATTGAACAAAAGGACTTTAAGGACGCCTCTGTAATCTGGATCCACTACTCCAGCACTTATGTCAATAAAGTGTTTGGAGGCTAGGCCAGACCGGGGTGCGATGCGACCGTAGCAGCCTTGGGGTAGCTCCAACTGGATATCTGTACTGACTAGCGCTCGTCCATGCTTAGGAATAACCTGGTTCTCGGCACTATATAGATATAAATATATAAATATATAAATATAAATACAGCTAAATAAATAATAAAATAAATAAATAAAATATAGATCGTAACCTGCGGCCTGTGCAGATGCTCGTTGGGGGCTGCGAGCTTGCCTGGAAGTTTTACAAAACTTTAGTACAAACTTCTTCCGCGGCTCTTCTTGTATTTTAAGCTCAGCCTTTTTAGGTTTTTCCTAACAGTGGGCTGGGAACTGCACTAATCTTAGAGCGGGTGCAAGTGGATACAAAAGCTTCCTGCGGAGACAAGCCCTTTTTAAGACCTTTTTTAAACTGAGGCCAGTCTCTGCCTAGCACTAGCTCTTGAGGTAGCTTAGGTATCACAGCTATCAACATCTCCTTTTCAATACCCAAGCCTTTTACCAATAGCTTATATACTGGGTAATGTGTAGCAACACCATGTATGTATTTTATTTTTACTTTTCCTTCTGGCTGTTCAGGTACAGACTCACCATGCTCCTTGATCAAAGACCATAATTTGTGGGAGATCATGGCCTGATCTGCGCCAGAGTCTAAAAGTGCTTTTGCCTCAATGCCTTGTATTTTTACACTTAATACAAACCCTTCCCTCATTGCTTTCATGTTTTCTCCAATGAGAGCAGTACGCATGTAACATTCATTCTTTAAGTGACCCTTTTTCCCCCACAAAAAACATCTTTTAGAGGGTTCCTTTAACGTAGCGGTAACATTTTTCAAACCCTTATATGCACAGCGTGAGAGACTTTCTGATGTCTGCGCTTCCATACCAACTGCCAACTTTGGAATCTACGCCTTTGGTTGGGTGACCAATTCGGCTTCCAAATAACGCTCTGTTAGCGCAATGGCTTCAGCAGTGGTGTGACAATTTTGCAGAATAAGGAAGTTCTGCACTTTTTAGGAACTGCAGACATGTATTGTTCCAATACTATCATATCCATCAAAGTACTCACTGTTTTTTCATCAGGTTTTAACCATTTTGTAGCCAAACTGCTTATTCTATGTCCTAGAGCCTTAGGCATCTCACCTACCTTAAGCTGAATAGCTCTAAACATACGATTGTATGCAAAGGGTGTGAGGCCTAGGCGATCCCTGATGGCCTTGATCACCTCTTCATAATTATTGGCCAGAGCAGGGGGCATCGCCCTGTATGCTGACAGCGGCTCCCCTGTGAGGGCTGCTGCCAGGCGAATTGCCCATTGCTCTTTCGGCCAGTTCACCAAACGTGCAATTCTATCAAAGGAGTCAATGAAATCATCCACATCATCGGTGGCAGTTAACTTTCCTACCGACAAGGTGTCACATGTCCATTGTCCTACCGGACGATTACTCAGTCCAGAGTTCTGTCCTAGCTGAGTGTTGGCTCTCTCCAGCGACTCTTTCTGCTGTGCCAGCCAGGCCTCCATCATTTGCAGAACAGGCTTCTGCTGCTCCTGCATGGCATGAATAGCCTGCCTCTGGTTCTGGCAAGCGAGTTCTCCTTGCCGGTCGAACTGCAGAGCCATCCAAGCGCACAGCTCCTTCTACTCCATGATGATCCCTGAAAAAAAACACAGAGAAAAACCAAGTGCGGCCCAACAACTAACTAGCTTCCTTTTTTTTTTTCTCCCTTTTTTTTTTTTCAACTCTTACTGCTATATCCAACACAGGTCAGGTATATATACGTTTTACCTGGTGCCAGTGTTGTGTCAGCTTTGGAAAAGACGTTGCTGCTCCGTCATGCAGTGCTCCGCCTTCAGTGCCAGCAACCGGATACTTCCCACTCTGATCCACATCTCCTTCCACTCCGGGTTCTTGGTCCGGGTTTTGCCACTCCACTCCGGGTTTTGCCACTCCACTCTGGTTTTGCCTTTTTTTTTTAAACCTTGGGGTTCATTTCTTTATTCTTCTTCTTGCGGTTGTGAACCTCAACATCCTGCCAACTACGCCATTTATGTTGTGCACCGCCTTGGTGGCCAGTGGTCATAAGGGTAGGTGGGACACAAAAATTATTTTATTATGAGAGGAGGGTCTTTTAAGAGCTAGATGTAACCTGGTCTTAGCAGTTCAGCTCCTAACTAAGAAAAATTGTGAATGCAGAGTTGAGGGTTAACAAGGCATTTATTTCCCTTTACGCATAAGATTCAGCTGGGTTACAACCTAAAGAAAAAGTCCTTAACTTCAGGAATGAAATCAACTCAGGTTAACGGAAAAACTGTTATGCTTCACAGTTGCAACAATGCTTAGTTAAGCTTTCCAGAGTAAAGCAAATGCTTCAGCAATCTTCTTCCATTTAGCAAATGAATAACATTCTGAAGATAACATATATCATTCACAGGTTTAACAGTGACTCTGCACTGCCTGAAATACACAAAGAACAGTCCATCTCTTCCTGAGATAAAAGGTTTGGCTCTACAAGTTCCACTTGCATCGGCTCAGAATTATCTCTGTCTGTATCAGTGGTTTCACTGGCTATAATTTCTGGCCAGGCCCTAGTCCTGTTCTCGGGATGTTTAAAGAGTTCCTCTAGTGTTTGCCAATGAGCATGGCCTACCCTCGGGGGTTGGCTACTTGGCTTATGAGAGGTAGCTTTGCTTTCCTTTCTCACAGGTTTAGCATTACTTTCAAAAGAAATACTCATGTGCATAATCATAAGTATTTCATAAAATATACTCCCGAGAATTAAGAAATCCCGAGGTATATACATCTGTATATTCTGTTCTCTATTAGTTGACTTTATGCAAATAGTCAATTGAGTTTGTATTGTAAATAGTTACCCTTTGTTATCCAAGTTTTTGCCCTGTTATCTGTAAACTCATACTTGTTCAATTGTACTGAGAGATTTTTGTTCAATGTGAACCGCGCTGATGATGAATAGTGCGGTATATAAGAAACTTTAAATAAATAAATAAATAAGGCTTTTTATAAGGTAAGGTTTTCTTCATAGAAACAGAGTCAGCATACCTTGGCTTCCAGCAGCATATAGAACTGGGATTTCCTCCTTTCCGCAGTTCTTCAGGAACACAATCCCTGTGCCAGTCTCCTCTCTGAAAGCTTCTGTTACCTTTCAGTTTTGTCCCAGGTTCCTCTGGTACAAGCAGGCTTCTTTCTTTCACTCTGCTTTGCCTCCAAAGGTGATTGTTCCTTTGCCCAGCACTTGTTTCCCAAGTGCTTCTTTCTGCCTGGTCCTTGCTTGTGGTGCTTCTCTCTCGTAAACCTTCAGCTTTACCTCCAGCTCCACACCTGCAAGCACTGCTCTGCCCTCTCCAGTCTCCAGTCTTCCGTTTATAAAGCTCTCCTGTGTTTGAGCTTTCTGGGCTGACTGTCAGGTGCTCTTGATTAGCTAGGTGTGTCCACTCAGGCTCTGTGAGTGCACGCCTGCTCCCTCTAGCTGTTCTGTGCGGATATTGCATCTTGTGCACATCTTTTTCTTCATGAAAAACAGCTTCTTCTCCTGCATTTTTGCTTTCATCAGCCCCTGCTGCATAACACTCTGTATAAACAGTTGAAACACACTGCTATAAATTGTTCTATGTAAACCGTCTTGACTTGTAGAAAGACGGTATATAAAAATTGTTAAATAAATAAATAAATAAAATAAGTCTTTGGTGCGACCTCATTTGGAGTATAGTGTGCAATTCCGGAGACCGCACCTTCAAAAGGATGTGAACATGATGGAGTCGGTGCAGAGGGTGGCTACTAAAATGATTAGTGGTCTTTATTATAAAGCATATGAGGACAGACTGAAGGATCTTAATATGTACACCTTAAAGGAAAGGTGTGATAGAGGTGAGATGATTGAGGTGTTTAAATACCTCTGTGACATAAATGTTCAGGGAAAGAGTCTCTTTCAATTGAAAGCAAGTTGTGCTACGAGGGGACATGGGATGAGGGTGAAGGGATATAGATTCAGGAGTGATATGCGGAAATATTTCTTTACGGAAAGAGTAGTGGATCCGTGGAATAGTCTCCCAGTGGAGGTGGTAGAGATGAGGACAGTAACTGAATTCAAAAAAGCATGGGACAAACACAGAGGATCTCTAAAGGTAAAAAGGGGACTGTTGTAGTTGTTGATATGGAGGGACAGACTAGATAGGCCATGTGATCTTTTTCTGTCATCATATTTCTATGTTTCTATGTTTCTAGATTAAGTTAAACAACATTGCCAGCATTTAACTTAAGCCAGTCATCAGTTACTGAAAATAGGCCCTAAGAATTTTACTTAGAAATTAGAAAGAGGAATTGTGGTCTCAGATGCTCATCCACCATATCTCTTGATTACTTTTACCTTAGCCCAGCAAGAGGTATCACATCTCTAGGGCACATATGGTTGCTAGAACCTTCAATAAAAGTTCCAGTTGCATTGTCAAACATAGACATAAGGTTGCAAAATCACCAATAGTTGAATGGAGAGGAAACATGGTCCTGTTTATCCCACCTCCCAGGGACACCCATTGCCAGCATTGCCACCCCTTTCCGGGGCCTGCAGTGATGGCAATGGCTTTGAAACCACAATGCAGCCCTTACTTGAAGCCTCTGGAGCTGCATCTTGGTTAGTGGCTTCTAGAACTTGCCAGTTCTTCTCCCTTCCAATGCAGGTTTATGCAAACCAGAAATCTGAGTTGGAAGGGGGTAGAAGTGGCAGGTCCTAGAAGCCACTAACCAATCACGGTGCGGCTCTAGAGGCTTTAGGTAAGCACTACATTGTGGTTTCAAAGCCATTACTGCTGCTGTGGGCCTCAGAAAGGGGCAGTACCAGCAACAATGGGTGCCCCCTAGACACCAGCAAGGGTGGTACAAGGGGGGTGTGGGGCCATGTGCAGAGACTCGGTGCGGGGCCTCATTTGCATAAATATTTGCATAAGGTTACCATACACTAACTTTTAGTAAACATGCCTCTTCATGAGTGTATGGATAAAGAAAGACAAAGATTTCTACATTACTATAATCCAGTGCCAACCGCCAGGCACATTAGGAACTACTACAAACACTGCCCATTTAGAACCCATAGCAAACCCACCGTATCCTAACAGCACTACCAGGACTCATAAAGCACCATACCTTACCTATCAAAAGGCAACACTGCAAATATTAAACCAATACATTTCAGAGAATAACAATACATGACCTACTGGGGAAAGAGAACAAGTGACAATGTCAAATAGGAATTACATAAACAGAAAACCACAGCTGAGTTAAACATGTAGAACACAGAACATCACCAAACAAGAAATCACAATTTAGAAACAGGAAGACAATATTTAACTGGGAACCCCAAAAGCCAAACTTGGAATGTACAACAACACTGTAAAAATAAAACTATAAATTAATTTCCTCTTGTACTAAACAAAGCACAGACGTTAATGATGCACATTTCCCAGAGCTGACATATTCCAGTTAATAAATTCAAAATAAAGAGATATTTTTATACCTTTTGCGCATTTGTTTTTCAGTTGCAATTGCTCCAGACACTTTCTTCTGGTTTCTTCGTGTCTGCTGTCCATTTGTCCTTTCTTCTCTCTTCTAGGTTTTTTTTCCATTCTCTCTCTACATCTGCTTTAACATGCTAATCTTTCTCCTTTTGCTCTTTCCTCATTCCTATTTCATCCACCCAAATTTTATAACTCCATCCTCAATCCCCACTTACTCTCCCAATACCCGGCCAATTGTAGATTTGTCTTCCCTCCCACACAAAATATTTTTCCCCTCTCCATTTCACTCTCCCAGCTCCATCCCATTCTAATCCTCCCCCAACATCAGCTCCCTTCTAGTTCCAGCCCCACCCAGCATCCGCTCCCTTCTAGTCCCCGCATCAGCCCATTTCCAGTCCTAGCCCCCCATCAGCCCATTTCCAATCCTATCCTAGCCACACCATCAGCCCATTTTCAGTCCTAGCTCCCCCATCCATTTCCAGTCCTATCTGAGTACCTCCATCAGCTCATTTCCAATCCCAGCCCCACATCAGCCCATTTCTAGTCCTTTCCTAGCCCCACCATCAGGCCATGTCAAATCCTAGCTCCCTTCCACTCATCCCATTTACAATACAAGCCCCCCATGAGCCTACTTCCAGTTCAAGCTCCTCCATGAGTCCATTTCAGTCCACGCCCCCACCACAGCCCATTTCCAATCTTAGCACTCCACAACAGCCCGTTTCCAGTCCTATTCTAGCCCCTCCATCAGCCCATTTTCAGTCTTAGCCCCCCATAGCCCATTACCAGTCCTAAACCCCCCATCAACCCACTTCCAGTCCTAACCCCCCATCACCCCATTTCAGTCTTAGCCCTCCCATAACCCATTACCAGTCCTAACCCACCATCAGCCCACTACCAGTGCTAAGCTCCCCATCAGCCCACTTCCAGTACTAACCCCCCATCACCCCATTTTCAGTCTTAGCCCCCCATAGTCCATTACCAGTCCTATCCCCCCATCAGCACACCTCAAGTCCTAAACCCCCATCAGCCCATTTCCAGTCTTAGCCCCCCCCATAGCACATTACCAGTCCTACCCCCCATAGCCCATTATCAGTCCTAACCCCCCTCCCCCCATCAGCCCAGGTAGATTAAAAAAAAAACTGGCTGCTGCTGCCGCCATGGCAGTGGCAGAATCAAGTGTCCCGCGGGGCCCCCCCTTCCCGGCAGAGCCCTCCCTGCAGCATCAGCTCCCTCAGCGTGGGATTTTCAGAGCCACGAAGGGAGAGTTTCTCCCTTCGCAGCTCTGAAAAGCCCGCGCTTTAGGGGCCGGGGGGGGGGGGGGGCTCGCAGGACACTTGATTCTGCCGCTGCCACGGCGGCAGCAGCAGCCAGTTTGTTTTTTTTTAATCTACCTGGGCTGATACAGAATATTGTTTGCGCAGGGTCCCCTGAAACGTGGGGCCCTGTGCAAACAGCATTCTTGCTCAATGGACGGGCTGGCCCTAGACACCAGCACTCTAGGCGGCCAACTACTTCACCTAATGGTGGGCCTACTTGTCAGCATTATGGCAGCGGGTGTCTCCTTTTGTGATTTTGGGGGAAAGGATAAAAGGCCCTGTATCCAGGTATCCGAGGTCTTCTTTCTTCCAAGGGAGTCCAAAGAAGCCGGAAAGGCTGTGGGAGCCATAAGGGGACTCAGAATGAGACAAATTTGGTCCACCCCCTCTCCCCCGGGAGTGCTACCATCCCTGCCAGCTGAGCTTAACCCAGGGTATAAGCTTATCTACAGGGGAAGAGTTGAATAAGATGCAAAGAGGACCATGGCTGAAGGATCAGCCTGTAGGATCTAGGAATCGATTAATCCAGAACTCAGGGGAGGGTTCAGCTACCTTTAAGGGGAGTATTCCTCAGTGTGATAAGTGGGGCTTGTTTTCCAGATGCATCCCTCAGAACACCCGGCGCTTCAGTGAAAGGGACCTGTCTCCGAGGTACATCCCTCACCCCCAGAGTACATGTGCTTTCTGAGATTTTGTCGGAAAGCTTTAGGACTTGTTCTTTTAAGGAGGGCTGCAATATTCCCCAAAGTTTTATCTCTACCCAGGAAATGTACTTTTATGCTGAGAAGAAATTTTGAATTTTTTTTGTTATTATCCAGAGCACAAATTGCTGGTCTTGCCTATTTGAAATGTAAGGAATTTAGAGTTTGTGTTCTTGCAAATATCAGGCAGTCTGCAACCTAAGAAGTAGATGAGAAGAGGGGAGGAGTCTATCTCTGATTGTGAGCAGGGGCGGCCCAAGGGTGGTGCGGGGCCATGTGCGGAGACTCGGTGCGGGGCCTCATTTGCATAAGGTGCCTCATTTGCATAAATATTTGCATAAGGTTACCATACACTAACTTTTAGTAAACATGCCTCTTAATGCGTATATGGATAAAGAAAGACTAAAAGATTTCTACATTACTATAATCCAGTACCAACCACCAGGCTCATTAGGAACTACTACAAACACTGCCCATTTAGAACCCATCAATAATATACACCCTTGAGGAATCAACTCACAAGAATCCCAAAGTCAAATCTTGATTCCACTCATAGCATTACACGGAACTTGTACTTAAATACTTATTCAGCACACGTGCTCCCACATTCCCAAAACTTCAATTAGTGAAAGAGTACTTATATTTTTTTGTCGGATCGCTCACCTTGAAAGGAATCATCCCATTCTCGGAGTAAGCCCTCCATTTTAATCACTTTAAATAAAGCCACCCATTGGCTATAAAACCTGACCCCGCGACACCAGTCGCTGTCAGTGCCCACGTACATAAAATTCAGTGGGAATAGGAAGTTGATTCTCGGCTGATCGTCCGAACACTTAATTAGTCCAAGTCCTTTGAAAATGACTAATTTGAAATAGAGGAAAAATTACTTAGCTTCCTCGAAGTATTGGAAGGAAAATTTCGTCAGCTGGAGCACAGCACACGTTCCACCGCTCATCCAAACAAATGGATCCAGCTCCAACACCGATCTTGGCATTCCTTCCTAATGCCCCCATGAAGAGCTGAAGGAATGACATGCGGCTTGAAACACTACTAGTGTCGCGAGGACCCCAGGACTAGGGGCATTAGGAAGGAATGCCAAGATCGGTGTTGGAGCTGGATCCATTTGTTTGGATGAGCGGTGGAACGTGTGCTGTGCTCCAGCTGACGAAATTTTCCTTCCAATACTTCGAGGAAGCTAAGTAATTTTTCCTCTATTTCAAATTAGTCATTTCAAAGGACTTGGACTAATTAAGTGTTCGGACGATCAGCCGAGAATCAACTTCCTATTCCCACTGAATTTTATGTACGTGGGCACTGACAGCGACTGGTGTCGCGGGGTCAGGTTTTATAGCCAATGGGTGGCTTTATTTAAAGTGATTAAAATGGAGGGCTCACTCCGAGAATGGGATGATTCCCTTTCAAGGTGAGCGATCCGACAAAAAAATATAAGTACTCTTTCACTAATTGAAGTTTTGGGAATGTGGGAGCACGTGTGCTGAATAAGTATTTAAGTACAAGTTCCGTGTATTGCTATGAGTGGAATCAAGATTTGACTTTGGCATTTAGAACCCATAGCAAACCCGTCGTATCCTAACAGCACTACCAGGACTCACAAACCACCATACCCTAACTATCAAAAGGCAACACTGCAAATATTAAACCAATACATTTCAGAGAATAACAATACATGACCTACTGGGGAAAGAGAACAAGTGGCAATGTCAAATAGGAATTATATAAACAGAATACCTCAGCTCAGTTACACATGCAGAACATAGACCATCACCAAACAAGGAATCACAATTTAGAAACAGGAAGACAATAATTAAACTGGGAATCCCAAAAGCCAAACTTGGAATATACAACAACACTGTAGAAATAAAACTATAAATTAATTTCCTCTTGTACTAAACAAAGCGTAGACATTAATGATGCACATTTCCCAGAGCTGACATATTCCAGTTAATAAATTCAAAATAAAGAGAGATTTTTATACCTTTTGTGCATTTTTTTCAGTTACAATTCTTCCAGCCACTTTCTTCTTGTTTCTTCATGTCTTCTGCTAACTCTCCATCTGCTGTCCATTTGTCCTTTCTTCTCTCTTCTATTTCTTTTCCATTCTCTGTCTACATCTGCTTTAACATACTAATCTTTCTCCTTTTGCTCTTTCCTCATTCCTATTTCATCCACTCAAATTTTACCCCTCCATCCTCAATCCCCACTTACTCTCCCAATATCTGGCCAATTGTAGATTTGTCTTCCCTCCCACACAAAATATTTTTCCCTCTCCATTTCACTCTCCCAGCTCCATCCCATTCTAATCCTCCCCCAACATCAGCTCCCTTCTAGTTCCAGCCCCACCCAGCATCTGCTCCCTTCTAGTCCCTGCATCAGCCCATTTGCAGTCCTAGCCCCCCATCAGCCCATTTCCAATCCTATCCTCGCCCCACCATCAGCCCCTTTCCAGTCCTAGCTCCCCCATCCATTTCCAGTCCTTTCCGAGTTCCTCCATCAGCTCATTTATAGTCCTTTCCTAGCCCCACCATCAGCCCATGTCAAATCCTAGCTCCCCTCAGCCTATTTCCAATCCAACCCCCCCCCATGAGCCTACTTCCAGTTCTAGCCCCTCCATGAGTCCATTTCAATTCAAGCCCCCACCACAGCCCATTTCCAACCTTAGCACCGCCCAACAGCCCATTTCCAGTCCTATCCTAGCCCCTCCATCAGCCCATTTCCTGTCCTAGCCCCCCCCCCACTCAGCCCATTTCCAGTCCTAGCTTTCTCCCCTCACAGCCCATTTCCATTCCAAGCCCCCCTCCCCATCAGCTATTTGCAGTTCAAGCCCCCCTTTCCACTCAGCCCATTTCCATTCCAAGTCCCTGTACCCATCAGCTATTTGCAGTTCAAGCCCCCTTCCACTCAGCCCATTTCCAGTCCTAGCAACCCCCCCCCCAGCCCATTACCAGTCCTAGCCCCCCATAGCCCATTACCAGTCCTAACCCCCATCAGCCCATTTTCAGTCTTACCCCCCCACAGTCCATTACCAGTCCTAACCCCCATCAGCCCATTACCAGCCCTAATGCCCCCCATCAGCCCATTTCCAGTCAGCCCCCCACCCCCATAGCCCATTACCAGTCCTAACCCCCCATCAGCCCACTTCGTCTTAGCCCCCCACAGCCCATTACCTGTCGTAACCCCCAATCAGCCCACTTCCAGTCTTAGCCCCCCATAGCCCATTACCAGTCCTAACCCCTCCCCATCAGCCCACTTCCAGTCCTAACCCCCCATCAGCTCATTTCAAGTCCTAGCCCCCCCATAGCCCATTATCAGTCCTAAGCCCCCATCATCCCACTTGTAGTCTTAGCCCCCCCACAGCCCATTACCTGTCATAACCCCCCATCAGCCTACTTCCAGTTTTAGCCCCCCCATAGCACATTACCAGTCCTAACCCCCCCATCAGCCCACTTCCAGTCCTAACCCCCCATCAGCCCATTTCCAGTCCTAGCCCCCACATAGCCCATTACCAGTCCTAAGCCCCCCATCAGCCCACTTGTAGTCTTAGCCCCCCCCCACAGCCCATTTACTGTCTTAACCCCCCTTATGCCCATTTCCTTTCTTTGCCCCCCATAGCCCATTACCAGTCCTAACCCCCCCATCAGCCCATTTCCAGTCCTAACCCCCCATAGCCCATTACCAGTCCTAACCCCCCCCCATCAGCCCATTTCCAGTCTTAGCCACCCATAGCCCATTACCTGTCCTAACCCCCCATAGCCCATAACCAGTCCTAACCCCCCCATCAGCCCATTTCCATTCCTATCCCCCCATAGCCCATTACCTATCATAACCCCCCCATAGCCCATGACCCGTCCTAACCCCCTCCCGCTCCCCCTCCCCCCCTCCATCAGCCCAGCTAGGTTAAAAAAACCACAAACCAGCTGCTGCTGCCGCTGCCACCGTGGCAGCGGCAGAATCGAGCATCCCGCGGGGCCCCCCCCTGCCCTGCAGAGTCTTCCATGTGGCCTCAGCGTGGGCTTTTCAGAGCCGCGCGAAGGGAGAGATTCTCTTTCTCGCGGCTCTGTTAATCCCGCCGCGGGGCTGATGGGAAATCCCAGCAGCCCCGCGGTGGGATTAACAGAGCCGCGAGAGGAGAAGTTCTCTCTCTTCGCGCGGCTCTGACAGCCGACACTGAGGCCGCATGGAGGACTCTGCAGGGCAGGGGGGGCCCCGCGGGATGCTCGATTCTGCCACTTCCACGGCGGCGGCGGCAGCAGCAGCAGCAGCCGGTTTGTGTTTTTTTTAATCTAGTTTGGCTGATTTAATTTTAATTTAATTTAATTTAATTAACAGTTTCTTATATACCGCACCTTCCAGTGATCAAGTGCGGTTTACATAGAACAACATGGAACAGGCCAATGGCTGTTTTTACAGTGAACATCTTAAAACTATAACAACTCATTACATGAAACAACTGGGAACTATGTACAGAGATCAACCTTAGAACTATTTACAGTTGTAAGTCATACATGAACCATAATGTATACGTTTTAGTGTCTCACATACTTGTCATATCCAATTTAGAATAGGCAAACTGACATTGTGTTATCCTTTTTCTGGTTGGGAAGGTGAATTTGTTAATGGCCTGTAGTGTACTGTGAACAGGTGTGTTTTAAGTTTCTTGCGGAATTCCATGATTTCGAGTAGTGATCTCATTTCTTCCGGCAAGGCGTTCCATAGAATGGGGGCTGCGTGGGAGAATGCTTGTTTGTTATCTCTTTGGCTTTTATAAATTCCTTTGGGGTCCTTAATTTGTTTATACGATCTCTCCTTTGAAGGTTTTTAGTAGGTTCTTTAGTGATAAGGTTGTTTAGTGTGGATGGTGCTATGTTATTTAGGGTTTTGAAAGTAGTTATAAGGGTTTTATATAGTATTCTACTTTGAATTGGAAGCCAGTGTAAGTTCGCTAAAATAGGTGTTATATGTTGGAATGGGGGGGGGCCTTCATGATGGTCCTGGCTGCTGCGTTTTGCGCTAGTTGTAGTCTTTTCAGGTTTAGCTTTGTTGCACCTAGTAGGGTTAAATTCGCAAAGTCGAAGTGGGGTGTAATTATAGCTTGTATTATTCGTTGGAAATCTTGTAGGTGCATTAGAAGGCGTAGCTGCTTTAATATTTTGAGTTTGAAGTATACTTTCTTCGTTGTGTTTCTTATATGTGTGTCCATACTAAGGCGTGTGTCCAGTATTACACCTAGATAACGTACTTCAGTTTTTAATTTGATATCATTGTTTGATGCAAGATGTTTGATGCAAGATGTCTTGCTGATGCAAGATGTTTTTTGCGCGGGGCCCCCTGAAATGCGGGGCCCTGTGCAAAAAACATTCTTGCTCAATGGACGGGCCGGCCCTGATTGTGAGCACAGCCATAGTGGTCTGCTGAGCTCGGCTGCTTTGTAGCCATGTGCAGGGCCAAAAAAACCTTTTAAATGAAGACAAACTGGAGGGTTTTTAAAATTTGTCATGATTGCATGCCTTATTTATTTAACCAGTTTTCTCTACCACCTTATCCTTCAATCAAAGCAATTTACAATACGTAATCACTACAAACAGGTACCCATACATTCCCTTGTCCCCAAAGGGCTCACAATCTATGTATACCTGAGGCAACAGAGGGTTAAATGGCTTACCAAAAGCTACAAGGAGTGTCCATAGGACTAGAAACCCCAGTCCCTCCAGCCTGAGACTGCTGCCCCCAGTTGGGACTTAAACCTCCAGCCCTCTGGCTGGAGGTACCATGTCTGAGCCATTAGGCCACTCCTCCCTCTTTATATCCTATGGCATTTTTGCTCAGGCAAATCAATTGCATGCATGTTAATTCACAGGTATACACATGTGCAAGCAATTTGCACACATTTTTAATTTGTAGGCACCCAAACAAACACCCAAAGGAGCCTGAAATGCACATGCCCACTACTTCGGCCTGGTTCAGAATGAGGAGGAAGAAGAAGGCTACATCTCCAGCAAGAGGTCCAGGTTGCTGAGACATCCATGAGGTTGGCAGTTGGTGAGATGTCTTAAGTGTTTTCTGGGCTTTCGGATGCCTAGTTGAGCTCTGAAAATTATGTTCACCCACCGTCCCCACAAGCTTTGAGTGAAGTGACTGCCAGCATTGTCTCCCCATTGTAGGAGCACATGATGCAGCTAGCAAAGTTGGGGCCACATCAGAAGGTGCTAGCTGCCCGATAGCACTACCTTGAAGATAGAGATGCCGTCCTCAGCATTAGGGACCTTCAGATATAAATGGACTCTCTTCTTGAGGTGAGAACAGAAAATGTGTCAGGTCTTGCTGGCCAGGAAGATCGGGAACACCCTAAGATTTTGAGTGTAGTTAGAAGAGGAGTCCAGGAAAAGCAGAGGATTCTGGCTGAGGTAACTCATCTCTCTGTTACTGCAGCTGTGAATTTTTTATGTTCCCATTGTCTGAACTACCTCCTAGAGTTTCTCTAGGCCAAGGATGGTCTATGGTATCTAAAATGTCATTGTCTTTAGTAGGATGTGGGCAAAAACTCTGTGAATTTATAAAGGGGACTTCCCTGAAGTTGACTAAATATGACACATTATTAAGAGCAGTTGCATGGTTGTGAATCCAGAGTGGAGTCTTTTGCCTCTCCCACTGATGCTTTAGTGAAAGAGAATTTGGTAATAGAGAATAAGGCAGAGGTTTTGGAGAACTCAGCTAGAAGAAGAAATGTGTTTTTTACTAATTTTCTCAAGTCTTCACATCTTTTGCCTATGGCCATGCTCAAGAAAAATTCTCTCAAAATTTTGCAATATCCTGCTGAGGCTTTTTCACCAATATGCAATCTTTACTATGCTCTGGCTTTTACAGACGTGGCTGCCAGAGAATGCATTCGGGAAGGGATCTGACTGGTCAATTTGAAACTGACTGCAATATTAGACTCCCCTGTGAACAGTGAGTGAGAATCAGCTGTGCCTACTTAGTTGGGAACTGTGTGTGAGAGAAAACTGCAGCCAATCTGAGCACTTTTCAAATCATTTAGAATCCCTTCAGCAAAGGCTTTAACGATCCTGTGAGCAGTGAGTGAGAATCAGCTGTGCCTACTTAGTTGGGAACTGTGTGTGAGAGAAAACTGCAGCCAATCTGAGCATTTTTCAAATCATTTAGAATCCCTTCAGCAAAGGCTTCAACGATCCTGTGAGCAGTGAGTGAGAATCAGCTGTGCCTACTTAGTTGGGAACTGTGTGTGAGAGAAAACTGCAGCCAATCTGAGCACTTTTCAAATCATTTAGAATCCCTTCAGCAAAGGCTTCAACGATCCTGTGAGCAGTGAGTGAGAATCAGCTGTGCCTACTTAGTTGGGAACTGTGTGTGTGAGAGAAAACTGCAGCCAATCTGCGCATTTTTCAATCATTTAGAATCCCTTCAGCAAAGGCTTCAACGATCCTGTGAGCAGTGAGTGAGAATCAGCTGTGCCTACTTAGTTGGGAACTGTGTGTGAGAGAAAACTGCAGCCAATCTGAGCACTTTTCAAATCATTTAGAATCCCTTCAGCAAAGGCTTCAACGATCCTGTGAGCAGTGAGTGAGAATCAGTTGTGCCTACTTAGTTGGGAACTGTGTGTGAGAGAAAACTGCAGCCAATCTGAGCATTTTTCAAATCATTTAGAATCCCTTCAGCAAAGGCTTCAACGATCCTGTGAGCAGTGAGTGAGAATCAGCTGTGCCTACTTAGTTGGGAACTGTGTGTGAGAGAAAACTGCAGCCAATCTGAGCACTTTTCAAATCATTTAGAATCCCTTCAGCAAAGGCTTCAACGATCCTGTGAGCAGTGAGTGAGAATCAGCTGTGCCTACTTAGTTGGGAACTGTGTGTGAGAGAAAACTGCAGCCAATCTGAGCATTTTTCAAATCATTTAGAATCCCTTCAGCAAAGGCTTCAACGATCCTGTGAGCAGTGAGTGAGAATCAGCTGTGCCTACTTAGTTGGGAACTGTGTGTGAGAGAAAACTGCAGCCAATCTGAGCACTTTTCAAATCATTTAGAATCCCTTCAGCAAAGGCTTCAACGATCCTGTGAGCAGTGAGTGAGAATCAGTTGTGCCTACTTAGTTGGGAACTGTGTGTGAGAGAAAACTGCAGCCAATCTGAGCATTTTTCAAATCATTTAGAATCCCTTCAGCAAAGGCTTCAACGATCCTGTGAGCAGTGAGTGAGAATCAGCTGTGCCTACTTAGTTGGGAACTGTGTGTGAGAGAAAACTGCAGCCAATCTGAGCACTTTTCAAATCATTTAGAATCCCTTCAGCAATGGCGCGCCCGTGCCTTGCGGGCCCGCGCCTGAGGGCCTCGCAAGAGGGCCCTTTGGCGTGGCCCTTAGGCGGTGGACCGTGCGGGACCCACTATCTGCTGCTATATGCTTATTCTATATGCTCATTCTGTTCAGCGATATGCTGTTTGTAGTTAATGTAAGGTAATGTAATGTAAGTTATGTACTGTGTTCCCTGTTTGTACTCCTAGTGTTTTGTTGTGATGTAATGATAATGCAATGTATGTTTCCCTCACCTTTGTTTAACTCTGTGCTGTATTAACCGCTTTGATTGAAGGAAAAGGCGGGATACAAAACATGTTAAATAAATAAATAAATAAATAAAATACAGTATCCTAGAGCTACACTTGTGGCATATTTGTTTATATAATTGTTTTTATGGTTTTTGTCTTGTGTTATTTTTTAGTATGCAGTTGATTGTCATTTCAATTATTTGTTTTAATATGCGTATATCGCTGTAACTCATTCAATAATTTTATGATGGGAGGGAGATAAATATGAATAAATTAAATGCAATGAATCATGTACATTGAAGCCTGACAGATTCTGGGCTCGGAGCTCTTTTTTCCATCATAAGGATTCCAATTTTATCATGATAAAATTAGGGCATATCCAGATCTTTCCAGGGTTCCCCAACTTAAATACAGAGCTTTTCTAAATGTCGGTCAACATGTGCTTAATTTAGGGTGTCCTTTCTCAAATTTCCTCCTTTCTCAAATTTCCTATCAACTGTATCATTCAATTGGAAGATCAGAGATTTTCTTTTGAGGACCCAGAGCAGCTGAAAAAGTTTCTAGAGGCAAGTGAACCTCTGGTTCTGGTGTGTCATAACTCTGGGAGGTTTTCTGATCTATTAATCAGGAGCGCTTGAAGGATTTTTTTTTTTTTTTTGGGAGGGGATGTATCTCCCTGTCTTTGCTTCTTGGCTAATTTCTGAGCTCTTTCCTCTAACGTGATTGTGAACTGTAATGTCTACGATTTTTTTTCCTGTTTGTGCTTATATTCTTTATATTTGCCTGGAGTCCCTCAAATATATTACCTGGCAACCTTGTTTGATGTAGCATTTGTAAGACATTTGAATAAATATAAAAAAAGAAATAGAAGAGGAGAGATAACAGAGGAGCTGCTTTGGGCCAAAGGACATTGAAACTTTGGGGCATGTTTGCTAAGCTGAGCCAGCATGTGGCATTTGTAACTAGGTCCCATCGTTTCACTTGAGATGTAGATGACTTTGCCCATTATTGATTTTCCATGTTGCTTTCACTCTATTTTGGATTTTAATATTTTATTTGTGAGGATTACCAGTAAAAGTATTGTAAATGGATGGAAAAATAAATAATTAAAACAAATAACAAAATAATTACTGATGTCCCAAGGGAAATGGGCTCAGAGAGGGTGCCAGTCTGTTATGTGCAGGGTTCATGGCTTCAGGTTTAGAAAGTCTGGGTCTTGAGCCTCAGATGATGGCTGTATGATTTTTTTAAAAATGTGAAGCCAGAGTCCTGATGGCATCAGCACTTGGATTGCAGATGGTGCACTGGAGGCCGCAGGATCACAACGATTGAGTTGCTGGGATAGGAAGGAAATGGTACTAAAGCTGCATGCTAGAGTTAAAATAAAATTAAACTGTTGTTCGGGGTTGGGGGGGGTGGACAAGGGAAGGGGAAGGCTAAGAAGCCATTGCATACTGGCTGCAGAGGGCTAGCACTTTCAAATTCACTACAAAAATTTGCCACTATCTATAACCTTGAGTCACTCAGACAAACTGAATGTATGTTCTTGGAGAGAGTATCACGGAAGAGAGCGCATGCTTGGTCCACAGTACAATCTTGGTCTCTGTTTTTGATAGGGCTCTATAATTATCATTTTATTTTGAATTAGATAGAGACAGTGTTAGGAGAAGGGAGGCGTTAACTGTAAAAAGTTTTACAATAGGAAAGACAATACCAAAAGGGATTTCAACTAATAAAATCTGAGTTTAATAAAGATCTGAGTTAAATCCTTTTATTTAGCATAGTCAGGGATTAGCATTTCTGAGTTGTTTGAAAGACAGTATGGTAGGAAAGTGCCTTTCAAGGTGAAGAAGAAGAAGAAGACTACTGCATTGCATCAGACCTGGCAAGGACCAGGATTGTGCCAGCATCTGGAAGTGAGGTAGGTCTGCAGACATTACCGCATTATACCCTGGCCAGTGATTTGTTTGGTTAAAAAGGCACTACAGCATTTTCCAAATACAAACTTTAGACACTTAGGGGGAAAGTTACTAAAGTTCATTAAGACAATAGTGCACATTATTTGGCTTTTAACACACGTAAAAGGGCAATAGTATTCAGTATTTTACTATAACACACAAATTGCCTCTGGAGTGTGTGCTGATACTAATGAGATGCCAAGCAGGCAAAAGCATGCAAAACTCCTCATTTATATTCAAATACTGGCATTAAAGCCGGCACTAGTTTTCTGCCAGGAGCATAAGACCTCTAACACACAGCCCAATGCTCCAGGCCATTTTCTTAAAGGGCCCATATGTATAAAGTGCAATTGGTGGTGCAGGGCTCAATACCCCCCCCCCCTTCCACCAAAGAGTCAAGGCACCCCTCCCCCCCAAATAACCCCCTCGTTATCGATGGCTTCCGAGCACCTCTCCCAAAGACATGATCCAAGTTCTCTCTCCTATAAGAACCCCCGCAACTCAATCTAAACTCCCCCCCCACCCCCCAAGATCCCCCTGGGCCTACCTTAACTAAATCCTGATGCTCTTGTGGGGCCTGGACAAAAGCGACCCCCACCTACTTCTGTCAAAATGTTGCTTGAAATCTCCTATTGGTAGTCTCACCATACTCTCATCAGAGGTCAACCTCAGTAGTAATACTATGAGACGACCTCTAGGGGACTGTGAGCACCATTTTTAACCCAGCGCTAGCCTGGATGGGAGCAAGTAGTGGTTGCTCCCATCTGAGTCCCACTAGGCCTCCAGGATTGAGTTAAGAAATGCCTGGGGGGGGCTTTTATTTATTTATTTGTGCTTATATACCAACTTTCGTGAATCATAGAGGTTTACAATGAACTCAAAGAAAAAAAACATACAACAAAATTATACAAGGAACACTGTTAACAAGGAATGCTGGGGGATAAAGGAAAAAGCAACTTTAACATAACTGAATTAAATTAATAACTAATTACTTAACCTAAATTTGAGCTTTAGATTGCACTGTTCTTAATAAAAAGTCATGTTAGATGAGTAAGAACATTGAAGAGGTGCTTAGAGTGGTGGGGAGTTTGGATTAGGCTCAGGGAGTCTTAAAAGGAAATGGTGGGGCTTTAATAGTGCTTTTTGCGGGAGCTGGAGCCATGTGTGGGGAGAGGGTTTATTTGGGAAGCTGCCTTGACTACTTTGTGGTGCTGGGGGGTGGGGACTCCCAGCCCCAGGATTAGACTTTATACATGCAGGTGTGGTAGGCGAAGGCCTATGATCCATGCTGCCTGAACTAAACAGACAGGCCTAAGCAGCTTGACCTGTAAATGAAGCTTGTGATTAGGCCAGAGGAGTGACCCCCCCCCCCCCAATACTGCTTCCATAGAATTGAAACTTAACTCAGCTTAACTGAACATAGCTAAGCAGAAACGAAACTTAGAAAAGACAGAAAACAGCTCTAATTGGTATTGATAAGAGAGCACAGCTTCTATGGAATTAATTAACACTGCTGAAAGAAAAGTTACAGTGCCCTGCTTTCCCACATGTTCTAGCTAGCTAAGTGACCTTGGAGGAGAGAAGTATCAAAGTTGGAAGAACTGACCATTGTAATTGGGACTAGAAGGGGGGTAAACAGGTGCTGAGCCCAGACCAAAGTCCTAATTGGATGACTACGTAATGTTACCGGGACCAATAGATGGGGTGAAAGGGGTTACCGGGACCAATGAGAAGTTTGCCTATACCTAGAATGGACAAGAAAAGTATATAAGTTGTTGTTTTACTAACAGCCATTGCTCAGCCATTTTGAATTTGATTCTGCTTGAGACTTGTGCACAAATAAATGATTTGGACCTTCTGAACAGACTCCTGGTATCATTGGTTTGTCTGCGTTCTGCTGCTACATATTCTTGGTGCGTTGGCCGGGAAGGTGTGGTAATAGAGGGTATATAGGGCAATATACCACGACTTTCCGCCTCTATAGATTTGGTCCTGCCGGGATCATGCCCTCCCGACGTGGGCTCGGCTCCCAGGCGCCACCGGTCCAGTTGCATCGGAGGGAGCTGGGCCAGGCCTCGGAGGGTGCCGGACCCGGTTGGAGCCAACACCTCGAACCCGTGAGGGGAGTCCGAGGTCCAACTCATGTGCTTGCTTGGGAACTAGGACCGGATCCGGTGAGTATAGATTTTGATATGTCTAGACAGATGAGTCAGAGCAGTACTGCTGTTTGAAACTTGGATTTTGTAACTTTGAAATTTGGAATTTGGTAAGAGAGCTTGATCACCTCTCAAGACAGTCCGACTAACCCTGCATGAGTATGCGCAAGGTGAAACTATCGTCTTTTTGAACCTTGCATGAGTATGCGCAAGGAGAAACTAGAACCCTGCATGAGTATACGCAAGGTCTTTTGATTTTGGAATTTGATATAGCCTAGTCAGTTGAGACAGGATTGGGCTGTTTTTGGGATACGTTGCTAGCATGTGTGTCGTTTGTCTATGTGTCTTTGTTTAATGTAAGATTATATTCTGTTGGGTAATGTATGATAATTTACCACTTGACTCACTGAAAAATCAAGAACATGTCTCACTCAGTCAGAGCTTTTCCTACAGTACAGCATGAGACTGACAAGGGGCATGTCTGTGCAGAGGTGCTTTTTAACCCTATGAAGGCATGTTTTCAACGTTCTGCTGCTGGGCTAATTGGAGCTTATTTTAGGACAATTATACCTGTTTTTTATTCACTTCGTTTTAATAGGGATGTTCCTTCTACTATGGTCATGTATTATATACCATTCGATAGGAATATTTAGTCAGAATTTTAGTTTTGAAGGTCGTATTAACCTCATCGGAGCTCCGTAAACTGCTTTTAGTTATATTCTCTGCTCTGTCTGTATTTTTACGTCAACTGCTCCTGTTATATTATTGTTACCTTTCAGAAATGATAGAGAAACTAAGCAAACTGTTTTTGGGTTTTTTTTACTTTGACCTACAAAGTAATTATTAGATCACGACTTGACACTGATTTAAATGATTCTTGCTAGCATGTCTCTGTGCGTCTGTGAAACTAAGTTGTTTCATTTCATTTCCAGTGAGCAAAGGGGTGTGGCTCTCACACAGCTTGCTAGAAGGGAAAAAAAAATGACTCCCGAATGAAAAATCTCTTGCTTGTTTAAAATAAAGGATTCATTCAATCAAAGTGTGATAGGAGATGAATTTATAATTAGTTTTCTAGTTATTACTTTACAGCTGTGATAACTACAGTGACTCAGGAGTTCTTTTGTTTTTTGAAGTATATCTGTCGTTCCAAAAACTAACTGACACGGACAAGAGAGAGCAAATAAAGTGTTTTTCCTTTGACCCTCAAAAATAGAGGTTGAGAACCTTGGGGGACGGTGCAGCATTCTGGGTTGGAAGTGTACCAGATTGCAACCTGAGAATGAATGGTTTAAATTCTGAGTGAATAAGAAATTGTGTATTATAAGTCATTTGAATGCATGCTTCCCCATACTGTAAGATTTAAGGTAATTACTTTGAATTGTTAAACTCTGTACTAGTGACTAATGAAGACCTTTACAATTCAAGATAAATTCATTTGTTTTTCTGTATTTGAATTTTGTGTGTCCGTGTCCAGAGGAAAAGGGGGTACTTTGGTTTGTTTTTTTTAAAAGTCTTTTAAATTTCAAGACGTTATTTCCTGATATACGGTGGCAAGCACCTGATAGAAGACATATTTATTGTTAAAAAGAGGGTGTATATGCATTCTAGATATCCACCAACGCTATGGAAAAGTATCTATTTCATGTCTCTTGAATATCTGCTTTCTGAACTGTAAGATTTAATGAAAATAAAAAATAAAATAATAATTTCTTTTGCAGAGACATGCAGACTACGGCTGGCAGTTAGTTTCCATGCTAAGTAATTTCATTCCAGTTAATAGATGTTATAACATGTTGCAAAATAATAGTTTTATATTTTAAAGAACTGTATCTAAATTGTATGTCTGTGCTTAATCTAAGCTTATGTTTTCTGCCTGCCCTATGCGTTCAGAGTGCTTAAGGGGGGGGGAGGGGGCCCAGTCTACCGATGATGTCACCTCCCGGTAGGCGTGAACTAATGTGCCCACAGCAGTTTAAAAAAAAAAAAACCCTCCCGGATAGAGCGTTGCTAGGAGAAACAGTGTGGGCCTAGGGCAGGGGGGGGACTCCTCCCTGTAGAGTCCCAAGTAGTTTGCCAGCCAGTCAGCTGACCAGACTTGTTTAGGTGCCTCTCCCTCTGCCACTGATTTACTGAACTGAAAGCTTTAGGATTTAATTGAACAAATGAACAGTATTATTTAGACAGTATTATTCAGCCTCACTATATACCCCATGCAATCCAGCAGCCCAGGAGAATTTGCGTTTTTGTCAGTCAGTCCCAGAGAGATAAAACAGAAATTACAGAAACTAGAAGGGTTTGTGGGCATGAATGCAACACAGTTACTGGAAGTCGCTCATAAAGTGTATGTGAATTGTGATAATGAAAGACAGAAAGAAAGTGATCGACGGATGAAGAAGAAAGCGGATTTTTTGGCTGCGGCCATAGTGGAACAGAAAAGGGGAGGTGTCCCTAATCGAAGGAGCAGAGGAAGAGGGTGCGGCCAAGGAAATGACCGGCCCCCATTAGGCGCGAACCAATGCGCTTATTGCAGAGAAGAAGGACATTGGAGAAGTGCATGCCCGCGACTCGAAGAGGCCTCTCAGGATGAAGGGGAACACGCCCCTTGGAGGGAAAGAGAGAGAGGCCGACCCCAGAACCGTAGAGGAACCAATCGAGAATATTTTCAACAAGAACGCACGGAGGCCATCCAGGGAGTGGCAGCCGCCACAGCCTATGATTTGGATGAAGCAGATTAGGACAGACCGGGCTCCGAATTTGCATTAGGTCTCCAGGAGCCTATGGTCAGTATACAAATAGGAGACCAATTTATGGACTTTATGGTTGATACTGGAGCAGAACATTCTGTAGTAGATAAACAAATAGCTCCTTTTTCTACAAGAGCAGTCACCATTGTGGGAGCAACTGGCGCAAAAGCCACAAAGCCATTTCTTCAAAACCGCATATGTAATTTAGGAGGACAGCAAATAATGCACCAATTCCTTTACATGTCAGAGTGCCCAGTGCCATTGCTGGGACAAAGATATGCTAGCCAAGCTGCAGGCCCAAATATCCTTTACTGAGAAAGGAGAAATGCAAATGACAGTGAATTCCCAGACAAAACCTGCTGGACTAATGGTGCTTACTGTTCCTCGAGAAGAAGAATGGAGATATTATAGTACTGAGCCAAGTACTGAGCCAATTATTGATACCTATTTTGAACCTACTTTGAAAAGCATTGATGCCCCTCCTGGAGTATGGGCAGAAGGCAATCCACCAGGCCTAGCCAAACACATAGCTCCAATAATTGTGAATCTCAAGCCTAGTGCACAGCCAGTACATGTCAAGCAATATCCACTCCCAAGAGCAGCAATTGAAGGCATCCATCGCCACTTGTTAAGGCTACTGGAGTATGACCTACTCAAAGTTTGTCAGTCACCATGGAACACACCTCTCCTGCCAGTGCAGAAGCCTGGGATAGGGGACTACCGCCCAGTGCAAGATCTAAGGAGAGTGAATAAAGCAGTTGAAACCATACATCCAGTTGTGCCAAATCCCTACACACTCTTAGGATTGATTCCTGCTGAAGCCACCCACTTTACTGTTTTGGACTTAAAAGATGCGTTCTTTTGCATAAGATTAGCCCCAATTAGCCAATTGCTGTTTGCCTTTGAATGGCAGGACCCTGTCTCGGGGAGGCGGGGCCAACTCACTTGGACACGATTACCTCAAGGATTCAAGAACTCACCTACCATTTTCAGTGCTGCACTAAACCAAGATCTTTCAAGCTATCCAGTAGCCCCTGAAAGAAGAGTACTCCTCCAATATGTAGATGATCTACTGGTAGCCGCCACCTCTGAAAGTGAATGTATACAAGCCACTACTGACCTCTTGCAACTATTGGATGAAGCCGGATACAAAGTTTCCAGAGCCAAAGCACAGCTATGCCAAAAAAGAAGTAAAATACTTAGGCTTTCGTCTGACCAAAGGAAGCCGACAATTGGGACGCGAGAGAAAAGAAGCCGTGTGCAGTATCCCAACCCCAACTACCAGAAAGCAAGTCAGAGCCTTTCTGGGAGCAGCAGGATACTGCCAGATATGGATACCTAACTTTGCTCAGATTGCCAAACCACTATATGACGCCACCAAGGGAGAAGAAAAGTCTCCATTGGAATGGGGACTTGAACAGGATGCAGCCTTTTGATCTTTGAAAACCACTCTGATGTTGTCACCAATTCTGGGCCTACCAGATGTCCAGAAAACCTTTCAGTCTCTATGTTCATGAGTCACAAGGAAATGTTCTAGGCATGTTGACTCAATCCCTTGGACCTTATTTGAGAAGCTGTTACAGCTACAGCCTTCCTAGTGAGCAAAACTAACAAGGTCACTTTGAGACAGAATCTTCCAGTTACTGTACCACACTCTGTTCTAACCAATATGAAACACAAAGGAAACTACTAGCTAACAAATCTACGAATGTTGAAGTATCAGAGTATGTTGCGTGAAAACCCCCAAATACAACTGAAGGTCAGTCAAGCTTTGAATCCTGCTATGTTGTTATCAGTTGGTCTTGATCCTCTGATCATAACTGTTTCCCTCTGATCATGACTGTTTAGAAATTATGGACACTGTATTCTCAACCCGCCTGGATTTGACTGATGTCCCTCTGGAGAACCCTGAACAGACCTTCTTTGTGGCTGAAGGCAGTTTCATCATCAATAGACATTGTTGTGCTGCTGACCCCTGATTTGGTAGTTGAGTCCTCAGCCCTGGCCCCAGAAACTTGACCACAGAAAGCTGAACTGATAGCCCTCACTAGAGCACTAACAATAGGAAAAGGGCTCTGTCTAAATGTGTACCCAGATTTCAAGTATGCCCTTACAATCTTGCATGCACATGGGACCTTGTACAAATAATGAGGGTGGATAACCTTAGGCAGCAAGTCCATTAAGTATGGCCCTGAGATATTGACATTATCAGGTGCATACTACCTACAGCTTTCAAAACTTTAGGAAAAGTAGAATGTATGAATAGAACCTTGAAATCTCAGTTGTCCAAACTTTGCCAAAAGGTTTACCTGAAGTGGCCCCAGGTTCTTCCTATAGCCCTTCTCAGGATATACTTAGCCCCTGCTAAGTCTTTAGGAGTTCCCCTTTTTGAGATTCTGAGAATCTGTAGCCTATTTATAGGGAATAAAAGGAGATGTGAGACAGATAGGATCTGAAATTATTAGGCATGAACTATTGGTTTTAAGTTCTGTTTTGCAGAGTCTTCATACCTGGGTACAAAAATCGATTACCCATCAATTTGCCTGAACCCCTGCATCCTTTCAAGCCTGGAGTCTCGGTGTGGATCAAAGAGTGGAGAAGGATACCGTTAGCCCTGCATTGGAAGGGATCCTATGTTGTCATCCTGTCAACTCCAACTGCAGTAAAAGTCGCAGAATTCGAATTTTGGATCCATCATAGTCGAGTAAAGCCAGCAACTATTTCTGAACCTGATCACTGGACTACTGTACAGCATCCTGAGACTCCATTGCGCCTCACCCTACGACAACAGCCATGGACCTAAGACTTATTGGTCCCTCAGAAACTGCACTATTTCAAGACTGTTCGTTTATCTGAAGGTAAGCCTCGCATCTGGAGAAAGCTGCAATCATCAGAAATAGACTGTGTTGTGTTAAGAAATTGAGTCTTCTAAGAGACTGTGTTCAAATGCTCTGATCTCCTCAAGGCAATAATAGCCTGAGAGACTGTACTATGATATTTTAAGAACCTGAGACATCCCAGAGGACAGTGATACTTTGGAATCTGCAGCCCTACTCCTGCCACAAAGCTGGTAGGTCTACGTACGGCAGAAGCTTGAGGATCTACAATCAACTCTACATTTGTTATCTGTTGTGGATGCCGACAGTTCCACCACTTTTCCAGAGACTATGCCCATTATGAATTCTTATTATTGCTTTATTCTGGCAGCAGCCTTGGGGTGCTTTGAAATGACTTTTGCCTTACCTCTCTGTGCAGCCTGTATAAGTACCACGCGAACTGGGCTGAAGGTTCCTCATGCCTCCCAGAACTTGTTTCTTGAACTTGCCGAAGCAGTAGCATCTAGTCTCCACATTTATGACTGTTTCTCTTTGTGGAGGAACCAAGATGGGAGATCAGTGGCCTTGGGAGGCTCAAGAACTGAATTATTCCATCCCCTACAATCAGACTGATTTACATAATACTACTAGTGAGTGGGTATTGGCCCACCCCATTGTTGACAGTTTGTGTTTTGTTCGCACCGGACCACAATTTGCTATGAAGATTGGACAGCTGGACTGTCTAAATCAGAAGTTTTACAACAGCACAACAAAGAAGACATCTTGGTGGTCCGGCATAAATGCTCCTGAACCTTCTACTCCTTTAGTTCTTTTTCCCACTCTTGCCAAACTATGGACTCTGACTATCTGCTTGTTGTTCCCTTGTTTCTTGCCACTTTGCTTGTGAATGATAACTTCAGTTATTAATAACACTGTAGAGCGTAAGGCAGCTACAAAGCTACTAGCTATGTGAAACTACTACCCTATACCACAGAGTGATACCTTTACCTAGTATTATGTGATTTGATTCTCACTCTTTCTCACTTGCGGGTGAATAATAATCAAAGGGGGGAATGTGGTAGGCGAAGGCCTATGATCCATGCTGCCTGAACTAAACAGACAGGCCTAAGCAGCTTGACCTGTAAATGAAGCTTGTGGTTAGGCCAGAGGAGTGAAACCCCCCCCCAATACTGCTTCCATAGAATTGAAACTTAACTCAGCTTAACTGAACATAGCTAAGCAGAAACGAAACTTAGAAAAGACAGAAAACAGCTCTAATTGGTATTGATAAGAGAGCACAGCTTCTATGGAATTAATTAACACTGCTGAAAGAAAAGTTACAGTGCCCTGCTTTCCCACATGTTCTAGCTAGCTAAGTGACCTTGGAGGAGAGAAGTATCAAAGTTGGAAGAACTGACCATTGTAATTGGGACTAGAAGGGGGGTAAGCAGGTGCTGAGCCCAGACCAAAGTCCTAATTGGATGACTACGTAATGTTACCGGGACCAATAGATGGGGTGAAAGGGGTTACCGGGACCAATGAGAAGTTTGCCTATACCTAGAATGGACAAGAAAAGTATATAAGTTGTTGTTTTACTAACAGCCATTGCTCAGCCATTTTGAATTTGATTCTGCTTGAGACTTGTGCACAAATAAATGATTTGGACCTTCTGAACAGACTCCTGGTATCATTGGTTTGTCTGCTGCTACACAGGAACATCAGGCCACATGGTAGAGGCCCAATGCTTCTGACACAGGAAAATGATCTCAGCAGTTTTTTCTTTAGAATAACACAGCTTGCGGTGCTCACCTCAAAATGTATCTTTCCTTTACTACGGGACTCACTAACCTGCACACTGTTTCCATAGGTTACTGACTCCCACAGTAAACTAAGCGGTGGTGAAATCCTAGGGAGGCATATTCAAAAGGGATTAACATGGTTTGTAGACCCGCTAACCATGTTCTTCCCGCTGAGTGGGATATTCAGTAGCACATGCCACCAAATATCCCCTTCGAAGACATCTGAATGCCCTGTTGCTAACCACATAGTGTCAGGGTATTCTGGGTGCAGTGGGGGAACAGCATCCATGGTTAGCCGGTCAGTAGAAATATTCAAATGTCAACTGGCTGATCTAAACCACTTAAAATTAGGCCAAAAACAACTGGTCTAACCTTAGTCGGTTTAGTTATCAAACCAGCGGCTGAATATCAGCTTTGACCAGATAGCCAAATCATTATCACACCAGATATTCTGTGCTATTGGTCAGATTTGGTCCGACACTGAATATCCAGGAATCATTTACGTGACGTCAGCCGGCCACTTTAATTGCGCTGGCCGCTGCCACTAAATATGCCACCCCTGGATTTTACTACAGCCTACTAACTGCCCTTTATAGTTACTTCCAATGCTACACATAGAGGAAAAAATACAGCAATCCCTCGATATCCAAATCTAATCCATTACAGAAAATAATTCAGATACCGAAATCTCATTTATAATTATTTCAAATGGGAAAAATAATAATGCATTTCCAGCCAATCCAAAAACCCCAACTAGTCTTCCCAAACATCCTTAAAACAGTGCAAATATCTATATAACAATCAAACACTAAATTAAGCAACCAAAGAAGCATTTGGTATTTTTTTGGGGTGCTCACTGAGTGAAGTAGAGTGGCCTTGCTTTGCTGTATGGTGGAGGAAGGGGGCTTGGCAGTCAGTCTGTGTCATCGATGGTAGAAGTGAGAAGACAGTAGGCCATGTGACATGTCTTCTTTTTTTGGGGAGGGAGACTCCTGAAGTAGAAGGCTGCGAGGAATCTGGAGAAGTGGCGGATGTAGTTGGACGAAAAAAAAGACTTCTGCATTCCTTCTCCATTTGTGTTCATAGATCTCCTTGTAACATGAGACAGTGGTTTCAATTGTGTTTTTGAAATTGATGCTTCTTGTCATGTTGCTATCATGCTCACTAATAAGTGATTTCATTCTGTTTGCATATTCTAAAACGTCTGTTAAAGTTTTACTGTCCAGTTTGGGCACATTTTTCGGTTTTCTCTTCCATCTCTTCCTCTGACAATTGATGGGCATCCAGTGAAGCCAACTTCCCTAGCAAGATCCAAAATCGTAGCCTTTGCAGCATCCTTTGCATCTCAGCCTTTGCCTCATATATCCTTCGGTGTAATGGACAGATTACGGCAGTAGCTTCCTCCATACACTGTTCGTTGTTTGTGGAGACACTTTCTTCCATGCCAAGTCGATGAATTCTAAGGCCTTTTTAATATTGAAGTTTTTCCATAGTTCCATGAGTGAAGCTTCTTTATTTTTATCAGATCCCTGGACTAGGTACTGCTTGAGAAATTGTATATAGTAGGCCTTGAAATTCGCAATGGTACCCTGGTCCATGGGCTGCAGAATAGATGTTGTGTTTGGAAGAAGAAAAACCACTTGGATATTGACACAGTAATCAAGAACACTTGAGGGATGTCCTGGGGCATTTATAATAAGTAGAGCCTTGTTTGCAAGGTTCTCCCGCTGATTGTAATCTTTTATGAATGGCGACAAGTAGTGTTTCACATAGTCGGCAAACACTTCCTTTGTTACCCAGGCATTTCTGTTAGACCTCCACACCATGGGCAAGACACTCTTCATCATCCCTTTAAGGGCCCAGAGGTTTTCAGAATGATACACTAACAATGGTTTAAGTTTTACGTCGCCATTATAGTTGCCACTGAGAAGTAATGTCAGCCTATCTTTTGATGCTTTATGCCCGGGCACTTTGTTTTCATCACCAGAAATGAAGATACATGAAGGCATTCATTTTCAAAATAGACCCATCTCATCTACACTGAAAATTTGTTTGGCAATGTAGCCGCCGCTTTTGATAATTTCATGTAGATGTGACAGGAAAACTGCTGCCGCCTCACTATCTGCTGAAGCTGCTTCACCAGTGATTTTTATGTTATGAAGCATTGTACGGTTCTTGAAGCATGAAAACCATTCAGAACTTGCCTTAAAAGTCAAGCTCCTCACTGCATCATTTCCTTCCAACACAGCATTTTTCTTCAAGTCTTCAAACATGGCAATTGCTCTATGCTGAACTATCATCATGCTTAAAGGAATGCCATGGTCAGTTTGGCCCTCCATCCATTGCACCAGAAATTTTTCTAGTTTATCAAACACTTGGGTGCTTGTTTGAAAAGCCGTGGTAGCAGCTTTCATCCGATATCGGAGCCGCGGCCCCAATGAATTCAATGGGGCCGCGGCTCCGATATCAGGCAGAAGCCGCTACCGCGGCTTTGTAAACAAGCCCCTTGGTGATGAGTTTTCATAAGACAATGCATTTTACCAGAACCAACCACTGTTTCAACAACTATCCCAAAACATGGCCGCAAGAATAACCATGAATATTAACGCCATAGAACATATCACCCCAACACTCTATGCCCTCCACTAGTTACCTATACATAGCCACATAAAATACAAAATTCTGATTACAACATTTAAATTAATAAACTGCATATCCCCATCATACCTATCCACACTCATCATCAAAGAAAACAACCGCAACCAACGCAATCGAAACAAAAACAAACTCGCTATTCCAAGAGATTTCAGGAAATCCAAACAGATAACTACCAACAAGGCTTTCTCCCACACTGCCCCTAATCTTTGGAACGCCCTCCCGGACCACCTCAGAGAACTGACTGACCTACAAACTTTGAGAAAGAATCTCAAAACCTATCTTTTCACCTTCCACTTCGGCATTAACGAGCAACACAATTCACCAACTACATCCCCTTCCCTCAACCCAACTTTAAGCCAGGACTCCCCATTCCACCACCCACTGACATGTAAATAGTTAATTGAGTTTGCTTGATTGTTAGTTTCTTAATGCTATTAGCCAATTGGATTTTAGTTTAATGTGCATAGTTTCTCTGTTCCATGTACATGAGTATGCATCAGTTCATGCACAACTCAAATTATTGTTATCTGTAAACCACAATTGATCCTCGGAAATCACGGTATAGAAATTGTAACAAAATAAATAAATAAATAAATAAAATTTGTTCTAATTTTCTGATGCACTTGAAATATCATATGAACTGTAGATGGGGATATCTGCATAACCAAACTAATGTCCTTAAGCCTTTCACCCTTTTCCATTCTTTTTATGACATCTATTTTCTCCTCTAGTGTATGGGCCTTTCTAGGCCTCCTGCTTTCTGTCTTTTCCATCTTGTTTTCTAAATGCGAAGACATTGCGCAACACATTAACACACAGAGCACAAGAGGCAAGAAGACTTCTGGAAACAGCAGATGTCACACCAACTAGCTTCCGGACATCCCTCAAGTGTTCCAAAAGCAATGGAATGTCGCACATTTATGCAGTACTGTACTTGCATTTCAAAATTTTCTTCAGGCAGGTTTTGATAAATTTCGTGATATTGAATAATTATTCCGAATAATGAAATTTTGGTTTGATTGCCTGTGAGCAGTTATATTGAAAATTCAGATAACGACAGTTCGGATATCGAGGGATTGCTGTAATTTTAGAGCAAAGGAATAGATCTAAGTTAGTAGATTGTAGTAAAGATTAATACAAGGTAATCTAAGAACACTTACCTTATTTCTGAGGAAACATGCTGACACGTAGAAGTTAAGCTTAGTTCATTTGAGCTGGAAAAGAGGTGCATACATTGGTTATTGTAGCTAGATGTGGCAAATATTGCCTAATGTTATTTTTTTTTAATACTGTGCTTTAATTTGACTCGGCAATAATAAAATTACAGAGTACTAGTGTACAATCTTTTCATCACTTGCCTGATTCTGAAGTGAGGGGAATGTTCTTGGAACAATCCCAACAAATCTGTCTTTAATGTGATTGCCCACTTGCCTGGGAAGTGGTCTGAGGTAACCTCATTGGTACCATGACAGAAAAACAAATAAATTTTGGAGGGAAATTTGTGTGAGTCCTGGAGAGGGGGCAATTTACCTTAAAGATTATTCCTGGCAAGCACTTGTCTCTTGTGATTTTTGTCTCTTATTTCACTGGCATTTCCAGGGGTTTTTTCTCCATATTCACTGCCAGCTGCACCCTTTACTTCCGTTATGTAGGATATCCAGAGCACGCAGTCGTCCCCTCATGAGAAGTCCCCCACATGTCTTTATAAGCCAGGGCACCTGATCCAGCCCCAATATCAGTCAAATGCCAACACGGACATTCATACCAGTTCCAAAGTTGGGTTGGCAGAGCCACTTGTAAAATACCAGAGGAATTGTGCATTTCCTGACCTGGACGCCTCAATTGACATTTCAGTGTGCTAAATAAAACAGGTCTTCACAACAGAAGAATACAAAGGAAGCGCCTTAACAAGCAGTACAGTAGAGATTCATGTAATAAAAATATACTCACATTATCAGTGCAATAGTATGAAATACCTGATTAGACAGCAGAGGGCGCATGTGCAGTTGGGACATATAGGAGGTTATTTTTGAAGCATCGCTACATATATTAGTGACATTTATATGTGTAGAATGGAAAACATGTCTAAATGTGATTTCAGTAAGACACTATTTATGTATGGATATCTATATCATACAGAGATTTCAAGAGGGTGTGGTGGAGGTATGGTTTTGGGCATAGCTAGGATGGGCCAAATATTTACATATATGTTCCCATTTTTTGGGAATCCAAGCATATGGCCTAAACTTTCCATGTTGGGTTTTACACCATCCTTGAGGCATGCATAGATCTCTAAACAGTGCTCATTTACACCAGGATTTCATATTAGGGATTAAAGGAGTCATTCTCCTTAATCTCCCACTGTTTATATTTCCTCCAAAATGAAAATTTTACAAATTGATGCCCCAGTACTTAATTAGCAGCACTTGCGTGTGCTGTCATTTGCACGTGGAGGTTGCACCACAGACGAGCCTGAACATATCACTCTGACAGCACAAGGATAGCAGGCGTGGCAGACAAGGCACAAAATAGCTCCGCCTGCTTGCAGCTGTGCCTTCAAGTAGCCTGACGCTGCACTTCCACATGGAAGCAGGGCTGGCCCCCGAGTTCGTTCAGGGAGTTAGCACACTAGGCAAGCCTTAAGCTTTATGAACCCCTCCCCCTTCTGTCTTTCAGAATCTGTTGCTTAGTTTTGAATGCTTTGCTCTGTGCCACCCCCTAGAACTTGATGCCCTAGGCAACCACCTAGTTTTCCTAGTGGTTGGGCTGGACCTGCATGAAAGCTGCTGTTTTTCTGACGCTCTGTTGATGTAGATTGGCTCCTTGTGCTGTTTATAGCAGCAAGTCCACATGCACACCCGCAAGTTATCATGCGCACTCTACAAAAGTCTCCACGTTTAGTGGATTTTGGAGGGAAAACTGCCCCCTGCCTCCACATTCATACCTAGGTGTCTCTTTTCTCACAAATATATTCTATCTAAAATGGAGCTCATAGACAGCTAAAATGGGTAAGACAAAGGTATTGGAATTAACAAAAGGGGTGGCTAGACTGAGGGTAAATTCTTCAAACAGTTGAATAAGGTCTGTGGAACTCGTCTCATTTATAGGGTATGCGGCAAGCCCGTCCTAAGACAATGTAAGTGACTGCTAGTCAGCTGCCACAGTGATTAAAGGCTTGGGAGAAGAGCCAGGCTTTTAGCTGCTTCTGGAAGTAGGAATCTCCCACCTTTGACGCACCGCTAATTCACTAAAAGACTCCAGTGTACAGTCGTAGCCATCAGTCTGGTCCCATTACGTTTGGAACATATTCTTTCTGAACTGGAGTGGTCAGGAGGGCTGCCTCGTTCTGGCTTTCCTCTTTTGGTCATACAAAAATCTAAGCGTCGGAAATCTGATACACACATAATATATATCAGGAGTGGAGCTGATGACAGGGTGGTATGTACACTAATTCTCTTGCTTCCTTACATGCTTGCCCCTAAGATGCAGGATCACATGGGTCATCTGTAGTGGCATGCCATCAAGAGCCTCAGAGGATTCGTGAATCCCCAGCTGTTTTGACTTTTTTTTTTTCATTTTCTTTACCTTGAGCAGCACAGTAGCAGACTGTTTAAAAGCACAGATGCATGTGGAATGCACAATTTCGCACTCTCTCTGCCACACCTGCTCTTCTTGTGGTATCATAGTACTATACTCATGGTGAACCAGACACACCCTGATCAAGCCAGCAGGAGCCCTGAGCTGACTCCAACACCTCTCTTCCCTGCCTGACTGGCCAGCCGCAGTGGGGATGCCCAAACCTGCAGTGCAGTGCAGTGTGTGTGCTCACTGTGCTCCACCCACCACAGTCCCTTCCCTTCCTATTCCTAAGGTGCCAGAGGTACTGCCTGCTTGCCCAGCCTGTATCAATCCTTGGAGCAGAGCAGGAGTCCTGGACCTACTGGGATCCTCCCCTATTCAGTGCCATTGCCTGCCACAATCTGGCCACAATTGAAGAGAGAGAGGCTCCATCACAGGAGATAGGCGGCAAAATCAATCAACGTTTTTTATTTTTTTGCTTGATGGGAGGCAGAGAAAGAAGAATTTGGGGGAACATGAAGGGAAAGACTGAGAGCTGACTAAGGGTCCCTTTTACAGGGAATAATGGAATATGGCATAATAAATACAAGCATTGTGTCTTTTGGGGAAACTGCTAGGTACTTGTGACCTGGATTGACCACTGTTGCACACAGGATACTGGGCTTGATGGACTTTGGTCTGACCCAGTATGGCATATCTTATGTTCTTATGCTCTTATTCTCAATCCACAAATAGTGCTACTATTATGATGATGATTTTATTATTGTTGTTTATTGATTTGATAGCCTGCCATTCTTATTACCATTATGGTGGTTTCTAATTATGTGCTCAGAAGAAGAGTGTAGAAACAGATGCACGAACATTACATTCAATCCAGTCACAAGCCTACTGAATACCCCTAGGGTTTTTTTTAATACCCTACATACCAGTTTCAGCAATCTGAGCTATATTCGCACTCCACATATATCCCAGTGCTGACTTGCATGGCATTAAGAGTGTTATTGCCGCTGTGGAGCATGGCCAAGTAGGGATACCATTCACTTCTTCAAATATTAATGTCTCGTTATGAATGAAATAAAAATCTGGACACAAAACGGGGATCTCAAAGTCTTTATGTGCCAACTGAATTATCTAAAAAATGTTCTTGCTGGTACTGTTATTTTAAAGGTATTTATGGACCTTGGCTATCCACATAAAAATAAATCACATATGCTTTATTGAACATTTCACCAAATATCTGCTGACTCCTTATTTCTTTGTGCAAGTAAACAGCCAACGCCTTCAACCTTATCAGATTCATTAATTCAACTATTACCTCAATATTTTAGGATGAGCACTTTTTTTCCTATCATGAATTTTAACACACAAATGTTCTTGACATAAGCTATGCTTCATCTATTCACTTTTTGGGCAAGCCATGTGATACCAATGTAATGGTGCAAGCAGAAAGAAGAGGAACCATCTGGATGATCTATTTAAGTATTGCTCAAGTCTAGCTCAGTGTTGAAAGTTTCTTCAGGTTAATTCATAAGAATATATCAGTATTTTCGATGAAAAAATTCACCCATTAAGTACCATATTGGGCAGAAGTCCAACCATCTTGTAAGTGGGCCCCAGGCCATCTTGACAGATGGATATGAATATGGATAGCCAAGAAACTGCATATATGCATATAATATACTTGCTAAGGGCAAGATTCCAAGTCCTTTATGTCCATATGGCTGCCTTGCCTGATCTTACAACCCTATAGCGGAGGAAATTATTGTACCACAGGGAGTCAATTTTGAGCTTCAAATAAAAGCTGATATAAAACATATACATTTTCTGTGGCTGTCACTTTACTTTTCTATGGTAATATTTGATACTGTACATTAGAAGGCTGCTGTCCAATGTGCACCACAAATCTGTATAATAAAACCATAAAGCCTTAACAAAAAGGTCATCGTTGCTCATTCAGCCAATTACCATATTAAATCCCCAGGTTTGCTTTCTGGTTGTCATAAGCCACAAATCAATCCTGCCCTGACTTTTCTTTGGCTTTTTTTTTAAATCCCTATCCCTTTAGGTTTTGTTGTTTGTCTATGTTAGGACATGCCTGATTTGCTTGGATCATTCTAAAACTGTTGAAGAGAATTATTATGCAGAACATTAGTGACGAGGGACATGTTCTCGACATGACTTCATCCATTGCTGAAGCCTAGCATTGAGAAATAAACTTGACCCATGGTATTACTCATTTCTCATGCGCTACATCTTGCTATTGAAATACATTTGTACTCCATGTAGCCCAAGGCTATTAGTATATATAATAATTTATTTACCCATTAGGTCTTCTAGCAGTGGCTACAGCTGCAATGAGGAGCAGTGCCACTAGAGAGATGGATGGCAACTGAGGGGCAGCAAAGAATCATGGCAGAAGGAAAGGCACAAAAGCAGGGCACTCACATAGCAAGAAGAAAGGCAGCAGAAGAGGTTCTGCATCTGTGGCTCCCACTAAAGGAGGAGAACTGGCAGCAGGAGCATCAGCAGCACTGCAGTGGCTAGAGCCACAAGGGAAGTGAGCTCCTAGAGCAGCAGGAGCAGCAACAGCATGAACGGGATACTGAACACAGCTGCAGAAACAGCAGCAGTGGAGGAAGAGAGAGCTGTGGTAACGGCATCACAAATGCTGCAGCAGTAGTGTGAGGAAGAGGGTCTTGCTGCTGAAGAGAAGCTGCAGAAGAACAGCAGCTACAGCTGAGGACGAGGAAGCCATGGAGGAAGAAAGCAGCACTAGCAGTAGTGATTTGGAGGAGAGCCGTCACAACCACAAATGGCAGTGTGAGGAAGAGTGTCCTCTACCTCCTCAAAAGCAAAGCCAGGAAAACCATGGTAGGCCAGGAATGGCAGGAAGCTGCCACTAGAGAGGTGTCAGGTTGCTGCAGCAGCCCCTCTGAACTACTGGAGCACCAGTTCAGGCCTACCAAGGAAGATATCCCCTAATAAGGACTGTTTCATGAGGAAACAAAAGCAAGAGCACAAAGGGTCCCCCCCCCCTCCCAGCATAGAAAGTGGCTTAAAATTACGTCTCCTTGGAGGGGAGAAGAGGCGCTATTTTCATGCAACACCAATAAATAAAAAAGAAGAAACCTGTGGAGCCCTTCATTGTGCAGAAGAAAACCCAAGAAATCTACATGCTGGAAGAGGAGAAGCTCATGGAGGAGGAAGAAGTAGACCAGAGAAGACAAGAACACGCCCCGAAGACTGGGAATATCAGTCATACAAGAGCTGCAGATATAAAAGGCCGTAGAGAAGCTCAGCTGCAGAGTAAGTAGCCAGTGAAGTAGAAGGTCAGGTGCAGAGAAGGGGATGCATGCATGAGAGAGACTGAAGAATAGGGGACTAGAGCCAGTGAAGAGGGACAGGTGGGGCACAAGTCATCAGGAGCAACTGAAGCAGAATAACTGTGAGGAAGGTAACCAGAGCTCAGCTGCAGAGCAAATGACTATTTATTTCTTTATTTAACTTTTGTCTATGACGCTTAGTCAATAAATCAAAGCAGTTTACATAAAACCATTTAACTTGAACTTTGTTACAGAGAACTAGACCATGAGAGGTTGTTTGCATGAGCAGTGACCAGAGCTGAGAAGGAGGACCGCATTGTGAAGAAGGTGATTGTAACTCTGTTGTAAAGGTGAGCCCAGACTGAAAGAGGACAGCCCCTGGAGTGAGGGTGGGGGGAAGACCCCAAAGACAGAGCACAGCAGTGAGAAGCACTGCCTACAGAGCTAGGGGGACCACAAGAGACAGACAGATGAGGTTAGATTGCGTGCCTAGCTCAGAGAAGTACCTAGAGCAGCTAGACCTGAGAGATGATGTTGAAAAAACATACTGCACAGATCAAGCTCGCTGGTGAGTCTGAGTGATTATGCTGAGAAAGAAACTGTGGACCCCCATTCCTGAGTGTCTGCTGATGGGAGAGAGATGGAGAATATCTTAAGAGTGCTGCTGTCCTAGATATGTTTCATCCTGCCTCTGGAAAAGAGAAAACCTTGTGCGGGTGTCCTTGTGAAAATGGTTGCAAGTTACGCTTTTCTTGTGATTTCTATAGGGAAACTGGCCTGGTTTTTTGGGGCGTTAGTTCCCTGTGCCACCAAGACTTTAACAGAGGAAAGTAACATAGGCACTTGCTCTCCTTCTTCACATCAGTCACTGAAATAAGACTACTGACACCATAACTGTGGAAAAAAACCTGACCACAATTGTATTCAAACTTCTAGTAACAAGTACTAAAAACAACAGTACCTGATCCCTCATCATCTCCCAGATCAGCCTTTCCCCAACTTCTCTCACATACATCTTTCCCACGGTACCAACAAATTCACTCAATTATCCTGCTTCCATAGCCGCATTTGTTCACTCAGATAATCAGTGATGAACTAGCTGTAGCAAGACTCTTTAAGAACCCTGTGGATAAGCCACCCATCATGCCCCTCATATAGCCTCTGGTGACTCCAAGCTATGCCCCAGAGTTCACAGTGGCATTGTCCACTAATCTCTGAATTTTTCACTTCATTTCAACCTGTTCAATTCTACAAGGAAGGCTAAGCCCCATAACCCCCAACACAAGTGGTGACAGCTTCCAGCTAGTTATCAGTCCCCCCACCCCAAAGGTTGCAGCCTCCCTACCACCATAACAAGCCTCCACCACATCCTACATTATATTCAAGAATATGTCCAAACCAATGTCCAAGAGGGGAACTCCATCTGAGCAATAGAGACCTGGATAGATGCTCGACAGCAGCTCAAGAGACAGCCTCAAATCTCCAGCCTAACCGTAAACCTGGAAATCTCAGCATTCACCCTGTAGGGAGAGCCTGTCCACTGCTTTAACTTGTCTTGTGTCCCTCCACACTAGTCTAGGAATAATCTAGGACCATTTGTGAGTGAGGAAAATAGCAGCTCGTATACAGCAAATCCCTTTTTATTTGCTGCTTCTAATCTACCCCTTCTCCATACTGAAATCGTTACCTCCAAGGGAATGAACAACAGAGTGTAGAGACTCACTTTGCTTGCAACAGTGAAATAAAGAGCCGGTCCCAACATATACCCCACTTTCCAAATCATCAAATTTGGATGTCCAAGGCAGCCAGTCTAAGATGAACACCCCAGACGAGCCTCCACAGCCTGTTTCCAGGCCCAGAAGATGATGAATGTCTGAATATTCACATGCACATCCCAAGGGCCAGCGACCTACGGTGAGAAATTCACACATAAAGAATAATAGTGAGAGCAACTACATCATTTAATGCAGATAGTACTATTAGATGTATCACCAGAGTCCCAAATGCTGACTAAATGGCATCTCCTTAAGCTGCAGCAAAGGAGGCTGTGATGATAGAAAATAAATGAATGGCATACTTGTAAGGATCAAGCCTGGCACTCTCTAGTCTTTCGTTAGCACCCCAACCAATTGAAATTTAGTTAAGGAGTATCATCTTCGTGTATGAGCCAGTATGAGTCTTCAGCTGTTCTGAAATAACCTGCTCTTGGCTGATCTCTGAAGCTAAGTAGGACCAGACTGAGGTAGTACTTGGATGGGTGTCCACCTCGGAATGCTAGGGGCTATAAACTAACTGTGTGGAAGAAAGGCTTGGCAATCTCCTTCCAGCTGCATCTTGCTGAGAAAACCCAGGTGCTAGGTTGCCATGAGTCAGCATTAACTAGATGACATAGATTGCATTAGCATGAGCCAGTGCAGCCTGTCTCAAGCTGCCTGTGCAAGATATTCTTAGTGAAGAAAACCAGGTCAGGGACTGCCTCCACATAGTTCACACCTTTTTGCCCAGCTGATCCATCTTGGACTGATGGATTTGTAATTGCATTTTTAACCAATCAACCCATACCTTCTCCCACATTAAAACCAGTGGTTCTGAGAGCAAATTTTGTGGATGCCCCCAGTTTGCCAAACAGCAGTGCAGAAAAAGGTGAGGAGAATGCTGCTAAAATGAGGTCACCTCATACACTGAGGGGCAAGTCTTCTTCAGAACGTTGAACAACCTCACCAAGACATCATGAATTATAGGCATCTTGGCAGGACACACCTGTGCATCACAGAGGCTTGCATAACCTCACACCCACTTTGCTTACCAGCAACAAAGCAGTAAGGTCTCCCAATCCCTGAACTTACTGGCAAATGTCAATCTCTTCAACATGTGACCACCACACAGTCAACATGCCCGCCAGCTTGGCACACAGAATGAAATTCACCACCAGCTGCTCACAGAAAGGTGGTCACTCCAGCACACCTTGCTGCATCAGTAAACTCCCAGTTCTCCTCCAGTTGATCTTATCAGCCATCAACCTATTTTCTGCCAGAGCACTCTTCAGTGAGATCCTGAAGACACTGGTACCATGGTCCTCAGTTCCTTTGGCATCTCAGGAGGGTCAGCGTTCCTCTCAGGAGCCCAATGCCAAAAAAACGCAGCTGCTGAAAATGAGAAAGTGCATCAGCAATCTCATTAAAGGCATCCAGGACAGAGCTCACTGTCAGCGTCATGCTCGAATACTAGCAGTGTCAGATCAGCAGCCTAAGCAGCTCTACCAGCAAAGGCAACAGCAGATGTCTAATTAATAGCCTGCACCACCATTGTGCGTCTGAATGCATGAACATCCTTCGATGCTTCCTAAGAACATAACAAATGCCATACTGGGTCAGACCAAGGTCCATCAAGCCCAGTATCCTGTTTCCAGTAGTGTCCAATCCAGGTCACAAGTACCTGGCAGTTTCCCAAAAAAGGTACATAGGTTCCACAATGCTTGTCCCAGGGTAAACAGTGGATTTCCTGGGTCCTCTTTTAAAATCGTTTATTCACCTTTCCTCCAGGAACTTGTCCTTTTTTAAACCCAGCTATACTAACAGCTTTTACTACATCCTCCGGAAACAAATTCCAGAGTTTGATTATGCGTTCAGTAAAAAAATATTTTCTCTTATTAGTCTTATATTCAGCTGATCACCCCATACCTCCAGTGCTACTGACCAGGAACTAATCCAGGAAGGCAATGTTCCAGCGCCATCCCTTATAACCAAGCCATGGACCATAGTTGTGTGCATCAGGCCCCCTGGAAAAGAAGCTGGAAATCTGACCACCAGAGAAAATGGAAAAATACTCCAGATCCTAGTTAGTAACTGGAGGCACTTGTCAAACTCGAATCTCATTGAATTGCTCCAAAATCAACCCACCAATACAAGTCTTCCTTCACTTTGCTCATAATGACTTACCAAATAATGCTTCTTCACCATCATGTGTGTCAGCAGCAGGAAGCGATGCCCAATCAAATGAGATTACCCAGCAGATGAAATTGAACTGCCTAAATAAGACTGAATCTTTTGCAATATATGTTTCTTATACCTGTGTGCCTCCAAAATCACTACAAATAGTCCCTCTACATCATTCTGGGGAATCCTGGACTCCATGCACTTCGAGTCCAGTGCAACCCCTAAAAAGGTTAAGCCTCAAATACAGTTTGTCTAACTATGCAGCCAAAGGAATTCCCAGTTTGCCTACCACTCTCCAAAAAGCCTTACTCATTGAGCACACTCAGCTGACTCACAAAATGTGATGTGTGCCTTCAAGTCAATGCTGACTCCTGGCGATCCAGCAGCGCCTGTATTTTCTTGGCAGTGTGACCGGAAATAGATTGCCAGGCCTTTCTTCTGAGGCAATGGAGGGTTAAAGGCCACAAGGAGTACTAGTGGGTAACCCATATATCCCTCCCCAAAACCCTCAGAATTACCCAATGCACAAAAGTTGTAAAAGCCTTTAAGAAAGCATCCGCCATTGAGCAGCCCATAGGCACACAGAAAACAGTGATCTAATTCAGAGCCCACCCAGTGAAATAAAGCAGGTTCCCAGGCAAGAAACAAACAAGCCAATGCAGAAGTGCTGCACTACAGCTCAGCGCTTAAAGCTCTAGCACAGGGTTTCATACTGTGACTTTAACACTAACTCTTTGTGCTGGAATGCAATATTCAAATTACCCAGTGCACAAAAAATCAGCGTTAAACTGAGAGAGCAAGCCACATACATGTGCACAGAAGTCAGCACATGTTTGGCATGCTGTCTCGGAGAAACAGGGTCATCTGTTTGACAATTCACCTCAGATGACCTAGGTAACGGGGAAGCCCCTGATGCCATCAGCAAACTGATGGGGATCCGTTGCTCTCCCCGGACACTGACCTCCCGACACAAACAAAGTCCCTGGTGGCACAGTGGCCCTGATCCCGCACCCGCCTGATAAAAAATTCCCTGGTGGCCCAGCGGCCCTGATCGCCCCCACCCAATAAAAAGAACCACTACTGGCCCAGTGGCCCCGATCCCACCCACCCAGTAACAAAAAGTCCTGGTGGTCCGGTGGCCCCTTAAACTCCCTCCCAGTACCTTTAATCTGGAGCAGGAGCATTGCTCATGCACTCCAATCCCTGTTCTGTCATCTTGAAAAATGGTGCTGCCTGGCCCATTCTGGGATTCATTGGGCAGGGACGGACTGCGAAAAATGCCTTATATGGCAGTCTGACCTCACATGGTGCATCCCAGGATGCACCACACTAGACCAGGCACCACCATTTTTCAAGATGGCAGCATGGGGCAGGAGTGCCTGGGCAATTCTCCCACTCCAGATTAAACATACTGGAAGAGGGGTTCAGGGGCCACCGGGCTACCATGGATGTTTGTTATTGGGTGGGTGAGACTGAGGCCACTGGGCTTCGAGGGATTTATTTTTATTGGGTGGGTGGGGGAATCAGGGCCTCCGGGCCAACAGGGAATTTTTTATCAAGGGGGCGGGTGGGGATCGAGACCGCTGGGTTTCTGTTGGGGTGGGTCGGTGTTGGGGACACTGACTCCCCCCGACAGTATTCTGATGGCATCGGGGGCTTTCCCCAATGCCTGGATCATCTGAAATGAAATGTCAAACTTCACCTCAGATGATACTTTTGCTCCCGGCTGGATCTTTACATCTGACCGAAGCTGGCATGAAGATCCAGTGTTAAAAAACAGTGTGAAAAAGTGTGCATAGTTTCAGTGCAGTTTTTTACATTGGGACAATTATTTATGCAGTTATTTGCATGTGATTTGCATGCCAAGTGTGCTGCAGTTTGGTACAGTTGTTTGTTTGACATTTTCTAGTGCTAGCTTGCTTTCTGCAACGGAGAGCAAGCCTAGCACGGGAAAAGCACCAGAAAATGCTGCACTAAGCTTGCTACATCAGTCCAAACATGCTGCTTTGATATCAGCCTTCACTATCAAGGCCCCCCGGGGCAACCACAGCAACATGCACACTACCTGAACAAATGAGGCATATTTCACCAAACAAAGACTAGGAGTTACACAGTTTCCCAGATAGGTACAAAGATAACAATCAGATTAATCTTGCCCAGCTCATTCTTGGGTATCTCAAATACAATGGTGACACCAGCAGGTCCTCGAAAGGAGGCTCACGAGAAGGTCCATGATACACCTGAAGCATAATTCTATCTCCAGCTTTTTGAGCACCATGAACTTGCTCCCCAACACCAGAAGGACATTACAAATCTTGTGTCGCAATTGTGGGCCCTCAAATAAAATGATGAACCCTGTTGAGAACCCATCTCATGACAATTGTGCACCCTCCTTATCAGGGTAAGCCTGCAGCCAATGCCCAGATTTCACCAACTTCTAGAGGAAGCCAGTAAAGTTGGCCTGACACTAAGTCCTCCCCGATCCCCTTGGGCTAAGAAAATGGAAGACTGGATGAGTGCTTTCACACACCATGACTATGCCATAATCGCACTCCAGGTGCTAGCCTCATCTAGTATTAGAGTAGTCCCAGAGGACTGGAGAAAGGTGCATGTGATCCCTTTACACAAAAGCGGAAGTGCACAGGTGGTGCACAGGTGGTGTTCTCTTCAATCCTCCCTGTTGAGGGTAAAGGCCAAGGCAGAGAGGCTCGCATCCTGGAGATTAATGCATGGCTGCGTGGATGGTGTCTTCGAGAGCGGTTTGGTTTCCTAGACCATGGGATGCTTTTCCAAGGGTTGCAGAGCAGAGATGGCATCCATCTGTCCAAGAAAGGTCAGCACATCTTTGGTAGTAGACTGGCTAATCTACTGAAGAGGGCTTTAAACTAGATTCGTTGGGGATGGGTGAAGAAAGCCCCCAGGTAAGTGAAAGCCCCCAGGTAAGTGATGCATCAAATACCTTTATGGAAATGGGCAACAGGGGTAACATATGGAAAGCAGTGTGTATAAATGCCCGTAGCATGGGAAATAAGATCTCTGAAGTTGAAGCTTTGGTGGGAGTGGCTGACTTAGATTTAGTGGCAGTTACAGAAACATGGTTCACAGAAAACCATGACTGGGATGTAACTATACCTGGCTATACTTTATTCAGAAAGGACAGGGTAGGAAGAAGGGGAGGAGGAGTAGCACTATATGTAAAAACTACTATTAAAGCTTTGGAATTACAGAGCTTAAAAGGGAGAGAGGAGGCATTGTGGGTTAGAATAGAAAGAGGGAAAGAGAAATCTATTTGCATTGGTGTGATATACAGACCTCCCTCACAAGAGGAAGAGGTGGACAGAGAGTTAATTGAAGACATACGCAGCATTGCTAGGAAAGGGGAAGTGCTACTGCTAGGAGATTTTAATATGCCAGATGTTGATTGGCACATTCCTGCTGCAGTATCATCTAGGAGTAAGGAGATCATGGATTCTCTACAGGGAGAACTATTCAGGCAATTGGTAACAGACCCCACACGTGAAGGGGCCATACTGGACTTGGTGCTTACCAATGGTGAAAGTGTTTCTGATGTTGTAGTGGGAGATCATTTTGCATCCAGTGATCACCAGGTGGTGTGGTTCAGTATTAGGACTAGGGCTGTTAGAATCCATTCCAAGGTGAAGATCTTAGACTTTAGGAAGACTAACTTTGCGATGATGGGCCAATGCCTCAGGGAGTCATTAGTGGGATGGGAACAGCTGGGGGATGTAGAACAACAGTGGGCAAAACTGAAAGGGGGTATTTTAAAGGCAACCAACCTTTTTGTTAAAATGGTAAACAAAGGCAAAAGGAACAGGAGACCGCTATGGTTTTCGAAGGAAGTAGCTGAAAAAGTGAAGAAAAAGAGGGAGGCCTTCATGAAATACAAGAGATCACAGAGAGAGGAAGACAGGCATCTGTATTTGGAAAAACTTAGAGAAGCTAGCAAAGTAGTCAAGAAGGCAAAGATTCAAAAGGAGGAGGAAATAGCCAATGCAATAAAATGGGGGGATAAGACATTTTTCAGATATATTAGTGAGAAGAGGAAGGACAAAAGTGGTATTATCAGACTCAAGGGTACAGGGGGGGAATATGTAGAAGCTGATAAGGATAAAGCGGAATTACTTAACAAATATTTTTGTTCTGTGTTCACAGATGAAAAACCAGGAGCAGGACCTCAGAAAACACCCACAAATAAGAACAGAAGCGAGGGCCATCTTGAACAATTTTCAGAAGACTGTGTTCGTGAGAAACTAGCTCAACTCAAAGTAGACAAAGCGATGGGACCGGATGGGATACACCCTAGAATACTGAGGGAACTTGGGGACATTCTAGCAACTCCACTGACTGACCTTTTCAATGCCTCGTTGGAGTCGGGAGTGGTGCCAAAGGACTGGAGAGAGGCTCATGTGGTGCCTTTACACAAAAGCGGAAGTAAGGATGTGGTTGAAAACTACAGGCCGGTTAGTTTAACTTCAGTGGTGAGTAAATTAATGGAAACGCTGTTGAAAGAGAAAATAGTGAGGTTTCTGGAGTCCAGCGGATTACAGGATCCGAGGCAGCATGGATTCACCAGAGGCAGGTCTTGTCAGACAAATCTGATTGATTTCTTTGACTGGGTGACCAGGGAGTTGGACCGAGGGAGAGCTCTAGATGTGGTGTATTTAGATTTCAGTAAAGCCTTTGACACTGTTCCTCACAGGTGACTTATAAACAAACTGAGCACCCTAGGGATGGACCCTAAAGTTACTGCTTGGGTTAGAAATTGGTTGGGTGGGAGGCGACAAAGAGTACAAGTAAATGGAGCTCACTCTGAGGAGAAGGATGTTACCAGTGGTGTGCCCCAGGGATCTGTCCTTGGTCCGATTCTTTTTAACATCTTTGTTAGTGATATAGCGGAAGGGCTGTCGGGTAAGGTTTGCCTCTTTGCAGATGATACCAAAATCTGCAATAAAGTAGACACCCAGGAAGGTGTAAATAACATGAGGAGGGATCTAGCTAAGCTTGAAGAATGGTCTAGAATTTGGCAGCTGGGATTTAATGTTAAAAAATGTAAGGTCATGCATTTGGGCTGCAGCAATCCAAGGGAGCAATACAGCATAGGAGGTGAAGTACTTTTGTCCACTAAAGAAGAGCGGGACCTAGGCGTAGTTGTGTCTGATGATCTTAAAGTAGCTAAACAGGTAGAAAAGGCGACGGCAAAAGCTAGAAGGATGCTTGGGTGCATACGGAGAGGAATGGCTAGCAGAAAAAAGGAGGTGATAATGCCTCTGTATAAGTCTTTGGTGCGACCTCATTTGGAGTATGGTGTGCAATTCTGGAGACCGCACCTTCAAAAGGATGTGAACAGGATGGAGTCGGTACAGAGGGGTGCTACTAAGATGATTAGTGGTCTTCATTATAAAGCATATGAGGACAGACTTAAGGATCTTAATATGTACACCTTAGAGGAAAGGCGGGATAGAGGTGATATGATTGAGATGTTTAAATACCTCCGTGGCATAAATGTTCAGGGAGAGAGCCTCTTTCAATTGAAAGCAAGTTCTGCGACGAGGGGACATGGGATGAGGGTGAAGGGAGATAGATTCAGGAGTGATATGCGGAAATATTTCTTTACGGAAAGAGTAGTGGATCCGTGGAATAGTCTCCCAGTGGAGGTGGTAGAGATGAGGACAGTAACTGAATTCAAAAAAGCATGGGACCAACACAGAGGATCTCTAAAGGTAAAAAGTGGACTGTTGTAGTTGTTGTTATGGAAGGACAGACTAGATGGGCCTTGTGGTCTTTTTCTGTCATCATGTTTCTATGTTTCTATGTTTCTAAGTAAGAATGAGGTTGAGAACTACAGGCCAGTTAGTCTGACCTCTGTGGTGAGTAAATTAATAGAAGCAGTACTAAAACAGAGGATAGTGAGGTTTCTGGACTCCAATGCATTGCATTGATCTGAGGCAGCATGGATTACTAGGGACAGACAAATCTTATTAATTTCTTATAGTGGGCAACCAAAGATGTGGACTGAAGGGGAGCCCTAGATGTAATGTACTTGAATTTAAGTAAAGCCTTTGACACCGTTCTTCAGAGACAACTTGTAAATTGGCCACCTAGCCAGAATGAACAAATGCATGATGAAATGCTCAAAGAAATCAGGGCAGCTAACAAAAGTTACAGCACAATAATAATAACACTGGTCAACATTGAAATCGTTACTGACTTTAAAAGGCCCTAATCTGTAGTATCTTGGTGAGCTGAACATGAATATAACATTAAAAAATATTTATTGTCTCTCGTTTTGAAGATAATGCATGTAGTTCATTTTTGACGTTTCACCGTGTAAATTTATCCAGTAGAACATCAACAACATCCCAAATAAGCCTTGAATGATGTAATATTGCATCACATTGCATAATACCAGCATGCACACATTATCCAGAGTTGATTGCATCATTTTCTGATGCAATGCAATACTACTGCCAGACGGCTGCTGAAGCCATCTGACGTCAGCAGTGTACTATACGCAGTCGGAAAGGAAAGTAAGCTGGTATTCTGTTCCGATATTGAAAGCCTCATGAATGCCTTAAAAATCACTCATGACCCCACAAGACTGGAGACTATTTATAGACTCTTCGAAACTGAGTCTGAAGGCTGTGCTTTTGAACAATGGAAAACGTCTTCCATCTATTCCAGTAGCAGATGCCATCCACATGAAAGAGACATACGATTAACTTCAAGCATCTACTGACTTCCATTAACTATAACAAGTACAGCTGGCACCTCTGTGGTGACTTGAAGGTAGTTGCCCTTTTAATGGGACTGCAGCCAGGATATATAAAATACATGTGTTTCTTATGTGAGTGGGATAGCCGAGCAAGGGATTGGCACTACTTGCGGAAGGAAAGGAATCGCAGACAAAATGTAACAGTTGGAGAGAAGAATACCCAGCACCCAGCTCTGGTTGAGGCTCACAAAATCCTGCTACCACCTCTTCACATCAAACTAGGTTTGATGAAAAACTTTGTGAAAGCCATGGACCGCACTTCGCCAGCTTTCCGATACCTGCATAAAAAATTCCCTCGACTCAGTGAAGCAAAGATTAAAGAGGGAGTTTTTGTGGGTCCTCAGATTCGAGAGTTCTTCAAAGATGACCGGTTCAACAACTTGCTGCAGGGTGATGCGAAACAAGCATGGAATGCTTTTCGCCTAGTGTCAACAAACTTTCTCAGGAATGTTAGGGCAGAAAACTACAAGGAACTAGCAGAAGACATGCTGATGCAGTATCAGAAACTTGGCTGCAATATGTCTCTAAAGATCCATTTCCTTGATTCCCATATCAATTTCTTTCCTGACAACTGTGGTATGGTTAGTGATAAACAGGGCGAATGTTTTCACCAGGATATCGCAACGATGGAGCAAAGATACCAGGGAAAATGGTCCACTACAATGCTGGCTGACTACTGCTGGACACTCCCCAGAGAAGCTCCTGAACAGCTGTACAAGAGACAGGCGAAGAAATCTAAGAAGTAGTCTATGACTTGTTTTTTTACAGGTATTAACCGAAGGCCTATTATATTTACTATTGACATGCATTTCGTGATGTAAACATTAATTCTTGTAGATTGCAAAAAAACTAGAGGCAACTTTGCAATTTCACTGTCATATTCATATTCAGCATATAAAAATTGATAAGAAATGACTATTTTTATTTCAGTAACATGACTTTTGTAAAACTTTGTTGACCAGTGTAATGGGTGATTTCAATTACCCCGGTAAAGACTGGGTCAGTGTCATAGCAGGACAAACTAGGGAGATAAAGTTTCTAGATTAAATAAATGACTGCCTCTTGGAGCAGCTGGCTCATGAACCAACAAGAGGAGAAGCAATTTTGGACCTAGTCCTTAGTGGAACACAAAATCTGGTGAAAAAGATAAGGGTATTGGGGCCACTTGGCAATAGCGATCATAGCATGATCACATTTGATTTAATAAATGGAGGAAGGACAGTAAGGAAATCCACAGTACTACCTTTTAACTTTCAAAAGGGAGACTATGATAAAATGAGGAAAATAGTTAAGAAAAAACTAAAAGGAGCAGTCGCAAAGGTTAAAGATTTACATCAAGCATGGGTGTTGTTTAAATATACTATCTTGGAAGCCCAGACCAGCTGTATTCCACACTTTAAGAAAAGTGGAAAGAAGTCCAAAAAACTGCTAGCATGGTTTAAAGGTGAGATCAGAGGAGCTGTTGTTCCCAAAAAAGCATCTTACAGGAAATGGAAAAAGGAGCCAAATGACGAAAACTGGAAACAACATAAGCACTGGCAAGTTAGATGCAAGTCATTGATAAGGCAGGCAAAGAGAGAATTTGAGAAGAAGCTTGCTGCGGGAGCAAAAATGCACAATAAAGACTTTTTCAAGTATATTTGCAGCAAAAAAACCTGTGAGTCACTTGGACCATTAGATGATGTTGTTGTTAAGTGCCGTCGAGTAGGAGTCGACTCATGGTGACCCTCTGGATAGCTATCCTAAATTGTGTTCGGTCTTCAGTCAGGCGGCTCATTGTTGACAGACTGGTACCTGTAGCTGCTGTTATTGTATCGATCCATCTCATAGCTGGCCTTCCTCTTTTGCGTTGACCTTCTATCTTGCCAAGCATAATGTCTTTCTCTAATGATCTCTCTCTTCGCATGATGTGTCCAAAGTATGAAAGTCGAAGTCTTGTCATCTGAGCTTCTAAAGAAAGCTTAGGTTTGATCTCCTCTAGTACCGACTGGTTTGTTCTTCGAGCAGTCCATGGTATACACAGTATTCGCCGCCAACACCATAATTCAAAGGCATCAATTTTCTTCCTATCTGTCTTTTTCACTGTCCAGCTTTCACATCCATATGATGTTATTGAAAATACCATGGCTTGAACAAGTCGAATCTTTGTATGGAGAGAGACATCTCTGCTCTTGAGAATCTTATCTAGGTCTTTCATAGCCATTCTGCCAAGAGCAATGCATCATCTGATTTCTTGACTGCTTGTTGCTTCTTTATTGATAGTTGATCCAAGTAGGTTAAAGTTGTTCACAATTCCAATTTATTCTCCTTCAACGATGAACCTGTTGATTATGCCAGTTGTCATGATCTTTGTCTTCTTTACATTAAGGTGCAGGACCATTTTGAGACTATGTTCTTTGATTGTGAGAAGCAAATGTTTCAGATCATCTTCACTTTCAGTCAGTAATGTAGTATCATCAGCATAGCGAAGGTTGTTGATGAGTCTTCCACCAATCTTCACACCTCTGTTGTCTTCATACAATCCTGCTTCTCTGATGATTTGTTCTGCATATAAATTAAACAGGTAGGGGGAAAGTATGCAGCCTTGTCTTACACCTTTGCTTATTTTAAACCATTCTGTTTCTTCTTGTTCCGTTCGAACTGTTGCTTCTTGATCAATGTACAGATTGCGCAAGAGAACGATCAGGTGTTCCGGTATATCCATGCTTCTTAATGTGGCCCAGAGTTTCTCATGGTTTACACAGTCAAAAGCCTTGCTATAGTCATTAAAGCACAAATACATATCCTTTTGGTATTCTTTAGTCTTTTCAAGGATCCATCTCACATCTGCAATGATGTCTCTTGTTCCTCGCCCTTTCCTGAACCCTGCTTGCACTTCAGGTAGTTTTTGTTCCAGGTATGGTTGTAGTCTCTTTTGAATAATCTTCAGTAGAATCTTGCTGGCATGTGGGATCAGAGCGATTGTGCGATAATTTCCACAGTCAGTTGGATCACCTTTCTTTAGTATTGGTATAAACACAGATCTTTTCCAGTCAGTTGGCCATGATGTTGTCTTCCATATTTCTTGGCAGAGCCTTGTGAGTACGGTAACAGCTGCATCAGATTGCTGCCACACTTCTATGGGAATGCTATCAATGCCTGGTGCTTTGTTCTTTGATAAGGCTTTCAATGCTGCTTCAACTTCTTCTTTCATCACCAATGGTTCCCGATCATAAGGTACAGGTTGAAACGGCTGTTGGTCCACTTGATCTTTATCATATAAAAACTCTGTATATTCCTTCCACCTTTTCTTGATCTTCTCAGCATCATTCAACATAGAACCTTGAGCATCTTGTAACATTCCAATTCGAGGCTGGAACTTTTTCTTTAACTCTCGTAGCTTTAGGAAAGCCGATCTTGTTCTTCCTCTAATAGTTTCTGCTTCTATTTCCTTGCAAGTGTCATTGTAGTACTTTTCCTTGTCCTATCTTCTTGCACATTGGAAATCTCTGTTGAGTTCTGCGATTGTCTTTCTTTCTCCTCTGGCTTTGGCTTCTCTGCATTTCTGGGCAATTTTCAGAGTTTCTTCCGTCATCCATTTTGGCCGTTTTTGCTTTTTCACCTTTTGTAGAGACTTCTCACTTTCTTCCAACACAACCTTCTTTATGTCATTCCATAACTCTTCCGGAGCTCTGTCATTTGTATCTAAAGCAGCAAATCAATTTTGCAGGCAGTCTTTAAATTCCAATGGTATATTCTCAAGGTCATATTTTGCTGCATTCATGAGTGGTTTACTCTTTTTCAATTTTAGCTTGAGTTTGCATACTAGTAGTTGATGATCTGTACCACAGTCAGTTCCAGGTTTTGTCTTTGTTGATGTTACAGAGCTTTTCCATCGTTGACTTCCACAGATGTAGTCAATTTGATTTTTATACAATCCATTGGGTGAAGTCCATGTGTACAGTCGCCGCTTCTGTTGCTGGAAGAAGGTGTTTGAGATGAATAGATCATTGGTCTTGCAGAATTCTATCAGTCTTTCTCCAGCTTTATTTCTGTTGCCAAGTCCATATTTTCCAACTACTTTGCCTTCTTCTTTGTTGCCAACGTTTGCATTCCAGTCACCCATGACTATCAGGATATCCTGTTTGCATGTTCTGTCAATTTCAGCTTGTGCTTGTTCATAGAACTCTTCAATTTAATTCTCTTCTGCAGCTGTTGTTGGGGCATATACTTGAATTATAGTTGTGTTGATAGGCAATCCTCGTAGATGAATAGAGATTAAGCGTTCGCTGACTGCATTGTATTTCATTACAATTCTTGCAAGTTTCTTATTTATTATAAATGCAACACCATTTCTTCTTTGTCTTTCATTTCCAGCATAGTAGACCATGTGATCATCTGATGCAAAGTGCCCCATGCCAGTCCATTTTAGTTCGCTGACACCCAACAGATCAAGTTGTACACGTTCCATTTCATTCTTGACCACCTCCAACTTCCCTTGGTTCATGCTTCGTACGTTCCATGTTCCAATGTGTAAGACATCTTTACAGCTCCTGACTCTCATTTCATGTGCAGCTACATCAGCAGTCAGACTTCCCGAGGGCTTTGATCCAACCACATCATAAATGCTGGCTTTACTCTGAAAAGTCTTCAGCTCTATTAGATGATAGAGCTCTATTAGATGATAGAGGGGTAAAAGAGACACTAAGAGGGGACAAGGCCATAGCAGAGAAATTGTATGAATTTGGCATTTACTGAGGAAGATGTAGGGATGTTACCCATGACTGAAATGGTATTTAAAAGTGATGCCACAGAAGAATTGAAAGAAATATTGATATACCGGGAAGATGTATTACAACTATTTGATAAACTGAAGAGTAGAAAATCACCTGGACCTGATGGTATATATCCAAGGCTATTGAAAGAACTGAAATTGCAGACCTACTGTTAATAATCTGTGAACTATCATTAAAATCATCTGTAATACCTAAAGACTGGAGGATAGCCAATTTAACGCCAATTTCTAAAAAAGGGTTCCAGGGGTGATCCCAGAAACTACAGACCGGTGAGTCTGATGTCAGTATTGGGAAAAATGGTAGAAACCATCATAAAAAACAAAATTACTGAACATGTAGATAGTCATGGCTTAATGGGAAACAGTCAACATGGCTTTAGCCAAGGAAGGTCTTGTCTTACTAATCTGTTATGTTTTTTTGAAGGTTTGAATAAACAGGTAGACAAAGGTGAGTCAGTTTATATAGTGTGTATCTGGACTTTCAGAAAGCCTTTGACAGGGTCTCTCATGAGAGACTTTTGACTAAATGAAAAAGTCATGGGATAGGAGGCAGTGTACTATTGTGGATCAGGAACTGGTTAAAAGATAGAAAGCAGAGGGAAGGGCTAAATGGCCAATTTTCCCAATGGAGAAAAGTGAATAGTGGAGTATCCCTGGGATCTATGCTGGGTCTGCTGCTTTTTAACATATTCGTAAATGATCTGGAAATGGGAGTAACGGGTGAGGTAATCAAATTTGCAGATGACACAAAATTATTCAAAGTTGTTAAAACTCAAGAGGATTGTGAAAAATTGCAAAAGGACCTTGATAAATTGGAAGACTGGTTGTTCAAATGGTAGAAGAAATTTAATGTGCAAAGTTATGCACCTAGGGAAAAATAACCCAAACTATGGTTACATGATTCAAGGTTCCATATTAGGAACCACCACCCAGGGAAAAGATTTAGGTATTATCATGGATAACACATTGAAACCCTCTGCCCAGTGTGCAGTGGCAGCCAAGAAAGCAAATATTTAGTATACATTTGTATACCGCTACTTCCAGCGATCAGCAGCAGTTTGATTACAGATTGGAAATTGTCAAATCATGACAGGAAATTTTTGAGGTATAAACACATTGATTAGACAGGAAAGCACAGCACACAGAGAACTATTTTACAGGGAACATGGGCTATGGAGGGTTAAGTGGCTTGCCCAAGACCACAAGGAGCACCTGTGGGACTAGAAACCCCAGTCCTTCCGGCCCAAGGTTGCTGTCCTCTAGTGGGATTTGAACCCCTGACCTTCTGGCCTGAAGTACCTTGCCCCAACCACTAGGCCACTCCTCCACTCAGAATAGAATGCTAGAAATCATATAGAAAGGAATGGAGAATGAAACAAAGGATATTATAATGCCTCTGTATCGTTCCATGGTGAGACCGCACCTTGAATATTGTGTGCAATTCTGGTTGCCATATCTTAAAAAGAATATAGCATTATTAGAAAAAGTACAGAGAAGAGCCACCAAAATGGTAAAGGGGATGGAAGGATACCTCTATGAGGAGAGGCTAAAAATGTTAGGGCTCTTCAACCTGGAAAAGAGACGGCTGAGGGGAGATATGATAGAGGTCTATAAATTAATGAATGGTAAAGAACGGGTAAACGTAGATCGATTGTTTACACCGTCAAAATATAGAAAGACTACGTGACATGCAATGAAGCTACAGTGTAACCTATTTAAGATAAATAAGAGAAAATATTTTTTTCACTCAACGTGTAATCAAACTCTGGAATTTGTTACCAGAGGATGTAGTAAAAGCTGTTAGTGTAGCTGGGTTTAAAAAAGGTTTGGACAAGTTCCTGGAGGAAAGGTCCATAAACCATTATTAAAGGGAACCCAGGAAATTCACTTCTTGCCACAATACAAGCATTGTGGAACATGTGTCCTTTTGGGAAATTGTTAGGTACCTGTAACCTAGATTGTCTACTGTTGGAAACAGGATACTGGGCTTGATGGACCTTGGTCTGACCCAATATGGTATATCTTATATTCTAATGTTCTAAATAAATTAAGCATCCTAGGAATAGACTTTAAAATGACTGAGTGGGTTAGAAATTGGTTGAGGGGGAGATGACAAAGGGTACAGGTAAACAGAGCTCACTCTAAGGAGAGGGAGGTTACCAGTGGTGTGGCTCTCGTTGGTCCAATTCATCTTAACATTTTTGTTCGTGATATTGCAAAAGGGCTGATGGGTAAGGTTTGCTTCTTTGCAGATGATACCAAAACCTGCAATAGAGTAGACACCCAGGAAAGAGTAGATAATATGAGGAGAGATCTCACTAAGCTTGAAGAATGGTCAAGAATTTGGCAGCTTAGATTTAACACTAAAAAATGCAGGGTCATGCATTTACAATGCAAAAATCCAAGGGAGCAGTACAGTATAGGAGGTGAAGTACTTCTCTCCATAAAATAGGAGCAGGACCTAGGCATGATTGTTTCTGAGGATCTTAAGGTGGCTAAACAGGTAGAAAAGGTGACAGCGAAAGCCAGAAGGATGCTTGATGCATAGGGAGAGGAAAAGCAGCAGGAAGAAGTAGGTGAAAGTACCTTGTTGCTCCATCTCTGGTCCAGTCCGGTATCATCCATCTCCAGGTTCAGCAAGCAGGCATCTGGTAGTCCTTGCAGGTCCCTCCGGTGATCCTTCTGGCTTAGTCCACTCTCAAAGAAAAGTCCAGGAACCACCCCAAGTCTGGCAGGTTATCCACCGGCAGAATATCCATGGGTGTCTCTTCAGGGACTAGCTGTTGCTCATTTCCAAGCTCCATCTCCTCCTCCCACTGGAAGTCCCCTCGATCTTCCCTAAGTGGTCCCTATGAGGGTCTGGGCCAAGTTCCTCACCTCCCTTTCCACCTCCCTCTCATCCCTGGTATTATCAGGGAGCTGGGCCCTATGTCTTCTGGCCAGGGAGGAAGCAGGGGTTCAGGCCCTTCCTTGGCCCCCGGTTTGTCCTCATCCACCACTCTAAGGGGCCACTCCTAGACAGGTCCATACCTCCAGAGCCGGGACTGGCCAGGGTCCCCCGGGAGTCCCGCAGTGATGGGACGTACACCCCGTCACATACCTCTGTATAAGTCTTTGGTGGGACCTCATTTGGAGTACTGCTGTTCTGGAAACCACGGGTCTGATATTCAGCAGTGGTGGCTAGCATAAGCACAGTGCCTAGCTATCAATGCTGCAGAGCTTACCTGGATATTCAAGGCGGGGACCATATCTGGCATTGAATGTCCGGGTTTGCTGCACAACTGTAAACTGCCACTGATCTTGGGAATTGGCGGTATATAAAAGATTTGCAAATAAATAAATAACTGCGTATGGTGCAGAAGCTAATCGGGCAGCGGCGATATTCAGCCACTGCCCGATTAGGTTTGGTGGCAAAGGTTAGGACAACTTTTGCTGCATCTAACTTTTGCCACTGAGGGATAACCAGGCAGTGGCTGATTACTGCTGCTGACCAGTTATCCCTGCGTACCGCCCCTGGAACGCTCCTGACACATCCCGATGCTAAGTGGTTAGCATCGGGGTATATAACAGTGTTACTCGGGGATATTCAACTGCACTAACCATGTTGGTGCTGCTGAAAATCCCGCTTAGGGGCATTTACATGGTTGACAGCTCTGTAAGGTTTGGGATCAGAGGTTCAAATTGATTGGATGGCAAGTTTGGATGTGATGGCATTGTATACTTCTATTCCCCAGGATGAGGCGTTGGCAGTATTGAAGACAGTGTGGGATGCTAGAGTTCAACCGCATGAGGTTCCAACTTCATTTTTGGTAGCCTTGGCAGAGATTGCTCTAAAGAAAAATTATTTTGTTTACCAACAAAATTTTTTTCAGCAGATTTCCAGAACGGCCATGGGTGCAACATTTGCTCCATCATTAGCCAATTTGTATATGAGCCGTTTTGAAGATCAATATGTTTATTCCTCAAGTTATGCAGACCACATTATTAGGTGGTATCGTTATATTGATGACATCTTTCTTCTGTGGCATGGCTCTAGAGAATCCCTGAATAAATTTTTCTTATATTTGAATACCTGTAATGTACATATCCAATTCGATATCAACATTCAGCATTATGAATTGCACTTTTTGGATGTTAGGATTTTGAAACAAACAACTGTTTTTTTACCACAATTTATTCTAAACCAACGGATAGGAATACGCTTCTTCATTTTGACAGCTTTCATCCTGTGCATCTGAAGCGTAGTTTGCCTTTTTCGCAGCTTTTGCGCTGTCGGCGTATTTGTTCTACTCTATCTGAATTTATGGTTCAGGCAGATTTGATGTTACAAAAGTTTATAGAATGTGGTTACCCTTTAGGGGTTTTGCGTAAAGCCTATAAACGAGCAATGTCTAACCATCGTGAGTGGTTGCTTGGCTCCGATAGGGAGCAACAAACGCAGAGGTCATCTTCTACTGTTGTGTGTGTTTTGCAACATTCTAGTCTTTCTCATCGGATAGCGTCTGTGATGCGGAAGCGGTGGAGCCTTTTTTCAGCACATCCTACATTGGCAGGGTACAAGTTGCGGATGGCGTATAGCCGGGGGCGTAATCTTTGTGATCGATTGTGCCCAGCGGTGGTGCGAAGAGATGAAAGTCAGGTCCTCTCGGCAATAGGACATTCAAGTTGCGATCGCTGTTCTTTTTGTAGTTTAATGCGGAGCACTGTCTGTGGCGAATATGACAAGACTGCTCGGCGGCTATACAATGCTACCACGTGTGCCACTTCTTATGTGGTGTATGGACTCTGGTGCCCTTGTCCCAAATTGTATGTTGGGAAGACTTCACGACCATTGAGAACACGGCTATCTGAACATAAGTACAGCTTTCACAAAGCACGTGTAGATACACCTTTGGTGCAACATTGTATTGATTTTCATCATCGTTTTGATGATTTAAGCTGCACAGTTTTGGAACATGTCCCTCAGAATGTTAGAGGAGGTGTGTCTTACTACATCAAAAGCTAACACCTTGTAATGAAGACGTGCAGTTTATTTACAAACAAAGCAAGGATACTTATTCAGAAAGGCAAGTAATTCTCTTAGTTACACATGAGTAGTTAGAAAAGATAACTAGAAAGCAATTATTTACAGGAGAATAATACATCACCGAAAGAGTTATGAGATATTGCAGCTATTTACAGAAGAATAATACTTCACCAAACTGGCATCATGCAGTCCCTCAACATCAGCTGGGAGAACTCAGCGGAGGCTGCAGAAGTCTGGGATTCTTCATGCATGGCATGTGCCTGGCCAAGCAGATCTACGCTCTCTTTGTTCTGGATTTTCTCTCTCTATATATAGGCTGTAAAATGTGTTGCAGCTGGCCATCACATGATTCCTCACATGAGCTTATCCCTACAGCCAGACCCCTGCTTGACCAGTCCCTCTCCAGCCTTTGTTTGCTCCCAGCCTTTGGTTTCCGGGCAGGCTTCTGACAATGCTCACCCCCCATGATTTTAGAAGCTCAAAACTTACACAATCAAGACGCTGGTCAGACATCTGAGAATGCTCAAGGGAGACACCCCCCATGGTTTTAGAAGCAGCTCAAAACTTCTACATTATAATTGATGAATTCTTATCCTGTCTACATTGGCTAGGTAAATGTTTCTATATTGGCTAAGAGAATTGTTTCGAAGGCTAGGTGAATTGTTCTCTTCAATGGATCTCCATTAGAAGAACTCCTCCCTAGTCTTTCAGTATCCCTCAGGCTAGATGTGTAAGCAGTTTCTCACCAGATTGCAAATACAGCTTTGGTCTCTGGGCTAGCAAACTGGGTCAGCATGATTTCTCACAGACAGAATGGCTCAAAGCAGAATGGCTCAAGAGTTGAATCTCCTTGCAAAGTTCAATATTCCTTGCTGATCCAAATAAATCTTTAATTAGTAGTACAAGGTGATCATAATAAAATCCTTCTGCGGAAGGAGCAATGGTGGATTTTTACATTGCAGACCTTGTACCCTAAAGGGCTGAATGATAAAATCGAATGGACCCTGTTCTTTTGACATCTTTTTTGCCGTTTTTTTTTACATTATTTTTGAACATCGGCATGTGCAATGTTGTATGAGGACACTGTGTGGTTCCATCCTGTCTGTATGTGTGATTGGGTATTTTCTTCTTTTTTCGTTGTGCAGTTGTTGACGTCATTGAGAGTGTAGGTTGTGATTGGTTGGTGTGTGGGATAAGTGGTGCGTCACACGCCGTCTTAGTTGCGGCGGTGGAATGGCGGTTTTGAAAATTTGCAGAAGCGTTTTTGTGGCGATTGCTTAACCCTTGATGATGCCTTTGGTTTGGCGAAACAGCAGCTCCTGTAGGGTTGTGTTTTAAACCATAGATATTGGAAGTTTAATACTATTTTTCTCCCCGCTGAAATGTGCCGTTGGTAATTTAATAGCTTTTTGCTTTGAAGATCACACTCCATTGCTGGATCTGTCTGTGGCTGCTGGAAGACTTGCAGTTTTAAGATAAGTACTTGCAGACCCTATTGGGTTGGTGCTATTTTTCTGTATTTAGTATTTATTTTTCTATTCTAGGGGTCCATGTGCAGTCTTGGTGGATCCAGGTGCAAACTGTGGCATTTGCTTACTTTATTGTCCTAAGACGCTTATGTGTGTATGGCGTGTTAATGTGTTAGCGTGTGATTGTATGGTGTGAGAAGGTGTTTTTTCCCAGAGTTATTTGGTTTGGTTGTGAGTTGTGATTTTTATGATGAATGTGGATGAGTTTGTGGTGGGCTTTGGTGACCGATGATGTGAGCGTCAGTTGCTCTTTAAGGTGATATTTTCACTTTGTGTGAGATATCCGGTTATCCTGAGGTCCCACTGCCTTTGTCAATATTGTGCTTTGAATGGTATTTTGTAGTTTGATAATATTGTGTTTGGAAGAGCTTATATTGTTTGACAGCTCTGTAAACCATATAAATGCCTTGCAATATCAGGCCCAAATACTTTTAAAAGGATATAAACAGGATGGAGTCTGTGCAGAGAGTGACTACTGTTGTAGTTATTGATATGGAAGGACAGACTAGATAGGCCATGTGGTCTTTTTCTATGTTTTCTGTCGTCATGTTTCTATGTTTCTATAAGGTATATGGGGACAGATTTAATGATCTCAATATGTATACTTTGGAGGAAAGGAGGAATAGAGGAGATATGATGGAGACGTTTAAATACTTCTAAGGCATAAATGCACAGGAGGAGAGCCTCTTTCGATTGAAGGGGCATGGAATGCAGGTGAAAGAGATAGACTCAGGAGTAAGATGCAAAAATATTTCTTTATGGAAATAGTGGTAGATGCATGGAATAGTCTCCCAGTTGAAGTAGTACAGACCAGGTCAGTAAATGAATTCAAGAAAGCATGGGAGCAACACAGAAGATCTCTAAAAAGAAAAAGGGACAATAGTAGTTGCTATGGAAGGGCAGACTGGACAGACTGTATGGTCTTTTTCTGCAGTCATGTTTCTATGTAAAGAGAAAAGAATATTTGTGACATCCTCAGCTTTCTTGCCAAGCATAACCCCTGCACTTCCACTGCCTAATAGTAGTGGGGAGAAAGTAGACATTTCTGCTCTCTGGGCCTTTTAGAGGGTCATTTCAATAAAGTCTATTCTACAGTACATATAGAGGGTTTGGCCTCCTTCCTTGCTCCTTAGTGTCCCAGTTCTGAAAGAGCCATGACTGGGTTGGAGTCATCTCTTTCAGCTGGACATCGATGTCTTCAAAACCCCATGTTGCAGCATTAGGGGCACCTGACTGTCCATCAGGTTAAGAGTGTTCAAGGTGTGCTCATGCCAAGGCAACTTGGCCCCTACCAAATCCACTCTGCCTCTGTTCCAACTCCCCACCCCGACCCTTCACTGCCCACCTCATCCCCATAATCCAACTCCAGAAGATGGTACTGCCTATGAAGAATCCGATGACTCCCATGCTGGGCTTTTTTTGATGCAACTACTTAAGTAGTCGCCTCAAGTGTCACAAAACTTTCTTGTCCTGCAAGTGCCAAGCCAAGCCCTTGTCACTAATTCTCATCCTTGTGTCCCATGTCTATGTCGTCATTGCTCCCCACCCTACCAAGACCTTCTCCTCCCAAAGACTCTCCTCCTGATAGTCATCATAAGCCTCTTCAGACACATTCACTTTAATACTGAGGGACCTATTGTCCATTCTTGCACATCCCTGTTTGGTACTGCTGCTCTCCTATTGGTAAGACTGCTATGATAGCGCAACTCTACGTCTGGTATCCTGGACCTCCCCACCCCTTCTTAACCCTCTATCCCTGTCCTGTGCCACCACCCCCATACCACACTATTTATTTATTTATTTATTTATTTGTTGTGTTTTTCTATACCGCCCCTTCCAGAGATCAGGGGCGGTTTACATAAAACTTACCATGTTACAAAGACTATTTGTAACTTTACATTATAATATTTAACCTTGAACATTATAACTTTGTACATTATAACATTTGGCCTTGCACGCTATAACTTTATACAATATAATATTTGGCGTTGCAGACTATAACTTTATACATTATAACATTTGAGCCTTTCCTTGTATCTTTATACATTATAACATTTGATCCTTTTTTTGTGATTTACTCATTATGACATTTGACTTCTTTCCTTCTAGCTTTATACGCTATCACAGTGTGGTCTTTTTACAGTATAGCATCTGAGCTATATGCAGTCTATATCCCAGTTGGGGTTACGTGGGTGCATGGTTTGTCTGTGGGTTTGATTAGGGTTGGGTTGTGTTTTGTATTCCATAATGTTCTATAAATAGGTATGTTTTGTTTTGTTCTATTAGGTGGCCTGGATTCCACAGTACCCACTTCCTGGCTGCACTAGACTATAGCTGCACATCCACTGCCCAACCACCTTGATGTCTCCTTGTAGCCATGCTCTCCCTCGCCATCCACCCAGTAGAGCATGGTTTAATGGGAGAAAGCCAAAATGGATTTAGCCAAGGAAAGTTGTGTTTTACTAATATTTTTTTGAAACAGGTAGACAAAGATGAGCTGGTCAATATAATATATCTGGATTTTCAAAAAGCCTTTAATAATGGCCTATGGAGAAATTAAAAAGTCATGGGATTGGATTTGGTGTACTATTGTGGATCAGGAACTGGTTAAAAGAAAGCAGAGAGTAGGGCTAAATGGCCAAATTTTCTAATGTGAAAGGTGAATAGAGAAGTACCCCAGGGATCTGTGCAGGGCCCGCTGCTTTTTAACATCTTCATAAATGACCTGGAAATGGAAATAATGAATGAGGTGATCAGATTTGCAGATGACACAAAATTATTCAAAGTTGTTAAAACACAAGGGGATTGTGAAAAATTGCAAGAGGACCTTGATAAATTGAAAGATTAGATGTCCAAATGGCAGATGAAATTTAATGTGGACCAGTATAAAGCTATGCACCTAGGAAAGAACAATCCAAACTATGGTTGCATGATGCAAGGCTCCACATTTTGGAACCACTACCCTGGAAAAAGATTTAGGTGTCCTTGTGGATAATACCTTGAAACCCTCTGCCCAGTGTACACTGGCAGCCAAGAAAGCAAACAGAATGCTAGGAATCATAAGAAAAGGAATGGAGAATAAAACAAAGGATATTGTAATGCCTCTTTATCATTCCATGGTGCGACCGCGCTTTGAATATTGTGTGCAATTCTGGTTGCCGTATCTTAAAAAGGATATAGCAGAATTAGAAAAGGTACAGAGAACAGCCACTAAAATGGTAAAGAGGATGGAAGTATACCTCTATAAGGAAAGGCTTAAAAGGTTAGGGCTGTTCAACTTGGAAAAGAGACGGCTGAGAGGAGATATGATAGAGGTCTATAAATTAATAAATGGAGAAGAAAGGGTAAGCATAGATAGAGTAAACAAAGTAAACAATCTATCAAAAGATAGAAAGACTAGGGAACATGCAATGAAGCTACAATGTAACCCATTTAAGAGTAATAAGATAAAATATTTTTTCACTCAACGCATAATCAGACTCTGGAATTTGTTACCCAAGGATGTAGTAAAAGCTGTTAGTGTAGCTGGGTTTAAAAAAGGTTTGGACAAGTACCTGGAGGAAAGGTCCATAAACCATTATTAAAGAGGACTGGGAAATCCATTGCTTACCCCTGAACAAGCATTGTGGAACCTATATACCTTTTTGGGAACCTGCCAGGTACTTGTGACCTGGATTGGACACTATTGGAAACAGGATACTGGGCTTGATGACCCAATATGGCATTTCTTATGTTCTTATATATCCCCCCAAACCCGTGCTCCTCTCAACTCCAACTCACTCCCCCCATACCCCAAGCAACCCTCCCATCACCATAACTAGGTGATGGGAGGGTTGCTTGGGGTTTGGGGGGACAGTCAGAATGCAAGCTCGCAACCAAATGATAGATGGTCCTCTTTCCAGACAATTAACGAAAAGCTAATCTTAAATACAATCTCAAACCTCCACACAACAACATCTCTCCTAGATCCATGCCCAGCAGAATGGATCAAATCAACTAAAAACGAAATTTCACACTTGTTAACTCACATAGTCAATCAATCCCTGCAGCAAGGTATCATGCCTGCTCAACTTAAAAGATCGCTAATTAGGCCTATATTAAAAAATAAAGCGCTTAACAAAGAAGACCCCACCTCTTACCGGCCTATTTCAAGCATATCCTTTCTGGCAAAGATTATCGAGAAGGTAACTCAGCAGCAACTACAAGACCACCTAGACGAGAACAAAATACTTAACGAACATCAATATGGTTTTAGACCACACCACGGTGTCGAAACCCTACTGATAGTCCTCCTAGACAACCTCATCAAGGGACTGGAGAACAAGAGCAAGATGTCCTTACTAATATTCATAGATATATCAGCTGCGTTTGACACAGTACACCATCAAATTCTATTGCGTAGACTGGAATCTATAGGGATAGCAGGTACTCCCTTAAAATGGTTCAAGTCATACCTCACAAATAGAATGCAGCAGGTTCGATTCAATAACGAGCAAGCAAAGCCATTCCCCCAAACCCAAGGGATACCACAGGGCTCAGCCATCTCCTCCCTGTTGTTTAACATCTATATCCAGCCAGTATGTACAATATTTCAGAAGCATAATATCAGCTACCACCTATATGCTGATGACATCATGCTTTACACACAACTCGATACAAACAACCCCAATCTTACCCAATTAGAAGAATGCCTTCACGAACTGCAAGACTGGCTCCAATGCAACAACATGTCGATAAATCACAAGAAAACTGAAGTGATGTTCATATCAGGAAAACAAGATTTCAAACCCCCTGCATCCATCACCCTGAACGGACACACCTATCTCTCTAAAAATGAGATCAAATACTTAGGGGTTCTAATCGATGCGAACCTAAAGATGGAAAAACATCTCCGGATAACTAACAGAGCCATTTTTCACAAGCTGAGAGTGCTGCAACCCATACGCTGCATCATTGACCACTCGGACTTTAGAACAGTTGCACAGGCTCTCATCATTCCGCACCTTGATTACTGTAATACAATTTTGCAAGGGCTACCGAAAAAAACATTAAGCATCATACAAATGGCGCAAAATGTTTCAGCTAGAATTATCATGAACAAGAGCCTGTCTGACCACATCACCCCAGTTCTCATAGAGCTCCACTGGCTCCCCATACCTGCAAGGATAATATACAAATTGCTGATAACCACTTTTAAAATTATCAACAAATTATCTCCCTCCTTTCTTGATAACCTTATCACCATTCAGCCAGCTAACAGATGCCGATGCACTCCTAACCTAAACACTCTCTGCGTACCCAGCAGCATTAGGCTAGTCAAAGAACGGACCAGCAACCGTGCATTCTCATACTCTGCACCCATGCTCTGGAACCAACTACCACACGAGCTACGTCTGATCAAAGACCTACAGGTCTTCAGAAAAGAGCTTAAAACGCACCTATTCCAAATACACTACGGCATCACATAGCAGGTTCCAACTCTCCCCTCCCAGGCTGCCCACCTACCTCAAGAGACCAAGCTTCATATGAACCTAATGCTCATTTGATGTCCGCTTCCACTATGATCAAAATTGTAGATATGTATGTCTCTTTCCCCTATCATAACCCTATCTACTGCGTCTCTGTTGTATAGTATATAAATATGTATATATATTAGATAAACTCACCGGGTGCTTCAAGCGATAATCTGTAATTTACACTGGATTTCAATCGGTAATGTAGGTGCTAATGATATGTATATTTGTAATCTTGCCGTTGTCAAGCTACCCCGTGTATTGTCCACTCTACCATGTCCTGTACAACAAGTTGTAACTTATACTGGTGTTCAAGCAGTAATTTATGTACCAATTAATTGTATAACTGTAATCTTTTATTTTATCCCTCCCTTGTCTTGTCCCCTCTCCCCGATCTTGTACAACGATGAACCGCTTCTGATCTCTGGAAGGAGCGGTGTATAAATGTATGCCAAATAAATAAATAAAATAAATAAATAAACTAATCCCTACCTTTTACAGAAACACCCTAAGTCTACATACCCCACTCCCACTTCAGCAGTGGCCTGAGAACACTAGAAATCACTCCAGCTGAACCAGCACTAGGACTAAGCTGACTGCCAGACTGCTGCTGAAGACACAACTGTGGCTGCCTTTTTGCTACTGAAGGACACCACTCCCCAAGGCCTTCTGTGCCAAGCCATGCTGGCATCATAATTTGCCCCCTCACAGACCCAGCAAGATCACTTCATGCAGTGGCACTCCACGGACCCTAACCTCTACTGGAAGCCCCCCAAGCAGACCATCCCTGAACACTAAAGTGAGGGCACTCTCACACCCCACTGTGTCATGGTTTACTTTCCCTGACAGATGTTCACTGCCTACAGCCATAAGTGATAGCAGCAGCTGGCCACCACCATTTCCGCAACACTACTGAGCAACACAACAGTTGCTTCTCTTCCACCAGTTCACCCCACTGAATTCAAAATCAACCATGCTTTGCCTATGCCCCTCACTTTCACCACTAGCCTGGCCACTGTCCCTTGGAAGGGACTTGGCCATGTTATAATGCCCTCAGTCTAAGCTAAGAGTACTGTTTAAAACAGAAAGATGGTTGCAATAGAGTTTCCTTCCTTTTTATTTTGTTAAGATAATGTATTGGGTGCACTTTAAAAAAAAATGTTTTATTTATGCAATTTTGAAAATAGACACAAGGTTAACACTTGTTACAGAAAAGAATACACAAAAGGAAAAAAAAAAAGAAAGAAGGCAAACTGCCTCATACCTCCAAAAAAAACATAAAAAATACAAGCAATATTCACTAGCCCACAATTATAGAGAGGGACCAAGACTATTATCAAGAAGAAAGGTACAGAGGAAATAAGATACACACCCAGTGCATTTATACTCTAAGATCGTTCAAGCTGCTCTTCATTTAAGAAGCAGACCTCGATGGATCCAGAAGCTGTGATGGAAGCTCAACACTCTTACTAACAATAAATTGAGTCAAATGACTAGAGTCAAAGAAGGTATAGCTAACCCTCTGAAATTTAATCAGACACTTGCATGGGCAAGAAAAGCAAACCCCCCAACTGTAAGACTTTAGGTTGTAGAAGGAGAAATTGTTTTCTATGTTTTTGAGTCATTGAGATGTCAGGAAACATCCAGACCCAAGTACTCATGATTGAATCATCTTTAGCTTCAAAGTACAATTCAAGCAACCAGTCCCAGTCTGGCTCTAAAGCAACTGTGAGTAGGAGGGTGGCTCATGGGTGAGAATCAGGAACAGAACTCTCCAAAATCCCAGTCAGGTCTAAGGAATCATAGGAAAACTGTGAGTTGGGGATGAGGTCCTAGGTTCCTTGTGCTTGGCCACCAGCAAGTTGAAAATTCTAGCCAAAGGAGGTGCAGACTCCAAAGGGATTTTCAAGATAGGGGTAGCATGCAAATTAAACAATTCTTTTGAAGAGACTGTAGGCACACGAGGGAAGTTCAATAAGTGCAAGTTTCTTATTGTAACAGAATTTTCCAAAGACAATTTTAGCATGGATACTGGTTAAATATTTATCCACAGTACCTGTAAGACCAGATAAGTCCACACATTTAGCTTCCAGCTGGGTCACTCATGAAGTTAACTGAGTCACCTCCTGCTTCTGTTGGTCCAGAGTCTGCACAACACCAGTAAAGATAACTTATAGAGAGGAAAGTGTCCCAAATGCCCAATCTCCTGATAAAGCACCAAATATGAAGAAAAACTCAAGGAACAGAAAACTACTACTACTTGGTGATTCCATCATCAGAGGCACCAACTTGGGAACACAGTTCAAAGGAGAGAAGTTAGTCAAACCAAATTGTTGATGTGAGCACTCCAAAATTGATATTGTCATCCACTTGGGTACAAATGACCTGGCTAGAAACAGTGCCACTACAGTTCAAAGGGACTTCCAATCTCTGGGAAACAAACTGAAGCCCATTGTTAACACTGTAGCATTCTCAGAAGTTCTACCTCTTCTTGGTAAGGGGGCAGAAAGTCTACATCGCATAAACAGCTTTAACACATGGCTCCAGACCTGGTGCAAAGAAGAAGGATTCAAATTTACAGGCGACTGGGGAAACAGATGGACCAACAAGAGACTATACTTTGCTGATGGACTACATCTCTCTGTCACAGGGAAAAGAATCCTAAGTGAAAAATTCAGGCAGTATGTGGATATACATTTAAACTAGAAAAAGGGGGTGACGGATGGGGAAGGTCAAGTTCAGGACGTCACTCCCTACAAAAGCAGAATAACATAAGAAACAGCCACACTTTTAAACCACACATCAAAAGCAAGTGGGAAGAAGTGGGCAGAACAAAATCAATGCAAAATACATGCAAGCCAGTTAAATGCTGGAAAGCAATGAGCACAAATGCTCGAAGCTTAGCCAACAAAATTCCGGACCTGGAAGCCCTAATGGTGGAAATGGACTTGGACATTGTGGCCATAACAGAAACATGGTTTAATGAATTGCATGATTGGGATATAGCCATAGCTGGCTATAATCTATTCAGAAGAGACAGAGAAAATGGAAAAGGAGGAGGAGTAGCCTTGTATGTCAAAAGCAATATTAAAGCTACTGAAATGCAGGGGGCATGGGGAAAAGAAGAAGCGCTCTGGATTGTGTTGGAAAGAGGAGATGACACTGTCATCCATACTGCTGTAGTCTACAGACCTCTGACTCAAATTGAAGAGATAGATAATGAACTGATTATAGATATTGCCAAGATAGCCACAAAGGGGGAAGTGATCATATTGGGTGACTTTAATCTACCTGATGTGGATTGGATTACTCCTTCTGCAAATCTGGAAAGAAGCAAAAAAATTTTGGATGCTTTCCAAGATGCGTTACTTAGACAAATGGTGATGGAACCAACCAGAAAAGCTCAACGCTGGATTTAGTGCTCACCAACGATGATAGCATGTCGATTGTCTGGGTAGGTGCCCCTGTGAGCAGCAGCGATCATCACACGGTGTGGTTTGAGATAAAAGCCAAGGTGCAGTCCAATCATAGCAAGCTCAAAGTCCTAAACTTTAAAAACACTGACTTCAGTAAAATGGCCAAGAACTTAAAGGAGGAGTTGGCAGGGTGGAAGGGGATAAGGGAAGTGGAATTGCAATGGGTTAAACTAGAGGTGGCAATAAAAGGGGCAACAGATAAATATGTAAGAAAAGTAAACAAAAACAAGAGGAGAAGGAAACCCATTTGGTTCTCCAAAAAGGTGGCTGCTCAAATAAAGGCAAAAAACACAGTTCGCAAAATTCAAAAGTTTGCAAACACAGAAATGAATACAGGATCAAGCTCAAAGAGACAAAAAGAAAAATAAGGAAAGCAAAATCAAAGGCAGAGGAAAAGATGTGAAGTGTGGCGACAAAGCTTTCTTCAGGTATATTCAGGAAAGGAAAAAGATCAGAGGTGGAATTGCAGGACTCAAAAGTCCTGCTGGGAATGGACTCGTGGAAAGTGACATTGAAAAAGCAAAATTGCTAAACAAATACTTCTGCTCTGTTTTTGCTAAAGAAAATCCTGAAGAAGGACCACCTGTGACTCCCAAATATAAAAATGGGAATGAAGTAGATACCACACCGTTCACAGAAGATGATGTGTTAGAACAACTTCCAAAACTGAAAGTGGACAAGGCCATGGGACCGCATGGGATACATCCCAGGATACTGAAAGAGCTCAGAGAGGTTCTTGCATGGCCGTTAAAGGATGCTTTCAACAGATCCTTGGAAACAGGAGAAGTTCCTCAGGACTGGAGAATGGTACCTCTTCACAAAAGTGGTGACAGGGAAGAAGTGTCAAACTACAGGCCAATGAGCCTTACCTCAGTGGCGGGAAAAGTAATGGAGACGCTCCTGAAAGAGTGAATAGTGGACGGACATTCTCAAAACCAACAGGTTGCAAGATCCAAGGCAACATGGTTTTACCGAAGGACGATCTTGCCAAACAAATCTGATTGAGTTCTTTGACTGGGTGACCAGAGAACTAAATCAGGGGCATGTGATGGATGTCATCTACTTGGATTTCAGCAAAGCCTTTTGATATTGTTCCACATAGGAGGCTTATCAATAAACTCAGTAGTTTGGGGATGGGTCCCAAGGTGGTAAGCTGGATCAGAAATTGGTTGACTGACAGACAGATGAAAGGAAGGTGATTAGTGGGGTGCCTCAGGGTTCGGACCTGGGCCCGGCACTGTTCAATGTATTTGTGAGTGATATTGCTGAAGGACTGAGTGGAAAAGTCTGTCTTTTTTCAGATGACACAAAACTTTGCAACAGAGTGGACTCCCCCGAGGGAGTGGTTAACATGAGGAAAGATCTACAAAAGCTGGAAGAATGCTATAATGCTTGACAATTAAGATTTAATGCGAAGAAGTGCAGTGTCATGCACTTGGGTAGCAGAAATCCAAAGGAAATGTACGCGATAGGGGGCGAGAGGTTGGTGTGCACGGATCAGGAGAAAGACCTTGGTGTGATTATTTCTGAACATCTCAAGGTGGCAAAACAGTGTGACAAGGTGGTGGCAAAAGCCAGGAGGATGTTGGGCTGCATACAAAGAGGAATTACCAGCAGAAAGGAAGAGGTACTTATGCCACTGTACAAGTCACTGCTGAGGCCTCACTTGGGATACTGTGTTCAGTTTTGGAGACCATATCTTACAAAGGATGTAAAAAGACTGGAAACTGCTCAGAGGAAGGCGACCAAAATGATTTGTAGCCTGCGTCAGAAGCCTTATGAGAAGAGACTTGAAGACCTAAATATGTACACTTTGGAGGAGAGGAAGGATAGGGGAGATATGATTCAGACCTTTAAATACTTAAAGAGGAACGATGAACAAACAAACCTCTTCCAAAGACGGGGAAGCTGCAAAACTAGACGGCATAACATGAAGCTGCAAGGTGGTAAATTAAAAGGCAATGTCAGGAAATACTTTTTCACTGAAAGGGTGGTGGATGCTTGGAATGCCCTCCCGATGGAAGTGGTGGGGGCAAACACAGTGACAGAATTCAAAATGGCATGGGACAGACACAGTAGATCCCTTTACAGCAACAGGATAAAATCTAAATCAACTGAACCATCTAATTTCTCAACAAATAGGGGTGTCCTACATAGAGCGGTGGGTTCACCCCTAAACAAATACATGGGTAGGGGTGGCCTGCACAGAGCGGTAGGTGCACCTACTCTTGCCACCTTAATGGGCAGACTAGATGGACCATACTGGTCTTTATCTGCCATCATTTACTATGTTACTATGAAGGTCTCACCAGGGAAGGCTTGAACTGTAAGACTCCAGCAAGTGTCAATTGCTGCAGGGAGGTAGGCAGATCTCCCAAGGCCCGTGAAGAAGACGGCTCTTCCACTCCAACTTCTCTGGCCACCGGAGATCCAGTAGTCATCGCCACCATCTGTGCCGAAAGAGACACAGACTTGATGCACTCCCTCACTGCAGGCATCCCATCCAAGACTGTCCGATTCTCCTTAGCATCTGCCTCTGATAGACCAATGCTATGAACTGAGGCCTGTACTGGGGCTGACTGCTTCTTCAGACTAGAGTGACATCAGGCTCAGAGACATGCAAAGAGCTTCCTTCCACTCCTGCAGTCTCCAGTGAGCACACTGGAAGAGTTGCTTTCCTGCACCAGTGGGCTGCACGAAAACATCGAGCGGCCCCTTAGCTGACTGTGCACCCTTTGTCGGCTCTGGCAACTTTGCCTTTTGTTTGTCGGGCATAGCGAAGAGGAAAGGTAATATTTAAGAAAGCAAACGCCAGAGCAGCTGAGAGCATGGCTAGTGTACATCCACCATCTTGCCCCTGCCGGTAGGTACACTTTGAGAGTCAAGCAACCTGGACAGGTTGCAGCATAGGAGCAGCACGATATGACTGGCCCAATGATACCCACAGCCTGGGTGGACTTCAAATCACGATTTCTTCTTCTTACATTATATGTACATACCGTGCCTTACAATACAGAGATTTCTCATTGAGGTTTGAGTAGTTTTGAGTAACTTCACAGGTCTGATGTCTCACTAACTTTCTTTATACCTGTACATGTATGTACCTGGTAAAATTCTTTTGTTTCTAGGAGGCTCTGAAAAACACAAAGAGGTAGACAGATTTTGAGGAAAAAATCTTGATCTTTTGAAAATTCTGTTGAGAAACACACAATAATTGCAAGATAGTGGTCCTTAACCCTGGGAGTACCGATGGGGTCAAAAGTGGCCCCAATGCAAGTTTCACAACATGTATCTCGGAAACTAGTTGTTCAAGAATGCAATCTTTTTATGACTTTTCACATGTCAATATTCTCTTTATATTGCGCCATGAGAGGAATAATTTTCATCCGCTAAGTGACGCTAGTGATGAATTGCAGCACAGAGTACTAGTGGGGTCATTTTTGACCCCAGTTGCTTACGTCCGGTTTGGATCGTGATACAATTTGCAGTTTTGTGAATTTTTTGATCTGACAAAGGTATTTATCATTAATTACACAGGTACACTAAAAAAAAATTTTTTTAAACTGCCTCTAATGTTTCGATTGATTTTTACGTTTTTTGGTGCGCTGAATCCAAATCTGGTAACCAATTTGCTCCATCACGTACAGATTTTTTGCTACCTTGGGTTAGCAGTTTGAGGTGAACGTTTCAGATTGAGTGCGATCGAGTTAAAAGTTTCTTGGATGAATTCTTTATACTAATTGTTTAGTAGTTATTCAAATAAGAATAAAGAAAATTGTAACAAGGCAGCACATAAGAATAGAGAAATGTCAACAAAACACACTGTGATGGTAGCAAAATTGTCTGCACTTAAAACAGCCACACACATGTGCACAAACATTGAGCATATAAGAGCGAGGTTAGACACAAAGCAAAGCAAAGAAATGTGCAAAAAATGTTGTACAGGTATGTATGTAAGAATAGAAAACGCAAACCGCACCATTGCAATACATGAAGACAAACACCCGATGGTGTGAAAATAAAATTCTAATAAATGAGATCCGACACTGTGGTAATAACTAGCAAATTTTTATTTCAAAGTTTAGTAAAAACACGATATTTGTCAACACAGTTTAGATTTTAAAGTCATTCTTGGGTCAATCAATCTCCTGGTGGGCCCGTTTCTTCTTTCCCCGAATGCTTCTCTTGGTGCGCTGCTTGGCGTATTTTTCATCTGGGGTTTCCCGCAGCAGCAACCAGCAGAAATCAGCCATCATAGTGGTGTTCCATCTTCCTTGGTACCTTCTCTCTGCATCCTTGATGTCCTGGTGAAACCTTTCACCTTGTTCTTCACTGTACGCCCCCAAGTTTTCGGGAAAGTAGTTCACATGGGAGTGCAAGAAATGGACTTTCAGGCTCATGTTACAGCCTTGTTCTTTGAAGGCATTGAGCATCCTGGCAACAATATCCTTATAGTTCTCATCCCGCCTGTTCCCCAAGAATTTGAGAACAACATCCTTGAAGGAATCCCAGGCTTCTTTTTCCTTCTCAGACATCGTTTCAGCGAATGCTCCATCTGAAATGAGTTTCCTTATATCAGGGCCAACAAACACTCCTTCCTTTAGCTTTGCTTCAGAAAGTCGGGAGAACTTTGAGCAAAGGTACTGAAAGCACTCACCATCTTTTGGAAGGGACTTGATGAATTGCTTAATGAGACCCAACTTAATGTGGAGAGGTGGTAATAGAATTTTATCACGAGGTACCAAGCTCTCATGAAGAACATTTTTCTCACCGGGTCTCAAATACTCCCGAATTGGCCAGTCTTTTTTCCCCCAGTGTAGGTCGCGGGCCCGGCTATCCCACAAGCAAAGGAAGCAGGGATATTTGGTGAAACCGGATTGCTGCCCTAATAGCATGGATAGAATTTTAAAGTCTCCACAAATCATCCACTTATGCTCATCATAACGAATCTTCTGAAGAATCAGGGCCAAATTCTCGTATTTTTCTTGGAGAATAACAGAGTGAGCAATAGGAACTGAAGCAAATGTGTTGCCATTATGAAGAAGAACACCTTTTATGCTGTCTTTTGATGAATCAATGAACAGCCGCCATTCAGCAGGATCATACTTGAGTTTAAACTTTTCCATCACTCCGTATATATCGTTGCAAAATACCAAATCTTCCTCTTTGCTGAAATACTTCAAAAATTGTGTCTCGCGGTTGCGGTACCAATAAAAAGTTGTTCCTGGTGACAATAGATTTTTCTGTTTAAGCCGAGAACCTAGCAGTTGGGCAGCATCTTTTGGGAGTCCTAAATCCCGGACTAAATCATTCAATTCAGCTTGAGAGAAAAGTTCAGGTTTCAGATCTGGCTCAGTTTCAGACTCGGAAGTACTGGACTCATCGGGAAAAGCCATCTGATGAGTCTCATCATGATCAGAACCGTCCACACAAATATGATCCAAAGATTTTGGTGGTTCAGACACAGGTACTTCGTTGCTATGAGGCATAGGCCTAATTGCTGAGGGAAGGTTGGGGTAACTTATTACGTTCTTATTTTTTAAGTTGTATCCCTTCACAATGCAAGAGCAAAAATAGCAGTCACTGCTGTGGTCTCTTTGTTCACGCCACATCATAGGTATTCCGAAACGAAATGCTTGTTTTTTACCTTTCATCCATAAGCGTAGATCTTCCTCACATGTCTTGCACACTTTGTGAGGAGCCCACGGTTTGTCTTGATCATAAGAACATAAGAACATAAGAAATGCCATACTGGGTCAGACCGAGGTCCATCAAGCCCAGTATCCTGTTTCCAACAGTGGCCAATCTAGGTCATACGTACCTAGCAGTTTCCCCAAAAGACACAGGTTCTGCAGTGCTTGTACTAGGCCAAGCATTGATATCCTGGGTCCCTTTTTAATAGTGGTTTATGGACCTTTCCTCCAGGAACTTGTCCAAACCTTTTTTCGCCTAACTTCAAACTGAAATAGGCGAAATATACTTTTTTAATAAATGCAGAAATGTTCCTCTGCCGCTTTTTCACGGTATATTCCCCACAAATAAAACAAAAACTGTCCGGAGAGTTGACGCAACCTCTGGCTCTGTGAGCCATCACAAATACACAGCACTGCAAACTACAACTGTAGTGAACCACTTCGGAATAAAGCTGGATTACGACTGAGCAAACAAAAGGTAATAATGAACTTGCAAGAAACTGAAATTTGACAGGAACGTTCATGTCGCAACCACCGTGTTTGAGCGAGCGAACGAGGCGAGGCGAACAGGAAAGAACATGCGCCAGCGCGAGTACTGGATTTAGCCCCCCGCCTCCCAATTGTCCTGTTAATGTATAAAATGAATACAAAACACTCTAAAATATCATGAGGGAGTGTTTCTAGTTAGTTAACCATTACAACCTCTATTTTGGGCCAAGAAAATAAACTGCAGTCGGCTAAAAAGAAATTATGTGAACATTCCTTATATGGGTAAGAAATCTAATTTTGCAAGAAAACGTGACGTGATGGAACATTTTGGCTATTTTTCCTGGATTCAGCACCCCAAAATCTATAGGAATCAGTTGCAAAACTGGAGGCAGTTTTTTGGTAGTGTACCTGTGTTATGTATCATTTATTTTTTGTACTCTTATTTTATGAAAATTATACATTTTCTGTAATTGATATCATACGTTCTCTCATTATTTCCGATGAAATCTAAAGGCTTTCAGCTCGTTCATCACGATTATTGTATACCTATAGTAAAACTGCTTTGCGTTTTATTCAACTTTATCTTTGTTTATTTATTTTAGGTTATTGTTTATGATGTCAAAACGAAAGTATTCAGCTGCCCAAGTAAGAGAAATATTGCAACGAGATGCTGACAGTGACGGCTCTGAGATGTCTGATGATGCAGCATATTCAGGAAGCAAAGAAGCATATCAGCCATGTTCGGGCGATAAATCTGATGATGACAGTCATGATTCAAATGGCGACAGCAGTTGGTCGCCAAGTGAATGTGAGACTGATGTTGAGCCGGTAACATCGCCTGCAGCAAAGAGTCAAGTTACAGGTCGAGGCAAAGGTCGAGGCTGTGCTGGACGGGGAAGAAGGCAGGAGTCCTCGGTGTCAGTATCATCTGTGAGGAATCTTAGTTGTGGTCATAGAGGAGCTAAGAGGTCATCAACTATAAGCACAAATGTTGCCATTGAAGCCTATGTATCTAAGGATGCCACATCATGGAACAGGAAACCTATAAAGCAAGCTGCTGGAAGATACGCCAGAGCTAATGTCATGCCCGTACAACAAGGTCATACAAGGTATGCTATACAAAATGTTGATGGCCCTCTTGCAGCATGCCACTTGTTCATGAGGAAGAACTTATTGAATGAAATCATGATGTGGACGAGCAAACAAGGAAGACACATTTATGGCGACACCTGGAAAGATTTGACAGACGGAGAATTTCAACGTTTTCTTGGACTTCTGATCCTCTCAGGGGTGTACAAGTCATGAAATGAATCCATAGTTCAGTTGTGGAACCTTGAAGATGGTCGTTCTGTTTTCGGCAAAAATATGGCCCATAACCGTTTTCAGCAAATTTCTTGTGCTCTCAGATTTGATGATGCAACCAACAGATGTGAACAATGAGGCATGGGAAGCAACTCTAAGTGACACCTTTGTTCCTGGTGAAAATGTTACCGTGGATGAGCAACTGCTTACATTTCGTGGCCGTGTTCCGTTCAGACAATATATTCCCAGCAAACCTGGGAAATATGGCATAAAGCTATGGATGTTGTGTGACAGTGCAACATCATATGTTCTGCATCTTCAAGTATATACAGGAAGGGAACTCGGACAAAACGGAACAGAATCAGGGTGAAAGGGTTGTGCTGCAACTCACTGAAGGATTGATGCGATCTGGCAGAAATGTTACTGTTGACAATTTCTTCTGCAGTTTATCCCTGTCACGGAAATTGCTAGAAAAACAAATAACACTTTTGGGGACAATTCAAAAGAACAGAAAAGAATTACCTCCAGAATTTGTAACAGCAAAGAGCCGAGAGGTATTCATTTCACTGTTTGCCTTTCGCGATTTCGCCACTCTGGTTTCCTATTGCCCAAAGAAAGGAAAAGTGGTTGTTCTTCTGAGCAGTTTGCAAGATCAAGAAGAAGTAGATAACACACGTTCAGACAAAAAACCACGCATGATCTTGGACTATAATCCTAGTAAAGGTGGAGTAGATGTGGTAGATCAAATGTTGCGCACGTATACCACAAAACGAATGACAAGACGCTGGCCAGTGACAATCTTCTACAACACGTTGGACATTAGTGCTTTGAACGTCTTCATTGTCCAAGTCAAAGCACAGATGTCTTCTATTCCTCTTGGAATTAGGAAAGCAGCTGCTTCAGAGTAATTGCAGCGAGACCTCTTCCAGCATTGAAGAAGCCACTGATGATGTTTGCAATGTCAGGATGCCAAAGAAAAGGACAAGGTGTCACTGCTGTTCCAGAGAAAAAGAGAAGAAAAGCAACATAGTTTGCACCTCCTGCAAGCGCAATGTTTGCAAAGAACATTCAGAAATTGTCTGTGTCTCATGCAGATGACTGTAGTACTTTACTGTGTTCATCAAGTGCATGCAAAAACTGATTTCATGGCAACTCTTCTTCATGTAATTTTATGATAAAGCATTAAATTTCAAAACATTTAACCTTCATATAATAAATAATTAATTCGGAATAATATTTTGTCTGTTTAGTTTAAAATTTTCATGATTAACAATTAAAATTCGTCGTGGGGTCATTTATGACCCCAACAGTATTCAGTGTGTGCAAAAAATCTTGGTAATTCCAGGGTTAATGTGATATTAAGGTTTGTTACTGGAAACCCTGCTAGAGAACATCATAGTGCCTCTATATTGCTCCATGATGTGGCTGTACTTTGTTTATTTAGTTATTTAAATATATATAGTCCACTGATTCAGCATCCTCAGCGGATTACAATCAAACCTACATAATAAAAAAAACAAACTAACATAAATACATAAAATGAAACAATAAGGTCATGATTACAATGCAAAAACAGTCTGGGAAAGCTTTCCTTAAGAACACTGTCTTCACAATCTTTCAAAAGAGAAACAAGTCAGATACACAACAAAGGGAATTTAACAATCCATTCCACAGTCTGGGCCCCAGACACAAAAAAACACAATGACATGTTCTCACTAGCTGAGCTCTGCAAGTTATGATCCTGTGAACGCAAGGCACGCAAGGGCCGATAGAATGATAAGGATATGCTAAATGAAAATATCTGAAAATCATCCCTAAGACCCTAAAGTGCACCCTAAAATCAAAAGGCAACCGAACATTTGACACCAGAAATAATGCATGCAGTCACATTGAGTATTGTATGCAATTCTAGTCACCGCTTCTCAAAATAGATATAGCAGAATAGGAAATGTACAGAGAAGGGCAACCAAAAGGATAAAGGGGATGGAACGATATTCTATGAGGAAAGTCTAGAGGTTAAGGCTTGTCAGCTAGGAGGAGAGACAGCTGAAGAAAGATATGATAGAGGTCTATAAAATAATGAGTGGAGGGGAAGAGCAAACATTCTGAAGGCTAGGGAACATGCAACAAAGCTGCTAAGTAGTATATTTAAGACTATCAGAGAACTTTTTTTTCACTCAACTCACAATTAAGCTCTGGAATTCATTCCCAGAGGATGTAGAAACAGCCATTAGTGTAGCTGGGTTTTAAAAGGGTTTGGACAAGTTCCTGGAGGAAAAGTCCATAAGCCATTATGTGGACTGGGGAAAATTCACTCCTTATCCCAGAGGTAAGCAGCATGGAATCTCTCTATTCTGTGAGATCCTGCCAAGTACTTGTGACCTGGATTGCCACTTTTGGAAACAGGATACTGGGCATGATGGACCTTGGTCTGACCCAGTAAGTCAAATCGCATATTCTTAGAAGAAAGTAAGCATAGATGTTGCATTTTCAGTATGCACATATACTTTCTAACGCATGCTTTGTAATAGTGTGTTTTCCCCTTTGAAAATAAACAAGCTCCCCACAGAGCTTCATACCTGCCCTCCCTATATACAGAGGTTGCACAGTATATGAGGTAAAGAGGAAACTTTTGATCCCTTATGTCAAGGAAAGACAGAGAGACTGTCAGAGACACTAGATAAAGATCATAAACCTGTTTGACCTTTTTGTGCAATTCTGGCCTTTTGTAACCAAAAGAAAAGAAATTGCATAGCTATGTTATGAGAACTAATAAAACTATTAGATCTTGGCAAAATAATATTCCAGAATCCGTTAATGTTAGAATGGTATTTATTCAGGAATGTAAGCCATCTTACTGAATAAACACTACAGCAGGAAGCATTCAAGGTCTGCCGCTATGCCGATACTTAGTGGGATTCTCTGGTATGTGTACAGCAGACATGTAAGGAAATTTTGTCTCACTGATAAAGGGTGTTGGGTAGCAGGCAAAACCAGCAAGATGCATTTTGCTTTTATTGGAAATGGCTATTGTGAAATAAGCATAAAGTATCACAAGACAACTGAAAATGTGTTTGAAAGGAAACAATATTTGCCAGTGCTCGGACCTTTGATATCATTAAAAAGAAGCAGTTTTCCTTAGAAACATAGAAACATGATGGCCGAAAAAGGCCACATGGCCTATCTAGTATGCCCTTCCATATTGAATTACCACAATAGTCCCCTCTTTTCCCTTAGAGATCCTCTGTTTGTCCCATGCTTTTTTGAATTCAGATACTGTCCTCCTCTCTACCACCTCGACTGGGAGACTATTCCACGCATCTACCACTCTTTCCGTGAAGAAATATTTCTGCATATTACTTCTGAGTCTATCCTCTTTCACCCTCATCCTATGTCCCCTTGTAGCAGAGCTTGCTTTCAATCGAAAGATGCTCTACTCTTGTGCATTTATGCCATGGAGATATTTAAACATCTCTATCTTATCTCCTCTATCCCGCCTTTCCTCTAAAGTATACATATTAAGATCCTTAAGTCTGTCCTCATATGCTTTATAACTAAGACAGGACCGTACAGGGCGCAAAAGCTTAAGGGGCTCATTTCGGCTGTCTGCCGTTGCCTGCCGCCGCCACTTTTTCTTCTCTCAGCGGCGGCAGGCAACGGCAGACAGCTGAAATGCGCCCCTTAAGTCTTCTCGCGGCACGCTAAGCAGGTCTGGTCTCTCCAGGAGGGAACAGACCTCCTTAGCGTGCCGGCGACTTGCACATCGGGTGCACACCTCTTCTCTCCTACCCCCAAAAAGTGGCTAGATGGAGGTGCAGAGGGGGGGCACGCGCCCGATGTGCAAGTCACCCAGGGTGCATTTCATGATCAGTACGGCCCTGAACTAAGACCACTAACCATTTTATTAGCCACCCTCTTCACCAGTTCCAACCTGTTTATATCCTTTTGAGGGTGTGGTCTCCAGAAATGCACATAATACTCCAAATGAGGTCGCACCAAAGAACTATACAGAGGCACTGTCACCTCCTTTATTTTGCTGGCCATTCCTCTCCCTATGCACCCAAGCATCCTTTGAACTTTCACAGTCACTTTTTCTACCTGTTTAGCTACTTTAAGATTGTTAGTCACAATCACGCCCAGTTCCTGCTCCTCTTTTGTGGACACTAACCCTCCCCTCCCCCCCCCCCCCCCCCCCATACACTGTACCGCTCTTTTGGAGTTTTTCAGCCTAAATGCATGACCCTGCATTTTTTAGCATTAAATCTCAGCTGCCAAATTCTAGACCATTCTTCAAGCTTAGCTAGATCCCTCCTCATATTATATACTCCTTCCTGGGTGTCTGATCTATTGCAGGTTTTGGTATCATTCGTAAAGAGGCAAACCTTACACGACAGCCCTTCAGCAATATCACTAACAAAGATATTAAAAAGAATTGGATCAAGGACAGATCCCTGCAGCATGCCACTGGTAACCTCCCTCTCCTCAGAGTGAACTTCATTTACCTGTATCCTTTGTCGCCTCCCCCTCAACCAATTTCTAACCCAGTCAGTAACTTTAGGTTCCATCCCTAGGGTGCTTAGTTTGTTGATAAGTCACCTGTGCGGAACAGTGTCAAAGGCTTTACTGAAATCCAAGTACACCACATTTAGGGGTATCCCTCAGTCCATCTCCCTGGTCACCCAGTCAAAGAAATCAATCAGATTTGTCTGTCAAGTCCTGTCTCTGGTGAATCCATACTGCCTCTGATCCTGTAATCCATTGGACTCCAGAAACCTCACTGTTTTCTCTTTGAGCAGCGTTTCCAATAATTTAGTCACCACAGAGGTTAGATTAACCGGCCTATAGTTTTCAACCATAGCATTACTTCCGCGTTTGTGTAAAGGGACCACATGTGCCTTTCTCCAATCCGCTGGCACCATTCCCGACTCTAAAGAGGCATTGAAAAAGTCATTCAGCGGAGCCGCTAGAACATCCCCAAGTTCTTTCAGTATTCTTGGATGTATACCTTCTGGTCCTATCACTTTGTCTACTTTTAGTTTAGCTAGTTCCTCCCGAATACAGTCTTCTGAAAATCATTAGAGATCCCAATCACTTTTGTTCCTATTTGTGGTTGTTTTCTGAGGTCCTGCTCCTGGCCCTTCATCTGTGAACACAGAACAGAAATAGTTGTTAACCAATTCTGTTTTATCCTCATCAGTTTCTGCATATTCCTCCCCTTCACTGTTGAGTCTGACAATATCACTTTTGCTCTTTCTCTTCTCACTAACAAACAGTGGATAATAATCTAAACAGAATGTTAAATCTTTTATTATGAAGGGTAAGTAATGCCTTAGTAAATGTAAAAGTCTCTAACAAAAGATGACTTGGAAGTAAGTATTAAAGATGCACGTTCAATAAAAAATGAAATAATACAAGTCCTGTTTTACTTTGGGGCCTGTTTACTTACATGCACTAAGCTGTTAGCATACAAATTAGCGCAGGATAACTGTAAGCACATGGTAGCTGTTATCGCACTAGTAATTCACACATTAAGAGGTAATTTTATATGGTGCATCTACTTTTCCATGCATGTTTATGCACATAAAATTATGATATTTTAGTGATATATGCATTTCATGTAGTGATGTATGTATGTAATGCAGTTGGTCGCTATTCTGAAAGTATTACCATCGGACCGATGGCTCCTCTTTCCTTTTTAAAAATTGTAATATTTATTGAACATCCCATGGTTTATGGTTTATAATCATTTGTTATACCGCTTTTTCAAAAGAGCAAAGCAGTTTACAATCGAAAACAATACAATATACAAGATGCTAAAGGATCCATGTTGAATGATGCTGAGAAGATCAAGAAAAGGTGAAAAGTATATAGTCATTATACCATAAAGATCAAGTGGACCAACAGCTGTTTCAGTCTGTACCTTATGATCAGGAACCATTGGTGATGAAAGAAGAAGTTGAAGCATTGTCAAAGAACAAAGCACTGGGCATTGATGGCATTCCCATTCAGTTATTACAGTAATCAGATGTAGCTGGTACCATACTTACATGGCTTTGCCAGAAAATTTGGAAGACAAGATCATGGCCAATTGACTGGAAAAGATCCGTTTACATCAATACTGAAGAAAGGTAATCTGACTGACTGTGGAAATTATTGCACAATCGCTCTGATCCCACATGCCAGCAAGATTCTACTCAAGATCATTCAAAAGAGACTACAACCATAGCTGGAATGAGAACTGCCTGAAGCGCAAGCAAGGTTCAGAAAAAGACAAGGAACAAGAGACATCATTACGGGTGTGATATGGATCCTTGAAAATACAAAAGAATACAAAATGGATATCTATATGTGTTTTATTGACTACAGCAAGGATTTTGATTGAGTAAACCATGAGAAACTCTGAGCCACATTAAGAAGCATGGTTATACCAGAACACCTGATCGTTCTCTTACATGACAGTTTGAATGGAATAAGGAGAAGCAGAATGGTTTAAAATCAGCAAAGGTGTACAACAAGGCTGCATACTGTAACCTTTACTATTAGACACATGTCCAGTATATAGGACACATCAACTATACAGCAGAAGTAAATAGTTACCATCCTCAAGCGACTTTTGTTCAGAAAGCAGCTGTCCGTGCTGTCTTCAGAAAGCAGCTGTCCGTGCTGTCGTCAGGTGGTACCCAACTGGAGATCCGCTGCGAAACCGAGACGAGCCCCCATAAGTATAACCTTTCACTGCTTCCTACGTTCGGTTACTCTCCTGTTGGTCCTGGGTCCACTTTGCAGAGGCAGTAGGATTTGTAGCACAACAAGACAACCAAACTAGTGTGGTTTAAAAAGAAGGTTTTTATATAGAAATAGGCCTCTTACATGGGTACAGAACAGAGGTATATAGTGGTTACTGAGTTGGTTCCATGTATATCAATGACTCTATGTGTGTGCCTGGGTGTGGGAGAGGTAAAGAGGGGGGGGGGGAAGAGAAGTGTGTGTCAGAGTCTCATAGTAAGAAGTGTCCGATGAATAGGAAGAGAGAGAGTATTTTTGTCCTTCTCTGTATTTATAGTGAAGTTCTCCTTCTCTAACACCTCCCTTTGTCATACTTTGGTCTGTTTGAGGTCTGTTATCACCTGATTAGCAAGGAGGGGCTGTTGTCCTGCAGACTAATCTCATCACGCATGCTAAGTCCATCAAGTCTGGAGACATCCTATCTGACATCACCAGGGTGTCAGAGCTGCCTGCAGGCCAAGGTCTGGGAAAAGCCATGAAACCTATGCTAGGCATAATGTCATGCTGTATGCTGACACATACCTTCCCCCTACCTGTTTAATTTATATGTAGAACAAATCATCAGAGAAGCACAGCTGTATGAAGACATCCAACATGTGAAGATTGGTGGAAGACTCATCAACAATCTAATGATACCACAATACTGGCTGAAAGTGAAGATGATCTGAAATATTTTAGCCCGATTTTTGAAAGGCATTTACATGGTTTACAGCCCAGTAAATTATGTAAATATCTTAAAGGGGGATATTCAACAACACTTACATGGTTAGTGCCATTGAATATCCCCTTTTAAGTCCCCTATACGCCCCGATGCTATCCGGTTATCACCGGGGCACGTGTTGGGGGCGTTTTGGGGGGGGGAGTGGAGGTGGAAACTGTCACTAACCAGGCAGCGACAATATGCTGCCTGGTTAGTAACCTGCGCTTAAAGGATAGGCAAGAGAAACCCTCACCTATCTTTCATGCACAAGAGCTAACCAGGCATCATGCAATATCACTGCTGCTCGGTTAGCTTTGGCGGCTTCCTGTGTCTGTGCCAATCATCTTTCCATGCCCATAGAATTTATATATTTTCTGACTTTTCCCGCAGCACTCAAAAGATTAGGAGAGATTTTCTTAGGCTGCATCCTAGAGCCATGCTCTGGGTGTGTCTGTTTTTTTTTAATTTCCAAGAAAATGTTTATTAACATTTTTAGATAAGGTTCCTACTTTCGCTGGGGGCATGAACAGGGGTGGAGTATGGGTAGAGCACACATGGAGGGCAAATTTACACATGTAAATTATAAAATACTATAATTTATAGACATTCATGCAAAATCTAGGCAGGGGCCTTTACACAAGCATAGGGCTGGTGTAAATGGCTGCACCTAGTTTAATCTGCATTTCTGACTACTTATGCTCCTGTTTTATAAAGTAAAGTGGGTGTGTGCCTTACTTTATAAAACAGACACAAAATATATGTGCTAAAATGCATAGAAATCCAGACGATCCTTATAAAATAACCCTCAAACTGTATCTGTATGATGAGGTGGAAGATTATGGCAGGGAATTGGCCTGGTCTGTGCAATGCAGTTAGCACACAGAACTTTACTGCACACTGCCACTGTTGAAGGCAGCGCGGGTCCTAAGTATCAATACATTTACTATGCAGTCAGGACATTGCTGTGTGGAAACCGTATGAGTTCATGCTGGCACTGCTCCCAGAAGTTAGTGCAAAGGCTTTGTACTTACCACATATTAACCTTTGTAGGCTCCTTTGTTTAATTTTGGAAAAAACTAACAGCATTTTGTTCATTTTTATCTTACCTCAATTTCTGCTTTCTTGCCCATCACCCACTGAAATAATCATACCAGAAAATATACAATAACATGCATAAAAATCCTCCAATTCTCTGGACCTCTCTCTCTTCTTAACTACTGCAAGAACAAGTGGAAAGATAGGACATGCTACTGCAGATAAGGACATTTGCCCTTGTGCGTATTTGCTTGCTGGAAATTTTCATTTTAAAACATTGGGAAAAGAAAGAATGTAGGCTAAACTGATAATTTTTGTATCTATTTAAAGAAAGTGAAGTAGCAGAATAACTAAAGGATCTCTGTATGCCTACTGTAAAAAGAAAGCTAAGCAGTAGAGTTGGTAAAAGCTCTGTTTGATTCCCTCTGTCCCTCCCCAAACTCTCACACACTCCAGGCTCATTATTGGATTTATAGGTTTTTAAGCCTATTAAGAAGATAGAAGCAAACATTTTCACCACAGGGCTTCAGTGGAAATTTTAATCAGCAATAGATAAGTACTAGACCCTTGAGAAGTAAAAATAAAATAAAACCCAAAATAGGCATCACCATGGGTAATACGTTGAAACCCTCCACCCAGTATACAGCGGCGGCCAAGAAAGCAAATAGAATGATAGGAATCATAAGGAAAGGAATGGAGAATAAAACCAAGGATATTATAATGCCTTTGTATCATTCCATGGTACGATCACACCTTAAATATTGTGTGCAGTTCTGGTCGCAATATCTTATTAAGGATATATCTGAATTAGAAAAGGTACAGAGAAGAGCCACCAAAATGGTAAAGGGGATGGAACCATGGCATATTAAGTGCAACACCACTGTATTAACCATCAGCGGTGTAGACAGCACTTTCTCGGGAGTTAACAGGGAATCTGTCCTTTAACGTGCACCACTTTAGTGAGAATGCACTTAACTCCACCTATTGAGGTGAACCTGTGCTAATCATCAGGGCTGACCCTAGGCAGACCCTCCATACCGCCACCTGAGGATTCCCCACCATGCCGCCCCCTATCATCCATCTTCTTGCCTGGGGGAGAGGGATGGCATGGCAATCCCTCCACTGTATAGGGCCTTAAAGTGGAAAACATAAGACAGATGGAGAGGTACATAGACGAGACCTACAGGGATATAGTCCTGAAGTCCCACCTCCAGTCTGGCAGCACCCCTGTTGCCATGGAGGAGAGAGGTCATGTGACAGGAGAGCATCACCCTGGTGTGGCAGGAAGTGATCCTGTAACTAGGACCTGTCCTCCAGGTGATGTAAAACCCTCTCGCACCGAGGAAGTTTCTCCAGGTCCATGTGCCCAAGAGGGAAGGGTTAGGACAGCCGTTATAGTTGGTGATTCGATCATTAGGCATGTAGATAGCTGGGTGGCTGGTGGACGTGAGGATTGCCTGGTAACATGCCTGCCTGGTGCGAAGGTAGCGGACCTCATGCGCCACCTAGATAAGGTCTTAGATAGTGCTGGGGAGGAGTCTGCTGTCTTGGTACATGTCGGTACCAATGACATAGGAAAATGTGGTAGGGAGGTTCTGGAGGCAAAATTTAGGCTTTTAGGTAGGAAGTTGAAATCCAGAACTTCCATGGTAGCATTCTCCGAAATGCTTCCTGTTCCACGCGCAGGACCCAAAAGGCAGGCAGAGCTCCGGAGTCTCAAAGCGTGGATGAGACAATGGTGCAGAGATGAGGGGTTTGGATTTGTTAGGAACTGGGGAACATTCTGGGGAAAGGAGGGGCTCTTCCGAAGGGATGGGCTTCACCTTAACCGGAATGGAACCAGGCTGCTGGCATTAACCTTTAAAAAGGATATAGAGCAGCTTTTAAACTAGATATTAGGGGAAAGCCGACAGTCGCCCAAGAGCGGATGGTTCGGAAGAATGTATCCTTGAAGGATACTACCAAAAGCAGAGAGGTTCCACAAAAGAGTAAAGTAGCCCAAATGCCCTCAAGTATGGAGCAGACAGAGCTTAAAGATCCCAATTTACCCATGTCTAACAATAGCCAAATTAACATGAATAAAATACATTCTATAAAATGCTTGTATGCAAATGCTAGAAGTCTAAAGAATAAGATGGGAGAGTTAGAATATATAGCACTAAATGAAAGGTTAGATATGATTGGAATATCAGAGACATGGTGGAAGGAGGACAACCAGTGGGACACTGTGATACCTGGGTACAAACTATATCGTAATGATAGAGCTGATCAAATTGGTGGAGGGGTTGCGCTCTATGTTAGAGAGGGCATTGGCTCAGAAAGGATTAAAGTTTTGCAGGAAACAAAATCTGCTGTAGAATCTATATGGATTGAAATTCCATATAAAAGGGGGAAGGCAATGGCAGTGGGGGTGTACTATCGAGCACCTGGCCAGAATGACCAAATGGATGATGAAATGCTCAAAGAAATCAAGGAAGCTAACAAAAGTTACAGCGCAGTAATAATAATGGGTGATTTCAATTACCGCGGTATCGACTGGGTCAGTGTCACGTCAGGACATGCTAGGGAGATAAAGTTCCTAAATGAAATAAATGACTGCTTCTTGGAGCAGCTGGTTCATGAACTGACCAGAGGGGAAGCCATATTAGACCTAGTCCTTAGTGGAACACCAGATCTAGTGCAAGAGATAAGGGTGTTGGGGCCACTTAGCAATAGTGATCATAGCATGATCGTCTTTGATTTAATTAGTGGAGGAGGGATAGTAAGGAAATCCACAGTACTACCTTTTAACTTTCGAAAGGGAGACTATGATAAAATGAGGAAAACAGTTAAGAAAAAACTAAAAGGAGCAGTTGCAAAGGTTAAAGACGTACATCAAGCTTGGGTGTTGCTGAAAAATACTATCTTCGAAGCCCAGACCAGCTGTATTCCACGCTTTAAGAAAAGTGGAAGGAAGTCCAAAAAACTGCCAGCATGGTTTAAAGGTGAGGTTAGAGAGGCTGTTGTTGCCAAAAAAGCATCTTTCAGGAAATGGAAAAAAGAGCCAAACGACGAAACCTGGAAACAGCACAAGCACTGGCAAATCAAATGCAAGGCATTGATAAGGCAGGCAAAGAGAGAATTTGAGAAGAAGCTTGCTGCGGAAGCAAAAATGCGAAATAAAGACCTTTTCAAGTACATTCGTAGCAAAAAACCTGTGAGAGAGTCAGTTGGTCCATTAGATGATAAAGGGGTTAAAGGAGCACTAAGAGGCGACAAGGCGATAGCGGAGAGACTGAATGAATTCTTTGCTTCGGTCTTTACTGAGGAAGATGTAGGGATGTTACCCATGACTGAAGTGGTATTTAAAGGTGCGGAAGAATTGAAGGAAATATCGATACATTGGGAAGATGTCTTACAACTATTAGATAAACTGAAGAGTAGCAAATCACCTGGGTCGGATGGTATACATCCAAGGGTGTTGAAAGAACTGAAATATGAGATTGCAGACCTGCTATCAGTAATCTGTGAACTATCATTAAAATCATCTCTAATACCTGAAGATTGGAGGATCGCCAATGTAACACCAATTTTTAAAAAGGGTTCCAGGGGTGATCCGGGAAACTACAGACCGGTGAGCTTGACGTCAGTACCAGGAAAAATGGTAGAAACCATCATAAAGAATAAAATTACTCAGCATGTAGATAGTCACAACCTAATGGGAGACAGCCAACATGGCTTTAGACAAGGAAGATCTTGTCTTTCTAATCTGTTATGTTTTTTTGAAGGAGTGAATAAACAGGTGGACAAAGGTGAGTCGGTTGATATTGTGTATCTGGACTTTCAGAAAGCCTTTGACAAGGTCCCTCATCAGAGACTTTTGGCAAAACTAAAGAGTCATGGGATAGGAGGCAGTGTACTATTGTGGATCAGGAACTGGTTAAAAGATAGAAAGCAGAGGGTAGGGCTAAATGGCCAATTTTCCCAATGGAGAAAGGTAAATAGTGGTGTACCCCAGGGATCTGTGCTGGGTCCGCTGCTTTTTGACATATTCATAAATGACCTGGAAAGTGGGATAACGAGTGAGGTTATCAAATTTGCAGATGACACAAAACTATTTAAAGTTGTTAAAACCCAAGAGGATTGTGGAAAATTGCAAGAGGATCTTGATAAATTGGAAGACTGGGCATCAAAATGGCAGATGAAATTTAATGTGGACAAGTGCAAGGTTATGCACCTAGGGAAGAACAACCCAAACTATGGTTACACGATGCAAGGTTCCACATTAGGAACCACCACCCAGGAAAACGTTTTAGGCGTCATTGTGGATACCATGTTAAAACCCTCGGCCCAGTGTGCATCGGCGGCCAAGAGAGCAAATAGAATGCTAGGTATGATAAGGAAAGGAATGGAAAATAAAACAAAAGATATTATAATGCCTCTATATCGTTCCATGGTGAGACCGCACCTTGAATATTGTCTGCAATTCTGGTCGCCGTATCTTAAAAAGGATATAGCGATTTTAGAAAAGGTTCAGAGAAGAGCCACCAAAATGGTAAAGGGGATGGAAGGATACTCCTATGAAGAAAGGCTAAAAAGGTTAGGGCTCTTTAACCTGGAAAAGAGACGACTGAGGGGGGATATGATAGAAGTCTATAAATTAATGAACGGAGTGGAACGGGTAAACATAGATCGATTGTTTACCTTATCAGAATATAGAAAGACTAGGGGACATGCAATGAAGCTACAGGGTAAACTATTTAAGACTAATAAAAGAAAATATTTTTTCACTCAACGTGTAGTCAAACTCTGGAATTTGTTACCGGAGGATGTAGTAAAGGCTGTTAGTGTAGCTGGGTTTAAAAAAGATTTGGACAAGTTCCTGGAGGAAAGGTCCATAAACCATTATTAAGAAGTGACCGAAGATATCAATGCTTGACCCAGTACAAGCATTGTGGAACTTGTGTCTCTTGGGGAAACTGCTAGGTACATATGACCTAGATTGGCCACTGTTGGAAACAGAATACTGGGCTTGATGGACCCTGGTCTGACCCAGTATGGCATATCTTATGTTCTTATGTTCTTATGCTGGCACGTTCATGGTCTGCCGCTCCAGCCCCTCTCTGATGCAACTTCCTGTTGGAGGGAGCAGGAGTGACAGGCCGTGAGTGAGCCAGTGCTAACACTTTAAAGCCCAACACATCATAGGGATCATCATGGCACCCCCCTTCCCAGGTGAAAAGATGGATAACGAGGGGGAAGCATAGCAGGCTGGGCAGCACTGAACTGCGGCTTTGCCAGGGGGGGCTGTATGCCTCCCACTGGGGCCTGCTGCCCTAGGCAACCACTTAGTTCACCTAGTGGACGGGCTGGCCCTGCTAATCATGCAGGAGGCTGTTATCATGCAGTGTGTGCCTGTGCTTACTGCCCAGAACTCACTACACCCACTCTCTGCCCCCAACCCATCCACTCATGTCCCTAATGCAAGATGCACAGTTAGCACAGGAATCATGGCTTCACTCTAGCTGGCAATGCGTGTCCATGGCATGCTTTTAATGCACACCAGACACATGCTGCCAGGTATTGCCTTTACTAAAAGACACCCTAAGATGCAGACAGCTATCAGGCTGTAATATAGTGACTACCACCAAAATCCTTCTTTGATAATGATGATGATGATTTAGAGAAACTAAAAAAATATCACTGTAAGTCTAGGAAATGTACTAGATCAAATTGACATACCAAATGCAACAAATCACCATGACCAGATGGTATTCACCCCATAATTCTGAAAAAACTTAAACTGAAACTGCTAATCTGTAACCTATAATTTAAAATAACCATGAAACTGAGGACTGGAGTATGGCTAGTGTAACAAAATTTTTAAAAGGCCTCCAGGCATGATCTGGAAAACTATAGAGCAATGAGCCCGATGTCAATACCAGGCAGTGTTTGAAGCTACACTGCAAAATAAAATGACTAACCTTCTCGACAGTCACAATTTAATAACAATGAGTCAGTATGAGTTAAGCAAATGCAAGTGTTTCCTTAGCAATTTATTAGATTATTTTTTGAAGGTGTGAATTAACAAGTGGATAATGGTGAGCCAGCTGATATATAATACATATGGATTTTCAGAAAGAATTTGATAAAGTTTCTCGTGAGAGATTCCTTAGGAAATTAGACAGTATGGGATAGGAGATAAAGCCCTTTAGTTAATTGAAAACTGACAAAAAGACAGGAAACAGTGTAGGACTAAATGGTGAGTTATTCGTATGGAAAAGAGTCAGCAATGGAATTCCCCAAGGATCTGTACTGGGATGGGTGCTGTTAAACATATTCATAAAGGATCTAAAGATAATATAATTTGAAGTGATCAAATTTACAGATAGCACAAATGTATTCAAAGCTGTTGAAATGGCAGAGGATTGCAAGAATTTGCAAGAAAAATCTTATGTTTATGGTTTAATTCATATATGATCTACCACCTTTAATAAATACAGAGTGGATTGCAATCTTGTATGACTAGGAGACTGGACATCCAAATGGCAGCTGAAATTTAATGTGGACAAATCCAAAGTGATGCATATAAGCAGGGCCGGATTTACCTTGAGTGAGGCCCTATGCCAACAAAAATTGTGGGCCCCCAGCAGGGGCGGCCCAAGGGGGGTGTGGGCCTCATTTGCATAAGGGGCCTCATTTGCATAAATATTTGCATAATGTTACCATATACTAACTTTTAGTAAACGTGCCTCTTAATGAGTGTATGGATAAAGAAAGACTAAAAGATTTCTACATTACTATAATCCAGTGCCAACTGCCAGACACATTAGGAACTACTACAAACACTGCCCATTTAGAACCCATAGCAAACCCGCCGTATCCTAACAGCACTACCAGGACTCACAAAGCACCATACTCTACCAATCAAAAGGCAACACTGCAAATATTAAACCAATACATTTCAGAGAACAACAATACATGACCTACTGGGGAAAGAGAACAAGTGGCAATGTCAAATAGGAATTATATAAACAGAACACCTCAGCTCAGTTACACATGCAGAACATAGACCATCACCAAACAAGTAATCACATTTTAGAAACAGGAAGACAATAATTAAACTGGGAATCCCAAAAGCCAAACTTGGAATGTACAACACTGTAGAAATAAAACTATACATTAATTTGCTCTTGTACTAAACAAAGCGCAGACGTTAATGATGCACATTTACCAGAGCTGACATATTCCAATTAATAAATTCAAAATAAAGAGATATTTTTCTACCTTTTGTGCATTTTTTTCAGCTGCAATTGCTCCAGCCACTTTCTTCTGGTTTCTTCATGTCTTCTGCTAACTCTCCATCGTCTGCTGTCCATTTGTCCTTTCTTCTCTCTTCTAGTTTTTTTCCATTCTCTCTCTACATCTGCTTTAACATACTAATCTTTCTCCTTTTGCTCTTTCCTCATTCCTATTTCATCCAGTCAAATTTTACCCCTCCATCCTCAATCCCCACTTACTCTCCCAATACCCGGCCAATTGTAGATTTTTTTATCCCTCCCACACAAAATATTTTTCCCTTCTCCATTTTACTCTTCCAGCCCCATCCCATTCTAATCCTCCCCCAACATCAGCTCCCTTCTAGTTCCAGCCTCACCCAGCATCCATTCCCTTCTAGTCCCTGCATCAGCCCATTTCCAGTCCTAGCCACCCATCAGCCCATTTCCAGTCCTAGCAACCCCCCAACCCAATACCAGTCCTAACCCCCCATCACCCCATTTTCAGTTTAAGCCCCCCCTATAACCCATTACCAGTCCTAACCCCCCATCAGCCCACTTCCAGTCCTAACCCCATCAACCCATTTCCAGTCAGCCCCCCATAGCCCATTGCCAGTCCTAACCCCCCCCCCATCAGCCCACAGCCCATTACCAGTCCTAACCCCATCAGCCCACCTCCAGTCTTAACCCCCCCCAGCCCATTTCCAGTCCTAACCCCCCCCATAGCCCATTACCAGACAGCCCCCATCAGCCCACAGCCCATTACCAGTCTTAACCCCCCCCCAAAGCCCATTACCAGTTCTAAACCCCCCCAACAGCCCATTATCAGTCCTAACCCCATCAGCCCACCTCCAGTCTTAACCCCCCAGCCCATTTCCAGTCCTAGCCCCCCCATAGCCCATTACCAGACAGCCCCCATCAGCCCACAGCCCATTACCAGTCTAAACCCCCCAAAACCCATTACCAGTTCTAAACCCCCCCCCAACAGCCCATTACCAGTCCTAACCCCATCAGCCCACCTCCAGTCTTAACCCCCCCCAGCCCATTTCCAGTCCTAGCCCCCCCCATAGCCCATTACCAGACAGCCCCCATCAGCCCACAGCCCATTACCAGTCTAAACCCCCCAAAACCCATTACCAGTTCTAACCCCCCCCCACAGCCCATTACCAGTCCTAACCCCATCAGCCCACCTCCAGTCTTAACCCCCCCCAGCCCATTTCCAGTCCTAGCCCCCCCCCATAGCCCATTACCAGACAGCCCCCATCAGCCCACAGCCCATTACCAGTCTTAACCCCCCAAAGCCCATTACCAGTTCTAACCCCCCCCCAACAGCCCACAGCCCATTACCAGTCCTCCTCATCAGCCCACCTCCAGCCTTAATCCCCCAACCCATTTCCAGTCCCAGTCCCAGCCCATTTCCAGTCCCAGTCCCAACCCATTTCCAGCCCCAGTCCCAGCCCCCCCAATTACCAGTCCTACCCCCTCCCCCTCCCCCGGCCTAAAGTAAAATTTATTTTTAAAAAAAAAACCTGCTGGCTGCCGCCGCGGGGCCCCCCTCTGCTGCCGCGGCAGCATGGACTGACCCACGGGGGCCCCCTCTGTAAGCTTGGTCCCTCCCTCCGTGCCTCCGTGTCTCCCTCCGTGCAGGCTGTTAGAGACGCGAAGGCAGACTGTCTCCTTCGCGTCTCTGTTAAGCCCGCAGGGGCAATTTCCCATCAGCCCTGCGGGCTTAACAGAGACGGGAAGGCAGAAGGAGACAGTCTGCCTTCGCGTCTCTAACAGCCTGCACGGAGGGAGACACGGAGGCACGGAGGGAGGGACCGAGCTTACAGAGGGGGCCCCCGCGGGTCAGTCCATGCTGCCGCGGCAGCAGAGGGGGCCCCGCGGCGGCAGCCAGCAGGTTTTTTTTTATTTTATTAAAAAAAAAGCCTAACTACTTCAATTTTTGTGGGCCCTTTGCAGCTGTGGGCCCTACGCCATGGCGTACATGGCGTATAGCTAAATCCGGCCCTGCATATAAAGGATGGCAACAGAGTAGAGGAGTAGCCTAATGGTTACAAACACTGGCTTGGAAACCCAGAGACCAGGGTTTGATTCCCACTAGCACTCCTTGTGGCCTTGGGCAAGTCACTTAACACTCCATTGCCTCAGAAAAATCCAAGTTATCAATGCACCTTACCAAGTATAAGTTTTAATGTAAACCGCTTTGATTGAAATGATAATGCGGTATATAAAAACTGTTAAACAAATAAATAAAACAAAGTTAATGCCAATGAATCCGATCCTATAAGGGGCACATCCAGGTCGTATGGATGGCCAAGCACTGGAGGGGCCGGACTGTACCCTATTCTGCACCGTGGGAGCAAGATACCCTCGCGGTAGCAGGATCGGGTACTGAGATGGCCCAGCATGCCCCTGCAGCAAGACAGCCAGGCCTCCCTCTGCTCCCACTGGTGTGCTGGTGCTGTGGCATCCCATCGTCATGGCACCAGGACACCCAGCAGGAGTGCTGATGGCCATACCCCCACCAGACCAGTTTTCCCACTGTCCAACCCTTGGTGGGCTCTGCCAGGGCTGGGATTGGTGGTGGGGACTCACCTCCTGCAGCTCCGTTGCCTCTGGAGGGGCTGCCAGGCCAGAGCACATGGGTACCCTGCACTTATTCCAGCTCTGAGGTGGAATAAGCTGGATGTTCTCCTGGTGATCCCCGGACATATGGGGCCCTGACCTGAATCGGCCCTGGTCCAGGTGCCTGCCCCCCCCCCCCACGCTCCGCCTACTCTCCACCCCTCCCCCCCCCCATGCTGTCTCGGGCTCTGTGCATGTGGGGAGAGTTTCTCTGCATTGGGGCCCGCCGGGATGTACAGCCCCACTATTCACCTTACAGAATCAGGCACAATATGGTTACAAAATACCAGGTTCTGACTTAGGAGTTACCAGCCAAGAAAAAAGATGTTGATATCTGAGTACATTTAAATTTTCAATCCAGTGTGCATATCTGCTAAAAAAGCAAATAGATTGTTAGGGATTAGTCGAAAAGAGATGGTGAATAAAAATGAGACTATCATTATGCATCTGAATAGATCCATGATGTGGCCACATCTTGAGTACTGTGTGCAGTTCATGTTGTCCCTTCTCCGAAAGGGATATTGTGGAACTAGAAAAGGTTCAGAGAAGGGAGATGAAATGATAAAACAGATAAGCTAAACCTTTAAGAGCTTTTCAGCTTGAAGAAAGGACAGTTGGAAGGGGATATGATAAAGTTTATAAAAAATCATGAGTGGGGAGGAACGGTTAAATAGGGGATGGTTATTTAACCTTTCAAACAACACACAAAAAAAGAGGGCACTACATGATACCAATAACCAGCAGATCGAAAACAAATCTTAGAAAGGCTTTTTTCGCACAGCGCATAATGAAGCTGTGAAATCCATCTATGTATCTTATCCGGTAGTTGCAGCTTCCTTAGATGTTACAAAGGCCTTTGACTCTGTCGAGTGGGAATATATGTTCAAAGTATTTAAATGGCTGGGGTTTGGAAAAAAAAAGTTTCCTCAATAGTCCATCTACAATATTCTAATCCAAGAGCCTGACAATTTATTAATAGAACAACTTTTCAACCGTTTCGGCTATATAGGGGTATAAGGCAAGGATTCCCATTGTCCCCTATGTTGTTCATTCTGGCTCTGGAACCCCTGGCCGGTCAAGTTACTTCCGCCTCCATGAGAACAGGAAATGGAATTGGAGGGGGCGGAAGCAGGAACGGCACTGCAGTGCCGGAGCTTCAGCTAGCCTCTGCAGTGCCGTTTTAAAGGCGTTGCCACCCCTGCAGGTATTGGAAAGGTGCAGCAGCGGTGGCAATGTGGTGGGGTCTGAAGTAGGGGGAGCCCCAGGAATGAGGTTCACCTATAGTGCCTTATATCCTTGCAATGGTGGTGCCTGTCAGGTACTATGATGGTTTCAGCAGGTCTCAGATGAAGAGTCCATGGTGGCTCCTGTTGGAAAGGGATCTGTGGGAGCCACTGGATTTATGATATTTGCTGACTATTTTTTATTTATTTATTAGCATTTATATACCACTTTTCCAAAGATCAAATGTGGTTTACATTAAACAACATGGTCAATTGCACGTAACAGTTCCAAACTATGTACAGTGAACAATAAACATTGAACTTGGACTTAAACTAGACTAAATTGAGAACTATGTACAGTGAACAGAGAACTTAGGTCTCTCTGGGGTTGGATCATACAACCTGATGATATGTGTGTCTTTTCTGTATGTGTAGGGAAGGAGTGTTCTGGTTTTGTAGATTAGTGTCATTTATATGTTATATTAGGTGGGGTCAGTGTTGAGGTGTTCCAAAGGATTTCCAAAATGCTGTTTAAAGAGATAGGTTTTCAGTTTCTTGCAGAATGTAGAGAGATCTTTGATTTCTCTTAGGGTGTTCCAGACAATGGGTGCGAAATGTGAGAATGCTCTGTTATTTGTGGCTTTAATGGATTTTCAAACGTCAGGGGGACTTGTTAGTTTGTTTTGATTGCTTCCTTGTTTTAGACGCATCTCTACTTGCACTTGTTTGCTGATTAGGGAAGTGAGGTAGGATGGGGCTATCTCTCTAAGGGGCTTGAATGTGGTTATTAGCGTTTTGTAATATATTCTACTTTGGGCTGGTAGCCAGTGTAAATTATATAGAAATAATATAAATAAATAAACAAAAATAAATAAATAATACAGGTGTGATGAGTTTGAATATGTTGGCCTTCCAAGCTATTCCTGCTGCAACATGTTGCACCGTCTGGAGTTGTTATAGGGCCTGTTTAGTTAAACCTTGCAGTGTACTGTTATAAAAGTTGAGGTGTGGTGTAATTAATGCTTGGAGGACTGATCTGAAGTCATGGTTGGGGAGTAGTGGGCAGAGCTGTTTTAACATTTTGGGTTTATAGTGGATTTTTTTTGGTAGTGAGTTTTATGGGTGTGGACATACTGAGTGTCTGGTCTAAGGTGACCCCAAGGTATTTTACTTCATTCTTTACTATAATGTCAGTCCCACTATCTCTGACATTTGAGGGTGGGGTGAAACCTTGATTCCTGGTGATGTATAGTGCTTCAGTTTTGCTGAAATTGATCCGGAGGATATGACTATTGAGCCACCTTGATGCTTCTTTGAAACACTCTGTAATTTGGTGCGGGATGGGGTTGGCGATGTTGAACGGAAGATATAACATATCATCAGCATAAATGTGGTAATCTACATTGAATTTTTTGAAGATAGTGCAAATGGGCTGGAGATATATGTTGAAAAGGAGGGCCGACAGGGCAGAGCCTTGAGGAAAGCCTTGTTCTTGTTTGTATGGCTTAGATGTGTGTTGTCCACTTTTAACCTGTTGAGTTCTGTCTGAAAGGTAAGACTGGAACCATTGGAGTACTGTTCCTTTTACCCCTATCTGTTGTAGTCTGGTGAGCATTATGTTGTGGTTGATGCTGTTGAATGCAGCCATGATATCCAAGAATATAAGGATGAATGCTTGTCTGGTGTTATCAATGCCACGTATCAGTTTGTCAAGTAGTATGATTAACAGGGTTTCAATACCATAGTGTGGCCTGAATATATTTTAGTGTTCATCTAGGGGTGCATGGATATCAATATGGTCCTGGAGCTGAATTTGAACTATTTTTTCAATTACTTTGGCCATGAATGGGAGGCTTGAAATTGGTCTGTATGATGTGGGGTTGTTTTTATCTAGGGAGATGTTTTTCAGGATAGGGCAGATCATGGCATGTTTCAGAGATGGAGGCATATGTCCTTGTTTCAAGAAGGAGTTGATAATTGGGAGTATGAATGGGGAAAGTTCTGTTTTTGTGGCCTTTATCCAGCTGACCGGACATGGATCAAGATTAGATGTTGTTGTATTGATTTTGGTTATTATATTACTGAGTGTATCTTTCTTGGTCTGAGAAAATGTCATGCCATCAGTGTAGGATTGGTGTTGATGGCAGAAGTTAAATCTATAAATTGTAGCTTTAGTTTTTCCTTATAGTAGTTGGCCAGGATTTGGGGTTTAATGGTGGAGTTTCTTTGATCATCATTTTTGGCATTGTGGGTGGAGTTTTTACAATTGCAAACAATTCTCTAAGGCGGTTGAGTGATTTTGTGAGTATGTTAGAGTAATACTCCTTCTTGTTGTTGTTAATAGTAACTTTGTAGTGTTGTAGTGTGCTCATGTATAGGGATCTGAGGTTGTGGATTTTGTGGACCTCCATTTAAGCTCAGTCTTCCGCAGTATGTTCTTTATCTTTTTTAGGTCTTGAGTGTACCATGCTGCTTGGTGTTTTTGGTTCCTAATTGGTCACAGTACTTTGATAGTGGCAGTGTTATCTATGGCATCTTTCCAGATGATTATGGCTTCTTCTATGTTTGTTGGGTCAGGGTTTTGTCACTGGAGTGTTTGGTTTATGAAACTATCCTTTTCAAATGTCTCATATCTAATGGAAGTGGTGTCAAATGTGGTGGCTGGTGGTGTAGGGATGTGGGATGGAAGTTGAAATTTTATTACATAGTGTTCGGACCATGGGACCTGTTGTGTTTGTGATGGGGTAGGATGGAGGTATGCATGCGGTTAAAAGAGTAAGGACTCATCAAGTTCTTTTTGTACTTATAAAGTCTTCCAAAAGCTGGAGCAATTAGGGCAAAAAGCTTGAGCTCATACTCTGGACTCGCCATTGTGGTGTAATCATAAAACATGTATTCGTCAGAAACTGATAATCTACGAAGACTGGGCATATAAAGACATTCCTTGTGTAGAAGATTTGACAAACTTTGGTTCCTTTGTCTCCTCTGCTATACTTTGGTCTAAATATTATTTATCAATTGCTAGTCAATTTAAGTATTTCCAACTGAAACATGCCATTAAGGAATGGAAACCAATTACAATGTTTGTAGAATTCAGTGCAGCTCCGCCCTGCCTTGGCTGAGGAGAAGCATCAGGCATCATGGAACTATTTTGCCTTGTGGAAAAGGAAGGGATCTGGGTGTCAACATTTATAAAATAATTGGCTTGAAGAGTTTGGAATATCAGCTGTTTATGTGAACTGGGCTTTTTTTTTTGTTTAAAGCTAATCAGTCTTCATCATCTGCTAGTACATTATAATCACTGTGTTTTTGCATATCAGGTTCACGGGCCCCCTGTCCATATTGCTAAGCTCAATAGCAGCATTTCAGACTTAACGGTATGCTGCAGGTGTAATTCTGCATTAGGTACTTTTGAACACAAGCTCTATGCGTGCTCTGTGGTCTTTGTTTTTTTGTGTTGTGTAAGGGCATACTTCCTTTATATATGCAAATTTTATATTCCTTAATTATTTTACACTTTTGTACAATTTCTGGAAGACTCCCTGCTAAGTATCAAAGCAGACTGTTGGATATTTTGTTAACCTTAGAATCAAAAGTAGTCATCCAAAATTAGAAGAACTCAGTTTTTCTTATTAGTATTACTTATTAGTACAAAGCCATCTTGGCTAGGAAGAGAAACTCTCAGCTGAGTTCTGACTGTTGTGGGATCCATTGGCGAAACTGTTGGTGGGGCAGGGGGAGGTGGTTCTTTTCTCTTTTTCTTTCTAGTTTGAACTTTGTAATGGCCATTATTCTCTTTTTCTTTTTATGTGCTAGAATCTTTATGTTTATTGTGCCTTAGCTTTGTGGGTTGGTGGTGATTTGGATATTATTCAAAAGCACAGTCTGCCCTTCTGTTTCATCTTGTTTTGTGCTCTGTTTTAGTTAAATTGGATCACCTGATTGTGCAGTCTTTGACACCCATGTTATTTCATTGTTTTTGACTTTATTTGTGATGTGATTTTTGCTTTTTGAAACTTAGAACCAAATAATGATCAGATAAACTGAGGCAAAAGGAGTTAAAGTGACTTGCTTAAGCTCGAAGGGAGAAGCAATGGAACCAAGAGGATTCAAATCCAGGTCCTAGGATTCCTCCTGACTTATAGTTTGATGCTTTTACCATTATCTCATATACTTGATACTCACAAATATCAGATGGCGTCAAAAGTATCGACAATTAAAAGTCAGTAAACGACACTGCACCACTGCAACAAATTTTACGTTTGCTATATAAACCATGTCACTCATCAAATATACCTGCGCTTCAGCTTTGAATGTGAATTATTTCTGCAACAGTAGCCTTTCTGTCTTTGAGAACTGGTAATCCACCTAAAAAAGGGGACAGGCTTATAATAGGGTAACCTCAGTGACAAAGACCATCCTCTCCCAGCCTTTATTATAACTCCTTTCTGTCTACGAGTCGGAATGAAATGTTTTAGCCTGCCTGCCCATATCTGCTTAATGTTGCAGAGTTCTAGGCTATGTTATGTCAGTGATCATTTTGCTTGCATTGTTCTGAAGCAGACCACACACTTTGGCAGAGTTAAGGTACTTCTTAGTTCAGGAAGCCTGTGGGACCCATGTTTGGGGGAGTGAAAAGAGACATTGATTGATTTGTACTTAGCAAGGGGCAGTTAAATGTCAACCCCTATTAATGATAATGATAGCTTAGACTCTGCTTAAGGTTCTTATGGTATGAACTTGCCAAGAATTTCTGATGTGATATTTTAAAGACCTTCATTGCTAGCTGACACATTTGACTTGTTTTGCACTACAGTAATAATACAGAGCATGTTACATGAGTTCCATTCAGTCCTGACTGTAGTCAGATTTCATCATTACAACAGTAATGTTTCTTCAGCTTAATAATTTGCACTCAACTCAGGATATAAAAATCATATTTTTAAAAAAAGAAGTCACGCTTCCAGATATAAATAATTGACCATCTCAAAAATGCACCAGCAGTGTAAAAACAGTACAAGGACTATTTGCAGCAGGTTTTCACCTCTGGCGGTGCAGGGCTGGTGCCAGGGTATTAGGCATCCTCGGGGGAACTTCAGCCTTGCACCATCCTTCTCCTAAGCCTCCCCCAGTAAGGTTATCAGATGTCCCTGATTTTCAGGGATTGTCCCCGATTTTAGAGCTGTCTCTCTGACTCCCACCTGTTTGGCAGCCTCCTGTCCCCAATTCTAGCAATGGGGACAGAGGGAGCAGAAAAAAAAATTATTTTCAATTTAGTGATTTGAATGTATTCGTTTTTAGAATTTCCCTCCATTATCTTTATATTTTGCACAGTATGGGGGAAATGCATCACTGATTCTACTTCTATTGATTTGTATGCTTGGAAGTGATATTATTGCTGCCATAGGATAAATGTGGTGGGGGGAAACAGGATAATGACTCATCTTCGCTCCTCCATGCCTTGTTGCTTATACCTGGAATTAAAGTGTCCCTTCCTACCTGCCCCCCCCCCTCAAAAAATGTCCTAGATTTGCCTGCAAAAAAATCTGGCAACCTTACCCCCCAGAGATTTTGATAAAATCAACAATCATCATCAAGCCAACACCCTCTCTCCCAGATCCATCCTGTAAAAAGAATACATAATTACACACTATGGGCCCGATATTCAAAGGCATTTTCATGGTTTACAGACTTGCAAGCTGTGTGTTAATCTGCTCTGTGGGATATTCAGTGACACTAATATGGTTAATGCCGCTGAATATCACGGATGCTGCCGCTACATGCCCCGATGTTAATCAGTTAGCATCGGGGCGTGCCGGCGGCATTCCAAGGCAGGATCCATCGCTAACCGGGCAGCGGTGATATTCAGCCACTGCCCGGACAGCTTTTGCGGCAATCTGGGCAACCCAGAAAGTCTGGATATGGCCCCAGCATTGCATATCTGGACTTTAGGTTCAGCAACAGCAGCTAGCTGCTTTAGTAGTGCTAGACGCTAGCGCTGAATATTGGGCACGGTACTTTTAAATAGTAAATCTTTGGGCCTGTTTACTAAAGTGCGGGAAAATGTTACAGCTACCATGCATTAGTTGCCAAAATTAATGCACTGTAACTACAAAGCCTGTGAGGTAACTGCTGGGGGCATGGCCAGCATCTGCCCTACAGGTACTACACAGGACATACCTTCATACTACACTGTAAGTGCATTGCTGATAACACAGATAACATATCTGCTACCTCTTAAGGAGGAGATAGTAAGTGTATCTGCTCTATCAGGGATGCCCTTACTGCAGGCTGATATCTTTTCAACCCCCCCTGTCAACTAAGTCCTACCCACTCACCCACAACACCCCTTGAAACTCCATAATACAGAGTACCAGGCCCACTTACCACCTGACACTCCTCGACAGAGCACCAAGTTCCCCCATCCCCTGATAGCCACTGATATAGAGTATTAAGTCCCTCAACCTACCCGACACATTCCCTACTCATACCAGGGGTCCCTGGTGTCTAATGGGGTGAAGAATGATCTGCAGAGGCTCCTGTTCCATCACCTTCCTAGTCTGAAATGGTGACTCTGACCCTAGTAGAAGTCTCACAATACTACTGCTAGGGGGTCAAGTTGCCAAATATGAAGAACATGCAAATTCATATGATAACTGCTTATTGCGCTTTAATAAACAGGCCTCTTTGTAAATAGCTCTGACTATCTACAGCTGTGGTCAACATTATTGGCATCCTTACATTTTAGGTGTGTTGTGAGCAATATCTTGAGAAATAATTGGAAATATTCCAACAGTATGTCATCATAATATTTTAATAGTATGTTCAAAGGTATACAACCAAAAATAAAGATGTCTGTGCAACTTAGACGTAGTAATTTCTAAGAAAAAAAAATATGACCTGGACAAGATTAATGGCACCCTTCACTAATATTTGGTTGTACAACCTTTGGTAGTGATGACAGCCTCCAGATGTTTCTTGTAGCCGGTGTCTGCTGGTAATTTCTCCCACTGTTCAACTGTGATTTGATCCAGCTCATGAATGTTTCCAGGATTCCCTTTATCAATGGCAGATTTCAGCTCTTTCCAAAGGTTCTCAATTGGATTGAGATCAGGACTCATTGCTGGCCAGTTTTAAAATAGTCCATTTGTTCCTTTTTAACCATTCTTTTGTACTTTTGGATGTATGTTTTGGATCATTGTCCAGCTGGAGGACCCATGACCTTTGACCCAGACCTAGCTTTCTGACACTAGGTAGCACATTGCACTTCAAGATACCTTGGTAGTCCTCTGATGTCATGATTCCTTTATATGTTCCAGGCTTCCAGGTCCTGAGGCAGCAAAACAGCCCTAGAACATTATGGAACCTACACCATATTTAACGGTAGGAAGTGTGTTCTTTCACTTATAAGCCTCATTTCTTCACCTGTAAATGTATCGCTGGTCTGTATTGCCAAAGAGCTCAAGTTTGGTTTCATCTGTCCACAGAACATTTTCACAGAAGGATAGTGGTTTCTCAAGGTAGTTTTGGGCAAAGATCAGGCATGCCTTTTTATGTTTGTCTTTAAGCAGGGGGTTCTCCTTGGCCTTCACCCAGGAAGTCCTTTTTTGTTTAGGGCTGGTGTATGGTGCAGGTTTAAACCACCACTTGAGATTGCTCCAGGTCAGCCTTAAGTTCTTTGGATGTTATACGTGGTGTTTTTTCAAGAGTTCATACTAACCTTCGAAGACCTCTTTGGATTAATTTTCCTCTTGCCACCATGTCATGGGAGGTTCTTCACAGTTCCATGAGCAGAAAACTTCTTATTAACATTGCAAACTGTAGACAGAGGAATCCCAAGGTCTTTGGAGATTGCCTTGTACACCTCTGAAGTTTGAAGATAATGACTTTTCTGACAGTCTCAGGCAGATCTCTCATCTTCACCATTGTGAAAATGGAACAGGGAGTGAATGTGGCATTTGAAACATTAGAGCTATCATTCATTGGTTGATTCAAGTCATGTGAGTGCTGACAGTTGATTATAGGTGCTTCTAATTTTACTGCAATAGGAATCTTTATTTTTTATCTTTATCTTTATTTTGCCTTTTAATATACCGCTCTACGCTTGAGCATCTGAGTGGTTTACAATACATAAAACACTGCTGAAAAGGAAAAGAATGCCATAACTTGGATAGGAAAGAGAAAGTAGAACAAGACATGAAGAGGAAGAAACAGGGGAAGAGGGAAGGGGTCAGCCTCAGCATGGAGGGGAAGGGGAAGGGAGATTAAACGCAGAACAGAAAAGATGGGTTTTCAACATTGACTTAAATTTGGTGAAGGGGAGCTTCAGTCGCAAATCCAGGGAGAGGAAGTTCCATAGTTTGGAGCCAAAAAAAAGAAGACAGAGTTGCAGGTGGACTCCAAATGTGCTTGTGAGGGGGAGGGGAGGGACATACGGTTCGAGTGAATGTGGTTCTTCTGTTCAAATTGATTTGAATTGTTTATAAGGGTGCCAATAACCATGTCCTAGCAATGTCCCAGTTTTTATACTATTTCCTACTGGTTTCTTTTTTACTGTAATTGGTCTTGTTTTATTTGATTCTTTTATTTATTTTATTTAGCCATATTTGTATACCACCTTTTATATGTCAAATATGTGTGCATATATAGTCCAAAGCCATTTCATGGACTTCTTTTTTTAGGAGATATTGGATATTAAGAGGTTGAACTGCAAAGATGTCGATAATGTTGACCACAACTGTATCTATTTACAAGTATATGATGAAAATAATTTCTTAACAGTGGAAGAGTGGCCTAGTGGTTAGAGCAGCAACCTAGAGTCAGAAAAACCAAGGTTCAAATCCCACTGACACTCCTTTTGGCTTTGAGCAGGCCACTTAACCCTTCATTGCCTCAGGTACAAACTTAGAAGGTAAGCCCTTTGGGGGACAGGAAAATACATACTGCAACTTGCCTTGATCTTTGACTGGAAAGACATGTGTTAAATGCAGTACTAATAATAAATTGACTGCCTATGTGGGGAGGCCATAAATGTGCCTATTTTAAAAAGACATATGTGTATAAAATTACTACTAATCATTTGTAGAGCGCTATAAGCTGGACGCGGCTCTGTGCATATAGATGTAAGACACAGTCCCTGCTCTTCAGAGCTTACAATCTAATCAAGATGAAAAAACATCACAAAACTGGGGATTAGAGTATAGCAAGATACTCATAAGTAGTGGACAAGAGAATGAGGTACATCAGGATCCAAAAAGCAGCCTCAAAGAGGTGGGTCTTCAGCCTGGACTTAAATAGGGCCAGAGAAGGAGCCCGACATACCAACTCAGGTAGTTTGTTCCAGGCATATGGAGCAGCAAGGTGGAATGAACAAGGTAGAAGAGGGGTGGAGTTTCCTGGGAGGAGTATAAATGAGATAAGAGAGGAAAGGTATTGAGGAGTTGCAGAATGAATGTACTTGTAGGTAAGTAGAAATTTGAACTGAATGCAAAAATGGATAGGGAGGCAGTGAAGTGACTTCAGAAAAGGGATTACATGAGTATGGTGACACTGGCAGAAGATAAGCCATGCAGCTGAGGGTTGAACAGATTAAAGGGGAGAAAGATGATTCCGTGGGAGATCAGCGAGAAGCAAGTTACAATAGTCAAGACAGAAGGCGACTAGTTAGTGCATGAGGGTCTTAGTTGGGTATGTGGAAAGGTAGGGATGAATTTTGCCAATGTTATAGAGAAAGAAGTGACAGGTTTTAGCTATCTGTTGGATGTGTGCAGAGAAAGACAGAGTAGAGTCAAAGATGACCCCAAGATTGTGAGCTGAGGAAACAGGGAGGAGTGTAGTATTATCCACAGAAATAGAGAAGAGAAGAAGGGGGGAGTCGGGTTTAGAAGAACAGATAAGGAGCTCAGTTTTGGCCGTGTTCAGTTTCAGATGGCAATGAGACATCCAGGCAGCAATGTCAGATAAGCAGGCAGAGATCTGAGCCTGGATTCCTGGGGAGATTTCTTGCTCAGAAAGGTAGATCTGAGAGTCATTAGCATAAAGATAGGACTGAAAATCATGAGAGGAAATAAATGCACCAAGGGACTGAGTGTAGAGAGAGAAAAGGAGAGGTCCTAAGACAGAGCCCTGAGGTACACCAACTGAAAGCAGGATGGCAGTAGAGGAGGATCCTCCAGAACATACACTAAAAGCGAGATGGGAGAAATAAGAAGAAAACCAGGACAGAACAGATCTCCTAAATTCAAGCAAAGACAGGGTATCAAGGAGAAAGTGGTAATGAACAGTGTCACAGTCAGCAGAAAGGTCAAGAAGGATGAGAATTGAGTAGAGGCCTTTGGATTTGGTGAGGAACGAGTCACTGGAGACTTTGCCAAGAGCTGTTTCTGTGGAATGTAGAGAACGAAAGCCAGATTGCAATGCATCCAGAAGGGCTTGAGAGGAAAGAAAGCCATGACAGCGGCAATGAATCGCTTGTTCAAGTAGTTTTGAAGCAGAGGGGAGGAAACAGACCGATAACTGGAAGGACAGGTAGGATCTAGTGAAGGCTTTTTGAGGAGAGGTGTAACCACAGCATGTTTGAAGGCCACAGGAACATTTGCAGTGGAAAGCGATAGGTTAAGGATACTACACATGGAAGGGATGACGGCAGAAGAGATAGAGCTTAGTAGATGGGTAGGAATAAGATCAGAGGAGCAGGTAGTCAGTTTGGAGGGGAGATTTACAGTTTCCTCCTCAGTGATTTCAAAAAAGGTAAAAAGGGTGACCGAAGGTGAGGAAAGGATTGGGATTGAAGAGGGGGAAAATGAGGTTGAGGTGATCCTGCAGAGAATTCAAGGCTAATCTTCTGGACTTTGTCATGGAAATAGTCAGCCAAGGTCTGGGCAGACAGTGAAAGAGGGATTGGGGGAGGAGGGACCTTGAAGAAAGAGTTGAGTGTAGCAAAGAGACAGCAAGGGTCAGCGGCAAGAGAGTTCATCAGATGGGCATTATACTCTTGCTTGGCGAGTGCTATGGCTGACTTGAAAAAAGTTAGCATGAAGTTGAAATGTAGGCAGCCAATAAGGGTACATGATTTAAGCCAAAGGCACTCAGCTAAGCAGGCACAGGAACATAGGTAGCGGATTGTCAAGGACAGTCAGGGTTGAGGTACAGTACGCCTCACAGAACATGAAGTGGGAGGAGCAAGAGCATCCAGAGTAGAGGAGAATACAGTAATATAGGAAGATACAGCCTCATCAATAGACTCAGATAACATAGTGGAGGAAAGAGGTGATAAGACAGCAGTGGAGAGAGCTGAAGGGTCAATAGTGTGAAGACTCCCAAACATGTTGATAGAGATTGGGCGAGACCAAGATGGGGGGTGGTTTAGGGTGAAGGTTAGCAGGTGATGGTCAGAAAAGGGCAGAACTGAAATGGAGACATTTGAGGGTGAGCAATTGGAGGAGAAAATGAGGTCAAGGTAGTGGCCATGCTTGTGAGTAGGAGCAGTAGAGCACGACTGGATGAATGAGGAGGTTAGGGAAAGGAGCTTTAAGGCACAATGATCAGAAGGGTCATCAATGTGGATGTTAAAATCCCCAAGAATTAGGGCAGGGGAACACGCCTCTGTATAAGTCTTTGGTGTGACCTCATTTGGAGTATGGTGTGCAATTCTGGAGACCGCACCTTCAAAAGGATGTGAACAGGATGGAGTCGGTGCAGATGGTGGCTACTAAAATGATTAGTGGTCTTCATTATAAAGCATATGAGGACAGACTGAAGGATCTTAATATGTACACCTTAGAGGAAAGGCGGGATAGAGGTGATATGATTGAGATGTTCAAATACCTCCGTGGCGGGGAGTGAGTGGAAGGAGTTTTGCTCGACTGTGCTCCGTGTGCTGTGTGGTCTCTCCAGGCACCTGTAGGGCTTGCATCCACGCGGCGCCTGCCCCGACGTCATCTACGGGGCATAAGAGAAGGAGCGGTTCCTGTTGCAATCGGGAGTGCGTGGAAGGAGTTTTGCCCGACTGTGCTCTGCGTGCTGTGTGGTCTCTCCAGGCACCTGTAGGGCTTGCATCCACGCGGCGCCTGCCCCGACGTCATCTACGGGGCATAAGAGAAGGAGCGGTTCCTGTTGCAATCGGGAGTGCGTGGAAGGAGTTTTGCCCGACTGTGCTCTGTGTGCTGTGTGGTCTCTCCAGGCACCTGTAGGGCTTGCATCCACGCGGCGCCTGCCCCGACGTCATCTACGGGGCATAAGAGAAGGAGCGGTTCCTGTTGCAATCGGGAGTGCGTGGAAGGAGTTTTGCCCGACTGTGCTCCGTGTGCTGTGTGGTCTCTCCAGGCACCTGTAGGGCTTGCATCCACGTGGCGCCTGCCCCTACGTCATCTACGGGGCATAAGATCTGTTCTGCTCTGCGGTCACACGGTAGCGGTTGCGCTTTTGCAGGGGCGCTTTTAAAGGGGCATATAATTGCTCCTTATGCGCTCCTTTGGCGCTCGAGGTGATCTGGTGGTGGTGTCCTTGACATGGGCAAGCGTAGGAAATGCCACTTCAATGTAAGTACTGTTAATCCTTCTAAAGTGGTTAAAACTGTTGGTCCTATGGATAAGCATGTTGTATCGGTGAAAATGGAAGAGGCTGTTTCCAGTGTTGCCATCAAGTGTTCTTCCCCTCCAGATGGTTCCTCCGGGGGGTTTTCAAGTTCTGCCCTGCTTACGGAATTGGACTCTATTGACCCAGTGACATCTTCTCCGATGATGGAAGTTCAATTACAGAATGGGGATTTTTTATCTCCTTCTGTTCCATCGGAGCGTGACTGTGAGCCTCTGGTAGTTCCTTTGCCACAGGCTATCCAGTTACCGGTGGACTGTGTTGTGGTACGCTCTGAGGGTGTTTCTACTAAAGTTGATACTCAAAATGTTTCTCTTGTTGATGGTTTGTTTGTTCTCTCATGAATAGAGTCCTCTATTACCTCATTAGCCTCTGTGGCTTCTCAATTTTCTGATTTTTCAAAAGGCTCTGTAGCTAAAATGGCTCAGCACGATTCTCAAATTACAGCTTTGGATACTAAATGTCAGAATTTGGAAAGTCATTATGCTTCTTTACAAAAATCTTCTTTGTCTTTTATGAAGGATAGTATTACCTTGCATATGCAGCAGGAACTATTAGAGAATTCATTAAGGGCAATGAATATTCGTTGTTTAAACTTTCCCTATACTCGACTGTTATCTCTCCAGATATTATTTGATAAGTTATCTCCAAGTTATAATGCCCTCAGTTTGTGCCCTGTTCAATGTAATTTCAGTTTGTTCAATGTAAACCGCCTTGATATCATGAAAGGCGGTATATAAGAAATGTTAAATAAATAAATAAATAAATATCTAACTGAAGTTTTGGGGTATGATAATAATGCTAAACCGCCTATAAATAAGCTTTATTATTTACCAGTGACTGGGGCACCTCCTGTCAGGGGTTCCCCGGGAGTGGTTCCAAAAACTCTAGTTGATTCTTTAGATGTATCTGAATTTATAGAATCCTCTCAAGATCTGATTTCCTCACAAGCTACACTCCTTGTATCTTTTGTGTCTGAGGCTGTTAAGAATTCTGTTATGCGTTTGTTTTTCGCTAATAAGAGTGCCGTATTTTGTGGAGCTAAGATAAATATTTTTCCCGATGTCTCTAGACAAAAGCAGCTTAGGCGTAGGGCTTTTTTAACTTTAAAGCCTCGCGTCTTAGCTCTTGGTGCATTCTTTTCCTCAAATTTCCTTGCAAATGTGTGGTAGTACTAGAGGGCACCAAGTATGTTTTCTCTGAGACTTCGTCTTTAGAATCTTTTATTGTCCATCAGGCTCCCTCAAAGCAGTAAATGTTTTTTCTAGATCTGTAAGCAAAGTAATAAGAGTTTTACACATTTTTATGGGCATTGCTCCTTCAATTTCTGTTCTTTGTATATTGTATATTTCCTGTTTTGGTTTTCCTTAGTCAACTCCGTTCCCCTAGATGTGGACTATGTTTTTTTTCTGTATCATCTTTAATAGTATATAATTTTGTTTTACTTTGATTTAATTCAATAAAAAAAAGTATTTTCAAATACCTCCGTGGCATAAATATTCAGGGAGAGAGCCTCTTTCAATTAAAAGCAAGTTTTGCTACGAGAGGACATGGGATGAGGGTGAAGGGAGATAGATTCAGGAGTGATAAGCGGAAATATTTCTTTACGGAAAGAGTAGTGGATCCGTGGAATAGTCTCCCAGTGGAGGTGGTAGAGATGAGGACAGTAACTGAATTCAAAAAAGCATGGGACAAACACAGAGATCTCTAAAGGTAAAAAGGGGACTGTTGTAGTTGTTGATATGGAAGGACAGACTAGATAGGCCGTGTGGTCTTTTTCTGTTGCCATATTTCTATGTTTCTATCCAGAAAGGAGGAGAGCCAGTTGTCAAAGCTGGTGAGAAAGGTAGAAGTGGACTCGTTGGAGGGTAAATAAATGACAGACATCCAGAGAGGTAGTGGAGAAAAAGGTGGATGGAATTCAAAGGAAGCAAAGGAATTAGATGGAGGCAGAAGAAGGTGTTGAAATTGGCAGGAATGAGAGAGTAGGAACCCAACACCGCCACCACAGCCAATGGGTCAAGGTGTATGGGAAAATAGGTAGCCTCCGTGACAGAAGTTAGTCACTGAAGCAGAATCTTCAGGGAGAAGCCAAGTTTCAATAAGAGCCAGGTTATGCAGAATATGAGAGATAAAGAGGTCATGAATGAAGGCAAATTTATTGCAGACAGAATGTGCATTCCAGAGTGTGCATGAAAAAGTGAGAAGAGAGAGAGAGGAGAGAGATATGAACAAGATTAAAAAGGTTATGCATTGATCTGCCCTGGGAGTGTAGAAAAAAAGTCTAGGGGGGCCAGGGTTGGGGTTGACATCTCCAGATGACAGAAGGAGAAAAGCTAATTTCATACCATACAGATGAACAAATATACTTCTTGATAGCAACCTGGAACACAAGCATTTCAATGGCAGCAAGAGCTCCGCCCTCAGCAAACAAATGCAAACACACAAACTCAGCCCCCTGGTATTCCAAGATTTTAAACAATCAAAAATTCAAACTGTATCATTTTGAATGCAAATGGAGGGCCTACCAAGACAACAACACACATGTAATATACCTTCAAGAGCTGAATAAATATTGTGACCTCACCAACAAAGTAAAGAGAGAATATTAGTCAAACCTCATCAAGATCACCCTCAACAAGCCCAGAGAACTATTTGAAATCGCCAACTCACTCAAAAAGAACCCAGCACCAACAGGCAGTAATCATTCCATTATACGATTATTGCAATTCCATCTACCATAGTCTCCCAAAGACCACACTATACCCCATGCAACTAGTATAGAACACCGCAGCAACAATCAAAATGGTAAAATCCCAACGGACTCACATCACCCCTCTTCTCAAACAATTACATTGCCTACCCATCTTAAGCAGGATCAAATACAATATCCTCCTCAACATTCACAAAATGGCTTTGAAAGAGCCAGAAGATCAACCACAATACACATGCTGAACATGGTGGATCAGGAACTGGTTAAAAGATAGAAAGCAGAGGGTAGGGCTAAATGGCCAATTTTCCCAATGGAGAAAGGTGAATAGTGGTGTACCCCAGGAATCTGTGCTGGGTCCGCTGCTTTTTGACATATTCATAAATGACCTGGAAAGGGGAATAACGAGTGAGGTTATCAAATTTGTAGATGACACAAAACTATTTAAAGTTGTTAAAACCCAAGAGGATTGTGGAAAATTGCAAGAGGATCTTGATAAATTGGAGGACTGGGCATCAAAATGGCAGATGGTATTTAATGTGGACAAGTGCAAAGTTATGCACCTAGGGAAGAACAACCCAAACTATGGTTACACGATGCAAGGTTCCACATTAGGAACCACCACCCAGGAAAAAGATTTAGGCATCATTGTGGATATCATGTTAAAACTATCGGCCCAGTGTGCAGTGGCGGCCAAGAGAGCAAATAGAATGCTAGGTATCATAAGGAAAGGAATGGAAAATAAAACCAAAGATATTATAATGCCTCTATATCATTCCATGGTGAGACCGCACCTTGAATATTGAATATTGTGTGCAATTCTGGTCGCCGTATCTTAAAAAGGATATAGCGTTATTAGAAAAGGTTCAGAAAAGAGCCACCAAAATGGTAAAGGGGATGGAAGGATACTCCTATGAAGAAAGGCTAAAAAGGTTAGGGCTCTTTAACCTGGAAAAGAGAAGGCTGAGGGGAGATATGATAGAAGTCTATAAATTAATGAACGGAGTGGAACAGTTAAACGTAGATCGATTGTTTACGTTAACAGAATATAGAAAGACTAGGGGACATGCAATGAAGCTAAAGGGTAAACTATTTAAGACTAATAAAAGAAAATATTTTTTCACTCAATGTGTAATCAAACTCTGGAATTTGTTACTGGAGGATGTAGTAAAGGCTGTTAGTGTAGCTGGGTTTAAAAAAGGTTTGGACAAGTTCCTGGAGGAAAGGTCCATAAACCATTATTAAGAAGGGACCCAGGATATTAAAGCTTGACCTAGTACAAGCATTGTGGAACCTGTGTCTTTTGGGGAAACTGCTAGGTACATATGACCTCAAGCATCCCGCTTTTAGCCAAGATCATTGAGAAGGTAGTTCAATGGCAGATCCAGGAACACATCGACTCCACGGCCCCCCTTGACCCATGCCAACATGGTTTCAGGGAAGCACACGGCATCGAAGCGCTCCTTGCCATGCTCTTTAACACATTAATCACAGGGATTAACAGCAACAGACAAGGATATGCCCTGATCTTCCTAGACATCTCCGCAGCCTTCAACTCAGTCAACCATGAGCAGTTCCTAATACGTCTCCGGGAAAAGGGAATACAGGGCTCAGCATGGAATTGGTGCAAGTCATACCTAACAGATAGATGGCAGCAAGTACGGATAGGCTCTGCGACCTCCGAGCCTTTTCAACAAAAACATGGAGTCCCCCAAGGCTCCTCGCTATCCGCCCTACTATTCAATATTTACATGCAGCCCATATGCTCAATTATCCATTCCTTCAACATATCCTGCCTGATTTATGCAGACGACATACTACTCCTCACCCCTTTCACCATTGATCAACCAGACTTCTCTTCACTAATAAAATGCTTTGATGCCATCACAGACTGGCTTCACTCACAGAGCCTCAAGATAAATTTCAGCAAAACCAAACCTTCTCCCCACCAGCAACACTGAAGACAAGAGACGCCAAGCTCCCGAGCCGCCCCACCATCCGCTACCTAGGCATTATGCTGGACCAGTACCTTAACATGAAAACACACATAGGCAACACTGTAAAGAAGATCTATCATAAGATGAGGACAATTCGACACCTCCGACCTTTGCTGCAACCAGATGACTTCCGAACAGTTTTCCAGGTGCTAGTAACCCCTCACTTTGACTACGCCAACATAATCCTACACGGACTCCCCAAGAACACCCTTAACCCACTACAGCTAGCAATGAATGCTGCCGCCCGATTCCTACCCGGAGCTTCTTGAAGGGAACACATCACTCCAATCCTAAAGGAACTGCACTGATTACCAATTTACTGCTGGATCATATACAAAGTTGCTCTCCTAACTTTCAAGGCCCTTAACAAAAGAACTGCCAGCTCCTTAATAAACCTTATCCACCCCCACACCCGCGTCCAGAACAAGACGGTCCTTCGCCACCAACACCCTAGTAACCCCCAGTGAAGTAACAAAATGCACCAAAGCCACAAGAAACAGAGCGTTCAGGCTCTACGCACCTACCTGCTGGAATGAACTCCCACTGACCATCCGCATGATGACGGACCTTGTCCAATTAAGAAAGGCACTAAAGCACCATCTTTTTCTCCTACACTATACCCAGGCCAACAACACCCAACCATACCCCAACCATAAAGAACGGTCAACCCAATAAATTAATTTGCATCCTTGTATATAGCCCTCAAGACACGCCATGTCGCTATAGCTGCATAATGACCCTCTCCCATTGTACATAGCCTGTATATAGCCTATATAGCCAGTATATAGCCTGTATATGCTTTCCCCTGTTACCAATCCAAGTTGTACTATCCGTTCATTGTAAGTGCAAGGTAGGCTCTCCCTGCCCTGTACAAAGAGTTTTCTGTAAACCGCACTGATTTTAAAAAGCGCTGTATATAAAAGCATTAAATAAATAAATGACCTGGATTGGCCACTGTTGAAAACAGGATACCGGGCTTGATGGACCTTGGTCTGACCCAGTATGGCATATCTTATGTTCTTATGTTCTTAACATACCCACAGACAAACCCAAAAGCAGTCAAAGGACCAACAGGAGAGCTTTTTCCCTGTATGCTCCCTCCATCTGAAATGCATTAGCACATCACATAAGATCAATTTAACTAACCACAGATTTCCGCAAAACTTTAAAGACCCTGTTGTTCCTTGAACAATATGGACCAAACACAGAATAAAAGAACATCATAATTCAAATACAACTCCCCACCACCATTTAAATTGTTAGCATTAATTTCTTTTTACTTACTGTTCTCTGTAATGCACACATCACCGTTAAAGTTATTGTTTTTGCACTAAGTTTCCTGTAAACTTTTTTGACTTGTAGAAAGATGGTATAAAAAGATGTTAAATAAATAGGAGAGAGGAGGCCTCAGATGGCTGAATGAGAGGAAGAAAATGGTGAAGTTCAAGAGCAGATAATAAGGTAGACTACAAATGGTAGGGGAAGTGGGAACAGCAAGTAGTGGGTAATGAGAAGTAGGGTCATGGAATTGTTGGAATGAGGGGAAAAGAATAGGGAGAGTTAACATCAAGAACACAAAGTGATGTGGAGCCATAGGAGAGGGAGAAGAGGAGAGAATGCAAATCAAAGGAGATACAGGTAGAGAGGGAGGAGAAAGTCCTGGTGGGTTCAGGTGCACCTGAGTAATTCCGTCAATGAGCAGAAGGCTATGAAAGAATGAAAGCCAGGGGTAGATGGTTGAGTAATAAAGTGTTGAGAAGGGAGACAAAGCACTGCAGAGAGCAGGAGATTGGTAAAGGACAGACACGAGATAGGACACACACTGACAAAACAGACATATAGACAGAACAATAACAAGCTAGATTCTAAATAGGCACAGGAAAATGCCTGAACAGAGCATTCAAAGGCTGCAGAAATTGAAGCTAAAATGGAGCTCTGGACATGTACATCATGACTCTACCCCTGCCCACCCAAGCTTCTCTCCTGAACTCATCTACTCCCAGATCTCATAATAGTCACCAGGCATACTTTTATGCCTGGAGTAATTTTATAAGAAGCCTTTTACTAGCTTATACTGGCATACATAGGCAAAAAGGATTTATAAAATTATGCTCAAAGAGGACATTCCATATCGTCCTGCTAGACCAATCCAGACAAGTGGATTGTGTTCCCCTTCCAGCAGATTGGTGGAGACAAAGAACCAATAAAAAGCCCAGGTTTCAATGACATCACTCTCATGCCTCTACCCACTTCAGCTACCAGAGGCCCCTCAGTATTTCTTTGTCTCCAGCAGATGGTGGATGGATTTTCTCCTCTCCGAAGAAGATCTGAGGAGTCAGAGGAAAAAAGATTGAGTAAACACTCGTGAATGACCACCTCAACCCTAAAGGTGTGACTCTCACTTAGCGTGGCATGGGAGGCTCCACTAGACTGGTCTTTTTGATAGCCATAGGAGGGAAAATTTGTTTAGCTTCATGCCCTTGTCATGATAAGGGCATGTTAAGCAGCCACAAATTGGAAGGATTTGGAAGATTCTGGAAGAGTAAAGTAGCCTCACATAACCTCAGCATCCTCCTCTCTCCTCCTGCTCTCCCCTGAAGATTGCAGAAAGCTCTCAGAGGGATCTGCCTGCCAGCCACCTTTCACACAGTGCTGTTAAAATAAACCCAGCCAGTGAAGCAGTTTCAGGGGAGTAGAACTGAGCCTGGCACAGATCCTACACCTGGGGCTCTTAGGGAGTGAGTACCAAGGCTTGACCTTGTCATTGTCCTTGTTGGGGGCTCCCGGTTCTGTCTCTGAGGGACACGATTCATGGTAGACTGTTAGCGACCATTGGCATTGTGTAGAGGTTTGCCACCATTTTCTGCACATTAGTAACGTTTTTGCCTATTGTTCCTTTAGGGTCATGCAGTCCTAATGCGTATTCCACCCAAGCGGCTCCAACACGCACTCCTTTCCTATGTTTATGTTTATGTTTATTAAGCTTGATATACCGCTATTACAATTAGAACATAGCGGTTTACAATAGAAACACAAAGTCTTATACAAAGAGACCAATAGGTCGAAAAAAAAAAAAGAGAAGGAGAAAAGAAATTACAATATAAGACAGGAAAGCACCCAAGACATTTAAATAGACATGACTACGGGGGAGAGAGGAGAAGGAAAACAGGGGGAGGGGGGCATTTGTCACACAAGAGGAGAGGGGAGGTCAAAGGTGGCAGTGAAGAGGTGCGTTTTTAAGTCCTTTTTAAACGTGGAGTAGCCTGAGAGAAAGGGGTAGAGAATTCCAGTAGGCTGGACCAATAAAGAAAAAAGCTGAGGAGCGTGTAGATTGTAGGTGGGCATGTGATGGGGAGGGGAGGTGAAGGCGGTTTATGTGGATTGAGCAAAGGGAGCGGGTGGGGGTGTGAAAGTGGAGTAAGTCTGCCAAATATTGAGGGGTGTGGTTGTACAAAACTTGGTGAACCAGTGTAAGGATTTTATAACGAATACGGAATTGTAGAGGTAGCCAGTGCAAGTGAGAGAGAAGGGGAGTAACATGATCGCGAGGGGAGGAGTGGAAAATAAGACGTGCAGCAGTATTCTGGACACGATGAAGATGATGAAGTTGCGAGAGAAGAAGCCCGGCAAAGAGAGAATTACAGAAGTCGAGGCGTGGTATTACCAGAGAAAGAAGAAGAGTAGTAAGGGCTTCAGGGGTGAGAAATGGACGAATAGAGCGTATTTGTCGAAGGAAGAAGAAGGAGGTTTTTGTAAGATGCGAGATGTGATTACAGAAGGAAAGATCAGAGTCAAAGATTACACCAAGATAGCGAAAGTCAGTGACAAGAGGAATTGGTGAGGTCGAAAAGGAGGGAGCAAGCGAGGGGGGAGGACTGCCATGAGTGAACCAGATTGCTAAGGTTTTTGTCAGATTGAGATGAAGGCAATTTTCAGTGAGCCAGTTTGCAACAGCCGAAAGGCAGGAGTTGAGTGGAGTGAGATCAGGATGGAGGGGAGAGGTATGAAACAGGAGGAGTAGGTCATCAGCGTAGTAGTATGCGGAAATCCCAAACTGCTGAACCAAGAGTGCTAAGGGTGTTAGGAATATATTGAAGAGAAGAGGTGCTAAAACTGATCCCTGGGGGACACCACAAGACAGAGGGAAGGAGTCAGAGGGAAGCGAGGAGGTAGAGGATGAAACAACTGTACAGGAAAGAGAGGAGAGGAAGGAGTGAAACCAGTGATAGACTGTGTGACGAAGACCAGCATCACGAAGCCGTGAAAGAAGAAGAGAGTGATCGACTAAGTCAAATGCAGCTGAAAGATCTAAGGATACCGCCACCGAGAAGTCACCACGGTCGTGCGCTACATGAAGCTCGGTTAGAAATCTGGTAAGAACGGTCTCGACATTGTGACCCTGTCGGAAGCCGGACTGACGGGGGTGAAGAAAGTGAGTGGAATTGAGATGCTGAGATAGTTGTGTAAAGACTGTTTTCTCAAGTATTTTAGACAGAAATGGGAGGTTAGAGACCGGACGGTAGTGAGCAGGGAGCTGGGGATCAAGAGAGGGCTTTTTCAGAATAGGGCGGACAAGGGCATGCTTCCAGGACCGAGGGAAGACACCGGTGGAGAGACTGTTGTTGATCATGGTGAGAATATAAGGAATGAGAGCTAGGGAGGGAGTGAGAAGCCAGGAGGAAGGAATAGGGTCCAGGGAGCAGAGAGTTTTGTTGGAGGAAGATATCAATTTCAAAAGTTCCGGAGTGGAGATAGAGTGAAAAGACTTCCAGACGTGCCTTAACATGCATTACATGAAAGCACAATTAAGCACACTTGCAGGTCAATGCAGCCTTAGCGCGTGCTGTTGTGATTCTTACCCTAACTCTCTATGTCTTCTTCCAGGAACTGTTGTTTTGATCTGTGGCAAGCGAACAGCCTCATCCTTGGATTCTTTCTGATACTATGTATGACCTGGTATGTTTGGTGGCCAGGGATGGTGCCCTTATGACTGTGTCACAGCATTGGGTGCTATCTACACCTTCCTGGGTGTCTAGCATATTACAAATTTTGGTATCACACATAAAGAGACAAATCTTACCTAATAGCCCTCCTGCAATATTACTTACAGAAATGTTAAAAAGATTCAGACCAAGGACTGATCCCCACTGGTCCTTATCTTCAGAGTGAACTTCATTTTCAACTAAAATTCATTGCCTCCCACTCAACTAGTTTCTAACCCATTAGGTCACTATAGGGTCCCTTCCTAGAGTACCTAAGTTATTTAAAAGTCACCTATGTGGAATCATGTCAAAGGCTTTGCTGAAATCTAAGTACAATATATCTAGGGCCCAATTCAAGAAGACGATTAGTGGTGCTATATATCTCGGTGGGAAATGCAGCCCCACAAGCCATCCTGCCCAAATGCAAGGACACAGTCTCCCCGCATGCATTGAGGCTCTGTGCGGGGAGATGGAGGCGGCATGAGGGTGGAGCATGGGCGAACCAGTCATCCAGACGTACAGTGCCGATTCAGGTCATGGCCCTGTACGTCCAGGGAGCATCAGAGGGATGCACTGCTTATTCCATCTCGGAGGAGGAAAAAGCACTGTCCCCCATGCGCCCTAGCCCAGCAGTCCCCACCCCCAGTGCAACAGAGCCATTGTAGGAACGACCCCTCCACCTGATCCTGGCCCCAGAAGACCCACCGAGGGTCGGGTGGAGGGGAAACCAGTCGAGGGGAGCATCAGGCCATTGACGCATCTACGGGAGCGGGGGAGGGCTAACCATGCTGACTCGAGGTTGTCCCTGAGGCTGCAACAGGGGCACGCTGGGCTGACCCGTTGTCAGATCCTGCGTGCTGTGGGAGCGTCTATCTCCCACGATGCAGAATCGGGTGTAACGGAGCCCATCCTGTCTGGGGACGTCTGGACAGCCCAGACATCTCCCCTTCCAAGATCAGGCTCCTGATGCTCTCCCTCCATCCAACCCTCTAGTCACCCAGTCCAAGAAATCAGTCAGATTCATCTGACAAGACTTGCCTCTAGTAAAACCATGTTACCTGGGATCCTGCAATCCATCGGATTCCAGAAACCTCACTATCCTCTGTTTTAGCAGTGTTTCCATTAATTTACTCAGTGGTCAGACTAACTGGTTGGTAGTTACTACTACTATCACTATTACTATTCATTTATATAGTGTTGCTAGGCATGCACAGTGTTGTACAAATACACATAAGACAGTTCCTGCTTCATAGAGCTTATATATGCTAATACAAATGAACAGAACAGGAGACTAGGGAATTCTTCTGGAAATGATTAAAAATACATATGGATGAAGACAGGAGAATAAGGAGTTCGGGATCTAAAGTTTCCAACTACATGAACTCTTCTCCAGTATTCTGAGATCCATAAAGAAGCATTGAAAATGTTAGACAGTGGAGCTGTCAAAGTTTTCCTAAGTTCCTTCAGCACTATTGGGGTGGAGGAGTGGCCTAGTGGTTGGGGCAAGGTACTTCACGCTGGAAGGTCAGGGGTTCAAATCCCACTAGAGGACAGCAACCTTGGGCCAGAAGGACTGGGGTTTCTAGTCCCACAGGTGCTCCTTGTGGTCTTGGGCAAGCCACTTAACCCTCCATAGGCCATGTTCCCTGTAAAATAGTTATCTCCAAGTTATAATGCCCTGTTCAATGTAATTTCAGTTTGTTCAATGTAAACCGCACTGATGCAGAATAGCACGGTATATAAGAGAATAAAATAAATAAATCCCATTTGGTCCCATCACTTTGTCTACTTTTATTTTACCTAGCTCCTCATGAAAACAGTCTTCTGAAAATTGTTCAAGAACTGCCTCAGTTCTATTCCTATTTGTGGGTGTTTTTAAGGCCCCACTCCAGGCCTTTCATCTGTAAACAAAAATGCAAAAATGCAAAAACACAGAACAGAAATATTTGTTAAGCAATTCTTCATTACCCTCATCAGCTTGTATATATTCCTCCACTTCACCCTTGAGTTTGGAAATGCCATTTTTCTATTTTCTCCTGCCAAAAACATATCTTTGCTTTTCTGGCTACTTTCCCAGTTTCTCTTAGCTTTTCCTAATATTGTTGCTTGTCTTCCTCTTTCTGTTATGAAGGCCACCCTCTTTTTCCTTACCTTTTCAGCTACTTCTTTGGAGAACCATAGCAACTTCCTTTTCCTTTTATATTTATTTACTTTCCAAACAGAAAGATTTGTTACTCTTAAAATATCCTCTTTTCGTTTTGCCCATTGCTTTTATAGATCCCCCAGCTATTACCATCCAGCTAAAGCCTCCTTGAGACATTCCCCCATCTTGACAAAGTTAGTTTTCCTAAAGTCTAAGATCCTCAATTTTGAATGAATTATCTCCTACCTTGTCCTAATACTGAACCACACCTTTCAGTGATCACTTGATGTAAAATGATGACCTGCTATAACAGCAGAAATGCTTTCCCCATTCGTAAGCAGCAGGTCCAGTCTGGCCCCCTTATGCATGGGTTTTATTACCAGTTGCTGAAATAAATCTCCCTGTAGAAAATAGAATAGAAATTTCAACTTCAGCCTTTTGTAGGTCTATGTATTTTAGGAGACCAAAAATGTGTACCTATGTCTGTCTCTTGCTGTAGTGGAAAGGGTACTTCTTTTTGCATCTGCCGCATGAATCTAGGCTAAGAGATGTCGTTATAGGGTGATGCATTTCTCACTGGGAAAAGAGAAGGATCAGAAATGTGGAATATTGAATCCCAGGATCAGAAATTGGATGAATCCCAGATGAATAATCAGCAGATCCAAAAATTCCTCTATTTGGGAAAGACTACTATGTTCAATAGCAAATCTTCCATTTTTAAGTGAATTGATGGAAGCAGTGGTTGCTGATAATTTATCTTTACACCCACGATTTACTAAATCCCTCACAATGAGGCTTGAGATGTTACTACAGCAGTGACACATTACTATCATCTTTAGTTCAGGACCTGCGTTCACTTTTGGGTCCAAGCTATAGTTATGAAATATAGCTTGCTGAAGTAATATAGTAATATAATAGCTTGCTGAAGAATAGATTATAAGAGCTAGGCATATCTGGTATTGTCTTTAACCCTGGAATTACCCAGATTTTTTTCACACACTGAATACCGTTGGGGTCATAAATGACCCCACGACAAATTTTAATTGTTAACCATGAAACGTTTAAACTAAACAGACAAAATATTATTCCGAATTAATTATTTATTATATGAAGGTTAAATGTTTTGAAATCAATTACAGAAAATATGTAATTATCATAAAATAAGAGTACAAAAAATAAATGATACATAATTTATGATAAATACCTTTGTCAGATCAAAAAATTCACAAAACTGCAAATTGTATCACGATCCAAACCGGACGTAAGCAACTGGGGTCAAAAATGAACCCACTGGTACTTTGTGCTGCAATTCATCACTAGCGTCACCTAGCGGATGAAAATTATTCCTCTCATGGTGCAATATAAAGAGAATATTGACACGTGAAAAGTCATAAAAAGATTGCATTCTTGAACAACTAGTTTCCGAGATACGCGTTGTGAAACTTGCAATGGGGTCACTTTTGACCCCATCGGTTCTCCCAGGGTTAAATGCTTTTCTGAATTGTTAGGAAATAGATCTTTTCTGAATTGTTACGAAATAGATCATTAAATGGAAGGATGAACTATCAGAGGAATGGATAATGGGAAGTGGGGTCCTGCAAGTTTCCCTACTTTCCTCTATATTCTAACATGTTCCTAGGCTCATTCGGCAGATGTTGAAAAAGCAGGAGGTTTTGTACTATTCATATGCAAATGACAGTTTCCTGCTATTACCTGAGTTAGATTCTTCGAATTCCACTTATAATTTATGAGAAAAGAGTTATAGAACAGTGGAACTTTGGATGTTACACAACAAGATGAAATTAAATCTGATCAAAACAAAATTGTTGTGAGTCAGTAAGGATGAAACTTCATTGCCAAAACAATGTCCAGCAAATGCTGTTTTAAGCATTCCTCTTCTATCCACTTTGAAAATATTGGGTTTCATCTTAGATTCCAAACTTACAATGGAAAATTAAGTAAATGCAGTTGTTAAAAACATATTATAAATTAAGATTAATCTGTCAAATTCATTCTCATTTCTCAGTTGATAACTTACAACAAATAGTGCAACTCAGATACAGCAGCCTGCTTTTATTTAGGAAAAACTGGGAAAACTGCAGGCCATATAGAATGTGGCAGCTAAACTTATGTATGGGAACAAAAATTGCAATAGGGGACTCTCCTCTTGACTAGACTTCACAGGCATCCAATCCATGCCAGAGTCTTATTTAAGCTAGTGACAATGATTTTGTATCTATTCATTCTAGTCCAATAGGAAAACTTAAGGGTCTGTTTACTAAGCTGCAATAGGTTTTTACCGCTAACACGGCACATTAGTGCAAATAGTGCTGTGTTAGCTGCAACAGTCATGTGTTATTTGTTAAAGCTGGTTGCAGCATTTTCCCAGATAACATGGCAAAAATGCAGAAACTGTGGCATAGCAGCACAGTGGATGCCGCTAACACCACCTACTGCGATGGCGTTAGTCACATCCGCAATGTCTGCAAACCCAGCCACATTGAAGATGCAGTAACTGCTCATTGCAGACGGACCCACTTTCCATCCACAGTCCATCCACTCAAGTGACTAACAGTCTGCAGATAGCGCAGGAAATTGCTGCACATTCTGCAGTTGCCCCACTTTAGCTGTTAACATAGCGCACTTTTCCTGCACTATCGGTGTGTTAGCAGCTGACACGCTTTAGTAGGCAGACCCCCTAGCTTCCCTAATCCTAGATAGTATAGCTCTAAACGTCACATGGATAAGATGGTAATCCACTGAGCCCCTAGTATGTGGAACTGAGACTGGAACTAGAGCACAAATGATTCAGGGTAAAGTGAAGACATGGCTTTTTACTATTCATTTAGCAGTAATATTTAAAGCATATATTATTTGATAATACTGTACTCTTAGTAGTTCATTGATTCCAGGAATATTTAAGTGAATTAAGAGCTAATGGATATGTAATTTTAATATGGAATTTAACACTGCTCAGTGCAATTTTTATCTATCAATCTTCTCTGTATCTTGTCAAGTTTGGATGTTTTCAATGAAATACAAATGAAGACGCATGTGATTATTAGCGATTGATATTCTCAAAATAAATGTCTCACATTTTTATATTATCTGTATTGTTTTATTTCTGCCATTGTTTAAATGTCATCTAACTGAAATTTACCTTGAACTCCTTGGGCTTAAGTGGGCTAGATGCAATCAAATTAGATTAAATTAAATGAGAATCCTAGAGAGGAGATGTTTGGTCCTCTGCGTCTACGTATTACTTGTTCTATGAGAATGTGTCTCACTGGGGTGTTAGCAACACGCATTTGACAAGTTTTTGCTATACCCTTTCACAAATTCATTATACATCTTTTACAGGAATGAATGTGGCTGCTCTGGAAGAGGTAATAAAACAGATGCCGAGGATCTCTCCGCTACTGTGACTATCGCCAGAATTGATGATATAAGCTGACGCATAGAGGCATGCCAAGGAACGGGAAAACTGTACTGCAAAACTCTTGTACTGTATCTGTGGCATCTATGCAGTCTGAGTTGGACATATGCTGAAACATCTACTCAATGGTAGAGTGCCACCATTGGCCCTTGGAATGAGGAGATACAGCGCAGACATCCCACCATCTTTAAAGTACCTTTGTTGACGATGATGCTTTCTCTTCAGGCCTGTGGGAGTATTCAGAAGGCAGCTATGCTATGAGCCTGGAAATCTCCAAGGAAACATGTGCCAGTTTAAGTGATACCTGGCAGTCTTCTTGTGCGACCGGACTTTTGAAGCTACTGTGCTGGCAAGTAAACGATGGTTCCATGGAAGAATCTAAACTTGTATGTACAGAACTCAGAGTTCATTGCAGAGGAAATCCTCTTTAGATCTTTCTGCACCTGAAGCAGTTTTTTCTCAGCTTCATAGTGGTTGTATAGGCAATTGAGGCAGTCATTATGGGCTTGAGGAGATATACAAGCACAATGCTCTACATCATTCTGGTTGTGATCCACACCCAAGCAGATTAAACACTTGGAATGTATGTCAACATTCTGGATCTTTCTGCCACACTTCTGGTAGGATATGAACTTTGATAATGGTGACATGCTGAAAGAAAACAAAAATAATAGAATGAAGAATACTCAATAAAAAAACATCAGAATACTGTAAATGTGATTAATTTGAAGAAAAATTATTGGGAGAGATTTGTTTAGTGTCCATTGGGTTGAGTGAAAAAAACAAAACCGAGATGCTGAGGAGATTGAAGGGTATGGGAAGAGCTACGCATACTCAGTACTTTGCAGTGAGTTCTGATCTCTGTGAGAGCAATTCCACACTGGCATTGTGCGATGACACTAAAAACATACATGAACAAGCATGCAAACATTCAACTAGCATGATAATGACCTCACTGGCTATTAACACGCTACTTACTAACTCCCATTAACTTTACTAGATTGCACTTGCATCAGGCGGTATATAAATGCCTATAAATAAATAAATAAGCCTATTAGACCCTGGCACATTTAACAACTGTTGAGGTTAGATGTTAAATGTTAACTTGAGAGTCATCATATCCTTGCTATCCAACTTTGACTGTGCTGAGAGTATTTTGCCTTTATTTGGCAGGCTTACTTTTAGCCATTGTACTGCAGATCACTACTCAGAGCTGATGCTTTGGAACCAGGAGCCAAAGGAGCAGGAGCAACTGGGAATCATTCCCGCTCCCACTAGACACCAGGGCTCTTCAGACTCCAATAGGAGCCAGGGTATGGAGAAAAAGGAGTGGGGATGAGGGGATCTGCCTTGAGGCTTTGGGGGGAGTTATGCCGGGGGCATGGGAGGGTGAGTTGGCTGTCAGATGGCAGAGAGAGCTGGGGAAGTGGTTGGATGCCTTGGGAAGTGAGAGGGTGATTGGAAGGCAGGGATAGAATTTGGAAGGAGGCCTGACCTTGGCCTCTACATCTGCCCTTCCAGAAAGCAGTTATTCATTCCTTGGGGCAGGTGTAAATGCCGATGCCAAGATTTTTTGTTGTCCATGTGGATTCCCCTTGTGAAATGGGGAATTCAAATCAATACTGTAGACCCACTCAATCCACTATCTACCCTACACTTACTAAACTTCCAGTCAAACTAAATAGTCACCACATGTACCATATGCATTACATGTACCACATGTAAATAGACCCTTCTTTAAAAAGGCATTTACAAATGTATGACACTCTACATAGGGCTATACCAAGGACTGTGCGAGAGGTATGGTCGCACAGGATGCAAGTAGAGAAAATGTCATCACTGGGCTTTCAGAAAGCCCAACAAGACCAAGATCCTGCATGTGATTGGGTGGAAGAAATGTACCAGGTTTAAGAGTCACACAAGGCACATTTCTAACTTGGCATGGTCCTGCTACTATTAACATATGTGAATGCTTCTAAAATAAGCACAATAAACTATTTTATGTGCTGTTTTAGACTGCCAAAATAAAAAAAAATTAACAAAACTCAATATGCAAGGAAAACATGGATCAACCCAGGTAAGAGTGACTTATCTAATGAGCAGAGCTCCGTAGTAAGGGTAACATAGTAACATGGTAACACAGTAAATAAAGTCCAGTATGGTCCATTTATTCTGCCCAGTAAGATGGCTAGAGTGGCAGAGTTGTACCTGCTGCTCCATGAAGATGGGGCAGTGGCATAAATTCCACCCAAGCAGTCCCCGCAATGCATGGGGGCCCCACGGGAAGGGGGACCTACACGACAATGTTGGTGTTTGTGTCTGCACCCATCTGCATGCCACCCACTCTGTGCATGCATGTACAGGAAACGTACTTTGTTTGCTGCACTACCTCTGCTCTAGACCCAGTGCTGTTACCTCAAGGGCCGAAGTCTGGTAATAACCGCTGCACCACAAGACTTCAGCCTGGAATGTAACAGCCGCCAGGCCTGGAGCAGAGGCAATGTAAGAAACAAAATAAGTTTGCTGTGTGGGTGTATGCATGACAGGGTGCCGCACAGGGTGTAGCACTTCACGAGGAGGGGGTGCGCCAGTATTGTCAAGACAATGAGGGGCCCTTTGCTTGGGGACCCCTCACTGGAACCTATGCCACTGGGAAGGGGTTCTGCTGTTTCTGTCTGGGTGTAAGTAGAGATAAGAGAAGAGAGATAAGGAGGAGCTGTAAAATGAATGCACTTGTAGGTCAATAAGAGAAATTTGAACTGTATGAGGAAATAGAGAGTCAAGCCAATATCTTTAATAACTTTGTAGGATAGTGACTAAAGGGGTTATTTTAGAAGCAGCCCCCATCTGAAAAGCAGCATTTGCATGTGTAAACATCATTTCAGAACAGGAACGTTTTAGATGTGGGGATGCTAACCCTGCCTAGAAATCCTAGAGGCATGGTGAGTAGTTGGACAGGTCTGCAATACAGATATGGATTCCCCATTACATACAGGGAATACACATCTCAGAAAAAATTGTCCCCCCTACCTACCTCCTGCCTCTAAGGCGCATAGCCGTTTCGCCGAACTTTAACCCTGGATATTCAATCTAGGGCCATATCTGGCCCCCCGAATTGAATATCCGAGTCTGTCGCAACATGCCCCAACGAGCTGTACAGCGCAGAAGCTAACCGTGCAGCAGCGATATTCAGCCACTGCCTGCTTAACCTCGGCAGCAAATGTTAGGACAGCTTTTGCTGCACCTAACTTTCTCCGCTGAGGGATAACCAGGCAGGTAACTTGGTAAATGCTTTGCAATATCGGGCCCTCACTTCTTTGAGGCTGCTTTTGGACCCTGATCCCCTTATACTCCTGTTCACCTACTATGTGTTGCCTTACCATTCCCCTAGATATATCCTAGTCCTCAGTTGTTATGTGGTCAGTTTTGACTGTTGTGTTGTCTGTCTTGACTGAACTGTAAGCTCTCTTGAGCATGGACTCTTACATGTCTCTGTACAGCACTGTGTATGCCTTGTAGCACTATACAAATGATAAGTAATAGTAGTTGTAATAATAGTGGGAGGACGGCATAAAACAGTGTCAGCGTCACTCTGGCAAGGCCCTCAGGCGGAGCACAGAGGCAGCACACCGGAGCCAACAGGGCAACAGGCTCACCAAGCTTTCTAACAAAGGAATACAAGGAAAAAGTGACAAAGAAAGTGCCCGCCACCTGTTCTCACCTAGAACTGTACAAAGCTAATCCCAGGTCAGTAAAGCCACAGCCATGCATCCCAATTACCGATACCTCATGGTGGCCTACCTTGCCATCCTACACACTATAGCACCATATACACATGGCATCAGTCCCAACATGCAGATCCCACTGCTCCACCTTTTGCCTGTCCAACATACACAACTGCCCTTGACACCCGTCCCTCATGGGCTCCACCATACTAAACTAACAGCCCGCAAGACACACAAGACCTCACGTACAGCACCCACACATACCACATGCAGCACACATGCCAACCCAATCATAGCGTCCGCTATCAGACTTGCATTACTGAACGCTAAAACAGTCAGAAACAAACCAAATACTATCCATGACCTAATACTGGACAATAAACTGGACATAGTTTGCATCACGGAGACCTGGCTTGACGACACTGACCAAATTATCTTAAACCAAATCACCTCGTTAGACTTCTCGGCATATAACTGCATTGGAGCACATGGGAGAGGAGGAGGAACCCTGATTTTAGCCAAAAAGGACTACACATTCAAAGTGACCTCTATCAGTAATGTGACTGAATCTAACACAATCAACATATCAAACAAATACCTCACTATCTGTCTCACCTACAGACCACCTAGTGCTACATCCGAGCATCTCTCCACAGTGCTAGAAGCAATATGCGCACAGAGAGGACAGCACAAACCTCTCATTGCACTAGGTGACTATAACCTAACCTCCACGTCTACCAAAGAAGCTACAGCATTCCTCAAGGCCATGGAATCGCTAAATTGTTGTTGTTGTTAAGTGCCGTCGAGTCGGAGTCGACTCATGGCGACCCTCTGGATAGCTATCCTAAATTGTGTTCGGTCTTCAGTCAGGCGGCTCATTGTTGACAGACTGGTACCCGTAGCTGCTGTTATTGTAGCGATCCATCTCATTGCTGGCCTACCTCTTTTGCGTTGACCTTCTATCTTGCCAAGCATGATGTCTTTCTCTAATGATCTCTCTCTTCGCATGATGTGTCCGAAGTATGAAAGTCGAAGTCTTGTCATCTGAGCTTCTAAAGAAAGCTTAGGTTTGATCTCCTCTAGTACCGACTGGTTTGTTCTTCGGGCAGTCCATGGTATACACAGTATTCGCCGCCAGCACCATAATTCAAAGGCATCAATTTTCTTCCTGTCTGTCTTTTTCACTGTCCAGCTTTCACATCCATATGATGTTATTGAAAATACCATGGCTTGAACAAGTCGAATCTTTGTATGGAGAGAGACATCTCTGCTCTTGAGAATCTTATCTAGGTCTTTCATAGCCATTCTGCCAAGAGCAATGCGTCGTCTGATTTCTTGACTGCTTGTTGCTTCTTTATTGATAGTTGATCCAAGTAGGTTAAAGTTGTTCACGATTTCAATTTCTTCTCCTTCAACGATGAACCTGTTGATTATGCCAGTTGTCATGATCTTTGTCTTCTTTACATTAAGGTGCAGGCCCATTTTGAGACTATGTTCTTTGATTGTGAGAAGCAAATGTTTCAGATCATCTTCACTTTCAGCCAGTAATGTGGTATCATCAGCATAGCGAAGGTTGTTGATGAGTCTTCCACCAATCTTCACACCTCTGTGGTCTTCATACAGTCCTGCTTCTCTGATGATTTGTTCTGCATATAAATTAAACAGGTAGGGGGAAAGTATGCAGCCTTGTCTTACACCTTTGCTTATTTTAAACCATTCTGTTTCTCCTTGTTCCGTTCGAACTGTTGCTTCTTGATCAATGTACAGATTGCGCAAGAGAACGATCAGGTGTTCTGGTATACCCATGCTTCTTAACGTGGCCCAGAGTTTCTCATGGTTTACACAGTCAAAAGCCTTGCTATAGTCGATAAAGCACAAATAGATATCCTTTTGGTATTCTTTAGTCTTTTCAAGGATCCATCTCACATCCGCAATGATGTCTCTCGTTCCTCGTCCTTTCCTGAACCCTGCTTGCACTTCAGGTAGTTCTTGTTCTAGGTATGGCTGTAGTCTCTTTTGAATAATCTTCAGTAGAATCTTGCTGGCGTGTGGGATCAGAGCGATTGTGCGATAATTTCCACAGTCAGTTGGATCACCTTTCTTTAGTATTGGTATAAACACAGATCTTTTCCAGTCAGTTGGCCATGATGTTGTCTTCCATATTTCTTGGCAGAGCCTTGTAAGTACGGTAACAGCTGCATCAGATTGCTGCAATACTTCTATGGGAATGCCATCAATGCCTGGTGCTTTGTTCTTTGATAAGGCTTTCAATGCTGCTTCAACTTCTTCTTTCATCACCAATGGTTCCTGATCATAAGGTATAGGTTGAAACGGCTGTTGGTCCACTTGATCTTTATCATATAAAAACTCTGTATATTCCTTCCACCTTTTCATGATCTTCTCAGCATCATTCAACATAGAACCTTGAGCATCTTGTAACATTCCAATTCGAGGCTGGAACTTTTTCTTTAGCTCTCGCAGCTTTAGGAAAGCCGATCTTGTTCTTCCTCTAATAGTTTCTGCTTCTATTTCCTTGCAAGTGTCATTGTAGTACTTTTCCTTGTCCTGTCTTGCTGCACGTTGGAAATCTCTGTTGAGTTCTGAGATTGTCTTTCTTTCTCCTTTGGCTTTAGCTTCTCTGCGTTTCTGGGCAATTTTCAGAGTTTCTTCCGTCATCCATTTTGGCCGTTTTTGCTTTTTCACCTTTTGTAGAGACTTCTCGCTTTCTTCCAGCACAACCTTCTTGACGTCATTCCATAACTCTTCCGGAGCTCTGTCATTTGTATCTAAAGCAGCAAATCGATTTTGCAGGCAGTCTTTAAATTCCAGTGGTATATTCTCAAGGTCATATTTTGCTGCATTCATGAGTGGTTTGCTCTTTTTCAACTTTAGCTTGAGTTTGCATACTAGTAGTTGATGATCTGTACCACAGTCAGCTCCAGGTTTTGTCTTTGTTGATGTTACAGAGCTTTTCCATCGTTGACTTCCACAGATGTAGTCAATTTGATTTTTATACAATCCATTGGGTGAAGTCCATGTGTACAGTCGCCACTTGTGTTGCTGGAAGAAGGTGTTTGAGATGAATAGATCATTGGTCTCGCAGAATTCTATCAATCTTTCTCCAGCTTCATTTCTGTTGCCAAGTCCATATTTTCCAACTACTTTGCCTTCTTCTTTGTTGCCAACTTTTGCGTTCCAGTCACCTATGACTATCAGGATATCCTGTTTGCATGTTCTGTCAATTTCAGCTTGTACTTGTTCATAGAACTCTTCAATTTCATTCTCTTCTGCAGCTGTTGTTGGGGCATATACTTGAATTATAGTTGTGTTGATAGGCATTCCTCGTAGACGAATAGAGATTAAGCGTTCGCTGACTGCATTGTATTTCATTACAGTTCTTGCAAGTTTCTTCTTTATTATAAATGCAACACCATTTCTTCTTTGTCTTTCATTTCCAGCATAGTAGACCATGTGATCATCTGATGCAAAGTGCCCCATGCCAGTCCATTTCAGTTCGCTGACACCCAACAGATCAAGTTGTACACGTTCCATTTCATTCTTGACCACCTCCAACTTCCCTTGGTTCATGCTTCGTACGTTCCATGTTCCAATGTGTAAGACATCTTTACAGCTTCTGACTCTCATTTCATGCGCAGCTACATCAGCAGTCAGACTTCCCGAGGGCTTTGATCCAACCACATCATAAATGCTGGCTTTACTCTGAAAAGTCTTCAGCTCTTCCCCAGTAGCTAGTTGAGTGCCTTTTGACCTGGGAGTTTCATCTTCCAGCACCATAGCACAATTTGTTTTGTTGTAACTATCCATTGGGTTTTCATGGCAAGATACAGAAGTAGATTGCCGGGCCTTCCTTCCGCGCAGTTTAAGTTTGGTGTTGTTGCCGTTGTCACAGAAATGTGATCCTCCGCCGTCAACACTATCCCATTCTGCTGCTGCCCAGATGGGTGGTTTGTCTTCGTCTGGCACCTCAGCTGAGACCTGTCCATCTTGGGAGACCCTGCCAGTAGTTAAACTACCGATAGCTAAATTACCCACAGATAATTGACGCTCCAACACACTAACATGGTACCACTCCAGACCTGGTCTTTATTCCAATGCAAATGGTACAACAGGGAAAAATCACAGCCCCAGCAATCACTCCGGTCCCATGGTCGGACCATTATGTAGTTACCTTTGCCTTTACTCTGGATAACCCCATTCAATTTAAGGAGGATGATAACAAAGTCAGACGATTCAAAGCATTCAACAAAGACTCCTTCTTAGGGGAGGTAACTCATGCCCAGTGGCCTGGATAAAAGCAACTAGGAATCAACTAGCCCGCTACCTCCACAATATCATCAGGGAATCTCTCCAGCAAGGACACATGCCGCAAGCTCTGAAGCAAGCCACGATATGGCCCATACTCAAGGGAGCCACGCTGAGCTCCTCCGAACCAAAATCCTACCGCCCCATCTCCAGCCTACCATTCCTTGCAAAAATCATTGAAAAAACAGTGCAAAGACAACTTCAGGACCATTTACAGTAGATTTGAATGCCCCACTAGACACCCACCAGCATGGATTTAAACTGCAGCATAATGTCGAAACCCTGCTCACCTCCCTCTTCGACAACCTCCTAAAGGGCATAGATAACATAAGTAAAGGATTCTTACTAGTATTCATGGACATCTCTGCGGCCTTTGACACTGAGTCTCACACCATAATGTTGCAACGCCTACAGCAAATCGGAATAAGTAAGAACACCCTAAAATGGTTCACCTCATACCTAGGAGACCGGACACAGCAAGTCAAATGTGACCAAAAGAAATCACTACAGTTCCCAGTCAAGCAAGGAATACCACAGGGTTCAGCATTATCATCCATACTCTTTAACATATACATTCAACCCATATGCAGCATCATTAAACGCCACAAGCTACTTTAACACCTATATGCAGATGATATTATCGTATATGCTCCAATCAACCTACAATCACCTGACATGACAACGATGACAAAATGCATTGAAGACATGAGCTCCTGGCTCACTGATAACAACCTTACAGTCATCTTTGACAAAACAGAGGCCATGTTTATTACTAGAGACTCCACCTTCATTCCACCACAAATAATCAACATTTTGGACAAAGCCATCGCAGTCAAGGACGAGGTAAGGTATCTGGGCATTACCTTAGACAGAGATCTGAACCTAAAATCACACATTGCTAATACTGCAGCAAGAGCCTACCACTGATTAAGAATTATCAGGAAGCTCAAACCAATCCTTATCCAAGACCACTTCCGCACAGTCTGCCAAGCAGTCATCACTCCACTGCTTGACTATGGAAACTCATTATACCAAGACCTCCCCCAGCAGACTATTCACTCACTTCAAATGGTGCAGAACACTGCAGCATGCATCATCACGGGCACTGCAAGATCGTACCACATCACCCCAGCCCTACAATAGCTACACTGGCTCCCAATAATCGCCAGGGCCAAATTCAAAACAATCCTGAACATCTTCAAAATTTTCCACCAACGCTCCGCGGATGCACTCCAGGATATAATATCCAAAGACACCAGCAGCAGACCTAGAAGGACCAACAGTGTCAACAAGATAAGCACACCAGCAGGGTATCACAGAACTAAACAAGCAACGTCTAAGAGAGCACCCTCGCTGCTAGCCCCTGCAATGTGGAACTCTCTCCCTATGGAATTAAGGGTCCTGAATGACTCTAAAGACTTCCGTAGGGCACTCAAAACCTTTCTCTTTACTGAGGCCTACGCACAAGCACCATAAGTTGCTATACTTATATCACCCTCATGGCACAACACCTACCTACAATAGCTGACCCCACCCCTCCACACCCAGACACAATTACTTCGTATTTACGTTTGTAAACCCCACCCTGTCTGTTGAATGGGACCCCATTGTGTTGTAACCACTTTGATTGAAGGATAAGGTGGTATATAAAACTGCCTAAATAAATAAATAGTAGTAGTAGAGCCCTGAGGTATACCAACTGAAAGCAGGATGGCAGTAAGGAGGATCCATCAGAACATATACTAAAAGTGTGATGGAAGAGATTAGAAGAAAACCAGGATAGAACAGAGCCTCTAAATCCTTGAGATCTTCACTCTCTTCCACTGCCAACTCCAGACTTCATTTTATTCCACTGCACTGTATGCCTGGAACAGAGTACCTGAGTCAGTGTATCAGTTTCCATCTCGGGTCCTATTCAAATCCAAGCTAAAAACCCATTTCTTTGAGGCTGATTTTGGATCCTGATCCTTTACTCTCCTGTTTATCACCCATGTGTGTTAAAACCATCTCTTTTCCCCTGCATGTTGTGCCTCTGTCTTGCATAGATTGCAAACTCTATTGAGCAAAAGCTCTCTCTCATGTGTATATGTACAATTCTATATATACCCTGCAGCAGTATACAAATGAAAAGTAATAGTAATAGAACTGTCAGTCATGACAGCAGAAGCAGTGATACCAGACTCTGATACCAGATAAAGGCTGGAAAGCTCAGCAGCCATCTTGGAGACAACACCTTGAGAAAAAAACACATCAGCTTCACCATCCATCCCCATCTGAGAACTAGGTAAGTGCAAATGTTCTGATTTTTTCCCAGAAAACAAATAAATGCCGATTAATAAATATTCTGTATTTTGCATATTAGCAGATGCTAGGACTGAAGATATCTTAGTGAGTAACTTAAAGGAATTTATTGAAAATACCAAATGGTCAGGAAGAACAGGAATATCCAACTACTTGACCCGACACGACCGTATTTCAGCAGGACCTTCTTCAGGGTCAATACTAAAAACAAATAAACATTCATATTGTTAAAAAATTCAAACATATATAATAAAAGCAAAACAATATAACATATTAGATTTTTTATTTATCTGCATTTATATCCTGCTTTTCACTGGGTCAAGGTGGTTGGGGGATACATGAGGGGATATGAGACACATGAGGGGATATGAGACACATACACTAATACTTACAGGGAACATGGGCAATGGAGGGTTAAGTGGCTTGCCCAAGACCACAAGGAGCACCTGTGGGACTAGAAACCCCAGTCCTTCTGGCCCAAGGTTGCTGTCCTCTAGTGGGATTTGAGCCACTGACCTTCAGTACCTTGCCCCAACCACTAGGCCACTCCTCCCTCCTCAAAAACAATATAACATATTAAGAGAAGGCAAAAAAGATCTATATAAACAAGATGTACATAATTCATATCAAAGACCTTAAGTTAAAATATGTTGACAATACAAAAATTGTATGATAAAAAATGAAAATTCCTGAAAGAAATCATACTGTAAAATGAGGTAATATACTCATAAAAATTCAGCTCATATCATAGTATATACATGAATAATATCCCAAAACATAGTTGAAAACCTATAAATAGCCATAAAAAGGATGAATCACATAATAAATAAACCAATAAATAGCATAATAGAATGCTGATAAAAACATGTGATGAGGAGAATGTATAAATGGATGAAACTAAACATTGTATTTGGGCATTAAATGTGTGCCTGTAATTGGTATTGAACCATAAGTATTACCCAGGATGACTTGGATGCTCTGAAATATCCATGGATTAGAAAGGCTAATTAATACAGAGAAGAACCTTAAGGCAGCGTTGTGTGAATGTAATCAACTCTGAAAGTACAGGAAGGAAGAATGCATAAAAGGGGTATGAGTAGCACCTGCAGTTTTGTTCCTTTTCTCTTATGTTCCTACACCGTTAGGAAATTTTGCAGTGTTCCTTAGGAAAACTAAAATAAGAGTAAAATGAAATGAAATGTAAGTAATTGGAATTGTGTAGTGCCTATAATAATGGTTTGCATCTGAAAAAATTGTGTGATAAAAAGTATCCATCACTATTGGATGCTAGCTGCTAAGAATGTTCCCTCTACTTCCCATGTAGGTGGAGTCTAGAAACATGGAAGAAAGGAACCATGGAGGATGGTTGGGGACAGAGCTTTTATGTGTTTTTACCCTTTTAGATATGTGCTCTGCAGGGCTCCCACAGCCTGTTTTAAGCTGTACATAGGGGCAGAGGGTTTGAAATGAATCCTTCATGGATCTGCACAGGGACCTGCAGCAATACATGGCCACATGGGCTGTGGTTCCCCCTCCCCCCCCCCCCCCCCACTCACCTCTGGATGCCACCACAGTGCCATCTGTGGCCTTATCTGCATAGGCTACAAATAAGAAGGCACTTACAGGAGGAGGGAGGGAGGAGTGGCCTAGTGGTTGGGGCAAGTTACCTCAGACCAGAAGGTCAGGGATTCAAACCCCACTAGAGAACAGCAACCTTGGGCCAGAAGGACTGGGGTTTCTAGTCCCACAGGTGCTCCTTGTGGTCTTGGGCAAGCCATTTCACCCTCCATTGCCCATGTTCCCTGTAAAATAGTTATCTCCAAGTTATAATGCCCTGTTCAATGTAATTTCAGTTTGTTCAATGAAACCATCTTGATATCATGAAAGGCAGTATATAAGAAATGTTAAATAAATAAACTAAATACAGTGTCCACCACCACCACCATCTCCAGCTCTGCCACCATCTTCCCAGCCACTACCTCCCTCTTCCAACATATTGGGACCCATGCTGTGTGGAAGGGAGAACTCCTTTGCTTTCCCCTCTTCCATAAGGGCATGAAACAGTCATCTGTGCTAGCTGATGTCTCCGACAGCTTCTCAGTGTCTAGTGAGAATCAACCAGCACAGCCACACACCATTATAGTCAGGATCAGGAGGTTGGGAGTAGAGGGGATAATGCATAGAGGAAGGTGGTCAGGAACAAGGATGTGGGAAGAAGTAACCTAGTCTTCCCATGGGCCCTATTTGGGGGATAATGGGAGCTGTTTGGAGGGTTTAGGAGAATGCAGGGGTGGATAGGGCTGCCGAGCACCTGGGAAGGAGGGTTTGTTGGGCCTGCCAGTAATCTTGGGAGGGTGAGGGGGTTGTACAGGACTGGTGCTGGGGATGGGAGTGGTGGTGGTGATGTTGTGTGGGATAGACATGGGGATGGGAGGGTGATGGTAGAGGGTAGGCACTTTGTGTGACTGCAAATAAATACCTACCTTCACATGAGTGCCTATGTATGAGGTCATCTCTTGCTGCAATGCCTAGTTGGTATGGCTGCTCTATCTCTGCCTGCCTTGACCCTTCAGCATCTACATCATGGTCTGGTTCTGATGTAGCCTTTTGTTCTTGGAGGGATTGTCAGCGCCTCAGTGCCAGATTTTGGAGCATGCAGCAGGTCATGAAGATCTGGCATTCCTTGGCAGGGCTGTACAGCAGTTCACCCCCAGATCAGTCAAGGCACCAGAAGCAGCTCTTCTCAATGATGGCACATATAGTCCTATGGGCTCTATTATAGCATTACTCTGCCTCAGTGTGGCATCACAATGGGGGTCACTAGCCAAAGCCTCAGTGGACTTCCTCTATCTTCTGTATATGTTGGGGAGAGAGGACACATATCACAGTATAGCATCAGGATGTTTCATGTGCTGAGTGGGCTAGTCCTGCTGCTTCAGTCCTGGGGTCTTTGGGAAGAGTGCTACAGCTCTCAGTGTACTGTGCAACCTCCATGCAAGTGCATATCTAAATGATGGATGGTTGTTGCAGGGTATACCTAGCAGCGGTCCACTGGTGATCTCTCTGCAGTCAAATCTCTTAGATGCCAGAGTAAATGAGGGTGCGGGAATTGCAATAGGAACCTGGAAACCTGGGGAAAACATCTGTTATCTCTGCATGTGTATTGCAAACCAGCTGCATGTTGAGTGAGTGGAATGACTTCCTGTTGTACTAGGTGGCCTCCCTTCCTGAAAGTCACATCTGTACAATCAATGAGCCCTGTAAAAATGGAAAGTGGGCCACCTCAAGGAACTGGATCATGGTTTGCTGCCTCTGCTGCATGATCTGAATGGTAGTGTGGGTTAGAAATTTCCTTGGGAACTGTGAGATGCATTGCGAGACAGTTTACTGGTTGAGTCGGCAGTAGCAGCCAATACAGACTGGAAACTGTCAGTGGGTTGGAAAGCAAGGGCTGTGGTGATCTTGAGAGGAAGGGCCCTCTGTGTGGTGAAGTAGAGGAATGGCTCTACTTCCTGACATAGATGGCTGCCTTGTCAAATGGAAACTGGTGAGACAGGGGGAGGCTGGAAGGGAGATGCAGGACATAAAGGGGGATGAGGGAGAAGATGGAAGGGAGAAGCAGGACATAAATGGGAATGTGTAGAGGCTGGAAGGGAGATGCAGGACATGAAGGGGAATGGGGAGAGGCTGGAAGGGAAATCTGGGACATAGAAGGGGAATGGGGGAATGGCTGGAAGGGAGATGCAGAACATAGAAGGGGATGGGGGAGAGGCTGTAAGGGAGATGCAGGACATGAAGGGAGATGTGGGAAAGACTGGAAGGGAGATGCAGGACATGAAGGGAGATGTGGGAGAGGCTGGAAGGGAGATGCAGGACATGAAGGGAGATGTGGGAAAGACTGGAAGGGAGATGCAGGACATGAAGGGAGATGTGGGAGAGGCTGGAAGGGAGATGCAGGACATAGAAGGAGGATGGGGGAAAGACTGGAAGGGAGATGCAGGACATAGAAGGAGGATGGGGGAGAGGCTGTAAGGGAGATGCAGGACATGAAGGGAGATGTGGGAAAGGCTGGAAGGGAGATGCAGGACATGAAGGGGGATGGGGAAGAGACTGGAAGGGAGATGCAGGACATGGATAAAGGGTGGATGGCAGATACCGAACTTATAGTGAAGGGGTGGACAGCAGACCAAGAGTGGGGTACTAATAGGATAGAAGGCAGATGGTGGATACAAGGTGGGGTAGAGGAATGAAGATCAGATGTTGGATATGGGGTTCAGAGCAGAGGCTGGACACGAATGAGGGCAGATAGTTGATATAGGTTGGACAAGTAGAGGAGCAGAGGTCAGATATTGGACATGGGCGGGTGGCAAAGGGGCAGGAGGGAAGATAGACATGGGATGGAGTGTTGGATAGTAAAGACTGGACATAGGGTAGGGGCCATAGGGGGAAGAAAGGCAGATGCTAGACATGGGATTGGGGTATAGGAGATAGTGAGCAGAGGCTGAACACAGGGTAGGGATGTAGGTCTGATGCTGGACACAAAATGGGGCAGATAGAGGGCAGATGCTGTACACTGGATGGGGGAGCAAGGGATATGCTGGATATGGAATGGATAGGATGAAAAAAGAGGAAAGATGCTAAATGATGAGAGAGAAGGAGACACAAGACGGCAGGAGAGAAGGGGAGAGATGCTGGGCACAGGGAGGGCGGAAGAGAGAAAGAGAAAGGAGAGGTTAGACTGGGAATAATTAGCTGGGGAAGGATAGAAAGATGGGGGGGGCTGAAAGGGCTGTGTTAAAGGTTGAACAGTGGTAGGAAGACACAGTTAAAGATTGAAAACTGAATGGTAAGAAGGAGAAATAAAATCTGAGTTGAAGAAAAATAGAAGAAAGCCAAAAGAATCCTCGCCCCACCGATGGACCGCCTCTGGAACTCTCCAGACAGTCTTTAGAGGGAATGTTCATCAGCACTGGCTGGTTAGTGTTGCTGAATATCCCTCTCAGTGGTATTTATCCAGATAGCAGATCCTGCTAACCAGATAAACCCCTTTGAATACTGGGCTGTATGTACATATTTTATCTTTATAAGCTGCACAGTACAGGGGCATCTGTAGCTCTTTCCATTTCTCTGGTGTTGTATTGCATGCAGAATCTGGGTTTTTGATATTTCAAGTTAAACTTTGTCTACATAATTTTATTTTAATTTGTATTTATTTTATGTTTGGTGAGGATCTATCTATATTCTCAGTGTGTGGCCAAGGCCAGGTATTCTGTTAGCATGGAGTTTCTATGTAAGGATCGATAGTAATCCATCTTGCTTGGTATTCTGACTAGATGTATGGGAAATTCTAGGGCCCACTGCAATAAAAATATTTAGGTGGATGTTTACTAAGCTGGGCCAACTGTTAACATGCCAGATAGTGCATGCACAGATAGCACACGGAAATTATAGATAATGCAGCGATTTTCTGCACTATTTGCAAAAACTGTGTTATCTGCAAGAGTGGCCAGGATAAGGATGGAGTAGGGGGTGTGCAATACGCAGTTACTGCGGGCATCAGCAGTATGCAGCAACCATCAAAGTTGCAGACAGCATGGGTGCCCATAACCTATCTATCTATCTATTTATCACTTCTATAGCGCCACGCACGCAGCACTGTACAGTTAACCTACAAGAGGTAACCAGCATACATGAGACAGTCCCAGTTCAGAGAAGAGCCACCAAAATGGTAAAGGGGATGGAAGGATACTCCTATGAAGAAAGGCTAAAAAGGTTGGGGCTCTTTAACCTGGAAAAGAGACGGCTGAGGGGAGATATGATAGAAGTCTATAAATTAATGAATGGAGTGGAACGGGTAAACGTAGATCGATTGTTTACCTTATCAGAATATAGAAAGACTAGGGGACATGCAATGAAGCTACAGGGTAAACTATTTAAGACTAATAAAAGAAAATATTTTTTCACTCAACGTGTAATCAAACTCTGGAATTTGTTACCGGAGGATGTAGTAAAGGCTGTTAGTGTAGCTGGGTTTAAAAAAGGTTTGGACAAGTTCCTGGAGGAAAGGTCCATAAACTATTATTAAGAAGGGACCCAGGATATCAATGCTTGAACCAATACAAGCATTGTGGAACCTGTGTCCCTTGGGGAAACTGCTAGGTATGTATGACCTAGATTGGCCACTGTTGAAAACAGAATAGTGGGCTTGATGGACCTTGGTCTGACCCAGTATGACATATCTTATGTTCTTATGCCCATCAGAGTCATGCTCATCGGAGCTTACAATCTAGTTAGAATAGAATAGTAAATTAGTTAAAACAGTGCAGAGCATCAATCGGTTCATCAATCGGTTCTTCGCAAGCATTAAAACGGATCTACACAAGGTACGGTGAGATACAGTTTGGTCTGTAGTTGGTCATGAACGTTGACGTGGGTTGGGGTGAGATGAGGAAAGAGTCAGGATCTGAATGCAACAGTGAAGAGGTGGGTCTTCAACCTGGACCTGAAGAGGGCCAGGGAGGGTGCCTGGTGCACAGATGCAGGTAGTCTGTTCCAGGCGTGAGGTGCAGCAAGGTGAAAGGAGCACAGTCGGGAGTTCGCGGTGCGGGTGAAAGGCATTGATAGAAGTGATTTGTTAGCGGAATGCAAATTTCGAGAGGGGACGTAGGGAGAGATAAGAGATGAGAAGTATTGAGGGGCTATAGAGTGAATGCATTTATAGGTCAGCAGGAGAAGCTTGAATTGGATGTGGAGCTGGACAGGGAGCCAGTGAAGCGACTTGAGAAGAGGAGTAACATGGGCATGGCGAGGCTGACAGAAGATTAGTCGAGCAGCATGATTTTGTATAGATTGGAGGGGAAGGAGGTGGCTCACGGGAAGACCAGCAAGGAGTAGGTTGCAGTAATCGAGGCAGGAGGAGATTAAGGAGGGATAAGCATTCTGGTAGTGTGTTCAGAGAGGAAGGGGCGGATTTTGCCGCTGTACTCATTGGGTGGCATTATGTGCATCCATGTTGCTGCCGGGGAACACTCTCTGCAATTTTGGTGCATTATCTCTTAGAGAAAAGCTATGCATGCTCCCAACAGATAATGCACAGCTTTTGCAGCTATGGCCATGCTATCTGCACTTTTTAGCTATGTTAGCTGCAAAAGCCTAACACACTTTGGTAAACAGAGTGCTGCTTTTTTATGGGTAGGCTCCTTGTGTGAGTTTTGGAAATTGATGCTGTTATGGTATGGTAGATTTTCTCTATAGGTCCTGAATAATTTTTTAAAGGTTTTATATTACCTTCCAATATTTCCATGACTGGTGAGGGTTTAAATTGCTGATACCGAGATGACACCAGAATCAGAAATCATTTTGTCTATGTTGACAGGGTTCTCCCCAGGACCTTTTGAATGGGTACACCACCTGGCTGTTTTTACTGACCAGCCAACTAACATAATCTGATGAATCGACATGGCAAAATAATGAGCAGGAATGGAGAAAGAAAAGAAGACTAATTATATTGTCCTCTGCTAGCTTATAATGTGGCCCACCTGGCTAGTCAAGTTCTATGGAGAAATGTGCTCTGCACTCATTATTGGGAGAAGGGTTTCTTTGGATGTAGAATATATGTTCAAAAATAAAAGGCAAAAAACACAGCGCTGTTTATAACACCAAAATAAAATTAGCCATGGTTCTTGCTTTTTAATTTTGCTCCATGGTCTGTGATCACCTGCCATCTTCTTTGTTTTTGCAGAATATACAGTTAAATTTAATAGCATGCCAATCGAATGTGCAAAGTCAGTATGTTTTACATTAGATTCCTAGGCTATATAATTAAGCTGCTACATAAAAAACAGCATGTTTTAAAAAAAAAAAAAAAAAAACCTTATATAGCCTGGGAATATATTGCTTTCTTTATTCATGGGGCAACCACCTGACTGGTGTTGAGTGGGGGGTTTCTGACTAAGGCTCTGGGGAAGCCCCTCCATTTCAGCTGCTGGTGGGGGGGGGGGACTAGATCACCACTCGCCTCAGGCAGATTATCTTGAGTCACCCCTTGTTGCAGGGAATACTGGGCCATACACAGACAGGCAGCAGGAGACTGGGCAGAGCGGAGACTGATGCACCAAGGACCAGGGAGTGTGTCATGGAGGGTTAGGGATTGGCACAACTGGGGGAGAGGATGGGGAGTGGGAATCTGACAGGTCTTAGAAAGGAGGGAGGACAGGTCTGAGAAGGGCGAAGGAAACAGTACAGAGGAACAAAGGGTTTATGAAGAGATATCTACATGGACATAGGCACTAGTCTTACCAATAACTCACAAGCCAGGCTTCTCCAGCCACTACTGCCACAAGCAGTCCCAATAAACAACAAAGGCCCATCCTTATTCATAATTTATAGCAGGTGTCGATTGGCACATTTACAAATTCTACCCTGCAGATCTCTGTCATATGTGAAATAAGTCATAGAAGTGCAGGTGTACATGCTGCTCAAGCTGCACATGGAAATGCCCCCGATGGAGACATGCAGAGATCAACATGCTGGACACAGAGACACGCATCTCGCCGCCATTCTAAAATGCCATCTTACACGTGGACGCAGCTTCCAAGCTTTTCTGCCACTAAAGCCACATTAGGACTTCTAAAATAACCGCATTAGTTTAAAAAATTCACACGCACATCTACCCCTGCCCCCAAGCAGGTGGAAAGTCTTCAGGTTTATTTTACCAGCAATTTCTGCAGAATTTGTGCTAGCATTTTATAAAGACACATCGGTGCCTATTTACCTTTCACACGTGACCTGTTATTTATTTATTTAACCGTTTTTCTATACCGCTTAATCGGGAAATCAAAGCGGTTATAAAATTGCCCTTCACGTGTAAATATACGGAGGGAAATCGGGGTCAAAGCAAGGGGGCCGAGCTCATGACAGTTGATTGGTTTGCTTGTCCCCCTAACCAAAAAGGTATTCTACTGCCCTTGAAATAGCCAATCTGTATTGTAAATCCAAAAATCATCAAGTAGGAGTTGGAGTTGTCAAGTGAAAGCAGATTGGCTGACCCATGAGCTTAATAAGCGTCTGGAACATTAGAAGAGAATGTAAATTGAATAGTTGGAGGACACATTTCTTTACAGCAGAAAGAGGTATAGTGGTTTTACACCTTAGTTTATTCCATATACAGCTGAAGGAATCAAACCAGAGTAAACGACAGGTGGCGGGTCACCAGCTAGTTGAAAGCCTAACTGTTGCTTAGCCAGAAATAAAACAATTTAAACAAAGAATATTAAAGTTCAGTCAGATACCACTTTAATTTAAAACACGCGTAAAAGACAAGGGTGGGATTCCCAGAGGCCAACACATAGTTTGGCACAAGTCAGCATGTTTGGCAGTTTCTTCTAGGAAAGGCTCACTGCTGGAATTACAATAATGTGACAGATCCGGATTCAGGTGCACTGGCACAGCTGAGAAAGGCGGCTTGGATAACATCTGCGTACACTATGTTTGGCTCAAGACAGTGTTTTCAAGCTCTGTCTCATGAACACTAAGCTTTTGCCAAATTCACTTAGGTTGTACTCTTTACTCTCACTAATCATAAGTAAGTGAAGGCATTTCAGTAATTCATGACCAGTAAAATCAGGATTTATTATAGAAATCTCTATTATTATGAATAACCACGGAGAGCGAGCCACACATTCAATACAGGGCTTCGTCAAGTAATCAAGGCTTGTCTTACTTTTCTCATCCGGATCCAATTAAAAGCAAATTATGACATTAATTACATAGAAATCTTGTACATAGATGCACAACATAAAGCTTAATATTTAACCAGAGGTAAATATATAGCATAAATATAGAGAGAAAGAGAGAGAAGAAAGGCAAAGAACATTTATTCAAAATAGTTGTACAGAAAAACTAAAATAAATCTGTAGAATCAACTACATGTATAGCCTATGTAAGCCTGTGGATTCCGTGATCTCTTTTTCCACTGGCAATGCAAGGCACTTTCTCTGCACAAGAGTGAGATCCTCTCTCAGCTCTGTGGTCTCTCCTCTTAGAATCCTCTAGACATAAAGGGGGTTATTTTAGAAGCCCTAATCACGATTTACATGTGTATAAGCAGCCAAATAAAGATATAAATCACATACACAGGTAAATGGACATTTTAAAAAGGATGAAATTTAGACGTGGATGACCATACCATGTCCAAAGTAGACAGGGATGTGTTGGAGGTGTCTCGGGGGTGTGCCCTGGCAGAACAGAAGTCTACACATGTATCCCCCATTTCATATAGGATATGCCATGTAAACCACAATCTGTCCAACTTCCAAATTTACATCTGCTCAATGGCATGTGTAGAGATTTAAAAAGTGCTCCTTTTGTCCATCCCTTTACAGAAAGGATTAAGGGGGATATCCCTTAACCCCCCAATGTTTATTTCCCTCTCCAAATCGAAGTGGGGGCAAGAGAACATCCTGTGTAATTAATTAAGAGCATCTACATTTCTATGTTTGCAACATGGCCCAGATATGTATTTACACGTGTTCATTGCAGAATGATGCCACTTACACGTGTAGGTTGTCAAGTTTCCTGGGTCGATTTTTCCCGCCTGTGTCTTTCTGGAATTGCTCCTCCCACAGCCTGTGGGTATGTTTTTGAGAAATGGCTTCATGTTTAGCAGAGCAGTTTCAAAAATACTGGCACGATTGTGAACACAGTGACCTGGGTGTCTTAATTCTGATCTCCGCATCCTGTCTAAAATGTGAGTTAAAGTGAAAAAAGAACCACTTCAATGGCAAAAATGACAGATGTACTGTAGGTGGCACCTTATAAATAAACCAGCATACCGAGACACAAGCTTTTGAGGACTCTAAAATAACCCCCTACATGTATTGTTATTGTGGAGTGGAGGAATAGCCTAGTACCCACTGGCACTCCTTGTGAGCTTGGGCAAGTCACTTTACCCTTCATTGCCTTGGAAGAAAAGGCCTGGCCATCTACTGTACTTCCACTCATTCCTTGCCAAGAAAACCCAGGGGTTGCTGGGTCACCAGGAATCATCATAGACTTGATGGCACCTTAAAAAACCCCATGTATTATATAAAGCAGTGTTTCCCAACCCAGTCCTACGGGGCACACCGGCCAGTCAGGTTTTCGGGATATCCCTAATGACTATGCATGAGATATATATGCATTAGAGATATACTGCCAACCTGACTGGTTTGTGGCCCTCCAGGGCTGGATTTGGAGACCCCTGCCTTACACCTCTGTCATTTAAGATTGTGAGTGGGCAAGGTGCAGATGTCCTAGACATCGAAAGGGTATATAGAATGTGACACATTCCTCCTCGATTCTCACCACCACCAAAAAGTTGTCTAATAGACAATATTTTGGTGGTGGTGAGAATCAAGGAGGAATGTGTCACATTCTATATACCCTTTCGATGTCTAGGACATCTGCACCTTGCCCACGCACAATCTTAAATGACAGAGGTGTAAGGCAGGGGTCTCCAAATCCAGCCCTGGAGGGCCACAAACCAGTCAGGTTGGCAGGATATCTCTAATGCATATATATCTCATGCATAGTCATTAGGGATATCCCGAAAACCTGACTGGCCGGTGTGCCCCGTAGGACTGGGTTGGGAAACACTGATATAAAGGCTCATGAGCAGGTGTAAATGGTCATGCATGGAAGGAAGTATCTAATAACCTATGCCTATTCTTCATTCAAACTCCACCTATATGCACACCCACAGTGAAAATATGCACCATCAAATTAATGCATGTACTTCTACACTGGCAGCTATTTTATAAGTTACATAAAGGGTCTTGTTTAATAACGCATGTTAAGTAAAGTTAAGTTAATGCTCGTTAAGTGCTGCCACTGCCCATTCATTTCTATGGGCCATTGCAACACTTAACGCACGTTAACTTTATTTAACGCACATTAACCTTTACTAAACATGCCCCATAATTCTGAGGATGTTTTACAGAGGTGGTTGTAACCCATTTAGAAAGCTGCTCCCAGTCCAGAAGCTGCAGTAGTTAAAGGGTCAGTGATTCCTGAATGCTTCTTAAATTCTGATAACATCGTCCCAGAACTGTGATGGATCCTCCCCTTCTTTCTTTCTTTCATGTTTCCCCTCCCCTTTTTCCCCTTCTCTTTTTTATCCTCTATCACATTTTTTGTATTATTTATTTATTTATTTATCCTGTTTTTTTATACCGCCTTATCCTGAAATCAAAGCGGTTTACATTAAACTTCAAATTTGAACAGGGTACATTTACAGTAACTAAGGGGTATGTTTACTAAACCGTCTTAACGTCACAGCAGTGGTATTATTGCGTGTTAAGTGGCATTATCGCACGATAATTATCACGCGATAACGTCACTTATCGCGCGATAATGTGGCGGCGGCATTAAGGCACACTAACACTGTGAAATCCAGGTCTGAAGGGTGGAGTAAGGCTTCCCAGAGGGCAGAGAGAAGGGGTCAGTGGGCAGAGAGTGGGCGGGGAGAGGCTCCAGGCACACTAACGCTGTGAAATCCAGGTCTGAACACTAACGCCAGTGAAACCCTCGCGTTAGGCACATTAGCAGGAAGGAGAAATCATTTCAATCAGCAATGTGCAGCAAAGGCAGGGAAACCCAGAAAAGTGATAGTTGTGATAATGTGCAGGAACCAAAAAGGCAAATAAAACATATAAAATGACCAGAACCACATTTAAAATCCCAATAACCAAGCTGGCCAATAGTGATATTAATGATAAACATAAAACAACACTACTGACAAAGCGTAAAAATTAAGATGTCATGTTTGGAAGGGTCTATGCTCTGTCCCCCTACAAAGTGAATGATCCCCCATTGAAATAGCGCAGATCAGACTTTCTGTCGTTTAGATTGGGTAGGTTTGTTATGGCGTGCACATGTGCAGCAACAGCAGAGTGGGCACGTAGGAAAGGGCAACTGTACTGATGCTGTAAATGGGATACAGGGGGCTGCAGGCGGCACATGTTGTGGTCCAGCTGGGGCACAGTGCGGACTACGCAGATGCCTAGGTGGCACATAGGAATGCCGAAACTGTAAAGCAGCAAGACAGCAACTGATGAGGGTCCAACATGGGCACGAGTGTGTGTCCCACAGTGTCATAGCAGATATTACCCAGCAGGTACCCCCAAGGGCACATAACATTGGCAGGCGGTGCTGGGGGAAAGCGCGCATGTCCATGTAGGCACCCCTACCCGAGAACCCACATCATAGGAAGCTGCCTACCAGCACACTGGATGGCCTGGGACTGCGCACCACCAGCACCACCGGCATAATGGCATGGCAGCATGGTGGTGGAGGGGTGCTTGTGGCGGAGGGGGCAGTGGCATCTGCCCACAGCAGAACATGGCCAAGCCCCGTTTAGGTGGGTGCCATGCACTGCAACAGACAGGGTCTGTCTGACAAACAGTCATGGTATCCCCAGAGAATGATCTGTTCCTGTGGCACCAGTGTGGTACAGTGCACACAGCCAGTGTGTTCAGGAGCAGAAGGTCACAAGTTCAAGTCCCAGCTGTGGCTCCTACCAACCCTGTCCCCATTTTTTACCCAGTACTAAACCGTGGTAATAAAGACAGAACCTTTATTGCAGATAAAATAAACATGCCTGAAATACCTATATTTTACCCTACAGAGCACAGACACCATAAACATGTGCAATTCCTAGAGCAGAGTTTCCCAACTGCAGTCCTGGAGGGCCAAACACCATTCAGGTTTCATGCTGTCCCTAATAAATATGCCTGTGCTGCATTTGCATGTGCCGCCCCCATTGTATGCAAATGTATCTCATGCATATTCATTAGGGACAGCATGAAAACCTGAACAGTGTTTGGCCCACCAGGACTGGAGTTGGGAACCTCTGCCCTAGAGCAGTGGCCAACAGGGGCATAAACACCCACACCCACAGGCTCCACTATCCAAAGCCTCATGGAGAGTCAGGCTGTTGGGCCCTGCACGGAGCAGCATCTCCCAATACTGGCACCTGCATACCTTAGCAATGCCATCCTAAACTTGGGAACACGTTCCACATATATCAAAAGGTTGCTATAATTAATGTCAGCTAACAAAACCTAAGTTAAACACAATTTGTTGATAGAGATTCATCATAGCAACCTTTCTGATATCTGTGGAGTGTGTTTCAGTTATTGATTCTGACAGTGTTTACCACCCCGGGAAGTGACCCCCAACAGTATTGAGTACCAGAGCAATGCCCGCACTGTGCCCAGGACTGGTGTGGCGGCCAGGGCTGCCACAAACCTCTATATTTGCACAATGCTGGCATAGGTGTGGGAGTGTGTGTCTGTCTATCCAGTGTGTTGTGGCTGCCTACACCTTACTGAGCCCACATTGCTTGCACTGTTTCCAGTGTTAGCCCGCCAATGTGCATAATGAAGAGCAAGGTACTGTGGGTATGGCTCAGACACAGTGGTTTGGGTAGGATGCATCTGTACAAGGCATAGGGCAATGGCTAGGACATTGTAGTGCCCGACCACCACCTGCACAGACAGGGTGGTCACAGCATGTCTTGCTGGGAGGTCGCTCTCACCCTGACTGAACAGTGACCACGACATGGCTAGGTTTCTCCCGTAGTGCTATACAGTATTTCTCTCAAGTGATATTTATGGGTTCTCTTTTCTGGGGTCCAATCACTGATATCCCAGTTTTGGGTGAATACAGTTCCTCCAGGAACATGCATTATGTACTAGCTAGCAGACTGTCTGCAGTTAGCATCCGTATGGCTGCACCACCTTGCAGAGTGTGGCAGGTGCACACTAACTGCCCTCTGTTGGTGAATGTCAGATTGTAATAAGGGGGGGGGTCAGCTGAGCTGACTGGGCCCACTGCTTATCTGCCAGTGGCCCTGTCCCAAGTGCAGATCTTGAGCAGCTGTCCGTTTTCCACCAGGACTGGGGTTGCTGGTCCCACAGCCTGTCCTCATGTAGTTCCACTGCTTTCTTCCCCCCCCCCCCCCCTTCTTGCAAAGAGTGAGCATGTGGGTCTGTTGGGGGCAGATCATGTCCCCTACCCTGACCCAAAGAGGGTGGCTTGCTAAGTACATTGTTGCCATGTCAGCCCTCCCTAAACAGATGACCATAGCAAGCACAGTGGATATGCACTATGTTGTGTGCATCATGGTCCACAAGGGCCCGACATAACTAGCAATTACAAATGGACACAAAGATCTCCTAAAGGTGTCTGTAACAAATACCTGTCACACACTGGCACTGATAGAGACCTGCAGCACAGCCCACCTCAACCAACTCGGGTACTGCGGACCTGGTGCTGGCCACTCCACCTCACCCTCAGGGTGAGCACAGAGTGCGCACACTGGCATGGCCTGTGGGTACTCTGTGCCAGTAACACGCACAGTCATTCCCCCTACCAAGCTGACGTGCTGTAGAGGTGCATACCCCATCTGGTGAGAAGATGTAGACTGCTGTTCTGCATGTGAATTGCATTATGGGTACTGTTGGTTCTATCCTATCCTGGTAGCCACAGCAGACAGTTTTATGGTGACATGCACTCTTTCTGTAGCCAGCCATTGGCATGATAACTTCCATAGTGATGTAGTGCAATGGTTAATGCAATGACTTCAGTAGCAGAGATCATGGGTTCGATTCTTCTCTGTTCCTCTTTTTTTATGGCTGTCTTACACAACTACTTTTCATTTGTGTAACAGTCATATCTGTGCAGATCTGTGCTGCTGCCACATTATACCCTCATCACTGTTGCCATCCATCCTTCTGTCCATCTATGTGTGTGTGCCAGCTGTGTGGCGTCCTGCCCTAATGTGCAGGCTGCTACCCCATGTCCTGCACTGGCACACTTTTCTGCATTGTGGCTCTTCATGTTTGCCTCTCTTGTGTCTGCTCTGCATGGCACTGCTCTCCTCTGTCCTCCTGTCATTGCATTTATCCTGCCACCTTTACCTCCTCTGGTGGACACATATCCCCATCCTCTGCCACACACTGTCATTGTTGCACTGTACATTACTATCACCCTGTACATCGGTATAGCTGCCCACGATATGTTTGTCCACTTTACCTGCTGACACATGAGCTGCACGCAGATTTGGCTGGTCCATGAGCTTCGTCATCTACTTCCTTCCATCACTTGTTGATTGCCTTTCCTTGGTGCTCTGTGCAGTGTTATGGTTACATCTGTGTTTGAGCCATACATTTCATGCTTGTGACTTTGGGGCACCTTTGTGCCTCTGGGCACCATCTCCTGTGTCACCTTGGCATCCCTGGGGCATCTTTCACGGCACCTTAGGTTGGCCAGCTTATGGGGCGCCTTATATGCTGCCTTGGAGGGTGCCAACCTTTCCTGCCGCCCTCTGGGGCACATTATGACCTGTCTTGGATGATGTGGTGCTTTATGATGTGCCTTATGGTGCGCCCTAAAAGGTGCATTAGGTTGCAGCACTGGGGTGAGGTTTTTTTTGGGCTGGCAGTGCAAATTGTTGGGACTTGTCTGACTGTTACAAGCAGGAAAAGGGATTGCCTCAGACAGCCTTTTAACTGAGCCCACTGGGGATCAAACTCATGACCACTGTATCAGTAGTCAATGCATTAACCAGTGTGCTATACCTCTGTTGCTGTGATTGTAGGTCAGCGCGCCTAATTAAGGCTAACGCGCGTTAATGTGCCACGGCTCCCTCTATCAGGCGATAACGGACTTTATCGCGTGATAACCTGAAATGCTACCTTAAGACTGGAACGCCCACTACCTTATATGGCATTCGTCACAGTAAGACTGCAACTAACACCGGTAACATTAAGGCGGTTTAGTAAACATACCCCTAAGTGTAGGATATTTAACAAGGTAGTAAATTATTTACAATTTGCTTAACTTATTTACATTGTTTCAATTTATTTATGGCTGAGTAGTCTACGTGATGTTTCCATAATGTTCTATGAACAGAAAGGTCTTGAGCTTTTTCCTGAAGTACTTAATATCTTCAGGGAGGGTGTTCCATAGTTGTGGTGTGGCTAGCAAGAGTGCTCTTTTGGATGTTGATTGTGTGCTTTTCCAGTAGTCTGTTGGTACATTGATTATGTGTCTGTTGCTGCTCCATCTAGGGATGGGTGCTGACTTCTCTTGTGATTAGGATTTCTAGGATGTCTGCTGAGGAGCAGTGGATGATTTTAAAGATATTTAGTATTGTTTTCAACTTGGCGTGGGCCTGGATTGGGAGCCAGTGTAGTTGGTATAATAACGGTGTAATGTGGTCTGTCCTTCTGGCTCCACTGATGATCCATGCTGTTGTGTTTTGAACCATCTGTAGTGGGTGTGTGGTGTGCTTTGGGAGTCCTTGGTAGAGTGAATTGCCGTAATCTAGTACTGGTATGATGATAGCCTGTCATACGGTCTGGAAATGGTCCTGATGTAAAAGTGGTTTTAGTCTTCTTATGAGATTGAGTTTGCGGTATGCCTTTGCTGCTGTTTTGTTTATATGTGATTGAAAGTTGATGTTTTTGTCTAGAGTGATGCCTAGGTAGCGCACTTTGTCTTTTAAAGGTATGGCTTGGTTCGACAGTTGGATTTGTTGAAGGTGGGTTGAAGGTGGTGCTTTTGCTGATGTAGAACACTTCTGTTTTCTTGTAGTTTAATGTGAGGTTGTTGCTGCTGAGCCAGGTGGCTTCCTCTTCCAGGCATTGGGTGATAGTCATAAGGTTTGGTGTTTCCAGGTCAATTGGGGTGTATACCATAAGGTCATTGGCGTATAGGTGGAACAGAATTTTATGTTTCTTGATGATGTCACAGATGGGGCATAAGTATAGATTGAATAGTATTGATGAGAGTACCAAGCCCTGTGGGATGCCCTATGGTATAGAGAAGGGTGCTGAGTAGTTAGGTCCAAATTTAACTTGATGTAGTCTGTTCTTTAAGTATGAGGTGAAACATTTTAGTATGTTGTTGCAGATACCAATCTCCTGGAGGCGTTGGATCAGGATGGGTGTGAAACTGAATCAAAGACGAATGAGATAACCATGAAAATGAGAAGATATCTGTTCTTTGGTTTGTCGATTCCCTTCAGGATGTTACTAAAGAGTGATGTTAGGAGTGTTTCTACATTATGACGTGGTTTAAAGCCATGCTGTTGTGGATCTAGTGGTGCATTGTGGTCTGTATGCACCTGGAACTGCTTCTGAATGGCCTTCTCTATGATCTTTGCAATAAATGGTAGGCTGGAGATCGGACAGTATGTTGCAGGATCTGTCTTGCAGAGTGGAGTTTTTTTGGATGCTTGTTTAAGGGAAGCTGGTATATATCCTTGGAGTAAGGATAATTTGACTATCTTTTGTATATATGGACTGAATTGTTCCTTAGTGGTTTGTAGCCCTCTGCACCTGAAAGATAGGCGAGGAAAAACCTTGCCTATCTTTAAGGTGCAGAGGGCTAAGCAGGTAGCATTGAAAATTGCTGCTACCTGCTTAGCCCTTTCCTCCGGCCTCACTCCACCCCTACTCCGCCCCAGAACACCCCAACACGCCCTGATGCTAACCGCATAGCATCTGGGCGTGTTAGGGACTTATCTGGGATTTTCAAAAGGCACTACCCGTGTAGGTACCTTTCGAAAATCCTGGATAAGGCATTTACACAGTTAACTAGGGCAGTTACCCATGTAAATGCCTTTGAAAATGCTGCCCATTAGTCTCTTTTATTCTATTTTCCTTTCTGACTGTTTTTTCCAGGCTCTCCTTTCTATTTTACTTTTCTTGTATCACCTGTCTTCATCATTCCCCCCCCCCCCCTTACCCCTCTCTCTGACATTGATTGTTTCCCTTTTAGCTCATTTTCTTCCATTTCTCTCTTTTTTTTTTTTTTAGTGCCATCAAGTCAATGTTGACTCCTAGTGACCCAGCTGCCTTTGGGTTTTCTTGGCAATGTATCACTGGAAGCAGGTTGCCGGCCTTTTCTTCCGAGGCAGTGGAGGGTAGAGTGACTTGCCCAAAGTCACAAGGAGTGCCAGTGGGACTTGAGCCCTTTATCTTCTGGGTTCTAGGCAGTTGCTCTAACCATTAGGCTACTCCTCCACTCTTATCTCTTATCTCTCTTATCTCCCTATAAATCTCTCCCATACAACATCATCTTTTCATTTGATTCACTCATAGGTGATCTTATCCCACATTTTTTCCCCCTTACCGTCTCCAACCCTCCAGTTTTGCCTTTCCCAACACGTATCCCTTCAGTTCTTCATCTCAACCTGTCTGGGTTTCTCCTCCAGTCTCCTGCTGCCTGGCTTCCTTCTTCCCTAACTGCCACAGCCTCTCTCATTCTCTCACTATTCTCCATCATCCCTACACTGACTCCTTCCCTTCACAACTGTCCCCTCTTTGCCCCCCATCCACACACCCCTAAACAATTTCATTTCATTCCCTTTCATGTCTTCTCTATCACTGATTCAGATTCCCACACACTTGTTCCACTCCCATCAGCTCCCCCAAACCACCTCCCCCCTCCCCCACCGTGTGTGTGTGTCTCTCTCTCTTTCTCTCTCTCCCAAACTTTACTCTCTTCTCAGTTACCACCTGTGTCTCTCTCTTACCCCAACATCCTTACTCCTGATGGATTTCTGCAAACAAAATTCATAATTCTTTGTAAAAAGATCTGAATTATGCAAAATTTTGCATGCTCTGTTAAAATAACTAAGCATATTATTTTTGAGTGATACTTAGGGGTATGTTTACTAAACTGCGCTAATGTGCGCTACTGTGCGCTAATGTGCGCTGCGCGATGTTAGCATGCGCTAAGGTACCTTAGTGCACCCTAATTTCGCGTACGGGGCACAAATGTGCACTCTCATGTGCGCGGCGCTCATGTGCGCGGCGCGCCAATGTGCAATGAAGGCGGGGAAAGGCTCCCGGAGGGCGGAGGAAGGCTCCCCAGGGGCGGAGAGAAGGGGTCAATGGGTGGAGAGTGGGAGGGGAGAGGCTCCCTGCACATGAGCGAGGCTGAAATCCGAGGCAAAAAATACCGCGAGTGAAAACCTCGCGTTAGAGCCGATTTAAAGGGAAGAGAAACCATTTCTGTCAGCAATGTACAGCAAAACCAGGGAAACCTAAAAAAAGTGATAAGTGTGATACATGTGCATGGTACAAAAGGGCAAATAAACAGTGAAAATGACCTCAAAAAAGGGGAAAAAAACATAACCAAGCTGGCCAATAGTGATATCAATGGGCAACAGTAAAAAACACTCCCAAGAAAGCTCCAAAAAAAAGAAATGATTTTTGGAAGGGTCTACTCTCCGTCTCCATACAAGGTGAATGAGCCCACTGTGAAATTGTGCAGAGCAGGGTTTTTGACTCCTTCAGCCAGGTTTCCTATCTCCAGGGACTGCACTGTCTCTCTGGCCACAGTGTGGTGCAGTGAACACAGACAGTGTGTTCAGAAACCAAAGGTCACCAGTTCAAGTCTCAGCTGGGGCTCCTGCCAACCCAGTCCCCATATTTTACCCATCACTAAACCATGATAGTAAAGACGAACCTTTATTGCAGAGAACATAAGCATGGTCCAAACACCTCTATTTTACCCTTCAGAGCACAGACACCAGAAACATGCGCATTACCTAGACCATAGTCCCCTAAATGCAGTCCTGGAGGGCCACATATCATTCAGCTCTGATGCTGTCTCCAATATAAGGCCATGTCAGCATGGTGGCAGAGGGGTACCGGTGGCAGAGGGGGCAGTGGCTGCTGCCCACAGCAGACGGTGGCCTAGCCCCCTTCACGTGGGTGCAGTGCACTCCAACAGACAGGCCCTGTCTGACAAACAGCCATGGACTCCCCAGGGAATGCAGTGCTCCTGTGCTAAGACGGTGGTGCAGCAGACACAGCCAGTGCCTTTAGGATCAGAAGGTCACAGATTCAAATCCCAGCTGAGGCTCCTGCCAACCCAGTCCCCATATTTTACCCACTACTAAATTGTGATAGTAAAGACGAACCTTAATTGCAAAGAACATAAGCATGGTCCAAACACCTCTAATTTACCCTACAGAGCACAGACACCAGAAACATGCGCATTACCTAGACCACAGTCCCCTAAATGCAGTCCTGGAGGGCCACATATCAATCAGCTTTGATGCTGTCTCCAATATAAGGCCATGTCAGCATGGTGGCGGAGGGGTACCGTTGGTGGAGGGGGCAGTGGCTGCTGCCCACAGCAGACGGTGGCCTAGCCCCCTTCACGCGGGTGCAGTGCACTCCAACAGACAGGCCCTGTCTGACAAACAGCCATGGACTCCCCAGGGAATGCACTGTCTTTGTGTTAAGATGGTAGTGCAGTGGACACAGCCAGTGCCTTTAGGACCAGAAAGGTCACAGGTTCAAATCCCAGTTGGGGCTCCTGCCAACCCCGTCCCCTTATTTTACCCATGAAGAAAACATGGTAGTAAAGACTGAACCTTTATTGCTGAGAACATAAGCATGGGTCAAACACCTATATTTTACCCTACACAGCACAAACACCATAGAAATGTGCATTACCTATGGCAGAATCCCCCAAATGCAGTCCTGGAGGGCCACAAATCCATCAGGGTTTATGCTGTCTCCAATCTAAGGATGGAGCGGTACTGGTGGTGGAGGTGGCAGCGGCTGGTGCCCACAGCAGACCATGGCCTAGCCCTGTCCAGGTGGGTGCCATGAACTGCAACAAACAGGCCCTGTCGGATGTACAGTCATGGACTCCCCAAGGAATGCAGCATATCTGTGGCAACACGGTGGTGCAGTGCACACAGACAGTGTGTGCAAGAACAGAAGATCACAGGTTCAAATCCTGGCTGTGGCTCCTGCCAACCTAGTCCCCATAATTTTCCCACTAAAAAAACATGGTAGTAAAGACTGAACCTTTGCTGCTGAGAACATAAGCATGGGTGAAATGCTCATATTTTACCTTAAACAGCACACACCACATAAACATGTGCATTACCTACAGCAGAGTCCCCCAAATGCAGTCCTGGAGGGTCACAAATCATTCAGGTTTTATGCTGTCTCCAATATAAGGCCATGTCAGCATGGTGACGGAGGGGTACTGGTGGCGGAGGGGGCAGTGGCAGCTGCCCAGAGCAGACCATGGCTTAGCCCTGGGTAGGTGGGTGCCATGCACTGCAACAGACAGGCTCTGTCTGACACACAACCATGGTATCTCCAGGGACTGCGCCACTTCTATGACCACAGTGTGGTGTGGTGAACATAGCCAGTGTGGTGAACATAGCCAGTGTGTTCAGGAGCAGAAGGTCACAAGTTCACATCCCAGCTGGGGCTACTGCCAATCCAATCCCCATATTTTAACCACTACTAAACTGTGAAAGTACAGACAAACCTTTTTTGCAGAGAACATAAGCATTGTTCAAACGCCTCTATTTTATCCTACAGAGCACAGACACCAGAAACATGCACATTACCTAGAGCAGAGTCCCCCAAATGCAGTTCTGGAGGGCCACAAATCATTCATGTGTTACGCTGTCTCCAATATAAGGACATGTCAGCATGGTGGCGGAGGGGTACTGGTGTTGGAGGGGGCAGTGGCTGCTGCCCACAGCACACCATGGCCTAGCCCTCTTCACGTGGGTGCCGTGCAGTGCAACAGACAGGGCCTGTCTGGCGAACAGCCATGGACTCCCCTGGGAATGCACTGCTTCCATATCAAGACAGTGGTGCAGCGCACACAGCCAATGCCTTCAGGAGCAGAAGGTCACAGGTTCAAATCCCAGCTGTCGGCCCTGCCAACCCAGTCCCCACATTTTACCCACCACACAAATGTGGTAATACAGACAGAACCTTTAGTGCAGATAACGTAAACATGCCCAATACATCTATATTTTACCCGAGAGAGCACAGACACCAGAAACATGCGCATTACCTAGAGCAGAGTCCCCCAAATGCAGTCCTGGAGGGCCACAAATCATTCACGTTTTATGCTGTTTCTAATAAAGATGCGTGTGGTTCATTTCCATGTGCCGCCCCCATGGTATGCAGATGTATCTCATGCATATTCATTAGGGACAGCAGGAAAACATGAACAGTGTATGGCCCACCAGGACTGGAGTTGGGGACCTCTGCCCTAGAGCAGCGGCCAACAGGAGCAGAAAGAACCACACCCACAGGGCTCCATTATCCAAAGCCTCATGGACAGGCAGGATATCGGGCCTTGCGTACATCTCACAATACTAGTACGTGCACACCTTAGCAATGCCACCCTAAACCTGGGAATACGGTACACATATATCAAAATGTTGCTATGATTACTGGCAGATAGCAATTCCTACGTTAAGCACAATATGCTCATTGAGCTGTATCATACCAATATTTCTGATGTCTGTGAAGTGTGTCTCAGGTCTGGTGTCTGACAGTGTTCACCACCCTGAGGAGTGACCCCAACAGTATTGCATACCATAGCCATGCATGCGCTGTGTCCAGGACTGTTGAGTTGGCCTGGACTGCAAAAACTATCTATAGTAGCACAATGCTGGCATAGGTGTGGGAGTTTGTGTCTGTCCATCAAGTGTGTGCTGGTTGCAACACCTTACTCAGCCCACACTGTTTGCACTGTGTCCAGTGTTAGCTTGCCAATGTGCATAATGAGGAGCAAGGTACTGTGGGTATAGCTCTGATAGGGTGGCCTGGGCAGGATGCATGAGCACAGGGCATAGGGCAATGGCTGGGACATTGTAGTGGGCAGCCATCAGCTGCACGGACAGGGTGGCCCCTGCATGTCCTCCTGGGAGGTCACTCTCACCCTGACTGAGCAGTCACCATGGCATGGCTAGGTCTCCCATAGTGCTAACAGCATCTCCCTCAAGTGATATCTATGGGTTGCCTTTTAGGGCCCAATCACTAAGCTGTCCACTTGGTGGGTGTGCTGACATCCCAGTTTTGGGTGCACACATTTCTTCCAGTGATATGCACTATGGACTAGCTAGCAGACTGGTTGCAGTTAGTATGTGTAAGGCTGGAACACCTTGCAGGGTGCAGCGGCTGCAGATTCACTGTGCTCGCTGCTGGAGAATGTCAGATAGTGGTGGTGGGCAGCTGAGCATTTCCAGGCCTCCTGTCTGTCTACTATCACCATATGGATGTGTACAGAAATGCATGGACTGCCCTGTATGTTGTCTGTCCCCCAGCTGGCCCTAGGTTGATAGTCCCCTCCACCAGCACCATTGCAGTGATGTGGTATGTGGATCTGTTGGGGGGAGATCCTGAGCTCTAGAGGGCAGTTTGGGTGGTATTACATAATTCGTCTATGGGTCCAAACAGCCTGCCCCCGCCCGCCCCCCTCCCTATCCCTAGGAGTCCTGAGAGCACATCAAATTGGGCTGTCAGTCACCCTGGTGATATGGGGTTTTGTGCCAATGTTGTTCAATGCATCCTCCCTATCCCCAGGAGTCCTGAGAGCCCATCAGAGTGGGATATCAGTCACCCTGGTGTTATGGTTGTGTGTGCCTAAACAGTTCAATACATTCTCGCTATTCCCAGGAGTCCTGTGACCTGCGTAAGGTGTACTGTCAGTCACCCTTTTGCTATGGTGTATGCAGCTGATGATGTGTTCTAGGACACCCAACCCCCAGGGGGCCAGAGACCGGATTGCAATGGTGGGTATGTCATTCAGATATTGTGTTAGGTTATGGCAGGTAAGTTGCACATCTCCCATAGTCTGTGAGGTCAGCACCTCATCACACACGTCTTTGATGTATCCAGATGGTATGCTAGGTGCAGATGTGGATGTGGATGGTGTAACAACACCCCACCCCCATGAGCTATGAGATCTGATTACAAAGGCCTGTAACAGAGCCATGTCCCCATAAATGTATGCTGAGTCAGGTCACACATCTGCCCACTTGCTACGAATCCCAAACCTTGTGGCAGATGCTGATGGTGTTGGAAGGATACATGCACCTGTTGTGGTTGCACAGCACAGACAGAAACCCCCACATGAGCACAGGTGGCAATAGCCTATTCTGGTGCATTGGCCCCTGTCCATGGTGTTGGCAACCACACCTGCCGTAAGCATACAAGGTCCAGGTCATAGGAACATAACAACATAAGATAGCCCATACTGGGTCATTCCCTCATCCTTCACGCCCAGTATGCTCTTTGCAACAGTGTCCAAACTAGGTTATACGTAGCTAGCAGTATCCCCAAGAGAGACACGTTACACAATGCTTGTAGTGGGTCAAGCATTGCTATCCTGGGCCCTGTAGAAACCCAAATGTCATGGTAGTGGCCCCTGGCAAGGTGAATAGGGCCACCCACACAATGTTCCATGTAGGGACACAGCACCCATGATTGATAGGATATCATGTTGCCAGTGGGGTTGGGTCCGAGGATGTGCGTAGATCATGACAACACAAATGTGATCAAGAGACCACATACGGGGTTAGGGGGGGTTACCATGGACACCATCATTGGCAATCAAAATGTGGCATGGTCTTGCAATGTCATGCAAGGGGGCCACAGGGTACTGCAATGATGTTTTCAGGGTGCCAGGCACACTGCACATAGGTGTCACTGCACACATGTCCAGAGACACAGCTACGCATGCAGGTGGCACTGGGAACAGGAAATCGCCTGGAACAAGCAGGAAGTAGTCCTTACATGTGGGTATCATTAGTACCGACAGAGCCTGCGTGCAAACGGTCTCCAGTGTCCAATCGGAAAGCTATTGGAAGCACCCCACAGCGCCTGTGTGCGGTCATCTTGCCTTTCCCAAATGGCTCTCTCCAGTTCATTGTTTTCCACAGAGCCAGCAGGTCATTGTTCCTGTCATTGCTGAAAAAACAGCTATTGTAGTGCCACTCCTGTGGCACTGTCTGCCTGTTTTTCTGTATTGGTACCACTGGTCTTCAAAGTTTATTTCTAAAAGGTCAGATTCACCCACACAATGAAACCTTTGTAAAAAAAGAGCAACAATGCCCTTTGTAGGACTCCCCCCGGTTTGCCATTAGGCCCTAATCCCACCTCCATCATGGAAAAGCACTCCTCGGCTGCAGAACATATGCTGATAATGTGCAGGTACCTTCTCAGTCACTGACAACCATGATTGGTATTGCAAATGCTAATGGCTAGATCAATAAATGTCTGAATGTTTGGCCTGTGGGATGTTATCCATGAGTGGCTGGCAGGACAGAGCAGCCAAGCTCGGTACCCTCTTCCCCTCCAACGTGGCCTCGGTGGCAGACATGTCGTCGAGGGCATCCTCTTCCTCCCGTGGATCTCAGGTAACCAAACACAAATCTGTCTGTTCCTGAAAGGGTACATCCCCCTCGAATATCGGACTGCCACTGGCATTGCCCTTGACGAGCACGCTCCGGGCAAACAGCCCCAGTGGGAGTCCCTGGCCCCCAAAGCCACTTTGGGACTCCATGATGTACTGGAGGCCTCAACCTGGTCCAACCACCTTGTGCTATGCTCTGGGGTCCTGGCTTTGGCCAGTACTCATACACAGACATCGTCAGTGTTGTTTGACCAGAGGATCGTGGCCATTGAACACAATCTGGCAGCTCTCCATGCGGCATCAAAGACCCTGGTTCCACCCCAGACCCTGCAAAGTGCAGCACCGGTATGTGCAGCAATTGCAGGACCGGCATTGGCAAATGCACCATTGGTGCTGATGAGTACCGGTATCCACACACCGGTACCGTGTCACTACTACGATACTGAGGCCAATTGGTACCGATACCTCACTTTACCTGAGGCTCCGTAGAGAAGATACATCCAATCTCCTGAGGGGTCTGATGACTCTGACAGCTCAGAGGGTAACGATGTACCTCTCCAGGACAAGCCTGCCTCTCCCAAGAGGAGAATGTCCCCTCCTCAAGATATGTCCTTCCTGGATCTCCACACACATGTAGTTGGGGGCCTCTCCATTTCATTAGTAACGCAATGTGAGCACAGGCCATGGGAGACAGAGATTCACCAATATCACCAAACTCCATAGGGGGCAGACATCCTGCCACTACATCAGATCTTACGGAATCCTCCTTTGAGAATGTGGAAGATTCCTCTTACCACCTCTCCACATTCTCACATGTGCCTACTATGTATCGTGTGCCTCCGTCGCCTGGTCTGCAGTAAGGACACCTCCCTTATCACTCCATCATGGTGGAGTGTGCTAGGAGGAGAATTAAACGTTACAAACAACATGCCACCAACCCTCCTGGTAGGGAGTGTAAGACATTAGATGCCTTTGGTCGCTGTGTCGTCCATACATTCAAGCTGTCAGACAGGACAGGTGCCTATATCATGTACATGGGAATGTTCCTGACGGAGGTCAAACAAGATCTACAACTGGTAAGTCCACATCTCACAGAGGTCACTACTATGTAGCACCTATCAAGCATGCCCAGAACATTTCAAATGTTGTGAACAGGGCAGCTTCTGACTGTTTTTCATGCAAAGGCAGAGTCTCTGCCATTGCTATTGGGCAAGGACACCTGGCTGGCTGCAAGCCTCTCACCTGGAGCACTGGGTACAGGATAAACTGGCCAACATCCCCTGTAGTGGTGAAAAATGGTTTTTAAAAGCCGGCAGGACAATTAGACCTTGACAAGGCTTTCAAATATTGTAGATCCTGCAAAGATGAGAGCCGTAGAAAAGCGCTTCCCACTACAAAAAGAAAGGATACTACAGTCCTATGCTCAGCACGGACAACCTGCAGTACAAGCTGCTAGAAAGGGTCAACAAGCTACTAAGCAGAGAAAGCCGAGAGCTACTCTGCCTCAGCAGACCCAGCAGCCTCAGCCCCCACAGGGACTTTGCCTCTGTGATGGAGTACCTGCCCTTCCTGGCCCTCCAGGAAAAGCAACCGTCCACAATCACAGGAAGATTAGGTCACCTCATCCACAGATGGAGGCAGATAACATCAGAACCCTGGACTGTGTCCATCATAGAAGAGGGTACAGGCGTCATGCACATAGCCTGCCGCCTCCAACAATAGTGGGGACATTCAGTTTGCAAACATCCCCCCCAACTGAATCCAGAGGTAACACATCGTCTACCTCAAGGAGCAATGGAAGAGGTACCTCATCTCCAACAGGGTTCTGGGTTCTCACCCCACAATTTCCTCAGACCAACGGAAAAAGGAGGTCACAGACACATCTGACATTTCAGAGAACTGAACAAGTTCCTGTTCCAGAAGACATTCCAAATGATCTCCCGAGGAAACGTACTTCCTGACCTATACAGGCAGATATGCCTTTGTTTTCTAGATCACACGGATGCGTACACCCATCTTCTCTGCCAACAAGCACACCGAAGGTTCCTTTGGTCCCCCCATCAAGGAAACCACTATCCCAAAAATGTTTTCCCTTCAGCCGTGCCTCAGCACCCAGAGTATTCACAAAGTGCATGTCTGTGGTTGCCGGTTTGGTCCGTACCAGGGGAATATTCTGGTGGCCCTACGTGGATGACTGCCACATCCAGGCACAGTCACAAACACATGGCCAGGCCTCTCTCGCTTACACAATGCGTGGACTCCAATATGTAGGCCCTGTCAGCAATCTCGTGGAATCTTTTCTGACTCCCACATAAACGCTGGAGCTCATAGGTGCAAGGCTAGATAGCAGACTGCCAAAGACCTACCTGACTCAGCCTCATTGTCCTCGCCTCGAGAAATGCATCAGCTGCTGGGTCACATGGCATCTACGGTGCATGTGGTCCCCTACGCGTGTCTCCACATGAGACCAGCCCAGTGGGCCCACTCTCTTCCTAGTGGACGCAAGCAACAGGCTGTCTCTCAGATGTGACAGTAAACTCAAACCACCATACCCTGTGCCTGGACTGGTGGCAGTCAGCACAAAACCTGTTGGAGGGGTCACCTTTCCTGCAAACCCCTCCTCAGATACCATTAACAACAGATGCCTCTAAAGTGGGCTGGGCTGCACATGTACTGGACACCTCCACCCAAGCCACCTGGAATTGTCAGGAGAGTCATTTCCACAGCAATCTGTTTGAGCTCTGAGCAATTTGCCTGGCTCTTCATGTCCTCCATTCCCTTCTACAGGCCAATGGAATACTACTTTGCGCAGACAATCAGGTAGCTATGGTCTATGTGAACAAACAAGGAGGAACAGGCTCTCTGTCCCTTTGCAACGAAGCTCCTCAACTGTGGTCGTTTGCCAGACAGCAGCAGATCCATCTCCTGCCAGTCCATCTCCCTGGCAATCAGAACTCTTAGCCATACAAACACAGTCGTGTTGTGCTTCCGCACAAATGGTCTGTACACATGGACCAACTCTGTAGAGTATTGCAACTCTGGGGAACTCAAGATTCATACCTCTTTGCACGTCCATCATATGCCAAACCTACCCGGTTCTATACACCAATCCCAGCTCAGAGCTATCAAGCGAGGGATGCTGTCCTCCTCAACTGGGGGCAGGAATGCCTATATGCCTTACCTCCCATTCCCTTGATTGCCAAGACCCTATTGCAACCCCTGAGGGACAGAGGCTACATGATCCTCATAGCCCCACACTGGCAACAACAGGTGTGATACCCTCTGCTTCTACATATGACCCAGGTTCCACCCCTGTACGTAGGGTCAGCTCCAGACTTACTGTCGCAGGAGGAGGGGAATGTATGGCATACAAACCCCCTGTCTCTGCACCCCAGCGCCTGGCTACTGACGACTGAAACTGCTTTGGTCCTCCCCTCATTCAGGAAGTGCATGATGTCCGTTATGCTTCCAGGAAACCTTCCACAAGGCAGTCCTGTGCCATCAAGTGGACGTGACATTTCATTTGGTGATAACAAAAGGCCTGGAACCCCTCATGTCATCTGTATAGAAACATGTTTTTGACAAACGCCAGTACTCATCAAACAATGGTCTCCAAACAGAGTGAGTCAGAGTCCATTTAAGTGCCATTGCTGCTCCTTCTGAACCCATCACTGGACAACCCATGTCATCCCATCCTCTCATATCCGGGATCATGAGAGGCCTGCATCTACCAAAACCTGCCCTTAGACCACCTCCAGAGGCATGGGATCCTAATCTGCTGCCAGGGCAGCATATGCTGCCACCCTCTGAGCCCTTAGACACTACATCCTTAAAGTCTCTGACCTGGGAAGTAAAATACCGTCTTGCAATCACATCAGCAAGTCGTATCAGTGAATCTCAAGCTCCAGTGCCTGATCCACCCCACACACCGTTTCACCATGATAAGGTAATCCTAAGGACACATCCACATGTCATGCCTAAGGTGGATTCCTCCTTTCATTTGAAACAAGAGTTGTAGTTACCTGTAGTCTTTCAACAGCCACATGCTTCAAATGCAGAGAAGACTCTTCATACCTTGGACTGTGAACGAGCTGTGGCTTCCCATCTGCAGAGGACCCAGCAACACCGAAGGTCCCCTCAGCTATTCTGAGTCTCGGATCCCTCGCATTTGGGTACAGTAGTTTCAAAACGATCTCTACCCAACTGGATTTCTCAGTGTATTACCCTTTATCTATCCTAGCTAACACCATTTACTGGTGGCCCATGTTCCCACTCACAATGTGAGAGTCATGGCAGCCTCACGGGCTCACCTCCATTCTGTCCATATTAACACCATTTGTGAAGCAGCTACCTGGTCCTCGTTTCATGGCCCACGAATGCTTGGATAAAGGCTCCCGCAGGCATGCTCTGGTTGGTCAGGCTGCTCTCCAAAACCTCTCCCATATGTAATCCACTCCTAGCCACCTCTCTCACAGGATGCCCGAGATCCATGGGTGGAAGTGGAGGCCCTCCACAGGCCCTCACCACTCTGGGGTTCCTTCCCTGGCATCTACATCTAGGGTTTCCCCACATGTGACGACTACGTCCTGCTTGTACCTGGTGATAGCATAGTTAATCACCTGTAACAGGTGATCTCTGGAACAGCAGGATGAGGTAATCACAACCCACCCATCTCCCCTTGCGGGTTGTGTCTCTCTCTCTGTCTCTCTCACTTTCCCAATGTCTCTCTCTCTCCCTCCTTGTGTCAGCTGTAAACTCAACTGGAGAGAGGCAGTTTGGAAAGGCGGGAAGGCAGCACGCACACACTGTGCGATGCTGCCAAAGGCGTTCATATAGGACGCTGGGTAGCGTTCCCACACAGGCTCAGTTGGTACCGACGCTACCCACATGTGACAACATCTTCCTGGTGTTCCTGGAGATCACCTGTGACACGTGACGAACTATGCTGTACATGACACACACAGCAGTGGAGCAGGAGCAGCAAGATGCTGGCCACACTGATGTATGTTTATGTTGGCCACCCACCAGAGGTGAGCAGTCACTCATGCCCCCACCCATTCTTTTCACTTCCACAGGTCGAGGATCTCCGGAAGAAGGGACAGGAGTTGCGCCTCCACCACCGGGGCTACCTCGAGCGCCTCCAGGGGGAGGGCCTGTCACAGGGTGATGGTGAGTATTGGCGACCTGGTTGCCCAGTAACAGATGTCCGATTGGCCCAGCAGCCTGTGTGGTGCCTGCATAGGTACATGTGCTATGTTACACACATAATAATGTGCTGATGACTGTCATCTTCCACAGATGGTGCTGACAACGATGAGGAGCCCACCACCTCCGCATATGCGTTGCGGTGCCCCACTGCCCGCCATGCCAGAGAGGTGGAGGTGGTGGTGGTGGAGTCGGCGGAGGAGGAGGCGGAGGGGGCAGAAGCTGCACCAGCGGAGGAGGGGGCTGATTGGGTCATGGAAGGGGTGGTTGGTGGGGTGGCAGGGGAGGGAGAGGGTGTGGCTGATGTGGGGGTGGGGGGAGGGGTGGAGGAGGTTGTGGAGGGTGGGTGGGAGGAGTCAGGGGGGAGGAGGGGGTGGAGGGGTTGTGGGAGAGTGATTTTGAAGACAGTGCAGCACAGGGCACTGTGGGCTCCCGTCAGCCATGCCAGGTCGCTCCACCATCCAGGGCCCCACACAGGTCGCACGCACATGCCACCACCCAGACCCCAGGGACTATGTGTGTGTGTGGTGGCAGGTGTGTGGCGGACCTGTATGTGGCCCTGGATGCATTGGAGCGGCGAGTTCACCTCTTAGTGCACTCGCACCAGTGGCTGGCGGGAGCCATTCAGCAGGTGGCTGCCGAGGTGGAGCGTCTGCCATGTCGGCGGCCACCCCCTGAAGGGCATCACAGGGGTCATTGATGGTGCCTGTGACGTCCACACATGTGCCCTGTGCTGCCCTGTCTTCTATCACTGGGCATGCAGGGGGAGGGTGTGGCTGATGTGGGGGTGGGGGGAGGGGTGGAGGAGGGTGTTTAGGGCGGGTGGGGGTGGCAGGGGGGGGAGGGGGGGTTTGGGGGGAGGGTGATGGGTATTGTCTTCCTCCCTACGATTGTAAATATGCCCTTTTGTTTTGTTAAATATACACAATGTTGGCTAATTTGAAATGGTCACGTGTCTCCCTTAGCAGCACACTATGGATGCCAGCATGGGATATGTGTGTGGACAGGGATGTGCAGTACAGGAAGACATGGGTATCATATGTCGACTGGCTCCACATGCAGTTTTGGGGGCTAACCATGTGTGTAGGGGTGTGATCCCAGGGTGGCGCATGAGATGTTGCAATGTAGCGGGCGTCCCGGGGACATCCATGTCACAGGGATGGGCGTAGGGTAACCAAATGTGTTTGCGGAAATCAGCAGCTGACATACGCATGCCACCCATGTCTGCCTGTGCCACATGCATGCCTGGGGGGGGGGGCAGGCATGTAATCAATGTTGCAGGCAGGGGCAATGGTCACACATATGCACCCAATGTTGGGGGTATGAGGGGGTGGACACGGTGATGGATCAGAACACTGAACATGAAACCTCAGAACATTCCCCCTGTCGCAACATGGGTGTCTGTGTAAACCACCCCGCTGCAGCCCAGGGGCAGTGAACACACACTGTGCAGGTCACACATGGCATGTGCTGGCATCTGTGCAGTAATACCTGGCAGTGCAAACAACCCACCAGCGAGGGGCCTGGGTGCAGGTCATATGGTCAGGGACATGACATGCATTTGCACACTGCATAGGGGACCACAGGGACACAAATTGGAAACACACGTTGCATGTAGTGTATGACAGCTCTTTAATGTCACAAGAATTACCGACGGCATGGCCGCCCACGCCTGCCACGTGGCAAACCCCCCCCCCCCCACGGTGCTACACCCTCTTCCGGTGCCTGTGGTGGTGGTGGTGGTGCCGGTGCTGCCTGCCGCATGACAGCCAGCATGCCCTCCAGGGCCTCACACATCCTGGTGAAGGGCATGGCTCTGACCTCCTCCCGGAATTGGCGCAGCTCCCCCCGGACCTGCCTCAGCTCCCTGGTGTTCTCCACCACCGCACTGTAGATCTGTTCGAGCGCCTGATGATTGCCTGTGGGTGGGACACAGGGTGGTCTGTGAGATACCTCTCCAGTAATCAACCGTCACACACAAACATGTCACGCATATCCCACAAGATCGTTATTGTGATATGGCAGACTCTAGTAGACACATGGATAGGGGTAAGAGACATCATTCTCACAGTAGTATAAGTCATAGACATGCACAGGACACAGTCCAGTAGTTTGATGTGGAAGGCAAACACAAAGATCCATAGGCTGCGCTGACACACCCACGTACTGCAGACATAGCAACAGGCTTGGGCACAGATAGCAAACACATGTCCATCGTGTACGGGAGGTGGAGCATGAACCAGGGACATCAACCACAGCTGGAGAGCAGCAGTGGCGATCAGAGGAAGGTCGAGGAAAGCCAGCCCAAGTGGGGGCACAGTTTGAGGGATAAACGCAGCTTGGACAGGTTACAGGAGATGCGCTATTGACTCATAGGGATGGAGTGGTAGCACAAGGATATCAACCCTTACGTGCACAAGTGCACTGCTGCTTCACGTGTCTGATGGCAGAGGGGTTCACATACACCTTGTGTAAAACAGAGGAGGGGTTGGGTACCAGTACGTGTACATCTTGGTAAACATATGGAGGGTTTGGACAGAGCAGGGGGAGCAACAGAGGGTGAAACAGAGGTGGACAGACCCCAGGAACCCACGGACAGGGTTATGCTGAGGAATCCACAGCAGGTGGTACCCCCTGGGGAAGGGCGGTGATACCCAGAGCTGGGGGGGTGTTTCCCTGATTCAGGTTGGCAGCAGGGGTGGCAGCTGGGAGGTGGCGAGTCTTTCAAAACACAACAGAGGTCATTAGCTGACCTGTGTGATCGTGTGGGTGAGTCCCAACCTATGCAATCGGGGGACTCATTGTCAGAGCTACAGGAAGGGGACATGTTGATGGCCTTGTCTGTATGCCAAGCAGTCGATCTTAGTTGTTGACGTACAGGCAGCCTTGAGGGACCTGTTTCTCCCCCAATCCATCTTTACATGATCTATGATCCTGTCACCTCTGTAAATCCTTGTATATGGGTGTATTAACACATTTTGACTGCTCATTTCATATCCTATGATTGCTTTTCACCTGGAGATGCAGACTGGAGGGAATGGAGGCTGTGTGACGTTACATGACAGAAGATGCTTAGGTTTGTTTATGTCTGATCTGATTGTCCAATGACTATGGGACAGGGGGCATTCTGTTGTCTGCGAGAAGGCTGGGCATCTGCGATGAAGCAGACTGTAGCAAGGGCAATGCTTGTTTCTATTTTTTGTCTGACAACGTGCTGGACCTTAAACAACATTCCTCTTCTGTCTGCATCTGTAGGTGGTAACTGGCCCTAGGCTGTTCTGGTGTGTGTCACATTAACATCATCTGTTAATGTGACACACATTAACAGATGATGCTCCACTACATCCCGTCTACGTGAACCATACATGTAACAGCTGTGGAAGGAATGTTGCCACATCCACCACACACACACCAACCAGAGACTAGTGGTTTGTGCGTTGTGGTTGTGACAGTCTGTTGTCACCCACCTTCGGCATCGCGCCATGCTGATGCGCTGTGTGCCCTCAGCTCGCCCATCATGACACCCATGTCCGTTGGATCTGCGCCTGGTTCCTGCCTGACCCCCATTGCTGGGCTGGCTGCAGCCCCCACTGTTGGGCCGGTGGCGATGGGTGGCTCCGTGGTTTCTTCGCCCCCACTTGTGCTGCCCCAAGACACAGCAGCCTCGGGCTCCTCAACACTCTGAGGCACAGCCAGGTCCACCTCCTCCTCCTCCTCCTCCTGGGCCCCCATCGTACTGTAGTCACCTGCATTGTGAACAGAGACAGCACACATATGTTTAAACACTCCACCTATGTATACATGTGTGCTACAGACACCACAGACATGATGGGGGGGCCCTGCATGTGTGCTGCATACAGGACCCACTACACCCTCCCATACCTGTCTGTCCCCACCATGTACCTATCCCGGGGGCACATTTGTGTGCTGTACCCCTGCACACCTTGTTTGGTTGCCATGTTCCTGTTCCTGGTCCCATTCCACATGTAGCCCCCATCCCATCCCTTTCCCCATCTGCCCCAAATATGTCCACACACACCTGCTAATACCCCACCCTTACACCTGTTTTTGCCATCCCCTGTATGACTGTACGGGCTTTTGATCAGGGCATATTATGTTCAGACATACTATCTTCTCAGTGCTACATGTGTTTGGCAGTGACCCACTATGCAGCGGACTACGACTATCCATCACCTCTGGGCCACTGCCAAGTACATGCAGCACTGTGCAGATAGTATGTCACACAAACATGCCCTGATCAATGGCCCTCACAATCATACAGGGGATGGCAATCACAGGTGTGGGGGTAGGGTAGTGGCTGGTGTGCGTGGACCTTTTTGGGACAGATGGGGAGAGGGATGGGATGAGGGACACATGTTGAATGTGGCCCCGGAACATGGCAACAAAACAGGGTGTGCAGGGGTACATCACACACATGTGCCACCAGGATAGGTACATGGTGGGGCTTGGGTGACAGGTATGAGAGGGTCTTTGCAGATGGCTGATGTCTACACAATGGGAATTTCAGGCATGGCCTGGGAGCTGAAAGGTAGCAATTATACCTGCCTGCGGATGTGCCGTGTCGAGGACCTCAGGCAGACCACAGAGGTAGATAGGCCTCAATCGTGCCACCAGCTCCTGTTCCAGGGACGTGAGGGATGGTGTGAAGGGGCCACCGCCACCTGTGCCCAGAGCATGTTGGCGCTCGGCGGCCATGTGCTGCCTCACCCCTCTTTTGATATCAGAAAGCCTTTTTTTGAGGCTTTCTACGTCTCAGGGGGGGGGCCCTGCCTCGGCCAATGCGCCACGTACCTCCTCCCACACTGCCATCCTGGTGGCCACAGTTGTGCGGCTACTGAGCTGCCCAAATAGTAAATCATAGTTTTCTATGACCCCTGACAGGAGGATGTGGTTCTCCCTATCGGTGAACCTTACGGCCCTCCTCCTCTGTGGGCCAGGCACCGGTATCCTCTTCCTCTTGGCCGTGTGGCTGCACTGTGCAGCCTGTGGCCCACCAGATGGGCCTGCCTCTGCCTCCATAGGCCCTGCAGTCCCTGCCCTGGGTGTCTCCACAGCAACAGGTGGGCCCACCTCCTCCACCCCCTCACCCTCACCCTCCCTCTCCATCTCCCTCTTCATCACCCTCTCCTCTAACCGCACCCCTCCTCACCTCACCTCACCTCACCTCACCCCCTTCTCCCTCACCTGCTCCTTGCCTACCCTCACCTACACACACCACAACACAGACCACACAACACAGACCACACTACAAACCACAATACAGACTACACTACCAACCAAAATACAGGGCACACTACACACCACAATACAAAATACAAAATACAAAACACAAAATACAAAACACACTACCTCCACTACTCCCACCACAGCCTCTCTCTACCTCTCTGTCTACCTCTCTGTCTACCTCGAACTCCTCAAACAACCCTCAACGTGGACCAGGTGTGCAGGCATATTTATAGGGTTTTTTTACGTTGCGTCCATTGCGCATGCGCAGTTGTGCGAGCGCGGTGCTTGTGCGCCGCACGCATGCGTGACTCTGTGCATGGGCGTCTGTCTGTGCGCGGCGAGCATGTGCAACAGTTTGCGCATGGGCGTTTCCGTGCGTGTATCCACACGCACATGCGAGGTGAGTTGCACATGCGTGGGACGCACACACAACCGCCCATGCGCAAACAGTTGCACAGGCGTGCCGTGCTCGCACTACTGCACATGCGCAATGAGTTGCACATGCGCACTGCGCACACACATGATGCCCATGCGCAAAAAGTTGCACATGCGCGCCGCACACAGACAGATGCCCATGCGCAAAGTGTTGTGCATGCGCGAGGCACACACGCGCCGAACTCGCACAACTGTGCATGCGCAACGGCTGCAACGTAGCAAATATGTATATATCTGCCTGCACACCTGGTCCACGTTGAGGGTTGTAGGCGAGGGAGAGTAGGTGTGTGTTTGCAGAGAGGAAGGGAGAGAGTCAAAGCATGTGTTGGTGTTGATTGTATTGGTGTTGGTTGTATTGTGTTGTATTGTGTGTGTATTGTCTTGTGTGGTTTGTAAGGTGTACACTGTTTAGGGAGGTTCGTGTGTGTGTTTGAGTGTGTTTGTGTAGCCGGACGGGAGGAGTTTATGGCGGCTATTTATGTTACTGCATGTGCCCTGAGACGTGGGCAGATGTTGCGGTTGCAGGACAGGGGAGATGGTGTCCATGGGGCTGAGGCACAGGGCATGGGTGTAGTCCTGCAGCAAATCAGACCTGCAGCTGTGCGGGCAGTCCAGACAGGTGCTGTGCATGCACGGCGCAGAAGGCGTGCTGAGGTGCAGGCTCAGCAGCCTCGCCTCTACAGGCCCAGGGCCCAGCTCCAGGGCATGCGTGAGGACCAGGTCATCTCTCTGTACCGACTGAGCACAAGGGCTATTAGGGAGCTCTATGAGGATCTAAGACCTAACCTCGAGCCCCTGACTGATCGGTCCCATGCCATACCAGGTTTAGTCAAGCTCCTTGCTGCCTTACATTTTTTTGCCTCTGGCTGTTTCCAGTCATCTGTGGCCGCAGTGGGTGGCATGAGCCGCCCCACCTTCTCACGCTGTCTCCACCAAGTACTGCGTGCCATGGTCAGCTGGGTGGGGAATTACATAGCCCTTCCCCACACTAGGCAACAGTGGGGGACCCTGAACCAGGCCTTTGAGGCATTAGCCGGGATACCACACGTGATGGGAGCTATTGATTGCACACATGTTGCCCTGGTCCCGCCTAGAGACAGGGAGGTAGCATTCTGCAACTGCAAACACTACCATTCCCTGAATGTTCAGGTTGTATGTGATGCTAATCTGCATATTCTGAATGTGGTCCCTAGGTTTGCAGGGTCCACCCATGACTCCTATATCCTGCATCACTCGGCACTATTCAGACAATTTGAGGCAGGCCGGTATGCGGACTGTATATTGCTGGGTGAGTATTTCAAGATTAGTTATTTATTTATGTCTTTATATATTTATGTAACTTCTCTTATGTAGCACCCTGTTTGTTATCAGTGCAGTTTACAGATAAGAAAAGTTAGACAGACAGAGGACTGTTCTGAGTTTACATTGTTACAGGAGTATAAACGTAGGGTAACAGGGAAACTAATTGAAATAAGACCATCAGGATTATAACATTATATGATCATAACCTGCACATGGTGTTCATGTGACTACGCACGTGTGCATATGTCTGTCCTGGTGGTGGATCCCTCCTAGTGTGTGTGTGTGCCAACTGCCCACATGTGATGGGGGGGGGGGGTTGGTGCCCTTCACATCCACCTGTGATGCCGTTTAATTTTCTGCTAGCTTTTGTATGTTATGTAACGTTTATGTTATTGCCAATTCATACAACTAACCCTTGTCATGTGTGTCTTAGGTTCACACACTCACTCAGTACTGTACTCACCCAGGAAGCACTAGATAACACGAGGAGGGGTCTAGCTAAATCTGATGGATGTTCTGGACCTTTCCAGCTGGGAGGACATGTTTGCATATTGTCATGATGTGGGTATCAATAAAGATGAGAACTTGAAAAGAAACCCTGTTTCTTTTAGGAATCTAGATGTGCAGTTACCTCCAGGCACAGCTAGAGGGAGCAGGAATGAACATACAGGAGCTAATGAGCCTAAGAGGGCTAATGATTTGCACCTGGGAATGACCTCGGAACTCTTGAAGGAAAGATTCCTTTATAAGCCAGAGCTGAATGCCAGCAAGGCAGAGAAGGAGGGGAAGAAAGGAGCAGAGAAGGAGAAGGACAGAGGAACGGCTTCACAAGGAGGAACAGCTCTATTAAGAGGATCAGCTCCAAGAGAAGGAGTAAGTGAAAGAATCCTATGTGAGCAAGCCCAAAGGAACAGAGTTCACAAGGGTGAAGTTCAGAAGGGCCAGGCTAAGCGTGCAGCTGTTCAACGGGAGTTTGTTAGAGCCAGCACTGAAGCTAGAGTGTGTGCCACTCCCTGTTCTCATAGTGTTCCTGACTCAAGAGCAGAGAGACATAAGCAAAGAACCAGAGGGAACGGTTTGGAGGAAAGCTTGCAGTCTCTGGGAAATACTAACCAAGTTTTACCAGGCAAGAAAGGAAAAGCACTGTCTGACAAAGCTAAGTTCTTACCAAAGGAGAAAAGGGAATCCAGGTTTTACCAAACTGCCAGAAAGCACTGCCTTGCCTAAAGCTTACAGGCAGAGAACCTGTTACAGGAGGAAAGTTTCTGAAAGAGAAAACTCCAGGGATTCAAACCAGCCAAACTTCAGGTATGAACGCTTTATTGATGATACTAAATGCTTGAGTCCTAAAGGCCCTGTTAAGACAAATGCTCACTCTGTAAAGAAGAAGAAACCAGAGTGGTTTCAGAAAATCCCTAAAGCACTTAGAACACAGTGGTATTGGAGACAAGACCCTGGAGACATTGCACACAGACCTGTATCAGACAGGGACAGTGATTATTCCCATGATGAATATAGTAATGAAGAATCCAGGGAGACAGAATGTGTAAATACTGTTCCCCTTCCTCAACCTGAACAGATGGACTGTGATTTGTGCATGGCCTCGTGCCAGGAGTCTGTAGCCACTGTGTAACCTAGAAGAAGCTTGTAGAATTCTTATGGTTGGAATGAACTGAATTCCTCTGAGCAAGCCTTGCATTAATTGTGAAGTTTAACAATTAAGCAGCTGATTTAAATGCTGGTACCTTTTGAAACAAAGGACTTTCTGTTTATCAATGTCTTATTTTGAACCCTTGCACTGACGGGGAATAAAAGCCTTGTTTCCCTACACTGGGTTTCGTTAATGAGTTCTCTTAGGAAGCTGGAATAAGTAAGAACATTTTCTATGTCAAATGAACCTTACATTCCCTTTGGCTGCCTAAAATAATCTTTGCTGTGGAGCATCCCATAATTCTTATGGCGTAGACGGGGCGCCCCACGACAATTGGCGTAGTTGTTTGGATTTGGATATAATCCTAAGACATACTGAGAAGAAATAGAAAATTACCAGTATTCAGCTTGAAAAAAAAAAAAAAAGAAAACCCGGACTGGAGGTAAAAGAAAACCCGGACCGGAAGTAAATGAAAACCCGGACCAGAGGTGAAAGAAAACCCGGACCGGAAGTGAAGAAACCCGACTCGGAGGAAGAAAACGTGAACCGGACTGCAGAGAAGCTGGAACGGAAGGCGAGGTTGCTGACTACGCTGGAAACTGCTACAACGCAGAGCAGCACCACCCTTGCTGAGAGTTCGAGTCTACATTTCTACCAGGTAACAGGTAGAAGGGCATAACTTGTGTCGATACAAGTAAAAGTTTAAAGGGAAAATTTGGAAAAAAAAAAAAAAGGAGAAGTATAGGTCTGATTTTGTGCAGCCACACTTGGGGTTTTTTTTGTTTCTCTTTTCTTTCTAGGGTATCTCATCGCGATGGAGCAGCGGGAGATGTTTAGTTGGATGGCGGCACAATTCAGCAAGCAGGCGGAACTGGCTGTGCAAACCCAGCAGCATGCAATCCTGGCAATGCAGGAGCAACAAAGGCCAGTCCTGCAGATGCTGAAAACTTGGATGAGCCATCAACAGAAGACACAGGAAACCGCTGGACTTCTGAAGCAGAGCTCAGGACTGGGCAGCTGTCCAGTGGGACTGGGGTCCTACGAGACTCTAACTTTGGGGAAGTTGGGAGTAAATGATGACCCAGATGACTTCCTGGACTCTTTTGAAAGAATAGCTCTTTCCGTGGGTTGGCCGGAAGAGCAGTGGCCCATTAGATTGGCAGTTTCCCTCACTGGAGAGGCACTGTCAGCCTATAGGGCAATGCCCGCTTCGTTAGCAAACATTGGGGAGGTAGCAAAGATGGCAGTAGCGACATTTAAGCAGCCATCAGTAAATCTCTCACAGTTTAAGACACAAAATGAAAAAAATGTTAGGAATGTAGAGAAAAGTCATTCCAAAAGATGTTTTGGCTGTGGAAAGTTGGGTCATGTATTGAATGAGTGCCGAGTACGTACTGCTCTCATGGGAGAGAACAGACACCTATTATCAGAAGGATTTGTACTTGATGTCACTGTACAAGGAGTAGCTGCCAAAGCTCTACTTGACTCTGGCACGGACCAGACAATGATTTCGCGCAAGCTCTGGTCCATTATCCAAGAGCAAGCTGTGTCCGTCCCAAGTCAACCAGAGGGCAGAGTCAAGATAAAATGTGTGCATGGCGCTGCCACCTTTTTTCCTGTGTACAAATTACTGGTCAGAGGTTTGGGAATAGAAAAAAATATGTCAATAGCTGTAGTGCCCAAATTACCTAAGGAGCTAGTCTTAGGTAGGGATTGGCCACAGTTTGAAAGAGGCCTAGAGAAGGGTCTAAACCCCAGAGAAGTTTTCGTCTCCACTCGCAAACAGACGAGTGATTCAGAGAAACCTTCATGCTCTAGGGAAGAAAGTTTAGTTGATCTCCCATCCCATGATGATCTAGTAAACACTCCTTCAGGGACAGATAGAAAGACTAAAGCCAAAAAGCGCAAAGAAAGAAAAGAACGTTCTCAAGGCAGAGCAGATTTGGAGGCAGGTGAAGAACTACCCTGGATTCCTGCAGAGCTCGTAGAGAGGTTTCCTTCATTTGCAGCAGAGAAACGAGATGACCCTGCGCTGGCACGCGCATTGGAATATGCTCAAACGGAGAGAAATATTTTTCCGAGATTCATAAAGGAAGAAGGACACCTATACAGAGAAAGTATAGAAAGTTTAAGAAGCCGATTAAGACGGACTTCACGTTTTGCTGAAGAAAAGCTGAAGGTCAGTCATCAAAAACAAAAACAGTACTACGATAAAGATACCAAGCCTTGACATTTAACCGCTGGTGAGAAGGTAATCGTTTTGATATCAGGCCCCACTCCGAAGTTTGAAGCCCGATGGAAAGGACCTTACGTTGTGGCCAAACCATTTGGTCCAGCATCCTACTTAATATGGGACGCAAAAGGACATGAACAAGTGTACCACATAAATGTTCTGCGACGATGGCACGAGAGGTTAGCCTTATTTTCGTCAGCACAGAAGAGGATGTCTAGAATTACGTGCTGTAATAATGATGAACATTCAGCCCGTAATATTTTAAGAGGGGGGATGTGTCATGATGTGGGTATCAATAAAGATGAGAACTTGAAAAGAAACCCTGTTTCTTTTAGGAATCTAGATGTGCAGTTACCTCCAGGCACAGCTAGAGGGAGCAGGAATGAACATACAGGAGCTAATGAGCCTAAGAGGGCTAATGATTTGCACCTGGGAATGACCTCGGAACTCTTGAAGGAAAGATTCCTTTATAAGCCAGAGCTGAATGCCAGCAAGGCAGAGAAGGAGGGGAAGAAAGGAGCAGAGAAGGAGAAGGACAGAGGAATGGCTTCACAAGGAGGAACAGCTCTATTAAGAGGATCAGCTCCAAGAGAAGGAGTAAGTGAAAGAATCCTATGTGAGCAAGCCCAAAGGAACAGAGTTCACAAGGGTGAAGTTCAGAAGGGCCAGGCTAAGCATGCAGCTGTTCAACGGGAGTTTGTTAGAGCCAGCACTGAAGCTAGAGTGTGTGCCACTCCCTGTTCTCATAGTGTTCTTGACTCAAGAGCAGAGAGGCATAAGCAAAGAACCAGAGGGAATGGTTTGGAGGAAAGCTTGCAGTCTCTGGGAAATACTAACCAAGTTTTACCAGGCAAGAAAGGAAAAGCACTGTCTGACAAAGCTAAGTTCTTACCAAAGGAGAAAAGGGAATCCACATCAGGTTTTACCAAACTGCCAGAAAGCACAGCCTTGCCTAAAGCTTACAGGCAGAGAACCTGTTACAGGAGGAAAGTTTCTGAAAGAGAAAACTCCAGGGATTCAAACCAGCCAAACCTCAGGTATGAACGCTTTATTGATGATACTAAATGCTTGAGTCCTAAAGGCCCTGTTAAGACAAATGCTCACTCTGTAAAGAAGAAGAAACCAGAGTGGTTTCAGAAAATCCCTAAAGCACTTAAAACACAGTGGTATTGGAGACAAGACCCTGGAGACATTGCACACAGACCTGTATCAGACAGGGACAGTGATTATTCCCATGATGAATATAGTAATGAAGAATCCAGGGAGATAGAATGTGTAAATACTGTTCCCCTTCCTCAACCTGAACAGATGGACTGTGATTTGTGCATGGCCTCGTGCCAGGAGTCTGTAGCCACTGTGTAACCTAGAAGAAGCTTGTAGAATTCTTATGATTGGAATGAACTGAATTCCTCTGAGCAAGCCTTGCATTAATTGTGAAGTTTAACAATTAAGCAGCTGATTTAAATGCTGGTACCTTTTGAAACAAAGGACTTTCTGTTTGTTTATCAATGTCTTATTTTGAACCCTTGCACTGACGGGTAATAAAAGCCTTGTTTCCCTACACTGGGTTTCGTTAATGAGTTCTCTTAGGAAGCTGGAATAAGTAAGAACGTTTTCTACGTCAAATGAACCTTACATTCCCTCGGCTACCTAAAATAATCTTTGCTGTGGAGCATCCCATAATTCTAATGGCATAGACGGGGTGCCCCACGACAATATGTATGGTCACGCATCTTGGCTGTGTCAAACCAGGGGAACAACACAGTATAGGGGGTGCAGTACCTTTGGCCACTGTAGATGAGCGGGACCTAGGCGTCGTTGTGTCTGCCGATCCTCATGTAGCTGACCATTATGGAAAGGTGATGGCAAAAGCTAGGGGGCTACTTGGGTGCATACAGAGAGGTATTGGTAGCAGATACACAGGAAGGTACTCTGCCTCTGTATATGTCATTGGTGCTAACTCATGTGGGGTACAGTGTGCAATTCTGTAGACCGCAGCTTCAAAAGGCTGTGAACAGGATGGAGACAGTGCAGAGGACGGCTACTGAAATGATTGGTGGTCAGCAGTATGCAGCATATGGAGACAGACTGCTCAATCTTGATATGTAGACCTTAGTGGACAGGAGGAATAGAGGTGATATGGTTTAGACTTTGCCAGACCTCCATGGCATACATGTGCTGGGTGTGAGCCTCCTTCAAATGACAGCACGTTTTTTCGTGGGTACTATGCTGACATATACTTTGAACATGTGATCAGTGGATCGGTGGTATAGTCTCACAGTGGAGGTGGTAGAGATGAGGACAGTAACTGCATTACAATACGCATGTGCCACACACAGAGGATCTCTAAAGGTATATATGGGACTGTTGTAGTCTTTGCCATGGGTGTACAGACTCGATAGGCCATGTGGTCCTTATCTGTCATCATATGTCTATTTTTCTGAACTGCATAGTTGTGCTGTCATATGTTTCTGTCAGGATGTGCTCTGCGTTTGTTTCTCACGTCTAAACATGTGTCAATTTTGGTGAACATGAGCTCCTGCATTCACATGCAACATTTCTTTCTGCAGGTGATGCAGGATATGGGTGTCGCCCCTGGCTGCTGACCCCTGTGCGTCAGCCACAGACACGTGCAGAGCGGAGGTACAATGAGGCCCATGCCTCCAGCCGCTCTGTCATAGAGCGCACCTTTGGCTTGTTGAAGAGTCGCTTCAGGTGTCTGGATAAGACAGGCGGGGCCTTACAATATAAGCCAATGACTGTGGCAGAGATAATCATAGCCTGTTGCATCCTGCACAACATTGCTCTCAGGCACGATATCCCTGCAGAGATTAATGAGGATCTGGAGGATGATCCAACGTGCCCCCCTGTACGTGCCAGTGGTGACACACGGGAGGGCACAGCGGTCAGGCGGAGGTTGATCGCAGAGATCTTCTCATGTACGTATTGCATATATTCCCACCTACATGTGTTTTTATATGTGTGTGATGGTTATAAAGGTTGATGTTTCTGTAAAGATATCATTCGGATGCCACACTGCATTGACATTTAACAGACAATCCCAACGTCACATATCAGCATGAGTGTGCGACAAACAATGTGGGCAGGGCACAACAGCAGGTGGTGGTGGATTATGTGGGTGGGTGTTCATACGCCTGTGGGAGGTTTTGGGGGTCACATTCCCAGTTAGTGGCTGGTTGTGATAGCAGCTGCTGTGCAAACACAGTTAGTTGTTTTGATGCTATGGGTGGAGCACGGTGGCAGGCATATGGTGCAGTATTCACAGTGGGAGGGCAGACCATGTTTGGGGACAGTTGTCCAGCGGGGTATGGTTATATTGTACAATTTCGAGCTGCTTGTGTGGGTGTTATGCTCCTGTCAGCTGGCTATGTGTGTCTGTTTCTTATGTGTGGCGCCACATGTCATACATAGCACAATACACATGCTCAGTACTAGTTTTTCATGATGGTATTAACTATTCATGAGGGGTGTTCATGCAACCCCCACAGTGTGCCTGAATGTATAGGTCATCACGTAGCCCTGACATGGATATGGTGAAGGATGGGGACCTGTGCAGTGTCCAGCCAGGGGGAGTATCATTGCTACACTTTGTTGTTGGAGTGTTGCATATGTACACACAAACAGAGGTGATCCGGGCCAGATCAGCAAGGTGTGGGTTACAGTAGGCAAGTTAAGCGCTGAATGTGTGGGTGGATTGTGTTTTACGAGGTTTTTCAGGGTGGACATGGCATATCTAGCTGATGCTATCTCAACATATGCCACATGCCGCTGCTACAGGCTGTGTATGTGTGTAGGGCAGGAGAGTACAGTCCACATCAACAACTACCTTGCGGACCCTAGCGAGAAAGGTTATGTCCACATACACACAGAGACTTAGGTGAGAGGTTTTTTTTTAAGGTGCACATATAGGCTATCCATGCTTTGACATTCTCACTGTCACACAGTGGGATGACATGCAGCCATCATGGTCAGGTCACAAACAGACATGGGGGTGTGGTTTTGCTGATGTGACGCAGACATTGCCATCTATTTGTGCACATCATCAGCACACAGCTGTCAATATTATTCAAGGTATGAGATGTACACATCAGGATATGTATTTGGCCAGTGGATACAGGAGGTGTGCCTGCATATTTCCGTGTGTTACAGCAATTGACAGTGGGGTAGCAGACAACATTGGGACACCAGTACACACAGAGAGGGGGCATTGGTGGCAATATGGGGGACCCGGGCTAATATTGCGACCTTAGGGTGAGGCAGAAACATGGTGGGAGCACACACCTCTATTGACCAGTGTGTACAACAACAGAGAGGTAAGGGAGGGAACAGAGAGATTACGGACACCTGTAGTTAGCCTCCGACACCTCCGTGCTGCCTCTCACATGTGAGAGATCTGTACAGTGTGATAGTGAACAGTCAGTCAGTATGTGATGTTGTGGGGTCTGACAGCTGGGGACAGGAAGGTGCAGTGTGTGTTGCACAACTAGAACATGACATATGTTTGTTTCTCTTATGTTTCCCACTGCACAGGACATACTTCGTGAGGATGCTGTTGCTGTGGTGCATTGGCACGTGACTGTACATCAGCCAAAATGCTGTGGTCCGGGGTAGGTGGATCTACAGCTACATTGTCTGTGCCTGCAGTCAGCGGGAAAGCATGTCCTCAGTGATGTGTCAAATTGGGCAGATGTTGTGGTTCACTTTTTTTCCTTACGCCTCCCTAACCCATATCTTGCTGTTGTCACACATATCCCCATGTGTTTGTGTCCAGTATGTCCTCTGCAACACTGTCTCTGGGACATGTACAACAGAGCTGCATGTGTGTGGAGGTCTTATTTTTTTTGGTGGTGGCCTACACTTGCTCCCTACCCCAACATTGTACCATCAGCCAACACCAGGGTATCACTGCATGTCACTGGGCCTTTATGTCTACAAATCTCCACTTGTGTACATACAGGCCATGTGTTACAGCTGGCACGCTGACCTTAGCATACTGTGTGGGTGCGTGTTTATGAGTTGGCTGTGTGATGATGCAGTGTTCAGGCATAGTACATTATCATGTGCTGTGAGGGGTCTATGCACCTGGGGGGCGGTGGTGACTGTGCTACCTCTACCGTAGTGCTGTTTACCTTGTGAACATTCTCGACATGTGTTGTGTGCTGTGAGCAGAACTGTGTCTTGTGTTTTGAGGGACCACTGTTGAGCAGCTTTTTTTTATCTCAGATATCGGCATAATGTGGACATGCATCAACAGTGGCTTGACATGGTGATTCTACACGTTTTGCTGACATTGTCTCCCTTCACTGTGACCTGATATGGCTGTTGAGTCGCTCAAGGGATCGATGACGTACACCTGATGCACACACAAGGTAGGTTGCACCTTTGTTATTTGGGGGATTACATCTGCCTTTACCTGTTGATGATTTGCTGTTTGTCTCATGTACATGTCATGTTGCCTCTCTGTTCACAGAAACAGATGCATATAGTGTGTAGCTGTGAGACGCCTGTGTGACATGAGCATGGACATGACCATATCCATGTGACACCCGTGTCTGCGTTTACGATTCATGATGTCACCAATATGTGGTATGTTTTGTGTTGATATCATGTCATGTTTGCCTTTACATCCCTTTCTTCTGTATTTCCTAAGGTGTGACTCTCTGCAATTTGTGCTGTTTTTGCAAGGTGTCTAACAATACAATACTTATCCTCTCCTGACACAGGGCAGAGGACATACCGGACACATCTCTTACAGTGCATCTGGCATCGCCATCACCCATCTGTTGGGGGACCCAACACCATGGAACCTTTTGTGGAGAATTGTGCCATTGGATGTTTGACCTCTGAGAGTGGGACACATGCCTGGGATGGACAGTATTACTCTTGGACTGCTGCTTTGTCCATGACAGACCTGTCCAACACACTGTTGCTGCCTTGCTCTGGCTGGGAGCCCTGCTCATTGCAGGGGACACACATGAACTTTCAAGGACTGTGGCATATTGGAATGTGACACTTGACTATGCATGCCCAGGGTTGCAAGGACAGTTTTAACCTGACCTGTTGGATTGCAGATACACTTTGCACTTTGGACGCTGTGTACTGATCCCCACGTGTGCAGCAGGGACTGACATTGTCACTGTATGTTGTACATTCCTCCACAGTTGTGTTGTTGTTGTGTTTTGGCCATGTGTGTGACATGGCACACAGGATACGCTGTCCCCCTCAGCCCCCTCTGGTGGCGGCGTAGTGGTTCCACAGGGCTGGGGAGCGCATAAGAAATAAAGGGTTTCAGGGTTGACCTGTTGTGAGGGTCAATGCGGTAGCAGGCCTCATTGTCAGCCTCAAGGTCAACTTCCTAAAAAGTAACTCTTGCCAAGTGTAGGGTAAAGAAAAGGCTTTTATTTCACCTTTGCGCATAAAGAAGTTCAAAATATGAGGTAATGAGTAACAGAACACAAACTTTGGTTGCATCAAAATGTGAATCAGCAAAAACACTCAAAATAACATGGTTATCCGTCACCAACTTAAAACATAAGGTTTCCAGTATTCTTTGCATACATGGGATTTGTTTGCCTCTTACTTAAACACATCTCCTTGTGCAATAATCACATTCCATTGGTTCTATGTCTTCAATACCCTCAGATTCCCCTGGCAGCCATTCCATTTCTACGGGGTCCGAATCTGAGGTCTCTGAAATCTCTGGGATGTTAAAACCTGGTTTTCTAAAAGCATGCCATACCGTATCCCAGTGCTGGCTTGGGAGTTTGGGGCGTCGGCTTTTAGGTATATTATAACTCCCTGGGCTTACTGCTGTTTCAGGATTAAAGGTTTGCTTCTTCCAGTCTCTGGCAGCACTAAACTTTTTCCTGTAAAACTTATCTGGTATTTCTGGTTTAAAACAGTCCTTATTATCCAGATAAAAGCTAGCCCTTTGTTTCTCTCTAGGCTTCTTGTGAAAGGCTTGAGGCCTAGTCTGGAAGTCTTTTGCTTCAGGTAATTTCCAACGATCCCAGGATATCTTTCCTGTTTTAGAATGAGGTATAATTCTTTTGAGGTAAGGCTGCTGCGGAGGGGCCTGTCTTCCACCTCCACCCCTGTGGCAGTTGGTTAGGGGCCGCGCCCTCTCAGCTATATCCTCTCTCTTAAGGCTATGAACCTTTCTTTCATCCTTCAAGTTACTTTTGTAAAAACTTTTAAAAGTACCTTTTTCCTCTTGAAGGTTTTTTCTCCAGTTAGAAGGATAAGCCTCTCCTTCCTTGGCTGTCCTTTGTATGACTGCCTCTTGCAGTTGTGTATGGCCTTCCTCTAGGCCTGCTCTTGGGCCTTCAGCTCGGCCTGCTCTCCCAGTAGCTTTGACTCCTTGAGCTCTTCTGGGTTTGTCAGTGACTTCACCTCGGTCTCTGACTCCGGCTTCTGGAGCTTCCCTTGGCACTGCTTCCTGCGCTTCCTGTGAAGGTCTCTGTCAAGCTCCTTGCCTCCTCCTGTGCTTCCCCTCTGGGTTGCTCCTTGACTGCCTCTCTGGCTTGCCCCTTGGCTGCCTCTCTGGCTGGCTCCTTGGCTGCCTTGGCTTCCTCTCTTGCAATGCTTTGTCCCTGCTTAAATCCAGAGCAGCTGCTTCTGAGTCCTGCCCATAGAGGTGTGGTTCTTCCACTTCCAGGCTTGCTCTCCTGCTCCCTCTATGTGTCCCTTCTTGTAATTGCAGGTAAATCTTGTTTTTTTCAAGATTTAAAACTTTCTTTCCTTGCGTCAGAGGGCCCGCGGTATCACAACGCTCATCTGTTTGTTTCAACACAAGCATACAGCCATGTTTGTGGCATAGGGGCAACGATGGAGCGGTCCTATTGTCTATGTCCACCTGCTCTCCACCTGGACATGATACAGGTTTTGCCACAACAACGCTTTCATGCACACCACCATCCTGGATTGATGTTTGCAATGGCCAAGGGTGTTTACGTGCATGTGTGGCATCACTGTATCAAGTTGGTATGTGGATGGTGCTTGTGCATATGACTGACTATGTTTGTGAACCACAGCATGTGGACCTATGGCTTCTGTGTGGTTCACTGTAAGATGTTTGCCCATCATTTCCATCTTCACGTGCTGGTTCTTGTGTTTGTTTACTGTACAGACGTGACAGTCTGCATGTATGTACACACCTTGCATTGCACGTCTGCACGGTCCTGTTTATCCCCTGTGGTAACGACACTCACATTGCCCCATTATATTTGGAGTGTGGCAGTGTGGGTGTCCGTTGTCCTCCTTCAATCATGCATTCCATATACCGTGCTATATGTGCCCAAACACTGTCTACCTAACAAACAGTGCAGGGGGACCTCCTTCATGATGTTATCTCTGCAGGTTTCTGCAGGTAGTTTAGTTTGTATTCTCTCTGTGTTCATGTGCCTCTGCTACCTGTTAGCATATGCTCATTGTGCTTTTGATGATTGTTTGGGTCTACATTGTTGCAGCTTTGATTCCTAGATCCGGCATTAGGTGAGAGCTGAAACATTACTTTCAGAATGTGTTTTTAACATTAAAACATTGTGACAACATATGTTGTTTTCATTTGTGTGCCTCCTGTGTTGCCATATGGATATGTTTGAGGGACAGGTGATGTGTGTTGGGTCCTCATCATGCAGCGCCTACTGTCTACATGCACTCATATGTGTGTAACACATTTGAGGCATGCAGCAGCAGGTGGGGGGTGGGGGCCTGCTGCCCAGTGCATAGCATGCACCTGATGCACATTATATCTCCTGCCCTTCATTTGTGGTCAAGCCAGTGACCTTTCTGTAGGATGTGGGTTGCTGCCCTGCTAAATGTGTTTTGGTCTTTCAGCAGGGATGCACTCACCTTGATATTATGATGGCAGTGTCTACACTATCTGTGATGAATAATCCAAATAAAGATATGTATTTGACAGACATTTGTCTCTTTTGCTGCTTGATCATGGTGACAAACATGCAATGCAATGTGTGCCTTTGAATCAGTCCTGACTCCTTGTGACCCAGAGACTCCAGGGTTTTCTTGTCAATGTCACTGGATGTAGATTGTCAGGTTTTTCTTCCAAGGTAATGGAGGGTTACGTGACTTGCCCAAGGCCACATGGAGTGCTAGTGTGAATTGAGCCCTGGTTGCTTGGTGTCCAAGCCAGTTTTCTAACCACTAGGCTACTCCTCCACTCTTTGAGCACATTGACACTTGTATCTACTGATTTGCTGGTCATGTACATGGCCCACCTGTGCTCACATCCTTGTACGGTGGCAGCTGTGTATCTGCCAGCCATTTGCCACATCACTGGGTATTACAGGTTCCCATACACACCCTCCCTTTGGGGTATTTGTTTTGCATTGTGCTCAGTGTGCTGTTTGTGGGAGTGGTTAGAGGCATGTGTTATAACTCAGTAGTTTGCAGGTTTGATCCCCACATGTGGTTTATCTTTTTCTTTTCTGTTGTGCTAACTGGACCATTAGGTACCAGCAGGTTCATCACCTCTACACACACCCTTCCCTCTCTTCACTGTACACCAAGGTGTGCCCTCTCTGCTGCCTAGCCATCAGATATTATCTGTTACATAGGTCTCTTTCTTTATGGTGTTTACATGGCAGTGCACCTGGGGGTTTTGTATTGCTGTGGTTCAGCTGGTGTGTGGTACACCTGTTTGCATGTTGAGTTCTCTCCTGTCCTGTTCCAGATTGTTACCCAGCTCCACAGAGCATCCTCTGCTGCCCTTGGGGTTTAGTTTCTTTCCTCCTTTGCATGCTGTATCCACTGCATAACATTTCATTGTGTGTGTGCATGTGTCCCAGGTCCCATTTACAGACTGGGATCTGATCTGTACACAGCAGATCTGCATGTGCATTTGGTCATGATTACGGTTGGGGGTTTGCCTGTCTTGACAGCCAGCAGGCGTCTTGTGTGATGCCCTGCACTATTTTTGTATGCAGCCTTTGCTAATGAGCTCACATTGGTGGTGTGGCCTACCGGTTTTTGCATTGCCATTTGTGGTAGTGGTCGTAGGTGTGATTCCTCTCTGTTCTCTTTGATTTGTATGCTTGTCCTGCAGAAGTAGTTTTCATTCGTATGACAGTCATATCTGTGTAGATCTGTGCTGTGAGCACATTGTACCCTCATCGGAATTGTGAACCATCCTTCTGTCCATCTTCTGTCTGCCAGCTGTGTGCCATCCTACCCTGATGTGCATGCTGCTACCCCACGTCCTGCACTCCTACACATTCCTGCATTGCAGCTCTCCCTGGTTGCCTCTCCTGTGTGTGCTCTGCATAGCACTGCTACTCCACTGTCATCCTGATATTTCACCTATCCTGCCATTTCAGGCTCCTCTGCTGCACACATCTTCCCATCCTCTGTCACACACTGTCATTATAGCATGGTACATTACCATCACTCTGTTCATAGCTACAGCTGCCCCCGATATGTTTGTCCATTTTTCTAGCTGCCACATGGGCTGGAGCTGATTTGTGTGGTCCATCAGCTCTGATCTACGTCCTTCTTTTACTTATGCATTGTCTTTCCTTTCTGCTCTGTGCAGTGTTTGGGTTACATTTGTGTTTGGCACATACCTCTCTTGCCCTTCAAATTGGGGGATCTTACTGCTCTTGGCAAATGTTTTTGGGTTCACCTATACATCCTTGGGGCATTTTATGGCACACCTTCGATTCAGGCAGCTTATGGGGTGCCTACTATGGTGCCTTGGGAGTTGACAACCTTTCAACATGGCCTCTGGGGAACATTATAACTCGCCTTTGCTGACGTGGTTGTTTATGATGTGCCTTCTGGTGCACCCTAAAAGGTGCATTAATTTATGGCACTAGGGTGGGGTTCTTTTTAGATGGCAGCACAGATTGCTGTACAGTTGCATGCAGAAAAAGGATGCACCTCAGCCAACCTTATTCATTAGGTACATTGGGGATTTGAACCCATGACCCCTGCACCATCAGTCAGTGTCTTAACCATTGTGCTACATTGCTGTTCCTCCTTGCATGTCAGCACACCTACTTAAGATTTCCATGCGTTACAATGCACAGTGCTGCCATCAGAAACAGTGCTCTGACCTTGCTGCGCCTCATACGGCCCCCTATAAAGCGCACTATAAGGAACATTCTAGGGTGCCTGGGCGGACAGTGCACTTTATAGTATGCCCTCTGGAGTGCCTTATAGGGCGGCTGATGTGGCACCTTATGTTACAGCGCTTTGAGAGTGTGTTTGCTAGCAGCACAAATTAAAACGCCTCATAATGCAATTTTACACATAACAGGTAGTGCCTCAGCCAGCCTTATTCATTGGGCACAGTGGGGGATTGAACCTATGACACCTGCACCATCAGTCATTGTCTTAACCATTGTGCTACACTGCTGTTTCTCCTTGCACATCAGCGCACCTACTTAGGATTTCCATGCGTTAAAATGCACAGTGCTGCCATCAAAAACAGTGCTCTGACCTTGCCGTGCCTCATAGGGCACCCTATATGGCGCCCTATTGGACACCCTTTAAGCAACATTGTAGGGTGCCGTGGCAGACACTGCACTTTAAAATGTGCCCTCTGGGGTACCTTATGGGGCGCCTTATGTTACCGTGCTTTGAGAGTGCATTTGCTAGTAGCAGTAATTAAAATAAAATTAAAATGCCTCAGAATGCAATATTACACATAACAGGTAATGCCTCAGCCAGCCTTATTCATTGGGCACAGTGGGGGATTGAACCCATGACCCCAGCACCATCAGTCAGTGTCTTAACCATTGTGCTATACTGCTGTTTCTCCTTGTATGTCAGTGCACCTACTTAGGATTTTCATGCGTTAAAATGCACAGTGCTGCCATCAAAAACAGTGCTCTGACCTTGCCCTGCCTCATAGGGCACCCTATATGGCGCCCTATCGGCCACCCTTTAAGCAACATTGTAGGGTGCCGTGGCAGACAGGGCACTTTAAAATGTGCCCTCTGGGGTACCTTATGTTACAGTGCTTTGAGAGTGCATTTGCTAGTAGCAGTAATTAAAATAAAATTAATATGCCTCAGAATGCAATATTACACATAACAGGTAGTGCCTCACCCAGCCTTATTTACTGGGCACAGTGGGGGATTGAACCCATGATCCCTGCACCATTGGTCAGTGTCTTAACCAGTGTACTGTGCCTCTGTTCCTGTGCTTGCAAATCAGCACGCCTGCTTATGCTTCCCACGCGCGTTTCTCATGCGCTAATGTGCACGGCGCACATTAGCGCATGATTAATCCCGGTTTGCTTTTTTCAGACTTAAACGCCCACTCCTTATATGGCATCCTGCACACTAACGCGGTGAGCACCTAACGGGGTTTTAGTAAACATACCCATTAGTTTAAAATACAATATGGGGGTCATTCTGAACAATGAATAAGCCGTCTACACGTATATGTTGGACATTTTCAGCATGTTTTCGACATCTAAACATCTAAACGTGATTCCGACAACAAAACATTTTACAAGTACAGACGAGAAAAATGGGCAATCTGGATGGGGGCATGGAGGGGAGGACAGTGGGTGTGTCAAGCCATTTAAACGTCTAAACTGTATTCTGACGATAACGTGTACGTACAACCTAGACGTCTAGGTTAGACCTGCCAAAATGTGGAATTACAGCCTATGTCAGCTAAAGTAGCACTGTATTGTAACAACACAGAAGGACACCTATGTTTAAATAAAGAATAGCTGTATCATTAAAGGATCTGGACAAGTTCCTGAAGGAAAAATCCATAACATAGACATGGGGAAAAGAACTATGTACTCTGGGGTAAGTAATATAGCATGTTGCTATTTTTCGGGGATGCTACTCTGTAAATGCGATCCAGATTGGCTACGTCTGGAAATTATAATAGGTCAAATGGACCTTTGACTGAAGAGAAACAAACTGAACCATGTGGAAGCAATAGGGGTCCAATGGTAGTCAGGAACAGAAGGCATTTTCACAGACAACAAATCTGATTGGTATATAAAAATGTCTACGTCATGCAGATAAAATTTATGCATATGACATTTTCCAAATCTAAGTGAAAACCAGTAACCTCTCTACATCTAAAATATCTTCCCATAAAAAAACTAAGCACCCACCTTTATCAAAGACCAGTACACTGTTTTACCAACTTTCTTGGGGAAATGATAAAGATTTGGGAGGCCGATCTCTAAACCAGTATTATTACAATGAGTATTTCTCAATACTGGGGTGAAAACGTCTCCCTCTCTGTCCCCCTTACTGTGAAGGTGGTTAAAAATAAGCCTGAAGATGCCTTTGGAGCCATATTCACATGTCAGAACACTCAATCGTGTTGCTTTTCCGGGGGGGGGGGGTGTCCATGCCGGAGTTACACATTTTGATGCGGTTAGGCATACAACAACGTATACGTGCAAATTCACAGAATACCGTATACCTGTGTACATCTAGATTCATGTTTATGTCCGACTCCTGCATTATAAGTGCATAGCCACTACAGTTGAAAACGTGCAACTTTTCCTGTGTGCTACACCTCTTGGATATTTTGTGAGCGTATCTTGTGCAACATATCAGCCTCTACAGCAACACTACCACTGACATGGTAGGTACAAACGGTCCCTAATGTAACTGCGATGGTATGTGTGCTGGGGCCTGTGCCCCAGATTCATGTCTGTGGTACATGTGGCCCTGTGGGAGACAGTGGTATGCATGAACCTGGGTGCAGAGGCCAGGTGCCCTGCGCAATAACCCACCATAGGGCAGGCAGGTGTGGGCATGTCGTTGTCCAGGGCAGGGACTGACTGGCTTGCATGTGGGCATGGCAGGTCCTTCCCCAACATCCCCAGCCCCATACTGTGGCCACTGTACAGGGAGTGTGAATGTTTAGCCACAACAGTTGCATGTCTGTAGGTGTTACTTAGACGTTACATAGTATATGTTTATGTTTATGTTTATGTTTATTAATCATTTGATATACCGCTCAGACCAAAAGGCATTAAAGCGGTTTACAATACTATATCATTTGAGGAAATAGGAAAGGAACGCCATTTGTATGATAGGACAGAGTAGAGGAAGACACAGTCAACAGATAAGAAGAAGAACAAGAACAGCAAGTTACGGAGGGGCGGAGCCTGATGTCCAGCGGGATGGTCGCATAACGCTGAGGCTCCCGAGAGGCCTACTCAGAATCCTGAATTAACACCGTACATACTTGGAACTTCTACTCTGATCTTGCCGGGGCTCATCGGTGAGATGGCGGGGACCAAACCCACGCGCCTGGAATTTGGATCTCCAGCGGCTTCTCACGGCAAACGTTCCAAAACTGAACCCCCGTCCCCGCAGAAGGGGCTGGCCTTGCGCGAGGGCCCCGAAATGCAGCAGGAAATCCTTGCAGAGATTAGAGGGGTCAAAAACCTCGTGCAGTCAAACGGTGAAGCACTCCGAGTGCTGCGGGAAGATCTTGGTGTGCTGCAAAGCAAGCTAGAAGGGCTTTCTTCGCGTCAGGACAAAATGGAGAGCATATTGGACTCCCATGCGGCCCGGTTGTCCAAACTCGACAAAGTTGAACGTCAGGTGCGGGCCTTGCAGAAAGAAGTGGAAGATGGCAATAATAGAGCGCGCCGCAACAACATACGACTCGTGGGCATACCGGAGGGAGCGGAATCGGGAGACATGAAAGAGTTTTTATGCAAAATCCTCCCTTCCCTGCTCCAAATCACCTTTACCAAAGATTTGGAGATCGATCGCGCTCATCGTGTACCCACAAGCATAACGCTCAACAGGAAGACCCCGCGGCCTATCATTTTTCGACTTTTGAGATATCAACACGTGGAGCAAATTCTAAGTGCCTCTCGGGCAAAGGGCCATATGGAGTTTGAGAGCCACAAGATCTCCTTCTATCCTGACTTGGCTAAACCCACGGTTGACCTCCGAAAGCGCTTTCTGGAATTCCGGCCAAGGCTTCAACAACTACAAGCACGCTATGGCCTGATGTACCCGGCCAAGCTCCGAGTCACGCTTCACAATCAGACAAGAACATTTGAGGACCCTGATCTACTAGCGGAGTTTTTGGATTCCAAAGAAGCCGACTTGATGCGCTGACTTCCAGAATATTCCTGCAAGTATTCTCATATCCGCTGTACCTGCCATATTGGATCTGCCGCAGCCCAGCAAAGAGTCTGGCGAGGGCAGTTTGTTTGCCTTACTTTTGATGATATCTGTGACCCGACTCCATCTACCCACAGTAGCCTCGATGAGTATCAGAGACAGTGTTAATTATGGACTCTGGTGTTTCTTTTCTTTTTTTCTCATGTCTTTCTATTTCCTCTCTAGGGCCTCCTCCCGCAGACATATGGTTGCCATATTCTTTGGGGGTTTTGCTTCTTCTCTAAGATACAATGGTACATACTTTTCAATATGGGGTGTATTAGCCAGCATACTCGGTGATTATGTCATTGTTGCACAGATTCTGATTATGTTGTATGTTTTCAAGCGCCCTTACCTAAAATGTCTATTACCGATTGATGGCACCATGTAAGATTTTCTCATTGAACGTAAAAGGAATCAATAATCCGATAAAACGGAAGAAAATCCTAAGCTACCTAAGTCAGGAAGCTGCGGATCTGATTTTTCTCCAAGAAACGCATTTAAATTCGAAGGAAACTCTTAAACTCAATATTAAACCTTACATGGTGGCCGCCTATTCCCCAGCCGTTTCTAAGAAATGTGGGGTTGCCATACTGGTTAGGAAATCTTTGCATGCTACTATTATTGCGACTAGCTCAGATACAGAAGGTAGATGGTCCAGAGTTCACCTCATGATAGGTAGCCTTGAAGTTACATGTATATGCCTTTACGCTCCTAATGTGGATGACCCTGCCTTTTTTGCTACCATTGCTCAGGTTGCGCAGGCCTCTGCTAATACTTCATTGATAATTGGGGGGGACTTCAATCTAGTCCTTGATCCCCTGATTGACAAACAGCCGCCTAGGACAAGTGGTCCCCCCAAGAGTCACACCACGCTTACCTCCCTGATCAAAGATCTTGCTTTAGTTGATCTATGGAGGTTACTACACCCCAATGAGCTTGACTTCACCTTCTTCTCTTCCCCTCACAAATCCCAGTCTCGCATAGACTTCTTTCTAATATCAAAACTGTTAGTTCCTCAGGTGGACACTGCAAAGATTCACTCCCAACATATTTCAGATCATGCTGCTATTTCCTTTCAATTACACACTACTGCACCCCAAGGGAATTCGGGGGCCTGGTTCTTTGATAGAGCCCTGTTAACTCAGCCAGAGTTCCAGTTAGAAATTCGAGCAGCCATACAGGATTACTTCCATTTTAATCTACCCCAGGATACTGCGAATTGGGCTTGGTGGGAGGGCTTCAAAGCGGTCATTCGAGCAACGATCACTAGCTATCAAATCCGCCTGCGGAAACAACGCAAACAGCAGCTACTCATACTAGACCAACAAATAAAAGCAGGCGAACGAGTTCTAACTTCACGTACTGATCCATGTGTATTAATTCGATTACAGCGTCTCCGTTTTCAATATAATTCAATCCTCTCAACTGCAGCTTCTAAGAGTATTGAGCTTCAGCGAGGGACATATTATCGTGAAAATAACCGAGCCGGTCGACTCTTAGCCAACGCCTTGAAAGGTCAAAAAGAAGCCAAACGCGTAGCGGCCCTTCGAGCTCCACAGGGAGGGGGCATAGTGACCACAGACTCCGACATTGTAGAACTCTTTCGGGATTTCTATACCCGCCTATATCAATCTGAATGTGAGTTCTCGTCAGAGACATTCGAGCGATTGCTTTCTGGCATTCAGCGGCCGACCCTCTCTGAAGATGATAGGGATGCGATGGATGAACCCTTCTCTACTTCAGAGATCCAATCTGCCCTAAAACGAACAGCCTCGGGCCGTGCCGTAGGGCCCGATGGTCTCCCGACCGAATTCTACAGAACGTTCAGTGCAGATTTAGTTCCCTATTTAAAACTCTATTTTACTGCCCTTGCGGTAGATACATCCTCTTTGGGATCCTTTTCTGCAGCTAATGTGGTAGTATTTGAGAAAGAAGGCAGAGACCCGCTGCTAACCGCCAACTACCGTCCAATCTCCCTACTTAATGCCGATTATAAGATCTTCGCAACGATCTTGGCCACCCGGCTATCTGACAGGATGGCCACCCTAATTCACCCCGACCAATGCGGTTTTATACCCGGCAGATCAACTGCTGACAATGCTCGGACCTTGTGCCATGTGCTATCCAGTGCTGCCAATCTAGATCATCCATGGGTGGGTCTTTCCCTGGATGCCGAAAAAGCCTTTGATCGCCTAGAATGGCCCTTCTTATTTGCAGTTCTCCGATGGTATGGCTTTGGGGAGGGCTTCCTCCGATATCTCCAAGTCATGTATACTCAACCCGTCGTCAGTATTTGTGTAAATGCCATCAAGTCTCAGCCATTTAATCTCCAAAGAGGCACGCGTCAAGGTTGCCCCCTATCACCAATGCTCTTTGATCTAGCTCTTGAACCCCTAGCCCTCCTTATTAGACAGTCCGCACGTATTCGAGGTGTCCCCTTCAGTCATAGGGAGATTAAACTCTCTGCATATGCAGATGACCTTATGCTTTTCGTATCCCTCGATTCGGTTCCAGCTGTCTTGGATCTGATTGACGGATACTCACAATTATCGGGCTATAAAATTAACTGGACCAAATCTGTAGCATTCCCACTGAACCGCTGGGTACATGAGGCTGACATGCAGGCCTTTCCCTTCCTTTGGCAATCCCGCATGGTGAAGTATCTCGGGGTCCATTACTGTTCTCCTTTAGAAGACACTATCAGTTTTAATGCCAAAGAGGTAGTCTCCAAAGTCCGTGAGCTCACAAATCGTTGGTCTCCCTTATCTCTTACATGGTGGGGCCGCCTAGAAACTGTAAAAATGATGATAGTCCCCAAAGTGAACTACATTTTAGAAATGCTGCCATGCTTACTCCCGCTACATACTTATAAAGATATTGAGGGCCTTCTCGTCCGTTATCTCTGGCAGGGCAAGCCACCAAGGATAGCTAAACAAAAACTACAGTCTGCAAAGGAAAGAGGGGGTACCAGATTTCCTGATTTTCTTAGATATCATCAAGCCTTCCTACTTAAGCAAGGTGCCCGATGGCTAGATGCCTCAACAGACAGCAGACCAGTTTGGCTTGACATAGAAGAGGAGCTTAGTAGCCCAATTCCGTTGACCCATCTCCCCGGTATGTCCTATCAAGTAGACACCCGCCATCCACCAATGATTGTCGATACTCTTGCGGCCTTTAACACTCTCATTCTATCACTGGGCCCGAACGTATGTCCTCAGGATGGACTCCCGCTATGGAATAACCCCAGAATTCAAGTCCTAAATAGAACGATAGCATGGAAACCCTGGTACTCAAGGGGGATCTGGACACCCCAACAGCTTTTCTCTGCAGCTCGTTGGAAAACCTTTTCTGATTTACAAAAGGAATTTGCGTTACCAGCGAAACACTACTTTCAATTGATGCAGCTTCAACACTGCCTCAAAAGTGCTCGAATCATGCCGCCCTCTGCCCCTACTGAGGACGGGCTATTAAAGATAGTTCACTCTATTAGTAGTACACATGGGGTAGCCTCTAACTTTTATAAAATATTATGTCAGGGTACAGACACGGCCACTTTTAGAGCCCAACAAGCCTGGGAGCGCGAACTGCAAACCACTTTAACCCCTGTGCAATGGAGCGTTTTCTGGAGCAAAGTAGTGCGGGTTTCCCGGTCTGCCTCTGTTACCCAAACTCTCTTCTTTTTTGCACACAGATGCTTTTATACCCCAGAAAAAATAGCCAAATGGAACACAACTGCTAGGGACCAGTGTTGGTCTTGCCATACTGCTGTGGGAACCTTCGCTCATGTTATTTATGAATGTCCTCAACTACAGGTTTATTGGGGGCGGGTTTGGGGTTGTATTCAATTTATCTTACACCTTCACGAACCTCTCTCTTGGAAGATCGTGGGACTCCGCTCTGTGGCGGAGGTCCCCTCTCTTCCTAAGAAAGGTCGCTTTCTCCTTGATTTCATGCTGGGTATAGCCATATGCTTAATCACGAGGAATTGGAAGGATAGCTCTCGACTTACTGTCAATGAATGGTGGAACCTCGTCTGCTTATATAGTAAATATGAGCAGATACCTCGGAGAGCTATTCCCCATGCCCAAACTCACTCTTGCTTGTCTAAATGGCAGATGCTTAATGATTATGTACAATCTGCTCATTGTTCCAACATGCCTGTATAATGTGCACTCATCATGTTTCAGATCACCGTTAGGTTTTGTAACACAATAATGTAAGTACACGCCCGCTTCGGGAATGATTAGTTTTCTAGAGAAGAAGCAGGGGGGAGGGGGGTGGCAGGGGTTTACTTTGGTGTATGTATTACACTTTATGTATCTGTCTTTTAGCTGTATGTCTTCCTTTTCCTTTGTTGTTATAAAACGAAAATAAAGAATTAAAAAAAAAAAAGAACAGCAAGTTACTGCAAATGCAGGCAGCATGATCCAGTCCATGATATTAATGTATATCGCCACAGTCCAACGCCTAAGGGCCACGCCAAAGGGCCCTCTGGCGAGGCCCTCAGGCGCGGGCCTGCAAGGCACGGGCGCGCCCCCGCAGCGTCGGTTTTACAGCCATTGTTACTGGCTGATTGGCTGGCCTGAGGAAGGAAGGGGGAACTCCCGCTCTCAACCCCATCGGGATCGCTGTTGTCCTGCGCGCCCCCGATGATGGCAGATAAAGGCCAGTATGATCGATCTGGTCTGCCCAGCTAGGTGGCAAGAGTAGGTGCGCCTGCCACTCTGTGTAGGTCACTCCTATTGAGATATGAGATGGTAATGTGTATTTTGATGTTATCCTGCTGCTATAAAGGGATCCACTGTGTCTGATCCATGCCAATTTGAGTTCTGTCACTGTATTTGCCCCCACCACTTCCATCGGGAGGGCATTCCAAGCATCCACCACCCTTTCAGTGAAAAAGTATTTCCTGCCATTGTCTTTCAGCTTACCCCCTTGCAGCTTAACATAAGAACATAAGATATGCCATACTGGGTCAGACCAAGGTCCATCAAGCCCAGTATTCTGTTTCCAACAGTGGCCAATCTAGGTCAGACGTACCTAGCAGTTTCCCCAAAAGACACAGGTTCCACAATGCTTGTACTGGGCCAAGCATTGATATCCTGGGTCCCTTATTAATAATGGTTTATGGACCTTTCCTCCATGAACTTGTCCAAACCTTTTTTAAACCGAGTTACACTAACAGCCTTTACTACATCCTCCGCTAACAAATTCCAGAGTTTGATTACACATTGAGTGAAAATAATATTTTCTTTTATTAGTCTTAAATAGTTTACCCTGTAGCTTCATTGCATGTCCCCTAGTCTTTCATGTTATGCCCTCTAGTTTTACAGCTTCCCCATCTTTGGAAGAGGTTTGTTTGTTCATTACTACTCTGTAAGTATATAAAGATCTGAATCATATCTCCCCTGTCTCTCCTCTCTGCCAGAATGTACATATTTAGGTCTTTAAGTCTCTTCTCATAGGTCTTCTGACACATAGGCTTTGAATCATTTCGGCTCCGTACTCTGAACCGCTTCCAGCCTTTTCATATCCTTTGCGAAATGTGGTCTCCAAAACTGAACACAATATTCCAAGTGAGGCCTCACCAGCAACTTGTACAGTAGAATGAGTACCTGTACCTTTCCACTGGTAAGTCCTCTCTATATGCAACACAGCATCCTTCTGACTGTTGTCACTGCCTTGTCACACTGTTTCAGCACCTTGAGATTTATTTATTTATTTATTTATTTACAGTCTCTTATATACCGCACTATTCAGCATCAGCGCGGTTTACATGGAACAAAAATGCTCAGTACAATTAACACGTATGAGTTTACAGATAACAGGGCAAATAACTTGGATAACAGGGGTAAACTATTTACAAATCTTGCTACATAGAGTCATATGAACATGAATTCCATAGAAACATATGCACCACTAAGGGTTAGAGTATCTTTCTTGGCATATTGTTGGGAAACCATATATTTGCTTAGCGGATTGCATCTCCGGTCTCAATGGGGTGGGGTTGGGTTCTATGAGGTACTTATTGAAAAGGTGGAATTTGAGGGCTTTCCTAAACTGTGTAAGACTCTTAATAGCCCGGATATCTGGAGGTAATGCGTTCCAGCATCTTGGCGCACTGATACTAAACGCCCTATTGGCTGTGGATGCAGTGCAATCTGTTAATGCTTTCGGGACTTTTAGGGAGTTTATAGCCGTGGATCTTCTTGCTCTATTTGGAGATGTGGCATGGATGAGGGCAGTTATTGATTCAGAGGAGAGCTTGTTAATAGCTTTAAAAGTGAGTAACAAAGTCTTGAAAACGATTCTAGCCTGGATAGGTAGCCAATGTAACTGTATCAGCAGAGGTGTCACGTGGTCACTTCTGGAGGCTCCATGGATGACCCTTGCTGCCACGTTCATGGCGAGCTGCAGCGGGTTCAAGGTGGATAGGGGCAGGCCTTGTAGGATGGCAATGGCGTAGTCAAAATGAGGTATGATCAACGCCTGGTATATAGTCCTGAAGTCATTTGGTTCCAGCATGGATCGTAAATGCCTAAGTGAGCGGATCTTGTAGTATACTGCTCTGACTGTGTTCCCTATGTGGGCTTTCATGTCCAGGCGTTGATCCAAGGTGACTCCCAGGTAGCGTATTGATGGTTTAGATTGTAACTCTGCTTCTTTTACTTTAAGGAATTGTGGTGGGGTGAAGTTAGGGTTCCTCGTAATGAAGAGTACTTCTGTTTTCTTATGTTGTATTCGGAGGTTTTGGGAGAGAAGTCAGTCAGATATTGCATTGAAACAGCTCGTCAGTGGAGAGAGGTCCAGATGTTCCGTAGAGAAGGGTATGTACAGCAGGACATTGTCAGCGTATAACATGCAGTCAACATTGAAGGATCGGATGATCTTGCAAATTGGCTGCATGTAAATGTTGAACAGGAGGGCAGAAAGGGAGGAACCTTGTGGGACTCCCTGGCTTTGGTGGAAAGGTTCCGAAGTTATCCCTCCAGAACGAACATGCTGCCATCTTCCGGACAGGTAAGATCTGCACCATTCAAGCGCTCTTCCATTAATGCCTTTCTCAATTAGTCGTCCTAAGAGAAGCTCATGACTTACTGAATCAAAAGCTGCAGCGATGTCCAGAAAGATGAGAGCAAATCCTTGACGGATATCATCAATGCCAGTGATTATCTTGCAGAAGAGGGTGGTAAGAAGAGTTTCCACTCCGTGGAATTCCCTAAAACCATGTTGGCAGGGGTCTAATGGTGCAGCAGCGTCGATGTGATCCTGTAGTTGTCGTTGGACCTCTTTTTCAATGATCTTAGCAAGTAGAGGTATACTGGATATAGGTCTGTATGAATCTACTTTTTGGGGATCAAGCTTGCAGTTTTTAAGAAGAGGTCTGATAGAGGTATGCTTAAGAGCGGAGGGGAAAGAAACAACCACTCTGAGGTCCTTCTCCTGGTCCGTGCACACCAACCTCTCGCCACACCAACCTCACACCAACCTATCGCATTCATTTCCCTTGGATTTCTGCTTCCCAAGTGCATGACACTGCACTTCTTCACATTAAATCCTAATTGCCTAGCATTAGACCATTCCTACAGCTTTTGTAGAGCTTGCCTCATGTTATCCAGTCCCTCAGAGGAGTCCACTCTCAGCCTGCCTCTGTCCCAGATGTAGATATCCTTTGTATGTCTGGGCTGAGACAGATGTACAAAGGAGATTGCAATTCCGATCCTGCGGGGCATGTCTTGCCCCACGGGATCAGAATTGCAAACAGGCATGTACGTGCAGGACGGGACTGCGATTCAGTCCTGGGCTGTATGTACAGCCATAGCCTGACTACCTTGGTCAAGGCATTTAAATGGAGCCGCGGCGCTATGGTGTCATGTTGCCATGGCACTACACTCCATTTAAAGGTCACAATGCCAGCTGCCATGAAAGAAATTTCATTGCCCACAGCCTGACCCCCGATCCGGCTTCCTAAGGCCAGGGTCAGGCTGTGGGGAATTAACTCCTGTCCCCCCAGCCCCATCAGTGCCCCAGAGCTGAACAAAAAAAAATGTCCAGGGGGTGGAATAACCTCCCCTGACATTTTGCCGGCCCTGGACATTAGAAAAGATATTGCAGGATTGCATCCATTCAAAAATTCAAAGAACTTTTGCAAATCTTCTCTTGTCCCCTTCCATAGAAGAAAAATATCATCGATGTATCAATGCCACTCAAGGACATCTCCCATAAACACTGAAGAGTAGACATATCGCTCTTCAAATTTATGCATATATAGATTAGCCAAAGAAGGGGCAAACGTTGCTCCCATCGCAGTACCTGAAATTTGCTGAAAAAAATCACCCTTTATACATGAAATAATTTTCCTTCAAAGCTATTGCTGCTAGTTGGATTAAAAAACAGTTGGAACTCTATGGGGGCGAGACCTACTAGTCCAAATTTCTTTTAACAGAACTAAAGCTTCATATTGCGGTATTGAAGTATACAATGAAGTTACATCCATGGTGACCAACCAACAGGTTGAAGAAACATCCTGTACCTGATGCAAAAGATGAAGAAAGTGAGACGTAGCCTTACCATATGAACGTATCTTAGGTACTTTATATTTCAAAAAATTGTCAAGATACTTCCCCACAAACTCCAGTAGGGATTCATTGCTGGAAAGGATTGGTCTACCGGGCAGATTGACCAGAGTTTTATGAATCTTTAGTAATAGGTAAAACACAGGAATTCTAGGATATTCTGGATTCAAAAACAAAAACTCTTTCTCGGTTAAATAACCACACTGACAGGCAATGCTATATATAGCAGCCACACAAGCTTGTAATACAGATGTTGGGTCAGACTCAATGTGACGTATTAGTCAAATGACGTTGGACTTCAAGATCATAAGGCTGAGTATCCATTACTACTATTGTTCCTCCCTTGTCCACCCGTTTAATAGTCAAGGAAGGGTTGTTCTGAAGCTCTGCAATAGCCAGCTTTTCATCCTTAGACAAATTGCACAGAGACGTTCTCCGTGAAGGCTCCAGCAATTCAAATGTCTTTTAACAGTAGATTTTTAAATGTTTCTATAGCCGGATCCAATGGACCGGGAGGTGTCCACATTGACATCAGATGAACCATTGAAGAGTCTTGACCACTAGAAAATCCATCAAAAAATAACTTAATTTGTAATAGATGAATCAATTTTTCAACAGCAATCCGACTTTCAAATGCATCAGAAAAAGGGCCAGGAACATATGAAAGACCTCTAGAAAGCAGAGCTAGTTGAGGAGAAGTTAACTTCACTGAGGACAGATTATTCACATTCTGCAATATTACTGGTCTTGATGCCTGCGATGAGCCCGTGTATTGGGGGCCCGAGTATACATGACATCGTAAACTCGATCCTGTTGATTCCATTTCTTTTTTCAAACCAACTCGCGTTTCCCTAAAAAAGGCACTGCGGGAGCTGCCTGTCGGAGCGTACAGGAGGAGTGTGTGCCCTGTTGAGGGCTGGAGGAGTGCTGAGACTGCTCTGACATGCTGTGGGACCATCACAGGCACTCCGGGGACAGCCTGCTGCTGGAGGGGGCTTTGGATTCCCTTTAAAATCCTCCGTTTGTCATCTTTAGAGTGGAACTGCCTGTCGGAGCGTGCAGGAGGAGTGTGTGCCCTGTTGAGGGCTGGAGGAGTGCTGAGACTGCTCTGATGTGCTGCTGGACCATCACAGGCACTCCGGGGACAGCCTGCTGCTTGAGGGGGCTTTAGATTCCCTTTAAAATCCTCCGTTTGTCATCTTTAGAGCGGAGCTGCCTGTCGGAGCGTGCAGGAGGAGTGTGTGCCCTGTTGAGGGCTGGAGGAGTGCTGAGACTGCTCTGCCGTGCTGCGGGACCATCACAGGCACTCCGGGGACAGCCTGCTGCTGGAGGGGGCTTACTTCTGTATAAAATCGTAGTCAGCGTGCTCCGCGACCGTGGAGCGTGGCCGTGGGGCGTGTCTGAAGGGGCGTGTCTAAAGGGGCAGGTTCTGCCTCTTAGACGCCCCTTCGACGCTACATCGACGGAGGTATTGTAAGCGTGGAGTGGAATTGAAGCTAAGTGAGGGCTGTGTGTGGTAGGTCTGTCCTTGTTGTGATTTATTTGGGGTTGTTAATATTTTGGTTAATATGGGTAAGAGGAAGGCCAAGTCACAGAGCAAAGTCCAGACGGCTGATTCCGGAATTGTGAAACCGGTAGGCCCTCTGGACAAACACTTCGCTCTTCTCCCTCTTGCGCAGTCCTCTCCAGAGGGGGCGTCTTTGAGCCCTGGGGGGAGATCCCCTCCTCCCTGCCCTGGTACTGATACTGTTTGTATTTCTGGGGTCTCCCCTGAGATTGTCGGGAGAGATAAGATTGTGATTAAGCTGCCTACGCTGGTTCAGTCGGTGATGCTGGGTATCTCTTCGGAGCTCCTAGCCTTGCCTTCTGAATCGGATGTTACTTTAAAGGATCTGTGGGGTGATTTGAAGTGTATTGATTCTAAAGTGTCTGCTGTTTTTGATTCTTTCACTACTTTCTCACAAGAAACTGCAGTTGCTGTGCGGCAGCTTGATGAGAAAGTTTCCTTGATTGATAAGGCAGTTGTTAAATTGGAATCCCAGGTGCTCCCACTTCAATCTACAAATGTGATGGGAATTAAGGATTCCTTGATTTTGCATTCAAAGTTAGAGTCGCTTGAGAATTCCATGCGGGTTTGTAACTTAAGATTTTTTAATTTTCCCTATACTTCTTTACTGTCACCAAAAATTATTTTTGATAAATATGTAAAAGAAATTCTCGCCATATCTGATGTTCTTGAGGTTGTACAGATTTATTATATTCCTTCTGGCACTAAGAAGATCAACGCTACAGAGGGTGAATTGGATGAGATTGTTCCTAATGTGGCAAATCTCACCGCCTTTCTTGAGGATTCCTCAGATAATATTAACACTCGCTCCACTTTGCTGGTCACCTTTTCTTCTGTTTTAGTTAAGCAACGTATCTTAAAAGCATTTTTCAAGGTGAAATCAGCTTTATTTTGTGGTCAGAAAATTAGTATCTTCCCAGATGTGTCACGTAACACCCAATTGAGACGCAGGCAGTTTCTATCCTTAAAGCCACGTGTCTTGGCATTGGGTGCTACTTTTTTCTTAAGATTTCCTTGTAAGTGCCTGATTACTTTTGAAGGTGCTTATTTTGTTTTCCTTGATGTAACGCATTTGGAAAGATTTTTGATTGATAGGCAGGGTTCAACAGGGTCTGGTAGTATTGATGGTGGTTCCTCCTAGTAGGTGGGCTTTGGCCTTGGTTACTTTATTACTTGTTTTTCCTTTTTATATAGTATGCAGCCAACTCCCGTGATGTGGTCTGTAGTAGACTGATATTGCTTGGATGTTTACTCTTTATTTTGTACTGCTTTCATTGTTCTGTTAAATATCGGCATTATGTCCTATATTAATTTGGTTATTGTATATGACTAAAAGACCTTAATAAAAAAAATGAATAAATAAAAAAAATTAAAAAAGGCACTGCTCCAGATGGATCTTTAGAATCATCCTCCCCACTAGATATAGGGCTCTCAGATGACAACTCAAACCCCACTTTTCTCCTTCCTGCCCCATACAATCGAAAGCAAGGGTTCTGCCAATTATAAATAGACCCTTCTTTCATCTCTTTTTCATCCCTTAAGAATTTTTTGACTTTCGCAGCTCTAAGATCCGATTTGTATTTCTCCAGCTGTTTAGTTATCTCTACATATCAAGTCTCAAATCATTCTACAGTTTTTAAATTCTTTAGCGCCTCTTCCAATTTGGTTTTTAATACTTTATTCATCTTTTGATTTGTCTCAATAACCAATAGCATCAGATCCAAGGAGACTTATTTAAAACGCTGTTCCATTTTTGCATAAACAACTCATCATCCAGAAACATACCGGGTTCCCCTAGGACACACAGACCTCTTGGGATTACTTCTTTCCTATAACATTCTATCAGGGTAATCCCATATAGTTCCAACCTAATACTTCTCTTTGATTGGCCCAAAAGAGATTCCCAGTCTGAACTACTCTCTTCCACTCCATCTTGTAGCAAAGAAGGTGCTATTACATTTTATAATGGCAGAAATAGGCCTCGGTAACTTAAAACAGTGTCCCTCTATACAGCAATTGCTTGCCCGAAGGGGAACTAATTGCTCTTTACCATTACAGGCCTAAAAAAACTCCCTTTTATACGCATAATCACTAAATCCTTCAATCAATTTTTTATACACTTTCACAACATTTTTAAATACTTAAAAAGAGCTCCTAGATGCCTTAAAATCTCCTTTTAACGATCTGCAAAATGTCTTGCTCTCCTCAAACAGTCTCCAAGACGCCAAGACTTTTGAGCTAAAAGCTCACACAACTCCCATACAACACCTCAGACAAATGAGCAGGACATTTAGGAGGTCGTTAAAATCCGGAGTGGTGAGAGCTTTCAGCTTTCAAAATCATTAAAGGGAGCAGTAGGGCGGTGATTCCCATACATGCAGTGGAGGTGTAGTTGAAGTACGACAGAAGAGCTCAGAAATGCTCAGAAGAATCGTGATATGTGTATGGACATGGTAACGGTACAGTGAAGTGTGGAGTGGAGTGAAGCTATAATTGGTATAGTGAAGCCTGGAGTGGAATTCCAATGGCACAGGAGATATATTGTATTGTGAAAAGTATTACGTTTAGGCAAACATGACAAGAAGATTTGGAGTAAAATGTGAATTTAAGTTATTGTAAGAACAAGAGTGAGTGGAATGAGACATTTTGAGGTTCTATGTAAATTATAGTTGGACACTTTTACTTTCACTTTGCTCCAGTGTTCACTTGGCTTTACCCTAGATTTGGTGAAGTAAGTGAAGAGAGTGGTGAGATATGTAATAGCAGTTGGATACTTTCACTTTCCCTTTGCTCCGGTGAAGTAAGTGAAGTGGTGAGTTTGCTAGTACTGGAGAAATCATCTGATGTCCCTATGGGATTCTTGGGCGCATAAGGAATGTAGGCTGGGATTTTATATAGTGGGAGGTTGACTTGCTCTTAGAATAACCTCTGCTGTATGTATTGGTATTATGAATGGGTAGTAAAGTTGATTTGGATTGTGCAGTATGTAGAAGGTTAACAAGAATTAAAAGAATTTTTATGTATACATAAATGCTGTGCAATATATTTTGGTTGTGGATATATAAAAATATTGTATAATGTATTTGTGCAAAAGCTTTTATATTTGAAGAATAAATTGTCATATTTAAATAATCTAGTGGGTTGATAATTTAGTTAGAAAGTGATTGCTTTATAGGTGTGGGGTTACATTGTTAGTTGAATGGTGCAACCTTAATTTGGTGATTGAGTTTAGTTATCTATCTTAGTCCATGAGCTAAGACCTGCAGGTGGATATCCGGAGGGTCGGATGTGTCCGCATGTACTGCAGAGATGGAAGTGAGCCAAACCTATACAGTAACAGACATGATGTCACACATGACCCATATTTCCCAAATAGGTTACAGATGCATGCATGTAACTGCCTGTTAGTATACCGCTGAAGCAGTGCAGTCACATCAGGGTACATCTTACTGTCAATTTGTAATGTCTGAAGATAAGCAGGGACTGTACTGACCTGCAGTCAGCTGAGTCATTGGTGGGTTAAGTGACCTGCACAAGGTCACAAAGAGGTATTGTCAGTCCATGAAGGTTGTAGCAGACATAAAATGCATCAGTAACTCATTCTGAAATGTCACATTGGGATTGGTAGTAGGCCTCAAACCATGGTATCTTGGCCTCCAAGCCATTGCCATGGCCATCATGCCACGCCTCCAAGCAGGGGTCCTGACATATGCAGGGTGAACATGTCAGACCCCCTGCAATGGCCTGTATCAGAGGCAATAAAGCCATGCTCACGGAAGGCCATGATGGGGAATTGCATGTTTGCTGACCCAAAGTGTGGCCAGAACGCATAACAAAGTAGAAGAATGAGTATCTGCAAGTCACAGTAGAGCCAGGACAGTTACAGGCAGGGAAATGGCATGAGTAGCACACAGGCCCAGTAGGAATCAAGCCCCTGTCTCCTGCATATAAAGGCATTGTACTAACCAGTAGGCTACACTTCCACATGCAGCAAAGTTGGGATTCAAAGAGCTTGCAGGTCACTGCCTAGACTGCCTGCTATGTGTGCTGGTATAGATTAGCCCCTCCAGTACCCATGAGCATTGCATAGGTGGAACAGCAGTCTGCAGCTGATCACCAAATGGAGAATGCACTGATCCATCACATCCACTCAGTAAGATGCACTGACAGTGTGTGCAAAGTGCACATAACAGCTACAAACCGTGCTACTGAGCGGTTATAGCAGTCACCCTGAGGGTGAGGATGGGCGCCCCGCATCTGGTCCCCAGAACTTGCACAGCTAGAGATGGTCTGGGTGGCAGGTATTGTCTGTAGTGTGTTTTGCCAGTCACCTTGTTTCCTGCACAGTTGCAGTATACTGTGGGTGCTATTCACACCTGTTGGATAGGGACCCTCCTAGAATGGTTCATATCAGTGCCCAGTGATAAAAAGCTGTTGTTATGGATGCCAGAGGGAGCCTTGAGTGGGACTGCAGTGAGTAGGCCAGGAACTACTGCTGTCCTAACCATCTAGGATTAACAATCCACCACAGCAAACTCTCACCACAGCAAGCTCTGTCAGACTGCATCTACTGCCCACCACTGGGCTGTGTCAGCTATGCACATACGAACTGTGGTTGGTCAGCACATCATGCATGTGCACAGAGTGACCATGTGCACACTGGCTTGGTGGTAAATGGCATGGACATCTAGCATTTGGCTCAGTGATTGGGATCCCTAAGCAGAGATTGCACCCACATCAATAGAGCCAGGCATTATATAGTGCCATGTAGATACCTAGCTGTGCCATGATCACTGCTCAGTCAGAGTGAGGGTGCCCTCACAGCATGCATGCAGTGGCCACCCAGGACATACATGTGGCAGATGGGCACTGCAAAGTCACAGCCACTGAACCTACTGCCGAGGCAGATACATCCTGGCCAGGCTATACCCACAATCCTTTGCTCCTCACCATGAACATTTGCACACTAACGCTGGGAACAGCTTAGGCAATACAAGGCACAGAGAAGTGCAAAAAGCCACAGAACAATGGAGACACACACACACACACACACACTCACATCACTGTGCCAAAGTGGAGATGGCATTCCTGCCTGCCACATTGGTCTCCATATCAGCTCAAGCATAGTTAACGTGTGCTCATTATGCAGGCGCTAGCGTGCCCTGACCTTAATGCCCATTGTTAGCGCCTGCCTCTCCATCCAGCTGTGAATAATGGAGCCTGTCTGTGTGGCTGATGGGTGTTTATACCTTTGCTAGCTGATTCATTGGGGGTTGCACATGCTGGTGCTGTACCTACACTGTAGGCTAAAGTTTAGATCCAGGGTCATGCAATACATGAGCCACAGCCAGGAATTGAACCGGTGACCCTCCACTCATGTACACACACCAACTGTAGGTATTGAGCCACAGTGCTGCCACATGGGCACAACAGTCCCTGGGGCTGACATGTTCCACATCAGACAGACCTTGCCATATGTTGCAATCCGCATGGCACACAGGGCCAGGACATGCCGGTGCCCCTCCTACCAACATCCTCACACCATGCTGATACATCTGCGTGCTGTCAGTGGTGGTGGTGTGCAGTCCCAGCCTGTCCAACATGCGGGCCTGATGTGTGCCTAGGGTGCAAGGATCAGATGGGGGGGGGGGCAGAGGCACACTTGGATATACATGCAGCCCTCCCCCCCCCCAACCATCTGCATCTGCAGGGTCCTCAACACTGCCTGCCACCAATACATCTTGGGGGGAGGAATGACAGCTGCTGCTGTGGTAATTCCCAAGGTGCCTGCATCACCTTTTTCTCCTTCACTATGATGCCTCAGTCTCCACCTCACATCCACCCACTTCCACACCTCAACGCAGCTCCTCAAGCGCATGCATCTCACATTCTTGACTGAATACTCGCAATCACACATTTAACCTTCCTCCACTATGAGATGCTTGTACAGTCCATTTAACCCTTTATATAGCTACATAAAGTGGTTTTGTATATATTTATCATGTTTTTCCCTGTTAAGAAATTGTTTTAATGTATATCCAAGTTATGATACCTGTTTATTGTAAGCACAAATCACCAAGCTGAGATGTGTAGATTAATGTTCACTGTAAACCGCGCTGATGTCAATAGCGCGGTATAAAAGAGACTTTAAATAAATAAATAAATAAATAAAATACCTGGAGGGCTACAGCTGCTGGTGCTATCGGCCACCTCTTCCACAGCTGGGTTCAGCGGCAGCGGGGAGGCCAGCTGGGATCTCTGCCTAGGGTGCCAGGTTCCCTGGACTGCCCCATGTGGCACATCACCTTTCTGCAGCAGCAGCTTGTCTGGGTGCCACCACTGTCACTGTGGGATCATGATGGATATCACAGATGGTACTGCGGATGGAAGGATACCCCTATGAGGTGATGTTCAAAAGGTTAGGACCCGTCAACCTAGAGAAGAGACAGCTGAGTGGAGATATGATAGTGGTGTACAAATTAATGAATGGATTGGAACGTGTAAACATAGATCGATTGTATATGCCATCCAAATGTGGAAAGACTAGGGGACATGCAATGAGGTGACAGTGTAACCCATGTAAGACTAATAAGAGAAAATAGTTTCCCACACAACACTTAACCAAACTCTAGAACCCTTCATTACTGGAGGATGTAGTAAAAACTGTTTGTGTAACTGGCTTTAAAGAAGGTTTGGACAGGTTCCTAGAGAAACGGTCCATAAATCATTATTCAAGGGGACCCGGGAAATGCACTGCATGCCCCACTACAGGCACTGTGGAACCTGTGCATCTTTTGGTGAAACTGCTAGGTACCTGTGACCCAGATTGGCCACTGTTGGACACAGAATACTGGCCTTGATGGACCTTGGTCTGATCCAGTATGGCATATCTTAGGATCTTATGTTCTTATGTTCCTATGTGTCACTTGGGCAGCTGCTTGGTCTGCCCTGTGCACCAGCAACCCCCACTGCATAACCCACATGCAAACTCCGGTGGCCCATTTGCACCATCAACATAATGCCCTATCATACATGGGCACCATGCTGTTGCTGCTAATGGGCTCTAGGGGTTGTTTGCACAACAGGCATTAAAGGTACATGTGTTGTTAATGCCCACTCTCTGCCCTGTTGATGCCCATTCTCCACCTCCTGTTCCATTTACGCTGCAGGAGCCTTTTACGTTGGGAAACTCAACATTTTTGCAGCATTAAGGGGCCATATGTCCATTACTATGCGTTAACGGCACACTTGCTCCCTTACCGCCATAGACTCTCCCCAAAAATCAAAATATGCAGAGAAAAATTCCACTGAAGCCCCCAAGAAGCCAGGCACTGCATGCAGTGCAACACCAGAGAAACAGAAAGAGATACATATACAGTAAAGACAGCATATTAATTTAAAAAACTGACATATGCCAAACACTAAATTGAAAATAAAATTATTTTTTCTGCCTTTGTTGTCTGACCATTTTATTTTTTAACTGAACTAGTTCCAGTCTCTTTTCCACATTCCTTATGGTCATTTCTTCTCTCATCTTCCATCTTCTTTCCTTCCTTCTCTACTTGTCATTAATATTGATCTTTCCTTTTTATCTCTTTTTTCCCTTTTCTCTCTCCTCTGCCTCCCTATCCACTCATGTCCCAATTTTACTCCTCATTCTTCACTCCTGTCTCACACCTTTTACCTCTAACCTATGTACCAGCTTTCTATCTCCCATTCTTACTCCCTCTCTAGTGCTCCCATTGCCGTCACTGTCTCTCTCCTTCCTTTATCCTCTCTACCATTACTCATTCCCTAGCTCCCTATTTCTGCTCTCTATTTTCACTCCCTCAACCTTCATCTGTCATCCTCAGCCTTTGATCCCATCACCAGCCCTAGCCCCTTCTCTGTCATTCATCCCTCCCTGGCCCCCAGCCTATTCGTTAGTCTCTAGCCCCCTACTATTCTTTAACCACCTCCCCAGCCACATTTTTATTCTCTCTGTCCCTCTTCAGAGATCCATCCCTTTTCACATCTCTCACCCTCTCTCTAGTCCTCTAGATCATTCACATCAGGTCTCAACCTCCACAAAACTTTCTTTCCTATCTTTTTACCTCCACTCCACATTCTCCCTCATATCTAACAATTACCAGGTGCTGTTGTCTCCTAATTCTTTTGAGTCCCTATTTCTGGTTCCTGACTCTGCCTCCTACGCCTTTTCATGTCCCCTCCCCCAAGTCCCTAATCTTCATTCTTCCCTTGCTTTCTCCCACATTGCTTATTGCCTGAGTCCTGCAGTACTGTCCCTCATGATCCTATCCTTTCTCTGCTCTCATCTAGACTCCGCACCCCCTTCCCAAGTCCCTATTTTTCCACCTCAAATCTCTGTGATTATCCTTCTGCTCCCTTCCGGTCCCAGTACCATCCCCAGTGTCAGCACCTTGCATTCCCAGCCACCCAGTGTTAACTTCCTTCCAGTCCCAGCTCCTCCTCCCCCCCCCCCCCCCCAATACTGTCTAGCCCCTTCCAGTCCCAGTACCATACTCAGTGACAGTCCCCTTCTGGACCCAGTTCCCCAACACACACTGTCTAGTCTCCTTCCATTCCTATCGTCAGTGCTAGTCACTTGCATTCCCAGCCACCCAGTGTCAGCTCCCTTTCAGTCTCAGTCTTCCTTCCCCCCCTGTCTAGCCCCCTTCTAGTCCCAGTACCTTCCTAATCAGTTATCTTCCAGTCTCAATTCCCCCTACTGTCTAGCCCCTTTACAGGCTTGGTATCATCCCGTGTCAGCTCCCTTACTGTCTCACGTACCCCCACCACTGCCTAGCCACCTTCCAGTCTCAGTCCCATCCCAATGCTAGCTCCCTTCCAGTCCCAACTCCCCTCCCACTATCTAGCCCCCTTCCACTCTCATCTTCAGTTTTTTATTTATTTATTTATTTAAAAAGTTTTTATATACCGCCCCTTCCAGAGATCAGTGGCAGTTTACAGAGAACATAACAATGAACTTTATATTGAACAATGATCAAACTCAATAACTAACATTGGTTATAACAAAACTATATTACAAAAACTATGTACAGTTTGGTGGATCATGGCAATTTGGGCGGTCGATTGTCTAAGAGTTGATGTCAATAAGGGTAAGGGGTTGGTAATAGCTATTTAGGTTATTTGGGGTTGTTGAGTGTTGGAGGAGGTACCATAATATTCAATAAAAAGGCGTGTCTAGAGCTCTTTTCAGAATGAATGTAGGTCCTTTCTTGCCCTTAAATTGTCTGGTAGATCGTTCCATAGTGCTGGTGCAATGTATGTAAAGGCTCTGGAGCTGGTGATTTGATTAGTGATTCGAATGTAGGTGGGTATTGCATATGTATTTTGTGAATTGTTTCTTCTGGTTCTTGTGTTTTCAGGTAATTTGATAGGGGAGTTAAGATATGATGGGAATATTTTATTATGTAATTTGAAAACTATCATTATGTATTTATATTTTATTCTGGTTGCAATGGGCAGCCAGTGCAAGTTGTGGAGAAGAGGTGTGATATGGTCATAATAATGTGCTTTATGAATTATGCACTCTGCTAGATTTTGCTCTACTTGTAGCTATTGAATGGTTTTCTTGGGCAGTCCTTGAAGAATGCCATTGCGGTAACCATAGTGGAGTATTATAAGAGCCTGTAGGACTGTTCTAAAGTCAGAACTGTCTAATAGGGGCCTGAGGTGTTGCACCATTTGTAGTTTGAAGTATATAATTTTCGTGATGAATTTTATATGAGAGACCATGCTTAGGGACTGATCTAGGATGATTCCAAGATATTTAACTTTGTTTTTGACAACCAGTTCATAGACTTTTATGTGAAATATTGTGGGGGGAATAAAACTTTGAGTTCGAGATACGTATAGTACTTCTGGGTTTTTTAAAGTTAATTTTTAGATTGTGTGTTTGTAGCCAATCAATTATTTCATTTCGGCAGGTTTGGATCTAGGGACAGGCAGGGTTTGTGTATTCTATGGGATGATACATCATTATATCATCCGCATAGAGGTGATAATTTACCTTGTGTCTTTTAAATATACTGCATATTGGCTGTATATAAATTGAAAAGTATGGCTGAGAGGGAGGAACCTTGAGGAATTCTTACAATCTGACTTCCCACCCACTATCTATTTATTTATTTAGACAGTTTTGTATACTGCCTTATCCTTCAATCAAAGCAGTCACAACACAATTGGGGGATACATTTAACACATGGGGATATGAGACACATACACTAATACTTACAGGGAACATTGGCAATGGAGGGTTAAGTGGCTTGCCCAAGACCACAAGGAGCAACTGTGGGACTAGAAACCCCAGTCCTTCTGGCCCAAGGTTGCTGTCCTCTAGTGGGATTTGAACCCCTGACCTTCTGGCCTGAAGTACCTTGCCTCAACCACTAGGCTACTCCTCCACTCCTTCTTATCCCCCTTCCAGTCCCATCCTCAGTATTAGCTCCACTCCCCCCCCCCCCCACACACACACACTATTTAGCTCTCTTCCAGTCCCATCTTCAGTGTCAGCTCACTTACAGCACAAATACCCCCATCTAGCCCCCTTCCAATCCCAATAACATCCCGTGACAGCACTCTTACAATCAAAGTCCCCCTCCCCCACTGTCTAGCCTCAGCTCCAGTCCCAGTCCTATCCCCAGTGTAGGCTCCCTTCTAGTCCTCTTCCCCCAAATTCATAGGCTTCCTTTCAGTCTTTCCATTCTCCTCCCCCCCTCCATTCCTCCGCAGTCCCAGCCTGCCTCTCCCCAGAATTGGTCACCACTCACTTCCTACTTTTACAGCCAAAGGATCATTCTCCTTTGCTCCCATGGCTATACAAACTTAAGAGCCGCAAGACTGCTGCTTTTCTAAAGTTAGTAAAAGCATTTCCTGTTTCTTGTGAGAAACAGGAAATGTTTTCTACTACCTTTAGAGACACCATGGTCCAGCTGCTCTTAAAGCAGCACAGCCGCGGGAGCAAAGTAGATATCCCTCAATTGTGCTCAGCCGCTTTAAAAGGCAAATCAGTGAAGGAGGTTTCGAGTGCCCTTAAAGGTTTTGCACCCAAACCAGTCTTTCACTGGCTCCCCATTAAAGTGGCAGCAAGGGCAAAGGGAGTCTCAGACCTTGACTGCCCCAGACACCCTCATTGATGCCTCACCTACACACACTCTCACATACTCACACTATATACACACCCTTACTCTTAGAAATCAAACATCTCAACTGACAGTAGACACTCCCACCACACATACCCCTAATCTCTAAGGTACCCCCTACACACCTTGCATGTAACCTCTGCCTAACACACCCAAATCCCAAATCTGGACACACACTTACATACCCATCCATAAACATGCTGTACCACAGATACCCCTCAATTTCCACAGAACCCCCTCCCCCCAACTCCCTGACTGGAACTCTGAAGGGGACCCTCCCCCTTCACATCCAGTCCCCACTACCTTGGGAGAGTTGGAAACCATCTATTTTCCACTTACCGGTAGGTCCCATTCAGTCCTAACTATGCCCCTGATATAGCCCTCAAGCTAACTAGCACTTTTCAACCCTAATCCCAGCCCTCCACTCCCCATCTTTTTCCCTTCCTCAGCCTCTTATTCCTCAATTTCTCACTAACTCTCCCCTTTATCTCTTCCCTCCTGTGTATAGCATCCCCCTTTCTCCCTGCTGTCCAGCATCCTCCCCATCCAAATCTCCTCCCCCCATCCAGCATCTTCTCTATACGTCTCTCTATCCCCCCATGATCAGTATCTCTACTCCATCTTCCTATTTTCTCCCATATCCAGCAACTCCACTCCACTCCCTGCTCCCCCCTCCCCTATATCCAACATCCCCCCTCTGCATGCTGCCTAACACACTCTCAAGGGACATTGATGCTAGAAGGGTCCACAGACAACAGCACTCACTGACCCTGGACCCTGGGACCAATGCATATATTTTTTGGCAATGCTACTTGGATCTTCTATTGGAAGGAGAAGTGTTCTTCCTGATATTAGTCATTTTGGTTTCACGTTTGGCTGCATTATCAATTGATTTTTTGCAATTTGCCAAGTTTTGATGAAGGGATGATAGCTGTTTAAGCCAAAAATTGATTACCCAGGCCAGGACTTGTCTGGTTTAGGGCTTTTTTTAACCTATCTTCCAACTTTTTTGTTGTTACTGCAGGCCATTCCATAGTTTTGATGTTCACCTTTCCAACTTCTCTCATATGCTGGATAATTATTCTGTTTCTAAGTTGTACTCTACAAGGTCCCCGTATAAATTTCTCCAAAATCCATCTGTATCAGTTTTAACTGGTGGTATTTTCACTGCACTGATGCTGTTTCCCACTTCCCTGTAGACCTGTTTTAGGTTCTCCACAAATAGCATATTTTGATATCTCACTTTCCTGTTTTCTTCATATCTCCTTGGTTTTTGTACTTTTGCTACTACTTTCAATTTATTATTGGAGCATATGGTGCTGCATGGGGGAGTGCCTGGCTTCGAGGACTGGAACTCGGGGCCAGAAGAGATGGAGAGTTTGCAGAAGAGGTTGCACACAGAATGGCTGTGTGCTGTTGTCATTTGGAGCATTGGCACCAGTGTTTTCCCTATATAAGGAGAGAAAGGATGCAGAGAGTCTGAAAAGGAGAAGGAGTAAAGAAACACAAGAGGTCTGAAAAGACAAATTGGCATAACAGATCAGAGAAAAGAAGCAAGAATTCCATGCAACCCACATGTCCATCCCTTGCTGCCAGAAGAGGATTAAGGTCCATCGATTCAGGAATGGATATAGAATCCGCTTGCGTCCTTCTGTTTTGTTAAAATAATCTAAGTCAATATATCAGAAGCCTGTCTGCTAATATTGTTAACTTATTCTTGCCAAGTTTTTTCTGTAAAGCTTTTTGTCTTTTGACAACCAGATGAGACTTTGAGCTATTTGGAGGTATGTTTACTAAAGAGCGTTGAGGGAGCACGGGATATCGAGCAATAAGGGCAGCATTAAGGGTGTTTGCGTGTGATAAAGGCTTGGGATGGGTAGTAGTCATTCCGGCAGTAAGGGCGCAAGGGCCTTCTTATCATGCACTCACACAACACCAAGGTGCCAAGCATGCACCTTAAAGCACCTTAATGCCCGAAAATGGCAGTCACCTTAACGCTGGACTTGACAGATCCTTGGGCATCCAACATGGCAGTCAGTAATTGGGGTGAGCGTGTGGAAGGCAGCTGTACTGAGTCAGTGAGGGGTGCCAACGTAAAATGCTGTAATATCAATGTGTGGCATAGGATGGGGAAGAGGAGGCAGAATCGCAACGATGTGTGTATCAAAAGGATGACAGAGCAGGAGTGGTGATATGGAGATCAGACACAGGAGAGGCGTGAGTGATACATCGAAATGAAGACAAAGTTCCTGTGTGGGCCATGGTGTAGCAGCTGGCAGGAGAATGCATGACAGCACATAGCCAGCAGGGGCTGAAGGAAGGATGGCAGTAGATGAGAGTGTGGTATGAGCTTTCAGCACCGATGTACCTGATGTGACATCACCAGTGCAGATGGAATGTGCTGAAAAAAAGTGTGTCTGTGCCACGGGGAAGCCCCAATACCAGCTATGTTGGTCTCACAGCTATCCCAGCCTCACAACCACCATACAACTCTCCAGACAAATGTGCATACAATAACTGGACAAGATTCGCTCATACTGGCCATATGGAGCAAGTAAGGAAGTGTGATGATCCCTGTAGGTGGCCGTCCCAGGGGTAGGATGTGACTGCATGTAATGCATAGATGTGATGGAGCCAAAGCTGTACAGTCACAATGATTATGAAATAGTTGCATCATGTTCGTTATGTATGTTATATATGTATTTATAGAACTGGGGGGGTTTATACCGCTTTCTCATTTCAGTCAAAACAGTGCACATTGTAGCCTAAACTTGGTAATGGACATTGATAACTTGGATTATTCTGAGGCAATGGAGGGTTAAGTGACTTGCCCAAGGCCACATGGAGTAGAGGTCATGCTATGAAGGATTTCACATACATAATAAGCCTCTGTAAAATGCTCCCACCAGTTACAGAAGGAATGCTAGCAGGAATTGAACTGTGGAGTCTTGGTTCCCAAGCCTGTGCTCTAGGCTACTCCTCCACTCATCTGTACAGTGAATATGTCTGACTCTCTGCAATGGCCTGCAGCAGAGCCAATAAAGCCATATTCTCAGATGGGCATGATGGCAAATAGCATGTGTACAGACCCAATCTGCTATCAGAACACATCAAAAAACATAGGAATGTGTGTTCACCAGTCAAAGCAGACCTTGGACTGTTCCTGGCATCAACATGAACTGAGTATCCCACAGCCACAAAGAGAACAAGTGGAGATTGAGCCCTCATGCATTGCTTACTGAGTTAGGGCTTTAACCATTAGGCTTCCAAACCATGCTGCACAGCAATGCCTTGAATCAAAGAGACTGCAGGTCCCTGCCTGCAATGGGTGAAATTAAGCATATGAAACAGCATGACTGGCACATTATGAGACCGTGGTACAGTGGCGCACATGCAGTACATAATGCACAGGAAATGCGGTACTATAGCTGCTCAACAGACACACTGCTGTAGGATACATCTCTTGTCCAAAGGCCAAGGGACATTTGAGGCCAATATGCCCATCCCTCCACTATTCACCAAATAGTAAACAACATTCACACGCATGGGTTCCTAAATGCTGCAGTGTGGCACTTACCCCAGAGGCAGCATATGTGCAGGGCATGCAGTCCCCTGCTACACATGCCGCACATACACCAACAACAAACCACATTATTGACCCATGCAGTCCATTGCAGACCATCCTGGTCTGCCCATGGGGCCATGTTCACGTCTCCCACCATCATTGACGACAAGCAGGTACTGGGCAATGGCCCAATGATTACAGTTGCCACTATGGATGCAATTTCTGCTCTGTGTGCTGGTATAGGTTAGTTTCTCTATTACCCATGATGTGTTGCACATTCTGAACAGCTTTCTGAAACTGATCACCAAAGTGAGAATGCTGTGATCCATCACATCAGACCAGAAATATGCTGGGACTTTTTGTGCTTCAGGCACAAAATAGCTGCAAACTGTGCTACTGACCAGTTTTAGGGGTCACCCTGACTGTGAGGGGGCACACATCACATGGCCCCCAGAACCTGCATTACAATAGCTGGACCCTCCAGGTCCCGGAGTAGATCTATATCACTGTCAGTGTGCTGCAGGTATTGTCTATAGTGTGTGTGCTGCTAGTCATTTGGTTGGTTGCACAATTGAAGCATGCCAGAGTGTCCTGCAATATCTGGGCCTTGAATCCTGCTCCTTTTGGACAGGGACTGTCCTATAATCTCTCAGTACAGTCACCAAGGAACCCAAATGCAATGACTTTTGTCTAGGCAGGAGAGCAGGGGGGGAAGGGGGTGCTGACACCAGACTGAAGGGCCCAATAACAGCTGCTAGCCTTACCTTCTGGGACTTCTAAACTACTACAGCAAGCATAGTCAATCTGCATGTGTTGACCACTACAGGGCTGCACCCAGTCTGCTCGTCATCACACACTGCATGTGCACAGAGCAATTGTGTATACCCTGGCTTGGTACAAACAGTATGTAAATCCAGCAGACAGTGCAGTGAGTGGACCACCAAGAAAAGAACTACACCCACAATACTGCAGCTTGTCAATAAACAGCGCAATGTAAATACATTTCTTTGACTGGGTGACCAGGGAGTTGGACCGAGGGAGAGCTCTAGATGTGGTGTATTTAGATTTCAGTAAAGCCTTTGACACTGTTCCTCACAGGCGACTTATAAACAAACTGAGCACCCTAGGGATGGACCCTAAAGTTACTGCTTGGGTTAGAAATTGGTTGGGTGGGAGGCGACAAAGAGTACAAGTAAATGGAGCTCACTCTGAGGAGAAGGATGTTACCAGTGGTGTGCCCCAGGGATCTGTCCTTGGTCCGATTCTTTTTAACATCTTTGTTAGTGATATAGCGGAAGGGCTGTCGGGTAAGGTTTGCCTCTTTGCAGATGATACCAAAATCTGCAATAGAGTAGACACCCAGGAAGGTGTAGATAACATGAGGAGGGATCTAGCTAAGCTTGAAGAATGGTCTAGAATTTGGCAGCTGGGATTTAATGTTAAAAAATGTAAGGTCATGCATTTGGGCTGCAGCAATCCAAGGGAGCGATACAGTATAGAAGGTAAAGTACTTTTGTCCACTAAAGAAGAGAGGGACCTAGGCGTGGTTGTGTCTGATGATCTTAAAGTAGCTAAACAGGTAGAAAAGGCGACGGCAAAAGCTAGAAGGATGCTTGGGTGCATATGGAGAGGAATGGCTAGCAGAAAAAAGGAGGTGATAATGCCTCTGTATAAATCTTTGGTGCGACCTCATTTGGAGTATGGTGTGCAATTCTGGAGACCGCACCTTCAAAAGGATGTGAACAGGATGGAGTCGGTGCAGAGGGTTGCTACTAAAATGATTAATGGGCTTCATTATAAAGCATATGAGGACAGACTTAAGGATCTTAATATGTACACCTTAGAGGAAAGGCGGGATAGAGGTGATATGATTGAGATGTTTAAATACCTCCGTGGCATAAATGTTCAGGGAGAGAGCCTCTTTCAATTGAAAGCAAGTTCTGCTACGAGGGGACATGAAATGAGGATGAAGGGAGATAGATTCAGGAGTGATATGCGGAAATATTTCTTTACAGAAAGAGTAGTGGATCCATGGAATAGTCTCCCAGTGGAGGTGGTAGAGATGAGGACAGTAACTGAATTCAAAAAAGCATGGGACCAACACAGAGGATCTCTAAAGGTAAAAAGTGGACTGTAGTAGTTGTTGTTATGGAAGGACAGACTAGATAGGCCATGTGGTCTTTTTCTGTCATCATGTTTCTATGTTTCTTACATAGTCCTGAGATGGTCACAGCTCAGTCAGAATGAGAGTGATCTCTCAGCATGAACTGATATGTGCACCCTGACCATTCTTGTTGCTGACACATGTTAGGATGGCTCTGGCATGTACCTAACCCTTGACTCATATGCAATCTGTGCAAACAACTCTGTATCTGACAATACCCAGAATCCTCTTCCCTTCATTTGTGTACTCTTTGACTTTGAACTTGTGTAACACGAATGCAATGCAAGGAGCACTGGAAATTGGGCCGCAGACAAGCTGTGAGTGCATGAAGGGCCAGAGTGGCCTATGTCTGACACATCCCTAAACACTGAATCCCTCTACCCACATTATGTTATATCCCTTGCCATGAACCCTGCTGAACTGGCCAGTGCAGCATATGCGCTCACCTACACTGCAGATGCAGTGGACACCTCCCCCCCAAGAGCACATCAAAGCATGGCAGCTTGCACATGAAGTCTCACACTGTATGTAGGGTTGCTGAAGAGCTGACCTGTAGCATGTTGTATGCACAGACATGAAGCCTGGGCATCACATGCATGCACAGTGCATTGCTGCAGCTCACAGTCCTCCGGGGACACACACATATGATCCCGCTGTCCAAAAGTGGTGCATGTTGTCCTTGTTACCTGCCCCTTAGGCTTCCTGTTATGCTCATCCGTTGCCAATGCCTTCTCAGTATGCAGGCATTATTAGCATGCTGTGCAATGTACAGGCACTATCAACAGCTGCTCAGTGTGCCGGTGCTGTTAGCATGCTCTGCCACATAAAGGCGCTATCAACCCCAGCTCAGTGTGCCGGTACTCTTAGTGTGCTCTGCCATCTAACCTTACATTGTGAAGTTTCTCAATTTGATAGCTGAGGGTGAGGACTCACACTGGACGAAATGTGAGGGGTTGCACATAATGCTTCTGTTCCTGGAAGGTATGAAAAGGTTAACACACTTGGACATACCATTCCTGATCCATAGGCTGGCCTTAAACCCGTGACCCCTCACTTACACGCACACTGGCCATGTGGATTCATCAGTCTATGGGTATATAGGCGGTCATTGTAAGGCTGCATGCAAGCATGACTTGGGGTGTGCCTATGTCTGCTTAGCTGTCTGCAGGCTCTCAGCCATACTTGTCTGATGTGGTCTGTTAGGTAGGTGTTTGAGGGGATGTCTTGTGAGATCTGTATGTTGCACAACCTTGCTATACTGCTGGTGCAACTAACTTGCATGTCGTACATATGGGATCTGTCCAGTCAAAGGGGCAGGCCATGATACCTGAACACATACATTCCAGCTCATGGGTGTCCTAGCAGAATGACCAACATACCCATTGCACGGTGTGTGCTTGTGGGTGAGACATGGACTACCCTCATATATTGCAGACCACAAAAGGTAATTTAGATGCATATATGGCTCAGATGGTTGTGACCCACTGAGTATTGACTTATGGAGGGGTCACCGGAGCACACACAGATTCTGGTCATCATTTGGCAGGTGAGAGAGCAGGATGCTCATTTTTATCTCTGACATGGGCTGTTCTCATATTGCATAGTATTCCTTGCTCAGTGAAACCTTTATACACCACATGAACATATCCACTTGATATGTGCAAATGTGGGACATCTTGATCCCAAGCACAGCCCATCCAGTAGGCACACTAGCCTTCTCCCAGGGTCCACAGCTGATGGTAGGCAGCATGTCAGCCAATCCCTCCCTCCCTGCAAGTGTGCCCCAGCCGCAGTACACCATGCTGCTCCTGCCCCCTCTCCACCGGGGGATGTGGGCACAGGTGTTTTTGCCTTAGACCTCAGGAGGGAGGGAGTAGGATGAGCAGCCACCGCTGCTACCACTGTCTTCCTGGAGATTAAAAAAGGGCACTTCCTTTCTTGCATAAGAGAGAGGAAGTACCCCTGTAACCTCCAGGAACTCAGCGGCACTGGCCGCTGTGACTTAGTTTTCCTTTACTCCTGCAGCTGTGCTATCTCATGGTTGTTTACTCCCGCAGCTGTGCAGAGATAAGCTGGGGGGCCAGGCTTTGGGCCTCACTGGTTCCCTCGGAAGCCAGTCAGGCGTGCATGGGGCCCCTCACAGTGTGGGGGAGCCGCTGGCACTGTAAGAAAACTGAGGGCTAGAATGGGAAATGGGCTAATGTTGGTGAATGGGGATACTACTATTGAAAGGGGGATAAAGCTGGGAGAGGCTGGGACTGGATGGGGGATGATACTGGAGTGCCAGGACTAGAAAAGGGTTGATGCTGGGGGATGGAGGGAATGGAAGGGAGCTGATGCTGAGAGGGACTAGAACTGGAGGAGGGCTGATTCTGGGGGGCTAGGACTGGAAATGGGCTGATGCTGGAGGATGGGAAGCCTGGGATTGGAAGGGAGATGATACTGGGAGGAGGGCCAGCCCATCCACTAGGTGAGCTAGGCGGTCACCTAGGGTGGCAGACCTCCATGGGCAGCATGGAACACATGGCTTGCCACCCCCTCCCCCCTGGGATTGGAAGGGAGATGATACTGGGAGGAGGGCCAGCCCATCCACTAGGTGAGCTAGGCGGTCACCTAGGGTGGCAGACCTCCATGGGCAGCATGGAACACATGGCTTGCCACCCCCTCCCCCCATGCTGAGTCGTGCCGTGCTGCTACCACCTGCTGCCACTGATTCCAATGGTGGGGGTCAGCTCATCAGCCGGCGGCAAGCCCAAAGGATACTACAAGGTATCCCTCCAAGCATATCAAAAGTGACTTCATGGATCTGGGTCTGAGGGTGAAAGAGACAGGTGCACGGGGTGTTCTCTTCAGTCCTCCTGGTGGAGAGTAAAAGATGAGGCAGAGAAGCTCACATCCTGGAGATGAATGCATGGCTGTGTGGATGATGTCATTGAGATTGTTTTGGTTTCCTGGACCATGGGATGATGTTCCAAGGGCTTTAGAGCAGAGATGGCATCCATCTGTCCAAGAAGGGTCGAAGTGTCTTCAGCAGCAGACTGGCTAACCTACTGATGAGAGCTTTAAACTAGATTTGTTGGGGATGGGTGAAGAAAGCCCCCAGGTAAGTGAAATATTAAATACCTCTATAGAAATGGGTAAAAGGAGCAACATATGGAAAGTGGTATGTATAAATGCCCGTAGCATAGGAAATAAGATCCCAGATGTTGAGGCTGTAATGGAAGAGGCTGACTTAGATTTAATGATGGTTACAGAGACATGGTCCAAGGATAACCATGACTGGGATGTAATTATACCAGGCTATACCTTATTCAGAAAGGACAGGGAAGGAAGAAGGGAAGGTGGAGTGGAACTATATGTAAAAAGTAATATTAAAGCTATAGAATTGCAGGGCTTAAAAGGAAGAGAGGAGGCACTGTGGATTAAACTAGAAAAAGGGAAAGGGAAATACATTTGCACTGGAGTTATATACAGATCCCCCTCACAGGGAGTAGAAGTAGATGAAGATTTAATAGAAGACATATGCAGTATTGCCATAAAAGGAGAAGTGCTACTGATAGATGATTTCAATATGCCAGATGTGGATTGGCACATCTCTGATGCAATGTCATCTAGAAGTAAGGAGATCCTGGATTCTCTACAGGGAGAACTATTCGGGCAACTGGTAACAGAACCCACACGTGATGGGGCCATACTGGACTTAGTGCTTACCAATGGGGAAAGTATTTCTGATGCTACAGTGGGAGATCATCTCGTGTCCAGTGATCACCAGTTGGCATGGTTCAGTATTAGGACTAGAGCTGATAAAATCCATTCAAAAGAAAGGGTCTTAGACTTTAGGAAAACTAACTTTGCCAAGATGGAATAATACCTCAAAGAGTTGTTAGCGGGATTGGAACAGCTGAGGGATGTAGAAAAACAGTGGGCAAAACTGAAAGGGAATACTTTAAAGGCAACCAACTGTTTGTTAAAATGGTAAATTTAATTTAATTTAATTAACAGGTTTTTTTATACCGCTTCTTCCATTGATCAGATGCGGTTTACATATAACAACAATCAACAGAGCAGGCTGTTTTACATATAACAGTAGTAACTTGGAGGTTGCTTTTACTAATTAACAGTTAACAAGTAACAATTAGAGAACTATATACAAATGTACAGGTTTAAACTATATACAGAGTTATTTATTTTTCAGTTTTCAGTGCATTATTTTAGTGTCACAGTACTTCATTCCTTATCTTAATATGTAAATAAAGATAAAATGAAAAGGAGAACGCTATGGTTTTCGAAAGAAGTAGCTGAAAAGGTGAAGAAAAATAGGGAGGCCTTCATAAAATACAAGAGATAACAGAGAGAGGAAGACAAGCATCTATATTTGGAAAAACCTAGAGAAGCTAGCAAAGTAGTGAGGAAAGCAATGCAATAAAATGCGGGGATAAGACATTTTTCAGATATATTAGTGAGAGGAGGAAGGGCAAAAGTGGTATTGTCAGACTCAAGAGTGAAGGGGAGGAATATGCAGAAACTGATGAGGATAAAGCAGAATTGCTTAACAAATATTTCTGTTCTGTGTTCACAGATGAAGGGCCAGGAGAATGACCTCAGAAAACACCCACAAATAGGAACAGAAGCGATGGGGATCTCGAACAATTTTCTGAAGACTGTGTTCGTGAGGAACTAGCTAAACTAAAAATAGACAAAGTAATGGGTCCGGATGGGATACATCCAAGAATACTGAGAGAACCTGGGGATGTTCTAGTGGCTCCACTGTTTGACCTTTTCAGTGCCTCTTTGGAGTCAGCCCAGAAGACTGGAGAAAGGCACATGTGGTCCCTTTACACAAAAGCAGAGGTAAGGATGACATTGAGAATTACATGCCGATTGGTCTAATCAGTTTGGTTAGTAAATTATTGGAAAGGCTACTAAAAGAGAGAATAGTGAGGTTTCTGGAGTCCAGTGGATTGAAGGATCCAAGGCAGCATGGGTTCACCAGAGGAAAGTCTTGTCAGACAAATCTGTTTGATTTCTTTGACTGGGTGACAATGGAGTTAGAGTGAGGGAGAGCCCTAGATGTGGTGTACTTGGATTTCAGTAAAGCCTTTGACACCGTTCCACACAGGTGACTTATAAACAAACTGAACACCCTAGAGATGGACCCTTAAAGTTACTGATTGAGTTAGAAATTGGTTGAGTGAGAGGCGACAAAGGATACAGGTAAATGGAGCTCACTCTGAGGAGAAGGAGTTACTAGTGGTGTGCACCAGGGATCTGTCCTTGGTCTGATTCTCTTTAACATCTTTGTTACTGATATTGCAGAAGGTCTGTCAGATAAAGTTTGCTTATTTGCAGATAATACCAAAATCTGCAATAGAGTAGACTCCCAGGAAGGAGTAGATAAAATGAGGAGGGATCTAGCTAAGCTTGAAGAATGATCTAGAATTTGGCAGCTGAAATTTAATCCTAAAAAATGCAAGGTCATGCAGTTGGACTGCAAAAATCCAAAGGAGTGATACAGTGTAGGACATGAGGTACTTCTGTCCATGAAAGGAGAGTGGAATCTGGGTGTAATTGTGTCTGACGATCTTAAAATAGCTAAACAGGTAAAAAAGGCAACGACGAAAGCCAGAAGGTGCTTGGGTGTATAGGGAGAGGAATGGCCAGCAGAAAAAAGGAGGTGATAATACCTCTGTATTGATCTCTGGTGCAAACTCATTTGGAGTATTGTATGTAATTCTGGAGACCTCACCTTCAAAAGGATATAAGCAGGTTGGAGTCGGTGCAGAGGGTGGCTACTAAAATGGTTAGTGGTCTTCGTTATAAAGCATATGAGAACAGATTTAAACATCTTAATAGGTATACTTTAGAGGAAAGGTGAGATAGGGGAGATATGATAGAGACGTTTAACCCTGGAATTACCGAGATTTTTTGCACACACTGAATACCGTTGGGGTCATAAATGACCCCACGACGAATTTTAATTGTTAACCATGAAAAATTTAAACTAAACAGACAAAATATTATTCCGAATTAATTATTTATTATATGAAGATTAAATGTTTTGAAATTTAATGCTTTATCATAAAATTACATGAAGAAGAGTTGCCATAAAAGCAGTTCTTGCATGCACTTGATGAACACAGTAAAGTACTACAGTCATTTGCATGAGACAAAGACAATTTCTGAATGTTCTTTGCAAACATTGCGCTTGCAGGAGGTGCAAATTATGTTGCTTTTCTTGTCTTTTTCTCTGGAACAGCAGTGACACCTTTCCCTTTCCATTGGGATCCCGACATTGCAAACAGCATCAGTGGCTTCTTCAATGCTGGAAGAAGTCTGGCTGCAATTACTCTGAAGCAGCTGCTTTCCTAATTCCAAGAGGAATAGACAACGTCTGTGCTTTGACTTGGACTGCCATTCTGGATTTAGTGACATCCAAACAATGAAGGTGTTCAAAGCACTGATGTCCAACATGTTGTAGAAGATTGTCACTGGCCAGCGTCTTGTCATTCGTTTTTTGGTGTACGTGCGCAACATTTGATCTGCCGTATCTACTCCACCTTTACTAGAATTATAGTCCAAGATCATGAGTGGTTTTTTTATCTGGACGTGTGTAATCTACTTCTTCTTGATCATGCAAACTGCTCAGAAGAACAACCATTTTTCCTTTCTTCGGGCAATAGGAAACCAGAGTGGTGTCATCGCGAAAGGCAAACAGTGAAGTGAATACCTCTCGGCCCTTTGCTGTTACAAATTCTGGAGGTAATTCTTTTCTGTTCTTTCGAATTGTCCCCAAAAGTGTCATTTGTTTTTCTAGCAATTTCCGTGACAGGGCTAAACTGCAGAAGAAATTGTCAACAGTAACATTTCTGCCCGATCGCGTCAATCCTTCAGTGAGTTGCAGCACAACCCTTTCACCCTGATTCTGTTCCCTGTTTTGTCCGAGTTCCCTTCCTGTATATACTTGAAGACGCAGAACATATGACGTAGCACTGTCACACAACATCCATAGCTTTATGCCATATTTCCCAGGTTTGCTGGGAATATATTGTCTGAACGGAACACAGCCACGAAATGTAAGCAGTTGCTCATCCACGGTAACATTTTCACCAGGAACAAAGGCGTCACTTAGAGTTGCTTCCCAGGTATCAAAAATGTGTCTGATTGGAGTAAGCTTATCCACGCCTCATTGTTCACGTCTGTTGGTTGCATCATCAAATCGGAGAGCACAAAAATTTGCTGAAAACAGTTACGGGCCATATTTTTGCCAAAAACAGAACGACCATCTTCAAGGTTCCACAACTGAACTATGGATTCATTTCGTGACTTGTACACGCCTGAGAGGATCAGAAGTCCAAGAAAACGTTGAAATTCTCCATCTGTCAAATCTTTCCAGGTGTTGTCATAAATGTGTCCTCCTTGTTTGCTCGTCCACATCATGATTTCATTCAATAAGTTCTTTCTCATGAACAAGTGGAATGCTGTGAGAGGGCCATCAACATTTCGTACAGCATACCTTGTAGGACCTTGTTGTACGGGCATGACATTAGTTCTGACGTATCTTCCAGCAGCTTGCTTTATAGGTTTCCTGTTCCATGATGTGGCATCCTTAGATACATAGGCTTCAATGGCAACATTTGTGCTTATAGTTGATAACCTCTTAGCTCCTCTATGACCACAACTAAGATTCCTCACAGATGATGCTGACACCGAGGACTCCTGCCTTCTTCCCCGTCCAGCACAGCCTCGACCTTTGCCTCGACATGTAACTTGACTCTTTGCTGCAGGCGATGTTACCGGCTCAACATCAGTCTCACATTCACTTGGCGACCAACTGCTGTCGCCATCTGAATCATGACTGTCATCATCAGATTTATCGCCCGAACTTGGCTGATATGCTTTTTCACTTGCTGAATATGCTGCATCATCAGACGACTCAGAGCCGTCACTGTCAGCATCTCGTTGCAATATTTCTCTTACTTGGGCAGCTGAATACTTTCGTTTTGACATCATAAACAATAACCTAAAATAAATAAACAAAGATAAAGTTGAATAAAACGCAAAGCAGTTTTACTATAGGTGTACTATAATCGTGATGAACGAGCTGAAAGCCTTTAGATTTCATCGGAAATAATGAGAGAACATATGATATCAATTACAGAAAATGTGTAATTTTCATAAAATAAGAGTACAAAAAATAAATGATACATAACACAGGTACACTACCAAAAAACTGCCTCCAGTTCTGCAACTGATTCCTATAGATTTTGGGGTGCTGAATCCAGGAAAAATAGCCAAAATGTTCCATCACGTCACGTTTTCTTGCAAAATTAGATTTCTTACCCATATAAGGAATGTTCACATAATTTCTTTTTAGCCGACTGCAGTTTATTTTCTTGGCCCAAAATAGAGGTTGTAATGGTTAACTAACTAGAAACACTCCCTCATGATATTTTAGAGTGTTTTGTATTCATTTTATACATTAACAGGACAATTGGGAGGCGGGGGGCTAAATCCAGTACTCGCGCTGGCGCATGTTCTTTCCTGTTCGCCTCGCCTCGTTCGCGCTCGCTCAAACACGGTGGTTGCGACATGAACGTTCCTGTCAAATTTCAGTTTCTTGCAAGTTCATTATTACCTTTTGTTTGCTCAGTCGTAATCCAGCTTTATTCCGAAGTGGTTCACTACAGTTGTAGTTTGCAGTGCTGTGTATTTGTGATGGCTCACAGAGCCAGAGGTTGCGTCAACTCTCCGGACAGTTTTTGTTTTATTTGTGGGGAATATACCGTGAAAAAGCGGCAGAGGAACATTTCTGCATTTATTAAAAAAGTATATTTCGCCTATTTCGGTTTGAAGTTAGGCGATCAAGACAAACCGTGGGCTCCTCACAAAGTGTGCAAGACATGTGAGGAAGATCTACGCTTATGGATGAAAGGTAAAAAACAAGCATTTCGTTTTGGAATACCTATGATGTGGCGTGAACAAAGAGACCACAGCAGTGACTGCTATTTTTGCTCTTGCATTGTGAAGGGATACAACTTAAAAAATAAGAACGTAATAAGTTACCCCAACCTTCCCTCAGCAATTAGGCCTATGCCTCATAGCAACGAAGTACCTGTGCCTGAACCACCAAAATCTTTGGATCATATTTGTGTGGACGGTTCTGATCATGATGAGACTCATCAGATGGCTTTTCCCGATGAGTCCAGTACTTCCGAGTTTGAAACTGAACCAGATCCGAAACCTGAACTTTTCTCTCAAGCTGAATTGAATGATTTAGTCCGGGATTTAGGACTCCCAAAAGATGCTACCCAACTGCTAGGTTCTCGGCTTAAACAGAAAAATCTATTGTCACCAGGAACAACTTTTTATTGGTACCGCAACCGCGAGACACAATTTTTGAAGTATTTCAGCAAAGAGGAAGATTTGGTATTTTGCAACGATATATACGGAGTGATGGAAAAGTTTAAACTCAAGTATGATCCTGCTGAATGGCGGCTGTTCATTGATTCGTCAAAAGACAGCATAAAAGGTGTTCTTCTTCATAATGGCAACACATTCGCTTCAGTTCCTATTGCTCACTCTGTTATTCTCCAAGAAAAATACGAGAATTTGGCCCTGATTCTTCAGAAGATTCGTTATGATGAGCATAAGTGGATGATTTGTGGAGACTTTAAAATTCTATCCATGCTATTAGGGCAGCAATCCGGTTTCACCAAATATCCCTGCTTCCTTTGCTTGTGGGATAGCCGGGCCCGCGACCTACACTGGGGGAAAAAAGACTGGCCAATTCGGGAGTATTTGAGACCCGGTGAGAAAAATGTTCTTCATGAGAGCTTGGTACCTCGTGATAAAATTCTATTACCACCTCTCCACATTAAGTTGGGTCTCATTAAGCAATTCATCAAGTCCCTTCCAAAAGATGGTGAGTGCTTTCGGTACCTTTGCTCAAAGTTCCCCCGACTTTCTGAAGCAAAGCTAAAGGAAGGAGTGTTTGTTGGCCCTGATATAAGGAAACTCATTTCAGATGGAGCATTCGCTGAAATGATGTCTGAGAAGGAAAAAGAAGCCTGGGATTCCTTCAAGGATGTTGTTCTCAAATTCTTGGGGAACAGGCGGGATGAGAACTATAAGGATATTGTTGCCAGGATGCTCAATGCCTTCAAAGAACAAGGCTGTAACATGAGCCTGAAAGTCCATTTCTTGCACTCCCATGTGAACTACTTTCCCGAAAACTTGGGGGCGTACAGTGAAGAACAAGGTGAAAGGTTTCACCAGGATATCAAGGACGCAGAGAGAAGGTACCAAGGAAGATGGAACACCACTATGATGGCTGATTTCTGCTGGTTGCTGCTGCGGGAAACCCCAGATGAAAAATACGCCAAGCAGCGCACCAAGAGAAGCATTCGGGGGAAGAAGAAACGGGCCCACCAGGAGATTGATTGACTCAAGAATGACTTTAAAATCTATACTGTGTTGACAAATATCGTGTTTTTACTAAACTTTGAAATAAAAATTTGCTAGTTATTACCACAGTGTCGGATCTCATTTATTAGAATTTTATTTTCACACCATCGGGTGTTTGTCTTCATGTATTACAATGGTGCGGTTTGCGTTTTCTATTCTTACATACATACCTGTACAACATTTTTTGCACATTTCTTTGCTTTGCTTTGTGTCTAACCTCGCTCTTATATGCTCAATGTTTGTGCACATGTATGTGGCTGTTTTAAGTGCAGACAATTTTGCTACCATCACAGTGTGTTTTGTTGACATTACTCTATTCTTATGTGCTGCCTTGTTACAATTTTCTTTATTCTTATTTGAATAACTACTAAACAATTAGTATAAAGAATTCATCCAAGAAACTTTTATCTCGATCGCACTCAATCTGAAACGTTCACCTCAAACTGCTAACCCAATGTAGCAAAAAATCTGTACGTGATGGAGCAAATTGGTTACCAGATTTGAATTCAGCGCACCAAAAAACGTAAAAATCAATTGAAACATTAGAGGCAGTTTAAAAAAAAAATTTTTAGTGTACCTGTGTAATTAATGATAAATACTTTTGTCAGATCAAAAAATTCACAAAACTGCAAATTGTATCACGATCCAAACCGGACGTAAGCAACTGGGGTCAAAAATGACCCCACTGGTACTCTGTGCTGCAATTCATCACTAGCGTCACCTAGCAGATGAAAATTATTCCTCTAATGGTGCAATATAAAGAGAATATTGATATGTGAAAAGTCATAAAAAGATTGCATTCTTGAACAACTAGTTTCTGAGATACGCGCTGTGAAACTTGCAATGGGGTCACTTTTGACCCCATCAATACTCCCAGGGTTAAATACCTCCATGGCATAAATTGATGGAAAGCAAGCTCTGCTATGAGGGGACATAGGATGAGGGTAAAGGGGATTTATTATTTATTATTTATTTATTAAAATTTCTTATATACCGCACTATTTATCAGCGCGGTTTACATACAACAAAATGACCATAACAGACTGTTTGGCTTCACATAGAACAGGAGTAACAACTTGGATAACATGTTTGGCTTTACAGAGAACAGGGGTAACAACTTGGATAACAAGGGGGATACAAACTGAACTAATTACATATGTACAATGAGATCGAATGCTAAGAATTTAGGGTGTTACATGTGTACAGTGGGGTTGTGTGCTAATATTGAGATGTTATCTCGAGGAAGTAAGAGGAGAGGCAATTAGGTAGGGGTTGGGTTAATCTGGTAGTACTGTGTAAATAAATGGAATTTGAGAGCCTTTCTGAATTGTGTTAAGTCAGTAATCGCACGGATGCCTGGTGGTAATGTGTTCCAACATTTTGGGGCATAGATACTGAAGGCCCTGTTAGATGTTGCGATTGTGTACTTTGTTGATGTCTTTGGGATTACTAGCGCATTTGTAGATGTGGATCTCCTTGTTCTGTTGGGAGGGATGCGCTGAATGATGTCAGTTAGTGAAGGGGAGGTGATGCCATGGATGGATTTGAAAGTGAGTAGCAAAGATTTGAATATGAGCCTTCCTTGTATGGGGAGCCAATGAAGCTGTATTAGGATAGGCGTTACATGGTCGCATCTTGCTGCTCCCACTAAGACTCTGGTAGCGGCATTCATGGTAAGTTGCAACGGATTGAGTGTTGACTGTGGGAGACCTTGAAGAATAGCGTTGGCAAAGTCGAAGTGTGGTAAGATAAGGGATTGGTAAATTGTCCGGAAGTCTTCAGGGTTTAGAAGGGATTGCAGGTGTCTGAGGGACCGGATTTTGAAATATATGGCTTTGACTATGTTGGATATATGGGTTTTCATGTCTAAACGTTGATCGAGGGTGACCCCTAAGTACCGAATTGTTGATTTGGTTTGGAGCTCAGCTTCTTTAACCTTTATATGGGGTGGAGGGCAGAAACTCTGGTCTCTGGTGATGAATAGCACCTCAGACTTTTTGTGTTGGATCCTAAGATTTTGGGACAGAAGCCATTCGGAGACTGCGTTGAAACATTCAATCAGTAGCGAGAGGTCCATTTGCTCTGTGGAGAATGGCATGAAGAGGAGGATGTCATCAGCGTATATTAAGCAGTCGACATTGAATGATCCGATAATGTTGAAAATGGGTTGCATGTAAATGTTAAATAAGAGAGATGATAGGGACGACCCTTGAGGAACGCCCTGTCGTTGATGGAAGGGTTCGGAAGATCCAGATCCTGATTTTACATGCTGCCATCTGCCATCAAGGTACGACCTGCACCAATCGAGGGCGACGCCATTTATGCCCTTTTCCTTTAGTCGTTCTACTAGTAGACCATGGTGTACAGAGTCAAAGGCTGCTGCGATGTCTATGAAGATGAGGGCGAAACCTCGGCGGATGTTGTCGATACCTGTGACGATTTTATTGAAGAGGGAGGTAAGCAGGGTTTCGACGCCATGGTATTCCCTGAAGCCATGTTGGCGATGGTCTAGTGGGGAGGCTGAATCTATATGATCTTGAATTTGCCTTTGTGCTTCCTTTTCAGTTATTTTGGCTAGAAGCGGTATGCTGGCTATGGGTCTGTAGGATTCAACTTTGCTTGGGTCAAGTTTAGGGTTCTTCAGAAGGGGTCTGATGGATGTTTGCTTGAGTGCTGCAGGGAAGGATCCAGTTGTGAATGATAAGTTCATCATTCTTGTGATCAGTGGGCTGAGTTCTGTTCGTAAATTTTTAATCCAATATGCGGGGCAGGGGTCAGTTTGTGCAGTCGTGGTATTGAGGGCCGCAATAGTATCTTCCACAAGTTTCTTGGATGGAGTGGAGAACTTAGAAAGGGATGTTAGACTAGAGGTGTCTTGTGCTATGAACTTAGAAATTTTGTCAGTTTGAAGTAGTAGACTCAGGAGTAATATGCGGAAATATTTCTTTACAGAAAGAGTGGTAGATGCATGGAATAGTCTCCCAGTGGAGGTGGTAGAGATGAGAACAGTATCTGAATTCAAAAAAGCATGGGACAAACACAGAGGATCTCTAAAGGAAAAAAGGGGACTATTGTAGTTGATATAGAAGGGCAGACTAGATGGGCCATATGGTCTTTTTCTGCCGTCATGTTTCTATATGCTTCAGCATATAGAACTATTTAAAGTTGTTAAAACCCAGGAGGATTGTGAAAAATTGCAAGAGGATCTTGATAAATTGGAAGACCGGGCATCAAAATGGCAGATGAAATTTAATGTGGACAAGTGCAAGGTTATGCACCTAGGGAAGAACAACCCAAACTATGGTTACACGATGCAAGGTTCCACATTAGGAACCACCACCCAGGAAAAAGATTTAGGCGTCATTGTGGATACCATGTTAAAACCCTCGGCCAAGTGTGCAGCGGCAGCCAAGAGAGCAAATAGAATGCTAGGTATGATAAGGAAAGGAATGGAAAATAAAACAAAAGATATTATAATGCCTCTATATCATTCCATGGTGAGACCGCACCTTGAATATTGTGTGCAATTCTGGTCGCCGTATCTTAAAAAGGATATAGCGATTTTAGAAAAGGTACAGAGAAGAGCCACCAAAATGGTAAAGGGGATGGAAGGATACTCCTATGAAGAAAGGCTAAAAAGGTTAGGGCTTTTTAACCTGGAAAAGAGACGGCTGAGGGGAGATATGATAGAAGTCTATAAATTAATGAACGGAGTGGAACGGGTAAACGTAGATCGATTGTTTACCTTATCAGAATATAGAAAGACTAGGGGACATGCAATGAAGCTACAGGGTAAACTATTTAAGACTAATAAAAGAAAATATTTTTTCACTCAACTTGTAATCAAACTCTGGAATTTGTTACCGGAGGATGTAGTAAAGGCTGTTAGGGTAGCTGGGTTTAAAAAAGGTTTGGACAAGTTCCTGGAGGAAAGGTCCATAAACCATTATTAAGAAGTGACCGAAGATATCAGTGCTTGACCCAGTACAAGCATTGTGGATCTTGTGTCTCTTGGGGAAACTGCTAGGTACATATGACCTAGATTGGCCACTGTTGGAAACAGAATACTGGGCTTGATGGACCTTGGTCTGACCCAGTATAGCATATCTTATGTTCTTATGTTCTTATACATGGCCTGCTGCATCTGACCCCCCAAAGTTGTGTTGGAGGGGTCAGAAATGGCAGGCCATGTGTGCTGAAGCACATGGCCTGCCGCTGAACCGCCCCCTAACTCAACCTCCAGAATCAGTGGCAGCATGGCTCAGCACAAGGAGGGCAGCATGCTTCAGCACCGGGAAGGGGGACAGCATGGCTCAGCACAGGGAGTGGCACCATGCCTCAGCGTGTGAGGGTGGGGGGACAGCAGCCAAAGCATCTTTCTAAGACAGCAGAAACCCTTGGGCCAGCCCTGGCTGGGAGAGACTGGGACTAGAAGGGGACTGATATTGGGGGGACTAGGACTGGAAATGGGCTGATGCTGGGAGGGACTGGAACTAGAGGGGGGTTGATATTGGGGGACTAGGACTGGAAATAGGCTGATGCTGGGGGATGGGGAGAATGGGATTGAAGAGAGTGGATGGTGGGAGGGGCTGTAACTAGAAGGGAGCCGGGGAGAGCAGAGAGAGGCAGCGTGGAGGTCCGGAGTTGCAGGCTTCGTTCCCGCCGGCCCTGACGTCATCGGGGGCCTGGATTGAAAAGCGGAACCGGGTGAGCTGTGCCTTGGGAGAGCAGAGAGAGGCAGCGTGGAGGTCCGGAGTTGCAGGCTTCGTTCCCGCCGGCCCTGACGTCATCGGGGGCCTGGATTGAAAAGCGGAACCGGGTGAGCTGTGCCTTGGGAGAGCAGAGAGAGGCAGCGTGGAGGTCCGGAGTTGCAGGCTTCGTTCCCGCCGGCCCTGACGTCATCGGGGGCCTGGATTGAAAAGCGGAACCGGGTGAGCTGTGCCTTGGGAGAGCAGAGAGAGGCAGCGTGGAGGTCCGGAGTTGCAGGCTTCGTTCCCGCCGGCCCTGACGTCATCGGGGGCCTGGATTGAAAAGCGGAACCGGGTGAGCTGTGCCTTGGGAGAGCAGAGAGAGGCAGCGTGGAGGTCCGGAGTTGCAGGCTTCGTTCCCGCCGGCCCTGACGTCATCGGGGGCCTGGATTGAAAAGCGGAACCGGGTGAGCTGTGCCTTGGGAGAGCAGAGAGAGGCAGCGTGGAGGTCCGGAGTTGCAGGCTTCGTTCCCGCCGGCCCTGACGTCATCGGGGGCCTGGATTGAAAAGCGGAACCGGGTGAGCTGTGCCTTGGGAGAGCAGAGAGAGGCAGCGTGGAGGTCCGGAGTTGCAGGCTTCGTTCCCGCCGGCCCTGACGTCATCGGGGGCCTGGATTGAAAAGCGGAACCGGGTGAGCTGTGCCTTGGGAGAGCAGAGAGAGGCAGCGTGGAGGTCCGGAGTTGCAGGCTTCGTTCCCGCCGGCCCTGACGTCATCGGGGGCCTGGATTGAAAAGCGGAACCGGGTGAGCTGTGCCTTGGGAGACTCGATAAAAGGCTGTTGTTTTGGCGCAGCCGGAGGCGCTAGCCGGGGTAGCGATAGAAGGGGCTAGATACAAGGGGCATAACTGGCCCCTTGGGAGCCCCTTGGAGCATCGTAGGAGCGTCGCACCCCGAGTTGATCCCGGATGTGCTTGCATTGATGGGTAAAAGAAAGAAAAAGACGGAGGTGGTGACATCTGCCGAGCCTGCGGTGGGCCCCATGGACAAACACGTTAAGGTACTGCCTAGTGCTAATGGCAAGCTTGACTCTGACTTTCTAACACTCCAGCCCTCTCCGGTGTCCTTGAGTTCTCCAGACCGGACACCACCTTCTCCTCCAGTTTATACATCTCCTCTTGTGTCTACTTCTGTTGAGGTGCAGTTTCTCCAGAGTACCCCAATAGAAGGGGGGGAAAGTTGAAACCGGTTGTATGGGCTCCCACCCCAGGAGAAGCGAAGGTTGTACCTGATGATCAGGTAACCCTAGCGGATATCTGGCGTGTGGTAACCCGTATTGAGAGTTCCTTGACTCCTACTGTGGTACAACTATGTAGTTTCTCTTCTGAGATAACTACACGGTTGTCAGAAGTGGATACCAAGATTGAGAATACTATGCATTTAGTTACTAATTGTGAAACTCAGTGTCAGGCTTTGAAAGCTGTAAATTCTTCTCATATTAAGGATAGTTTGGTGTTACATCATAGAATGGAGCAATATGATAATATGTTACGTGCTAAGAATATTCGTATATTGAATTTTCCCATTTGTCGGTTATTATCTGCTGAAATTCTTTTGAGGAAATATTTTAGGGAGGTCTTGGGCTTAGCTTCTGCTGACTCCATCGGCCTCTCTAATATTTATTATTTGACAGGTAAGGGCCTTTCTCCAGGTTCCCCAGGGGGGTTTGATGTAGTCCAGGGCCAAGCCAGCCTTGGACTCACCAAATTCCTTGAGGACTCGCAGGATAATATTTCCTCCAGAGCCACTTTGTTGGTATCTTTTCTGTCTGATTTGGACAGGGCTCTTATTTTTCGTAGTTACTTTAAAACTATGTCTGTTCCGTTCTGTGGATCACGTGTGCAAATTTTTCCGGATGTTTGTAAGGCGACTCAAACTAGGAGGAAGAGTTTTTTGGCTCTTAAGCCTAGGGTGGTTGCCTTATCAGCTACGTTTTTTCTTAGATATCCCTGCAAGTGTCTTATAACCTTTCAGGGTTCAAAATTTATATTTCTTGATCCTGTTCAACTTGAGGTTTTTCTTTCCGCTAAAGAGGGGCCTGGCATTAATTGACTGGGGTGGGTGGTTAGTTTAAAAGCTGCCTGTAAGTAGAGATTGTTCTTAGATTTCCTATATTTGTTTCCTTAAATATCTCCTCGTATTGTGGGCTAGGAATGATGGGATGTCTTTATTATTGTATGTATTGATTCCCGCTATGTCATCGACAGTTTCTTTATGCTTGCTTTTCTGTAAGTTTTGTTAAATTTCAATAAAAAAAAAAAAAAAAAAAAAAAAAAAAAAGAAGGGAGCTGATGTTGGGGGAGGCCTGGAAGGGGTGGGGCTGGGGCTGGGGGAGATAAAAAGAAGCTGGGAGAGTGAGGATGGAGAGGAGAACAGATATTGTTTTTGGGAGAGAAGAAAAAATGTCAAACAGAGGAACAGTTGTGAGGGAGGGGCACAAGAATGAATGCTGGGGTAAAAAAGGCAGGTTTAATTAATATCAGAGAAAAAAGAGACCTTTTTGCAGATTAGGCTACACTATTTACTGTACTCCAGATGGCATGTACCTCCATGTCCCAGTACGAAAGTTGCATCAAGCAGAAGAAATACTAAATGCCTCTTGAGAAGATACCATCACAGGAAGGGAAGTAGAATTGGACCTAGAAGCACATCTCTCATTTATACCTTTTACCATATGTGCCTCAAGCCTGAATGAGGTAGGGCACCTGCTAACTGATCCCATTAAGAATACAAGGGATCCCAACAAATCTCTTCCCAGGGTACCACAGAATCCCTTGAAGTCAGAACTGAAATTTGAGATTGCAGACCTATTATTACTAATCTGTGAACCATCATTAAAATCATCTGTAGTACCTGAAGATCGGAGAATGGCCAATGTAACACCATTTTTAAAAAGGGTTCCAGGAGAGATCCTGGAAACTACAGACTAGTGAGCTTGACATCAGTACTGGGCAAAACAGTAGAAACCAGCATAAAGAATAAAATTACTGAACATGTCGATAGTCATGGTTTAATGGGAGAAAGCCAACATGGATTTAGCCAAGGAAGATCTTGTCTTACTAATCTTTTTTTTTTAAGGTGTGAATAAATAGGTAAACAAAGGTGAGCTGGTTGATATAGTGTATCTGGATTTTCAGAAAGCCTTTTACAAGATCCTCATGAGAGATTCCTGGCAAAATTAAAAAGTCATGGGATAGGGGGCAGTATACTATTGTGGATCAGGAACTGGTTAAAAGATAGAAAGCAGAGGGCTAAATGGCCAACTTTCTCAATAGAGAAAGGTGAATAATGGAGTACCCCAGGGTTCTGTGCTGGGCCCACGGCTTTTTAACATATTCATAAATGACCTGGAAATTGGAATAATGAGTGAAGTGATCAAATTTGTGAAAGACACAAAATTATTAAAAGTTATTAAAACACAAGAGGATTGTGAAAAATTGCAAGAGGATCTTGATAAATTGGAAGATTGGATGTCCAAATGGCAGATGAAATTGAATGTCCCTCCTCCAACAGCTCTCTTTCCCTACACATGCCACTGGGCACACTCTAGACCTTCTTTTGACTTCACCTGGGGTATCTACCTCTTTATCTGTCTTTTCTACTTGCCCAGTTCCTTGGTTGGATCACTTTCAGGTTAGCTATTTCCCCACTACCTCTGCTACTTCCAGCTAAATACTAGGTTCCACTCACTTTCATTGTAATACGTGTTCTTCCACTCTAGCTTGCATTCCATCAGTAGACACTATTTTCCCTTCTAACTTTTCTGTCCTCCCTGTAGATGATCAAGCTGAACTTTGGTACTCTGTTTTGTATTCTTTTTTAGATCATATTGCACCTTCTCATCCCATCCGTCGCTTATGTCACAAACAACCTAGGTATCACCAAGGTCTTTTCATCACCTATCGTCAACTTTGCCTTACTGAACAGTTTTGGAGGAAGCACCAGACCTCCTCATGCATTTGTTGCTACAAGGAACTGCACAAACTTTATCATTCTCAAGTGCATCTGGCCAAGAAGGGTTATTACTCTCAGCAAATAGCAACTGCTGCTAATTCCACTTTCAAACTGTATACTATTTTGGATTCCTTAACCAGATCTTCTACCCTTTCAGGATTTATGTCAGGGTTCCTTACCATCTCCTTTGGCTTTGGCTACTTTCTTTGTTAATAAAGTGCAAACTCTTTGGGTTCGTTTTCCCAACTGTCCATTACCCCTTTCCCTTCCTAGTTCACTGCCTTCTGCTTATATAGCTTCCTCTCCAGACTCTCCTCTATTTCTGTCTCATTTCTGGTCATCTTTTTTCTTCAGTCTCTGCCGCAAAACTTCTTAAAACTCTTAACTCATCTCGTAAGACTACTTCATCTATAGATCCTATTCCTTCTACCTGGCTCTCTCTGCCCCATCCCTTCCACTCATATTATCGATGATAAACAACAGTCTGTCTAGTGGGGTTTTTCCTCGCTCCTGGAAACATGCTACAGTTAGGCCTATCTTAAAGAATCCTGCTGATCTCTCTGACCCCTCTCAATACTATCTAGTCTCCACTCTGTCTTGTGTTTCTAAACTCTTTGAAAGGTTTGTCTTTGTTCAACTTTCATCACATTTAATATCTATTCATGCTTTTCATCCTAGACAGTCAGGATTCCGCCCAGATCACAGCACTGAAACTATCCTTCTTTCACCCACTAGTGAGCTTCATCATTCTCATGATGATGGTAATGTCTCGGCATTGGTTTCTCTTGATCTTTCAGCTGCTTTTGATCTTGTGGATCACTCTACTCTCCTTTTTCGTTTTTGTGATTTGGGTCTTGGTGGGGGTTGTTCTTCAATGGTTTCATTCTTCTCTCTCACTGATCATTCTCAGTAGTCACTAGGGCTTCATGTACTTTGTCTGTAGTTTCTCCTGTTCTTTCTTTTCAATGTTGGGTTCCTCTAGATTCTGTTTTGGCTCCCCTGCTGTTTAATATTTTCTTGACTTCCTTATGGCTTATTATTTAACAGCACGGTATTTTTTTTCATTGCTATGCAGATGATATTCTTCTGATCCACCATACCAATCCTTTCTCTCTGGATCTTATTCTCCTCAATGACTGTTTAACATGCATTTCACAATGGCTTTCTGATAATTTTCAGAAAGCCATTTCTGTCTTAACCCTATTAAATCTTCTGCTCTCTGGGTGTCTTTAAGTCATCCAGCACCTTCTTTAGCTCCATTTCTTCCTAGTGGTCCGATTCCTTTAGTTTCATCAATGCATTGCTTAGGGGGTATTCTTGATTTGTCTCTGTCTTTTCACCTTCACATTACTGCAGTAGCCCGCCGCTCCTTTTTTCTTCATAGTATACGTGCTGTTCGTCCTTTCCTTTCTCTCTCTTTGTTAACCACGTTGTTACTCTCTTTGGTGATTGCTAAGTTGGATTATTGCAATGTTATTTATCTTGGTCTCCCTCAGTCTCAGGTACATAGATTACAACTTATACAAAATACAGCAGTACGCATTCTTTATCATGCGTCTAGATATGAGCATGTCACTCCTCTCCTGCAGCAAAATCACTCGCTCCCTGTCAGATTCTGTGCACAGTTTAATTGTATATCATATACTTTATTCTGAGAGTACCCTGTATCTTGCTGATTTATTAATTCCGTATTCTACTCATTATCTTCTCCGTGATACTCATACTTCCCAATTGCACCTACCATCGCCTACTGAGGTCAAATTAACCTCCATTCATTCTTCTGCATTTTATTTTCTGGCACCTGCATTATGAATTCACTCCCCCCCCCCCCCCCCTGAAATTCAGTTGGCATCTTCAAGTCCCTTCTGAAAACACATTTGTTTGATACTGCTTAGGACTTGCCTACTTAATTTGGTTGAGTTGTTTGTCTTGTATGTCCCTTTTTTGTTCTTATCTTTCATGTGGTTTGAATGACTCTCCACTTTCCTGTTTTTACTGGAGTTCTTTTCTATTTTATTATGTTTATTTTAGACATTGTTGTACACCGCTCTGCTGAGACTCCTTGAAGGGCGGTCTATCAAATAATAAACCATAAACCATAATGTGGACAAGTGCAGTTATGTACTTAGGGAAGAACAACCCAAACTCTGATTACTTGATGGTTCCACATTAGGAACCACCACCCAGGAAAAGAATTTAGGTGTCATTGTGGATAATATGTTGAAACCCTCTGCCCAGTGTGCAGTGGTGGCCAAGAAAGCAAACAGAATGCTAGGAATCATAAGGAAAGATACAGAGAACAAAACCAAGGAGATCAAGGCAAGTTACATTCAGATACTGTAAAACTCTTTTGCCAGCACTATCTGTTTAGTTTAGGCCAGCTATTCCTTGAGATTGTTGGGGCTCTAAGGGAAATGCCAAGGTTCTGGAAGTGATCCATAGGCAAGGAGGGCCAAAGATTTTGAAGGATAGATCTCACACAGCGTGACTGTGTGCTGTTGTCCTTTCAGGTGCTGATCTTCAGGAAGAAACCATGGAGGTCTTTACCACGGCAAAGTAAACTGTGTAGAAAGCACACAAGGTAGGAAGCACTGCCACTTTTGGACTAGTCTTTGGGCTGCATACTTGTTCATGAGAGGAAGACTTGAACTGAATAGGTATGGTGCTCATGCGGAGATGTTAAACTCATAAGAACTGCTACAAGTAAGCCTTTCTAACTACAGAATTTTTCCCTTACTATAGAAACTCCCTTCAAGAGCTGAGTGGGTGGTGAGTAGTCAGAGACAAAAGTGATCAAGAGAGGCAGCCCTTCATTAACAGCTAGCTGCTGGTTAATGTGAAGGAGGTGTAACTAAAAGGGTTTTACTCAGGGCTGGCCCCAGAGGGGTTCAAGGTGTTGGTGCCCTATGAAAACCTTAAGCTTTACATGCCCCCCAACTGTCAAAATCTATTGTTTAGCTTTGAATGCCCTGATCTTTGCCCCCTCCCACCTCCCCCCCCCCCCCGAAGTTGCTGCCCTAGGACACTGCCTAGTTTCCAAATGATTGGGCCAGTCCTGATTTTAGTTCTTCATCAGACTGTGTGAGGTACTGAAGCAAAATGGCTGTGTAGCAATACTGTTGAACTTACTCAGCTACAGTGACCAAGAGTCCTGCAGCACTAACTCAACTGCATAAACGTGGTCTGTGCTACACTGTTGGGGACTGAGTTCTGAACTTTGACATGACTGCCTAAGGAACATTTTTGAGAGGAAATTCCATGTAGCCAGACCTTACATATGTCAGGATTAGAAGAGACTATCAGTTCATTCAGCAATACTTATATACAGCTTTTCACCAGGTCAAAGCAGGTATGGTATATACTGTCTTTAACCGTGAAGGGTTTACAATATGTTTTTATACCTGAGGCAAAGGAGGGTTAGGTGGCTTGCTCAAGGAGCACCTCTGGGACTAGAAACCACAGTCTCTCTGTTATTGTCCTCTAGTGGGATTCAAACCCCTGGGCCTCTGATCTGTAATAACTTGTTCCAACCACTAGGCCACTCCTCCCTCTGAAGGAGTAGGGGGGGGGGTAAGAGACCAAGTGAGAATGATTTAACACTACAATATTACCATGAGTTTTTAAATATTTTAGTATAAATATTTAATCTAATTTTAATCAGGTTTTGGATAACCATTTTCTCACAAACTCAGTAATGAATGCCATTATATCAGTAATCTACAAACCTTGTAGAAACCCTTTGGATTATTCATTATATTGTCCTTTTTCTCAGCATACTCAAAACAAAAAGATCTTAACTAAAGTTGTGATTAAAGGGATGGAAGGTTATGTCTCATCTATAATTAGTAGGTATGTGTGCACCAAAGATTTTCAGGTTCATTCTGATTCATCAGAATATACCCATTTGATTAGTCTTTGAAACCGAAACATTTGTTTTTTCATCCAATTCATCTCCATTAAGTCTATGTGGAAGCTGTTTCTCAATGCAACAGTCAGATTTTCGATGTATTTTTAGTCAAACTCCTTGAAACTTGATGGTACGGATCTCTAACAGCACTGTAAGCCATCAAGAGTGTCACAAACCCTCCAGGGGTACCACAAAAGGGGCAAAGAGTACATTCAGTGGCAGGATGAGTACCAGAAACCATCATCAGAAGGGCAAAGCAGTACAAAGAGCAGAGTGAACACATCAGACTAGGGAAGAAGGCCAAGCAGTACCGCAATCGGTGCAAGAACACCAAGGCACTTTGAGAGCAGTATAATGGCAAGGAGAACAGCACAGTGTCTAGATCTGTTGCAAGGCCATAAAATTATGCCAGAATGACCAGTACAGCACATCACAGCATCCAGATTGGCTGGAAGACCCTAAATTATGCCAAGAGGACCAACACAGCACAGCACCCAGATTGCCTGGAAGGCCCTAAAACAGCAGAAGAGAGCCAACACAAGAGCAAAAGAGGCATCACGAGCCAAGGCTACAGGAGTGAGATAAGTTCAGTTAAGCTGTGGGCCCACAAGTTAGTCCTAGCACTGAGGACTTAGGTTCCAACACTGGAACATTATCCATAGAGGAAGATACCCCGGGGTGGAAGTGCACTCTAGTTTTTCAGAACAATCTAAGGGTTCCTTAGTCAATGGCTTAACAAGTACAGCTTCTTAATTGACTAGTGCAGTAATGGAGGATGATTGATGTGAGAGCAATCTTTCACCCCATGATAGCTAGTCTTGACTGAGCTATCAAACTGGCAAGGCGGATGTCCCCTTCCTCCATCAGTACTTCATACTCATCTTTCTAGACAGAAAGACCAGAATTCAATTCTGTTCAAGGATATAACAGTTGCTATGCTCCCCTACTTGAACCGCCAAAGAAGTACAGTAATGGAAATTTGAAAAACACTCTGAAGAGAATTTCAAGGCTCGTCAACGGTAGTAGGCTGTTAGTGTCCCCCTACCATACCAATTTCAGTTTCTCATGGACTTGACTTGTTAGGAACTGCATCTCTAAGTGGATTGGAGAACAGAGGCATACATTATAATAACAAGCCAAAGGGGCCCACAAAACTGCAAAGCAGTAGGAGGATGAGGAAGACTAGCCCAAGAAAAGCCAAAGCACACTGATTGCAGAGCTACATAACTAGATGGATTGCAGCAAACCAGTATGGCGTTTAAGGATGGTGAAAGTTGTACAATTACAAAGCTAAGTCACCCACAGCAGTGCAAAGCAGAAGGATGAGGAAAAGTGGCCCAGGAAAAGCCAAAACATGCTGGTTGCAGAGACATGTAGCTAGAAAGTTGGCGACAAACTAACATGGCATTTAAGGAGGATGAAAGTCATGCAATGGCAAGACTAAGGCACTCACAAAGGTGCAAAGCAGGAGGATATGAAAAAGTGGCCCAGAAAAAGCCAAAGGAATGAGGGTGTAGAGCCACTGTGTCCCTGATACAAGGAGAGCCAGTACAGTCCAACATGGGAGTTATCTGTTGAATCCTGACTGTCACATCTGTCCCCTCACATCCAACAAAGAAAGAAGGGCAGAACAAGGAGGAAGATGGCTGCCACAATGAGGAGAATCTCTATCCTGATCCAAAGAGGAGAAAAGCCCGGACCAGTGACAGAGCTACTGCCTGGACAGGCATTCAGCAAGAGCAATGGATGATGGCATTGTGGGAAGGCTTCATCCAGATGCACAGTATTAAAAAATTTAGGGTGAAAGCATATCTTGTTTCAGGTTGTAGTAGCCTCCTCTGTCAGGCTTTGCCTGACGTTCTTGAGCCCCAGGCAGTTCTTCTTCTCAAGATTATCTGGGAGTAAGTGCATCACATCTGACCACCTGAATCCAAGGCTTGTCCAAAATACAGCCGCATGTTTGCTCACTTACTCCTCCCCCCTGCGATCATATTACCCCCCTCCTCCTTCGTTTACACTGGCTCCCAATCAATTTCCGTTTTCAATACAAAATCCTCACAGTCACCCACAGAGCATTGCACACGGGTTCTCCTCAGTATCTGGCTGATTCTATCCGTCTTCAACCTTCTCCCCGTCTTCTCCGGTCAGCACACGGCTACCGCCTCTACCTTCCTGCCCCATCCTCTGCGCACCTGGAAACAACATGCCACTCCGCTTTCTATTTCCTGGCCCCTGCCCTCTGGAACTCACTCCTGTTTGCCATTCGCACAGAGTTATCCTTTCAAAAATTCAAATGCTTACTTAAGACTCATCTGTTTCAGCAGGCCTTTGAACTCCCAGACCCTTAAAACCGGTATCTCCACAAGTACCTATCTTAACTTATTTTCTTGCCCTTATCTTTTCTGTCTCTCTCTGTCCTGTCCAAAACGATGGCGTTCCTTTCCTTTCTTCCTGTTTGTATTTGATTGATTGTATTGTACACCGCTCTGACGCACATGCTTGGGCGGTATATCAAGTGACAAATAAAGATAAAGATAAAAGATAAAGATCCAGTAGCAGCAGCAGCAGGGATTCCCAGGCATATATCATGTTGTATATGTATGTGGCACTGTGAAAAACAGGATGATGGTCTGCATTATGCCTTTACCAGCCTTTCAACTGGTTCCATCTAAACTGTGTTCATTTGAGGGCCCAGGAATCAGAACTGGAAGTGACACACAGCAGCCTGTTATTGGTGCTAAACCTGCTTCAGAGTTCCTCCTTGACTCCTGCTGCAGAGTGTGGGGTCTGCTAAACTGAGAAAGAGGAAGCTTGTCACATTTCACGAGCAGACCATGGGGAAACATCAGGTCTCATCTCTTGCCTAGGTGTTCCAAAACAGCAATCCAAAACAGCTGTTACACACATAGTTCTGCTGTGTGCCTCCAGAATTTTGTCCCTTTTGAGGAAATGCCCTAGGGGCTGGGGGAGAAGCAACCATCCCATACTGGACTCTTCTCTAGTATAATTTATCCTAGTACAGAGACAGTTCATGAATATTCTCTACTCTCTTTTTGGATTTTAAAGAGTATCTGACCAGTGAGTGCAGCAGAGGAAACCAGCAGGTCAGGTTTACATGTTCTGTAGTCATTAGCAATAGCCTTCTTCTGACAGGCCTACACTATGGCTCGCCACCTGAAGAATGAGGGGTGGTACAGAGCATGAGGCCTGAGAGATCAGCAGAGTTCCAGAATGCAAAAGTGCCACTAGGGCCCTCCGACATCAGTTTGCTCAGAATTCTGCCTGCACTCCCTCTGAATCTCTTAGACTTGATAGGTTTGGGTTTTTTTTTGGGGGGGGGGGTTTCTTGGGTTTTTTATGTTATGTTTTGGCATGGGGAGCTGAAAGGTAGCCACTGAAAATGGGTACTATCCTGGAGAGAACGCAGTGCCAAGATAACGGTCAAAAACACAATTAGTAGGCACACTGAAGGCAGAGAATGTAGGCAACTGCACCTCAGTATAGCTCTACACTCCTTCCTCCTCCCAGTCACATCACAAGGAAAGGAAACCAAGTAAGGGGAGATTTGTCTTCACAAACACTATCTTTTCCACCAAGTCCAGTGCTAGCCATGGATGATGAGGAATACTAAAATAGATTAACACGCTCACTATTCACCAAAAAGACTTTTAACCTTCATTGCAAACACTGTTCCCTCTAAGCTGTGCGCGTGTGCGCGCGCACACACCTCGCCAAGTGAGCGCACATACTTTTCAACAGAGCGCACAAAAATTACGGTTCTGATTCTGATAGAAAACAACACAGACGTCTTAAAATTTAAAAGTTGCTGTGTATTTACGGTTTTCACAAGTTCTACAATATTTTCTAGTGCAATCAATGTGATGTAGATACTGTATTCTGACGTGTAGTCAAATTTTAAAGTATATAACTCTGAGTGTCATTATGTGGCGCACAAAAATTTAACCTTCCTTCAAAAGCTGCACAGCTGATATTTTATGCGCACACAGCCTACAGAAAATTAGAGGGAACATTGATTGCAAATATATCTTCTCTGTGATGTTTCTATCTCCTACTAAAGAAGGTCTCAGACAAACTGTAGCACTTTAACATAGACTTGAATTAAGTCCTAATTTTGTGCTTATTGGCATCAACGACCTTCAAAGGTGAAATTAACCATAATTTTCTTGAAGCAAAAACTATTGAACTTCAAATTGAATACTTAGCTTCTCTTTTTCCTTGTCCAAATACTTCTTTAGATTACATTCATGCTTTCATGCGCAGCGTTTTTAGCCTGAGCGAGAAGTTTTGATTCCAATAATCGTGTAATAGCTTGGCAGTTTTGTTTTGGATACGTGTGCAGCATCAGGTTGGTGATTAGCGATCCCCTGAAGAAACGGTTTCAGTGAAACGCATGGGCGCCTCAAAATAAGGCATTGGGATTCATTTGCAATGAAGGTTAAAAGTCTTTTTGGTGAATAGTGAGCATGTTAATCTATTTTAGTATTACTTGAAGTACTCGCTGAGAAAAGTGACCAAGTTTACGTTTGTTATGGATGATGAGGAGCCATGAAATCCCCTGTCATGGGGAATGTACGTTCACTGGGCACACTGGTTGGAGGACAGGACAGGAAATGCTGCGCAACATTGGCCTGGTCTGACCAGACTGCCAATTTGTGTGCCAAGCATGCCAATGAATCTGTGTGCATGGCTTCAATGGACTCTACAAAGTAGCATGTCACTGAAATCTGTGCAGGAACCTGACTTGTGACAGGCTGATCTCCTCTGCAACTTAGAATTGTAGCTAGGGTTGTGGTCACCAAAGATTGTCCTTGGCTGGGGCTCATGGGCCAAGGGCCTGTAAAGCTGAGGAGGGGAGTGGAAAGTGACAGGGTGGTACTCATCCTAGCAATGTACTTGCTTCCCCTGCTGTATCACTACTGCCTCTGGCACTTCTTTTCCTCCACCTCAGTCACCAGCATTTCCTTCCAGTATGTGAGCTGTAATGCAGCGTGAAGGTTCCTTTCATTGACAGGTCACATGCATCCTCTTTCATAAGGAGTTCCAACTCTTTCCCCTAATTGATTATGCAAGAAGTCCAAAATCACCAAAACCTTTGTTATGAATCCCTATCACTGCTGAAAACCCTCTAATTCACTACCGGGTTGAGAACTCAGTTTCTCCATGGCATGTTTAAAGATCTTTAGGTCTTACATCACCTGTGTAATATTTGCCCTGTCCTGGTAACTCAGGGGCCTGTTGATGCTAATCTCGGTCTCCAATGACATCTGATGCAGGGCTGTCTGTTGCTCCACTAACCTCTCCGGCGTGTCATAAGTGGAATTCAACCTGGTGCTAACATTCTGCATGAGCTGGTAGACAGGTGCTCCTGTTTCCTGCTTCTCATGCAGCCCACTCCCACCCTTCACACCCCAGTGAAAAAAATCCAGATATTTTTCAGCACTTCTTGATTAATTCCCTCAAGTTATGACCTCCGTTTCACTTGCTGCCCAGGCCTGGGGAGTCTCTGTCAACCTAATGTAGCAAATGTGAAAAGCATCAGATCCCACAAAGCCCCTCTCCTTCACTGCCTTGACCACGTTCATCCCATCATCTGTTAAAAAGAAGCCTGGATGCATGATGCCCTGTTTGTGCCTTATCTTCCAGCCCTGCAGCATTGCCCTCATTTCTGGTGTGGATCTACATATGATTGTCATTCATTACCTCCTGCTGTTGCTCTCCCGTTAGACCTGCAGCCTATTCCTGCCTTGGCTGACAGCCACCAGTGTGCTATCAGGGAGATGTAGGTGTGTGCAGATGTCAGTCGTGCAATGCACATTAGTACCAGTCTCTGCTTTTTGCCATCTCTGCCAGCAGCTGGATATGCAACTAATTATGCAGGCTACTAAAAGTTGTCTTGCAGGGCACTCAGTAAGTGGGAGTGAAGAGATACAGCATCCTCCTGGGCATCAGGATTGGAAAGAGGCCAATGTAACTCCAGTTTTTAAAAAGGGTTCCAGGGGTGATCCAGGAAACTACAGACTGGTGAGCCTAATTGGGCAAAATGGTAGAAACCATTAAAAAGAATAAAATTACTGAACATGTAGATAGCCATGGTTTAATAGGAGAAAGCCAATATGGATTTAGCCAAGTGTAAATAAACACGTCAACTGGTTGATATAGTGTATCTGGATTTTCAGAAAACCTTTGACAAGACTCTTGGTGAAAGACTTTTGGTGAAATTAAAAAGTCATGGGATTGGAGGCAGTGTAGTACTGTGGATCAGGAACTAGTTAAAAGATAGAAAACAGAGAGTGGGGCTACATGGTCAATTTTCTCAATGGAGAAAGGTGAACCCCTGGGATCTGTGCTGGGCCCACTGCTTGTTAATGTATTCATAAATGACCTAGAAAAAGGAATAATGGGTGAGGTGATCAAATTTGCAAATGACACAAAATTATTCAAAGTTGTTAAAATACAAGAGGATTGTGGAAAATTGCAAGAAGAACGTGAAAAATTGGAAGACTGGACATCCAAATGGCAGATGAAATTTAATGTGGACTGGAGGAGTAGTCTAATGATTAGAGCACTGGCTTGGGAACCAAGAGACCAGGGTTCTATTCCCACTAGCACTCCTTCAGGCTTTGGGCAAGTCACTTAACCCTCCATTGCCTCAGAAAATTCCAAGTAATTACTGTCCCTGTTTAATGTACATTACCAAGTTTAAGTTACAATGTAAAATGCTTTGATTGAAATGATAAAGTGGTATAAAAGACCTGTTAAATAAATAATGTGGACAAGTGCAAAGTTATGCACCTAGGAAAGAACAACCCAAACTATGGTCGCATGATGCAAGGTACCTCCACCTAGGAAAAAGATTTAGGTGTCATTGTGGATAATATGTTGAAACCCTCCGCCCAGTGTGCAGCGGTGGCCAAGAAAGCAAATGGAATGCTAGAAATCATAAGGAAAGGACTGGAGCATAAAACAAAGGGTATTATAATACCTCTGTATCGTTCCATGGTGCGACCGCACCTTGAATATCGTGTGCAATTCTGGTTACCATATCTTAAAAAGGATACAGCTGGTCGCTCACCTCCTGTGGCTCCTGGATCTTCGGGGATCTCCCTAGCACGTGGTTCCCTTCCCCCTCCGGAGTCGGAAGTGGGTAAGGACCAGACGCGGGGCGCGCTGGGCAGAAATTCTGGAGTGCAATTGTCGACTGTTGAGACGGCTGCCTGTGTGCCCGGAGCCACGACTTCTATCGAGGTGAGCACGGAAGTTGGTCTGATGAATGGTGTTGTTTCATCGCATGAAAGTTCCACTCCGACTGGGCCTCCATTTTCTTTTTCGCTGGTTTGACCGACTGTGGTAACTCTGGACAATATTTGGGAAGCGATTAGTCAGCTTTCACAGGCTGTATTCCAACAACTGACTTCCTCGCCTTCCTCTGTCTCTAAACTTGAGGGGGATATGCTGCTGTTATCTACTGACTTTGTGGAGTTTAAGAACAGTGCCGTTGTTACTAATCAGAAGCTTACACAAGTTTCTGACTTAACGTCTTCCCTAATGAAGGATAATCAAATACTGAAAATGAAGTTGGAGACTTTGGAAAATGCTACGAGGGCTTCTAATCTCAGGCTATTAAATTTTCCTGTGGTTCCGGATGTAGCACCATTAGAACTATTTAAGAAATATCTTCTTGAAACTTTGGCGGTCCCTACAGAATTAATTCCTCCTGTGCAGAGAGTTTTCTATTTACCCTCGGGTAAAAGAGAGGGCCAGATTGTACAAGGATCTGTGGACTTTGATTTTCTTAATGTCTCCGCTATGCTTAATCCGCCTGGGGATGGTGAGATTAGAACTTCCACATTATTGGTATCTCTTGCCCTTTCGTCAGATAGGGATTGGCTCCTTAAGTTGTCTTATAAGAAGAGAGTAAATTTGTTTATGGGGAGAAAGATTTCTGTTTTCCCGGATATTTCCAAGGAAACCCAGAAACGTCGTAAAGCTTTTCTCTTGTTAAAACCTGGTGTTGTTCAGTTGGGGGCCTCTTTCATGCTAAAAAAAAAAAAAGGATACAGCTGAATTAGAAAAGGTACAAAGAAGAGCAAGAAAAATGGTAAAGGGAATGGAAAGACACCCCTATGAGGAGAGGCTTAAAAGGTTGGGGCTCTTCAGCTTTGAAAAGAGACAGCTGAGAGAGGACATAATAGAGGTCTATAAATTAATGAATGGAATGGAACAGGTAAATGTAGATTGGTGGTTTACGCCATCAAAAAGTAGAAAGACTAGAGGACACACAATGAAATGACAATGCAACCCATTTGAGACTAATCAGAGAAAATATTTTTTTACTCAACGCGTAATCAAACTCTGGAATTCGTTACTGGAGTTTGTAGTAAAAACTGCTAGTGTAGCTGGGTTTAAAAAAGGTTTGGTCAAATTCCTGGAGGAAAAGTCCATAAACTATTATTAAAGAGGACCTGGGAAACCCACTGCTTTCCCCGAAACAAGCATTGTGGAACCTGTGTGCCTCTTTGGAAATCTGCCGGGTACTTGTGGCCTGGATTGGCCGCTGTTGGAGTGGAGGAGTGGCCTAGTGGTTGGGGCAAGGTACTTCGGGCCGGAAGGTCAGGGGTTCAAATCCCACTGGAGGACAGCAACCTTGGGCCGGAAGGACTGGGGTTTCTAGTCCCACAGGTGCTCCTTGTGGTCTTGGGCAAGCCACTTAACCCTCCATAGCCCATGTTCCCTGTAAAATAGTTCTCTGTGTGCTGTGCTTTCCTGTCTAATCAATGTGTTTATACCTCAAAAATTTCCTGTCATGATTTGACAATATCCAATCTGTAATCAAACCGCTGCTGATCGCTGGAAGTAGCAGTATACAAATGTATACTAAATAAAATAAAATAAAATAAATAAATAAGGATACTGGGCTTGATGGACCTTGTTCTGACCCATTAAGACATTTCTTATGTTCTTAGGTTCTCAACCATATTCAGGGGATGATCATCCAGGGCTATCAGTTCTCCAATGCACTGGGTCATCACCCTCAATCTTGCGTACCGCCTGCTCCGTAACAGTGCTAATGAGCATCACCCCATGTCTTCCATGGTGGCTTGCTTTGATGCATGTCGGACCTTGCTGCCATGCCATCTGACTGGCAGAAGAGGATATGGTCTCAGCTCAGTTAAGGGATTTCACTTCTCCTGTATCTTTCCCATCACTGATATTTCTAGTCCTGAATGGAATCCCCAGCCTAGAATCAGCACCCTCCTTTGGATCAAGCTGAAAAGGGTGCTGTTTTTCCAAATGATGCAACATGCCACTGTTTGTAAGATGACCTATCAGCTCCTCTCTGCTAATGCAGTGCCTACAGGAATTGCATTCTGCATACCTTAGGTTATCAAGCACTCAAAATGCTTCCAGGTGTATGAGTTTTTATGAGGCTTCCACTGTTCTTCCTTGGGCTGCTGCTGGACCCTTGACTGGGAGGTGGAGGAGAGGTCGAAAGGCCAGCAACATCCATCCCACTCTCTATCCTCTCTACCCGTGTGCTATTGACCTTGGCACTGCCAGTATCACTTTCTTCCTCTTCACCAGCTGGCATGTTAACAACCACTTCAATAGCCCCTTTAGCCAGTACACTTTCAAAAACCTGATGATCCAGAGTTAATAATTACTGGGAAGGATTCCAAGATGGCGATTTGATGAGGTGTGTGGTCGGTGCGGTGTTTTTCTATGGGAAAAAAATGGAAGTCCAAAGGGGTAAACAGCCTTCTACAGCCCCTCAGGTTACTTCCCAGTTACCTCCAGTTTTGTCTGGTCCTTTGGATTCTTATTTTTTACCCGCGCCGAGGCAGCTAACTACAACAGGGGACGGTAGCCCGGCTTTGCAACAGCCGGAGGTGGAGTCCTCGGTTCTTGCCTTGGGCAGTGATCTTTCTTCCCCTGGCTCAGCCCGGGCCTCGAAGGTGCCTCGTCAGGATATCGGCATGGAGGGGAAGTTGGTGGAGGGGGTTGAGTCGTCGGACTCCCCTGAAGTACAGCGCCTACCTGAGGAAAGCAGAGGGGGCGCTGCTCCTTCCCTCGAGCAGCATCAGAGGCTGGAGGTCACAGGAGAGATGACATATGGTGGTGTGGGCCCAATTTTGGGGCCAATTACATCTACCCCGTTGTCTGGTGGATTACCAGCAGTTGGAGCAGGAGAGTTTCTTCAGCCTGCGTCTAGGGAGCCCCCGGAGGTGGTGACTCTGGAAACGATATGGGCCGCTATTATGCAACTCCCTGAAGAAATGGTGCCACGGATCTCTGGACTGGCGTCTCAGGTTACTAATAATGACTTGGCTATTCAAGAAAATACTGTTAAAATAATTAATTTACAGAAGGAGGTTACAGAACTTCAGGGAACTTCCGTATGTCTTGGGAAGGATGTTGAAATGTTGCAGAAGAATGCTTTATCTATGAGTGCTAAATTAGAGGCGTTGGAAAATATGTCTAGAGCTGTTAATTTACGTTTGATTAATTTTCCTAGGTTATCTACGGTTTCTGCAAGAGACATGTTTAGGAAGTATTTAATAGAGATTTTGGGTGTTCCTCCTGAATCTCACCCCCCTATTGCAAAGATGTATTATCTCCCTTCGGGGAAAAAGGTTGCGGCTGAGGGTGGGGGGTTTGTTAAGGGTTTGTCTAATGTAGATGTTTTGAATGTAACTGCAATGCTGGAATCCTCGCAGGAGGACCAGGTTACGTCTTCCACTTTGTTGATTACGTTAGCTCTCCTTTCCGATAAAGAATGGCTTATGAAGTTATTTTTTAAGAAACGGATTGTTTCCTTTAAGGGATTACAGGTCCGTATGTTTCCAGATCTCTCCAGGGAGACTCAGCGACGACGGCGGGACTTTCTCCTCCTTCGCCCTGGGGTCCAGCAATTGGGGGGGCTCTTTTTTCTAAAATTTCCATGTAAATGTCTGATTAAGTATCAGTCTCAGTCCTATGTTTTCTTTGATCCCTCACAATTGCTGGACTTCATTAATGCCCGTCATCAAGGGGTAATGGGTGTCCCCCCCATCTTCCGCTGTTTGAGTATGTGATTGTAGCTGCTTTTCACACTTTTATTTCCTATTGAAATTTGGGTTATAATTTTCTTTTTCTTTTCTTCTCTTGGTATTCCCCAAATTGAGGGCTAGAGTGGGTTGGGTAGTTGATCTAATTTCTTGTTTTTTATTGCTGGGACTGTTTTGTCTGTAATATTGTTTGCTTGTACCCTTCTCAATTTCCGTTTCAAGATGTATTCTTGAATGTATGTATAAACTAATAAATATAAAATGGAAAAAAAAAACCCTGATGATCCAGATGTAAATCCCATCAATATGAATTTCTCAGATTCTGTTATCTTCCAAGACCATATCCACACACATTTCAGCAGGAAATACAATGCACCTGCTGGAAGTTGACTTGCTTCTCTTGTGTTTCCCTACCCTGTACCATGCCAATTTCCCTTTTCCCCTCTGTGGAGATAGCACTGGACATGGACGCATGCTCTTCGCTCTCTGTGTAAAGATATCTCTCTTTAGCTTGGGCAGAAAACTAGAGGAGTCCAGTACTGTTCTTGTCTTCCCTCCCTTATTTTATCCTATGTCCATTTCATTACCTCTAGATATACCCTTTGCAAGCATTATGATTGACTTGACTCTGCGGTGCCTGCCCACTCTTGTAAAGGTCAGGGGAAGGGGGAAGTGTTAGAACATTGCCCACCAGCCATGCTGCTCTTGCAGCTATAATAAGGCTCCAATAGCACTGGTGAATTCCCAGCAACTTTTTACTTTTACTTTTTAATTTTAGCTGCACAGTTTACTGTTCAATGTAGAATGGGATGGAATGAATATGGCACAGTAAGATGGCCTGTTCCCTGCCTCAGATACCATGACCCCCACACCCAGCCTCAGCTCTGCCTTGCAAGGCCTGTCTGCTAAAGCCTGTGTGGCTCTGGTGACACTCTTGAAAGGACTGGAGGGAGGAGGGATGCGTTAGTCCAGCATCAATGCAATTCTAGGCACTGCTCCTGTCCTGCAACTTTTTACTTTTAATTTTTTATCTTTTAGCTTCAAAGCTTACTGTTCTATGAACAATGGGATGGAACATAAAAATGCCTCAGAAAAATCCAAGTTATCAATGTCCCTGTTTAATGTACATTACCAAGTTTAAGTTATAATATAAATCGCTTTGACTGAAATGATAAGGTAGTATAAAAAAAACCTGTTAAATGAAGAAATAAATATCAGATATGGTAAATGGATATATAAATATTGTTGCACTGTATCTTATGCTTCTGCAGTGAAATACATTTTGAGTGGCAGCAACTTCTACCACTCACTTAGTGTTGTCTCAAAGTGCAAAGGTACTATCCCTTGGAGCCCCTAGTATGGCAGACTCCACCTAGCAAAAGGAAGGCAAAGCACCTTCCAAGAAAAAAAAAGAGTTCTCTGTGCTTTGATATTGCATGGAAAAGAGAGTGCAGGCACTAATCAAACTTGAAGTTCTACATGGTTTCTCAGCTTTAAAATACTCTTTTTCCCCAGACACAGCCCTATAATACTTGCAGCAGTGTCATTAGCGAAGCTGGTATGTTTGATTTTGCTTTTCTTTGCAATCATATCACTGCCACAGATAAACTCCCAACTCTTCTTTAGAATCCTAAAACATACACCAACATTTCTTCCTAGTCCTCTGAAAATCAAAGCCCAAATGCTTGTTGTTCTCTGTGTGCTGCAGCCCTGTTATGATATCATTATTTTATTTTATTTATTTAACAATGATTTATATACCGCATCTTCCATAGTTCAGTTGCGGTTCACAATAAACAACAGTTAACAAATCGGAGTTTGTTTTACATAAAACATCATATGACCAAATAACAATAAGAAAAACAACTAGTGTTAGCCATGGGATTTGCAGAAGTCAGACAGGGATAGGTTTCTCTTGCTTTCTGTCATTCAAAGCAGGATTGGCTCTAGAACCTCATGCTGGCTGTTGCTGATGCTCCATGCCCTCCTCCTCCTCCCAAACTGGTTTCAGTCAGGACCGGCCTGTCCTCTAAGTGAGCTAGGTGACCACATAGGGCAGAAGACTTCAGTGGGTGATAGGCCATGTGCTTCGGAACACATGGCCTGCCACTTCTGACCACCCTCCAACAGGATGTTGCATCACAGAAGATGGAATCGGCAGCAGCAGGAGTGATGGTGTGGCATCGCAGCATGGGGCAGCTTGGCTTGGTTTGGAGGAGGGGAGAAGCCCAAGGGCTTCTGCCTGAGGTGGCAGAAGTTCTTGGGCCAGCCCTGGTTTCAATGCATGTGGGTGTGCACACACGCACAATGAAACCAAAGCACACGAATAGCAATTTGTGAAATTTTCCGAGCATGCACACTTGGTAGGTTGATGCCAGGACAAATTGAAAATAGTGATTTTAGTTGATTTTACCATTCTTATAAAAAAGCAACGCACATGCCTAAAAATTAGCAAGGATCAAACAGGCATCCTTAGGAATTGTTCAGGTTCAGATAATATTAGGAGAACCATAAATATCACACATTCCCTGTAACAAAAAAAGCCCCTCAGACTGAGACTGCATTCCTGTAGTCAGATGCCCAAAAGATCTTCAAAGTATAGAACTGACCTTTTTGAGGGTTAGAAACATAGAAACATGATGACAGAAAAAGACCACATGGCCTATCTAGTCTGTCCTTCCATATCAACAACTACAACAGTCCACTTTTTACCTTTAGAGACCCTCTGTGTTGGTCCCATGCTTTTTTGAATTCAGTTACTGAAAACATCTCTTTCCGTAAAGAAATATTTCCGCATATCACTCTTGAATCTATCTCCCTTCACCCTCATCCCATGTCCCCTCGTAGCAGAACTTGCTTTCAATTGAAAGAGGCTCTCTCCCTGAACATTTATGCCATGGAGGTATTTAAACATCTCAATCATATCACCTCTATCCCGCCTTTCCTCTAAGGTGTACATATTAAGATCCTTAAGTCTGTCCTCATATGCTTTATAATGAAGCCCACTAATCATTTTAGTAGCCACCCTCTGCACCGACTCCATGCTGTTCACATCCTTTTGAAGGTGCAGTCTCCAGAATTGCACACTATACTCCAAATGAGGTCGCACCAAAGACTTATACAGAGGCATTATCACCTCCTTTTTTCTGCTAGCCATTCCTCTCCGTATGCACCCAAGCATCCTTCTAGCTTTTGCCGTCGCCTTTTCTACCTCTTTAACTACTTTAAGCTCATCAGACACAACCACGCCTAGGTCCCGCTCTTCTTTAGTGGACAAAAGTACTTCACCTTCTATACTGTATTGCTCCCTTGGATTGCTGCAGCCCAAATGCATGACCTTACATTTTTTAACATTAAATCCCAGCTGCCAAATTCTAGACCGTTCTTCAAGCTTAGCTAGATCCCTCCTCATGTTATCTACACCTTCCTGGGTGTCTACTCTATTGCAGATTTTGGTATCATCTGCAAAGAGGCAAACCTTACCCGACAGCCCTTCCGCTATATCACTAACAAAGATGTTAAAAAGAATCGGACCAAGGACAGATCCCTGGGGCCAGCACTGGTAACATCCTTCTCCTCAGAGTGAGCTCCATTTACTTGTACTCTTTGTCGCCTCCCACCCAACCAATTTCTAACCCAAGCAGTAACTTTAGGGTCCATCCCTAGGGTGCTCAGTTTGTTTATGTCGCCTGTGAGGAACAGTGTCAAAGTCTTTACTGAAATCTAAATACACCACATCTAGAGCTCTCCCTCGGTCCAACTCCCTGGTCACCCAGTCAAAGAAATCAATCAGATTTGTCTGACAAGACCTGCCTCTGGTGAATCCAAGTTGCCTCGGATCCTGTAATCCGCTGGACTCCAGAAACCTCACTATTTTCTCTTTCAGCAGCGTTTCCAATAATTTACTCACCACCGAAGTTAAACTAACCGGCCTGTAGTTTTCAACCACATCCTTACTTCCGCTTTTGTGTAAAGGCACCACATGAGCCTCTCTCCAGTCCTTTGGCACCACTCCCGACTCCAACGAGGCATTGAAAAGGTCAGTCAGTGGAGTTGCTAGAACGTCCCCAAGTTCCCTCAGTATTCTAGGGTGTATCCCATCCGGTCCCATCGCTTTGTCTACTTTAAGTTGAGCTAGTTTCTCACGAACACAGTCTTCTGAAAATTGTTCAAGATGTCCCTCGCTTCTGTTCCTATTTGTGGGTGTTTTCTGAGGTCCTGCTCCTGGTTCTTCATCTGTGAACACAGAACAAAAATATTTGTTAAGCAATTCCGCTTTATCCTTATCAGCTTCTACATATTCCCCCCCCCCCCCTGCACCCTTGAGTCTGACAATACCACTTTTGCCCTTCCTCTTCTCACGAATATATCTGAAAAATGTCTTATCCCCCCATTTTATTGCATTGGCTATTTCCTCCTCCTTTTGAATCTTTGCCTTCTTGACTACTTTGCTAGCTTCTCTAAGTTTTTCCAAATACAGATGCCTGTCTTCCTCTCTCTGTGATCTCTTGTATTTCATGAAGGCCTCCCTCTTTTTCGTCACCTTTTCCTTTTGCCTTTATTTACCATTTTAACAAAAAGGTTGGTTGCCCTTAAAGTATCCCCTTTCAGTTTTGCCCACTGTTTTTCTACATCCCCCAGCTGTTCCCATCCCACTAACGACTCCCTGAGGTATTGGCCCATCTTCGCATAGTTATTCTTCCTAAAGTCTAAGATGGAATGGATTCTAACAGCCCTAGTCCTAATACTGAACCACACCATCTGGTGATCACTGGATGCAAAATGATCTCCCACTACAACATCAGAAACACTTTCACCATTGGTAAGCACCAAGTCCAGTATGTCCCTTCACGTGTGGGGTCTGTTACCAATTGCCTGAATAGTTCTCCCTGTAGAGAATCCAGGATCTCCTTACTTCTAGATGATACTGCAGCAGGAATTTGCCAATCAACATCTGGCATATTGAAATCTCCTATCAGTAGCACTTCCCCTTTCCTAGCAATGCTGCATATGTCTTCAATTAACTCTCTGTCCACCTCTTCCTCTTGTGAGGGAAGTCTGTATATCACACCAATGCAAATAGATTTCTCTTTCCCTCTTTCTAGTTTAACCCACAATGCCTCCTCTCTACCTTTTAAGCTCTGTAATTCCAAAGCTTTAATAGTAGTTTTTACATATAGTGCCACTTCTCCTCCCCTTCTTCCTACCCTGTCCTTTCTGAATAAAGTATAGCCAGGTATAGTTACATCCCAGTCATGGTCTTCTGTGAACCTTGTTTCTGTAACTGCCACTAAATCCAAGTCAGCCACTCCCACGAAAGCTTCAACATCAGGGATCTTATTTCCCATGCTACGGGCATTTATACACACTGCTTATTTATTTATTTATTTATTTACAGTTCTTATATACCGCGCTATTTGGTATTTGCTTTCCATATGTTACCCCTGTTACCCATTTCCATAAAGGTATTTAATGTATCACCTACCTGGGGGCTTTCACTTACCTGGGGGCTTTCTTCACCTATCCCCAACGAATCTAGTTTAAAGCCCTCTTCAGTAGATTAGCCAGTCTACTACCGAAGATGTGTTGACCTTTCTTGGACAGATGGATGCCATCTGTGCTCTGCAACCCTTGGAACAGCATCCCATGGTCTAGGAAACCATGGGATGTGAGATTTCTATACCGCCATTTTGGGTAATCATAGCGGTTTACAATTCGAAACAACAGTTACATTGATCAGTTAACAATAGGAGTCAGAACAAGAAATCAAGGAAATTTACAGAATTCTGAGAATAGGGGGGCGGAGCTTGGCCGGCGAGCAAGATGGCAGCCTGATCCCCGAGCTCCCTGCAATCCTGCTATAAATCCTGCACTCCCCCGCTGCTGCTGGAGTCTGTCCCCCTTTTCATGCCTGGTACGAGGGAAGGGATGGCTGCGGTTAAATCTGGCAAGTTAGATTTCAGTTCTCCCGGGTCTGGTGGTACGAAACGGCAGAAGCCAGATCCGCCCTCCCCGCAGAAGGCAGCTGGGCCCAGAGAGCACATGGACGCGATGCAGGAGCTGCTCACGGAGATCCGAGCAGTCCGCGGGCTTGTAGAGGCTAACAGAGAAACGCTCTCCGGAGTACAAGCTGATATCGTGGAGTTAAAGGAAATGAAAGAGCAGCTTGTGGGGCTCGCGGAAAAAATCTCGCGTGTGGAAAGCCAGGTAGAATGCCATGAAGAGAGATTAAAACTTACCTTGGTCAATAGTAAACGCATTGCGTTCTTGGAGCGCAACCTGGAGGACTTAAACAATCGCACTCGCCGAAATAACGTGCGCATTATTGGAGTGCCCGAGGGCGCTGAAGCGGGTAACATGCTGGCCTTTCTGTCTGCGCAATTGCCGAAGCTTCTCCATCTGGATTTTAGCCCCCCTCTGGAATTTGAAAGAGCGCATCGAGTCCCTCTGCACGCTGGGCCGCAGGCTAAACAACCGAGGCCTATTATACTGCGAGTGCTGAGACACCAACAGGCCTTGCAAATCATGTCAGCTGCAAAGACCTTGGCGCCGATCAATTTCGAGGGGCGGAATATCTCCTTTTTCCCCGACTTCAGCAAGGGAACTGTAGAGAGAAGACGGCAGATGTTGGCTCTACGCCCAAGGCTACAACACCTTCAGGCGCGTTATGGCCTCTTCGCTCCAGCGCGATTTCGGGTGACTCTACATAATCAAACGCGCACGTTTGAGGATCCACAGTTATTGCTTCAATTCGTGGAAGAACAGGAAGCCATGCTGATGCGTTGATCCAGTGTCTTTTGGGCTTCTAGACTGTTGCTTCTGGCTTGCGGACTTTGTGCTCTGGTTACAGGTGCTGTGCTGTCAAGGTGGCCCCAATTTGGGGTGCCCGGTTGAGCTCTGCGGGGGGACATGGGACATGGTACATGTGCTATGTGGTACCTACCGAGTAATTGGCTGGAGGCTCTTAATTATAGGGGCTGTCTCCTTGTGGCTCCCTCCTGTTCCCTGTTCCCCCTGGCGCCCTCCCCTGGGCTCTCTTCCTGTCCCCGGTCCTCCTTGGTCCTCCTTAGGTAATTGACTGGGATGTGTATGCGTGTTGGGTGGGAGGGGGGGGATTGCACTTTTGTGTGTGTGTAAGCATGTGGGTTGCAGGGGGGCGGGTGTGTGTGGATAGGTATGGATGAGTCCCGGGTTTGAGTGGGGGATTTGATTGTGTTTCTGGCTATGCAGGGGGGGGGGGATTGAGTGTGGGGTATCCGGGCGGTGGGGGGTAAAGCTGTAGCCTTGTTCGGGATGGTTCTCCCATACAGTTTTAGTCTTAAGGTTGGGTTGGGGCTTTATTGGTTTATTTGGGATGGGGTATGTTTTTTCTCTGCGGGAGCTGGGTCCACCTGGTTGATTGTTCTGTACTCTTTCACGTCAAGTATGTTATTAATTGTGTGTTCTGGGTTCACTTAATTTTATGTCACTGAACGTAAAGGGAATCAATAACCCCATGAAGAGGAACAAGATCTTGCTATATTGTAGGAAGGCACGGGCTGACGTTGTACTGCTCCAAGAGACCCGCTTGCCGACAGAGGAGGCACATAAGCTGGGTGGGGGGCAGTATCAGTTGATCGGTGTGGCCGGGGCTTGTCATAAGAAAAATGGGGTGCTTATCTTGGCCCGGAAAACTCTCCAGCCGGTTGTTGAAATGACTCGGGCAGATCCGAAGGGGAGATGGGTGAAAACTCGTCTACGAATACGAGACCAGACTTTTGTTATAATGAATGTATACGGCCCAAACGTTGACGATGTTTCCTTTTTCCACGAGATCGCGGGAGAGTTACAGGACCTTAGTCATGCTAAGCTTGTTCTAGGTGGTGACTTGAACCTAGTGATGGACCCTCTCATTGATCGTCAACCCTATCGTTCGGTTAGGACCTGCCGAGCGGCCAAAGTGCTTAATAGTATGGCCCAGGAGCTGGATTTAGTAGACGTCTGGCGCTTGCTACACCCCTCACAGAAGGAGTTTACCTTCTATTCCCTTCCGCACGGGTCACACTCCCGGATCGATTTCTTTTTGATCTCCAGGGCTCTCGTGGCTCAAGTGGAAGATGCACAAATTGGGGCGTGCACAGTCTCAGATCACGCGGCTGTTTTCCTTTCTTTTCTGCCTGATCCTTCTCCTGACAGGGGTTCCGGGTGGTTCTTTCAGAGATCTTTACTTTTGGATCAGGACTTCTGTGCATTTCTCCGGGGAGTTATTAAAGAATACTTTTCGGTGAACCTTCCCGAGGCAACTTCCGGATGGGCATGGTGGGAGGCTTTTAAGGCCTCCCTGCGCGCTAGAATCACCAGTTTCGCCATTGGGGCGGCGAGACGTCAAAAGCTTGTCTTGAGTGAGCTGGAGTCCCAAATTCGGGCGGGAGAGCGCCTGTTGCGAAAGAAAGTGGATCCGTGTGTCTTGCTACGGTTACAGAAGCTCAGGTATCAGTTTAATAACATCTTAAGTAAGGAAGCTGAAAAGTTGTCGCAGGCATCTAACGCACGCTTCTATAGGGAGCAAAACAAGGCGGGTCGGCTGCTGGCAACTACTTTGGCTCCCAAGGCAGAGAAGGTTAAAGTGGCTGCTCTCCAACAGAGTAACCAGGCTGTGCTCACAAAAAAACCGGAGATAGCCGACGCCTTCAGAGCCTTTTATGCTGGCTTGTACAGTTCGGAGGGGGGGAATAATGGGGAGGAATGCGATGCATTCCTGGAACATATCCCCCATCCTAGCCTCACGGCCCAACAGGCGTTGGATTTGGATGTTCCCTTCTCTTTGGGCGAGCTTCGCTACGCTCTTAAGGCGGCTAAAAGAGGTAAGACCGCAGGCCCGGATGGTATTCCCATCGAACTATATCAGGTGTTTCAAGAGGAGCTTCTGCCTTTTTTATGTCAGTATTTTCAGCTTCTGCAAGATCAGGTGCCCGTAGTGGGGGGCTTCAGTGAGGCCACTATTGTGGTATTACCAAAGCCGGGTAGAGACGCCCTTAAGGTGGAGAATTATCGGCCGATCTCTCTCTTAAATGCGGACTACAAACTGTTCGCGACTGTCTTGGCCAATAGGTTGACGAAGGTATCGGCTGATTTGATTCACCCTGACCAATGTGGCTTTATGCACGGGAGGGCGACGTCGGATAATGCCCGGTTGCTACTTGATATCCTGGCCGTCTCAGAGCAAGCTGGTTCCCCTTTGGTGGGGATCTCCTTGGATGCAGAAAAGGCCTTTGACCGGCTTGAGTGGGTCTTTTTATTTAGGGTCCTGCGTTGGTTTGGATTTGGAGAGGGTTTCATCCGTTGTATCCAGGTGCTCTATTCTTCCCCATGGGCTCGTATCCTTGTGGACGGGCTTCTGTCTGCCCCCTTCTCTTTATTCCGGGGGACTCGGCAAGGCTGTCCTCTATCGCCGATCCTCTTCAATCTGGCTTTGGAGCCGCTAGGGCTATTAATCCGCCATTCAGAGAAGGTGAAGGGTGTTTGGATCGGGGATCTTCAGGTTAAGCTCGCAGGTTACGCGAACGACCTGCTGCTTTTCTCTCAACCCAGCTCTCTGGATGAGATTCTGAGGGTCATAGGCCACTACTCAAAAGTGTCTGGCTATAAAATAAACTGGTCTAAGTCTGTTGCCTTCCCCATGAACAGAGTCACGTTTTCGGAGGCTGTTAAGGACTTTCCTTTCGTCTGGGAAAAGAGGGCAGTCAAGTATCTAGGTGTGCGCTTTTGTAGCTCTCTCGAAGAGACTTTTCATCTCAATTGTCAGCAGATTGAGGATCTGATCCAGACGTTCACGACCAAGTGGTCGCCGTTACATCTATCTTGGTGGGGCCGTATGGAGTCTATCAAAATGGTCCTCGCCCCCAAAATAAATTATATTTTAGAGATGCTGCCGACTTCCTTCCCCCAGAAGGTGTATAAGGGCTGGGAGAGACAACTAGTGGCCTTTTTGTGGCAAGGGAAGCCCCCTAGGATAGCTCTCGGCAAGCTAAAGGCGAGCAAAGTTATGGGGGGGGTAAACTTCCCGGATTTTCACAGGTACCACCTGGCCTTCTTGCTTAAACAAGGGGCGTTGTGGTGTCCCCGCGAGCGTGGGGGATCGTGTCCAGTCTGGGTAGAGGTGGAAAGGCGGTTAGTAGAGCCGATCCCCTTGGATCTTCTGGTCGGCATGGCATGCCCATCATCCTCCCCTGCTTTGGCAATAATAGTGGCGACCCAAGGGGCATTTCAACATCTGGCTGGAGTAATGGGTTCAGAAAACTCGGTGTCCCATCGGATGCCGATTTGGTGGAACCCTCGATTCAAAATTGGCCGCAAATCCTTTGGATGGCGGCAATGGCAAGCCAAAGGTATCTGGACAATTGGGCAATTGCTTCAGGACGGGCGGTGGAAACCCTGGGATAGGTTGCAACAGGAATTTTCGCTGCCTCCTATGTGTCAGTTTCAATGGATTCAACTAGTAAGCTGTTTAACCTCTGCGGGGGTGTCTAACTGTTGCCTGGCCCCGACCTGGGGTTTGTATGAACTGGCCCTCTCATACTCTAGAAAGGCTGGTGTAGCCTCTAAGTTTTACGCATACATGCGGGAGGGCAGCCCCTCTGTACCGGCGGGCGGTGGCAATTGGGAGTTGGACCTAGGTGTACCAATCTCCTCTCAAGACTGGTCGCTCCTGTGGTCTAGGGTCAGCAGGGTCTCTAAAGCAGCCGCTATAACGCAGTCCTTATTCTTTTTGCTCCATCGTGCTATTATTACTCCTAATCGGCTCTCCAGATGGAAGCCCGATTCTGGTAACATGTGCTGGTCTTGTTCTCTCGGTCCTGGTACTTATAAACATATGTTTTTTGATTGCCTTTACGTACATTCTTTTTGGCTCCTTGTTTGGGATAAGATACAACAGATCTTGTGCTTTCAGTCGCCCTGTACCTGGCAGGTAGTGATCCTGCGCTCTTCTGCAAGTGGCCTTCCTGATATGAAAGGAAAGCATTTTTTGTTGGATTTTTTAGTTGCCATAGCCCTGAAGCACATCTTGGCATGCTGGAAGGATTCCAGCAGACTAGATGTCCACCATTGGTGGAATATGGTGTGCCTCTATGCCAGCTATGAGAAGGCGCAGGATCATGCTGCTATTATTAGCGGGCGCAGGGGTAATCATGTTGGGGGCTCTGGGTTGGATAAGTGGCGATGTTTAGATGACTATGTCGCAAAAGCTCGAGTGAGCGTGTGAGAGTTAACTTTGTGATATGGATCTTTGCTCCCATGGTATTTGGGTAGCTATGCAAGAGAAGTATTTTGCTAGAGCTGGCGGTGGAGTTGCATAGCCTACAGGGGATGGGATTGTATTGCTGGTGGGGGGGGGGGAGGGACGGGTTTTCTTGGGTTTGTTTTATAGTGTTTGTATGTTGGTACGTTAAAAAATTTAAATAAAAGATAAAAAAAAAAAAAAAAGAATTCTGAGAATAGTATAACCTATATACAATGCGACTGTTTGAAACTTGCAAACATGGTAGGTGCATGTTTAGGTAGGGAGGAATGTGTTCCAGACAGTGATGGGAGATGATTCATAGAAGGAGAAGTATTAAATGTGGTGCTAAACAGGTGGGTTGGGAGGGGTGCGAGAGTTATGTTGGATCAGCTTCAAAGTGAGATTCGGTTTGGCCAAAATGTTCGATGAAAAGGTAAGTTTTGAGTTGGGTACGGAACATGGAGTTTTTTGGGTATTGAGTTCCAGGGCCTTGGGAATACATACTCAAAAGCTCTGTTGCTAGTGCATTGTTTAGTTTTTCTGAAGTCAGATGGGGTTGTGAGAGTGTTATTCATTTGGCTTCTTCTTATTCGGTTAATGGGTGCAGTCCTGATTAATTGGGCAAGAGATGATGGGGCTATCTTTCTGAGGATTTTGAATGTGGTCACTAATAACTTATGTTTTATTTGACTTTGGACAGGTAGCCAATGGAGATCATGCAAAATTGGTGTTATATGGTCGATACTGCATGAAATGTGAAGAATTCATGCGGCAGTATGTTGAGCCATAACAAGGGGGTGTAGGGATATCTTTGGGAGGCCTTGGAGGAGACTATTACAATAGTCAATGTGCAGGATTATCATGGCTTACATAATAGATCTAAAATCAGAGTGCTGCAGTAGGGGTTTTATGTGTCGTAGAAGTCTAATTTTGCTATATATTGTCCTTGTTGTGTTTTTATATGAGATTTGAAAGACAGATGTCTGTCCAATGTTATACCTAAGTATTTTACCTCTTCTTTGACTTTGAGACTAACGTTGTCAATGGATATTGACTGGGGGGGGGTATATTTTTGGTCTCTGGTAATTATTAAAACTTCTGGGGTTTTTGTAATTGATGTTTAGCCCAAAGCTTCTGAGCCATAGTGCTATTTCTTTGAAGCATGAAGTGATGGGATCTAAGTTGGGCATTCTTATATTGAAAGGCATATTTAGCATTATGTCATCTGCATAGAAGGCAATCAATCTTGATTTTTTTATTATGTGGCAGATTGGTTGGCTATAGATATTAAATAGAAGTGCTGAAAGTGCAGAGCCTTGTGGAAGGCCTGTGGTTTGTGGGTATGTGTTAGAGGATGATTGATCTATGCAGACTTGCTGTGTCCTATCAGAGAGATAGGATATAAACCATTTCAGAGTAGTATTACTTATTCCTTACATTGAATAAATGCCTGCGTATGAATCCTAAAGCTAAACTGAAAGTGAATAGGGTTCTTTCCCAAGCTTTTCAGTTAGGATGAGTATTAGCAAACAAGAAAGAGGACCGGCCTTTTGTTGTTACTGTTGTTTTTAATAGCAATGAAGCCACTGGTGAAATGTATCAGAAGCTGAACAAATAATAGAGGAGTCTTTGGGAGTGAAGTTGCATTATTTACTTGTATCTTAATGGATTTCTTAGTCTGTTTCTAAACCTTAGCAGAAGAGCTTGGTAGGCTCCTATGTTATAAAATAAGCATGCATAAATCAGACTTACTGTCTTTCTGCTTACAAACCTAAACAATGAGTGTCATTTTTTTAAATTTATCTCACACCTTTCCTGTAGTAGCTCAAGGAAAGTTACAATCAGGTACTTCTCTGTTTCTGGAGGGCTTACAGTCTAAGGGGTTTGTATACTAATCTGGGTTAACAGCCGGTGCTGTATGGGACCTACTTGCAGGCAATGTTCCCTCTAATTTTCTGTAGGCTGTGTGCGCATAAAATATCAGCTGTGCAGTTTTTGAAGGAAGGTTACATTTTTGTGCGCCACATAACGACACTCGGAGTTATATACTTTAAAATTTGACTACACATCAGAATACAGTATGTACACCACATTGATTGCACTAGAAAATATTGTAGAACTTGAGAAAACCATAAATACACAACAACTTTTAAATTTTAAGACGTCTGTGTTGTTTTCTATCAGAATCAGAACCGTAGTTTTTGTGCGCTCTGTTGTAAAATTTGTGCGCTCACTTGGCAAGGTGTGTGCGCGCGCACACGCGCACAGCTTAGAGGGAACAGTGCTTGCAGGTAGCCTGGGTTAACTATTAGTCCATCTTAGTAAATGTATCCCTAATTAAATGGAGGGTTAAGTGTCTTGCCTAAGACCACAAGAAGTATCAGTGGAATTTGAACCCTGACCTTTCTGGTTCCAGGCTGCTGCTCCTAACCACTAGGCCAAACTGCACTACTGAATGGCATATCCATTTTGGTGGTGCAAGGGGCCTCTATATAACTTGACGGTCTATTTATTTTAATAATTTATAAGACATGTTTCTGGACCCCTAAAGGCCTGTCAAAAATGGTCTACAGATTAAAAGGTGCATACTTATAGAGTGACACAATGGTGCATTCTTTCATTTGCAAACTCAGGCATGTCCGTGTGGGAGACTTTGCTGAAACAATTGTAACCCAATGGTTAAATAAAGAAAAAGTTTAAATTACCTCCAGAGGGGTCTGAACACTGCTTCGGGGTCCAGAGCTGCTCCCGAGGCTGCAATTTGTAATTCTAATGTGGGGGTTTTTCTTCTTTGGAGCCTGCGGGAGCAGTTGAGGAATGGCAGGGTTTTTTTTTAAATAAAATAAAAAAGATTCCAGTGGAGAGGCAGGGGCTTTCCACTGTCAGGGTGGTTCTGGGAAAGATGTGGGGAGCCATTCAGGGCTTCTGTTTGCCGATGGTGTTGTTTTGGAGGAGAAAAAGAGAGGTATTAGCCAATAGGGGCTCTGCTGCCAGTGCGGCCCAATAAAAAGGTGGCAGACTTGATGGGGGGAGGACACACAGCCACAGTGTCTGCAGATATTCCCAAACTCTGATGATGGATGCTGGGGGGCAACAGACATTGGGGCTGCCCTTAGTGAGACGATCTGGAAGTCCTGAGTCTTCCAGATTCTCCCCTCCGCTCTGTTGTTTCAGGCCTGTGTTTTTTTTTTTTAGTGCCATCAAGTCAGTGTTGACTCATAGTGACCCAGCTACCTCTGGGTTTTCTTGGCAATGTATCACTGGAAGTAGATTGCCAGCCTTTTCTTCCAAGGCAATGGAGGGTAAAGTGACTTGCACTAAGGTCATAAGGAGTGCCAGTGGAAATGAACCCTTGATTTTCTGGGTATGAGGCAGTTGCTTTAACCACTAGGCTACTCCTCCACTTCAGGCCTGTGTAGGGAGACAAAACAAATGTGGCTGCAATGCCTAAGGTCTGCCAGGGGTTTGAAATGGGGCAGAGTCAACCTTAAAGGGCCAGAGTGCCCCTGAAATGGGCTGAAAACTACCAGAAATTAAAATCAAATTTTAAATATTTTTTTTTGGGGGGGGGGGGGGGATTATGAATAGTAGGGGGATGGTTTACAAAGACGCGGTAGTGGTTCGCGATCGCGATCGCAACCGCGGCCCCATTGAAATCAATGGGGCCGCGGCTCCGATTACGATCGCAAACCGCTACCGCGGCTTTGTAAACAAGCCCCTAAGTAAGGGCTGGGAAGCCTATAAAGTGATTTTTTTTTTTTTTAATGGTGAAATCACTGCATTTAGCAGCCTGTTTAGTGAAGGGGGTGTGGCTTCAGGCAAAAACAGCCCAAGAGTAAAAGTTAATATTTTTATATTTTTGAGAGATCTGGGGGATTGTGGGAGGTAAAGGGGAACTAGAGAGCCCTAGGGTAGTATTTTTGAAGACTTTCTGGTTCATTTAAACCTACGATTTTTGCCGATACAAAAAATGGACCTACAAGCAGTGCTGAAAGGTGAAAAATGTTACAAAGCCTTGCCAAGATAATAAAAATGGTTTTCATATATAAAATATACTTGTAAAAGTGGTTTTTGAGCATAAATCCATTGAGTTTAATGTGGTAAAAGTACCCAGATGTAGTGGGAAGGGGAGTGATTTGCCTGTTGCAAAGTGGTCAGCTGTAACGGACTGCTAGCAGTGATGCAGATAGTTGAAAAAGATTCTTTCCTGCTGACAGAAGCCAAAAACAGATAGAAAAATTGCTATGAGACTTCTCACTCATACACAATCAAGCACCAACTGAAAGAAAAGGTTTACCTCACCGGTATTCTAATCTAGGCAGGTATGTGTTCCTACACCCAATGATGTCACAGCCAAGTCCCATTCTAATTTTATTTATTTATTTATTTATTTATTTATTTAGTAAACACTTGTATACCGCTGCTTCCTACGATCAGCAGAGGTTTACTTTACAGAATCGTTATGTATTGTACAGTACATTGAGATTTTCAGTTTTACATTTTGATTAATCAATGATTACGTAACACGAGATAAGCATTTGGATACGATACACATTTGATTATAGCACACAGATCAGGGTATACATTTGATTTCAATAGATTGGGGGGGGGCCCATATATACAATTTGAACAGAATTAATTGCCAAGGTGTACAGGTGTAATGGAAATAAAAACATGTCTTCATTTTTCACAAAACTTTGGGGGGAGGGGGATTATGACTGGTAATGGCGGGGGGCTAAGACTGAAAATGGGCTGATGGGAGGGTTAGGACTGGTAATGGGCCATGGGGGGGCTAAGACTGGAAATTGACTGATGGGGGGGTAGGACTGGAAGTGGACTGATGGGGGAGTTAGGACTGGTAATGGGCCATGGGGGGGCTAAGACTGAAAATGGGGTGAAGGGAGGGTTAGGACTGGAAGTGGACTGAGGGGGGGGTTAGGACTAGTAATGGGCTATGGGGGGGCTAAGACTGAAAATGGGGTGATGGGAGGGTTAGGACTGGAAGTGGGCTGTTGGGGGGCTTAGGACTGGTAATGAGCTGGGGGGGTTGCTAGGACTGGAAATGGGCTGAGTGGAAGGGGAGGCTTGAACTGCAAATAGCTGATGGGGATGGGGGTTTGGAATGGAAATGGGCTGAGTGGAAGGGGGGCTTGAACTGCAAATAGCTGATGGGGAGGGGGGCTTGGAATGGAAATGGACTGTGAGGGGAGGGAGCTAGGACTGGAAAAGGGCTGAGTGGAGGGGGGAGCTAGGACAGGAAAAAGGCTGATGGAGGGACTAGGATAGGACTGGAAATAGGCTGTTGGGGGTGCTAAGATTGGGAATGGGCTGTGGTGGGACTTGGATTGAAATGGACTCATGGAGGGGCTAGAACTGGAAGTAGGCTCATGGGGGGCTTGGATTGGAAATGGGCTGAGTGGAGGGGAGCTAGAATTCGACATGGGCTGATGGTGGGGCTAGGAAATGACTAGAAATGGGCTGATGGGAGCTGGGATTGGAAATGAGCTGATGGAGGGACTCGAATAGGACTGGAAATGGATGGGGGAGCTAGGATTGAGAATGGGCTGATGGTGGGGCTAGGATAGGATTGGAAATGGGCTGATGGGGGGCTAGGACTGGAAATGGGCTGATGCAGGGACTAGAAGGGAGCAGATGTTTGGTGGGGCTGGAACTAGAAGGGAGCTGATGTTGGGGGAGGATTCGAATTGGATGGGGCTGGCAGAGTGAAATGGAGAGGGGAAAAATATTTTGTGTGGGAGGGAAGAAAAATCTACAATTGCCCGGGTATTGGGAGAGTAAGTGGGGATTGAGGATGGAGGGGTAAAATTTGAGTGAATGAAATAGGAATGAGGAAAGAGAAAAAGGAGAAAGATTAGTATGTTAAAGCAGATGTAGAGAGAATGGAAAAAAACTAGAAGAGAGAAGAAAGGACAAATGGACAGCAGACGATGGAGAGTTAGCAGAAGACACAAAGAAACCAGAAGAAAGTGGCTGGAGCAATTGCAACTGGAAAAAAATGCACAAAAGGTAGAAAAATATCTCTTTATTTTGAATTTATTAACTGGAATATGTCAGCTCTGGGAAATGTGCATCATTAACATCTGCGCTTTGTACAAGAGGAAATTAGTTTATAGTTTTATTTCTACAGTGTTGTTGTACATTCCAAGTTTTGCTTTTGGGGTTCCCAGTTTAATTATTGTCTTCCTGTTTCTAAATTGTGATTCCTTGTTTGGTGATGGTCTATGTTCTGCATGTGTAACTGAGCTGAGGTATTCTGTTTATGTAATTCCTATTTGACATTGCCACTTGTTCTCTTTCCCCAGTAGGTCACATATTGTTATTCTCTGAAATGTATTGGTTTAATATTTGTAGTGTTGCCTTTGATGGGTAGAGTATGGTGCTTTGTGAGTCCTGGTAGTGCTGTTAGGATATGGCGGGTTTGCTACGGGTTCTAAATGGGCAGTTTGTAGTACAGTGGTTCTGAACCAGTCCTCCTTGAACCCCTAGGCCAGTCGGGTGTTCAGGATAGCTCTAATGAATATGCATGAGATATATATGCATTATAGATATCCTGCCAACCTGACTGGTTTGTGGCCCTCTAGGGCTGGATTTGGAGACCCCTGCCTTACACCTCTGTCATTTAAGATTGTGAGTGGGCAAGGTGCAGATGTCCTAGACATCAAAAGGGTAAATAGAATGTGTCACATACCTCCTCAATTCTCACCACCACCAAAAAGTTGTCTAATAGACAATATTTTGGTGGTGGTGAGAAACAAAGAGGCATGTGACAAGGCGTAAGCAGTGGATATGCTGGGTCCACTTTAATAATGGTTTATGGATCTTTCTTCCAGGAACTTGTCCAAACCATTTTTAAACTGGCTACACTAATAGCTTTTACTACATCCTCTGGTAACAAATTCCAGAGTTTGATTACACATTGAGTGAAAAAATATTTTCTCTTATTAGTCTTAAATAGGTTACTCTGTAGTTTTATTGCATGCCCCCAAGTCTTTCTATATTTTGATGGCATAAACAATCGATCTACATTTACCCGTTCCACTCCATTCATTAATTTATAGACCTCTATCATATCTCCCCTCACCCGTCTCTTTTCAAGGATGAAGAGCCCTAACCTTTTTAGCCTCTCTTCATAGGGGTATCCTTCCATCCCTTTTACCATTTTGGTGGCTCTTCTCTGTACCTTTTCTAATAATGCTATATCCTTTTTAAGATACGGTGACCAGAATTGCACACAATATTCAAGGTGTGCAATTGTAGGATTTTATTTTAGTTCACAATATGCCTGGTACTGGAGCATGTTTGTTAGTGAAATGATCAGAATCAGATTTTTTTTTTAAGATATTGAGTTTTTATTTATTTTATTTATTTTTTATTTAATGTCTTTTTTGTACCGCGCTCTTTAGAATCAGTGCGGTCTACAGTTAACAACTTGTGCAGTGCAGACAGGACCTACACTTGACTTACAATGAACAGGGGATTCTAAACGGGACTGACAGGGTAACTATGTACAGGCAAGCTAGCTGTCACAGGTGACATGGTCAGCTCGCAACTATTTACAGATTTGTTCAACTATATACAGATTGACTGGTCAGAGTATGTACACATTCCACCTGCAGAATGTATCGTGATCTAGAGAGTGGGGCTGCAATCGTGCAGGGTGGCTGCGCTGGGGATGACGGCCTGATTCCTGGGTTCTGTGGGTTAATGTCCTGGTTCTGCTCTGCGCCCACTGTTGAAGGGGGTTCTGTGGATACAAAATATATGTTCAAAAAGAAAAAGCAAGAACCCTAAAGCGGTTTATAACAACAAAATAAAAATGAGTTATAATTTAGTTTTATAAACTGCGCTGTGGTTCTCGCTCTCTTTTAATTCCTTGGTGTGCAAACATCTTGCATTTCCTCCATATAATCTAATCAGCTTTTTTGGTTTGGTTTGGTTTGGTTTGGTTTGGTTCAGTCCCTGACTGGAGTTTTGAGAAAGCCCCCCCCCCTTACGGGGGTGGGGGGGCACCATCTCATCCTTCACCTCAGGCAGCAGATTGCCTTGAGCCACCCTGTGTACCTTTATTATTTAAGTTGGTCTAAGTGAAAGTCCTCTCTCCCCTCTATAGTACTCTAGCACAGTACCTTTATCTGTATATGAGGCAGACATGGTTCCCTGATGCTATGCTGGATATCACACTTAGATCTGGTGCTACTGGTGTAGGATGGTTGCTTGGATTCCTTTTCTGATTGAGAGCTGGTAGCTTCATAGATGCAGGTCCCGAAAACTGTTCTTAAAGGCTCCTAGTTCTTGTGATCTGGAAGGCTTGGTTGCTGCACTACTCTTGGAAACTTTGTACAGGCTGAGCTGCTCTTCTTGTGAAACAGTGAGGTACTGGCAGAATTTGCACAGGCATCAACCCTCTGCTGTCTTCTCTGCAGCTGCTGTAGGCCTGCTGCACTCTCTAAATAATATGATATAGCAAGATGCAAAAGACTCCTACTCTCTCTTAGGGTACGCTGGCTGGATGCCAGAGACACCTGCCCCTAAGGGCAGTATCCCTCTACAACTCCATGGTGCAATGGCTGAATACCAAGGACAGAGTTCTGCCTTTGGGAGTGGTTTATATATTAAGTGGGTTTATATATTAAGTGAGATTTTTCTTCTCAGAGGAATCTTCTCCCAGCATGAAATGACTGGCAGCAAGAACAAACCCTGTTCTGGAAAATGTCAGACTTTTCTCTCCACTTCTTGTAATATTTAGTAGGGACACTGAATGGTGCTACCACTCTTAGTGCAACATCAGTGGCATAAGTATAAATGAGGGGCCCCGAAGCAATATTTGCTGAGGTCCCCTCAAGATGGTGGTGGTGGCCACAAGAAAGAGGGGGGAACACTTTTCCCATCCTGTCTCCCCCCCTTGAAAACTTTTTTTTTTTTTAAAGTGGCAGCCATCAAACATCATACTTAATATAAAAGAAGTTTGCCGCACCGCTTCTCTGTCTATAAACACTATTCCAAAGAAGCAGATTCCCACTTCTAGTCTGACGTCTCGGGTATAGTGAGACTTCAACCCCACAGTGGGAGATTCTGTCCTGGGCCTCTGACTGGTGCAGAAAAGTGCTTTACAAGTAGAGAGGCAGCAGTAGGCATTCTGCCTCTGTCAGTCCACAGCCTAGGCATTTCTGGGCAGAGGGAGCCCTCTTTCAACCTGGGCCCCCCTGCATTGCAGGGGCTACTTGGGTAGTATTTACACCACTATGGAGCATCCAAGTAGTCTCTAATTTCTAACCCATCCCTTCCCTTGATGCTCTACCCACTTACCCACCCCTCCCCTTTGATACTATCCTGCACTTCTTACCGGCAAGATCCAGGCCTCCCACTAGCACTTTTCGGCCTCATCCCTGCTCTTCTTGCCAGCAGGACCCCGGGATTCCTGTCAGCACTTCTCAACCACAGCTCCACTTTTCCTGCCAGCAAGACCAGGTGACTCCTGCTAGCTGCTGCCGCCCTGTTCTTCTTACCGACAGGACTCAGGGACTCCTGCTGCCTTTTCATGCCGCTGCTCTGCGCTGGGAGAAAGCATGATGCCCTAAGCATCTTTTTGCTTGTGCATGTGCAAACAAATCGATGACTATGGAAGGATGGACAAACAGACAGATAGATGGATGGAGCCTCCCCAATAGGTGCTATTAAGCTAAACACGCCTATTAAAAACATGGCAATATAATAGATTAAAACAAGAAAATAAAATGCATAAAGTGACTGAAATTAATGCTGCCCCCAGCCTCGCTCAACACCTGCCACCACCCTCCATCTCCAACCCACCAGTTATCTGTTAGCTCTCCACTCAGTACTAAAGAGCATAAAACACGTGAAAAAATTACAATGCAATAAATACCCACATTTTCATTTTTTTCCTGAAAGCACAGTAATTCTGTTCAAATCTGATCACCACTGGAAGGCCATTCTGCAAATTCACAAAGAGAAAGCAATGAACCACCTTTAGATATTTGTGTGCTCATGTGCTCCTTTGCACACACCTTTGCATGTCTCCTGTGAGCATTTCCTGGTAGTAACTTTCATACCATGGTACTTTTGCTCGTAAGACCAGTTTCCATTTATTAATGTCCTCTATCCAGTGATAGCAGATCACCGACCAGACCCATTTCTTACCTTATCATTTCAGTCCAGATTCCTGATGTTCCTACTACTGTATAGAAATTCAACATCCAGCACTCGTCAGTGTTCTGCCTCCCTGTCATGTTCAGGTAGGCCTTCTTAATGCCAGAGGTTTAAGACATGAGGTTATATGGTTTGAAACCTATTTTATCAATATCATTTGAATATCTTGGCTTTCAGTGAAACCTGGAACAAGGAAGGTGAAATTACCTATCTTAAAAGCTTGTTCCCCTTCTGACCACTTTTACTCTTGCCACCACCCCATAGATGCAGCAACGGAGTTGCCCTTTATCTTCCGATACATTGGCAGTTCTTCCTCTTCTGGGACTGAAACTCTGTCAGTATGGATCAATAGTCCAATACCATTAAATTGTTTAATAGCTTACATTTATCTACCCATTTCCTTCACTCTTATTTAAAAATGGAATACTGTTTTTTTTTTTTAATTCTTTATTTTCGTTTTATAACAACAAAGGAAAGGAAGACATACAGCTAAAAGACAGATACATACATAGAATGTATACATACACCAAAGTAAACCCCTGCCACCCCCCTCCCCCCTGCTTCTTCTCTAGAAAACTAATCATTCCCGAAACGGGCGTGTACTGACATTATTGTGTTACAAAACCTAACGGTGATCTGAAACATGATGAGTGTACATTAAACAGACATGTCGGAGCAATGAGCAGATTGTACATAATCATTGAGCATCTGCCATTTAGACAAGCGAGAGTGAGTTTGGGTATGGGGAATAGCTCTCCGAGATATCTGCTCATATTTACTATATAAGCAGACAAGGTTCCACCATTCATTGACAGTAAGTCGAGAGCTATCCTTCCAATTCCTCGTGATTAAACATATGGCTATACCCAGCATGAAATCAAGGAGAAAGCGACCCTTCTTAGGAAGAGAGGGGACCTCCGCCACTGAGCGGAGTCCCACAATCTTCCAAGAAAGAGGCTCGTGGAGGTGTAAGATAAATTGAATACGACCCCAGACCCGCCCCCAGTAAACCTGTAGTTGAGGACATTCATAAATAACATGAGCGAGGGTTCCCACAGCAGTATGGCAAGACCAACACTGGTCCCTAGCAGTTGTGTTCCATTTGGCTATTTTTTCTGGAGTATAAAAGCATCTATGTGCAAAAAAGAAGAGAGTTTGGGTAACTGAGGCAGATCGGGAAACCCGCACTACTTTGCTCCAGAAAACGCTCCATTGCACAGGGGTTAAAGTGGTTTGCAGTTTGCGCTCCCAGGCTTGTTGGGCTCTACAAGTAGCAGTATCTGTACCCTGACATAATAGTTTATAAAAGTTAGAGGCTACCCCATGTGTACTACTAATAGAGTGAATTAGGTCTAATAGCCCGTCCTCAGTAGGGACAGAGGGCGGCAGGATTCGAGCACTTTTGAGGCAGTGTTGAAGCTGCATCCATTGAAAGTAATGTTTCGCTGGTAATGCAAATTCCTTTTGTAAATCAGAAAAGGTTTTCCAACGAGCTGCAGAGAAGAGCTGTTGGGGTGTCCAGATCCCCCTAGAGTACCAGGGTTTCCATGCTATCGTTCTATTTAGGACTTGAATTCTGGGGTTATTCCACAGCGGGAGTCCGTCCTGAGGACATACGTTTGGGCCCAGTGATAGAATGAGAGTGTTAAAGGCCGCAAGAGTATCGACAATCATTGGGGGATGGCGGGTGTCTACTTGATGGGACATACCGGGGAGATGGATCAACGGAATTGGGCTACTAAGCTCCTCTTCTATGTCAAGCCAAACTGGTCTGCTGTCTGTTGAGGCATCTAGCCATCGGGCACCTTGTTTAAGTAGGAAGGCTTGATGATAACTTCAAGGTTACCTATCTTGAGGTGAACACTGGACCATCTACCTGCTGTATCTGAGCTAGTCGCAATAATAGTAGCATGCAGAGATTTCCTAACCAGTATGGCAACCCCACATTTCTTAGAAACGGCTGGGGAATAGGCGGCCACCATGTAAGGTTTAATATTGAGTTTAAGAGTTTCCTTCGAATTTAAATGCGTTTCTTGGAGGAAAATCAGGTCCGCAGCTTTATGACTTAGATAGCTGAGGATTTTCTTCCGTTTTATCGGATTATTGATTCCTTTTACGTTCAATGAGAAAATCTTAAATGGTGCCATCAATCGGTAATAGACATTTTAGGTAAGGGCGCTTGAAAACACACAACATAATCAGAATCTGTACAACAATGATATAATCACCGAGTCTGCTGGCTAATACACCCCATATTGAAAAGTATGTACCAAAGTAACTTAGAGAAGAAGCAAAACCCCCAATGAAAATGGCGACCATATGTCTGCGGGAGGAGGCCCTAGAGAGGAAGATAGAGACATAAAAAAAAGAAAAGAAACACCAGAGTCCATAATTAACACTGTCTCTGATACTCATCGAGGCTACGATGGGTAGATGGAGTCGGGTCACAGATATCATCAAAATAAGGCAACAAACCGCCCTCGACAGACTCTTTGCTGAGCCGCGGCAAATCCAATATGGCAGGTACAGCGGATATGAGAATACTGGCAGGAATATTCTGGAAGTCAGCGCATCAAGTCGGCTTCTTTAGCATCCAAAAACTCCGCTAGTAGATCAGGGTCCTCAAATGTTCTTGTCTGATTGTGAAGCGTGACTCGGAGCTTGGCCGGGTACATCAGGCCATAGCGTGCTTGTAGTTGTTGAAGCCTCGGCCGGAATTCCAGAAAGCGCTTTCGGCGGTCGACCGTGGGTTTAGCCAAGTCAGGATAGAAGGAGATCTTGTGGCTCTCAAACTCCATATGGCCCTTTGCCCGAGAGGCACTGAGAATTTGCTCCACATGTTGATATCTCAAAAGTCGAAAGATAATAGGCCGCGGGGTCTTCCTGTTGAGCGTTATGTTTGTGGGTACACGATGAGCGCGATCGATCTCCAATTCTTTGGTAAAGGTGATTTGGAGCAGGGAAGGGAGGATTTTATATAAAAACTCCTTCATGTCTCCCGATTCCGCTCCCTCCGGTATGCCCACGAGTCGTAGGTTGTTGCGGCGCACTCTATTATTGCCATCTTCCACTTCTTTCTGCAAAGCCCGCACCTGACGTTCAACTTTGTCGAGTTTGGACAGCCGGACCGCGTGGGAGTCTAAAATGCTCTCCATTTTGTCCTGACGCAAAGAGAGCCCCTCTAGCCTTCCTTGCAGTACACCAAGATCTTCCCGCAGCGCTCGGAGTGCTTCACCGTTTGACTGCACGAGGTCCTTAACCCCTCTAATCTCTGCGAGGATTTCCTGCTGCATTTCGGGGCCCTCGCGCAAAGCCAGCCCCTTCTGCGGGGACGGGGGATCAGTTTTGGAGCGTTTGCCGTGAGAAGCCGCTGGAGATCCAAATTCCAGGCGCGTAGGTTTGGTCCCCGCCATCTCACCAATGTGCCCCGGCAAGATCAGAGCAGAAATTCAAGTATGTCCGGTGTTAATTCAGGATTCTGAGTAGGTCATTAAAAATTCTTAATCTGGAATACTGTTTTAACAAACGTCTGTTTACTTCCTGGCTCTCTGTTAGCACTGGGTGATGTCAACCTACATGTAGATCACCCCATCTGAAACCTTGGACAAAAATGTTTGCATCTCGTTACTGACCTGGGCCTGTCTCTCATCTTCTAAACCCACACATGCGGCAGACCATTGTCTTGGCCTAGTATTGAATCAGACCTGTGAATTTTTAACCCTTTCAAGGCCTACTTTAAATTTTTAATCCACATTCTGCAGCCGGGTTAATTTTTGCATATTTCAGGAAAATTGTACCCGTCTTATTCAATATGTTCTAATAGTGATTTTCCTTCTGCTATGGCCATGTATTATATACCATTTGATAGGAATATTTAGTCAGAATTTTGGATCCCAAGAGTTTTGGGCTCGGCCTGGAAAGGGTTCCTGTCCTTATCTTACCCATTGTCATGGCCATACCATTATATGACTTTGTTCTAACTTAAGTTCCTGATCATCTGTAGAATCCATCAGAAATCTTTTAACATAATAACGTAGTAAATCCATTCCAACTACAAACATTTTTTGTCGGACTACAAATGTCAGATCATAAGGTATTAAACTCAAAGATCTTCACCTAGCAGTCCATTTTACTCAATTTATTCATACCAAAACTTAAATAGGAGCGGAGGCATATATACTCCATCACAACATAGCTCTATGTTTTGAATTTATTTTATTTATTTATTTATTTACATTCTCTTATATACCGCGCTATTCTGCATCAGTGCAGTTTACATTGAACAAACTGAAATTACATTGAACAGGGCATTATAACTTGGAGATAACTATTTTTACAGGGAACATGGGCTATGGAGGGTTAAGTGGCTTGCCCAAGACCACAAGGAGCACCTGTGGGACTAGAAACCCCAGTCCTTCCGGCCCAAGGTTGCTGTCCTCTAGTGGGATTTGAACCCCCGACCTTCCGGCCTGAAGTACCTTGCCCCAACCACTAGGCCACTCCTCCACCACAAAACAACATTTTTAAGCCATCTCTTATTTTAAGAATGCAATAAGTTTTGGTATGAATAAACTGAGTAAAATAGACTCCTTTGTGAAGATCATTTGAGTTTAACACCTTACAATCTGACATTTGTAGTCTGACAAAAAAACTTTGTAGATGGATTGGATTTTCCTGAAAGCTATTAAGGGTACAGCCATTTGGTTGCTATTGTGGATAGCCGATGGCCCTCTGTTTTTCATTTTTGAATACTAACACATAGTAAATGATGACAGATATAGACCAACATGGTCCATCGAATCTGCCCAGTAACGTGGCTAGAGTTGTAGAGTTGAACCTGCAGGTTACCTATTTCTATTTTTTTAAATTACTTAAGTTTGCTTTGATAACATCTTCTTGCTATATAATGAAGTATCAGCTTCATCGACTACAATCCATTCAAAACATTTCCATAAGACTATTACATCATGCCTCAAGATTTGATCATGTTACTCCTTTACTCATCAAGTCCCACTGGCTCCCTATCACATACCATTCTCAATACAAATTATTTACTCTCACTGATAAAATCATGCACTCTGGTTCTCCGGAGTATCTTCATTCTCCCTTTATCCCCCATGCTTCATCTATGTTCAGTACATGCTAATCATTTGTTCATTCCTCCCCTCTATCAGGCATTCTTTTTTCCAGCTCCACATCTCTGGAATTCCCTCCCTTCCTTACTACATATGGAATCTTCCTTTTCAAAATTTAAAGCTGCCCTTAAAACTCATCTTTACCAGCTGGCCTTTGATCTTAAGATTGGGTCTATTTAGGATCCCCCCTTCCTAATTCCCTCCTCCCTCTTTCTTACTTTCTATCCTATTACTTTTTGGGTGTTCTTTTCCAGTTTCTATTTATTGTATTTCTGATATTTATTGTAAACCACTTTGATTGTCAAGTGTTTAAATAAACCATAAAACATCCCTTGTGTCTGTCTCATACCTTTTTAAATTCCGTAACTGTTGCCCCCACTATGTCCATCAGGAGGGCATGCCAGGCATCCATCCTTTCTGTGAAAAAATATTTCCTGATGTTGCTTTTAAGTTTATCTCCTTACAACATTATTTCATGACCTAGTTCTACAGCTTCCCTGCCTTTGTAAAAGGTTTGTTTGTTCATTAATACCCTTTAAGTATTTAAATGACTGTATTATATCCTCCCTGTCCCTCCTCTCCTCTAAGGTTTACATATTAAGGTTTTCAATTATCTTCTCATAAGTCTACCAATGCAAGCTCCATATCATTTTGGTCACATTCCTCTGAACTGTTTCAAGTCTTTTTATATCCTTGCAAGGTATAGTCTCCAAAACTGAACACAATACTCCATGTGAGGCCTCACCAACAGCCTGTACAGGAGAACTAATACCTCCATCTTCCTGCTGGTTACTCCAGTCTGCATGCAGCCTAGCACCCTTCTGGCTTTGGCCACTGCCTTATCCCATTGCTTCACCACCTTGAGATCTTCAGACATTATCACACCAAGGTCCCTCTCCTGGTTCATACACAGCAGCCTCTTATCCTTACCATATACTAATCCTTTGGATTTCTGCATCTGAAATGTATCACACCGCACTTTTTAGCAAAAAGGCAAACTTTTCCTTTTAACTCTGACAATATCACCCATAAAAACATTGAACAGTACCGTTTCCTGAACCTATTCTTGAGACACTTCACTACTTACTCTCCTTTTTCAGAGTGAATTCTATTCACCACTGCCCTCTAGCCCATCAATCAACCAATTTCAAATCTAGTTTACCACCTTGAGACCCATCCCCAGACTGCTCAGTTTATTTACAAGCCTCCTGTGAAGAACAGTATCAAAGACTTTACTGAAATCAAAGTAGATTGCGTATCTTTGATCTAGTTCTCTGGTTACCCAGATAAAGAAATCAATCATAACAACAAAAGAAATGCCATACTTGGCAAGACCAACGTCCATCAAGCCCAGTATCCTGTTTCCAACAGTGGCCAATTCAGGTCACAAGTAACTGGTAGGTTCCCAAAAACGCACACAGGTTCTACAATGCTTGTCCTGGGACAAGCAGCAGATTTCCTAGGTCCTCCTTAATAATGGTTTATGGACCTTTCCTCCAACCCCCACTATTCAAAGGAAGTGAATTCTCACCTCCAGGCTCTCTGTACATACAGTGGCGTTGTGCTGGGAGTTCTGGAGGGGGGCAGGAGGAGGAGGGCTGGAGGAGGAGCATGGGCAGGGCGAAGGTGGGCCCATGACCCCGGACATACAGGGCCGATTCCGGTCGTGGCCTTGTACGTCCGGGGTTGAGGCGTTAGATGGGGGACTTATTCCACCTCGAAGCTGGAATAAGTCCCCCCCAAGAATGGTAGCCATCATGGCAGGACCCCTCTTGGCCAGATGAGCAGAGCAGAGGGATCCCCGCTCCATGATCCCGGCCTTGGCAGGCCCTTCTGTGGGTCAGACAGCAGGAAAAAGCTCTTTTGCTGTTGTGCAGGGCAGTAGGGCTCCTTCATCATCCCGGTACCATGTCAACAAGACACCATGGCACTGAAGCTCCATGCAGGAGCATTGAGAGGATTGAGAAAACAGTCCAAAGATGTGGGCAGTAAATCAAACTCACAACCTTTATTGATCCTTATTTGATAGAGGAGGCCCAAACCCAACACAGGCCGTGTTTCATATGATACTTCTTCAGGGGTGAGGCACACTAAAAACTATAAAAACATCATAATAACATATCAAAAATATATATATAAATAATAATAAATATATGATTAAAAACATAATTGAAAGAATGAATAAGATATGCAAATAACAAATTAAATATAAACTGATAAAAATGAACTAATAGAAAAACATATGCACCAATACAATAATAAAATGATGAAACAATATTGTAAAAGTGTTCAAAATGACCAACAAGTACCATATTTAAACATAAAATACCACATGACAAATTGTGTGTGTGATCAGACGACATATAGGCTGTAAACAACAATAAATATAAAAACCAGAACAATCATAAAAGATAATAAATAATAACAATTATGAAAAACCATGTATAAATAACACTTTACTGTATCTAAAAATGACTAAAGGAGAAGGAAAAAGGGATGAGAAGCAGAATGTGAAATTTAATTAAAGGAATAAATTGTAGCACAAGGAAGCAGGAGTGAATCAGAAACGATTACCTTGGGGCAGTATGAAAATACTGCCGACTGATAAGCATTGTCATTGAGACCCTAAGCCATTTCCTTATCCCTGTAAAATCAAAATATGCCTAACTTAAAAAACTAAAAATGAACCATGTGAAAAATAATAAAATGATTCAATAAAACAGTACCAATTAGAACATGGGATTGAAAAGGCTACAAGATGCGATCAATTTTTTCAACCATCCAAATGGAATGAAGAATGTGACACAATAATCTCATCTACTTTTATCTATTACATGATACACAGAAAAAATAGTAAAAGGAAAAATCTTATCGTTAAATGATATATACCTCGTACTCAGATGTCGATATGGTATACTTACTACATTTATAAAAAATTAGTAATGTGGAATATCCAAGTATATATCCAGGCGGCGCTCAAGCAATCAAATACGATCAAACAGCAAGAGAGCGAAAAATGTTAAAACCAATGAAGATATGTATATTGTAACGAGGAAGATCTGTCCCTTGCCTCAAGAGCACAGAAATCTGCTAGCTTCAGCTTAGATTCTGACAGGCAGGCAAGCCACATGATTCCCAGTTACCATAGGCAACGTAAACAGACTCAGACACGAGGTCTGAAGCCTCGCCCAGCTGGAAAGCATTCACCAGCTCTTGGCTTAAACGGCTTTCACCTGTGTAAGGGAACGCCCAGGAAACAGTATAAAAAATGCTTAGAGCAGTCAGAGTTGGACTCACGTGGCTCAGGGAGAGAGGAAGGAGATTGCAGAGACTCCCGAGATTCTGGAGACTCAGGAGACTCCAGAGATTCAGAGGACACAGACACCGATGCAGAGCTGCAGGAAAGTTTATGCAGGAAGCTGCAGAGAAGTTCACACAGAGAACTACGGAGGAATTCATACAGAGAGGTCAGCTGTAAGGATTTGTTTCCTGTGACGCAGTTTGTTTTGCCAAAGCACCGGGCTGTGCAGAGTGAGTGGAGAGCAGTGAAAGGAAAACCGTATGTATCTGAAAAGTGTGGCAGTTTGAAGCAAGTACAAGCCCTAGAAAGGGAGAGAAACAAGCAGTTGAAGATATCTGTATGTCTGAGGGTGAAGAGTTCTTACCAGTTAAACCCCGAAGGAAACTTCCTAGAGAGAAATCCTCTCACGATAGAAGAGAACAGGTCTGTGATTCACAGTCCAACTGGGAAGGTAGGACACGTAGAAGCTTTAAGGGAAAAGCCTATCATAAGAAGGGTGTCTCTCCTCCCTGCTATTATGAGTCATACGATAGCTATTTACCCTGCTTTAGAGGAGGCTGTCTAGATGAGCCGGCTGAAGAGACGGGACTGAGAAATGTACAAACTTCATGTTTTAAAGAAAATGTTTGTAATGAAAGAGCACAGCAAGAACCTATGATACTAGATGCTTGTGTTGAATCTCCTATTGAGGAAGCCATGGATTGTACGCTAATTTTGTCTGATAAGATTTCTTCTCTATGCTAAAGCCAAAGTTTGAGCGTTGCTTGAGAGCGCTGTGAGAAGCAGAGGAAAGACTGCTGAATATCAGATGGACCGTATGCTGTGTAAAATAGTACCACTGATTATTTATTTATTTATTTAGACAGTTTTCTATACCATCTCATCCTTCAATCAAAGCGGTCACAACACAATTGGGGGATACATTTAACACACGGGGATATGAGACACATACACTAATACTTACAGGGAACATGGGCAATGGAGGGTTAAGTGGCTTGCCCAAGACCACAAGGAGCATCTGTGGGACTAGAAACCCCAGTCCTTCCGGCCCAAGGTTGCTGTCCTCTAGTGGGATTTGAACCCCTGAACTTCCGGCCTGAAGTACCTTGCCCCAACCATTAGACTACTCCTCCCATATGATTATGATATGATTTCCTTTAAGAGGCAAGATGCTATATTTGAGTTTCTTCAGTTCCTTACCAGTGTATATGGTTTTGTCCTAAGTTTTGTTTGTATATTATACCTTTGAGAATTCAACCCCGGGAGGGGAATAAATCCTTTTGAAAACCTGACCACTTGACTCACAACTACTACTTTCTACAAAGAGGGTCAGTCCCAGCAGTCTGGCTGGTAGCCTTAGCCACAGTCCAGCCCCTGCTGGTCACAATATGAATCAATGTGTATGTTGTATACTTACTGCATATATAATGGAATAACTCATATGGGGTTCCCAAATATATATCAAAATGAAGTAACCCTGTCAACACGTAAACTAGCTCTAAAATCAATATCAACAAAAACATGTTAAGAAGTGTATAAAACCAAAACAAAACCAACTTTGATACAATGAAGAGAAAAATTCTAGAGTGAACCTAACAGCAGGAACCGTGCTGCATCAAACAACCACTGTAAAATGTGAAAAACGCCAGTGCATGCGTGCCTTTAAATACAATCCAAACCGCAGGGAAAGGGAAGAAGTAGCTCGTCCATATGAACTATAGGGGTATGTTTACTAAACTGCGCTGTGCGCTACTGTGCGCTAATGTGCGCTGCACGACGTTAGCGTGCGCTAAGGTACCTTAGCGCATGCTAATGTCGTGTACGGGGCACAAATATGCATGCTCATGTGCGCAGCGCTCATGTGTGCAGCGTGCTAATGTGCGATGAAGGCGCAGAAAGGCTCCCGGAGGGCGGAGGAAGGCTCCCCAGGGGCGGAGAGAAGGGGTCAATGGGTGGAGAGTGGGAGGGGAGAGGCTCCCCGCACATTAGCGAGGCTGAAATCCGAGGCAAAAAATACTGCGAGTGAAAACCTCGTGTTAGAGCCGATTTAAAGGGAAGAGAAACCATTTCTGTCTGCAATGTACAGCAAACCCAGGGAAACCTACAAAAAGTGATAAGTGTGATACATGTGCACAGAACAAAAGGGCAAATAAACAATGAAAATGACCCCAACAAAATATAGAAAAAACATAACCAAGCTGGGTAACAGTGGTTTTAATGGGAAACATCAAAAAACACTCCCGAGAAAGCACCCAAAAAAAGATATGAATTATGGAAAGGTCTACGCTCCGTCCCCATACAAGGTGAATGATCCCACAGAAATAGCACTGATCAGGGTTCCCTGTGCATCGGACAGGTGTCCTATGGCGTGCACATGTCCCGCAACAGCAGGGCGGGCATGTCGGAACGGGCAACTGGTCAGATGCCTGAAAAGGGGCCACAGAGGACTGCAGGCGGCACATGCTGTGGTGCAGCCGGGGCACAGTGCGGAACAGGCAGATGCCTAGGTGGCACATAGGAATGCTGAAACTGTACAGCAGCCAGCCAGCAACTTATGAGGGCCCAACATGGGCACGATTGTGCGTGCCACAGTGTCACAGGGGATAGTACCCAGCAGGTACCCCCAAGGGCATAGAACAGCGGCAGGCGGTGCTTGGGGGAAAGCGTGGACGTCTATGCAGGCACCCCTACCCTAGAACCCGCACCATAGGCAGCCGCCTACCCGCACACAGGATGGCCTGAGCCTGCGTACCACCAGCACCACCATCAGAAGGGCATGTCAGCAAAGTGGCAGAGGGGCACTGGTGTTGGAGGGGGCAGTGGCAGCTGCCCACAGCAGTCCAGGCCCAGTCCTGTGTAGGTGGGTGCCGTCCACTGCAACAGACAGGCTCTGTCGGATGTACAGTCATGGACTCCCCAGGGAATACAGCATGTCTGTGGCAACACGGTGGTGCAGTGCACACAGACAGTGTGTCCAAGAGCAGAAGGTCACAGGTTCAACTTCCAGCTGTGGCTTCTGCCAACCCAGTCCCCATATTTTACCCATGAAGAAAACATGGTAAGAAAGACTGAACCTTTATTGCTGAGAACATAAGCATGGGTCAAACACCTATATTTTACCCCACACAGCACAAACACCATAAAAATGCGCATGACCTACGGCAGAATCCCCCAAATGCAGTCCAGGAGGGCCACAAATCCGTCAGGGTCTATGCTGTCTCCAATCTAAGAATGGAGCGGTACTGGCGGCGGAGATGGCAGCGGCTGGTGCCCACAGCAGACCATGGCCTAGCCCTGTCCAGGTGGGTGCCGTGCAGTGAAACAAACAGGCCCTGTCGGATGTACAGTCATGGACTCTCCAGAGAATGCAGCATATCTGTGGCAACACGGTGGTGCAGTGCACACAGACAGTGTGCCCAAGAGCAGAAGGTCACAGGTTCAAATTCTAGCTGTGGCTCTTGCCAATATATTCCCCATATTTTTCCCACTAAAAACACGTGTAGTAAAGACTGAACCTTTGCTGCCCAGAACCAAAGTGTGGGTGAAATGCTCATATTTTACCTTAAACAGCACACACCACATAAACATGTGCATTACTTACAGCAGAGTCCCCCAAATGCAATCCTGGAGGGCCACAAATCATTCACGTTATATGCTGTTTCTAATAAAGATGCGTGTGGTTCATTTCCATGCGCCGCCCCCATGGTATGCAGATGTATCTCATGCATATTCATTAGGGACAGCAGGAAAACATGAACAGTGTATGGCTCACCAGGACTGGAGTTGGGGACTTCTGCCCTAGAGCAGCGGCCAACAGGAGCAGAAAGAACCACACCCACAGGCTCCATTATCCAAAGCCTCATGGACAGGCAGGATATCGGGCCTTGCGTACATCTCACAATACTAGTACGTGCAGACCTTAGCAATGCCACCCTAAACCTGGGAATACAGTACACATATATCACAATGTTGCTATGATTACTGGCAGATAGCAATTCCTAAGTTAAGCACAATCTGCTCATTGAGCTGTATCATACCAATATCTCTGATGTCTGTGGAGTGTGTTTCAGGTCTGGTGTCTGACAGTGTTCAACACCCTGGGGAGTGACCCCAACAGTATCGCATACCATAGTCATGCCTGAGCTGTGTCCAGGACTGTTGAGTTGGCCTGGACTGCAAAATCTATCTATAGTAGCACTATGCTGGTATAGGTGTGGGAGTGTGTGTCTGTCCATCCAGTGTGTGCTGGTTGCAACACCTTACTCAGCCCACACTGTTTGCAATGTGTCCAGTGTTAGCTTGCCAATGTGCATAATGAGGAGCAAGGTACTGTGGGTATAGCTCGGATAGGGTGGCCTGGGCAGGATGCATGAGCACAGGGCATAGGGCAATGGCTGGGATATTGGAGTGGCCGGCCATCAGCTGCATGGACAGGGTGGCCCCTGCATGTCCTCCTGGGAGCACTGTTCCCTCTAAGCTGTGCGCGTGTGCGCGCGCACACACCTCGCCGAGCGAGCGCACATACTTTATAACAGAGCGCACAAAAATTACGATTCTGATTCTGATAGGAAACAACACAGACGTCTTAAAATTTAAAAGTTGTTGTGTATTTATGGTTTTCACAAGTTCTACAATATTTTCTAGTGCAATCAATGTGGTGTACATACTGTATTCTGACGTGTAGTCAAATTTTAAAGTATATAACTCCGAGTGTTGTTATGTGGCGCACAAAAATTTAACCTTCCTTCAAAAGCTGCACAGCTGATATTTTATGCGCACACAGCCTACAGAAAATTAGAGGGAACATTGCCTGGGAGGTCACTCTCACCCTGACTGAGCAGTCACCATGGCATGGCTAAGTCTCCCATAGTGCTAACAGCATCTCTCTCAAGTGATATCTATGGGTTGCCTTTTGGGGCCCAATCACTAACCTATCCGCTTGGTGGGTGTGCTGACATCCCAGTTTTGGGTGCACATGTTTTCTCCAGTAATATGCACTATGGACTAGCTAGCAGAATGGTTGCAGTTAGTATGTGTAAGGCTGGAACACCGTGCAGCGGCTGCAGATTCAGTGTGCTCGCTGCTGGAGAATGTCAGATAGTGGTGGTGGGCAGCTGAGAATTTCCAGGCCTCCTGTCTGTCTGCTCTCACCATATGGATATGTACAGAAATGCATTGACTGCCCTGTATGTTGTCTGTCCCCCAGCTCAACCTAGGTTGATAGTCCCCTCCACCAGCACCATTGCAGTGATGTGGATCTGTTGGTGGGAGATCCTGAGCTCTAAAGGGAAGTTTGGGTGGTACTACATAATTCGCCTATGGGTCCAAACAGCCTGCCCCCCCCCCATGCCCCCCCCCCCGCCCCCCCCCCCCCCCCCCCGCCCACTCCTCTGGAGTGCCTCCTAGGGTGCCTGATGTGGCACCTTAGGTTATGGCATTGTGAGAGTGTGTTTGCTCTCAGAACAAATCAAATAAAAAAAGCCGCACAAACCACTGCTGATATCAAAAAGTAATGTCCCAGGCAGTCATATTGAATAGCCACACTGGGTGAATGAACCCACGACTCCTGTACCATAAGGCGGGCTTGCAAACAATGTGCCACACCTCTGCCACTATGTCTGTATGTCAGCACACCTACTTAAGATTTCCATGCGTTACAATGCACAGTGCTGCCATCAGAAACAGTGCTCTGACCTTGCGGCGCCTCATACGGCACCGTATAAAGCGCACTATAAGGAACATTCTAGGGTGCCTGGGCGGCAGTGCACTTTATAGTATGCCCTCTGGAGTGCCTTATAGGGCGGCTGATGTGGCACCTTATGTTACAGCGCTTTGAGAATGTGTTTGCTAGCAGCACTAAACAATATTAAATTGCCTCATAATGCAATTTTACACATAACAGGTAGTGCCTCACCCAGCCTTAGTCATTGGGCACAGTGGGGGATTGAACCCATGAGCCCTGCACCATTGGTCAGTGTCTTAACCATCATACTGTGGCTCTGTTCCTGTACTTGCACATCAGCGCGCCTGCTTATGCTTCCCGTGCACGTTTCTCATGCGCTAATGTGCGCAGCGCACATGAGCGCACAGTGCACATTAGCGCATGATTAATCCCGGTTTGCTTTTTTCAGACTGAAACGCCCACTCCTTTTATGGCATCCCGCACACTAACGCGGCGCGCACCTAACGGGGTTTTAGTAAACATACCCCATAGACTCCAAGCGGCTAGACCAGGAGACAGCAGCACAGGCACGCCTAATCACAGGAATAGAAAAATACCAAAACCTCCGACAGTTTAATAAATGCCTTGGATCAGCTAAATTGGTGCCGCGGGAAGGAAGCCATATGAATGTGCGATACAGTCATTTTTTCAGCAGCAACAAAATATATTACTTTGAAAAGGCCATATGTCACAGCCACCTTCATGTTGCACTCATATAATAAACATTCCAACCCTTCTGGTCGTATATGATTCATGTACAATAAAAAAAATCGCTAAAAACAGACCAAATGAACAATGTGTACAACTATCTAGGGGGTATGTTTACTAAACTCCGAAATTGTGCGGTGCCGCGGTAGTGTGCCTGTGCCATATAAAGAGTGGGCGGTTCAGGCAGAGAAAAGAAAAAAACCAGGAGAAAGCGACCGTACTTGTGCGCATCGCGCTAATGTGCGGGGTCCACATTAGCGCATGGGAAGGCTAAGTGGCGCGCTGCTGGGTACAGAAAAAAACAGAGCCATAGTACAACGGTGAAGACAGTGACCAATGGTGCAGGGGCCATGGGTTCAATCCCCCATTGTGCACAACAAAAGCTGTTGTCTGAGGCAATAACTGTAATGGGTTAAAGTGCTGTAGGAGGCATATTAATTTTGTGCGGCATAAGGCGGCGCACTGTTAATTTTGGGTGACATTAGGCAGTGCGCTGTTAGGTGTGGATGTCATAAGGCGTAGCACTGTAAATAGTGGGCATTAGGCGGCGCGCTGTTAACTTTGTGCGATTTGGGCGGCAGAAGGCGGTGCGCTGCTACATCATGAAGGCCTAAGGCAGTGCGGCAATATCCAAACACAGGAATAGAGCCACAGCACAATGGTTAAGACACTGACCAATGGTGCAGGGATCAGGGGTTCAATCCCGCCCAGTGAACAAGGCTGGCTGAGGCATAACATATTATGGGGATGAGTGCTGTAGGAGGCATATTAGTTCTATTTTATTTATCAGTACTAGCAAACTCACTCTCAAAGCGTGTTAACATAAGTCGGCCCATACGGCACATGTTAAAGTTCACTGTCCGCCAAAGCACCCTAGAATGTCCCCTATAGGTCACCATATATGTTGCGTCACAGAATAATGTATAGTGCACCTTATATGGACGGCAACCATAAGGTGCCCTATAGGGCGCCCTATAAAGCACCCTCAGCAGCACCTTTTGGGTACAGTACGCTGCGGGTGTTTTTGCTGGCATCAACATATGTACATTAAATAAAAAAAACTTTGGACAACCCTAGCAAATTACCCCACTGTGGGTTTAAACCCATGACCTCTGGTTTCTCAGGCAGTGAAGCAACCATTGGGCTACAGCTCTATAGCTGCCAACAAGCCCCTGGCTGGCTGCAGAGAGCCTGCACGTCACCACACAGACAGTCTGCTGTGGTAGCCAGGAGAGGGTTAGGCCACCCGTACCCATGATGCACTGCACATGCAAATCAGCTGTCCACAGATGAACACAAGATGGGGAATGCACCCCAACAGCTCCCCGGCGTGGTAGGGGGAAGTGGCCGTGTGCACCCACACAGCAGCTCGGCCTGGTAGGGGGTACTGACCGGGTGTTTTACTGGCACAGAGTAGCTACACACCTTCACATTGTGCGGGTACTGTGCTCACCCTGAGGGTGTGAAGAGGCGCCCAGGACCAGGTCCACAACACCCTCCATGGATGAAAGAGGCCATGCCAGAGCTCCACAGCAGTATTAATCTGTGATGATAGGTAGTTTCTGCAGAAACACCTTGGATATCACTTTTTGCCTTAGTCAGGGGAACTCCTTATGGACACCTAGGTGGGCTATGTACCACCACCCAAGGTTGAAAAACAGGGTCTCCTATCAACAGATCCACATTCTACCTCCCTGCAATGGTGGCAGTAAAGTGGACCATCAACCCCGGTCCTGCTGGGGAACAGACACCCTACAGGGCAGTCAAAGCAGCTCTATACACCTCCCTAACACAATATCAGACAGACATTAGGCCTGGATATGCTAAGCTGCACACCACCACTATCTGATATTCTCCTGCAGCAAGCCTTCAGCCACTGCACCCTGCAAGGCGCTCCATCACAACACAGACCAGCTGAAAACAGTCTGCTAGCTAGCCATGGTGGAAATGCATGCACCCAGAACTGGGATGGCAGTGCACACCAGCAGATAAGTCAGTGACTGGGCCCGAAAAGGAAACCCATATATATCACATGAGAGAAATACCATATAGCACTATGGGGGTGCCTAGATATGCTGTGGTCACTGCACAGTCAGGGTGAGAGTGATCCCCCAGCAGGACAGAAAGAGGTCACCCTGTCTGTGTAGGTGGTGGCCGGTCACGACAATGTCCCAGGCAGTGTCCTATGCCCTGTGCAGATGCATCCTGGCCAGCCCACCCTGTCTGAGCTATACCCATGGTACCTTGCTGCTCATTATGCACATTGGCAGGCCAATAATGGCAACAGTGCTGGCAGTGTGGGCTGTGGAAGGTGTTTGCAGCCAACACACACTGTATAGACCAGGGGTGGGCAATCTCGGTCCTGGAGGGCCGCAGACCAGTCAGATTGGCAGGATATCTGTAATGCATATATATCGCATGCTTATTTATTAGGGATATCCCGAAAATCTGACTGGTCTGCGGCCCTCCAGGACCGAGATTGCCCACCCCTGGTATAGACAGACACACACTCCCACACGTATGCCAGCATTGTGCTACTATAGAGGAGTTTATCAGCCTTGCCCACCACACCAGTCCTGGGCACAGCACAGGCATGGATATGGTACACAATACTGTTGGGGGTCACTCCCCAGGGTGGTGAGCACTGTCAGAGGCCAGACCTGAAGCACACACCGCAGACATCAGAAAGATTGTTATGATGGAGCTCAAAGAGCAAACTGTGCTTAACGTAGGAATGTCTATCTGCCAGTACTCATAGCAAATGTTTGAGAGCTGTGTACCGTATACCCAGGTGTAGGGTGGCATTGCTAAGGTATGCAGGTGCTAGTATTGGGAGATGCACGCAGGGCCCAATGTCCTGCCTCTCCAGGAGGCATTGGCCAATGGGGCCTGTGGGTGTGGGTGTGTCTGCCCCTGTTGGCTGCTGCTTTATGGCAGAGGTTCCCAACTCCAGTCCTGGTGTGCCTAACACTGTTCGGGTTTTCCTGCTGTCCCTCATGAATATGCATGAGCTACATATGCATGCCATGGGGGTGGTGCATAGATATGCAGCACAGGCATTTGTATTAGAGGCATCATGGAACCTGAATGGTGTGTGGTCCTCCAGGACTGCATTTCGGAGACTCTGCTCTAGGTAATGCCCCTGTTCATGGTGTCTGTGCTTGGTGTGGTAAAAGATAGGCGTATTACCAATGCATATGTCCTCAGCAATAAAGGTTTGTCCTTACTATCACGGTTTAGTTGTGGGAAAAATATGTGGACAGGATTGGCAGTAGCCCCAGCTGGGCTTTGAACCTGTGACCTTTTGTTCTTGCACATACTGTCTGTGTGCACTGCACCACCGTGTTGCCACAGATTGGCTGAATTCCCTGGGAGGTCCATGACTGTACATCCGACAGGGCCTGTCTGTTGCAGTGGACGGTGCCATCCTGCACATGGCTAGGCCACTGTCTTCTGTGGCTAGCAGCCACTGCCCCTCCACCACCTGTACCCTTCCGCCAACATGCTGGCATGTCCTTATCGTAGTAAAACCATATGACCTGATTGAGTTGTGGCACTCCAGGCCTGCATTTGGGGGACTCGGCTGTAGGTAATGCCCATTGTTATGGTGTGTGAGCGGTGTAGGCTAAATATGGGTGTTTGCAACATGCTTATGTTCTCTGCAATAAAGGAGTGTTTTTACTATCTCTGTTTAGTGGTGGGTAACATATGGGGACAGGGCTAGCAGGTGCCCCAGCTGGGATTTGAACCTGTGACTCTCTGGTCCTAGAGATACTGGCTCTGTCTGCTGCACCACACGGTGGCCACAGAGACAGTGCAGTCCCTGGAGATAGGAAACCTGGCAAGAAGGAGTCGGAAGCCATGCTCTGCACATTTTTACTGTGGGCTCGTTCACCTTGTCTGGGGACAAAAGTGCAAATACACCACGAAAATGCCTGCAAAAAAAGGGGGAAAAAAGATAGCCAAGCTGGGCAACAGTGTTATTAATGGGCAACCATACAAAACACTCCAAGGAAAGCTCCAATAGCAAGAAATGATTTTGGAAGGGTCTCCACTCCGTAGACCCTTCCAAAATTCATTTCTAATTTTATGGAGCTTTCCAGGGAGTGTTTTTTGTTGTTGCCCATTAATATCACTGTTTCCCAGCTGAATTACTATTTTTAATATTTTTGTTGTGGTCATTTTCGCTTTTTATTTGCACTTTTGTTCTGTGCACATGTATCACACTGCTCACGTTTTGTAGGTTTCCCCGGTTTTCCTGTACATTGCTGACGGAAATGGTTTCTCTTCCCTTTAAATGCCCTCTAACTCGCGGTATTTTTTACTTGTATATTCGGCCCTGTAAATGTGCGAGGGGCCTCTCCCCTCCCCTTCCCCGCCCATTGCAGCCGTCTCTCCGCCCCTTGGGAGCCTTCCTCCGCCCTCCGTTAGCCTTTCCACGCCTCTATCGGACATTTGCGGGCCCGTACTTGTGCGGGGCCCGTTAGTGTGCCACGCACGTGTGCGGGGGTGACGCGCACGTGTGCGGGGCACTTAAGAGCACTTAAGTGTGCTTTCCGTGCGCTATTGCGCGGATGCGCAATTGTGCGGTGTTTAGTAAACATACCCCTAGGTACAGTAAAATCGACCCAAAAAATGTAATTGTCTAAATTACTAAAAACCTAAATATAAAAAGATACCATAAAAACCTATGTTATAACCAATAAAAACCATACGCGTGAATAATTACCCACAATAAAAATCAAAAAAACTTTTTATATATGGAACTCAAAAAACAAGAGTATAAAAAGAAGATAAAAACATAAATGTAACAAATAATTACTTCAAAAGGATTCATAGAAAAACAGAAAAATCTCTTTCCAAATTTAACCCATGTGGAGTCAATGTATTAAGAGCAAAAATGTACCGTTGTTCTATCTTACAGTTATCTTACCCCATATGAGTTATTCCATTATATATGCAGTAGGTATACAAAATACACATTGATTCATATACACATCTTCATTGGTTTTAACATTTTTCACTCTCTTGCAGTTTTGATTGGTGTTTGATTGCTTGAGCGCCGCTTGGATATATTCTTGGATATTCCACATTACTAATTTATTATAAATGTAGTAAATATACCATACCGACATCCAAGTACGAGATATATATCATTTAACGATAAGATTTTTTTGTTATACTATTTTTTCTGTGTATCATGTAATAGATAGAGTAGATAAGATTATTGTGTCACATTCCTCATTCCATTTGGATGGTTGAAAAAATTGATCTCATCTTGTAGCCTTTTCATCCCGTGTTCTAATTGATACTGTTTTATTGAATCATTTAATTATTTTGCACATGGTTCATTTTTAGTTTTTTAAGTTAGGCATATTATGATTTTACAGGGATAAGGAAATGGCTTAGGGTCTCAATGACAATGGGAGTGGAGGAGTAGCCTAGTGGTTAGAACGCTGGCTTGGTAACCAAGCAACCAGGGTTCAATTCCCACTAGCACTCCTTGTGGCCTTGGGCAAGTCACTTAACCCTCCATTGCTTCAGAAGAAAGGCCTGGCAATCTACTTCCAGTGACACTGCCAAGAAAACCCAGGAGCTTCTAGGTCACCAGGAGTCAGGACTGACTCAAAGGCACACATTGCATTTTGCATCAGTCGGCAGTATTTTCATACTGCCCCAAGGTAATCATTTCTGCTTCCTTGTGCTACAATTTATTCCTTTAATTAAGTTTCACATTCTGCTTCTCATCCCTTTTTCCTTCTCCTTTAGGCATTTTTAGATACATTAAAGTGTTATTTATACATGTTTTTATCATAATTGTTATTATTTATTATCTTTTCTGATTGTTCTGGTTTTTATATTTATTGTTGTTTACAGGCTATATGTCTTCTGATCACACACACAATTTGTCATGTGGCATTTTATGTTTAAATATGGTACTTGGTCATTTTGAACACTTTTACAATATTGTTTCATTATTTTATATATTGTATTGGTGCATATGTTTTTCTATTAGTTCATTTTTATCAGTTTATATTTAATTTATTTGCATATCTTATTCATTCTTTCAATTATGATTTTAATCATGTATTTATTCTTATTTATATTTTTTTTTTATATGTTATTATGATGTTTTTATAGTTTTTAGTGTGCCTCACCCCTGAAGAAGTATCATACGAAACACGGCCTGTGTTGGGTTTGGGCCTCCTCTATCAAATAAGGATCAATAAAGGTTGTGAGTTTGATTTACTGCCCACGTCTTTGGACTGTTTTCTCTGCTGTTTTGCGTGGCAGCGTGCTGTTTGTTTCTTGGTGGACGCATTGAGAGGGTTGGACAGGGTGGGAGCTGGATGTGCAGTGGAGTGGAATCAGGGCACATCCTGTCCGTCCAGGCCCTTTGCACCTGATTCTGCTCCCACGTTAACTCCCATGGGTGCAGAATCAGGTGCAAATCCAGCCTGTCCAGATTTTGGACATCCGGACAGGTCAGATGGGCCCGATCAGAATGGGGCCCTTAGCCCTACCCTCTGCTTTCTATCTTTTAACCAACTCCTGATGCACAATAGTAAGCTTCCTCCCATCCCATGACTTTTTAATTTTGCCAAGAGTCTCTCATGAGGGACCTTGTCAAAGGCTTTCTGAAAATCCAGATACACATCAATCATCTCACCTTTGTCTACCTGTTTATTCACACCTCCAAAAAAATATAACAGATTAGTAAGACAAGATTTTCCTTGGCTAAATCCATATTGGTTTTCTCCTATTAAACTATGACTATCTAAATGTTCAGTAATTTTGTTCTTTATAATGGTTTCTTTCATTTTGCCTGGTACCAATGTCAGGCTCATTGGTCTGTAGTTTCCCAGATCACCCCTGGAACCCTTTTGGAAAATTGGTGCTACACTGGCCATTCTCCAGTCTTCAGGTACTACATATAATTTTAATGATAGTTCACAGATTACCAATAGTAGATCTGCAATCTCATCTTTCAGTTTTTTTAACACCCTCAGATATATACCATCCAATCCAGAGGATTTACTACTCTTCAATTTATCAAATACTTATAATACCTCTTCTGGCTTATCAGTATTTCTTTCAGTTCTTCCGATACATCACCTTTAAATTCAATTTCAAGCATGCGTAACTTCCCTACATCTTTTTCAAAAAATACCAAAGCAAAGAATTCATTCAATCTCTCCTCTATGACCTTGTCCTCCCTTAGCACTCCTTTTACCCCTATATCACCTAATGGTCCAAGTGACTCTTTCACAGATTTTTTGCTACAAATATACTTGATTAATATAATCAGATTAGTATGGCATGATCTTCCCTTTGCCTCAGATATTGCAACCCATTGGATTATAGAAGGACCACTATCCTTTCTTTCAGCAGTTTCTCCATTACTTTTACTGCCACAAAGGTAAGGCTTACCAGCCTGTAGTGTGCCACATTTGCTTTGTTACCACATTTGTGAAGAGGGATCACATCAGCCCTTTGCCAATCCCACTCAACCTCTCCTATCTCCAAGGATCTATTAAACATGTCTTTTAAAGATCCTGACAGAACTCCCCCGCCCCATCAAGCTCCCTCAGTATCCTGGAATGTATCTGATCCAGTCCACAGCCTTGTCAACTTTCAGTTTTGTGTGTTTTTCATAAACATCGTCTTCTGTGAATGGTGTAGCATCTACTCATTCCCATTAGTACCTTTGTCAGTCATTCGTGGCCCGTCTCCGGGATTCTTTTTTTTTTTTTCTGAACATGAAGCAGAAGTATTTGTTAAGGAGAAAGCAGAATTGCTAATCACTTTTCACAAATTGAACCTTTTGAGTATTGCAATTCCACTTTGGCCCTTCCTCTTCTCCCCAGTATACCTGAAAAAAAGTTTTATGACTTTGTTTCACATCTTCAGCCATTTTGCTATTGCACATGTGCTTTTGCCATCCTGATTTCTCTCTTTGCCTCGTTCAGCTTTATTCTTTATTAATCTTTTTGTGATCTTCTGAACTGCATTAATGCTGCTTTTTTTTTTTGCTTTTATTTTTGCAGCCACTTCTTGGAGAACCATACTGGTTCATTTTCCTCTTGCTTTTATATACTTACTTTACAGATAAATCGGTTGCCCTTGTTATGGCCTCTTTCAGTTTAGCCCACTCCTTTTCTACTTCCTTTAGGTATCTCCTTCCACCCTGCCAGCTCCTTCTCCAGATAGTTTCCCATTTTACTGAAGTCTGCATTCTAGAAATCTAAGGGGCATGTTTACTAAAGTCCGCAAATTTGCGCGCCGCAAAATAGCGCACGGCAACGCGCCACTGAAACACGCATAAACGCGTTTAAATGCCCCGCACACGTGCGTGTCACCCCCGCACAGGTATGCGGCACACCAACGGGCCCCGTACAAGTGCGGGCCCGCAAATGTCCGATAGAGGCGTGGAATGGCTAAAGGAGGGCGGAGGAAGGCTCCGGAGGGGCGGAGGGACGGGGTCAATGGGTGGAGAGTGGGAGGGGAGAGGGTCCCCGCACAGTATCGGGCCCGAATTTGCATGTAAAAACTACTCGCGGTAGAAAGCATTTAAAGGGAAGAGAAACCATTTCCGTCAGCAATGTAAGGAAAACCGGGGAAACCAGCAAAACGTGAGCAGTGTGATACATGTGCACAGCACAAAAGTGCACATAAAAATAGGAAATGACCACAACAGAACTATTAAAAATAGTAATTCAGCTGGGGAACAGTGATAGTGATGGGCAAATACATAAAACACACCCAACAAAGCTCCAGAAAAAAGAAATAAATTTTGGAAGGGTTTACGGAGCGGAGACTCTTCCAAACAACATTTCCTGTTGTGGAGCTGTCCTGGGAGTGTTTGCTATGGTTGCCCATTAATATCACTGTTGCCCAGCGTGGTGATATTGTTTCCCCCAGTTCCCGTGGTCATTTCCGTGGTTGATGTGCACATTTGTCACCAGACAGGATGCATATGCCCACAGTAAAATTGCGTAGAGCAGGGTTTGTGACTCCATCCTGCCAGGCTTACTACCTCCAGGGGCTGCACTGTCTCTGTGGCCATAGTGTGGTGCAGCAGACAACATCAGTACCTCAAGGGTCAGAGGTTCAAAGCCCAGCTGGGGCACTTGCCAGCCCAGTCCCTATATTTTACCCACCACTAAACACAGATAGCGCAGACACCCCTGTATTGCAGGTGACATAAGCATGGGGAAAACACCCATATTTTACCCAACAACGCACACACACCACAACAATGGGCATTACCCACAGCCAAGTACCCCAAATGCAGTCCCGTACTGCCACATTCCAATCAGGTCACCTGCTTTTTATGGGAGGAGCTCATGCCAGCATGTTGGCGGACGAGTACATGTGGTGCAGGGGGCAGTGGCTGCTAGTGACAGAAGACAGAGGCCTAGCTAGCCATGTGCAGGCTGCCACCATCCACTGCAACAGACAGGCCCTGCTGGATCCACAGTCATGGACATGCCAGGGAATCCACCCAATCTGTGGCTACACAGTGGTGCAGTGCACGCAGACACTGCATGCAAGAGCAGAAGGTCACAGGTTCAAAGCCCAACTGGGGCAACTGCCAATCTTGCCCACATATTTTCCCCCAAGTAAACAGTGATAGTAAGGGCACACCTTTCCTGGCTTGGACATATGCAATGGCAATACATCTATCTTTTACCCCACTGAGCAAAGACACCATGAACAGGGCCAGTACCCAGAGCAGAATCACCCAAATGCAGTCCTGGTGGGGCACACACCAGTCAGGTTCCATGATGCCACTCATACAAATGCCTGTGCTGTATATCTATGCACCACACCCATGGTATGTAGATGTAGCTCATGCATATCCATGAGGGACAGCAGGAAAACCAGAACAGTGTGATGCAAACCTGGACTGGAGTTGGGAATCTGTGCCGTAAAGCAGCAGCCATCAAGGGCAGACACACCCACACCCACAGGCCTCATTGGCCAATGTCTCCTGGAGAGGCAGACCATTGGACCCTGCATGCATCTCCCAAAACTAGCACTTGCATAACTTACCAATGTCACCCTACACCTGAGGTATATGGTACACAGCTCTGAGACGTTTGCTAGGAGCACAGGCAGCTAGATATCCATACGTTACGCACATACTGCTAGTTGACCCCATCCGAACAATCTGTTAGGTGTTTGCGGTGCGTGCTCCAGGCCTGGCCTCTGATGGTGTTTACCACCCTGGGGAGTGACCCCCAGCTGTACTGCGTACCATATCCATGCCTTTCCGTGCTCAGGACCGGTTTGGTGGGCAAGGCTAATTACTTCCTCAATAGTAGCACCATGATGGCATAGGTGTGGAAGTGTGTGTCTGGCTATACAGTGGGTGTTGGCTGCAAGCCCCTTCCACAGCCCACACTGCCAGCACTGTTGCCAGTATTGGCCTGCCAATGTGCATAATGAGGTGCAAGGTACCATGGGTATAGCCAGGACAGGGTAGCCTGGCCAGGATGCATCTGCACCGGGCATAGGGCACTGGCAGGGACATTGTAGTGTCCGGCCACCACCTACACAGACAGGGTGGCCAAAGCATGTCCTTCTGGGAGATCACGCTCACCCTGACTGTGCAGTGACCACAGCATGGCTAGGCACCCCCATAGTGCTATACAGTAATTTTCTCATGTGATATATATGGGTTTCTATTTGGGGCCCAGTCACTGATTTATCTGTTTGCTGTGTATGCTGGCAGACCAGTTCTGGGTGCATGTGTCTCCATTGGGAACATGCACTATGGACTAACCAGCAGACTGTTTGTAGCTGGTATGTGTCTTGCTGGAATGGCTTGCAGGGTGCAGTGGCTGTTGGCTTGCTGCAGGGGAATATCTGGTGGTGGGGTGCAGCTTACCTTATCCTGGTCCTATGTCTGTCTGCTATTGTGTTGTGGCTGTGTGTGGGGTGGGGGCACTGTTCCCTCTAAGCTGTGCGTGTGTGCGTGTGCACACACCTCACCGAGCGAGTGCACATACTTTATAACAGAGCGCACAAAAATTATGGTTCTGATTCTGATAGAAAACAACACAGACATCTTAAAATTTAAAAGTTGTCATGTATTTACGGTTTTCACAAGTTCTACAATATTTTCTAGTGCAATCAATGTGGTGTACATACTGTATTCTGACGTGTAGTCAAATTTTAAAGTATATAACTCCGAGTGTCGTTATGTGGTGCACAAAAATTTAACCTTCCTTCAAAAGCTGCACAGCTGATATTTTTTGCGCACACATCCTACAGAAAATTAGAGGGAACATTGGGTGGGGGTGGTGTTCATTCCTCAGCAGGACTGGGGTTGATGTTGCCCTCTACTGCCACCTTTGCAGGGAAGTACGGTGTGGATCTCTTGATGAGGGACCATGTTTGCTGCAGGGGGGGGGGGGGGCCCTGGTGGGGGTTGCTGAGCCTGACTGGGATATCCATGGTGTTTGTGCAGAAACTAGCTATCTTACACATCAACACTGCTTTGAAAATCCCACTTGATCTCCATCAGCCATGGAAGGTGTTGTGGACCTGGTCCTGGGCGCCTCATTGCACACTCAGGGTGAGCACAGAACCCACACGATGTAACGGTGTGTAGCTACTCTGTGTCAGTAAAACACCCGGTCAGTGCCCCCTACCAGGCCGAGGTGCTGTGTGGGTGCACCCGGTCACTCCCCCCAACAGGGCCGAGGTGCTGTGGGGGTGCATTACCCATCTTGTGTCCATCTGTGGACAGCTAATTTGCATGTGCAGTGCATCATGGGTACGTGTGGCCTAACCCTATCCTGTTTAACCGGCAGACTGTCTGTGAGGTGACGTGCAGGCTATCTGCAGCCAGCCAGGGGCTTGCTTACAGCTATGGAGTTGTAGCCCAATGGTTACATCACTCCCTGTGCAGCCAGAGGTCATGGGTTCAAACCCACAGTGGGGTTCTGTGATAGGGGTCTCCACAGCATCTTTTTAATTTACTGTACATATGTTGCTGCCAGCAATAACACCCTGAGCGTACTGTACCCATAAGGTGCCTCTGAGGGCGCTTTATGGGGCGCCGTATACGGCACTTTATGGTTGCCATCCATATAGGGTGCACTATACATTATCCTGTGTCGCAACATACATGCTGCCCTATAGGGGACATTCTAGGGTGCCTTGGCGGACGGTGCACTGTCACATGTGCCTTATGGGCTGCCTTATGTTAACATGCTGTGAGCATGCGTTTTCTAGTTGTTATCACAAAATAAAATTAGTGGGCCTACTACAGCACTCCACAACATAAAACATACTGCCTCTGCTAGTCTTTTTCAATGGGCATTGTGAGGGATTGAACCCCTGGTCCCTGCACCATTGGTCAGTGTCACAACCATTGTGCTGTGGCTCTCTTCCTATGCTTGAGCAGCAGCGCGCAGCCTTGTAGCCATCGGCGCGCCGTCTTGTGGCGCACAAAATTAGCAGTGCGCCGCCTTCTGCAGCGTAACATTAACAGCGCACCGCCTTATGCCGCCCAACATGGGCATGCCCCTTAAAATAATGCCTCAGCCAGCTGTCTTCAATGGGCACTGTGGGGAATTGAACCCATGCTGCCTGCACAAGTGGTCAGTGTCTTAACCATTGTGCTATGGCTCCATTCCTGCTATATGCACATCAGCGTGCCACTTATCCCTCCCACTATTGGGCTGCCCCCTCACACATCAGCGCGACGCCTTCTGCCCACAGGCTCGCCGCCTTCTGTTGCCCCATTTTATCAGCGTGCCGCCATCTGCCGCCCACAATGAACAGTGCGCCGCCTCATGTCGTATAAAAAAAGAGTGCGCCGCCTTCTGCCGCCCATAATCAATATACCTCCTACACCACTTTTTCCCATAAAAGTTGATGCCTCAGCTGGTCTTTTTCATTGAGTGCAATGGGGGTTTGAACCCCTGGCCCCTGCACCATAGGTCAGTGTCTTCACCGTTGTACTATGGCTCTGTTGTTTGGTTATGCAGCAGCGCCCCACTTAGCCTTCCCACGCGCTAATGTGGGCCCGCACATTTGCGCGACGCACACACGTACGGTCCGGTTTTTTTCTTTTTTCTGCCTGGCCCGCCCACTCCTTATATGGCACCAGCACACTAACGGGAACCCGCACAGCAACGGTGTTTAGTAAACATGCCCCTAAGACTCGGTTTGCCTTGGCTTTTACCTCAAACCACATCAATGTATCTTTATTGGTAAATACTAGATTTAACGTCAACCCTTCCCTGTGGGTTCTATCACTAGTTGCCTGAGCAGTGCTTCTTGAAAGGCATCCATGATGCCTTTACTTCTTTCCAAATTTGCAGGTGGGATATTCCAATCAACTTCCAGTATATTAAAGTCATCCAGTATCATCACTTCTCCCTTTTTTGCCACCATTGCAATATTGTTAATCAAGTCTTTGTCCATTTCTTTCATTTGAGTTGGTGGTCTGTAGACTACAGCAGTGTGGATGGTAGTGCCATCTCCTCTTTCCAAAATGATCCACAGAGCTTCTTCTTTTCTCCACGTCCCTTACATTTCAGCTGCTTTAATACTGTTTGATCTGTCCTCTCTTTCCATTCTAAATAGATGATATCCAGGTATAGCAACATCCCGCTCATGAGATTCATTAAGCCATGCTTCTGTAATGGCACAATGTCCAAGTCCATTTCACCATCGGGGCTTTCAGGTCAGGAACTTTGTTGCCAAGGCTGTGAGTATTTGTGCTTACTGCCTTCCAGCAGGTTTTGGTTGGCTTGCTTCTATTTGGTTTGCATTTTACTCCTGACTCCTCTTCCCCTTTATTATTGATGCATGAAAATGGAAAGATGATCTATCTCTCCATTTTCACCATCACTGTAATGCTTTTGCTGAGGGCGACACGCTGAATTTGTTATCCATCCGCCACCCCCTTTCTCTAGTTTAAATGCCTGTCCACATATTGTCTGAATTTTTCACCTAGGATCTTTTTTGCTGCTACAGAAGATATAGCCCATCGTTACAGTATAGCCTTTTGTTGTTCTATATATTGCTCCAGTTGCCTTACTTTACAAGGTCCCTTTGTACATTAGATAAAGAGCTCTTTGCTGAAGGAACCCTCTGTCTTCCAGACAATTTGGAGTCACTTTTTTAGATGACATGACTCATGTCTGGTTTTCACAATTACAAACTAGCTTGGATTAACTTGCCCCAGTAAAAAGCAAAAACAAACATATTAAACCATGGTACATTCCACTATTAAGGAATTTCAGAAGATGTCAAAGGCAGGCAGAACATAGGTGAAGGAAAGATGCTTCCACTCAGAATAAGGAAAAATGAAGGGAGTTACAAGCAAGATACAAATATATGATTAAATCTGTCAAAGCTGCCTTCATTTCAAAATCTGCTACTACTACTACTAATCATTTGTATAGCGCTACAAGGTATACTTAGTGCTGAACCGAGACATGTAAAAGACAGTCTTGCTCATCTATTCGTTCCCATGAAAACTATCCAAAATAACACTTCAATATAATAAAGCAACTTTCCTCAACCAATTCTGTTCCATTCATAGAGATATCACCTGATCAGTTTGGCTCCTTTTTAACAGATAAAGTACTAAAGCTTTACAAGAAATCATTGCTACATATTTTTTTCCTCCATTGCCAGTTGGTGATACTTCTAGGCACAATATTGCCCATTCTGGAACACCCCCAGAGTTTTTTCTCTTGTTTTACAGCTATCAGAATTTAATTTGGACAAGATAAGAGATTCACTTCAGTAGCAGATGCCACCCCCCCCCCCCCCCAAGTTTATTAAGACTTCTGGTCTACATTTTCACCCCTTATTCTTAAACTTATCAATCTCAGTTTCTTTCATGGCATGGTACCAGAAATCTGAAAACACGAAGGGCCCGATTCAGCAAGGCGACTTGCGGGGCTGCATGTCCCAGCTGGATGTGCAGCCCCACAGACTCTCCCCACATAGCTGGAGCAGCAGTATGGGGAGAGTCGGTGGGGGGCAGGAGGGGGCAGAGTGAGGGCAGAGCAGGCACAGGAGGAGGCGGCAAGACACACAGGGCTGATTCAGGTCATGGCCCTGTATGTCCTGCGAGTCCTCTGAGGTGGAAAAAAACAGCTGGGACTGCAGCGATTGTGGCCGGACACCCCCAAGGCTGGGATAGGTGGCAGGTAGGTCCCCACTGCCTAATCCGGATCCCGGCTGCCCAGCCTAGGGTCAGGCAGTGGGATAACAGGGGGTCGGCACTGCGGGAGTCAGAAGGGCATGCAGGGAGGTTGTCCCCGTGGGTATGCAGGGGTATGCTGGACTGTCTCAGACCCGATCCTGCACCCATGGGAATGTCTGGCCCCCGCGGTGCAGAATCATTTCCTAACAGGCCCATTCTGCTCGGGAGCATCTGGCCTGGACGTGCCCCTAATGGAATCGGTCTCCATATGATTAGACCCTTATTGAAAAAATTAAATCTGGATTCACTGTTACCAAGTAACTATTGTCCCATTTCAAATATTCCTTTCCTGGCCAAGCTATTAGAAAAAGCAGTAGCTTAGCTGATTACTAGATTTTTAGATGGCAGCAACTCATTCCATCCTAGACGATCTGGATTCTGCCATGGACACAACACAGAGACCTCTTTGGTTGTGGCATTTGACATTGTAGATCACACACTATTACTCAACTGTATAGTTGAAATCAGCATAAATGATGTTGTCTTGAATTAGCTCCATTCAAACATTTCTAAGCAGACCTATCAAGCATTCATGCAGAGTGTTCTGTCCTCTGCTTATCCTTTATAATTATTGACCTCCATCCTTTTTAATGTTTTCTTCTCCCCATTGGCTCTATGAATTCAGGATCTAGGTCTTAGTGCCTATTTTCACATAGACAATATTCAATTGATGATAGCTCCTGACACTTGGAACTCTACATTTCAACAAATGCTAAAAGATAACCATGGAAAAATTACCTCATCAATAGACTCACATAAGTTAATTGTGACCTTCAAAAATCAGAAGCTCTCTGGCTCTCGCATAACCACAACTTGGTTCCATTTCAGCTTTTGATTTATTTCCATTAAAGACAAAATATCATCTCATGGGGGATTTTTGATGAAAATGTATCTTTTAAACCATATATCTCAAATAATTCAAAAATCATTTGTTAAAAAGAATCATATCAATGAAACACTATCTTGATACTAAACTCCCCCTATTACTACTACTATTAATCATTTATATAGCACTACAATGTATACACAGCGCTGCACAGACACATATAAAGATGGTCCCTGCTCATCAGAGCTTACAATCTAATTAGGACAGACAAGACAAAAGAAGAATAGGGGCAGAATAGGGAAGGGTAAGGAGACACATGGAAAAAGGGATCAGGATCCAAAAGCAGCCTTAAAGAGATGAGCCTTTACCAAGGATATGAAAAGGGGAAGAGATGAAGCCTGACGTACAGACTCAGGTAGTTTGTTCCAAGCATAAAGAGCAGCAAGGTAAAAGGATTGACTTCTGGAGTTGGCAGTGGAAGAAAAGGGCAAAGAGAGAAACAAGCCAGTAGAAGAGCAGAGTTCATAGGGATGTAGGGCGTGAGAAAAGAAGAAAGGCAATGAGGAGCAGAAGAATGAACGCACTTATTGGTCAGAAGGAGCAGTTTGAATTGGATATGGAAAAGGAAGGGAAGCTAAAGAAGTGATTTGAGAAGAGGAGTTATGAGTATATTGAGGCTGCCGAATGATTAGTCGTGCAGCAGAGTTCTGATCAGACTGAAGGGGAGAGAGGTGACTCAGAGGGAGACCAGCAAGAATGAGATTGTAATAGTTGAGACGGGAAGTAATTAGAGAGTGGACAAGTGTTCTAGTAGTGTGTTCAGAAAGGAAGGGGCAAATTTTGTTAATGTTATAGAGAAAGAAATAATAGGTTTTAGCTATCCATTGGATATGTGAAGAGAAGGCGAGGGAGGAGTCAAAGATGACACCAAGGTTACAGGCTGAGGAAACAGGAAGCAGAAGAGTGCCTTCCACAGACACAGAGAAAGGAGGAAGGGAGGGAGGAAGGTCCAGGGAGGAAAATAAGAAGTTCAGTTTTGGCCATGTTTAATTTCAAATGGTGGTAAGACATCCAGGAGGCGATGTCAAACAGACAGACAGAGATGCAGGTCTGGAGTGCTGGAGAAATATCAGGTGTAGAAAGATAGAATTATCGGCATAAAAATGATACCGAGATCAACAGGAGGAGATGAGAGCACCAAGGGACTGGGTGTAGAGAGAGAAAAGAGAGGTCCCAGAACAGAGCCTTGGGATACACCAACTAAGTGTGGGATAGCAGTAGAAGAAGAATCACCAGAGCAAACATTGAAAGAGCAATGGGAGAGATAAGAAGAGAACCAGGACAGTACAAAGTCCCTTAAATTAAGCAAGGACAATGTGTTAAGGAGAAGGTGGTGATCAACAGTGTCAAAAGCAGCAGAAAAGTCAAGAAGGATGAGGATAGAGTAAAGGCCCTTGGATTTTGCCAGGAACAAGTCACTGGAGACTTTGGCAAGTGCCATCTCAGTAGAATGTAAGGGACAAAAGCCAGATTGAAGTGGATCCAGCAGGGCTTGAGAAGAAAGAAGTTGAAGACAATGGCGGACAACTGCACACTCAAGAAGTTTGGAAATGAAGGGAAGAAGGGAAATGGGTCAATAATTAGAACATAAGAACATAAGAACATAAGATATGCCATACTGGGTCAGACCAAGGTCCATCAAGCCCAGTATTCTGTTTCCAACAGTGGCCAATCTAGGTCATACGTACCTAGCAGTTTCCCCAAGGGACACAGGTTCCACAATGCTTGTATTGGTTCAAGCATTGATATCCTGGGTCCCTTCTTAATAATGGTTTATGGACCTTTCCTCCAGGAACTTGTCCAAACCTTTTTTAAACCCAGCTACACTAACAGCCTTTACTACATCCTCCGGTAACAAATTCCAGAGTTTGATTACACGTTGAGTGAAAAAATATTTTCTTTTATTAGTCTTAAATAGTTTACCCTGTAGCTTCATTGCATGTCCCCTAGTCTTTCTATATTCTGATAAGGTAAACAATCGATCTACGTTTACCCGTTCCACTCCGTTCATTAATTTATAGACTTCTATCATATCTCCCCTCAGCCGTCTCTTTTCCAGGTTAAAGAGCCCCAACCTTTTTAGCCTTTCTTCATAGGAGTAGCCTTCCATCCCCTTTACCATTTTGGTGGCTCTTCTCTGAACCTTTTCTAAAATTGCTATATCCTTTTTAAGATATGGCGACCAGAATTGCACACAATATTCAAGGTGCGGTCTCACCATGGAACGATATAGAGGCATTATAATATCTTTTGTTTTATTTTCCATTCCTTTCCTTATCATACCTAGCATTCTATTTGCTCTCTTGGCCGCCGCTGCACACTGGGCCGAGGGTTTTAACATGGTATCCACAAGGACGCCTAAATCTTTTTCTTGGGTGGTGGTTCCTAATGTGGAACCTTGCATCGTGTAACCATAGTTTGGGTTGTTCTTCCCTAGGTGCATAACCTTGCACTTCTCCACATTAAATTTCATCTGCCATTTTGATGCCCAGTCTTCCAATTTATCAAGATCCTCTTGCAATTTTCCACAATCCTCCTGGGTTTTAACAACTTTAAATAGTTTTGTGTCATCAGCAAATTTGATAACCTCACTCGTTATTCCACTTTCCAGGTCATTTATGAATATGTCAAAAAGCAGCGGACCCAGCACAGATCCCTGGGGTACACCACTATTCACCTTTCTCCATTGGGAAAATTGGCCATTTAGCCCTACCCTCTGCTTTCTATCTTTTAACCAGTTCCTGATCCACAGTAGTACACTGCCTCCTATCCCATGACTCTTTAGTTTTGCCAAAAGTCTCTCATGAGGGACCTTGTCAAAGGCTTTCTGAAAGTCCAGATACACAATATCAACCGACTCACCTTTGTCCACCTGTTTATTCACTCCTTCAAAAAAACATAACAGATTAGTAAGACAAGATCTTCCTTGTCTAAAGCCATGTTGGCTGTCTCCCATTAGGTCATGACTATCTATATGCTGAGTAATTTTATTCTTTATGATGGTTTCTGCCATTTTTTCCGGTACTGATGTCAGGCTCACCGGTCTGTAGTTTCCCGGATCACCCCTCGAACCCTTTTTAAAAATTGGTGTTACATTGGCGATCCTCCAATCCTCAGGTATTAGAGATGATTTTAATGATAGTTCACAGATTACTGATAGCAGGTCTGCAATCTCAAATTTCAGTTCTTTCAACACCCTTGGATGTATACCATCCGGCCCAGGTGATTTGCTACTCTTCAGTTTATCTAATAGTTGTAAGACATCTTCCCAATGTATCTATCCTTAGTAAAAGGACTACTAGGGTCAAGTGAAGGTTTCTTGAGGAGAGGCGTGACCATAGCATGCTTGAAGACTACAGGGACAGTAGTAGTGAAGAGTGAGAGGTTGAGAATATGTGAGATGGAAGGGATGACAGAGCAGGAAATGGAGTTAAGGAGATGGATGGGGATAGGATCAGAAGAGCAAGCAGTAAGTTTAGAGCAGGAAAGAAGATGAAAGGTTTTCTCATCAAAGATCATAGAAAAGGATGAAAGTGTAACAGGCATTGATGGGAAAAGTTGGTAATGAGGTGGGGAAAGAGGGGATGAAGCTGATCTTTTGGGGACTTGATAGTATAATTTTGTGGATTTTGTCATGGAAATAGTTGGCTAGGGTTTGGGCAGAAAGAGAAGGAGGGGTCAGAGGGGGAAGCGCCTTAAGTAGAGAGTTAAGAGTTGAGAAGAGACAGTGGGGGTCAGTGACAAGAGAGCTAATCAGATGGACATAGTAGATTTGCTCTGGTGAGTGCTAAGGCTGACTGGAAGAAAGTAAGCCTGAGTTTGAAGTGAAGAAAGTCAAAGAGGGGTGAACTTTGAGCCAAAAGCACTCAGCTGAGCAGGCACAGGAGCGTAGATAGTGGGTAGTTGAAGATAAACAGGGCTGAGGTATACTGCCTCTCACAGGACATGGGATGGATGGAGCAAGAGTATCCAGAGCAGAGCAGAGGGCAGTATTATAGGAAACTATAGCCTCATCAACAGATTTAGAAGACAAGGTGGAAGAAAGGGGTGATGAGACCATAGTGGAGAGAATCAATGTATCAATAGCATGAAGATTCCTAAAAAGGCAGGAGGAGCCTGGGTGAGATTGAGGTGGGGAGTGATGAAGGGTAAAACTTAGGAGGTGATGATCATATAGGGGAAGAATGAGGTATGGTAACTGTTTAGAGAAGAAAACCTGGTCAAGGCAGTGACTGCGCTAATGAGTGGGAGCAGAAGAGCAAAGTTGAAGGTTGAAAGAGGAAGTAAGGAAAAGGAGTTTAGAAGCATGGGGGTCAGAAAGGTTATCAACATGAATGTTAAAGTCACCAAGAATAAGGAAAGGGGAAGAAGAAGAATCCAGAAATAAGGAAAGCCAGGAGTCAAAGTCAGTGAGAAAGGTAGAGGTGGACTTATTAGGGGGTCTATAAATAGCAGCTATCTGGAGAGGTTAGGGATTAAAAAGGCAGACGGAATGGACTTCAAAGGAGGAGGAGTGAGACTGAGGTAGAAGAAGGAATTGGAATTGACAGGAAGGAGAAAGCAGAAACCCAACACCACCACCACGGCCAGTGGCACGAGGAGTGTGACAGAGGGCAGTGATCAAAGCAGTGTCATCAGAGAGCAGCCAGGTTTCAATAAGAGTTAGAAGACGGAAAGAGTTAGAAATGAAGAGATCATGAGTAAAGAGGAGTTTATTAGATATGGAATGAGCATTCCATAAGGCACAAAAGAAAAGGAGAGAGGAGGGGGAAAGAAGAGGATTATGGATGAGATTAGAGTGGTTGAGCGAGGAGTGGGAACCAGAGAAAAATCTAGGGGGGGGGGGGACAGGGTTAGGATTAACGTCACCAGATGAAAGAAGAAGGAGGAGAAGAGTATGAGGCAGAGAGGAGATGGAATGGCAGAAACAAGGATGAGTTTTTTTAAGAGAGAAGGGAGAGGGATGAATGAGAGGAAAAAAAAGGTGAAGATCAAGAGCTGAGGAAACGGAGGAAGACAAGATAGGAGAAGAAATGGGAAAGAGAGAGAGCGATAAGGAGGGTGGTTGAGGATGTTAGTATGAGGGGAGGTTAGGAAGTGTCAATAATAGGAAGAAAAAGTGGTGTGGAGCCATAAGAAGAGAAGAAATGGAGAGGAAAGCAGAAGAGAAAGTAGAAGAGCTATCTTAACAGTGATATTAATACTATTAGTGCTAACAATGACCAATCGTACAGTGCAATAAGGCATGCGAGAGACTGTCCTTGCTCACAAATAGTCAATGAGGGTTTTAAGCTCTTTTCAAATGAGATGGGCTGCAGTTTAGGGTGACCCTAGATTAATTTCCCCTAGAATTCATTTCCGCAGTCAACATCGGAGTGAAAAGTGTATAGTGTAAAGCGAATGAGACAGTTGTTTCTTGGCTATTTACAGTAGGACTAGAATGTTTTCTAACAGTTCAGTTAGTGCATCGTAGCCTTCTCTAGAAAAAGTCATGTTTTCATGCCATTTTGCAGCCCATCATTAGTGAAGTATCTTCAAACCGGCTCCAGATATCGCACTGCTCCACCAGGGAATAGCTTGATCAAAGGAGTGGGCTAATGGCCAATTTTGTGTGCTGCTACCACAGTGTCCTAGGCCCTGCAAGGCCCCACAAAAGTTCAGCTGCTGCTGTGCAGGAGTTTCCCACCAGAGAGTAAAAGAGGGAGTCACCATCAGCCGGGGTGCTGAGAGAAGCTCTTGGTGAGGGAAGGATTGGCTTATCTGATAGATAGTTAGTGATATGTTTAGGGGTGGGTGGCCTGGTCAGTCTATAGGCCTTGGAGTATGTAGGGGCATGCACCGTCAGGCCACACTCCTCTCAACAGCTAATTGAGGCAGCAATGAGGACCAGTGTTTCTTACTTTCACTTCATTCGCTGTGCTTTGCAATCACTCAGTCCTTGTACTAAGTCCCACTCAGGTTTTGCAATTAATGTGCATTTTTAACACACACGTAAATCATCGGGGGTGTGACCAGCATGTTCTCAATAGTTAACACAAAAATGTGTACATTAATGCATGGCACAATAAATCTGGGTGCAGTTAACAATGCCCATAGAGGTACCGTCAGGTGCACCTGTACAATTTACCACATTGCTAGAGGCAATGTGCTCTTCACACCCACATTCCACCCCACGCATTACCCTGGCATGTGATGGCTGATTATTGTGCATTTTAGCAGCAGCCTGTAGCTGGCATGCCCACATTCACTGTAGTCAGTTATCTATCGCATGCTAAAATGAGTGTCCGCTGGTTAGTTCTGTTTAGTAAAAGAGTCCCTCAGTTTGTTCCTCAGATATGCCAGCCCAAGCCTTTTCATCGCTTTAAAAGCAGAGCCACGACTTGAGAATGAGCATGGGCTTAGAGGGGTAGATAGAAGAGCTGCTGCTGATGCACTTACAGTAATTTATAATATATATAGATGGGCATTCATGTGAAAGAGTAGCCTAGTACCCAGACAATCTGAGTTTGGTTCTCACTATGTGTTGGGCTAGTCACTTTACTCTCCATTGCCTTAGAAGAAAAGGCCTGTCTGGTCATACCTTGCCAAGAAAACCCAGGGGTTGCCAGGAGTCAGCATTAACTTGAAGGCACTTTACAAAAATGGGCATTTGATATATCACCTTTAGATCCAAGGATATCTTTATAATTTAAAAACAGAGAAGCAATCTAGCCTACATATTTGTTTGCTAGGCTCTGCTTAATATCATCCTAGCAATTATATTATTGATTACATGAAGTCTTTGAATGACCCACCCAGGCAGGCCCACTCAGAGACAATTCAGGATTGGGTGAACAGTATGATTATAGTTTTAATACATGTTAAAAAATGAATGGTATGAAACAATAAGACTTATTGTCTACTAAAGGTTTTTTGTTTGTTTTTTAACCATGAGGAAGCAGTCCTGTTAACCTCTAGATAAAACTCCTGCAGGAGGAACTGTAGTTGAAATTATAAGTAAGACATGGTCTGAAATTTCTTTTTTCCCTTATATTGGTATACTTGGTCAGTTCAGTGATTCTTCTAATGTGTGTCACACCAAATCCATGTATTATTTTCCTTATCCTAGATATATTAACGGCCAGCCTTTTACAGGCATGGATATAAACGAAACAAACTGAGCATGCAGTCTGATCAATAGTTCCACTCTTTGCTGCTATCTGCCTATCCGCACTTCTGTTAGGGTAAGAGAGATTATACCACTGAGCAGTGATTTGCTGGGGAGAATTGACTAGTACGGCATTCTAATAGGGACAGCCCCATTATTCAGATCAATGGTGCTCCAGTGATATGGCTAGGGCAGCCGTTCAATTTCTCTGTAACAGATATCTGAAGAAATTAATATTTAGCACTGACTGAAAAACAAATACTTCCCAATATGGAAGAATAGTTGAACAAAACAGATGGAACCATTCAATAGTCCTATAAAGTGTTGGGAAAGGTATTAAAAATGGGTGAATATTTAGAAATCTTATGTGTAAATTAAACATTCAAATAAAGATAAACTTTTCTGTGAAAGGGAAACAAAGAAAAGATATGAGGAGAAAAAAATGCGAGTGAAAGAGGAAGAAAAGGTTCAGACAAAAAAAAAAGAGCAAGAGAGAAATATGTCCTGCAAGACACAAAACGTGTAAACTCAATTTAGAAATGAAATTTTTAATTAATCTTGTGCCCAGCTAATACTATAGAAGATAAACCTTTCAACATATAAGGGTAGCAATCAAGGTTCCCACCAACCTGCGCGGGAGACCTCCCTCGCTCTGTTGCCTGTAGGGGGAAGAGCTAGCATATTGCATTTTCAGTCGCGAGGAGCATGCCTGCTCCTCGCGACTGAAAACGCCATATCGCAGCACCTCCCGCTGTCGGTAGCAGAGCGGGCGAGCTCTCCCACGCAGCTTGGTGGGAACGTCGTTAACACTCACTACCTGATACACTACTAAATAACGCGTGTAAGGAAAACCCACCACTTTCGAGTCCCTCTTAAAGGTTACTTCCCATTATTTTTCCAAAGAGCACCTAAAGCAATTTAAAAAACGACAACTTGTTAAATTTGACTGTCTCAGTTCTGCTTTATGATTATCCTTCCCCCTGAAAATCATGTATGGCGCTAGGCTCCCGAAACGTCAACATTTTTTTTTTTAAAGATGTTTTCATTGGAGATTACATGAGTGAAAACAGAAGTACCTGGGGGCGCTGGCTCACTCCTCATCAATCTCTGTTCTGCTCTGTCTGGAAAAGCCCATGCATTGATATAAACTGACATTAAGTTATTTATATAAGAGATCTCACGACGCACAGCCAAAACACATGTGTACCATGAATCGCCTCGGGCTACTACAACCATAGAATGTCACCATATTTCGGTAAAAATTAGAACTGGGGAGCGTGAATAACAGAAGTTTTCGTGCTATCATGCTCCTTACCTTAAAAGAAAACTTTTATCCGTAATGACTTATTTAAAACAAATCTAGGTGACCGGGGCTCAGGGAGAAACAGACATATTAAATAGTTAACATTATAAGGGCGAAAATGGTAATGGTCCCAGGTGTACAAGGAGCACTCAAAATGCATAAGTAGTCGAGGGCCTGATTCGTCAAAGAATTTCCTCCTGAGTCCGAAGACCAAAACTCTAGAGAAAGAAATATCTTTGTAGCACATGCATTGTGAAAAAAAATGGAAAGCAATGAAAACATCGCATTTAGACAAGATTTAGTGAGGTAGATTATACCTGGCAAGCATAAAACAGCGTTATCCTTTTCATTATATGCAAACGCTCGTTTTAATTTCTATCCGTTTCGCAGGCATTTCCCTTGTATGCAATTTCAGACTTTATTTGAATATGTTGCAGCTGAGCTATGTTGCAAATCCAGGGAAGGTGTGTAGTTGAAGTGACCCTCATCGGAGCACATCTTACTTGCCAACAAAAGTCTCCAGTTAATAATCCATTCATGTTCACTGGACAAAGTTTTATACCGAATACGGACAAGACAAATAGTCGTCGACTGTGTTTGAATAAGTGCTGTTTTAACGAATTAAACTAAAATCAAGCATTCTTTTCTGGTTAAAACAGTTTAATGATACAGAAATAACGGGGGTATCCATCCAGTAAGTTTACTGTAGAAGTGCTGTGTGAATAGTAATGTACCTCAGACAACTTTAGAATCGTGGATGCTCGCTTCCAGTTGAGGTAGACAGACAAAACTTTATTAGCCCAGAATTTCGATCATGTAATATTTAAGAAACCTATAAATTTAAGTAAAGCTGAAATATCTGATTAATGCTCAACCCTGTACAATTCAAATAAAAATTTCTCAAATATTAGAAATTATAACATTTTGAGTGCATATAATGTGTTGTACATTGAAGAACGCAACAGTTCTCGTCTGCACTTTACACAGTCCGTTTAAATAAACACATATTTACAACTTTATTAACAGGATCGACAGTGCATAAAAAGCAAGTGTGCATTCTTAAATTATTTCTACTGGTCGACACGTTTCAGTCCTATTACAATTAAGAACAATTGTCTAGTTTTCACCAGTTTGCGTTTCTGGGAACCCAAATAAGCTTAGAAGTTCTTTCATTCAAAGAAATGATTGAAAAGAGGCAAAGGAATTTAAGAAACGACTTGTGTTTAGTTAGAAGTGCATTTTTTCTTGGATATTTCTCTAAAAACCTCCGCCCGTATTAAAGAGAGGAGGCAGTGAGCCTTTAATGGGCGCCTTCCAAGGATATTTGCATATAATACTGTAACAGAGCCCATGCGTCTGACATCTCTGACAGGGTGAAATATTCCCTTTTCCCTGAAGTAACGCAGAGTCATTTCAATCCCCCCCCCCCACCCCCCCCCCGTTTGTGCTTTTTGTAACACTTTGCTCTTTTCACAGTTTTTCATTACGGAGACTTAAAATATATACCTAACTGGTAATTACAATCTGGAACAATACTTTTTTTTTTTTGGCCGTAGGCTTTTTCTGGCTGGTAATCTTGCAGGAATGTCAGAGAGAGAGAGGAGAAGCGAAATAACCCCTTTTAGAGGAACTTCACAGACAGGCCCACCCCCCTTCTCTCTCTCTTACGACGCCCCCCCCCCCTCCTCCCCCAGTTCTCTTTTTTCTTTTTTTCTCGCTTTCTCTTTTCATGTGAATGCTTTTGTAGCTCTTAAATTGCCTTCACCCTTAAAAGAAGTATAGATTATCAGATAATTCTGGCGAGATGGGGGAAGACTGGAACACAAATCTTTTATGGGAGGCTTTGGCCTTGTCTGGTTTCTGGTTCCATTACTCCCCGCATGCCAGCTCCTGAAAGATGGCGACTATTGCTTCGCCTTAATCTTAAATGTCCTCAGTTTGAACAGGTGGCTGTCACTGTATCTTGTGTACACTCCGAAAATCAAACAGACAGGGGCAGCAACATAATCCTTTGTGACTCCTACGACCTGATCTGGATGGCGCTGGTTCTATCTGATCTGAAGGAAGTTCTTCCACAAAATGCCCTGCACTTGTCTCTCCTCTTGGAGAAAGCGGGCTCTGGATGCTGGTGAAGGGGCAACTGCAGCTTCTGCCCCAAGAAACTACCCGAGTCGTGAAATCATGTCTGGGGACCGTGACTCGATTCCCCTCACAAGCCCCGCTATTAAAAAGGAAAAACAACACAGAAACCTAGAATCAGCTGGATCAGGAATCACGCCTCACTTCCACTGGAAAGTACAAACTGACATGCACGACAAGAAAGTCTAGCTTTGCTCTGTGCCTTGGGTAAAACTCGGCACAGCCCACTCAGTAAAACCTGAGAAAGCCGTGGAGGGTTTGTACTGGCACCACACACACATGGGGCTTAATTCGCTTCACTAGGCGAACTGCGCAGCACCTCGGGCTTAGCCCGCTCTCGTCCTTTATAGCTGCAAAACCTCGCTGTTTTGCCAGGACATCTGCTACCTGCACCCGCAGGACTCCACCACCATGTCTTCGTATTGCTTGTAAACCACGTTATTGCCCGCGTCGATGTACAGTATGCTAATAGGAGTCAATTTGGTTGGCACACAACAGCTTGGGGGTGTGGAGCTGGGGTCCATAGAGTTCATTAGAGTCTGAATGATGGCATGGTTTGTAGGCTCCAGGTGGGATCTCAGGGGGAAGTCACAGACCCCTTCGCAGTGGTGAGCCTCATACTCCAGAGGGGCTATAATCCAGTCGTCCCAGCCCAGTTCTTTAAAATTCACGTGCAGCGCCTTTTTGCTGCACCTTAATCTGGATTTCCTGCCGTGTCTTTTCCCGTGGCGGCTGTTAAAGACAGTCCTCCTCTTCCTTCGCGTCTTAAATCGAAGCTTGGTTTCCTGTTCCACGCTTTGGAAGGAACGGACTTGATCCTTCATTTCGTTGTACAGGTTCTTTTTTTTCGACTTAGTGAAGACCACCAGAAAGGCTTTCTCCTGCTGGGGACGCGCCTTCCTGGCCAAGCCCAGGTTTCTCAGGTCTACTTCTCGGTTCGAGTTGGCGTTAGTGGCTCGTAGCTCCAAACAAAACTGTTTCCTGTCCGGTCCGGGGACTTTCCGATGACTCTGCAGCTCTTGCCAGACATCAAACACTTCCCATGCAGGTCTGGATAAATCGCGCAGGTCCAAAGTCCTGGAGTCCAGTATTGTCCCAGCTAGGCAGGGGGATAACTGCAGCTGGTAGACAGCAGCCGGGGGCTTCAGCATATTATCCCCTGGAGCTTTGCGAAAGACCCTCAGCTCAGCCCCCACCAGCTCTTCTTTGTCTGAGAGAGTCGATACATCAAACAAATACTTCTGTCTCCTTAAAGGAGTGTGCGAGAGATCGTCTGCAAGATAAAAAATAATTGCAGTCAGTTTCACTTAAGGGGGGATCTGGGAACTGCTACATCTACCTAGGAGGAAATAGCTACTCTCCCAGATCCAGCTCTGCTCTTTCCAGTTGTCCGACCGCTTACGAAATAGAAACAGCAAACAGTCTGTGTTACTTCTCTATTTCAGCACCGGTTGATAACACATTTAATAGGCAATCTCTTTTAAAACACATACACACAATACCATGCTCCTTTTTACAGTCAATTGCACTACACCAATTTAAAAATAAATCATTCGGGGGAGGGGGAGTATTGGTTTTAATATTTCACAGATGTGAAACAGGCCTTTTTTAGTAGTGGTTCCAAGCAAGTTACAGTCTGGTGCAGAATCAATTTCCCTGCTCCCAGAAGGCCTATAATCTAAAGTTATACCTGAGGCAATGGAGCATTAAATGACTTGCACAAAGTCATGAGCAACACCAGTGGGATGTGAACCTGCCTCTTAGTCCACTACTCCAACCATTAGGCACAGGCCCAGATTTAGGAAAAGACAGCACAGGCAACTGCCTAGCATGCCAAATTTTTGAAGGCATCAAATACCAGGACCATCTAGCAGCCTGATTCCATTTGCTTTAGGACTATGCCCTTTGGAGGAAAAACCTCTTCTCCCCATCCTCTCCACTTCTGCCTGTGGGTGCCAATAGCTTAAATCCAGCCCTGAAATGGTCAACAGCATTGTTTCCCGGAAAGCCACCGTAGGCTGCATGAAAGGACTATAGCTAAAATGCAAATGTCAACCAGCATATAGAGACCACATTTTTTTACAGCATCCTCACTGATCTTGATGTTTGCAGGAATTATTACAAAATTAGACAATAAGAAATAGATGATGTCCTACATATTGGCTCTAGGTATCTTCTTTCGAAGAGTCAAAGTTGAACTTTGCAAGGCCTGAAATAGCCTTTCAGCAGAGGTGGTGGTGGTCAGTGCTAGGACAAGGGAATTCGATGCTCTGGGCAAACTTTCCAGCTTGCTCACTACCATACATGTTCACAACTAATATTTATTTTATTTATTGATTTATTCTATACCGCCTCTTCCAGAGATCAGGGGTGATTTACAGATAACGAAACATGTTACATAAAACAGAAGTAAAACTATTTACATATGAAAATTGGGATATTTAACAAAATGAACAAATTTTACAAATTTTATATAATTGGAAAGGAGAATTGTTGAGGGTTCTTTGAATTGATGTGATTAACGGGACCTTTCTTATTGCTTTGCTATCACTGTTGCTGTTTTTGGCTGTCCTCATAAAGATGGGCCCTAGGAAAGCGCTTCTCAACCCTCTCATGAGCTGAAGGCACACCTAGCCAATCAGGTTTCCAAGATTACCACAATGGATATGCATGAGATACTGTAGGGTCTCTGATAAAGGCAAATGTATCTCATGCAGATTCATTGTGGTAATCCTGAAAACATGACTAGTTAGGGATGGCTCCAGGAGAGGGTTGAGAAGCATTGCTTAAGCTGGCCCTAGTAGCAGTGAAAGGAGTCATGGATTTGGGGCATGTTTAGGAGAAATATAGAGGGGAGTGGTAAGAAAAAATTCAGAAGTCAGGTAAAAACATGGGAGCAGGGGAGTTGCAATTGGTGGATGGGGTGGCCTAGAGCCATTCATACACTTTTTGATCTTGGGCAAGGCATTTTATCTCCCGTTGCCTCAGGTATCCACTTTGGAAACTTTTGAGGGTAGGGATTTAGTATGCAAGGAAGTCAATATAATAAGGCACAAATATTTTTTTGCAAAGGGGTGAATGCTTGAAAATATGAACAAACTGCTTGGAAACATGCAAGAATGCCAAATATGTGCATTATGCATGGGGGGAGGGGTTCAGCATATTGCAAAAATATGTACAAACATGATTGTTGTTTGTTGTTAAATGCCATCAAGTCAGTGTTGACTCATAGAGATCCTATAGTTGTCCTGTGTTCAGTCTTCAGTCAGGTGGGCTCATTATTGATAGAGTGGCATCCATAGCTGCAGTTATTATATTGATCCATCTCATTGCTGGCCTTCCTCTTTTGCGTTGACCTTGCCAAGCATGATGCCTTTCTCTAATGATCTTTCTCTTCGCATGATGTGTCCAAAGTATGAAAGTCAAAGTCTTGTCATCTGAGCTTCTAAAGAAAACTTAGGTTTAATCTCCTCTAGTACTGAGTAGTTTGTTCTTCGGGCAGTCCATGGTATACACAGTATTCGTCGCCAGCACCATAATTCAAAGGCATCGATTTTCTTCCCATCTATCTTTTTCACTGTCCAAATTTTGCATCCATATACTGTTATTGAAAATACCATGACTTGAATGAGTTGAATCTTTGTATGACGAGAGACATCTCTGCTCTTGAGAATCTTGTCTAGTTCCTTCATAGCCATTCTGCCAAGAGCAATGCGGTGTCAGATTTCTTGACTGTTTGTTGTTTCTTTATTGATAGTTGATCCAAGTAGGTTAAAGTTGTCCACTATTTTGATTTCTTCTCCATCAGCAATGAAATTATTGATTTTGCCAGTTGTCAGGATTTTGTCTTCTTTACATTACTCGTAAGGTGCAGGCCCATTTTAAGACTATGTTCCTTGATCTTGAGAAGCAAATGTTTCAGATCATCTTCACTTTCAGCCAGTAATGTGGTATCATCAGCATAGTGAAGTTTGTTGATGAGTCTTCCACCAATCTTCACACCTCGATTGTCTTCATACAGTCCTGCTTCTGTGTTGATTTGTTCTGCATATAAATTAACAGGTAGGGGGAAAGTATGCAACCTTGTCATACACCTTTGCTGATTTTAAACCATTCTGTTTCTCCTTGTTCCGTTCAAACTGTTGCTTCTTGATCAATGTGCAAGAGAACGATCAGGTGTTCTGGTATACCCTTATTTCTTAATGTGGCCCAGAGTTTCTCATGGTTTACACAGTCAAAAGCCTTGCTGTAGTCAATAAAACACATATAGATAGCCTTTTGGTATTCTTTAGTCTTTTCAAGGATTCATCTCACATCAGTGATGATGTCTCTCGCTCCTTACCCACTCCTGACCCCTGCTTGCACTTCAGGCAGTTCTTGCTCAAGGTATGGTTGTAGTCTCGGCTGAATAATCTTGAGTAGAATCTTGCTGGCATTAAGATTCACAAATATGCTACGCTTATGTAAATCATAAAATATAGGCAGCTTCTAGATGACACTGACACACTGCAGCAGGGATGTCCCAATCAAATGCATGTTTACATCATGGGTTGTTTATTGCAAAAAAAAAAAAAATAGAAAAGAAATGTGCACTTCAAAAGGTATACTTTATCTTTTTGGTGAGCACAGTTGCAGATTTTCATAAGAAAGTTTGCTACCCAGCTTATTTGTAGGGGTAACTAACTTTTTGGTCTTTATTTGCTATTGCTTACTGTGTCACTGTGAATAGACCAGTGGAAAACCAGTTAGGGAAAGGACAGAGGGTGAGCAGGAGAGGCCGAGAGAGACATTGTAGAGGGCCAACCTATTATTAAAAAGCATTTCCATGTGAACAATTTAGTCTGAGTATTCTCTTTTTTTTCTGTGATATAACATATTTAATATACAAAAATCCTTTGTTTTCCGATTGTTATTTAACAACCTCAAACAAAAAAACTAACTAGATACCAATGAGCTTCCTTCCAGTAAAATATTTACAATCCAGCAAACATACAAATTCTTACAGCCCTTCCTTCTCCTGCAGAAGGTAGTAAAGGTGAGAGCTCTGAAAGTTTTCAGTAGCAAAAGTGCTGGGCCTACAGTGCCTAGCCAACAGCAAGCATTTCAAAACCACTCACCCACAAAGAGAACAGCAAGATAGGATTCTAGTTATTTAGTCACTTCAAACGTTATTACTACCATTGATTATAGAGTTTAACTTAATGCTAAAGCACCTGAGAAGAGGGGGGGGGGAGAAGTCCCACGGCGAGCTAATTGATTTATTGAAGATCTGCAAACCTCAAAATCAGTGCACCTTAAGATAATGTATAAGCAGGGCTGGCCTAACCACTAGGCAAACTAGGCAATTGCCTTCGGCAGCAGCTTCTGGTGGGAGGAGCAAAGAACAGCTACAATCAAAACAAGTGGCTTTTGGAAATTTCCTTTGTTATGCATATATTTATAAAACAATGTATGATGTCCAAATATGCATTGTATAGTATTTTCTGGGAGGGATGAGATTGAGATAATTATGACTGAAATTAAATATCAATATTTTTTTGCGGGGGCTGAGTCTAAAAGCTAATTGTGAGAGGGTGCAAGACTGAAAGTTTGTCTAGGATGTCTAATAACCTTGCACCGGACCTGTTTATAGGCCAGAATAATTCAGTTCTTGAAGTTTTACGGTCAGGAGCTTCTTACAGATGAAACCACCTAGCCATTAATGCAAGTTAAAAGCTCCTTACCACACATTTTATCCATAGAAGCCAAATGGAGAGAAAACAGTGAAAAATAGTTCCTCAGAGTTAATGTGCACACCCCATGTAAACAAGATCCCAAAGCCTCTTAAAGTTTGCAGCTAACTCTGAGATGAAGGAAAGAGCAGCACATTTACAGTACCTACAAGCTTATAAAGGAGTCCTTGGAGAACTGCACTGTTTTCTGTAGCCACATGTGCAAATATTTCAATTCAACTCCCTGTTGCATTTACTTTTTTTTTTTTTATTCTTACAACAAAACTTTGCTTCATGTAAGTAAGATGTTTTTCTCAATGCAACCCTCTAGCAGTTTTCAAAAGGAAAGGAAACCCAAATTACCACTAAGCTGAGTAGGAGTCCTCCACCCACTCCACTGCCGTTACGGGGAGGTCCTACAGTACTACACTTTAATTCAGGAGGAGTGACTAAAAATGCAATATCACAACACCTCCTCCTAGGGCCAGTACAACCATTAGGCAGACTAGGCAGTCACCTAAGGAAACAACGTTTGAGGAGGGCAGCAAATAGCAGAGCATTCAAAGCTAAACAATAGATTTTGACAGCCAAGGGGGTCTACCAAAGGCGCCAGTGCCTTGAACCAACTCTGGAGCCGGCCCAGCTTCCTCCTACTCACAGCAGCATTGTGAAGGACTCACGCACAGCTTCAGGGGAATGTTGCTTTGCAGGGTGCAAAGCTTTTCGATGTGCATGTTTGGATACTCAGAGGAGACCCCAAAAGGTGGCGGTGAAAATTTTTGCTTACGTTTTTATGAGATTTGCATGGACAGGGCTGTTTTTGTTTGCTATGTTTTTGTTTTGTAGCCCACTTTGTTTAATCTATTGCTGCAATTGAAACCATGGAGCTCTTTTACTAAAGCCCATTAGGATTTTGCACTAAAGTGTGGTAAGCGCAGAGCTTCCATGATTACTATCAAGAGCATGGCCAACATGTTCCCAGCAGTTACTACATGAAAGCAGACCCTAACACATTGCACAATTAGCGCAAGTGCACCTAATGCAACCCACAGAAGTATTGTTAAGTGCAGACATGCTAATTGCCGCATTAACTATTAATGCATGGCAAATTACACCCACACTAACTGCAATGTGCTTTCCATGCCTACCTTCCACCCCTAACCACTCATTCCCCACCCTATCACATAATCAGTTATCATGGGAATTAGCATGCCGTAACTGTCATGCCTGCATGATAACTGTTACTGAGAGCCATTACCGCATGCTAAAAGGTGCTTAGAAACAGAAACATAGAAACATGATGGCAGATAAAGAGCATATGGCCTGTCCAGCCTGCCCTTCCATACCAATTACTGAGTTTGAGAGTCCTTTTTTTTTTTTTCCTTTAGAGATCTTCTATGTTTGTTCATGCTTTCTTGAATTCGGATAGTTTTTGTCTCTACTACCTCCGCATGGAGACTATTCTATGCATCTACCACTCTTTCTGTAAAGAAATATTTCCAAAAATGACTCCTGAGTCTATCCTCTTCATCCTATGTCCCCTCATTGCAGGATCACCTCCTGCGCATTTATGCCGTGGAGGTATTTAAACATCTCTATCATATCTCCCCTCTCCATCTGTAGCATATCTCCTTTTACTAAGGCTTGCAGGCTTTAGTAAAGGGACTCCTAAATGTTACGGGATATAGGGTCCCTTTTCCACCACAGAATAAATAGAACAAAATTAGCTGATGTTTCTTGTTTGGGAAATGAGACGTTCACTGTTTCATTTCTCCTCTATAATAGTGGAGGCTGCAAAACATAACAAAGCCTAAGGGACAGTCCAGCTGCTGCAAAAGTGAGGCAATGCTAATAAGTTTCTCTTTTACAGGTTTTTGTCTGGTTTACAAGTTTCCTGATTTCTTTGGATAGAGATAACGTGATGCCTTTCAAGAGCAAATCTAGTTATATTTTTTTGGGGGGTTTTGCATGAATATGATCAAGAAACCAAAGATAGTATGAGGATGGCTTTAAATTTTCTAGCTAAGGAACTAGGGAAAGGATATCATCTAACTGGGTAGGTGAATCTTCTGCTCACTAAAGACTTCTTTAAACATTGAGGGACCCTTTTACAAAAGCTCGCTAAGTGGTTATACATGCATTTTCTTATGTGGTAGCAGTCTGTGGTAACTATTACTGTGTTACTTGCATATCACATGAAGGAGCAGGGTGTGGACAGAATGTGCGCTTACAGAACATATTTCAGCTAGTGCAGGGGTACACATCATGCACTGTCAATATGGCAATTAGGACAGGTGTATATAATAATTGCTCTATTTAATAGCATAAGGTATATCCAGATTACTAGCAGCGTAACTGCTGGGGATATGCTGATGACCCCCTGATAGCACCATAGAGGCTCTGCACTTACTGTGTGTTAGTTTTCATGCTAAAGACACCTTAAGTGCAACATCCTAAGGGGCTTAATAAAAGGACCCCTGAATCAAATAGACAGCTTCCAAGGGCCAGTGCAAGGACTAGAGGCGCCCTAGGTGGGCCTTCCATCCTGTCCCCCTCCCTCCTATGCAGCGGCAGCAATGGCCCTGAATCCATGATGCAGCACTTATCCACCATCTCCGGGGCTGCATCGCCGTTTCTCTATTGCAAAATCTAGCAATTCCAACCCCCCTTCAATGCTGACTTCCAGTTTATGCAACACCAGTAGTCAATGTCAGAGGGGGTCGGAAGCGCTACATTTTGCAAAAGAGAAACCACAATGCAGCCCCAGATATGGTGGGTAAGTGCTGCGTCATGGTGTCAGGCACTGTTCCCTCTAAGCTGTGAGCGTGTGCGCGCGCACACACCTCGCCGAGCTAGCGCACATACTTTACAACAGAGCGCACAAAAATTACGGCTCTGATTCTGATAGAAAACAACACAGACGTCTTAAAATTTAAAAGTTATGATTGTAATTACTAGAAATTTCCCGCTTCATTTAGTAATCGTCTATTTTCATTTAATTTGATTAAAATCAATGTGGTGTAATACTGTATTCTGACGTGTAGTCAAATTTTAAAGTATATAACTCAAAATGTCGTTATGTGGCACACAAAATTTTAACCTTCCTTCAAAAGCTGCACACAGCTGATATTTTATGCGCACACAGCCTACAGAAAATTAGAGGGAACATTGGTGTCAGGGCCATTGCTACTGCTGCCAGCTCCAGAGAGAGGCAGCAGCAGCATCAGTAGGCACCCTGGAGGGCCAGCGCTCTAGACCACCACCTAGTTCACCTAATGGTAACGCCAGCCCTGTCAAGCTACCTATTCCTTCAAAGATATGCAGAAAGTCCAAGAGGAAATTATTTCAACCGTGATATTATTTTTGTGTGGAAATAAAGCAGAGGTAAGCCCTCTCCCCTACCTTTCTGCACAAGAATGGTCTTGGCTTTCAAAAGGGTTTTTTTTCTAAACTTCCTGATCATCAATTTGATAATGCAGCATAAACATGCCATTATTTTACACGAATATTTATTACCAACTCCCGTCATCACTTTAAAACAAGAAGTGCAAATAGAGCTCTTTTGGAGGACTTCTAGGAAATGTCATTCTATTGCTGTAACACAAAGAAACTGGGTGGAGGGAGAGAAAGAGAAAAGCAAAATATGTTGTAATGTAAAGAAAAGTAATGACCAAAGATAATGTATTGTTATTTCTATACTTTGCAATTTTCATAAGCAGGGAAATTTTCTTCTTTTATTTCACTTTAACTACTGTAATATAGATAGATAGATATATTTTGCAGTAGTTAAAGTGAAATAAAAGAAGAAAATTTCCCAGGGTGGCCCCAAAAAAGTGAGAACTTCTCGTAGCATATAAGTTATTTAGAAATTTAAAAAAAAACAGATGTAAACGATTGACAAATTTTAAAAAAATGGCAACAGAAATTGTAGAAATAAAGATGTTATATAGCTAAAAAAGGTAAATAAGTAAACTATTTAAGCTTTTAATTTACGAGATGTTCTCACTTTTTTTTGGGCCACCCTATATATATATAAATATATATAATGTTTTGGCAACACGTAGAAATTATCAGCCCAATAATGTATGCTGAATATGAAAGCAAGAAGGGCATCCATCTGTGTTCCTATGGGCAAAGATTGATATAAAGCTCTTTAGCCCCAGAGATCCTCCTAATTCTTTTACATTCATACTAACCAAGGGCTCTGTTTACTAAAGGTCTTCTACTATTTGTGTCTATGGGAAAATGCTTAGTAAACAGGGCCCCAAACCATATAAACATGCAGTCATATCCAGAAGCATGCAACCTCTGTGTGAAGTTGCACGGGAAACCTCTGCCCGCACTGTTGTCGTCAGGGGAAGATGCTGCGATACCGCAATTTTTGTCGCGAGGAACAGGCACTGTTTATACAATATATTGTTTATTATATGTAGTATATTTCTGAGTTCCCCTTACCCAGCGCCGAGCGGAGTTTTCCATGTAAAACATAGCTGAGAGTGGAAAGCAGGTTTGGAAGCAAGCTTCCATTATGTAAGAAAGAAGCCGCTTTCACACTATCACGGAGCCACGAACAATCTAACGAGAAGAGGAAATTTACAGACAGCAATAGTTTAGATATATTCCAGCCTAGGAAAATGTTTTTAATATATCGTTTCTTGAACAATTTTTAAAAGGCGGGCTACGGAATAACCGAGTCGTCTGACTTCTCTCCTTGCGTAGGGATGTTGGATTACATCCGTGTGTCTCTGCGTTTTATGATTTCTGCAGAATGTGCTGTGTCACCGAAAGCCTGCAGGTTGCACCGTCACCAATAAAGAGAGGGGCCAGATAGCCCGAGCATTCTCCAAACACACCCCCGTGTATTTCTTCATCCACTCATCCAGTATACACCTTGGAATATTAGTGGGATTAGACGCCGGTTATCTTTCCGTCTAGGCAGATAAACTGTATTTGTTCTCTTGTAACCTCATAATCGCAGATGAATACATAATCCTAAACCATATTGACTTGCTGGCAATGCAAACACTCGGGAGAGGAAGACAAAAGCGAGAGAGAGAGAACATCGCTTGTATTTAGAAGGAAAGCAGACCGAGGGGAAACGCTGCAAGAACAAGTTGGGTCATTAGTAATCTTTTCTTAAATTTGCTTTTCGTTTTCATTCACACAAAGACCACAGCTGAACAGAGAAAAGGAATTTCTATTCATTGAGTTCTGCTGCAGCTCTGGAATGAGACAGTCCCTTAACATCTTTATTAGCTCAGCGAAATCTTTGTTCACAAACTAAGGGCCAGATGTATTGCAGGAGTTTTCCTATTTCGTGTCTGTGGGAAAAATGTTTAGTACTTTTTTTTTTTTTTGCTGCTCCGTGTGTATCATACGAGATATAATTTTTCAGAACAGAAGAGTTTGCAGATGCTATTGCTATGGAAATCTAAGATTAGAAGAAATTCAAAACAAAGAGTGTTCAGCCTTTGATTATATTTTAACTGAGTTGGTCTGGATTTATTTATTGGTAGACAAGGTACTTTTTGTTTCTATTGTGTGTGCGTGTGTGGTTTTGTTGTTGTTGCTTTCTTGTAAATGATTTATTTAAATAGCGCTAAAACAATTTACGTTATTTAGCGGGGCAAGAAATTATCTCTCCCCCTCCCCCCCAAACAAAGACTAAATAAATATATGACTCCTTAAATCCTATCTTTTACACTCTGTCCTCTCAAAGAGATACATTTAGAAATGAAAGAAGGGCATAAATGCACTGTTAATATTTGGGAAAGTGTCCGTCAGAAGAGGGTTTTTGGATAACCATAACACAGAAACTGCGTTGTTGGGGGGTTTTTGTAATCAGCGTTGTAGAACTTAGTCACATTTTCATAAAATGCGATTCAAATTCTGTAGGACACACATACACGTATAATCCCATATTTTTATTTTTCACTTGTGTACATTTTCTTCACTTAATGGTGGCAGTGATAGCTTTATAATTTCTATGGTTTAAAATGATTGCTTCCGTAAAATTGTTGATGTTAAGCCCCCCCCCCCCCCCCTCTCAAATTTAGCCACTAGTTATCAGCTTTCTTCCCCTAGCTTATAAAGCTGAACTTTGGCGAAATGGTGAGATTAATAAAAAGGTTTAAACAAAAGTTTCATTTTTCATAGCAGATCAGGTACTGGGCTCCGGGCCAACTCATCAGCGCTGGGATCTTAACTTCATGGCAAATTACACTAAAAACCGCAGTTGCAATAATAATTTGCTGCCTAGAGTAGCTATTTCCAACCACATTTAAAGCCCCGTGCAGGAAACCAGCTTTAAACCACACACTCCCGATTAATTTGTAGCAAAAATCATGTAATATCCTGAAACTTGTTAAATCCAAGCTATGCCAAGGGAAATTCTGCCCAGCTTTCCTTCCCCAGCACTCATGGAAGCAAATTCACCATTTCAGACTTGCTGTACATGGTTGAACCAGTTAAAGACTCCCAACAAGTCTTGGAGTTTGGAAGATCCTGCAGACCATAGCTATAAAAGCAGTTTCTTAAGATTTCAGGCAAACATCCAGAACAAATAAGATTTACGGTGCCCTTAATATTAAGCTCACAAATTGGCACGTCTTGTCATAGACTCCATTTTCTGAACGATCTCGCTTTGGAAATTATTGACTGACATCCTAAATCTACACCTTCTGTAGGTTAAAGTGAAACAGGCTTCTCTCGGCTTTGGCAGCTCTGCTCTGGGCATCCTGCCAACCTCTTCATCTCTCTCGCTCTTTCTAATTCCATGGACAGACTTCAAACAGGGTGACAAGGCAAACGAGACAAGTGCACTCCAGTCACAAAACTCAGCTCCAAATCCTATCTTCTCCTTATCCCGTACGCTTTGGACAAAGCTAAAAAAAAAAAAAAGCCCTTCCTAAATAAAAAATATTGTAAACGTGTATAAGAAATGTCCGATGCTTTACTCAAAAATTCAATCTTTCCTCCTCCCCAACATACACACTCCCTCCCCTCTAAAATAATTTATTTTAGTCTCCAATAATGAGTACTAAACTATGACGTGTACTTTACCCTCCGCCAATGTGTGGACGCCCTTCTTAAACAATGTAATTGGGGGATTTTCTTTTAGAAATTGCCCAGAAAAATTCTTTGCGAATAAATTCTGCTTTTACTTGACTACAGATTTTTTTGGCGGGGAGCTTAGATTTTCAAATTGGAAATATTACCATGTCCTAAATTATTTAATTTTTATATTTATTTTTTGGATTTAGTTCCGTGAGCGCTCAAGGCTGGTATACGGATAAAGTGTGCATCTGGGGTATTTACTTGTGTCTGCTATTTCCCTGATTTCTCCAAAGGGACATCATTAACCAAGCAACATGCCCACACTTTGAAAAGAATCAATGCGAACGTTTCCGGTTATTTTGCATATTTTGTGGTCTAATTTCTTTTTTAATGATCAGGCGGAGTCAATTACCCTACATGCCATTGTCCAACCAGATTTCCAACTTGAACGGTGATGTTATTATCTGATATGGACTAATGTAAACGACTTGCAATGAAACGTTTCCAGCATTTTAATTTTCAAATTCTATATTTTTCTGTAAGGTTTAGGATAACCGGCTGATCTGGGGAAACAAATTCACTCGCAACCAACTGCATTAATACTACCATGCAGAGATTTCTTCTGAATGAAAGCAGATAAAAAAGGAATATGTGTGGCTCACGTTGCCTGTTACAATTTTCTCGTGCAAATAGGGCCTTCTGGACGTGGCCATTTTTCACACGCTCAAACACACACACACTCGCTCTCTTTCTCTCACACTCACCTCAGAGAAGATGGGCTGGAGCCTTCTCTTGCTTCCTCACTTTGGCCGTCTGGACTGAATTTGTGTTTTTATAAGGGACTCAAACAAATCGAATACAGGCTCAGCAAATAATTAACCGTTGCGAATTCCCTCCTTGCCTATTTAAATACTTTCCTACTTATATTTCATTCTGCCTTTGCCAACGACAACAGAGCTCGGGTGAGTGCCGTCGCCGCATTGACTGTACTGCATTGCAGCTTTACGTCTGCCCAGAAGCGCCCCGTTTGCATCGGCAGGTTTCCGAAGTTGCACCTCAAGCGGGGCCCAGGGGCCTTTATTTCTGCCCTAGAGTTTCCCCGGCAGAGTGAAAACGTTTCCCCTCTAAACATCCTAACATTGTGAATGCAAGGGAAATGGGGGGGGGGGGGGGAGAGAGAGACATCTATTTGGGCATCTTGAAATAAAAATATTTTCTACAACACGTTTTAAAATGATTTTATCATAAGAAACATTTCTTAACCGTTATCTGAAAGCGTTTTATTTTTGTTTTCAATCAAAATAGCATCTGTCTATAAATGTGTTTATTTATGCCATAGCAAATGCCAGTCTGGGCTCTGCCAACTGCTTTGATCTGAATACAGAAAAAAGTGTGCTGCTTGGCCTTTGTTAATTTTTTCGGCTGTTGGATAAGGTGGTCACTCCCCTCTCTCCAGGCCGAGTCCTTCTCTACCAGGCCTTAATTGTCCAGTTTTACTATGGAAGCACCAATGCTGGGGGTCTGTGATGGCAGCGAGCACCATCTGCGTTTTAAGGAATTACCTCATATGCCAACAGTAATTTTCCTGCAGTCAGCAGGGAGGGCCTTGTCTGATCTTACAACCGTAGCAAGAAAACAAAATGCATGTTTTTGTTTCTTGCTCAACACTTAGCCTAACTGTGTCCAGAGCAATAGTAGTACTTTAGGGAAGGGGTTGGGGAAAGGACGGACAGACGTAAATAATGAATCTGTCATGAGAATGATCTCATTAGCTTATATACAAAGGAGGCAAGCAGAAAGCGGCAAAAAATAGCAATGCGGATGGACTGAAATACTGGGTATGGAGCGAACATCTGCGGTTATGTTCTATGGCTCCACTTTCATGAGATGATGAGGTCGCCTAGTAGTTAGGGCAGCGTAGGACCAGAAGGACCAGGGTTCAATCCCAATAGTACTTTGTGGCCTTGGGCAAGTCAGTTTGCCCTCCACGGCTTCAGGTGCAAACCCTCCGGGGGACAGGGACATGCCCGGCCTATAGTACCTGAATGTAACTCCACCTTGAGCTTTTTTTTCCTGCCCTTCCTTGAGTATTTAGAGCTGCCAAAAAAATGGCATTTCTTTTGAAATGTCTCTCTCTTGGGGAGGGGGTGAGAAGCTGATCTTGTCTTATTGATTCATTGAGCCTACACCTACATACTTGCCCCACTTTCTGCTTCGTAAAAGTGTCAGAAACGTGATTGTTTCCTATGCCCCGGTCTCCACGTTAGGGACATAGAAGCTCAGCTAATTGGGTCACGATCGGGCCCCTCCTGTCCGTAAAAGATTTGGCAGAACTTTCCTGAGCCATCCAGGGTTCAGCGGCCGCCCCGCTCCAGTTCAGCAATTAACTGGGCGACGATCTCACAGGCAGACGGGCAGCGGGGGGGGGGAAGCGGCTACTTCAGAGGAGCGGAAGTTCTCTGGAAATGAAGTTCGATGATGTGCCATTGGCTGGCCCGGTTCATTATGGGAGAGGAGACTAGACAATATTTGATATGTTATGACATGAAAACTCAATTAGATCACTGAGTTCAAATACTCCAATCAGTGGCTCCAAGCTAAGCAACCATCAGAAGGTCCAGCACAAGGTCACAGCCTGTGACACACCAAATCAAAATCAATGGGGGGAAAAGTGAAGCTTTTCCTTAATCAATCCAGGACTTCTGTTCACAAACCACTTCCCCCACAGCAGACTCTCTCCTGCAGTCGGAAGAACTTTTGTTGAGCCGTCTGTCGGTTATTAGAATCTTATTTATGTCGTTTTAAGTGTGTCTACTTTTTTCGAGACTACTACATGCTCAGTGGTTACTTGGCCGGTGGGTGATATAATTTGTGAAAAAAAAGCAAAAATAACCTGGGACAACAAACATATTCCCATACCGTGGTGCATCTGATAAAACTATTATATTAATGTTACCACGGTCGTAATATTAAGTAATATTCACTTCTCTAACCAACCCACAAAAGTCAGGGTGAAGAATCTTTGTATGCCCCCAAAACCATGATGTGCCTTCATTTTATTATCGTTAAGCCTTTGGCAAACAGCTATGCAAATGTCAGGCATAATAGATTATGAGGAAACGTAAGTCTGGCAGTAAAATAAAAACGTTTCGGCGCAATCCAGGCGCTATGAAAAGAAAAAAAAGGCTTCTCCAGGTTCCAGCACTCATAAAGAGCGTGGTATCAGCTTAGGCCATACGAGTTTAAAATGGGTGTGAAAATAGCTGAGGAAATTATTCTCGGGGGCTGGGGGGGACTAATATCCACAAAAATGTCCCCCTGTGAGAGGTTTGTAAAACAGCCTCAAGCCGCCCTGGCAGAACGAGAGGGAATAACCTTATTGTCAAACAGAGGAGCTGTCCTGAATTTTGAGGCTGGTTTATTAAGGATTGGTCTAGTTTGCTCTCTTGCAAAAATTGTACGGTTTTCACCAGCGTTTTTCTTTCCCATGACAAGTAAAACCCCGAGCCAAATACTCCATTTGTTTAAAAAAATCATCTTACGGCCTGGCGAGATTTGTATTTCACATTCTTACCGTCCTTTATTTTCATTATCAAACTGTATGAATGATCCCGTCCATCTGAAAATGAAATCTAGGTGACAAAGCAAAGCGATCAGCCTCCACTTTAAAATACCGCAGTGTGACGTTCGCTGTTCGAGACAATAGCACTGCGCTGTACATATGTCCGTATTAGCACCGGCTCTAGCCCCAATAATACATCTGCTGTAAATTTCTTTTTCCACTTGTTTAAAAAGTGAAGTTCCCGAACTTTTTGGGCTGAAATATTTTTAGAATCTACTCGAACAAAGTGTAAACGTGAAAGAAAATAATCTGACTTTTGTAGGGAAGATTTCTGTATGAAGTATCCCTCCTCTGCTACAAAATACAGGCTGTCTTTTCGCACATCAAAAAAGATGCCCTTTGGGGGAACAAGTCTTAACTGTGCTTTTGTTTTGTTGTTTTTATTGAAGCTGTGGACTACACAACCAGCTCGTATAACTACAAAGGAGTCATCTGGCTCGTCAAAGCAATGTACTGTCCTAAAATCAACATAAAATATAGTAAGTTAATTTGCTCTGCAGGGCTTTCGACAGCTAATGAAGCCCGCTGGCCTGCTTTGAGGGCAGGTTACGAGCAGGGTTTTGTTTTGTTTTTTGTGGGGACGGTTCAGGAGAAGGGGTAGGGAGAGAGGAGCAGTGAACGAATTTACAACCTTCATTAAGAACCCGTTAATTAGTCTGTCGTTAATGGCTCCCAAAACAAAATAACACAAGGTAAAGGTATCGCGACGGTTTTGTCCGGCTATCCGAAGCCGACGAGTCGTAAGCTTTCAGCAAGCGCGAAGACGTATAAACAAGGACTGGCAAAATCCACGCTTTAACCGAGACACAGGAAATTGTGGGAAAGTCTGAATTCGTGGCACAAATCACAGACTCTCTTGCCAGCAGGTTACGTATGCTGCATCCAGTCTGCTTCCTCCAAGCGAATATAGTTGAGATGTCTATTCTTAGCCCGTGAGTCAGTCCATGCACATGCACCGGCGCTGATCACCGAAATAAAACAAAACCAAACGAGGACGCTGCTGCGGCTCACAAAGGGCAAAAGCAACGCGACGAGACCGGCTGCACTGCTTGTGCTCTGAGACGGCGATCCGCGGGGCACAGCGCCACTGCTCAGCATTAGAGAACGGAGCATTACCTGAAGCAAAGCCTAGATGTTTCAGGGTTTTTTTAAAAAAATGCCTTAGTAAAACCAGTTTACAAACTTGCTGGTGCTCCTCCGGGTAATCCTGATAAAAGCAGTTCTCTGATAAGATAGAGCCTGGCCAGCTCATGTTTACTCTTAATCAGTTTGAACTTTATATTTGCTTTAAAGCTGAATAGATTTTTTAAGGAGTCTCTTTGCAATAAACTAGCTGAGGAATCCATGACTGAGTTACAGTGCATCCCAACTGCAGTTCTGTCTTCATACAATTTTATTCAAAATGTGATCTCTCTAGGTTTTTCCCTGAATTCTGAAGTGAGCTATATTTATCTTAACTCTTTTCCAGTTATTCTATAGATGTAATCGGCACACATTCACACACGCTATAAAGGTGTCTCTTTATATTTCTCTCTAGGCAGAAACACTAGTTGAGATGGGATTGCTTAAGGGTCCTATGGGTTGAAGGCGAGCTGCTCTCGGGGTAGGTTCTGCAGGTTTTAAGAGCTGCTCGTCCTGCGGGTGGCTCGGAACGGGTCAGCACATAGCTAGTCCGGAGAGACGGCACACTTTCAACTTACCTCCTGCCCTGTCTACCAAGCTAATGATGGTATTGGCAGATTTGGAAGACCGGAAAAAGCTGGCATTGACGCCCAGTTTCTCAGCCGTGGAGTAGGTCCTGTATATGGACAGCATGTATTCGTGGGGCATGGCGGGCACCGTCCCGCCCTGCTGGCCCACCGAGCGGCTCCCGTGCCCCTGGGATGTGCTGCGGGGCCAGTCGCCCTCTTTCCGGAGCCTCCCGGTGTCGTGGCGGGGGGCGAGCAGCTTGGGGGAGCCGAGGATGGACGCCTGCTGGAAAGAGGGTAAATCCCAGAGGAAGAGGATGAACAGCAGAAGAGCGTGCTGACCGTCCATTCTCCCGAGGCTGGCTGGTTCCTGGCCGGACTGCGAAGGGAGGAGAGAGGCTTTAGTTCTGGGAGGGAGAGGGGGCTCCGACACGCCCCGGTGCACGCCCTGCTGCGGGGGAAATAGGACGGGACGGGGGGAGGGCGACGGCCAGGCAGCAAGGAGCAGGAAAGAGGGGGGCGAAGGAGCGGCATCGACGGCAGGATCCCGGGTTAGACACGCTGGGGATCTGGGCTGAGACTAAGGAATGAGCCCAACAGGTGCCGTGAACATTCAGCGTCCCAAACGAATTCATGTGGTGTTTGCTGCCTCCCCCCCCCCCACCCCCCCCCCAAAAAAAAAAAAGCTGAGACTGGGCCGGCACCACCACTAGGCAAAATAGTCTGTGGCCTAGGGCACAGACCCTCTGGGAGCACCCATTGCCATAGCTGCTGCCCTTCTCTGGGCTTGCAGTGCGGCATGTGCAGGTAAGCTAAGCACTACTTCGCTTTACTTTGTGTCTTTCGCTTCTGCCCCCCTTCGGTGCAGCCCTCGGGTTTATGCTCCTGACATTGCTGCAGGCCCCCGAGAGAGATTGAAATGGGGGCATTGGGAGGTCCCACCTAGGGTGCCTGCAGTCTTTCCACCTGCTCCGAGCAGAGGGCAATTCGTGTGCTATTAAAAAGAAGGAAAAGAAAGTTGGATCTGGTTCTGACAGGCTTACCTGGGCAATGTTAGTTCAAAACAGGTGGGAACATGGCTCAAGAATGGGCAGAGAACAGGAATGGTGTCAAGAAACAAGGAGGATGGAACTTCTGTTACCTGTTTGGAGCAAACTGTAAATTTTAAGAAATAAAATACATAAATCAGACAAGATGATTATGTTATACTGTAGGACAGGACAAGACTGGGATTCAGGCAATTATTAGCATGACAATTTGGAAGGAATACATTATGTGAGTAATTTTAAAAGGCATTTCCACAGGTAAAACAGCATCTTTCTATGTGCAGGAAAACAATGTTGCTTATCTGTAACAAATGTTTTCCTTAGACTGCAGGATTGATAAGGCTCAGGAGTGGGTGACATCATTCAACACTGTCAAGTTCTGAGCATGTGCAGCCCTTCCCCTGCCCAGTGATTTCCTCAGCCGCTCTTTTCCCAAGCTCAAGTAGACAATGTGCTTGGACTTGGGAGGGATTTATGCCATGAAACTGCAAGAGCATTTTTGCTGCTGGCCAAAAGATTGTTTTGAGGTATTCCCCACTCCTAAAATAAAGTGGATTTCTGGAAGGATGCATCCAGGGACTTGTCGGTTAATATGTTGTGCAATACAGGGATGTAGGCAGCTTGTATCTGGATGCAATTGGCTATGGCAGAATCCCAAATCCGGGCTGCCTCCCAACAAAGTGAAGGGGAGTCTCTGCCCCCTTGTCTGTTGATATAAAACATTGCCACGTTGTCTGTCTGCCTCTACTCCAAAGAAGAAGAGGATGCTGTGCTCCCTCCAGGGTCTGCTGCCCTTGGCAACCACCTAATTCGCCTGGTGGAAGGGCTGGCCCTCCTGAATATTCCTAAAGGCACAAGTGATGACTGCAGGAGACTGTGGGGAAGAGTATTTAAAGGGGGAAGTAATCAGATCATGATTAGGGAGAGGGACAACAATGACAGAGAGTCCAAGTGAGAGCAATTGGAAGAAAAGACTATCAAGGCAATAGCTATGCTGATGAGTGGGAGTAATAGAACATAGTTGCAGACAGGGCTTAATTTGTAGATACAGGGGCAGAGCAGGAAATTGAGAGGGAAGGGACTGAGTGAGGACTTGCAGTTGTGTAGGTATGGGTGGGAGGTGTTAGATGGATTGGGAATAAGAGTGAATGTGTGAGATGAGAGTAAGAGGGGATAAGAGGTGGGAAAAGATTGAAAGACCTCTTTTACCCTTTTTATCCCTCTGTTAGAAAGTAAGAACATAAGAAATGCCTTACTGGGTCAGACCAAGCTCCATCAAGCCCAGAATCCTGTTTCCAACAGTGGCCAATCCAGGTCACAAGTACCTGGCAGGTTCCCAAAGAGGCACACAGGTTCCACAGTGCTTGTCCCAGGGCAAACAGTGGATTTCTCGGGTCCTCTTTAATAATGGTTTATGGACCTCTCCTCCAGGAACTTATCCAAACCTTTTTTAAACCCAGCTACACTAACAGCTTTTACTACATCCTCTTGTAATGGATTCCAGAGTTTGATTACATGTTGAGTGAGAAAATATTTTCTCTTATTAGTCTTAAATGGATTATGTTGTAGCTTCATTGCGTGTCCCCTAGTCTTTCTACTTTTTGCAGTTTTTCACAATTCACTTGGGTTTTAACAACTTTGAATACTTTTGTGTCATCTGCAAATTTTATCACCTCACTCATTATTCCCATTTCCAGATCATTTATGAAAATGTTAAAAAGCAGCGGGCCCAGCACAGATCCCTGGGGTACTCCACTGTTCACTTTTCTCCATTGAGAGATTTGGCAATTTAGCCCTACTCTCTGCTTTTTATCTTTTAACCAATTCCTCATCCACAATACCACACTGCATCCAATCCCATGACTTTTTAATTTGGCTAAGAGTCACTCATGAGGGACTTGTCAAAAGCTTTCTGAAAATCTAGGTATACTATATCAACAGGTTCACCTTTGTCTACCTCTTTACTCACACCTTCAAAAAAAGAAACAGTAAGACAAGATTTTCCTTGGCTAAATCCATGTTGGCTTTCTCCCATTAAACCATGACTAGCTACATGTTCAGTAATTTTATTCTTTATAATGGTTTCTATTATTTTGCCCAGTACTGATGTCAGGCTCACCTGTCTGTAGTTTCTCAGATCCCACTGGAACCTTTTTAAAAATTAGCGTTACATTGGCCATTCTCCACTCTTCAGATACTACAGATGATTTTAATGATAGTTCACAGATTACGAATAGTAGGTCTGCAATCTCATCTTTCAGTTCTTTCAACACCCTTGGATGTATACCATCTGGTCCAGGTGATTTACTACTCTTCAGTTTATCAACTACTTGTAATACATCTTCTTCTTGCTATATTGATATTTCTTTCAATTCTTCTGATATATCACCTATAAATACCATTTCAGGCATAGGTAATTTCCCTACATCTTCTTCAGTAAAGACTGAAGCAAAGAAGTCATTCAATCTCTCCGTTATGACCTTGTCCTCCCTTAGTGTGTCTTTTACCCCTCTATCATCTAATGGTCCACCTGACTCTCTCTCAGGTTTTTTGCTCTGAATGTATTTGAAAACATTTTTATTATAAGTCCGATTTAGCAAGGGGCATGACTGAGCCATCAGGATGGCCCCAAGCAGGACGGGCCCATTAGGAACCAATTCTGCAGTACGGGAGCAAGATGCCCTCCATGGATGCAGGATTGGGACTTTGGAGATGTCCTCCCCACAGCTCAATCTGCCTGCTGCCTCAGACCCCCCATTTCCCCACTGCCTGACCCCAATGGGGGCAGCTGGGACCCAGATCAGTCAGCGAGGACTTCCCCTGCTCTCTGCCATAGCCACTGGGGAACTGGCCAGCCAATCTGGGGGGGGGGGGGTGGCGGTGAGGGCAGCCAGTACTTACACAACCTCTGAAGTGGAATAAGCTATCTGTCTTCCCGGCGATCCCTGGATATACAGGACCATCACCAGAATCGGCCCTGTACCTTGGGAGTTGGCCCCACCCATGCTCACCTAATCTCTGCCCCCGTGCTGCCCCATCCTCCGTAGTATGCACAGCAGCTCAGTATGTGCAGCAGGGCCAGGAGGCAGAATCGACTGAGGGTGGAGAGCGAGGCTGGATGTTCCATTGGGACGTCCAGCCCCACTATTTGCCTTACAGAATTGGGGCCTATGTGTTTTTGCTCCCATGGCAAACCTTTTTTGAAATTCTCTCTTTGCCTGCCTTATCAATGCCTTCCATCAAACTTGCCCGTGTTTATGTTGTTTCCTGTTTTTGTCATTTGGCTCCTTTTTCCATTTCCTGAAAGATGCTTTTTTGGCTACAACAGCCTTTCTGACCTTGCCTTTAAACTATGCTGGCAGTTTTTTGGCCTTCCTTCCACTTTTCTTAAAGTGTGTAATCCATCTGGTCTGGGCTTCCAAGATAGTATTTTTAAACATTGATTGCTTAATGTAACATTTTTAACCTTTGCAGCTGCTCCTTTTAATTTTTTCTTAACTGTTTCCCTCATTTTATCATAGTCTCCCTTTTGAAAGTTAAAAGGTAGTACTGTGGATTTCCTTGCCGTCCTTCTTCCATTTATTAAATCAAACACAATCATACTATGATCACTATTACCAAGTGACCCCAGATCCTGTATTTCACTAAGGGCTAGGTCCAGAATAGCTTCCCCCTTGTTGGTTCATGAACCAGCTGCTCCAAGAAGCAGTCATTTATTTCATCTAGAAACTTTATCTCACTAGCATGTCCTGAAGTGGCATTGACCCAGTCAATACCGGGGTAATTGAAACCACCCATTATTATGTGTTGTAACTTTTGTTAGCTTTCCTGATTTCTTTCAACATTTCATCATCCATCTGTTCATTCTGGCCAGGCGGTTGGTAGTACACCCCCACTGCCACCGTCTTCCCCTTTTTACATGGGATTTCTATCCATAGAGATTCTACAGTGTATTTTGTTTCCTGCAAAACTTTAATCGTGTGTGACTCAATGCCCTCTCTAACACAGAGCACAACCCTATCCACCAATTTGATCTACCCTATCATTGAGATAGTTTGCACCCAGTTATCACAGTGTCCCATTGATTGTCCTCCTTCCACCAGGTCTCTGAGAATCATATGTAACCTTTAATTTAGTGCTATATATTACAGTTCTCCCATCTTATTTTTTAAACTGTTCTACATGATTTTATGATTTTAAATGGCCTTGATGGTCTTTAGTGCTTATAAAGGTGGTCTAGCAAGTTGGATAAATACAAGTAAATAAATAAATGATCTAGGAGACTGGACAGAGGATGGGAGACAGTGGAAAGGGATAGGAAAGGAAAAGAATGTGTCTCTGAAAAAGAGAAGAGAGAAGAAATGGAAAGATGACCCTGAAAAAGAATTTAGGAGAAGACAGACACAAGAAAAGCATAAAAGTAAAATAAAATGTACACAATTTAATATGCAAATATTTGCATATATATCCCTCCTCCTCAACCCCTCCCCCTGCATCATCCTACTTAATGTTCATTTTCTCTAATGCGGTCTGACATCAAAATGAGTTTAATACCCTTGCAATAGTCTATATTTGCTCTATTGCTTTCCAGTGATCTGATTCAGAGCTACAGACTGGCCTGGGCCTAGATCTACAAGAAGCCAGTACAACCCCATCTGATGTTACTTCCTTCTATCTTGCTTGAATTTTATTGACATATGCAAAGCATGACTACAGTATTTGTGGATAATGTTATACTCTACCTTGTGCCCTCTAGGGAGAGATGAAATATTGAGCTAAACTATGGGGCATCTTTTCTAAAGGTTAATGCACGCTAAATAAAGTTAACATGCATTAAGTGCTGCAGTGGTCCATAGAAGTGAACGGACAGGGGCAGCACTTAACTTGCATTAACCTATAGTAAACATGCCTCCTGTGTGTTGCAAAACTTCCAACATTCAAAAGATTGCACAGCTATTGCAAAGCAACTCCATGTTTTCTTAGGCTTTTTATTCTTCTCTAATAAAACCATTTGTGGAAAATATGATTCTAAAGAGAAACGATAGCATGAAGAAGGAAATATTTATGGTAATGTGCTCCTAACATTGCCAGTTTGGAAAAATCATGTGGATATCAAATGATATATCACTCTAGGGGGTATGTTTACTAAACCGTCTTAACGTCGCAGCGGTGCTTTATCGCGTGATAATGACGTTATCATGTGATAATGTAACATTATCGCGTGATAATGTAACATTATCGCGTGATAATGTAACATTATCGCGTGATAACGTCGCTTATCGCGCAATAACGCAGCGGCGGCGTTAAGGCACACTAACGCTATGAAATCCGGGTCTGAAGGGTGGAGTAAGGCTTCCCAGAAGTGGAGAGAAGGGGTCAATGGGCGGAGAGTGGGAGGCACACTAATGCTGTGAAATCCGGGTCTGAACACTAACGCCAGTGAAATCCTCGCGTTAAGGCACATTTGCAGGAAAGAGAAACAATTTCAGTCAGCAATGTGCAGCAAAGGCAGGGAAACTCAGAAAAGTGATAGTTGTGATACATGTGCAGGGACCAAAAAGGCAAATAAACATATAAAAGGACTAGAACCACATCTAAAATCCCAATAACCAAGCTGGCCAATAGTTATAATAATGATAAACATAAAGCAACACTACTGACAAAGCGTATAAATTAAGATATCATGTTTGGAAGGGTCTATGCTCTGTCCCCCTACAAAGTGAATGATCCCACATTGAAATAGCGCTGATCAGGGTTTCTGTCGTTTAGATTGGGCAGGTTTGTTATGGAGTGCACATGTGCAGCAACAGCAGAGTGGGCACGTAGGAAACAGCAACTGTACTGATGCTGTAAATGGGATACAGGGGGCTGCAGGTGGCACATGCTGTGGTCCAGCTGGGGCACAGTGCGGGCTAGGCAGATGCTTAGGTGGCACATAGGAATGCCAAAACTGTAAAGCAGCAAGACAGCAACTGACAAGGGTCCAACATGGACACAAGTGTGTGTCCCACAGTGTCCCAGGGGATATTACCCAGCAGGTACCCCCAAGGGCACATAACATTGGCAGGTGGTGCAGGGGGGGGAGCGCGCATGTCCATGTAGGCACCCCTACTCGAGAACCCACACCATAGGCAGCTGCCTACCAGCATACTGGATGGCCTGGGACTGCACACCACCAGCACCACCGGCATAATGGCATGGCAGCATGGTGGCGGAGGGGTGCTGGTGGCGGAGGGGGCCGTGGCATCTGCCCACAGCAGACCATGGCCTAGCCCCATTTAGGTGGCTGCCGTGCAAAGCAACAGACAGGGTCTGTCTGATGAACAGTAATGGTATCCCCAGGGAATGAACTATCCCCATGACAACAGTGTGGTGCAGTACACGCAGCCAGTGTGTTCAGGAGCAGAAAGTCCCAGCTGTGGCTCCTGCCAACCCTTTCCCTATATTTTACCCAGTACTAAACCATGGTAATAAAGACGGAACCTTTATTGCAGATAAAATAAACATGCCTGAAACGCCTATATTTTACCCTACAGAGCACAGACACCATAAACATGTGCAATCCCTAGAGCAGAGTTTCCCAACTGCAGTCCTGGAGGGCCAAACACCATTCAGGTTTCATGCTGTCCCTAATAAATATGCCTGTGCTGCATTAGTATGCGCCGCCCCATTGCATGCAAATATATCTCATGCATATTCATTAGGGACAGCATGAAAACATGAACAGTGTTTGGGCACCAGGACCGGAGTTGGAAACCTCTGCCCTAGAGCAGCGGCCAACAGGGGAATAAACACCCACACCCACAGGCTCCACTATCCAAAGCCTCATGGAGAGTTAGGCTGTTGGGCCCTGTGCACAGCAGCATCTCCCAATACTAGCACTTGCATACCTTAGCAATGCCGCCCTAAACTTGGGAATACATTACACATATATCAAAAGGTTGCTGTGATTAATGGCAGATATCAATTCCTAAGTAAAGCACAATTTGCTGATAGAGCTGCATCATAGCAACCTTTCTGATATTTGTGGAGTGTGTTTCAGTTTTGGTTTCTGACAGTGTTTACCACCCCGGGGAGTGACCCCAACAGTATTGAGTACCATAGCCATGCCTGTACTGTGCCCAGGACTTGTGTGGTGGCCAGGGCTGCCAAAAGCCTCTATATTTGCACAATGCTGGCATAGGTGTGGGAGTGTGTGTCTATCTATCCAGTGTGTTGTGGCTGCCTACACCTCACTCAGCCCACACTACTTGCACTGCTTCCAGTGTTAGCCTGCCAATGTGCATAATGAGGAGCAAGGTACTGTGGATATGGCCCAGACAGGGTGGCCTGGGCAGGATGCATCTGCACAGTGCATAGGGCAATGGCTGGGACATTGTAGTGCCCGGCCACCACCTGCATGGACAGGGTGGCCACAGCATGTCCTGCTGGGAGGTCACTCTCACCCTGACTGAGCAGTGACCACGGCATGGCTAGGTTCCCCCATCATGGTGTATAGTGTTTCTTTTAAGTGATATTTATGGGTTCTCTTTTCTAGGGCCTAATCACTGACTTATCTGCTTGGTGTGTGTGCTCACATCTCCTCCAGGAACATGCAGTATGGACTATCTAGCAGACTGTTTGCAGTTAGTATGTGTATGGCTGGAACATCTTGCAGGGTGCAGTGGCTGGAGGGTCACTGTGCTTGCTGCTGGAGAACGTCAGATAGTGGTGGGGGCCAGCTGAGCATGTCCAGGCCTACTGTCTGCCTGCCATTGCATTATGGATGCATACAGATCAGCATTGACTGCCCTGTACGGTGCCTGTTCCCCAGCAGGACTGGGGTTGATGGTCCCCTCTACTGCCACTATTGCAGGGTTGTAAAATGTGGGTCTGTTGGTGGGAGATCCTGTCCCCCACCCTGAGCGCGGGTTGGATGATGCTACATAATCCGCCTATGGGTCCAAGCACCCCCCTTCACTTAAATCATGTGAACAAGGCACCCACACAGGATATGCACTATTCTGGGTGCATCATAGTCCACAAGGGCTAAACGTGACTGGGAAATACGGATGGACGCAAGTGTATCTGCAAGGACTACCTATCACACACTGGCACTGATGGCAACCTGCAGCATAGCCTATCTCAGCTAAGCCAGGTGCTGCGGACCTGGTGCTGGGCGCCCCACCTCGCCCTCAGAGTGAGCACATTACCCCCACAATGTGTCGGTCTGTAGCTACTCTGTGCCAGTAACACACACGGTCAGTTCCCCCTACCAGGCCGAGGTGTTGTGGGGGTGCATACCCCATCTTTTGATCATCTGTAGACTGCTGATTTGCATGTGCAGTGCATCATGGGTGCGGGTGGGTTAACCCTACCCTGGTAACCACAGCAGACAGTTTGTGTGGTGATCTGCAGTCCTTCTGTAGCCAGCCAGGGGTTTGTTAGTAGCTATAGAGATGTTGTGCTTGTTAGTAGCTATAGAGATGTTGTGCTATAGTGCTTGAAGATGAGACCCCCAGGTCGGAAGGCACTCAACTAGCTACTGGGGAAGAGCTGAAGACTTCTCAGAGTAAAGCCAGCATTTATGATGTGGTTGGATCAAAGCCCTCGGGACGTCTGACTGCTGATGTAGCTGCGCATGAAATGAGAGTCAGAAGCTGTAAGCATGCCTTATGCATTGGAACATGGAACATACGAAGCATGAACCAAGGGAAGTTGGAGGTGGTCAAGAATGAAATGGAACGTGTACAACTTGATCTGTTGGGTGTCAGCGAACTGAAATGGACTGGCATCGGGCACTTTGCATCAGATGATCACATGGTCTACTATGCTGGAAATGAAAGACAAAGAAGAAATGGTGTTGCATTTATAATAAAGAAGAAACTTGCAAGAATTGTAATGAAATACAATGTAGTCGGCGAACGCTTAATCTCTATCCTTCTATGAGGAATGTCTGTCAACACAACTATAATTCAAGTATATGCCCCAACAACAGCTGCAGAAGAGAATGAAATTGAAGAGTTCTATGAACAAGTACAAGCTGAAATTGACAGAACATGCAAACAGGATATCCTGATAGTTATGGGTGACTGGAACGCAAACGTTGGCAACAAAGAAGAAGGCAAAGTAGTTGGAAAATATGGACATGGCAACAGAAATGAAGCTGGAGAAAGACTGATAGAATTTTGCAAGACCAACGATCTATTCATCTCAAACACCTTCTTCCAGCAACACAAGTGGCGACTGTACACATGGACTTCACCCAATGGATTGTATAAAAATCAAATTGACTACATCTGTGGACGTCAACAATGGAAAAGTTCTATAACATCAACAAAGACAAAACCTGGAGCTGACTGTGGTACAGATCATCATGCAAACTCAAGCTAAAGTTGAAAAAGAGCAAACCACTCATGAATGAAGCAAAATATGACCTTGAGAATATACCACTGGAATATAAAGACTGCCTGCAAAATCGATTTGCTGCTTTAGATACAAATGACAGAGCTCCAGAAGAGTTATGGAATGACATTAAGAAGGTTGTGTTGGAAGAAAGTGAGAAGTCTCTACAAAAGGTGAATCAGCAAAAATGGCCAAAATGGATAACGGAAGAAACTCTGAAAATTGCCCAGAAAAGCAGAGAAGCTAAAGCCAGAGGAGAAAGAAAGACAATAACAGAACTCAACAGAGATTTCCAATGTGCAGCAAGACAGGACAAGGAAAAGTTCTACAACGACGCATGCAAGGAAATAGAAGCAGAAACTATTAGAGGAAGAACAAGATCGGCTTTCCTAAAGCTACGAGAGTTAAAGAAAAAGTTCCAGCCTTGAATTGGAATGTTACAAGATGCTCAAGGTTCTATGTTGAATGATGCTGAGAAGATCAAGAAAAGGTGGAAGGAATATACAGAGTTTTTATATGACAAAGATCAAGTGGACCAACAGCCGTTTCAACCTGTACCTTATGATCGGGAACCATTGGTGATGAAAGAAGAAGTTAAAGCAGCATTGAAAGCCTTATCAAAGAACAAAGTACCAGGCATTAATAGCATTCCCATAGAAGTATTACAGCAATCTGATGCAGCTGTTACAGTACTTACAAGGCTCTGCCAAGAAATATGGAAGACAACATCACGGCCAACTGACTGGAAAAGATCTGTGTTTATACCAATACTAAAGAAAGGTGATCCAACTGACTGTGGAAATTATCGCACAATCGCTCTGATCCCACATGCCAGCAAGATTCTATTGAAGATTATTCAAAAGAGACTACAACCATACCTGGAACAAGAACTACCTGAAGTGCAAGCAGGGTTCAGGAAAGGGCGAAGAACGAGAGACATCATTGCGGATGTGAGATGGATCCTTGAAAAGACTAAAGAATACCAAAAGGATATCTATTTGTGCTTTATCGACTATAGCAAGGCTTTTGACTGTGTAAACCATGAGAAACTCTGGGCCACATTAAGAAGCATGGGTATACCAGAACACCTAATTGTACTCTGGCACAATCTGTACATTGATCAAGAAGCAGCAGTTCGAACGGAACAAGGAGAAACAGAATGGTTTAAAATAAGCAAAGGTGCAAGACAAGGCTGCATACTTTCCCCCTACCTATTTAATTTATATGCAGAACAAATCATCAGAGAAGCAGGATTGTATGAAGACAACAGAGGTGTGAAGATTGGTGGAAGACTCATCAACCACCTTCGCTATGCTGATGATACCACATTACTGGATGAAAGCGAAGATGATCTGAAACATTTGCTTCTCACAGTCAAAGAACATAGCTCAAAATGGGCCAGCACCTTAATGTAAAGAAGACAAAGATCATGACAACGGGCATAATCAACAGGTTCATCGTTGAAGGAGAAGAAATTGAAATCGTGAACAACTTTAACCTACTTGGATCAACTATCAATAAAGAAGCAACAAGCAGTCAAGAAATCAGACGACGCATTGCTCTTGGCAGAATGGCTATGAAAGACCTAGATAAGATTCTCAAGAGCAGAGATGTCTCTCTCCATACAAAGATTCGACTTGTTCAAGCCATGGTATTTTCAATAACATCATATGGATGTGAAAGCTGGACAGTGAAAAAGATAGACAGGAAGAAAATTGATGCCTTTGAATTATGGTGCTGGCGGCGAATACTGTGTATACCATGGACTGCCCGAAGAACAAACCAGTCGGTACTAGAGGAGATCAAACCTAAGCTTTCTTTAGAAGCTCAGATGACAAGACTTCGACTTTCATACTTTGGACACATCATGCGAAGAGAGAGATCATTAGAGAAAGACATCATGCTTGGCAAGATAGAAGGTCAGCGCAAAAGAGGAAGGCCAGCAATGAGATGGATCGATACAATAACAGCAGCTACGGGTACCAGTCTGTCAACAATGAGTCGCCTGACTCAAGACCGAACACAATTTAGAATAGCTATCCAGAAGGTCACTATGAGTCGACTCCGACTGGATGGCACTTAACAACAACAGCAACAGAGATGTAGCCCACTGGTTACTTCACTGACTGTAGAGGCAGAGGTCATGGGTTTTTTTCCCACAGTAGTGTTATTTGATAGGGCTGTCTGAGGCATTTCCTTTTTTAATTTAAATTAGTGCTGCCAGCAAAAACACCCTCACAATGCTTTAACCTTAAGCTGCCTCATAATGGCCCTATAAGGCGCCCTATAGGGAACATTATAAGGTGCCTTGGCGGACAGTGCACTTTACAATGTGCCCTCTGGAGTGCCTTATAGGGTGCCTTATGCGGCACCTTAGGTTACGGCACTGTGAGGGTGTGTTTGCTGGCAGCACTAATTTACATTAAAAAAGAAAATGCCTCAGACAGCACTGATTTAAAGTAAATTGTAATGCCTCACTCATTAAGCCCACTGGGGAATCAAACTCATAACCCCTGTTTTATCAGTCATTGTATTAACCAGTGTGCTCCACCTCTGTTGCTATACTTGTAGGTCAGCGTGCCTAATTAAGGCTAACACGCGTTAACGTGCTACGGCTCCCTCTATCGCGCAATAACGGACTTTATCGTGCGATAACCCGAAATGCTACCTTAAGACCGTAACGCCCACTACCTTATATGGCATTCGTCACAGTAAGACTGCAACTAACGCCGGTAACATTAAGACGGTTTAGTAAACATACCCCTAGTTTTCTGATGGCTGACACCCAGAAGTCAAAGATTATTCTACAAAGATTGTCCCCTTATATGGCATTCGTCACAGTAAGACTGCAACTAACGCCGGTAACATTAAGACGGTTTAGTAAACATACCCCTAGTTTTCTGATGGCTGACTCCCAGAAGTCAAAGATTATTCTACAAAGATTGTCCCCTATGGGCAAAAAATGGCATTAAATCTTTGGAAAATGAAGTCCATAGAGCTGAGCAGTTTGTCTGCAGCAGGTGATCATTTTTCTATTAAAGCAGTTTTCACTTAGCATCTAGTTATCCATAGGAGATAAGAGGGTTCATACAAGGGCAGCTGAGACTTCAGGAATCTTTGCTTCTATATGAATAACTTTCAAGTAATATCTTCTGGCTTTGCATTAAGGTTTCTCCTCATTGATAAGGCATGCTTTCTGTCTAATTAGATATGTTATGCATAAAAGGTTCCTCAAGGGACAAGAATCTGGAGGTTTTTTAACTCTATAGTAGCAGATAAAGCAGCCTGTTGCATCAGAAGCAAATACAGTATAACTAGAAATCCTTAAGAGTTTTCCGGCCTTATGTGCCTTATTGATCAGCACATTTTCAGAAACCTTTCACCATGCTGGCATCCTCAGTATATGAATCAATCAGATCAGATCAACAGAGGGAAGTGGTGCTCTGTGTTTGCTGTGCAACATTTAAAGAGCAATGTCAAAAAAATATTACACCATGAATCTTTTTTTAAACATCACCACTAAAGATTCTCTTGAGCTTCTGAGAGCAGCCATCTTGTAAACAGAGTTACAAATGACCTTATACTCTGTGGATTGTCACAATGGACATCAAACACTATTTGGATCAGCTTAATTCTAGCCTATACAAGTGAATTTATGAAAATGCTTGGAAAATTGCTCCTCCAATGAGTTCCATTACATTGTGGGGAGAGGACTGCTTAAATTAATTTAGAATTAGAGAAATAGCAATTGATAAAGGGCGAACATTGATTTCCATATGTACACTAGAGAGCAGAATTATCTTTTAAGACCAGTATTTCCTTCTGAACACTTAGGGGTATGTTTACTAAATGGCGCTAAGTATCACGCGATATGTGACGTTATCGCGTGATAATGGCGCATTACCATGCGAGAACGTCATGTATCGCGCGATAACGTCTCCTGAAGCAGAAAGGTGCACAGAGGGTGGAGTACGGCTCCCCAAAGGGCGGAGGAAGGCTCCCCAGTGGTGGAGAGAAGGGGTCAATGGGCGGAGAGTGGGCGGGGAGAGGTCCCATGCACACTATCGCTGTGAAATGAAGGTCTGAAAATTAGCGCCAGTGAAAACCTCGCACTAGAGGCACATTTGCAGGGGAGAGAGACCATTTCAGTCAGCAATGTGCAGCAAAGGCAGGGAAACTAGGAAAAGTGATAGTAGTGATACATGTGCAGCAACATCATAGTGCCCAAATACGAGAGGGCACTACGGTGAGGCTGCAAATGGGGTACAGGGGGCTGCAGGCGGGACATGCAGTGTGGCAGCTGGGGCACAGGGTGGGCTAGGCAGATGCCTAGGTGACACATAGGAATGTGGAAAGGGAAAACCAGCAGGACAGCAACTGACCACAGGCATACATGGCCACGAGTGTGTGGCCCACAGTGTCCCAGGGGACAGTACCCAGCAAGTACCCCAAAGGGCACATAACATTGGCAGGCAGTGCTGGGGGGAAGCGTTGATGTCTATGCAGGCACCCCTACCCCAAATCACGCACCATAGGCAGCCGCCTACCAGAACACTGGATGGCCTGGGACTGCGCACCACCAGCACCACTGGCACAAGGGCATGTCAGCATGGTGTTGGAGGGGTGCTGGTGGCGGAGGGGACAGTGGCCTCTGCTCACAGCAGACCACAGACAAGCCCCGTTTAGGTGGATGCCGTGCACTGCAACAGACAAGGTCTGTCTGACATACAGTCATGGTATCCCCAGGGAATGATCTGCCCCTGAGGCAAAATTCTGGTGCAGTAGACACAGCCAGTGTGTTCAGAGGCAAAAGGCCACCAGTTCAAGTCCCAGCTGTGCCTCCTGCAAACCATGTCCCTATATTTTACCCAGTACTAAACCGTGGTAATAACGATGGAACTGTTATTGCAGATAAAAGAAACACGCCATTACTTCTCCTACACATCAACATGGCTCTACTCCAGATTTGTTCTTCATTCCAAAGCAACTAATGAGGTACGATAAAACTGTAACAACAGCTATCACTCCAGTCCCTTGGTAAGATCATCGCTCAATTGAGTTTTCCTTGACATTAAATGATTCCTTTCAACAATTAGACTATGAGGGCACAACCAGATGCTTCAAGGCCTTTGATAGAGATACATTTATAAATGAAGTCATTCCACAATTAGAGCAAAACTTTGATACCCTTGATTCAGGTATAGACAATTGGAACTGTACTTTATCTAATGCAGCATCAGCTCTCACTCGTTCTCAACCAAGGGCACGTAGGAGATCTAATGCTCCCTGGTACTCAAGTGATATCAGGATTATGAAATGCACTCTCCGAAGGTTAGAAAGAAAATGGAGAAGATTTAAATCTTATGATCTACAGACCCAATACAGAGCTAGACAACTTGAATATAACGATCTTAAAAATGAATGTAAGCAACTTTATCATACCAATATAATTATGAAATCTATCAATAGACCAAGGGAGCTTTTTAGCATTGTTCTAAAGCTCACAAAAGACTCTATGCAGCATTGTGCCCACCACATAGACCCACAGGTCTTTGCAGATTACCTAAGATCCAAAAATATCACTACTCATACATGCCCCCCTTCTACACTGACAAATGGCTATAGTTTCAACGATTCTCAACACATTTGGGAGAACTTCACTATTCCTTCATCCCAGCAAATTGAAGACATAATACAGGGACTTAATACAACAACATCACCTTCAGATCCTTGTCCAGTGTCTTGGATCAAAGCAACAAAACATCAGCTTTCACCTTACATTCATAAGATTGTTAAGAACTCCCTTCAACAAGGATACCACAGTCATTAAAACAAGCCATGATTCGGCCAGTCCTTAAGAATAACACACTAGGCCCTTCTGATCCGAAATCTTACCGCCCAATTTCCAGCTTACCTTTCCTTACCAAAGTCATTGAAAAGTCAGTACAAAACCAACTTTAGGATCACTTGAACTTACATGCACCACTGGACATTCACCAGCATGGCTTTCAACCACAACACAATGTTGAAACCTTGCTCACCTCTCTTTTTGATAATCTTTTAAGAGGCATTGATAATATTAAGAATGGATTCCTGTTAGTATTCATGGATGTTTCAGCTGCTTTTGACACAATATCTCACTCTAAGCTACTGCACCATTTGCATCATATAGGTTTACAAAATAATACTTCAAACTGGTTTAACTCTTACTTGGAAGGTCGTATGCAACAAGTCAAATGTGACCAGAAAAAATCTTTGCAATTCCCAGTCATTCAAGGAGTGCCTCAGGGTTCAGCTTTATCTTCTATTCTGTTCAATATTTATATCCAACCTTTATGCAATATTATTAAACTACACAAATTCCATTATCACCTTTATGCTGATGACATAATGGTATATACCCCAATTGTTTTACAATCTCTTGACTTTTCAGCAATTTCTAGATGTCTCCAAGACATGAATACCTGGCTTTCAAATAATAACTTTACACTTAATTATGACAAAACTGAGGTAATGTTTGTTACTAGGAACCCTAATTTCATTCCTCCAAATACTATTGATTTATTAGGTAGGCCCATCAGAGTTAAAAACGAAATCAAATACATTGGCATAATTTTGGATAAGTCATTGAACCTAAAATCTCACTTTGCTAAAATAGCTAACAAGGCCTATCATCGTCTAAAGATTGTGAGAAAACTAAAGCCATTACTCCAGCAAGACCATTTCCGTACCGTTTGTTAGGCTCTCATCACCCCCCTCCTAGACTACGGAAACCTGCTTTATCAAGGCCTCCCTCAGCTAACTCTACACCCTCTCCAGATGGTTCAGAATGTGGCAGGCTACGGCCTAGCATGGCCTGCTACTATGAAAGGCCTGTAAGTTAGGCCTGGATCCTAACTCCCATTATAGCTAGAAAAGAACCAAAAATCTGTGAAAAATGAGAAAACTGTTTTAAACTGCTTAATAAGAAGTTATTATGAATTCATAAGTCTTCCATTATTCTCTTGTGTGTGAAAGAACAGAAATGTTTCAATATATGCATTCCTGGAGCTAGGGATAACCTTGCAGTAGAGAAGTAACGAAATCAAGAACTGCACCATTGTTAGAGCAATCCTAAAGGAGGGGGCCGGTTGCTAGGCTCCGGAGGGATTTCTAATTGGACAGGTGCAGGGAATGTAAGATCAATGAGAAGTTTGCATGCATCAAGTTGGAACCAATAGAAAGTTCTCATGTATCAAACTGAAAAAAAGGTATAAATGGTTATGTCTCTGTAGAAACCTTTGCTCAGTTCCTTTTGAAGCTTTGACTGACTGGGCCTGTGCACAATAAACTGGCTTGGACCCTGTCAATTGACTCCTGGATTTATTCATTGATTGCACTTTGCTACAGCATATTCTTGGTGCGTTGGCCGGGAAGTGCGAGTGGTAAATGGTATTCAAGTGAATAATCCACGCAATTCGCCTTGAGGTTTGGCCCGGTTGGAACCGTTCTGTCCGACCGCGGGGGAAACCTCAGGTCCAGCTGGCCAACACCTCTGACCCGGGGGAGTCCAGGTTCCAACTCAGAAGCTGGTGTGGTATCGGGGACCGGATCCGGTGAGTAGACATTTTTGTGATTCAATAGTCAGAAAGAACAGCCTGGGACAACGTCTTGCGTGCGCAGGACTAGTTTGGTATATTTGGTATAGACTAACTGGGAAATCTCGCATGAGTGTGGGCGAGACAAGGGAGCCTGATCACCTCCCATAAGGGCGGTCCTAGTAAGCTCCGCGTAAGAGAAAGTGGAAGCCGAAGCCATCGACCCTTCTTGTTTGAAATAGTCAGTTAGTCAGAAAACCTGGGCACTTGAAACATTAAAATATGATATCCTGTTGAAATATGCTTGCTTGTGTGAGTGAGAGGTCTTGAAATACAGACCAAGCGAGAGCGGACTCCTAAGTAGCGCAGTTCCTGGCCGGGCGACCGCGCCCAGGTCGCAAACAGGAGGAAGCGAGTGGTGTTTGTCCCCCCCCCCCCCCCAGTGTTCTGTGGGCTGTACGGACCCCTTACCTATAGACATACTACCTATCCTTATTGTTCGTTGTCTTGTACGTCATTATGTGTACGAAGGTACGTAGCGTACACAGGTACGTTGAGTACATAGGTAGTGTACGTAGGTACGTTCAGATTATGGGAGGGACGGAGTCCACGCAAACTCCGTTGGCATGTATGCTCAAGAATTTCCGTAAAGGATTTTCGGGTGATTATGGTATAAAAATGACTCCATCCAGATTAAAAATGTTATGTGAAAGGGAGTGGCCCGCGTTAGCTGCTTCATGGCCCCATGGGGGCACCTTTGATTTAGAAACAGTTTTACGAATTCATCAGCTCATACTAAGAGTGTATCCTGACCAGTTCCCCTATATAGATTCCTGGTTAAGTGTGTGTGAACAGCAGCCCACATGGATGAAACGCTTTATGAGGAGCGCTGTAAAATATTTGTAGCTACTACTAGGGGAACCAGAAAAGCTAAGGAAGAGAAGCCGCCTGTGTATTCTGCCCCAGAGTCCCCAGATATCCTGGCTAGGTTAGCCCAGCATCCACAGAAGTTAGTTCCCAAAGCACCACGACCTGAAGTAGAGCCAGAAGAGGAGCCCCAGAAAATACCGATACAGCAGCCTAAGAAGCACCCTACCCCGAGTGATAGTCCCGAGTCAGGCCCAAGCATAGCGGGGGGACTTGAGTCCTCTGACGAGATAGAAAGCGGAGGCTCTCCTGCCAGTTCAGGGTCACCCACCAAGGAGATTTGTGCCCGGGAGCCTTATGATTTAAGAAGCGTAACTCCCAAGAAGAAGGAGAAAGCAGGGCACCTAATGCCATTATGTCAAGTGCCTGGAATACCTGTTTTAAATGATCAGGGCCAGATGGCGCCAGGACCAACCAGCTTAGTTTATGTACCCTTTTCCACCACAGATTTATTAAACTGGAAAACGCATTATGCATCCTATACAGCCAAGCCTCAGGAATTAACAGAATTAATGTCTAGCATTATGCAAACCCATCAGCCTACCTGGGCCGATTGTCGCCAGCTCCTGTCTACCCTCTTTACTACTGAGGAGCGAGGGGGAATCGGGCAAGCAGCCCTCCGTTGGTTAGAAGAAAACCCTGTAGAAAGGGGAGGAATAAATCCCCCACAAGCAGCTGTTGCAGAATATCCCAATGAAGATCCCGGGTGGGACCCAAATGATGAAAGGGGGCGGCGGCCCTAACCAGATTTCGCCAGGCCTTATTGCAGGGCCTGAAGAAGGGAGGCCAGAGGGCCATGAATATCAGGAAAGTATCGGAAGTTCTTCAGGGTCCAGATGAGAGCCCAGCAGCCTTTTATGAGCGGTTGTCTGAAGCTTATAGATTGTATACCCCATATGATCCCGCCGCTCAGGAAAATTTACGCATGGTAAATGAGGCCTTTGTTAGTCAGTCCCAGAGAGACATAAAGCGAAAATTACAGAAATTGGATGGATTTGCGGGCATGAATACAGCTCAGTTAATGGAAGTCGCTCAGAAAGTATTTGTGAATCGTGAAAATGAACGAGACAGAGAAAGTGAACGAAAGATGAAGAAGAAGGCAGATCTTCTTGCTGCTGCTATAACCGAACGACATGGAGGAGGTTTTCCTAATCAAAGGACCAGAGGACGTGGAAGGGGCCGCGGAAGTGAAAGGCCTCAATTGGGTGCAAATCAGTGCGCCTACTGCAAGGAAGAAGGACATTGGAGAAATGAGTGCCCGCATTTGGACTCCGCCCATGCGAGGGGAGGAGGGAGTCCCTGGAGGCCAGGAGGGCGATTTTGAAGGAGGGGAGGAATGAACCGAACACAGTTCCAGCAGGAGAGGGAGGAAGCCATTGAGGGAGTGGCAGTAGCAACGGGCTATGACCTGGATGACGTGGATGAAGACTAGGCCAGACCGGGCTCCAAGTTCACCCTGGGTCCCCAGGAGCCCATGGTCAGTTTAAAGATAGGGGACCAATACATGGAATTCATGGTAGATATAGGAGCAGAACATTTAGTAGTGGCCAAGCCAGTAGCTCCTCTGTCCTCTTGATCTGTCACCATTGTGGGAGCCACTGGAAATAAAGCCACAAAGTCATTCTTACAGAACCACATGTGTGAACTAGGGGGACAGAAGATAACGCACCAGTTCTTGTATATGCCTGAATGCCCTATTCCACTACTGGGCCGAAACATGCTTGCCAAGCTCCAGGCACAAATATCCTTTGCTGAAGAGGGAGAAATGAAAATGACTGTGAACCCAAAGCCTGCTGGATTGATGGTGCTTACTGTTCCCCGAGAAGAAGAGTGGCGGTTCTATAGTGCACCTCCAGTAAAGTCAACTAGTCCCTGTATACCTACCAACCTCATAGCCCCACCTGAAGTATTGGCAGAAGATAATCCACCTGGCCTAGCGAAGAACATAGCCCCTGTCATTGTCACCCTCAAGCCAGGAGTGGAACCAGTGCATGTGAAGCAGTATCCTCTCCCTCGACCAGCCATAGAAGGAATCCACTGCCATTTGATGAAACTGCTGAAGTACGGACTTCTCAAGGAATGCCAGTCACCTTGGAACACCCCCCTTCTCCCAGTAAAGAAGCCTGGGACAGGGGACTACCACCCAGTACAAGATCTAGGGCGAGTAAATGATGCAGTTGAAACTATACACCCAGTAGTACCAAACCCTTATACTCCCTTGGGACTGATCCCCGCTGAGGCTACTCACTTCACCGTCCTGGACCTGAAAGATGCCTTTTTCTGTGTGCACCTAGCCCCCACCAGTCAACTTTTATTCGCTTTTGAATGGCAAGACCCCACAACAGGAAGGCGGGGCCAGCTCACCTGGACCAGATTACCCCAAGGATTCAAGAATTCACCTACTCTCTTCAGTGCTGCCCTGAATCAAGATCTTTCAAGTTATCCAGTGGACCCAGGAAAGAGGGTTCTTCTTCAGTATGTAGATGACTTGCTTATAGCCACCAACTCAGAATGTGAATGTCTACAAGCTACTAGTGAACTTTTGTACCTTCTCAAAGAGGCTGGATACAAAGTCTCAAGAGCCAAAGCACAACTATGCCAAACTGAAGTCAAGTATTTAGGATTCCAGTTGTCCAGTGGGATCCGACGTCTACGACCAGAACGCAAAGAAGCTGTATGCAGTATCCCTACTCCAACCACCAGGAGGCAAGTAAGAGCCTTCCTGGGGGCCGCAGGATATTGTCGCATATGGATCCCCAACTTCGCGCTGATTGCAAAACCACTATACCAAGTCACCAAAGGAATGGAAAAATCTCCACTAGACTGGGGACCCGAACAAGATGTAGCATTCCAGACTTTGAAAAAGGCCCTGATGTCATCCCCAGCTTTAGGTCTTCCAGATGTTCAGAAGCCTTTCCATGAGTCACAAGGAAATGCATTGGGAGTACAGACTCAATCACTTGGGTCTTGGCAACAACCAGTAGCCTATCTGTCAAAACAATTGGATATAGTTGCCAAAGGATGGCCTCCTTGTTTGAGAGCTGTTGCAGCAACAGCTCTCCTAGTGGGCGAAGCAGATAAACTCACACTGGGACAAACTCTTCAAGTCACCGTGCCACACTCTGTTTTGACTCTCATGGAACACAAAGGAAATTTCTGGCTAACCAATGCACAAATGTTGAAATATCAGAGCATGCTGTGCGAAAACCCCCGGATACAGTTGAAAGTCAGTCAAGCTTTGAACCCTGATACGTTGTTTCCAATTGGTCCTGGGCCACCTGATCATAATTGCTTAGAAACCATGGACACTGTATTTTCAAGTCACCCAGATTTGACCGATGTCCCTCTAGAGGACCCTGAACGGACTTTCTTTGTGGATGGAAGCAGTTTGGTCATCAATGGACATCGTTGTGCTGGATATGCAGTGGTGACCCTTGATCTGGTAGTTGAGTCCTCAGCCTTGACCCCAGGAACCTCTGCACAGAAAGCTGAATTGATAGCCCTCACCAGAGCCTTGACATTAGGAGAAGGACTCTGCATAAATGTGTACACAGATTCCAAATATGCTTTCACTACTTTGCATGCACATGGAGCCTTGTATAAAGAGCGAGGATTGATCACCTCAGGGGGTAAGGCCATTAGGTATGGGCCCGAGATATTGATGTTATTAGATGCTGTGTGGGCCCCCAAACAAGTGGCAGTCATGCACTGCCGAAGTCATCAGGCAGGAGCTGGAGAAGTCAACCGAGGGAATAGATTTGCAGATGCCACAGCCCGGAAGGCAGCCACCACAGGACAAGTTAGGACTCAAGATACTGTAATGTAAGCAGCTCTATTCCCTGTGCCCCTCAGTTCCTGGGCACCCCGATACACTACAAGAGAGTTAGACTATTATTGTGAAAAGGAGGGAGGAGTCTTGACAGAACAAGGTTGGATAGTGTTGCCACCCCCAGAAGGTAGTCCACCTCCAGGTCCTACAGTCATCCCTGAAGCATTAGGGCCAGCCTTTGTTCAAGCTTTTCACCAAGCTACACACTATGGAAAAACAGCCATGGAAAAAGCCCTGAGACCCCATTTCTGTATTTCACTGCTAGGATCCCTGACCGCCTCGGTGGCACAGCAATGTCTGATATGTGCCAAAAATAATGCCAAGCAAGTTCCTGTTCCACCCCCAAGAGTTCAGTCAGTAGGGGTAACCCCAATGAGTGATATACAGATAGACTTTGCTGAAATGCCCCGTGCAAATGGATATCACTATATGTTAGTGTTAGTCTGCACATTTTCAGGGTGGGTAGAAGCCTATCCCACCCGAACTGAAAAAGCCTGAGAAGTTACTAGGGTATTGCTTCATGAGATCATTCCCCGATTTCGAATACCATCAACTATAGGATCAGACAATGGTCCATCATTTGTATCCCAAGTGACCCAACAGTTAGCTCAAGCTCTGCAAATAAAATGGAAGTTACACACTGCTTACAGACCCCAGAGCTCAGGGAAAGTAGAATGTATGAATAGAACCTTGAAAACTCAGTTATCCAAACTTTGCCAAGAAACACACCTGAAGTGGCTCCAAGTTCTCCCCATAGCCCTTCTTAGGATACGTTCAGCTCCCACCAGATCCTTAGGAGTCTCCCCTTTTGAGATTTTGTATGGGTGACCTCCACCCATAGTGCAGGGAATAAAGGGAGACATGAGACAGATAGGATCTGAAATAACTAGACAAGAACTATTAGCTTTAGGTTCTGTCTTGCAGAATATCCAAACGTGGGTGCAAGATCGACTACCCATCAACCTGACCGAGCCTCTGCATCCCTTCAAGCCAGGAACGTCCATGTGGGTGAAAGAGTGGAGAAAGACCCCGCTGGCACCGCATTGGAAGGGACCATACGTCGTCATCCTGTCAATCCCTACTGCAGTGAAAGTTGCAGAATTTGAACCCTGGATCCACCACAGTCGAGTGAAGCCAGCAGCTGCTCCTGATCCTGGCCAATGGACGTCAGTGAATGATCCCGAGACTCCATTGCGACTCACCTTGAGGAGGCAGCCAGCTTTATAGAGAATCTTCAGAATCCACCTACATCACGCGAGAGTGACCATCACAGCGGAAACAGAAGAAAACTCAACAAGTTCATCATACCCAACTTTCCAGATAACTCCCAAAGACTGTAATCACAATGTTCTTCCACTATTGCCTTGTGGGAGTGGTGATCCTGGGAATCTTGGAAAAAACCTTTGCCCTACCCCCTTGTGCAGCCTGCATAACTACCACCCGAACAGGACAAAAGATTACTCAGACTTTGCTCTATCACTCCTACTATACTTGCACTGGTACAGTCAGCCGGTGTATTTATAATGGCACCGAACTGAATATTTGCACAAAGGAGAAAAGTAAGACTTGTTATAACCCTCAACAAAACCCTTCATATTATACATTTGAGATACGTTGGAATGATGAAGATGGAGCTATCCTGAATGCGACAAAACCCCTTACCAACCCCACAAAACCTATTATCTTGAACGTTGATGCAATCAACAGAAATGCTTACCACAGATGTGGGTCATGGGAGCGAGCATACTACCATGATGATAAATACATGTGTCCAGAAGGAGCCTACGGATAGGGACGGTGTACAGGAAAACGTTCTGCAGCCACCATTTACACCACTACATCTAAACATGATTACTTTTGCCCAAAATGGGACGGTGTATATTTTGCTACCTGGAAGAATGCACCTATGGGACGAGATGGTGATCACCACAAAGGCAGCTTAACAAAGATCAGACTACCAGAGCCCAAGAAATGCCAGAAAGGTGCCTGTAATCCCCTGCAACTCTTCATAGTCAACCCCAGCCACTGGAAGCAAGGATACAAGTTTGGGTTGCGTATTGCAGGAGGAGGTATAGATCCTGGGACTATCTTATATCTGCAATTAAACACCAAGACCCATGCATCCTCACCCTATCTTATACATCACTCCTTCTATGAAGCCATGAAAGCAGAGTTTGAAATTCCTCCTGCCACCAGAGCGAATTATCTCATATTATGGACCTGCTACTTGGGAGCAGGATGGGACTTGGGGATATCGTACTCCTGTTTATATGATTAATCGAATAATACGTTTGCAAGCTGTTGTTGAAATAATAACCAATGAAACTAGTAAAGCACTAACTCTGTTGGCTAAGCAAAGTACGCAAATGCGCACAGCCATTTATCAAAATCGTTTAGCTTTAGATTATTTGTTAGCAGCTGAAGGTGGGGTATGTGGGAAGTTAAACTTAAGTAATTGCTGTTTACAGATTGATAATAATGGGCATGTAGTTGAAGATCTAGCCACCCAGATGAGAGAGCAGACATTTGTGCCTGTCCAGACCTGGCACAGTTTGAAGATGGATGGGTGGTTTGGTTCATTATTCTCATGGATTTGTGGTCTAAAAGCCCTTATGTTGATTGTACTGTTCATACTAGCCATGTGCTTATTGCTTCCTTGTCTCCTACCCCTTTGCTTACGCATGGTAACTTCAACAATTGCTAACACTATAGAACGGAAGGCAGCTGCGAAGGTATTAGCTATGTGGCAATATTACCCTATACCCCACGATGATGCTATTACACCAGTATAATGTGTTAAATGACTAATGAGTGATTTAATTCTCACCCTTTCTCACTTGTGGGTGGGAATAATCAAAGGGGGGAATGTGGCAGGCTACGGCCTAGCATGGCCTGCTACTATGAAAGGCCTGTAAGTTAGGCCTGGATCCTAACTCCCATTATAGCTAGAAAAGAACCAAAAATCTGTGAAAAATGAGAAAACTGTTTTAAACTGCTTAATAAGAAGTTTTTATGAATTCATAAGTCTTCCATTATTCTCTTGTGTGTGAAAGAACAGAAATGTTTCAATATATGCATTCCTGGAGCTAGGGATAACCTTGCAGTAGAGAAGTAACGAAATCAAGAACTGAACCATTGTTATGTCTCTGTAGAAACATTTGCTCAGTTCCTTTTGAAGCTTTGACTGACTGTGCCTGTGCACAATAAACTGGCTTGGACCCTGTCAATTGACTCCTGGATTTATTCATTGATTGCACTTTGCTACAGCAAGAATACTGCTGCACGTATTATTACTGGTACAGCAAAAACAGATCATATCTCCCCTGTCCTACAACAGTTGCACTGGCTTCCAGTAAGTGTCAGGTCAAAATTCAAGACACTTTTAATTATCTTTAGGATTTACAATCACCTGTCAGCCGATGCTTTACAAAATATTATAACTAGAGACATTATCAATAGACCAAGAAGAAGCAGCACCAATAATGACAACATAATTAGTACCCCTGCTGAATACTGTAGGACTAAACAAGCAACTTCAAAAAGAGCTTCTTCTTTACTGGCTTCCAAAATTTGGAACTCTTTCCCGATGGACTTCAGAATTATGACAGATATCAAAGATTTTTGCAAAGCCTTGAAGACCCTGCTATTTGCTGAAACTTATAATTTGATATATAATTAATAGTTTTTACCAGTAGGCCCATTTTTTACATGAATTCATCTTAGTTTTATCTGTTAATGTTTTATCTACCCTATGTTATTTGTAACCTTCCACTTGTATTGTGACCACTTTGATTGAAGGATAAAGTGGGATACAAATCTGTCTAAATAAATAAATAAATAAACTCCTATATTTTACCCTACAGAGCACAGACACCATAAACATGTTCAATCCCTAGAGCAGAGTTTCCCAACTGCAGTTCTGGAGGGCCAAACACCATTCAGGTTTCATGCTGTCCCTAATAAATATGCCTGTGCTGCATTTGTATGCACCACCACATTGTATGCAAATATATCTCATGCATATTCCTTAGGGACAGCATGAAAACCTGAACAGTGTTTGGCCCACCCGGACTGGAGTTGGGAACCTCTGCCCTAGAGCAGCGGCCAACAGGGGCACAAACACTCACACCCAAAGGCCCCACCATCCGAACCCTCATGGAGAGTCAGGCTGTTGGGCCCTGTGCGGAGCAGCATCTCCCAATACTAACACCTGCATACCTTAGCAATGCCGTTCTAAACTTGGGAACACATTCCACATATATCAAAAGGTTGCTATGATTCATGTCAGCTAACAAATCCTAGGTTAAACACGATTTGTTAACAGAGATTCATCATAGCAAACTTTCTGATATCTGTGGAGTGTGTTTCAGTTTTTGCTTCTGACAGTGTTTATCACCCTGGGGAGTGACCCCCAACAGTATTGCGTACCATAACAATGACCACACTGTGCCCAGGACTGGTGTGGCGGCCAGGGCTGCCACAAACCTCTATAGTTGCACAAAGCTGGCATAGGTGTGGGAGTGTGTGTATGTCTATCCAGTGTGTTGTGGCTGCCTACACCTTACTGAGCCAACACTGCTTGCACTGTTTTAAGTGTTAGCCTGAAAATGTGCATAATGATGGGCAAGGTACTGTGGGTATGGCCCGAACAGGGTGGCCTGGGCAGGATGCATCTGCACAGGGCATAGGGCAATGGCTGGGACATTGTAGTGGCTGACTACCACCTGCACGGACAGTGTGGCCACAGCATGTCATGCTGGGAGGTCACTCTCACCCTGACTGAGCAGTGGCCACGGCATGGCTAGGTTCCCCCATAGTGCTATACAGCATTTCTTTCAAGTGATATTTATGGGTTCTCTTTTCTGGGGCCCATTCACTGACATACCTGCTTGGTGTGTATGCTCACATCCTATTTTTGGGTGCACACAGTTCCTCCAGGAACATGTACTAGCTAGCAGACTGTCTGCAGTTAGCATGTGTATGGCTAGAACACCTTGCAGGGTGCAGTGGGTGGAGACTGACTGTGCCCTCTGCTGGTGAATGTCAGATAGTGGTGTGGGGCAGCTGAGCTTTTCCAGCATTCTGCCTGTCTACCATTGCCTTATGTGATGCATACAGGTCTGCATAGGGTGCCCATTCCCCAGCAGGACTGGGGTTGATGGTCCCCTCTACTACCACCATTGCAGAGATGTAGAATGTGGATCTGTTGGCGGGAGATCCTGTCCCCCACCCTGAATCACACAGGGTGGGTTGGGTGGGGCTACATAATCTGCTTTTGGGTCTAAACACCCCACTTCACCTATAACATGTGACCATGGCCCCACACAGGATATGCATTAGTCTGGGTGCATCATAGTCCACAAGGGCTAGACATGACTGGGAAATACAGATGGACACAGGTGTATCCTAGGTGTGTCTGCAAGGACTACCTAATCACACACTGGCACTGAGGGCAACCTGCAGCATAGCCTATCTCAGCCAAGCCAGGTGCTGCGGACCTGGTGCTGGGCGCCCCACCTCACCCTCAGGGTAAGCACAGGACCCGCACAATGTTACGGTCTGTAGCTATTCTGTGCCAGTAACACACACGGTCAGTTCCCCCTACCAGGCCTAGGTGCTGTGGGGGTGCATACTCCATCTTGTGATCAGCTGTAGACTGCTGATCTGCATGTGCAGTGCATCATGGGTACGGGTGGGTTTACCCTATCCTGGTAACCACAGCAGACAGTTTTTGTGGTGACCTGCAGTCTTTCTGTAGCCAGCCAGCAGTGTGGTAGGAGTTATAGAGATGTAGCCCACTGGTTATTTCAATGACTGTGGAGACAGAGGTCTTGGGTTTGATCCCACAGTGGTGTTACTTAATAAGGCTGTCTGAGGCTTTTCCTTTTAATTTAAATCAGTGCTTACCAGCAAAATGCACCCTCACAGTGCTGTAACCTTAGGGTGCCTCATAAGGCGCCCTATAAAGCGCCCTATAGGGCACATTAGAAGGTGCCTTGGTGGACAGGGCACTTTATAATGTGCCCTATGGAGTGCCTTATAGGGCACCTTATGCGGCACCTTATGTTACGGCACTGTGAGGGTGCTTTTGCTGGCAGCACTGATTTAACTTAAAAAGGGAAATGCCTCAGACAGCCTACTTACATAACACTACTGCAGGATCAAACCCATGACCTCTACCTCCATAGTCATGGCAGTAACCAGTGGGCTACATCTTTACAGCTTTGAACACTGCGCTGGCATGAACTTAGGGTTAACGCGCATTAATGTGCCACGGCGCCCACTATCGCTCGATACAGATTCTTGCTACCTTGATGCCGGAACGCTCACTCCTTATATGTCATTATTCACATTATCGCTGCAACTAGCGCCGGTAACATTAAGATGGTTTAGTAAACATACCCCTTACTCTGTTGTCCTAGTTAATAAATAGAGACCTAACATAGATTGAATATTCTCTCAACTCTTTCAGTAGTGTGTCAAACTAGTAGGGAGTTGAACTTGTGACCTTAGAAATTTGAGAACAGCAATGTGCACCTAGAACCATAGAGGCCATGCAGCCTAAAGCTAGTCCAGGTCCTCTGGGAAAATTATCTAGAGGCGATGAAGGAAGAGACCTTCCCTCCCCTCCTCCCCTCCAGAGGATCTCATTAGACCAGCAAGAGGTATGTCTTATCAGTGACTATATATAAGGATATATAAGGAGAGTCAGGCAGATGCACCCCTTTGATGGTTCAACAGTTTTTGGTAGGCCTGACCTGCATCAACTGTCAATCTACCTCCCTTCATGCTCTAGCTGGAGCATTTACTCTTGAAATTCCCCTTCTTCCTGTCCCTCGAAAAGATTTTTGAAAAGGACCGTAGGAGTGATCCAGAAAACTACATCCCAGTGTCCCCGATGTTGATGCTGGGCAGAATGATAGGTGCTATTCTTAAAACAATGCAACACTTCAAAGATGCAAGAGACTCCCTCTTCACAGTGCCAATGGTCTCCATTGAGTCAAGATATCTGAAGCTGTCCCCACATCATTAGGAATGCACACAAATTAAGACGGAAGACACTACCACTCTTGCCCACAGTCCCACCCCTTTACAGAGTCACTTAAGTATGGTTAATCCCACCCTGTCAAGGCATCTCTAGGAAGTAGGGAGAAGGCTTTGAGATGGGAAAATACAAATTGTTATACACAGGACTGTTTTTGAGGGGGTACTCTGTAGTATTAAGTACTGGCACCTTTTTCATTGTCTGTTAAAAATTACCCTTATCCTCATATAGTATTGCAAGAGCCCTGTATATGAGTACTAGCATCTTTTTGCTAGGAAGAAAACACTGCTTATACATCTCCAGGTAGGTTGTTGGATGATATATATGCACCTCTTTCATAAACAAGACCCAAAGGAAAAACTAAAATAAATGTATTTCTCCTTCCACAGGGATGTTTTGATTCAAATCAGTTATCAAGGTAATAAGTAAGTTTAAGGGTTGGGCAAAGGGGATGGTGTTTATGATATTGATGCATGGCACTCTTAAATATTCGCATGTGCTGGTAAAGAACCCTATTGGTTTAGAATACATTTTAATTTCTTTTGGTACCTGTGGTATTTGTCTTTTTTATTGTGCTCCTAATGCTTGCATTGATCCTAGGAAATTGTGGGAACACCTGTGTACACTTGAGTTTGATCTTTTAAACTATATACTTTTGGGTGACTTAACATCCCTATTATTTATTTATTATTTATTTATTTATTTTTCTATACCGCGCTCTTTGGTATCAGCTCGGTTTACAAATAACATCAGTTTTGTTCAGACACAGGTAAACGCCCATGCTGGACTTACAGAAAACAAGGTTATTCAACTTGGATTAACTGGGGAAACTATATACATGGTCTGGGTTAAAGGTATTTTACAGCTTTTAGGTAGTTATATACATGCTCTAGTTGGGGTTTGAATGTGCTATCGTAGCACACAGGGTGCGTGCATAGTAGGAAGTTTGGTGTATGTGTCTTGGTGACTGCAGTTAGGTGGTTGTTGTGTGATACCATAATGCTGCAGGAAGAGGTGATGTTTCAGTGCCTTCCTGAACTGTGTAAGGTCCATAATTGCCCGAATGTCAGGCGGTAGCGCATTCCAGTACGAAGGGGCATAGAACATGACGGCCCTTTTTCTTGTTGCTTGCAGGGATTTTGTAATCTTGCTAGGAATACATAGGGTATTGGCTGAGACCAATCTTCTAGTTCTATTTGAGGGAGTGGGAAGAATGAGATCTGAGATGGACGTGGAGGTGAGTCTGTTGATAGCCTTGAAGGTCATTAGTAGGATCTTGAAGATGAGTCTACAGTAGACTGGAAGCCAGTGTAGGTGCTTCAAGATTGGTGTTATGTGCTCCCTCATGGTAGCACTGTGTAGTGTTCTGGCTGCAGCATTCATAGCCAGCTGAAGTGGGTACAGCGTGTTTTTCGGTAGACTCTGTAGGATGGCATTGGCGAAGTCGAAGTGGGGGATGACTAAGGCCTGGAAGGTGTGGCGGCGCGCTGCCCTGTTAGGCGGCTGCCTAGTGGGGCGCGCCGGTCATCACTCTTCTTTTAATGTAGTTGTGGCTTGCTTTGCAAGCAATACGAGTGGATGAGGCTCACAGGACAATTTGTGAAATAAATTGATTTTTATTTTTCTTTGCGGAGTCAATTCTGACAAATGACCTTGATAAGGCTAACAAAATAATAAACTGAAAAGTAGGATACTTTCTCCAGTAAACTTTCTCAGCAAACACTCTCCAAGTAGTTTTCTCCACTCTTGGGTTAACTTTGACTTCTTCAGTTTAACAAACCAGCATAATACTGTTAACTGCACAGTTCACCAAAAGTTAAACTTCAGTAAGACAGTTTTGCATTCTGTTATTCTCAGCTGCTGCAGACTAGGATACAAATCATGTGCTGCCTCTTAGTTTAAAACCCACAGCCTTCTTAACCTGGCTTTAGCAATGGTAAAACTGGCTGCTTTTAAACACGAGGTTTCTATCTTTTTGTCTGCCCTTCTCCTTGGCATTACTTGACACCAGCACATTATCTTCTTATCCTGTCTCATACAGTTTTCCATAAAAGCTTTAAACATTGCTTACACAAAGCCCACATTCCATTGACTCTTCTGAGGACATTGGACTATCTGGATAAAGCTCCACTTCCATCTCCTCCTGTGTGCTGTAAGGCTCAGGGCTTGGGGCACGTTCTGGAACGCTCAGCTGCACTTCCTTTAAAAGTTTAAAAAGCTTTCCCCATTTAAGATTCTTGCTCCCCTTTTTAACTGGGTCAGAACCTCTTGCCCTTCTTTCCCTTAACAACTCAACTTCAGGAAATATATGAGTTGCTTGGCTGGCAGAAACCCTCCTTTTTTCAGGCTTTCTGTACTGTCTGTTTAAGGGCCCAGGACTTGAGCTGCTGTCTTCAGAATCAGACGTATAGCTCTGAATTCTTCCCCAGCTCCTTTCTTGCCCACAACCTTGACACTTGCCTTGGGAGTTGTGGCTGGTCCCCTTTGAACCACCAGGTCTCACAGCCCTGTAATGCTGTCTCTTCCCCTGGTCTCTCTGGACTCTCTGCCTCTCCTCGTGGCTTCTTTCCTGCAGGCTTTCCTGCCCTCTGGCCGGTTCTCTCTGCAGTCTTTCCTGTGCTCTGGGCGTCCTTCTCTGCCCTCCTTCCTGTTCCTGTTCTGCTTCTTGTTCTGCCTCACTTGCTGAGTGATGCAGCTTAAATGTTCTGCAGCTTGTTTCCTTCTCTGGCCCCACCCTCTTTCTCCCTGCAACTGCTCTGGAGGCTGGGTGTGGCTTCAGGCTAGCTCTGCTAGTGTGTGCTTTAGTTTCACTTTCTGTCTGGGAGCTATACTTTGGTGAGCCCATCCCCCGTTTATGAAAAAAAACTCTTTTTTTTCAGTTTTAAAGGGCTGTGCTGCCTGTGCATCACCACAAAGGTTGTCCTAAAGTCATCTGGTTCCAGGAGGGGGCGTAGGTGACGGAGTGTCCGGATCTTGAAGTATACTGCCTTGACGGTGTTGCCTATATGTGTTTTCATATCCAACTGTTGATCGAGTGTTACGCCCAATTAGCGGACTGTGTGCTTGCTTTGGAGTTCGGCGCCTCTTACTTTTAGTGTTGCTGGCGGAACAAATGACTGGTCCCTGGTAATGAATAGAGCCTCTGTTTTCTTGAAATTTATCCTGAGGTTTTGGGATTGAAGCCAGTCAGTTATGGCGTCGAAGAAAGCGGTTAATGTTGAGAAATCCGGCTGGTTGGTTGTAAATGGCATGTATAGTAGCACGTCATCGGCGTATATAAGGCATGAGATGCCAAAGGAACGGGCAAGTGTGCAGAGGGGCTGCATATATATGTTGAAAAACAGCGCTGAGAGTGCGGAACCTTGCAGAACTCCCTGTTTCTGCTGGAATGGTTTAGAGGTCGAAAGCCCTGTCCTCACATGCTGCCATCTGTCTGAGAGATAAGATTTACACCATTTCAAGGCTGTGTCTTGGATCCCTTTCTCTGCCAGGTGTGCCAAGAGCAGTTCGTGGTCGACAGAGTCGAAGGCTGCTGCGATAGCTAAGAAGATTAGGGCATATCCTCTGTTGGCATGGTCTATGCCAGTGATTAAGGTGTTGAAGAGTATAGTATTGACTGGCAACATCTGTCTGAACAAGTTGATTTACTTGATGTGATGTCTTGAGTAGGTCACATTCAATGTGTAGATGTGGCAACTCATAAAGAGTCACTCACTTTATGTGGTGTTTATCCCTGACAAGTTTTTTCACATTTTATTTTGGATCTGCAGGTGCAAGCAGTATCTTGGTCAGATCATCATATTGTTACTTTTTTCTTCAAGGGTGAGAGAGATTCTGCTTTACCCAGTCACTGTTGTGCAGAAAAAATGGTGCCAGGATGTTGAAACCTCCACGTTTTCTTCTAACTGGTTCCAAGCCACTGAGGGAATTTTTTCTGATGAGATTATTTATCAAGTCCTTTCATTTACTCAAAAATTAAAGGAGATTTTGGAGGATTTGGCACCTTTGAGAAGCAGGGAGCTACTAAAGTCTAGATGTGCTCCTTGGTTCTCTAAGGATATTCTAATTGCTAAGAAAGTATTAAGGAAAGCTGAGAAGTGGCAGAAATCTAGCATTGAAGAAAATAAGGGCAGCTAACTCCAGCTGTTATGAGATTACTGTCAGGATGTTCTAAGAGCCAAACAGAATTGTTTATAGTTCTCAATTGAACGTGTTTGGTTTGAGGCCTCGTGCTTTGTTCCAAGTAGTTCAACAACTTACAATGCAGAAAAATCAACTGGAGGGTATTGTATTGGATCCTCAGCAGTTTCCTTCATGCTTGCTAGAGAAATCAGCAGATCTTAAAGAGGTTGATGCTAGTAATAGTTTAGTCATAGATCCAGACTCCATCCCATGCAAGTGGGAGGCATTTGCTATGGTATCTGAAGCACAGGTAGAGAAGACACTGCATAGGATTTCAACAGTTCCATCAAGACTTGATGTTGTGCCCCCTTGTAAGAGTATTTTTCTTCCTCCTTTTTGTGGATTTGATTAATTGCTCCTCTGGGACATGTTGTTTGCCCTCAGATTTATAGCAGTAGCTATAAGGCCACTGCTAAAAAAGCATAATTTGGATTCTTCCATTATGAGTAGTTAATGCCCCATTTCTAGCTTGTCATATTTGGCAAAGATTATTGAATATGCTGTAATGGAACAGCTTCAGCAGCATGTAGATCAACGTGATTTGTTAGACAGACATCAGTTTGGTTTCTGCAATGGGCAGAGTACTGAAACCTTCTTGGTCTCTGTGGTTGATAGCTGGCTAAATTGTTTAGGTTCCGGATATGTAATTGCAGTTGTCTTTTTCAATATTGATTCTGTTCTTCATTCAGGTTTGTGGATAGATTAAGAAGTAGTGGCTTAGATAAAGCAGTGATGCATTGCTATGAGTCGAATTGTGGAAGCAGTGTCCTTGTGGTTGGGGCAAGTTGACTCAAGCCAGAAGACCTGCGGTTTCTAGTTCCATAGGTTCTCCCGTGGCCTTGGACAAGCCACTTCACCCTCCATTGCTTCAGATACAAAACATAAATTGTGAGCCCTTTGGGGACAAGGGAAATATATACCATAACTGAATGTATACTACTTTGACCTGGTTAAAAGCGGTATATAAGCATTGCTAAATAAATATTTTTCTGGATGGAAACAGAAAGCTTTTGTTGGTGATCAAATGCTGGCTTTGTTTCCACCAAACGGTGGACTCCTTCAGGGTTCATCTTTATCTGCATTATTATTTAATACCTATATTCGTCCATTATGTGATGTGTTACGATCTTTAGAGATTCAGTATTGTTTATATGCAGATGATATTATGCTTTTTTCTTTCTTTCTGAAATGATTTTCACCTCACTTTAAAGGCACTGTTGGATTGTAATTTGATGGTAGCATCTTGGCTTTCCACTCAGGGTTAAGAGTTGAATGTTCCAAAGACGGAAATGTTAGTCATTCATCATACGCCATCTGTTCATCTGCCTGAAAGTATTTTTATTGGTTCTTATCAAGTTTCACTTGTGCAGCAAACCTGATATTTAGGTATTCTTTTGGATTCACATCTGTCCTTTCGTCCTTATGTAAGAGAATTAGTGAAGCAATCTTTTTATAAATTGCGGTTAATCCGGAGGTCAGAGTACCTTCTTGTTCTTTCTGATTTCAAGGCTGCAGTACAGAATTTGGTGCTATCCCCAATAGAATAGTACTATTTTGTTTTGGCTTCCAGCTTCTTATTTAAAATCTCTTCAGCATGCACAGAATGTTGTGGCTCGTCTCTTGAAATGCGCAAAAGCTCATAAGCACATTTCATTTTTTTACCTTTTGATTTATTATTATTTTTTTTTTAGATTAGTGATGTTGATTTTTAAAGTGTTGAGACTGTGGATAGAAGTGCCTCTAAAAATTTCCCTAGGAAGTTTTTACATCTTCACATTTTCTGCTATCCCAGCAAAGTGTGCAGTTGAGATGCCCAGCATCACCATCTGGGTGTGGGGTTTGGCTTTTGAGTTGTTTAGTGTCTCTGATGGGTCCTTTGGTCTGGAACAAACTACCTTGGAGCTTTGGGATTTTCAAGATTATTTGGATTTTAGGAAAAAAGTGAAGGCTTTTTATTTTAAGAAAGCATTTAGCTCAGAAGTTAAATAAAAGTATATTTTCAGAAAGGTATGCTTTATTTCTGCTTATATCGTGATTAATGGTTTATTTTATTTGTTTTCTGATGGTTTATTGAGTTACGTTTTTTGTTTTATGCATTTGCTATAATATTTCTTATGTTACTTTGTAAACTGCGGAGATTATATCAGATCTGAGGAATAGAAGCTTTCAGCCCGATTCTGTCCCAGACGTTCATGTCCTCTATATGCCCGGTGTGAACCGAACGTACAGAGGGCGTCATGTACAGGCCTTGCCCAACTACCTCAGTCAGGGCTTTTAAATGGAGCCACGGCGCCATGGTGTCTGGTTGACATGGCACTGTGGCTCCATTTAAAAGCAGCAATGCCTAGCCGCCGGCTCCTGCAGCTAATTCCTTGCAGCCTGACCCCCTATCTGGCCTCCCAGGGCCAGAGTCAGACTGCAGGGCATGCCCTCTGCCCCCTGCCGCCCCTTCCCAGCCCCGGGCCCACCAATCCTGCAGAATCAGGGAAGTTATTCCACCTCGGTGGTGGAATAACATCCCTGTTCAAGTCGCCAGCCCCGCATTAGAATCGGTCCTGTACGTCCGGGGCCGGCAGCCACCCACTGCCTGCCCTAACGCCACCCCGATCCTCCCCTTTCCCACCCGTCTAACTTCCCATACAACCAATGGGGAAGTTAGATGCTGGCGGGAAGGGGCATGAATAATGGGGATGGACGGCCCAGTGGGACATCCATCCCCGCTATTTGTGGGACAGAATAACCCCCTTTGGAAATAAATAAATAAATAAAGAGAAAACCAATATCAGTCATGAAGTAATTAAAATGTACAGCTTTGTTTCTATTAACAAGCATGCCCAGTTTGCTTCAGAAGATATGCAACACAGGTAATATTTAATAACCCACTTGTTTTATTTTATCCCTATTGTGAATCTAGCTTTTCATTTTCTTTTTGTTCTTAGACAGGGTTTGCAGCAAGAAGTCTTAATATCAGATAAATACCTCTTTGCATTTACTATTTGATACTCAACAGCAAAATGTCGAAAAGACTAAGGGGCCTGTTTGCTAATGCACAGTGTGTGCTGTCTATCTGTCACTACACCTCATTATATTTCTATGGAAGTGGTGTCAGATAGCACACACTGGGACATGTTTACTAAAGCTAAAAGTCCTGTGCTACTTGAGCAGCGTGGGATGGGGCAGAAAAAGGACAGATTTTGGGTGAAGTGTCTACATCTCGATTAGCACGGTCGTTATTGGCACATGCTCCCCATTGATGTGGCACGTAGTGTCAGTGCATTTACCGCTACCACAATGGGTGGCATTAAGCGCGCCCATTCTGATAGTGCCAAAGGCAATGAGCACAAGGGCAGCACAATACCCATGCTAATTACATTGAGACAGGCCAGGTATGCCTTCATTTACCAGGGCGGGTTGAGTGCCACCCCCATGCTTGTTTTTGGAGCTGCTCTCATACTCGAGGTGTGCTGCTTAGTAACCATACCTCACTAAAGAGGCCCTAAGATTCCTCCCTGAAATCTCTCTACCTCTTTGGGGTATGTTTACTAAACCGTGGTAATGTTACCTGCGTTAGGTTCAGAGAAGAGCCACCAAAATGGTATGAAGAGAGGCTAAAAGGTTAGGGCTCTTTAACCTGGAAAAGAGATGGCTGAGGGGAGATATGATAGAAGTCTATAAATGTATTTATTTATTTTATTTATTTGAACAGCTTTTATATACCGCTGCTTCCAAGGGTCAGCAGCGGTTTACATTACAACATTACAGATACATAGAACGTTATGAACTATATTACATTATAACATAACATAAATTGCATAGAACAATATTGGTGAATTACAATATAACAGGAACATTATTGAACTATAATACATTAGAACTATATTACAAGTAATGACATTTGCCTTAGTTTTATATATGAGAGAGGAATCTTTATAGTGTTAAATATCATTTGCAGTTATCGTTGTTCCAGTTGTAGATATACATTTGGATAGGGTAGGAAAATTCAATTTATGGTGGTTGAGAAGCTATGCTTGTTTTATTATTGGTGTAATGTTGACTGAATAGATAAGTTTTTAGATCTTTTCTGAATGTTAGAAGATCTTTAGTTTCTCTTAATTGATTTGGAAGATTGTTCCACAGTATTGGAGCAACAAGCGAAAAGGCACTGTTACTTGTTGAGTGTTTTGTTTTCCTTATTAGGTCTGGAACTACTAATGTGTTGAGGTTATTTCTCCGTCTTATCCTATTTTCGAGATGGCTGTGAAGAAGTGTAGTTAAGTATGAAGGGGCAATATTATTAATTAATTTAAAAGTGGTTAACAGTATTTTGTATTGTATCCTACTGAATATTGGTAACCAGTGTAGTGTGTATAAAATAGGGGTAATATGATGAACGGAGTGGAATGGGTAAAAGTAGATTAATTGTTTATGTTATCAGAATATAGAAAGACTAGGGGACATGCAATGAAGCTACAGGGTAAACTATTTAAGACTAATAAAAGAATATATTTTTTCACTCAACGTGCAATCAAACTCTGGAATTTGTTACCGGAGGATGTAGTAAAGGCTGTTAGTGTAGTTGGGTTTAAAAAAGGTTTGGACAAGTTCCTGGAGGAAATGCCCATAAACCATTATTAAGAAGGGACCCAGGATATCAATGCTTGACCCAATACAAGCAATGTGGAACCTGTGTCTTTTGGGGAAACTGCTAGGTACGTATGACCTAGATTGGCCACTGTTGGAAACAGGATACTGGGCTTGATGGACCTTGGTCTGACCCAGTATGGCATATCTTATGATCTTATGATCTTAGGTTCTGCGGTAATGGTACGGATGCCCATATAAAGGAGTGGGTGATGCATCATTAAAGCAAGACGTGTGAGGTAACATGCATTACAAGGCGCATTAGACTAACGCGCGTTACAAGGCGCCTTATAAGGCACCGTACAAGGCACCTTGTAAGGAGCCTTATAAGGTGCCTTATAAGTAAGGTGCCTTGTAAGGTGCCCTATAAGGTGCCTTATAAGTAGCCTTATAAGTAAGGTGCCTTATAAGGTGCCTCATAAGGCTCTATGTAAGGTGCCCTATAGGGCTCCTTAGGCTAAGCGCCATATTAGGCACCCCTGGACAAGGCACCTTAGAAGGCACCCTGGGTTATGGAACCATAGGTTAAGGTGGCCTAACAAGGTTATGGTGCCCTAGGTTAGTGTGCCCTAAGGGCTGCAAGGTGCTTCAGGATGACATGCATGACCTGTGAGGCATAGAGACAGATGTAGCCCTAACACTAGATAGAGCACTGAGGAAAGGCAATGAACAGGTGAGTGAAGGAGGGAGAGCTGGGAGCTGCTGGACCTGCCATATCTGCGGGCATCCCTTGTGGCTGTCAGTACTGTTGATAAACATGTTGGGGGCAATTGTACCACAGCACCGGGTGTTGGCAATGTAAAGTACTGGAAAAGCAGTGGGTGGCAGACGATGGAAATACGTGTCCCCCAGTGGAGGTGGAGGTGGCAAGATAGTTACTATGATGGGTGGACAGAGGAGTGGTGGTGCCATGCAGATCAGGCACAGGCGAGGCAAGCACAAAGAGGCGCAATGCAGGAAAGGGTAGCAGTGCAGGACATGGGGTGGCAGCCTGCACAGGCAGACAGGACTCTACACAGCTGATAGACGCAGCTAGATGGAACGAAGGAATGTCGGAAACTCTGACAATGGTATTATGGGCTGGCAGCACAGATCTGCAAAAATATGACTGTTACAGGCATGCAAACTATTTAAGTAAGACAGGCATGAAAGGAGAGAACAATGAGAAATTGAACCCATGACCACTGCCGAGAACGGCATTGTACTAACCAGTAGGCTATACCTCCATGGCATATCCCACAGCAATGGCTGGGTACAGAAAGACTGCAGGTCACCGCACAAACTGTCTGCTCTGAGTGCCAGGATAGGGTAACCCCACCAGTACCCATGATGCAATGCACATGCTGAATAGCTGTCTACAGCTGATCACCAAATGGGGTCTGCACCTCTCCGGTACCTCAGCTTGGAAAGATGAACTGACAGTGTGGCACAGAGTAAGAACATAAGATATGCCATACTGAGTCAGACCAAGGTCCATCAAGCCCAGTATCCTGTTTCCAACTGTGGCCAATCTAGGTCATACATACCTAGCAGTTTCCCCAAAAGACACAGGTTCCACAATGCTTGTACTGGGTCAAGCATTGATATCCTTGATCCCTTCTTAATAATGGTTTATGGACCTTTCCTCCAGGAACTTGTCCAAACCTTTTTTAAACCCAGCTACACTAACAGCCTTTACTACATCCTCCGGTAACAATTTCCAGAGTTTGATTACACGTTGAGTGAAAAAATATTTTCTTTTATTAGTCTTAAATAGTTTACCCTGTAGCTTCCTTGCATGTCCCCTAGTCTTTCTATATTCTGATAACGTAAACAATCAATCTACGTTTACCCATAGTTACAGACCATGCCATTGTGCAGGTTCTGTGTTCACCCTGAGGGATAGGATGGGCGCCCAGCACTAGGTCCGCAGTACATGTGGTGCTAGAGATTGGTCCTGCTGTACATCCCCATCACTACCAGCGTGTGACAGGTGTGCTTTGCAGTGCATTCGAAGGTAATTCAGTGTCCATCTGTATTCTGCAGTCACATGTGGTCCTCTGGGACCGGACACCACCCAGATTGGTGCGTACCCAGTGTTAGGGTCTGGCTGACATGGGAACCTGTTATCAGGGCAGAGGGGTTCCTAGACTTGCATGAGGTTTGTGTAGCAGTGCCTCTACAGGTCAAAGTGGTATACACTATATACCCCAAAGGACCCACAGTCACCCGTTTTGTAGATAAGGGCAGGTGCCTGAGCCCTGGTGAAGCAACCTCCATCCTGCTGGTATAAGACAGCCCTCCAGTGTTGGTGGGCCAGAGCCATACCTGTGACTGGGGCAGTGGCAGACCGGCAGTAATGCTGGGATTAGGTCTGGAAAACCTCAACTGCCTCACACCATGAGTCAGACTGCACCTGCAGCACCCTACAAGGTGTTCCAACCGTGCACAGACTAACTGCAGACAGTTTACTAGCCAGTCCATAGTGCATGCTCACAGAGGAACTATGTGCACCAAACACGTATCTCAGTGATTGGGGGGGCGCTGATGCCCCCCCGCCCCCCCCCCCCGCCGCCCCCCCCACCGCTGCCGCCACCCCCCGCCACTGGGGATCCTGATAGATATATGGTAAGTTCAAATTCCTATTTATATTGGCGATATAAGCATAATAAATTCCATCACTGATGAAAATCTGGTACTGTTGGGGATTTCCAATGTATCAGGATTAATCTCAAGGCTGTTCAAAACATGAAATCCAATAGAAAGGAATGCAACTTAGATAAAGATGGGATCTCTGCTACTGACCGCAGGATGACTATCCCACATGTTAACCAACTCTGAATTCCTAGCACCTGCTGGGTTCGTTCCCATATTAGCTGCCAAATATTTTGCAGGTTTGGACACTAAGGGGCATGTTTACTAAAGAACGCTATTTGCGTCGCGTCCCGTTATCGCGCGGTAAGGTACCTTATCGCCTGTTAAAGCGCCATTATCGCGCGGTAAGGTATCTTACTGCGCGATAACGGGACACGACGCAAATAGCGTTCTTTAGTAAACATGCCCATAAGTCTTGCAAATCAACTAAGGCTTGTAACTTTCAGAGGAGGTTCCACTCAGGATATTTCCGAACCAGATATTGCTTTTTGAAGGCAATGCTTAAGTGGGAACCACTGGAAGAAGTCAGAGGCAGGAATCCAAACTCTTGTTGAAGCATCTCAAATGGTTTAAATACTCCTTCCTGGATCAGATTCCCAAGGACCCAAATCCCTCTATTTTGCCATCTTTTCCAGGAAATCACCTTCCAGCCTAGCTTAAACTGTGGGTTAAACCAAATAGGGAGTTGGAGGGACAGCAAACCCTTCAGAGGGTCTTTCTACACATACTTTGAAGAGCATATTGAGTAGCCCAGATAATGGGAGAGGGGCACTTGTCAGACTGAAGTAGTATGCCTATAAGAAGATGCCTTCGTAATGCGATTACTACTGTCTCTTCCAGGCCTAGCCAATTGATTCCAGATCAGGAGAGGAGTTATAAGTCCATTTTACCCTTTGTTTAAGGATGAAGGCATGGTGATACCATGTAAAGTCTGGAAATTGCATTTCACCATCCATCTTAGCTAGTTTTAATTTCTTTGTCGCTATGCATGGGGACTTACCTTTCCATAAAAAGTGGTTCCATTTTTGCATAGAATGCATCTGGGAAATGCACCAGTAGCATCTCTAATATATAATTGATTTTTAGTACGATCATCATTTTTATGGAGTCTAACCTAGTGGTGACCATTTTGTCGTTAAGGCTTGTATCAGTTGAAAAAGTTCTACCTTATTACAACAAAGAGCATCCATCAATGCTGGGATATAATGGACCCCCAGGTACTTTATTTTTGTGTTTTCCCACTGAAATGGGTATGGGGCCAGCTCATCCTTGAGTATATTGCTCTTTAGGGGCATGAGACTGATTTAGTCCAATTTATTTTGTATCCAGATAGGACCAAATAACTATCAATGATCTTGATAACATGAGGCAATGGTTGTGGAGAAACAAGCAGGAGGAGATCGTCAGCATATGCTGAAAGCTTGATAGTGTGGCCCTGATAATGGAAGCCTTCGACTTCTGGAGCTTGTCTGATAAGGAGAGCTAATGGTTTAAGTGCTAAATAAAAGGAAGGAAAGAAGACAGCCTTGTCTGGTACCCCTTTGCAAACAGAAAGGCAGTGAGAGATTTGAGTTCATGAGAATGAAGACTATAGGATTATGGTACAGAACATTGATCATTTCTATAAAATATTCTCCAATTCCAAACCACCAAAGCGACACATATAAAAATGACCATTCTAGATGGTCAAATGCTTTTTCAGCATCTAGGGAGAGACCCACCAAAGGAATATCTCCCCGCTCTGTAAAAGCTAGTATATTGCACAGGAGTTGTGCATTATCCATCGTTAATCTACCCGCTATGAATCCCCATTGATCAGGGTCAATCAGATGTGGGATTACTATCGCAAGACGAGTGGCTAAGATCCATGCATAGATTTTATAATCAGTGTTAAATAATGATACTAGGTGATAGTTCCCTACACGTCGTGCGTCCCTCCCTGGTTTGCATTGGAGAATGTTCCTGTGGCTGGGGATTGCTGTAATAGTCATGAGAAGTAAATTAAAAGCTTCAGAAAAATTTCCGTACTGACATGTTTATAAAATTCCAAAGGTATCCCGTTGGACCCTGCCGCATTGCCAGCAGATGTAACCTTTACTTCCTAAATAATTTCTGCTTATCACTGGGGCATCTCTAAAGCCTTAGCCGCTTCCGCTGAAATTTGAGTCCTATCTATGTGCTTTATCAAATTACCAAATGCATCCTGCAAAGTGGACACCTCCAACCAGTAGAGATGTTGATAAAATTGTTGAATTGGCCTTCAATCTCTGAGTCTCACGTTAATATCTGACCATCTTCAGCTTTTAAGGCTGTAATTCGTGTGATTTCCTTGCGTTGTTTCAAGGAGTTGGCTAGCAAATGCACAGCTCTATTATTTTCAGCAAAGTATCAAATGCCGCATGTATGTGTAAATGCGTGGCCTCCGCACTAAGAAGTTTATTGTAGTTATAGCAGAGCTTCTGTAACTGTAACAATATAGTAGGATTGGCCTTTCTAAGGAGGATACATTCCCTGCTCTAATTTGAGAGTCAAGGTGATTAATCTTTTGTTTACATTAGCGAGCCGCCCCTATGGCATAAGTAGTTATCGAGGCCCTAAGGGAGGCCTTACAGGCCTCTTACCTGGTCCAGCTAGGGGTATCTTCCAGTGAGTTGTGTATGAAATAATCTTTAAGAACCTTTCTGTGGAAGCAAAAATGCATAATAAAGACTTTTTCAAGTACATTTGTAGCAAAAAACCTGTGAGAGAGTCAGTTGGACCATTAGATGATAGAGGGGTAAAAGGGGCACTAAGAGGGGACAAGGCCATAGTGGAGGGACTAAATGAATTCTTTGTTTCGGTCTTTACTAAGGAAGATGTAGGGATGTTACCCATGACTGAAAGGTGATGCTGCAGAAGAATTGAAAGAAATATTGATACACTGGGAAGATGTATTACAACTATTTGATAAACTGAAGAGTAGTAAATCATCTGGACCAGATGGTATTCATCCAAGGGTATTGAAAGAACTGAAATTTGAGATTGCAGACCTACTATTAGTAATCTATGAATTATCATTAAAATCATCTGCAATACCTGAAGATTGGAGGATGGCCAATGTAATGCCAATTTTTAAAAAGGGTTCCAGGTGTGATCCAGGAAACTACAGACCGGTGAACCTGACGTCAGTACCAGGAAAAATAGTAGGGGAAGGAGGGGGCAGGAGGGAAGCTGACATGGGGGGAGGAGGGGGCTGGAAAGGAGCTGACACCTGGGATGTACTGAAGGGGGACTGGAAGGGAGCTGACACTTGGGGATGGGAGTGGTAGGTGGCTGGGTAATGGGGAGGAGGCTGAAAGGGAGCTGACATGTGCATGGCACTGGAAGGGGGATGGACAGAGGGTAGGGTGACTGGAAGGGAGCTGACTGGGGGGGGGTGGCACTGAAGTGGATGTGAGCTGATACCTGGGATGGTATTTGGACTAGAAGGGGCTGGACAGTGGGGAAGGAGGGGGACTGGAATGGAATGGACACCAGTGGCAGTCATGGGAATGCAAGGCAGTTGACATTGGAAGGTACAGGGAGGGGAGGACTAGAAGGGGGCTGATATTTGGGAGGGTTACTGGAAATGGAAATGGACTGATGGAAGGAAGTGAAGAAAACAAAAGAAGAGATAAGAAATGGCAGATGGACCACGGACCATAGACCACAGAAAGAGAGCTAAGAGAAGACAGGAAAGCAGAAGCCTCAGATCGGGACCAGCATGATCACAGAATAAAATGGTTGGACAACAAAGGTAGAAAAAATAATTTTATTTAATTTTAGTGATTGGACTTTGTGCTATTTTTATATTTTACACAGTATTGGGGAACTGCATCTCTTATTTATCTGATGTTGCACTGCATGTGGACGCTGGCTTCTTGGGGTTTCAGTTTAAATTTTGTCTACATATTTTTATTTTTATTTTAATCAATGGTTTGATTTGGGGGGGGGGGTAGTGTAAGTGGCTTTTCATTAATCAAAGCAAATGTTTTATTATTTTTGTTTTATTGTAACATCCATTTTACTGAATTGCATGTGTCCTTGGAAGCCACCTAGGATTTTACAGTAGATGGGTGGCCTATACATTTTAAAATATAGTATGCTAAATTTATGTAAATCATGCTGCAATGAATTTCTGCACATGGCCCTGCACCACCCTCATGCCACCCCCGGGGGGAAGTAGGTGGGGGGGGGCACTGTGAGGTAGAGGAAAGCAGAAACCCCAGATTGGGACCAGCATGATCAGAGAATATGATGGTCAGACAACAAAGGTAGAAGAGTATTTTATTTTAAATTTAATGATTGGACTTGGTGCTATCTTTATATTTTATACAGTACATGGAAATGCATGTCTTTCTATTGCATTGTGTGAAGAATCTAACTTCTTTGGACTATATAATGCTGAAATTAACATAAAAAAGGAAGTCAAGTTCCTTGGTATAAACATTGACAGCAATCTCAGCATGCTTTTGCACATCAAGAATGCCACAAATACTGCATACTGGAAACTTAGATTCCTCAAACCTCTACGCTCTCTTTTACAAGACAACGACTTCAGATCAGTATTTCAAGCCAACGTTACACCCCACCTCAACTACGGCAACATTCTTTACCAAGGGCTGTCAAAACAGGCATTATAGCCACTCCAGCTAGTGCAAAACACTCCAGCTAGAATCCTAGCAGGCGTATCAAATCGTCAACACATCACTCCAACTCTCAGAAGTCTGCATTGGCTCCCAGCTACCCAACGGTTAAACACAAAACCATAACCACCACCTATAAAATCCTTCATAATCTCTCCACTCCATGTCTCGAGGATCAAATATCAAAAGCATCCATAACAAGACCCAGAAGATCAGCAAACCAGAATCTTCTGGCCATCTCTCCTTTTATTACCAAATGTATGCAACAGACAAGTAACAGAGCCTTCTCGCTGTATGCCCCAATGATTTGGAACTCTCTACCTGAAGCCATCAGATCTGTTCAGTCCACTGAAGATACAAAGAAACTCTTAAAAACGCACTTCTTCATAGAACACTTCAGGCCTAATGGTATTACCTAAAGGGCTTATTCTGTCCTGGATGTAGATCACCTCTGTACGTCCGGTCTGAGCCGAATGTACAGCAAGGATCACGATTCTGATCCCGCGTGGCACGTCTAGCCCCATGGGATCAGAATCGCAAACAGTCCTGTACGTGCAGGCCGGGACTGTGATTCAGCCCAGCCTGTACATACAGGACCTTCCCATCTAACTGAAGTCAAGGATCTTCAATGGAGCCGTGGCATCATGACATCATGTTGCCATGGCACCACGGCTCCATTGAAGAGCCACGATGCTGGCCGCTGGTTTCATAGCATCTCTCTCTGGAGATTCTGTTCTCCATTAGCGTCTCCTCTGCTGGCTCTGATCATCTCCTCTGCTGCTTCTCTCAGGATCACACAGCCTCCTACAGCTTCTCAGAATCTGATCACTTTCTGTGCCTTTTTTGGGGGAGGGGGACTTTCTGGCTCAGCATAGCCTCCTGCTGTCTTTCTGCTCCAACAGCTCCTTTATGACTCTCAGATCCACCAGTCCATCCTTAAGCCTTTCCTTATAGGAGTATCCTTCCATCCCCTTTACCATTTTGGTGGCTCCTCTCTGTACCTTTTCTAATTCTGTTATATCCTTTTTAAAATACGGCAACCAGAACTGCACACAATATTCAAGGTGCAGTCGCACCATGGAAGAATACAGAGGCATTATAATATCTTTTGTTTTATTCTCCATTCCTTTCCTTAATATTCCTAGCATTTTATTTGCTTTCTTGACCACTGCTGCACACTGGGTAGAGGGTTTCAATGTGTTATCCAGGATGACATCTAACTTGTTTTCCTGGGTGGTGGTTCCTAATGTGGAACCTTGCATCGTGTAATCATAGTTTGGGTTATTCTTTCTTAGGTGCATAACTTTGCACTTGTCCACATTAAATTTCATCTGCCATTTGCAAGGTATGGTTTCCAAACCTGAACACAATACTCCAACATGAGGCTTCCCTAATGACCTGTACAGGGGCACTAATACTTCCTTCTTCCTGCTAGTTATTCCTGTCTATAAGCAGCTTAACATCCTTTTGACTGTGGCCATTGCCTTGCCACATTGTTTTGCCATCTTAAGATCTTCAGATACTATCACCTCGAGGTCCTTTTCTTGGCCCATACACACCAGCCTCTCATCCCCAAACATGTACAGTTTCTTTGGGTTTTTACATCTTAAGTGCATCACTCTGCACTTCTTTGCATAACATTTCAATTGCCAAGCATTTGACCAGTTTTCTAATTTTTGTAGATCATTTCTCATGTTGTCTACTCCCTCCGAAGTGTCCATTCTGTTGCAAATTTTTGTGTCATCTGCAAAAAAGGCAAAGTTTTCCTTTTAACCCTTCATCAATATCACCCACAAAGATATTGAACAGTAGCAGTCTCAGAACTGATCCCTGTGACACTCTACTACTCACCCTCCTTTCTTCAGAGTGAGTTCCATTCACCACTACCCTCTGTAGTCTGTCAATCAACCAGTTCTTCATCCAGTTCACCACCTTGGGATATTTGAAAACATATTTGAAAAGGGATTTTAGCATGAGTTTTTACCTCTCTGCAAGCGTCTTTCCAAATTATTTTTTTGGTCTGCCAGGATATTTGAATTCCTTTTTTTATTGCTTTTAATGTATTTTTAATAGGAGGGCATGTTCAAAAGCGTGTTTTGCAAACCATGTAAATGCTGCCCAGCAGGATATGAAGCCGCGCGTATCCAGTTTATGCTGCTGAATATTCCCACCTAGCCCAGTAAAACATCCCAATGCTAACTGCTGAGTATCAAGGCTTTCCAGGGAGGGAGGAGTGGTCTAGTGGTTAGGACAAGGTACTGAGGGCCAGCAGTTCAAGTCCCACCTGGGGACAGCAATCTCAAGCCAGAGGGACTGGGATTTCTTGCCCTATAGGCACTCCTTGTGGTCTTGGGCAAGCCACTTAACCCTACATTGCCCATGTTCCCATTAGCATATGTGTCTCATATCCCCCAATTGACTGCTTTGACCCAGTGAAAAGCAGGATATAAATGGAGCAGGGGCAGCTGCAAAGGTTAGCCAATCAGCAGCTGGCAACCTAAACCAGCTAAAGTTAATAAGAAGAAAAAAGGTTGACCTAAGTTTAGCTGGTTTAGCAATCCAACAGCTGAATATCATTGCTGACTGGATAGCTAATCACTATCTGATTCACTGAAAATCTAGGGGAATTTAAAGCAGGAACAGTCAAACACTTTAACTGTGCTGGCAGCTGCCACTGAATATACCCTCCATTGTATTTTGAGATGTTAGTATAAAACAGAATAAATTACACATTTTTTAAAATTTATTTAACAGACTTTTTTATACCACTTTATCATTTCAGTCAAAGTGGTTTACATGGTAACTTAAACTTGGTAATGTACATTGATAACCCCCCATTGCCTCAGAAAATCCAAGTTAAGTGACATACCCAAAGCTATAAGGAGTGCTGGTGAGAATTGAACTCTTGTCTTCTGGTTCCAAAGCCAGGGCACTAGCTGCTAGGCAGACCCTATCTTGCTTATAGAGAAATGAATGAGTCAAGATATGTCATACTTATCCAAGTAGGGTAAAGGATGCACCAGAGATAGCCCTCGTAGAAGGCCAGTTGCAGGAATTCAGGTGGATGATGGTTTGGTGCTGTGGTGGAAGTCCTAACTGCAATCTCCTCTTCTTTGAAGAAATGAACATGAACGTGTACTGCCTGCATGTCTTTACTGTGCCCAGGCCCACTGCTAAAGTGACATATTGCCAGCATTTATAGTGCAAAGACCTAATAGCGCTGCCTAGGCACAACTGAAAGATTTGCTATGTTTTTTTAGACTGTACTGTAAGTAAGGGCCAAAAGGTGGAAGTGGCAGCAGTTACTTTTTGACCTCTAGAAGTGTATATTGTATGTACATGACATGGGTAGCTCCATGTACCCTTTTCTATTCAGTGCAGTAACAATATCCTAGTCTATCGGGAACTATGTCAACCAATGCATATGATGGCTATTAAACACCCCCTTCCCCTCCTTATGGCATCACTGTTGGGGATGCAGAGTGGATAAATGATGGAGCCTTTGTATCTAAGAAATGAGGCTCCAGTGCCCCTAACTTGCTGGCCTGTGTGGAAGGGACTTGCAAGGTTGCGAAACCATGAGAGCAATATAAGAAATGAAGTCTATATGGTCTATGTAAATTAAAATATATGTGGTTGGAACCTCCTGCTGACCCTTCATGAACAGGATAGTTAGCAACCAAATGAATGCTGGCTTTTTGCAACTATCACCCGGCATTAGCTGCAAAAGCCTAATGCAGTTTAGTAAACAAACCCCAGTACTCTAAATGAGGTCTTACTAGAGATTTATACAAAGGTAATATTACATCTTTTTTTTTCCTGCTGGCCATTCCTCTCCCTAAGCACCAAAGCATCCTTCCGGCTTTTCCCATCATCTTTTCTACCTGTTTGGCCACTTTAAGATTATCCGATCTTATCATCCCCAGGTCACATTCTTCTTTTGTGCATTGAAGTACTTCACCCCCTATACTGTATTTATCACATGAGATTTTGCAGCCGAAGTGCATGACCTTGTATTTTCCAGCATCAGATCTTAGCTGTCAAATTCTTGACCCTTCTTCAAGCTTCTCTAGATCCCTCCTCATGTTAACCATACTTTCAGGGTGCCTGCCCTGTTGCAGATTTTGATATCATCTAATACCTTTCCTGACAGATCTTCCACAATATAACTTACAAAAATGTTAAAAAGAACAGGACCAAATATCAATCACTGCATCATAACACTGGTCCTTATCTTCAGAGTGAACTTCATTAAATACTACCCTCTATCACCTCCTACTCAACCAGTTTCTAACCCAATCAGTCACTTTAGGGTCCTTCCCAAAAGCACTGTTTATTTATAAGTTGCGGAAAGGTGTCATAGGGCATGCTGAAATCTAAATATACCACACCTAGTGCTCTTTCCTGATCCAATTCTCTGGCCACCCAGTCAAAGAAAAAAATCAGATTAACAGACATTAAAATAAATACTTAGAAACAGAGTCAGTGTTAGACATGTTGGGGCCCCAAAGTAAGGCAGCAGTCTATATCTTCAGTTTTAGGCATATTTGGTGCCACCTCTGGTATGGAAGCCCAGATCAATTGCCTTGGTTGCACCCTGGGCAGAAAGATAAGTATAGTAGACAGATACATAAGTAAATGATAGAAAGACAAATGGGAAAGAGAGAAACACATGGTGTTTGAAGCATATGAAGTCACTCCAACTGGCGAGGCTAAGAAGTATCCATGACAAGGACTAATTCATAAAATGCTTCTTTAGGTATCTAAGATGGAACACTCCAGCAGGTGAAACTGGGCCACAAGATGACAGCTGGTTGCCGCATACCGCAGCCCATAGATTCTATACCACTTTACAACGAGCTGAAGAAGCAGTATGCAGCCCTAGAAGAGCAAGAAAATAAACCATCCCAGGAAGAGGAGAAACCAGAATTTGCAGAGCTGCAGGATCAGCAACCATCATGCTTAGGAATGGTAGTGGTAGCTGGTAACTCTCTCTCTTCTGAAGGGCACAGAGGTATCTAGATATCAACCAGATATGACATCCCAGGGAGTGTGATGTCTGGCAGATGCCAAGATCCAAAACAATTATGAAGAGATTGTCAAGAATCATCAAGCCTACTATTATCTGATGTTGCTCATCCATGTTGGCACAGATGATACTGGCAGGTATCCACCAGAAAATGTCAAAAGTGACTTTATGGCTCTGGGAGAGAGGATAAAGCAGATCTGTGCATAGGTAGCATTCTCTCTTATCCTCCCAAAAAAGATAAAGGCTGAGGCACAGAAGTTTACATTCTGGAGATGAAAGCATGGCTGCATACTCATAGATGGTATTGATAAGAGCATTTTTGTTTCCGGGACCAAGCAAATAAGGGGCAAAGTATCTTCCAGAATGAACTGCTGATCCTGCTGTGGAGGGCTTTAAACCAGGCTCATCAGGGATGGGTGGACAAAGCCATCAGGTAATTAAAGCATTAAACACTTCTATACAAATAGGGGAAAAGAGAGCAATATCTGGAAAGCTCTGCACTGTGTGTGTGTTAACGCTCACAATATGTGAAATAAAGTCCCAGATCTAGAGGCAGTCATGGAAGAGACTGAATATGACTTTGTGCCAATTATACATATACATGGAAAATTATGACTAGGATATAGTTATACTGGGCTAAAATTTATTCAGGAAGGGTGAGGTAGGAAATCAGGGAGGAGGAATAGCACTACATGTAAAAAATAGTATTAAAGCAACAGAACTGCAGGGATTATGCAGTAAAGAGGAGGCACTGTAGGTCAATATGAAAAATAGAAGTGGAAAATCTATTTATCATCGTGTCATATACAGGCCTAATTTGCCAGCAGAAGAAATGGTTAAAGATTTAATAGCAGATATTCACAAAGTTATTATGCAAGTGGAGGTGCTTCTGCTACGTGATTTCAATCTGCTAGGTGTTGACTGGGATATCACAGCTGCAGCATCATCTAGAAGCAGGGAGATCCTGGATTCTCTGCAAGGAGAACTATTCTGGCAATTAGTAACAGAATTCACATGGGATAGGGTAATACTGGATCTGGTGCTTACAAATGGGGAAACTGTTTCTGATGTTATAGTGGATGGTTATCTGAGATCCAGTGATAACTGGATGGTGTGGGTCAGCATGAGGACACAGGCAATAAGAACATAAGAAATGCAATACTGGGTCAGACTGAGGTCCATCAAGTCCAGTATCCAGTTTCCAACAGTGGCCAATCCAGGTCACAAGTACCTGGCAGGTTCCCAAAAAGGCACACAGGTTCCATAGTGCTTGTCCTGGGGAAGCAGTGGATTTTCCAGGTCCTCTTTAATGATGCTTTATGGATATTTCCTCCAGGAACTTGTCTAAACCTTTTTAAAACCCAACTACACTAACAGCTTTTACTACATCCTCTGGTAGCAAATTCCAGAGCTGATTACGCATTGAGTAAAAAAATATTTTCTATTAGTCTTAAATGGGTTACACTGTAGCTTCATTGCATGTCCTCTAGTCTTTCTACTTTCTGATGGCATAAACAACCAATCCAAGTTTACCCGTTCCACTCCATTCATTAATTTATAGACTATCATATCCCCCCTCAGCTTTGAATCTTGAAGGACTACCAAAAGAGACTGCTACTGCTGGAAAGAAATCTGCACTTGTATTTACTTCTGGAAGATTCTCTAAATCTTGGGGAAAAGGGAATTCTTTGGGTTAAAGCTGATAATTCTGTGTATTTTAGAATCCTCTGTATTTGTTAACCAAGTCAGGGCCTAGAGCAGAGAGCTTTTAGTTTAAATTTAAAACTCAGTCAGGGCCTAGTGTAGCATCCTCTTGGGAGTATTTCTGGGTCCCAGACCGGCCTGGCTGGAGTCCCTTCTAGGCTGGAGTCCCATCAGTCCTTGTCAGTTTGGCACCTGGTGCCTCAACCTGGGGATGAAAAGTGTTGCGGGTAGGATTTCCCTCCTTTCACCCCAGAAAAGCTTGCAAAAAACACTGCTGTGAATAAGGCTGGCTTAGATGGTAATAATAATTTATTTACAAATATAAAAACCTAGTATTGTAATGATAATAATAACAATATAACAACCAGAATTATGATAAGTGATTCAAGCAGATAGGTTGAAACAGCAACATAGGGTAAGAGAGTGTTCAATAACATTAATTTCCAAATTTCCTCATACCCTAAATAACCAAGCTTGACAGTCAGACTATAATGCAATGTTCACAAAATTATTTCAATGCAGTTCAAATGACCAACTATAACTTTATATGTAGTGTCCTAAGTGAACCTTCAAAGGTTATGTCCTTAACTTCATTATTTATTTATTTAGTTAACTAGGCTTATATACAGCTTTTTCCACCACTCAAAGTGGTGTACATTCAGGTACTGTATCTACATTTTTCCTTTGTCCCCACAATCTATGTTTTTGTACCTAAGGCAACAGAGGGTTAAATGGTTTGCCCAATGTCACAAGGAGCACCTGTGGGACTAGAAACCCCACTCCTTCTGGCCCAAGATTGCTGTCCTCTTGCAGAATTCAAGCCCCTGGCCCTGCAGGCTGAGGAACTTGCCCCAACCACTAGGCCACTTCTCCTTCCCCTACCCTTGGCCCACCAGTCCCAAGTCTCACATACTGCTGAGATGTTGGACCTGCGGCTGCTTAAAGAGAGTGAGATGCTGTAGTTCTGTCCAATCACTGAGGCTGTAGTCTCTGCCTTCTCCAAGCTCTCCTCCAATCAGGAGAGGGTTTTGCAGTTCTGTCCAATCAGAAACATAGAAACATAGAAATATGACGACAGAAAAAGACCACATGGCCTATCTAGTCTGTCCTACCATAACAACTACAATAGTCCCCTTTTTACCTCTAGAGATCCTCTGTGTTTGTCCCATGCTTTTTTGAATTCAGTTACTGTCCTCATCTCTACCACCTCCACTGGGAGACTATTCCACGGATCTACTACTCTTTCCGTAAAGAAATATTTCCGCATATCACTCCTGAATCTATCTCCCTTCACCCTCATCCCATGTCCCCTCGTAGCAGAACTTGCTTTCAATTGAAAGAGGCTCTCTCCCTGAACATTTATGCCACGGAGGTATTTAAACCATCAGGAACAACTCCAGCAGTTTTCCAGTGAGTTGGTCTCCCACTTGACTCCCAGGGTCTTGTAGCTCCTATTATGGGATGGACTCTCTGCCGCTGCAACTTTCCAGTGAGCTGATTTGCTGCTGGACCCCAAATCTGGATCAGGCCCTCTGGAGTCTCTCCACTATCATCTCCACTCCCTGGGTTGGGAGGAGACCATCCGTCCCATCTTCACTCATAACCCTGACTGGATCTGTAGGAGTCTATTGGCTGGCATCTTCATTCTAAGCCTGTCTAGGCTCCCAGGAGACTTTCCAGTACCATCTTCAGGAGGAGGGCTTGTGAAGCACTCCCCTACTAGTCCCAGCCCTAGAGCATGTGACCATCAGGTTAGCCAATTCTTCAGGGGGATTTCCTCCTCCCTTTTCAGATGTGAGGAAGCTCTGTTTAGATAAAGAAGCTTAACAGCCTATAAAGCCAGAACTGCTTCGACCCTCATACACAGTGTTGCTGGTGCCAGTACCTGTTTACCTGATACCATTCCCCTTATGGTGAGCAGTTTCCACTGGTCTTGTTTCTTGCCTCTCCACCCTCTGTATAGTGTATGCACTTTATTCCCCTACACTATTCCTGATAGATTTAAATGGTAGATCTTAAAATGATAGATGTAAATGTGAGCAAATAATACCTCTGGCTCCTTCAGCACAGTCAGTGATTTGCATCTCTTCGTTGCCACTTTTGGATCTTGACGCACCTGATCTCCTGTGTGTTTCCTTATCATTCCCCTTAAATGTATCCCATTTCTAGAGCTACTGTACTGTCTGTCTTGTAAGCTCTGATGAGCAGGGACCATCTTTTACATGTGTCTATGCAGCACTGCGTACATCACGTAGAACTATACAAATCTTCAGTAGTAGTAGTAGTAGTAGAAGTAGTAGTAGCATATCTCCCCTTGAATGTATCCAGTGTTTACTCTCCAGCTCTGCCAGTCCAGTGACCATTTCAGCATGCTGTTCCCTCAATATCACACACACAGACAAAAACAAGGATGTTGTCCCTCATCTTATCTCTTTAGTAGTTATCTCTTTAGCAGAATTAAGTGATCATTTGCCTTTATCCTATGTCATTCAACACACTTTCAAACACCCATCCATCGGGCGGGGGGGGGGGGTTCACTAGTATCAGCAGAGAGCTTTTCATTTAAATCAAATCAGAGTATAGCTTAGCATAGAAGGAAGAATAGGGTTAATATTCTTTGAGTTGAAATAAATAAATTGTTTCTAGAGACCTTTACAAAGAGGCCTTCCAGTTAGGAGGCAAGAGATCTGGGAATTTGTTTTAACTAGATGTTAAAGCCAAGTGACAGATGAAAGGGGCAATTTGAAAAGGCTCCCTCTATCAAACAAAGAGCTGTGTGACTCACCCAAGAAATTGTTAACAGATTACCTTAGAAGCACATGTCTGAGACCTGTGTAGCAAGCCAGCCTTTACCAGTGTTAATACCCTCCCTCCCACCCCAACTCACACCTACCCCAGGCATAATCTTAACTTTATAGGCTCTTAAACCTATTAAAGGGGGAGAGGTGGTCAAATTCACTTTCAGGTTCAGTTGGTTATCCTCAACAGGAATAGATCAATTAAGGCCCTGAAATTAATTAATTGTGAGGTGAATAGTCTCTTAAACTTAATTGGTATAGTTGTATCAGTACAAATATCACTAGAAACTTTAAGTAATAACTTAAATAACTAAACAAAACCTTAAAACTAAGATGCAGACAGCAATCCAGCAGTGAGATGGGGGCTATCCAGTCTTTTGCATTGAGTGTCACATGTACAATTTTCTCCCACTTGGTGTGGGGTCTTAAATGTGCACTAGGTGCAAGGAGCTCTCTGCCCTCAGGGAACGAATCTGATCTCTGGAGGCTAGAGTGACAGACTTGGAGGACATAAGGAAGACAGAGAGATACATAGACAAGACTTAGAGGGACATAGCACTGAAGTCCCACCACCAGTCTGGCAGCCTCTCAGTTGCCACGGAGGGAAGAGGTCACGTGAAAGGAGAGCATCATCTTGGTGTGGCAGGAAGTGATTCTGTAGCTAGGACCTGTCCACCAAGAGATGTAAAACCCTCTCACATCGAGGAGGTATCCACAGAGACATGAGCCCCTGAGGGAAGGGTTAGGATGGCTGTTCTAGTTGTGATTTGATAATTAGGCATTTAAACAGCTAGTTGGCTGATAGATGTGAGGATTGCCTGGTAACATGCCTGCCTGGTGTGAAGGTAGTGGACCTCAAGCATCACTTAGACAAGGTTTTAGATAGTGCTGGGGAGGAATCTGCTGTCCTGGTACATGTTGGCACCAATGAGATAGGAAAGTGTGGGAGGGAGGATGTAGAGGCCAAATTTAGGTGTTTAGGTAGAAAGTTGAAATCCAGAACTTCCAGGGTAGCATTCTCTGAACTGCTTCCCATTCCACACGCAGGACCCAAAAGGCAGGTGGGGCTCCGCAGTCTCAATGCATAGATGAGACAATGGTGCAAAGAAGAGGGTTTTGGATTTGTTAGGAACTAGGGAAGGGAGGAGCTTTTCTGAAGGGATGGGCTCCAACTTAACTCGGATGGATCAAAGCTGCTGGCATTAACCTTTAACAAGGAGATAAAGCAACTTTTAAACTAGATAACAGGGGAAAGCCGACAGTCCCAGGAGCGCATGGTTTGGAAGGATGTATCCTTGAAGGATACTAGCAAAAGAGGAAAGTTAGGGCATCCCAACAGAGAGGTTCCAATAAAGATAAAAGTAACCCAGATGCCCTTAAGTACAGATCTGAAAGATTCCAAATTACCCCTTTCAACTGATAACCAGATTAATATGAATGAAATACAACCTCTAAAATGCCTGTATGCAAGTGTTAGAAGTCTAAAACATAAAATGGGAGAGTTAGAATATATAGCACTAAATGAAAGGTTAGATATGATTGGTATCTCAGAGACCTGGTGGAAGGAGGGCAACCAGTGGGACATTGTGATACCTGGGTACAAAATATATTACAGTGATAGAGTAGATCAGATTGGTGGAGGAGTTGTGCTCTTTTTTAGAGAGGGTATTGAGTCACACAGGTTTTTCAGGAAACAAAATACACTGTAGAATCTCTATGGATAGAAATTCCATGTAAAAAGAGGAAGTCAATGGCCGTGGGGCTGTACTACTGACTGCCTGGCCAAAATGGATGATGAAATGCGCAAAGACAGCAGGGAAGCTAACAAAAGTTACAACACAGCAATAATGGGTGATTTCAATTACCCTGATATTGACTGGGTCACTAAAGCACTAAAGCACCACCTTTTTCTCCTGCACTATGCCCAGGCCAACAACACATCCCTACCCGATACAACCTTACAACCCAATTTACACCCCTGTACATAGCTGCAAGAACAACCATATAACCATAGCCACGCAGTGACTTCCTGCCCACACTGTATATAGCCTGTATATAGCCTGTATTTACCTCCCCATGGTTATTAACCCAAGTTGTATTTCCAGTTCAATGTAAGTGTGAAGCAGGCCCTTCCTGCTCTGCACAATATGTTATCTGTAAACCGCACTGATTTTAAAAAGCGCGGTATGTAGGCCTGGCAATCTACTTCCGGTGACACTGCCAAGAAAACCCAGGAGCTTCTGGGTCGCCAGGAGTCAGGACTGACTCGAAGGCACACATTGCATTGTATTTGCATGTAAAAGTATTAAATAAATAAATAAATAAAATGTCAGAGCAGGACATGCTAGAGTGATACACTTTCTAGATGAAATAAATGACTGCTTCATGAACCGACAAGAGGGGAAGCTATTTTGGACCTAGTCCTTAGTGAAACACAGGATCTGGTGCAAGAGATAAGGGTTTTGGGGCCACTTGGCAATAGTGATCATAGCATGATCACTTTTGATTTAATAAATGGAAGGACAGCAAGGAAATCCACAGTACTACCTTTTAACTTTCAATGGGGAGACTATGATAAAATGAGGAAAACAGTTAAGAAAAAACTAAAAGGAGCAGCTGCAAAGGTTAAAGATTTACATCAAGCATGGGTATTGTTTAAAAGTTCTATCTTGGAAGCCCAGACCAGATGTATTCCATGCTTTAAGAAAAGTGGAAGAAAGGCCAGCAGTGATGGTTCTTTCAAAGGCAGGATCCTAATTCAGGAAAATGAAGAGGCCTGTTTAGTAAAGTGCACTGAGCAGTTAGCATGGGTGCATTAACTGTTATCGTCTTGGCATGACAGTTAGCATGCAACAATTTGCATGCTAACTGCATGCCATGTTATGGGGCTGGAAATGGAATAGGTTATGGGTGGAGAAAAGTGCACAGTATTTTGGTGTGCTCTATTATAATTCCCGATAACAATTTATACAAGTTATCTGTACATAGGTCCAGCTGTTCCATGTAAACGTTACTATTTGTTCAATGTAAACTGTTTTGCCTTGCAGAAAAATGGTATATAAAACCAGTTAAATAATAATAAATAAATAATACATAATAACATGGGTGCACTTATGTGGCTGATCAAACTCCTGACTCTCCCACCCCTGATCAGGCTACAGATACCTCCTACAATCCCCCTCCAACCTCACTGAGGGTTTCCCTGATGGATTAGTTGGGAGCAAGAATTATACCTGGATGTTCCTGCCCAGTCACCGGCCTAGGTGCACAATGGCAGCTCTGACCACTAGTAGTAAACTTGCGGTACAACTGCTAGGGGTCAAGCTGCCAAATAAGGAATCAATTTTATACTTACAGTATTGCTTTGGTTTCTTTGAAAACAAGAATTATGTTTAAAATCATTTGTCTGGTATGCAAGTATTTTCATTATGGTTGGACAAAATGTTTTAATACCTTTAGCTAGTATGATACTTGACAGGATTTGAGATCTCAAAATGATTTGCTAGCATTTTCAGCTTTGTCAGATTGCCATCTTTTTATCTGGAAGAAAACTTCTTTCAGTTATGTATCTTTTAGGAAACATTTTAAGACATGGCTGTTTCTCAGGTTTATTGCTTAAATATGAGGCAAATGTGTTGCTATGTTTTAAGTTATTTGCATATTGGCATATTTGTTTTCTCTTATAAATACTGTTTTATTTGAGTACTTCACTTTCATGTTTTGCAGTATGAATGGTTAAGTGAGTTCTATTTTAAATAAATCTTAAGAATAAACATAAAAGGAAGCGACTATGGTTTTCTAAAGAAATAGCTGAGAAGGTTAGGAAAAAGGTTATGTTAATAAATTACAAGGGATTGAAGAAAGAGGAAGACAGGCAGCAATATCTGGAAAAGGATAGAGAATTTAGGAAAGCAGACAAGAGGGAAGATTTTAATGGCATTAAAAATAACCAATAGATAAAAGGGGGGGGGAGACTTTCTTATATTTGTTTATTTATTTATAGCTTTTATATATTGCGCTATTTAAAATCAGTGTGGTTTACATACAACAGATTTGTGCATAGCAGAAGCCTGCTGTGCACTTACAGTAAACGGGAAGGTACAACTTGGGTTTCAACTGGGGAAACTATCTACATCATATACATTTATCTACAAATAATAACTTGGGATGATTGTGCTGTGGTTTATTTGTTAGTGACAGAAAGAAAGGCAAAAGTGACACTGTGAGACAAAGGGGCATATTTACTAAAGGTTAGCATGCGTTAAGTACAGTTAACACGCGTTAAGTGCTTCTACAGCCCATTCATTTCTATAGGCCATTGCAGCACGTAATGCAAGTTAACTTTACTTAACATGAGTTAGTCTTTAGCAAACATATCCTTAAGAGGTGAAAAGAAGGAACATGAGATACTGATGAGGAAAAAGTAGAATTACTTAACACATATTCCCATTCGTTGCTCTTTCAGAAATGACTAGTGTGGGATCACATAAAACTGACACAAACAGGAATGAAAGAGAGGTAGACCTCAAATGATATTCAGAAGACCGTGTTTGTGAGAGCTAAGTAAACTAAAATTAGACAAAACAATAGAACCAGAAGGAATACATCCAAGGGTCTTAATGGAAGTAAGGGATATAGCTGTCCTGTTGTGTGACCTTTTCAATGTGCCATTAGAATTTGGAGTTGCTCTGAAAAACTGGAGATGGGAAGACATGGTTCTTTTTCACAAAAGTGAAAGCAAGGAAGAGGCTGGGAACTAAAGGTTGGTTAGTCTAGCCACTTTGATGAGTAAATGAATAGTATCACTGCTAAAAAAAAAACAGTATCATGCGGTTTCTGGACTCCAGTGGTTTACAAGATCTGAGGCAGCATGTTTTTACCAGAGGTACTGTAGTTCTTGTTAGATAAATCTGATCAATTTCTCTGACTGGTTAACCAGAGAGTTGGATCCTGGGAGAACACTAGAGGTAGTCTACCTGGATTTCAGAAAAGCCTTTGGCACATATACAGTAGGTGACATATAAATAAATTGCGTGTGCTTGGTATGGGTCCTAATGTAATCAACTGGTTTAGGAACTAGTGAGTGGGGGGCAATAAGGATAGTGACAAATAGGAGTCATGACAAAGATGGGGACATTACCAAGGTATCCTGCAGGTATCAATACTTGCTATAATAATTTTCAAAATTTTCAAATTGTATGTGATATTGAGATCTTGGGAATGATACCAAAATCTACAACAGGGTAGACATTCTGGAAGATGTGGAAAACATGAGAAGGGATGAAGTGAAGCTTGAGAAATGGTCTATTATTGGACAGCTAACATTTAATGCTAAAAAGTGTCATGCATTTGGACTCCAAAACCCAAGAGATTGTATGGTATAGGAGGTGATGTTATTCTGTGCACAAAACAAGAGCTGGATCTTGAGGTGATTAAATCTGATGGTCTTAAGTTGGACAAACAGAAAAATAAAGTGATGGCAAAAGACAGAAAGATGCTTGGATATCTAGAGAGAACAATGACCAGTAATAGTGTCTCTGTATAAGCCTCTAGTGAGATGTCATTTGGAGTATTGTATACAGTTCTGGAGACTGCAGCTTTAAAAGGATATAAACAAGATGGGATCGGCCCAAAGGTCTTCATCATAAAACATATGGGAACAAAGATCTAAATATGAACACCCTGAAGGAATAGTGGAGTGGGGAGATATGATAGAGAGATTTAAGTACCTTCAAGACCAGTCTCTATCAAAAGAAAAGAGGCTCTGAAATGAGGCTTAACAGAGTACAGTTAAAAGAAGTAGAATCAAGAGTAATCTAATGAATTCTTTCTTTATATAAAGGGTGGTGGATACATGGGACAGCCTCTCAGTGGAGCCGAGGACAGTATCTGAATTCAAGAAAGCATGTAACAAGCACAGAGGATCTCTGAAGGAGAGGAAGGGATTGTAAAGCTGGGCAGTTGTTGTGGATGGCAGACCCAATAGGGGCCGTACGGTATTTATCTCCTGTCAGTCTATATCCCTCAGTTTCTTTGTTTTGCCTTAAAAAGCACCAGTAGAAACTCAGGTTCAAATTAGTGAGGATGAGTGTAATAATCAAACCAAAACTACTCATACAGTTTTGATGTGATTATTGAGGCAAATCTGTTAGCTAAAAAGTAGCCATGAGATTTGCAGGACCATACGTGGTTTGTCTTCCTCAGTATATTCAGAAAGATGTGCTGCTTAAAACGAACCCTAGAAACATATTATTAACCAAATCAATTAAATATTTCACAAAACTTTACCTTCTCTCATCTAATCATATAGCAATAAACTAGATGGAACTGTGCTAAAAAACTGTAAACAACAGGGAGAGCAAAATTACTAAAATTACTTCCCTTATATGTGGGTCCAAGTACAAAGATTTTATGTTTTAACAGCTCTAAACCTTTACCAAAATCATTACTACTTGCTTTAATACAACTACATTTGAAGGTTGATCCCATTCTTAAAATTTTAAAGACTTCGATTGATACAGATTTGTCATTTGAAGCTTATAGTTAGCTCAAATGTTTCAAACATTTTCTGTAAGTTACGTCAATTACGCAGAATAAGAAGGTATTTTTCTAGAGAACATTTTCAACTTGCGGTTCAAAGTTCTGTTTTGTCATACTTAGATTATGAAAACCTGTTATTCCTAAATTGTTCTCAACACCAAATTAGGTGATTGCAACTGTGTCCAAACACAGCGGCACACCTTATTTTTGGCGTTTCCTGGTATATTGCAGCAACCCTTCTAATCTGTAAATTACATTGGCTTAAAGTCCCCAATCGGATTCATTTTCATTTTTTGTTCTTCTATATAGATTTTTCAATGATTTTGTTCCAGAATATTTCTCATCACTGTTATTTTCATTTATAACATGCAAATCCAAACATTTACAATCTGCCAGTACTTTGCCGTATCTGCCATATAGAGGTATTCGTTTGAACGCATGCTTAATGCACACCATTCGCTACATGGCTGCGCAGTACTGGTCTGAACTGCCTAGGCAATTAAAAAATAGCTTCTCTCTTTTTCAGTTTCGAAAAGAACTGAAAACTTGTCTGTTTAAATCAAATTAGTTGGAAATTTTATATACTTATTTGTATCCTTTTTCTATGTATATTTTTCTTACTGTAAAATGGCAGAACCACTGTTTTGATTGGGACAGTTTCGGTATACAAATCTGTATTAGATTAGATTAGATTAGAAGTATGCACATGGTATTTTGCTGCACTTTCACCTATTGCGGGGGGAGGGGGTTTGGGGGGCAGGGGGAGACTTTCCTACAGGAGCTCTCCAGATCAACCAGCAGTAAGGATTTAAGGGTTTGTTTTATTATATTAAATTGTTAGCTCTCTGACTGGGAGCTCTTAAAAGGGTTTTTTGTACATTTTTAAAGCAAGGTTACTTTCTTTTGGTGCTTTAGTGGGACTTTCCTTGAGCACAGTAGGTGGTTGAACTCCAGTAACCTCCTCAGCTTTGGGAACTGCTAACACCTAATCAGGAGTTAGTGGGCCAGATTACCTGAGAGCAGCTGAGGGCCTGCATAAAAGGCTCCAGTGCCCTGCCCTGTTCAGGCTTTCCTACAGGAGCTCTCCAGATCAACCAACAGTAAGGATTTAAGGGTTTGTTTTATTATATTAAATTGTTAGCTCTCTGACTGGGAGCTCTTAAAAGGTTTTTTTTGTACATTTTTAAAGCAAGGATACTTTCTTTTGGTGCTTTAGTGGGACTTTCCTTGAGCACAGTAGGTGGTTGAACTCCAGTAACCTCCTCAGCTTTGGGAACTGCTAACACCTAATCAGGTGTTAGTTCCCTCCCTACCCACCCCGACTCCCACCCACCCCTAGCGAGTAGTCTTGCTTTATAAGGCACCTCCCCATTTGACAAAGCACAAAGAATTGGACCAGCACATTTTGAATATAATTAAGGAGATTTAACTGCTTTTTCTCTGAAAGGACAGCTGGGAAACCAGCTGGTACTTGGTAGATCTCTCTCTTTTCCTTTAACAGATACCTAAGCTCCACGAACAGAACAATGACTGGGAAAAATCGTATCGCTAAAGCTGTTGCCCCCGTTACAGCTTCTGCCTCGGTCCAGACAGACGTCCTAATGCCAGTTGAAGGACCGGTTCCATGTGCAGGGTGCCTGCATGCTGAAGTTCTGAGGAAACAAGTGAAGGAACTCAGAGAGGAGGTGGCGAGGCTGAGGAGCATTCAAGACAGTGAGAAGTACATTGATGAGATGCTTCTTGCAGCAACCAAGCTCTCCAGCAGAGAAGAAGATGGGTGCCAACAGAATGTCAATGGTTGGACACATGTCACCAGGGCCTGCAAAATCATCGATCCAACTTCTCCAGCCCTTGAATTGAAGAACCATTATGCAGCCCTGGAAGTGGAGGAGGTGAAAGCATCCCTGGAAAGGGAAGAACCAGAGCTCAAGTACCCCAAAGTTGCAGAATCAGTGACCACAAGGAAACGAAGGGTAGTGGTGGTTCGAGACTCTCTTCTGAGGGATACTGAGGCATCCATCTGCCGACCAGACTTGATGTCCAGAGAGGTATGCTGTCTGCCTGGTGCCAAAATCCAAGATGTTACGGAGACTTTGCCGAGACTCATCAAGCCCACTGACTATTACCCAATGTTGCTAATCCATGTTGGAACAAATGATACTGCCAGGTATACCTCGGAACGTATCAAAAATGACTTCATGGCTCTGGGACAGAGGGTGAAGCAGTTAGGTGCACAGGTGGTGTTCTCTTCAATCCTCCCTGTTGAGGGTAAAGGCTGAGGCAGAGAGGCTCGCATCCTGGAGATGAATGCATGGCTGCGTGGATGGTGTCATCGAGAGCGTTTTGGTTTTCTAGACCATGGGATGCTGTTCCAAGGGTTGCAGAGCAGAGATGGCATCCATCTGTCCAAGAAAGGTCAACGCGTCTTCAGTAGTAGACTGGCTAATCTACTGAAGAGGGCTTTAAACTAGATTCGTTGGGGATGGGTGAAGAAAGCCCCCAGGTAAGTGAAAGCCCCCAGGTAGGTGATACATTAAATAACTTTATGAAAATGGGTAACAGGGGTAACATATGGAAAGCAGTGTGTATAAATGCCCGTATCATGGGAAATAAGATCCCTGATGTTGAAGCTTTGGTGGGAGTGGCTGACTTGGATTTAGTGGCAGTTACAGAAACATGGTTCACAGAAAACCATGATTGGGATGTAACTATACCTGGCTATACTTTATTCAGAAAGGACAGGGTAGGAAGTAGGGGAGGAGGAGTAGCACTATATCTAAAAACTACTATTAAAGCTTTGGAATTACAGAGCTTAAAAGGGAGAGGGGAGGCATTGTGGGTTAAACTAGAAAGAGGGAAAGAGAAATCTATTTACATTGGTGTGATATACAGACCTCCCTCACAAGAGGAAGAGGTGGACAGAGAGTTAATTGAAGACATGCACAGCATTGCTAGGAAAGGGGAAGTGCTACTGATAGGAGATTTCAATATGCCAGATGTTGATTGGCACATTCCTGCTGCAGTATCATCTAGAAGTAAGGAGATCCTGGATTCTCTACAGGGAGAACTATTCAGGCAATTGGTAACAGACCCCACACATGAAGGGGCCATACTGGACTTGGTGCTTACCAATGGTGAAAGTGTTTCTGATGTTGTAGTGGGAGATCATTTTGCATCCAGTGATCACCAGAAGGTGTGGTTCAGTATTAGGACTAGGGCTGTTAGAATCCATTCAAAGGCGAGGATCTTAGACTTTAGGAAGACTAACTTTGCGAAGATGGGCCAATACCTCAGGGAGTCGTTAGTTGGATGGGAACAGCTGAGGGATGTAGAAAAACAGTGGGAAAAACTGAAAGGGAATATTTTAAGGGCAACCAACCTTTTTGTTAAAATGGTAAATAAAGGTAAAAGGAAAAGGAGACCGTTATGGTTTTCGAAAGAAGTAGCTGAAAAAGTGAAGAAAAAGAGGGAGGCCTTCATGAAATACAAGAGATCACAGAGAGAGGAAGACAGGCATCTGTATTTGGAAAAACGTAGAGAAGCTAGCAAAGTAGTCAAGAAGGCAAAGATTCAAAAGGAGGAGGAAATAGCCAATGCAATAAAATGGGGGGATAAGACATTTTTCAGATATATTAGTGAGAAGAGGAAGGGCAAAAGTGGTATTGTCAGACTCAAGGATGCAGGGGAGGAATATGTAGAAGCTGATAAGGATAAAGCGGAATTGCTTACAAATATTTTTGTTCTGTGTTCACAGATGAAGAACCAGGAGCAGGACCTCAGAAAACACCCACAAATAGGAACAGAAGCAAAGGACATCTTGAACAATTTTCAAAAGACTGTTAGTGAGAAACTATCTCAACTTAAAGTAGACAAAGCGATAGGACCGGATGGGATACACCCGAGAATACTGAGGGAACTTGGGGACGTTCTAGCAGCTCCACTGACTGACCTTTTCAATGCCTTGTTGGAGTCGGGAGTGGTGCCAAAGGACTGGAGAGAGGCTCATGTGGTGCCTTTACACAAAAGCGGAAGTAAGGATGTGGTTGAAAACTACAGGCCGGTTAGTTTAACTTCGGTGGTGAGTAAATTATTGGAAACGCTGCTGAAAGAGAAAATAGTGAGGTTTCTGGAGTCCAGCGGATTACAGGATCCGAGGCAGCATGGATTCACTAGAGGCAGGTCTTGTCAGACAAATCTGATTGATTTCTTTGACTGGGTGACCAGGGATTTGGACCGAGGGAGAGCCCTAGATGTGATGTATTTAGATTTCAGTAAAGCCTTTGACACCGTTCCTCATAAGCGACTTATAAACAAACTGAGCCCCCTAGGGATGGACCCTAAAGTTACTACTTGGGTTAGAAATTGGTTGAGTGGGAGGTGGCAAAGGGTACAGGTAAAAGGAGCTCACTCTGAGAAGGAAGTTGCCAGTGATGTGCCCCAGGGATCTGTCCTTGGTCCGATAGAGAGGTAGAAAGTGGACAGCAAAATAAATGGAAGAAAACTAAAAGGAAAATATCAATGTCAGATATGGATGTAGGGGAGGAAGTGAAGAAGACAGGTGGAGAGAGAAAAATGATGAATGGACAGGAGACCATGGAAAAAGAGTAGAGAGAACAGACAGGAAAGCAAATCCAAGAGACTGAGACCATCACTATTAGAAAATAAAATGATCAGACAATAGAGGTAGAAAATAATTGAATTGCTAATTAGTTATTGGAATATGTCTGTTTTTGAAATTTACATCAGCTGTCTTTATATGTTGCACCAGGGGAAATACATCTTTGTTTCCAATTCTCAGGAATTGCTTTGCATGCAGAATATGGCTCCTGGGGTTTCGGTTTCATTTTAGTTTACGTATCTATTTTTATTTTTAGATTATGTATTCTATACTTGATAAGGGTCTGTCTCTGCTCTGCATGTATGAAAAGACCAGTTGGTAGTGAATGAGAAGCAAATGTTTCAGATCATCTCCACTTTCAGCAAGTAATGTGTATCATCAGCATAGCAAAGGTTGTTGATGAGTCTTCCACCAATCTTCATACCTCTGTTGTCTTCATTCAATCTTGCTTCTCCGATGATTTGTTCTGCATATAAATTAAACAGTAAGGGGGAAAGTATGCAGCCTTGTTGTACACCTTTACTTATTTTAAACCATTCTGTTTCTCCTTGTTCCGTTCGAACTGTTGCTTCTTGATCAATGTACAAATTGTGGAAGAGAACGATCAGGTGTTCTGGTATACCCATGCTTCTTAATGTGGCCTAGAGTTTCTCATGGTTTGCACTAGTCGATAAAGCACAAATAGATATCCTTTTGGTATTCTTTAGTCTTTTCAAGGATCCATCTCACATCTGCGAGGATGTCTCTCGTTCCTCGCCCTTTTCTGAACCCTGCTTGCACTTCAGGCAATTTTTGTTCCAGATGTGGTTGTAGGCTTTGTTGAATAATCTTCAGTAGTATCTTGCTGGCATGTGGGAGCAGAGCGATTGTGCGATCATTTCCACAGTCAGTTGGATCACCTTTCTTTAGTATTGGTATAAACACAGATCTTTTCCAGTCAGTTGGCCATGATGTCGTCTTCCAAATTTCTTGGCAGTGCCTTGTAAGTATGGTAACAGCTGCATCAGATTGCTGTAATACTTCTATGGGAATGCCATCAATGCCCGGTGTTTTGTTCTTTGATAAGGCTTTCAATGCTGCTTCAACTTCTTCTTTCATCACCAATGGTTCCAGATCATAAGGTGCAGGTTGAAATGGCTGTTGATCCACTTGGTCTTTATCATATAAAAACTCTGTATATTCTTTCCACCTTTTTTTGATCTTCTCAACATCATTCAACATCGAATCTTGAGCATCTTGTAACATTCCAATTCGAGGCTGGAATTTTTTCTTTAACTCTCGTAGCTTTAGGAAAGCTGATTTTGTTCTTCCTCTAATAGTTTCTGCTTCTAATTCCTTGTTGGTGTCATTGTACTACTTTTCCTTGTCCTGTCTTGCTGCACATTGAAAATCTCTGTTGAGTTCTGTGATTGTCTTTCTTTCTCCTCTGGCTTTAGCTTCTCTGTATTTCTGGGCAATTTTCAGAGTTTCTCTGTCATCCATTTTGGCCATTTTTGCTTTTTCAACTTTTGTAGAGACGTCTCGCTTTCTTCCAACACATCTTCTTGATGTCATTCCATAACTCTTCTGGAGCTCTGTCAGTTGTATCTAAAGAAGCAAATCAATTTTGCAAGTTGTCTTTAAATTCCAGTGGTATATTCTCAAGGTCATATTTTGCTACATTCATGAGTGTCTTGTTCTTTTTCAACTTTAGCTTCAATTTACATATAGTAGTTGGTGATCTTAGAAATCTATAAATTAATGAATGGATTGGAATGGGTTAACGTAGATTGGTTGTTTACACCATCAAAAAGTAGAAAGACTAGAGGACATGGAATGAAGCTACAATGTAACCCATTTAAGACTAGTAAGAGAAAATATTTTTTCACTCAACGCGTAATCAAACTCTGGAATTCATTATTAGAGGATGTAGTAAAAGCTGTTAGTGTAGTTGAGTTTAAAAAAGTTCCTAGAGGAAAGGTCAGTATACAATTATTAAAGTGGACCCAGGAAATCCACTGCTTATCCCAGGAAGAGCATTGTGGAAGCTGTGTACGTTGCGTACCTTCCACGTACTTGTGACCTGAATTGGCCACCATTGTAAACAGGATACTGGACTTGATGGGCCTTGGTATGACCCAGTATGGCATTTCTTATTTTCGTATGACATGGAGGAGCAACATAGGATAATAGTGAGTAGACTTGATGAGTATCCGCAAACTCTCCATAACATCTTGGATTTTGGCACTAGGCAGACAGCACACCTCTCTGAACATCAAGTCTGGTCAGCAGACGGGTGCCCCAGTACACCTCAGAAGAGAGTCACCAACCACCACTACCCTTTGCTTTGTTGTGGTCACCAATTCCACAACTTTGAGTACCTGAGCTCAGGTTCTTCCCTTTCTTTGGAAGCTTTCACCTCCTCCACTTCCAAGGCTGCATACTGGTTCTTCAGTTCAAGGTTGGAGGAGTTGGATTGTTAATTCCATAGTCTCTAGTGACTCTTGTCCAACTGTCTTCATTCTGTAGCATACCATCTTCACCTCTGTTGGAGAGCTTGGATGCTTCAAGAAGCATCTCGTCAATGTACTTTTCACTGTCTCACATGATTCTCAACCTCACCATCTCTGAGCTCTTCCACTTGTTCCATGAGGGCTTCAGCTTGCAGGCATCTTGCACATGGAACCAGTCATTACCATCACTAACAAGAGTAAAAGAGATAATCTAATACAAATTAACTCACAACTTATCTTCACCATATCTACAATACATCTTACACAAAACTCCAAAGAACAGAACCAGAAGACCATGTAAACAAAACTTGTATACCATACCACTCAAAAAATCCAAGAGCATCCAAGCTACTTGTTCGCATGCTTTCTTGCTCTATGCACCAGGGTTCTGCATTGCACTACCAGAGAAGATAAGAACCACCTCAAACCTTGTATCATTCCATAAGGAATTAAAGATGCTTGGCCCAGTATTGCAAGAGATGCAGAAGGAGTCGCTAACCAGCTAAAGAAACCCACACAGAATAGAGCACAAATCGCAAGTTAGCCATCGGACATGCAGGCACAGATGGAAAATGGCTAGATATGGAAGATCCTCCGCCACCGGCCAAATCCGGATATGCAGATAGGAATCAGCACCTTTGGTAACACATTGTCGATTGAAAAATCATTCATTAGATGATTTTCTGTGTTTTGTTCTTTTGCAAATAAGGGGTGGTGAGGGTGGTAATTTTCAACAGCTATTATGCCGTATAGAACAACAATTTATTTTTCATTGGAAGAGTGTAGAACCACAAGGGTTAAATTCCCAAGTTGAGTGGCATTGGTTTTACTGATCTGTGATTAGATGAGTATTGGGTATAACAGCGCATGTGTTGGCATTTTTTCAGTGAAGTTGTTTCGTCAAACAGAATTGCACATTACAGGAAAGTGGTGGCTTACCAAAGGTTGGTTTCTCCTTGTTTTAAGATTGTTCTTAGGGTGTGTGGAAAGATTGTAGTTAGATGTATGTTTGTAAATTTGGTTTGTGTTTTTAGTTTTGGGTACATAGTGAAGAAGTCCCTGAAGAAGGCAGTTACCAGCGAAACTGTTACTTACATGGTGTTTCCCGAGGCTTGGACATGGTTGAAAATGGAGAAGTTTGAAGTTCAGTCTAAGTGGTGCAATAGCGCTCATTAGATTGGAGTCTGATCACACGTGAAGCATGTTTTCACAGTCTTGTAAGTAAAAGTTTTGAGACTCTATAGGTATTGTTATAGAATCATTTTTGATGTGAGACGTAGAGTCTTTTGAATAGGGTTTATTTATTTATTTATTTTTAGAAGGGGGTCTGTGAAACAGCATGATATAATTGTTGATGAGACTTATCGGAAGGGCAGAGATCCTGTGATCAACAAGTGTGTTCGTATGAGTGGGAGCATTAGTCTGATGTCTCCAATATTCAACAGATTGGGCCATGGCAACTAGAAAAACAGTTTTTTGCTTATATCTTGCCTCGAGAAACAGCTTTGCCTTGCTTAACAGTTTGGCTATGGGGAGGTGAGGTAGGAAAACAGTTAACAGGGAGCAGAGGATATTTGCGTTCTGTACTAGTTGAAAGACAGAGAGATGTATGCATGATTGTTGTGTAATTTGATGAAGTGAATGGATACAGAGGATTATGAATTAACAAGTATTTGAGATTATGAAGTGTACATACAATATAGTACAACGATATAGTATAAGAAATGTTTGTTAATATCAATTTATGAATAGATAAACAGCTGTTTATTATGATACATTGCATTGGGGACTTGGTTAACATCATATGCAATAGTGAGTATATTTAACATATTTGATATAAGGGTTTTTAAGGATTTAATAGTTTTATATGATGGGATATATATAAATAATCATTGAAAATATATGTGTAATTTAAAAAATGTGTATTTTAATACAATAAAGTAAAATGGACACACATTAGTAAGAATATTATATTTTGGAATGTGTATTTACATATGGTGAATGTATTAGTGTCTTTTTAAGTTGGATTATGTAATTATGTAGGGAGGAGTGGCCTAGTGGTTGGGGCAAGGTACTACAGGCCGGAAGGTCAGTGGTTCAAATCCCACTAGAGGACAGCAACCTTGGGCCGGAAGGACTGGGGTTTCTAGTCCCACAGGTGCTCCTTGTGGTCTTGGGCAAGCCACTTAACCCTCCATTGCCCATGTTCCCTGTAAGTATTAGTGTATGTGTGTGTCATATCCCCTCGTGTTAAATGTATCCCCCAACCGCTTTGACCCAGTGAAAAGCAGGATATAAATGCAGCTTAAATAAATAAATTGATTTTGCATTGTGTGATTTTGGTATGTGTATTGTTTGCAAATTAGTGGTGTAATTACAATATTGATAAGAATCAAGTACCAACATTTGATATATCCACACAAGACAGAGGTATATAACAAATGCATGGATAAAAAGTGCAGGGCACAGAGGGAAGCCCATAATTGTGCAGTGATGAAAAGGTCAATATCATGTCATACCTAAATAGTGATGTGATAACCATGTACTATAGAAAATCTGCCACCAAAGGAACGTCAGATGTACCAGCAGCCACCACCATAAAGCCCATAATCAGTTCTGATATCAAATGCACAAATGCGTACTATATGCGCAGGAGCCCCCTCTGGCTGGGTAGATACACAGCAGCAACATTGCAGCAAGGACAGCAGGCAAATTTAGCCATGCAGAGGCCAAGGACCTAGCCAGAATGGTCCTCAAATGGGAGGGGGTGATGTACCCCAGGGGCCACCACCATTTGGAGGGGGATCCAGCTTCACCTGCAGAGGTGAGTAGCCAATGGGAGGTCAAGCTCCAGGGAGGAGCAAGGGGGGATGGACAGATCAGAAATGAGCACCTGGCACAGGCCCTGCTGTGAGAGTGCACATACAATACAAACAGTAGGTATGCCCCATGGCAGTTGCTGTAGTCAGCAGCATGTATTAGGTCACAGACCCTGCCAGGTTACTAGGGTTGCCAACTGGCCGGTTTTCAGCCGGCCTGGCCGGTTTTTCCATGGCCAGGCCGGCTGCCGGCACAGATGTTAAACCGGCCCTTGAAAAGCCGTTTTTTTGCTCTGGCCGCAAGATCAGGAGCGGCCAGAGCAAAAGACCGGCTTTTCTTCCGACCCGCAGTTAAAAAAAAACCCCACCCAGGGCCGGCCCACACACCGGAGGGCTTCAGAGGGAGCCGGGGAAGCCCGCGCGAGGCCCTGGCTCCCTCTGTACAGTCACCAGTGTAAAGATCCTTTTCCTTCACGCTGGCGGCTGTTTCTGTGAAGCCGCGATTGGTGGGAAAGGTTAAAGGCAATGCCCTTTAACCTTTCCCAGCATTCGCGGCTTCGCAGAAACAGCCACCAGCGTGAAGGAAAAGGATCTTCACGCTGGCGACTGTACAGAGGGAGTCGGGGCCTCGCACAGGCTTCCCCGGCTCCCTCTAAAGCCCCTCAGACAGCCGCGGTGCTGGTCGGGGGGAGGGAGGCCAAGGACTGCATAGACTGTGATGGGGGGGGGCTAGGACTACAAATGGGCTGTGATGGGGGGGGACCTGGACTGTAAAAAGGCTATTGGGGGGGGGGGAATTGGACTGGAAATAGGTTGCGATGGGGGGGGACCTGGACTGGAAAAGGGCTATGTGGGGGGGACTTGGACTGGAAATGGGTTGTGATGGGGGGGGGGACCTGGACTGTAAACGGGTTATGGGGGGGGACTTGGACTGGAAATAGGCTGTGATGGGGGGGGGGACTAGGACTGGAAATGGGTTGTAATGGGGGGGACCTGGACCAGAAAAGGGCTGGGGGGGGTCTTGGACTGGAAATAGGCTGTAATTAGGGGGGCTAGGACTGCAAATGGGCTGTGATGGTGGGGGGGGGAACTCGGACTGCAAATGGGCTGTGATGGTGGGGGGGCCTAGGACTGGAAATAGGTTGTGATGGGGGACTTGGACTGGACATGGGCTGTGATGGGGGGGGGACCTGGACTGGAAAAGGGCTATGGGGGGAGACTTGGACTGGAAATGAGTTGTGATGGGGGGGGGGCCTGGACTGGAAAATGGCTAGGGGGGGGACTTGGACTGGAAATGGGCTGTGATGGGGGGGGACCCGGACTGTAAAAGGGCTATGGGGGGGACCTGGACTGTAAAAGGACTATGGGGGGGGACATGGACTGGAAATGGGTTGTGATGGGGGTGGAGGGGACCTGGACTGGAAAAGGGCTATGGGGAGGGGGGGGGGGGGGACATGGACTTGAAAAGGGCTATGGTGGAGGGAGGGGGAACTTGGAATGGAAATAGGCTGTGATTAGGGGGGCTAGGACTGCAAATGGGCTGTGATGGTGGGGGGGGGGCTAGGACTGCAAATGGGATGTGATGGTGGGGGGGCCTAGGACTGGAAATAGGCTGTGATGGGGGACTTGGACTGGAAATGGGCTGTGATTGGGGGGGGCTAGGACTGGAAATGGGATGTGATGGGGGGGGCCTAGGACTGGAAATAGGCTGTGATGGGGGACTTGGACTGGAAATGGGCTGTGATTGGTGGGGGCTAGGACTGGAAATGACCTGTGATGTGAGGGCTAGCACTGGAAATGGGCTGATGAAGAGCCAGAATAGGACTGGAAATGGGCTGATGTGGGGCATGGGAGAATGGGACTAGAAAGGAGTGGATGCTGGGTGGGTCTAGAACTATAAGGGAACTGATTTGGGGGGAGGACTAGAATGGATGGGGAATGAGAATAGAAAGGGGAAAAATATTTTGTGTGGAAGAAAAGTCTATGATGGGCTGGGTATTGGGAGAGTAAGAGGGACTTGAAAATGGAAGGGTGAAATTTAAACGGATGATAAAGGATAAGGAAAGAATTGGGGGAAAGAGCAAAAGGGAAACAAGCAGAAATAGAGAGAGAGAATGGAAAACATCTAAAAGAGAAGAAAGGACAAATAGATAGCTCGCAGAAGACACGAAGAAACCAGAAGAAAGTGACTGGAGCAATTGCAACTGAAAAATAAAACGCCCAAACAGAAGGTAGAAAAATACTTTTTATTTTGAATTTATTAGCTGGAATATGTCTAGTCTGGGAAGTGTGTATTGCTAACATCTTTGCGTTTTTGTTTAGTGCAAGAGGAAATTACTTTATAGTTTTATTTCTCCAGTGTTGTACATTTCATGTTTGGATTTTGGGGTTCCTAGTTTTATTATTATCTGACCAAGGAAGTTAGCCTACACGTATCCTCGGTAATTTTTGTGGGTGGGGCTGGGGGCGGGGCATGGGTGGGACTAGGAGCGGAGAATGGGTGGAGCATGGCGAGCCACAGGTGTCGGGTTTTTCTCGGTGAAAAAGTTGGCAACCCTACAGGTTACACAGTTCAAAATGCACTTCCCTGCCATCCCAGAATGCCTGAGGGCCCCATCCTAGAACCGTATGCAGCTGCAGATAGTGCACAAGAGGATGCAAGAGCTCCTGCTGTTAAAGGATGTTTTGCAAATATATGGGTCACAGGTTCAAGACCACCTAGGGGAATTGTTCTGTAAAAGCAGAACCACAAATGGGGGAATCAAACTTGCACAAAATGTATTACCATTTCCCTGCTCCTTGTGTTGGACATGCTTGTTGTGGGGGCAGTTGTAGGTGTGTCATCACTGTTATTGTACATATTGTTCTGTAGCCTGATGCAACTGACCAGATGCAATGAGCACATAATTCCTCTGTCTATGAACATGGACAGAATATAGATGTAAACAGCAGGGAAATCATGTTGCAAATGTTGGTTGCCTATACAGTTGTAGAATATGCCCCCTCTGCCTGCCTAAGACTGAGAGCAAAATCACCTGCACCTGGCCTTTCCCCAGTATGGTGTCACCTAAGTCCATGTTCCCCACATATCACCACATATTCCGGAGCTAAAACATGATGTACAGCATGACAAGGTGGCTTTATGCAACAATTACACAAATGCAACCCAACAAACATCACAACACACAAACCAGAGCCTCATGCTCCAAGACTGGTGCCACAGGATCAATGACAGATGGTGAGAGTGGGGTCAAAAGATGGAGGTACAGAACAGGTGGAGATGAGATAGGGAGAATAAGGGGGTTAGGAAGAGTGGAAGAGAGGGGAGGCAGGGCTGGGTAGCAGAGTGAGAGGGATGGTGTAAACAGACAAGGATGAGAAGGGATTGGACAGAGTGGGGTTGTGCGATGAAAAAAAAGTGATGAAGAGATGTAGTAGTAAAAGTAGAGGCACAGAACATGAAATAGGGGCATTGAGGGCATTTAGTAGGGGCAGTAAGAGGGCAGCTGCAGAATGGAGATGTCCCTTTGGGGTCCAGAGGTGAAAGGCAGGTATGTGAGGTTGCATATGGCAAGGTCAAGCTGGCAGCCACAATGTGCTGATGTCCAGAGGACTGGGAAGGGATAGAGGTGATGTGGAGATGACAATAAGAGCAACCAGGTAGTGTCCATGAAGCCCCGCATGTAGTGGCATACACTACAGAGATCCATATAGAGCAGTAACATATGCCCTGCAAGAAACCAATATCTTAACACCTGTCCAAAGTTTTGGATGCAGTGTGAAAAAAACTGTAGATGGCGTGGTCAAGGAGCAGTACCGTTACACCAGTTGTACACAAGGGTTTTGGGGAACCCTGGAAGAGGGTAAACAGAGGTCAATGTAGTGACACATATGTTGAAAGCCCCACTGTGATTGGGCATACATGCCACTCCAACAGTGGTGAACATGGGCCCTGGGAACCGCTGTGTAAGTGGTAGTAGTGGAGGGCAATGTAGGCACCAAAAGGTGAAGATCTGATTACATATGTCTTTCCCACTGTGACTTTGGCATACGCCAAACCTTTGAGGCATTGAAGTGCTGGTTTAGGACCATGCGGTGGCAGACACCAGAGCTCATTCAGCGACTCAAGGAGGAGGTGACAACAACCACAGGTAAGCCAGCCACATGGCATAATACACATTCCCCCAGGAAATACAACAAATGACAGCATGCATGGTCTCAACTTGTGGATAACAGCAGATATGTGACTAGTCTAGCATGTGTGGATATGTTGCTGCCCCATGGAGTGTGCATGCATTGTTGCCATGGTGTGTGCAAGTCTGTCAGTTCTGTCCATCTGCAAACTCATTACACCCATCTTATGGCCCACAGTCCTCTCTTCACAGCAAGGGAAACTGAGGAGGAGGGGCCAAGGGAAGCAGCCAAGCAGCCTGCACAGCCCAGCCAGCCACACCCATCACATGCAAGAGCATCCTTGGAGGCGAAAAGCTCCAACTCCAACTCCAGCCTCAGCTCCAGCATCACCATCACCACACCTTAAATCTCCCCCACAGCCACAATCTCCGAGAGAAGGAGGATGAGGCCACCGAGGGGGCCCTGGAGATGATGGCAGAGGAAAAGGAGGCAGAAGAAGAGGAGGAGGAGGTAGAGGAGGACATGAATGAGGAGGAGGAGGCTGAGGAAGAGGAGGAGTTGGGGGGAGCCCCAGGGGAGGGGGTCACGTTAGGTGCATGTGACCGGGATGGTGGTGGATACCGGAGAGAGGGGGTTGGTCCGCTGATGCAGGCATATATGTCCTACTATGGACAAGTGGCCAGGCCAGGACATCTATGGGCATCAAGTAGGAAGGCCTGGAGGAGCATGGAATGTCAGCAGAGCCTCCTGTATGTGAGCAGACCTCCACGCTCCCCCTGCACCATCACACACCATCATGGGTGGTTTCAGGTGGGCTTGGAGGCTCTGCTGACACCCAGGACCCCCTTCACCATCAGGTCGCAACTGTGTCCCTGCAGACCTTACCCCAGTCACCTCATTGGCCCCCCTCAGGAGATCGTGGTGGTTATGGCCACTCTGAGTGAGGTAGTGGTGGAGTATGCAGGGGATATCTGCACAGGGCTACAGGCCATAGCCCAGACCCTGCAGAGCTACAGCCAGGGTCCCCTGGGGCTTTGCCACCTCTGGTCTGCTTTTCTCCATTGGGGTCCCCTGTTACTGTTCACATGTGTTCACCCTGTGACTTTATCACTAATTTGCAGCCTCTCATCCTGGCCTCACAGTTCTCCCTTCTGACTATATACCTGTGTTGGGGTGTATCAGATATCATTTGCTCACTCTACTGTCTCCCATTCTGGGGTGCCTCCCCACATATTTGTATGACTCACAGTTCTATCACATTTGTTCACAGCTGTGTCCACTTGCCAAGCAACCATGCATCTTCAAGGTTCCTTGGCAACTATTTGTCCAAGGCCAGACTGCAACAAGAAAAAGGCATCATGGCAGGAGCCCATGAATTGGACACTACATCAGTGATGAGCATGTGGGCATTGACTACCTCTTGCATATTCATGGAGTTGTAATTGTGATGATTTAAGAATGCCCCATGGTTCTGACCTGGTGCCCTTACTGCAACATGTGTGCAATCAATGATACTAACAATATCATAAAATGCCTGCATCATCTCCTGTCTGCTCAGGCGTGGTGGGGAAGGTGATGTAGGTTTGCATTCTTCTCACTAGGACAGTGGTGAGGGCATCAATACAGTGGCATGTGGCAGACTGGCTGATGCCAGGTACATACCACATGCTGGGAGCTTCCTGTGGCTAGGAACCTCAGTGCAGTGATCCCACCTTCAGAGCCACTGGCAATGCGTGGCTTCGGGTGGGATGCTGTACAGGCACCAACTCCCTGCACAGCATCCCACACTCTGTTTTGATGTCACTGTCCAGCTTGTAGCATTGGCACACCTCCTCCTCCAACAGTTGCAGGTACATTACCCTTGGTCTGTATATCCATGGAGTATGGTATGTGCACCTCTCATACTGGGTCAATAGCTGCTGTTGCTGCTGCACATTGTGCTGCCACCTCTGTCCCCTGGCGCGTTAGAGGCATCTCCACCTCCTTTGCAGTATGTGCAGGCCCCACATTGCACAGGCAGTTCCTGTCCGCAGGTATAGCTGATATCTGTTTTTGCCGATGCTCCGCACTAGGTGTATTGCTGTATCACTAGGCCAAATGCACCCAAAAACCTGGCCTAAAGATACGTGGTTTATGGCACCATGCACCACTGAATATCTTTGCTAACTGGGTATGTTATGGCCACGTCCTGTTACGCCCCTGAGGATATCCGGTGTGCACTGCGCAAATATTGGTCCGTTGATGTCTGACTGAAGATGCCGGATACCTGGATATATTCCACTTATACAGGTAACACTGATTTTTTGCCACCATACCGCTGCCTAAGGTTAGAATATTGGGCCCGCTGCTCTTTAGGGAACACTTTGGAGCTGAAACATAATATATACAAATCTAACTAAAAACTGAAAGTGCTAAACCGCAGCATAGATTCAGTAACAGCCTCATGATTGTTTTATTTACTGTTATCCATGTTCTCTGAGTTAATGAGTTCAATGTTATATGTAAATGTTAAAATTACCATTGTTATTTGCAAACTGCTCTGATTCTAGATAAAAGCAAATAAATAAAAAGGGGGGAGGCAGCTCGTATAGTTGCAGCAGAGCCACCCAGTGAATGGGTCCTTCCCTCCTGTGCCCCCACTGTCCCTTTACTGCTGACTTAGGTATTATGCAACCACCCCAAGGATTTTAACTTGCCGCACCTGCTCCATCCCACTTTAGCCTCCCAAACTGCTGAGTTACTGACCGTCTATATATGCAGTACAAAAGACTGAATAGCTCTCATGCTGCAGCTGGACTGTGTTATTTTCAACTTTGAACAAATAGTTATCAAAGAGAGTGGTGAATGTTAAACAGTCTTCAAGATCCTTAAAATGTTGTGAGAATTTAGAGGTTATATTAGTTCCCTATTGGTAAGTTCCTAATCTACGTAGCCTCTCAAAAGTTTAATATGTTTTACAATTGTTAGGATTTAGCTCACACCGCTTCAATAATAGTTTAGGTTTACTAGCTTTGTGTTTTGATTTGATTTATTAATTTGATAGCCCAACTTACATATTACATATTATGGTAGGGTTCAACAAAAATAAGAAACATATCACAATAAAACATATAGGGCCCAAATATTCAGCAGTAGTGGTTAGCTGATATAATGCGACTAGCTGCTGCTGCCAATTTTTAAAGCCAGATATTCAATGCCAGGGTCAGATCTCGCCCCAGCATTGAATATCCATCCAGCAAGTCCAGATTTGTAAGAAGCTAAACGGGCAGTAGTGATATTCAGCGACTGCCCGATTCGTTTCTGTGGTGAAAGGTAGGCCAGTCTTACGTAGCCATAAACAATAGCCTTGCTGCCCGGTAATGGCCAGTTAGCATCGGGGTTACAGTAGTGTCACCCACAGAATATTCTGAATAAAAAGAGTAAGAGAGTTAGCAGGTCTGCTGACCATGTTACTCCCTTTGAATATCGGGCCCATAAGGGCTAATTCTGTACAGGGTGTGAAGAGAGCTACTGTACATGCTTGAAACATGCATATGTCCCAATTCTGAAAGACTTACACACGTGAATGGGCACTTACAGATGCACTTTGGGCGGCCCCTATTCTGTAAGCATGTACTGTAAATCCCATCGTCTCTATGTTCAGTAGAGGTGTGCATGGGGGTGGAGCCTAGGCGAAGCATAAGCAAAACCTACGTCTATGAGTGTAGGCTGCTATAGAGGAGGCGTAACAGCAGCGACTAGACTCAAGTGCATCCGTATGCCCTGATTCTAGAAAGTAAAACCTGCACATGCTTTTCTTTATAAAATAGGCCCCAAATACATGTGCAACAATGCACTTTGCCTCATTGCGCGATTATAGAATTACCCTATTTTCAGCTGAATTTACGATCCTAAGTTTTCAGATGAAAAGTCATCAAATCTCAGGAGCTTAAAATTTATGCGGGGCATTTTCAAAGCGTTTTAGCCGGTTTGCATACCTGCTAAATGAGGGCACTGCAATATTCAATGGCAGTAACCAGTTAGTACCACTGAATATCCCCACAGACTGCTAAAGAGATGCCTGGTTAAAACTGGGGTGGTCTGTTGGCAGAGCGGGGATGCAGACAGCTGCTATCCAGGCAACAGCGATATTCAGCTGCTAACTGGATAGCTTCAGCGGTTAAAGTTAGGACAGGTGAATGGCTGTCCTAACTTTAGCCAGCATTATCTGGTTAGCAGCCGAATATTGCTGTTACCTGGACATTCAGCAGCAGAAACCAAGTATAGTCCACTGCTCAGTATCCAGTTCAGATGAAAACAGTGGCAGCTAGGTGCTTTGTTTTGCCTAGCCACTACTGCTGAACATGTCCTCCTATAAATTCAGGCCTGCCATTCATTTGTCTAGATTCATGGGGCTAATTTATGAGTGCAGTGCTGAAAATTAGTGCTGTGCTCCTAGGGCCCGATATTCGAAGGGCAGTTACACGGGGAGGAGCAGAGGCAGAGAGGATACCAGGCAGCAGCGATATTGCATGCTGCCCGGTTAGCAACCTGAGCCTAAAAGATAGGTGAGAAAAAAAGCTCTCCTATCATTCAGGCGAAGGAGCTAACTGGGCAGCATGCATCCAGCGTGTGCACTGATCCCCATATATTCAATGCCGGGGCAAAGTGTCAACAGATACATCCATGCACCGCAGCGGCGCATAGCCTGCCCAAGTGCTATCGAGCTCCTAATTCTTTTCTCCTGCCCTAAACCTGCCTCTTTTTCCACCCACTTTTTATGCCCTAATTTTTGGAGATAAGTGAAATTTTGAGTAGAAATTGAGGCACCTAACTCTTGTAAATTTTCAAAGAGGCCAATTTAGGAGCATAACTCTCCAAGTTAAGAGCACAGGGCCCGATAGTTAAAAAATGCTGAGCTCCTAAATTCAGGCCCCTATATTAGCCTCCTAAATTTGTGCCCTACTTTCAGTCACACCTAGGAGCATAGTTTTCAGTTAAAAATACGTCACAGTTTAGGAGCTTAAAAGCTGTGCTCCTAAATTTAGGCTTTCCATTCATTTGTCTAGATTTATGAGTCTAAATTAGGCGCCTGGTGCTGAAAATCAGTGCTAAGCTCCTAACTTCTTTTCCCTGCCCTTGTTGCCACTCACTTTTTATGCTCCTAAATTTAAGAGTTTAGTGAAATTTTAAGAGAATATTTAGGAACTTAGACCTAGTCAGTTTTGAAAGAGGCTAATTTAGGAGCATAACTCTCAAAGTTAGGAGCATAAATCCTTTGAATATTGAGCTCATACATCTTTTGAATATTGGGCCCATAATTTTAAGACTTAGGAGCATAAATCCTTTGAATCTTGGCATCATAATAAATAAAATATAAACTTAATATTATCTGATAAACAGATACCTAGTTCCCTGAGCTTCCTTTCTTTGTAATATAACTCTTGAGGTAGCCAAATCTCAGCCCCTCAATAGTGTTCTCTCCACTCAAGCAGAGGACTCTCAAATGGAGATATTCCCAGCTTGTTTCTGCTTTTTTGCAATTCTTGCTAAAGGTTTGTCAGCTCATCCTCATGCGTCTCAATCCTCTGCTTAGCATCCTCAAGGCATTGGCCTATTTCAGTAATCTCCCCCCCTCTGATCTTTGAGAGCATGGCAGAAACATCTTGCTTCACACCAGAAATGTCTCCTTTTTAATTTAACAAGACGTAGTTGCATATCTTTTCTAGTGATTTAAAGATATCATCTCAGGCCTGAGCTATCAGTCGTTTAATCTCGGAATTATCTGAGGCTATCTCAGCAGAGGAAAGTAGCGTGAGAACAGCACGTGCTGGGCTTTTGTCAGCTGCTTTGAATTACACTTTTGAGTGCGAGCTTCTTTTGCAGAAAAAAATCTGCTACCATAGCCCCCTCAAACCAGGAGGAAAAATGATGTCAAACGCAGGTGCAATAAAGCTAATTTTGCTGGATCTTGCTTATAACCCAGAGTGAACTACTACTTCAAGCTTCCATCACGTAGAATAACATCACTTCCTTTTGAATATGGATTTTTCAAATGTTGGACAAATGATTTTAAATTGTTTCTGACATGACCACAGACCCGCTTTCATCCAGCTTAAGTTTTACTTGAAAAGTTCTCCACCCAAAATGTAAATACAGTGAACCTAGCTAAAATCTATGACCATTGGGCATTAAAAGATAATTGATCCATGCTGGTGAGAGCAGCTGAATTCACTGACTGGAATGAAATTATGAATAATGAATTATGGCAAAATTGTTCTTCATTTAACAGCAGGTTATATTTACTTACAGCAGGCTCATGGCAGCATCGGGCTGTGTCCATGCTAGTATTCTGTTAGCAGACTTGCAACCATCATTTAGCTCACACATCCTCAAGTAACTGTACAGTAATTTATTTTAGTTTGAAGCATGACTGATATTGTGTTAAGTTTCTTACACGATATATAAACAGTAGCACTGTCTATTTGAAAAGATAAAGTAGTTTGAGAGTTCAAAGTCCAGGGGTTAATCCTTTAAAATCAACCAGAAGCAAAAACAGCTAAGTAAAAGAAAGTCAACTCTCTTTTCATCTCAGAAAAGTGTAGAGCTCTCAATGATATGAAATCCTTTTTCCGAGTCGTTGCCTCCCAACCAAGTGGCACAAAAAATGAAAACGAAAACCATACATGCTCAGTTTGACTCAGATTTCAACTTCATGCTGATTCAGACAGAACATACATGGAGGCATGTTCCCTGAAGTGTGCTAATGTTTACTGTGCACTAAACAGTTAACACAGGACTGCGGTAACTGCTGCTGCACGCTAAAAACCCCACGCTAACTGCTTAGCATGCGACGGAGCGGAAAATGGGTTGGTTAGAGGTGAAGAGCGGGCATTGGCTGCACTGTGCAGCTAGCGCGGAGGTAAAGAACGCATGTTAATTGTCAATGTTGCAATTCATACCACCCATTGAGGTGGTATCTAATGAACCTATGTTAAGTGCACCCATGTTAAGTATGAAGGCACTCTGACACTTTCTCCGATTATTGTACATACATATTGACAAATTTTGATAGTCCAAAATACAAAATCCACCAAAAAGCTGCAAAAAATATATATATGTAAAATAGTCCTAAAATGGAATTGCAGCAAATCAACAATTTTAAATGGAATAATCAAATAACTTGAAAGTCAATCAACTTCCGTCAATCTCATGTGGCTCAAATAACTCACTAAAAGGAGCTCAAAATGTCAGGTATCCTTCTAAAAACAAAGGAATTACCCGACCAATGATGTCAGCGCTCGTCTAAAAATAAGAAATCTTAAATTTGTGATATAGCTGTTTTCCTTTTTCTTTGTTCTTCTTTTTATTCAAATGAATATTCTTCCCAAACAATGATGCTTGAAACAATTGTACTTTCTCCAAAAATTATATCTTCTTCACCAAACTCCAAATTAGATATCCATTAAGTCACTCCAGTTCACACTTCTGATATCCACCGAAATGGAACACTGCCTCCAACCTTCTGTTTCACCAGAAATGGCTTCATCATGGACATCTATACAAATAACACAAAATATGTGAGAAAATCACCAACATATATTAAAATCATCTAAAAATATACAAAAATGTATATTAAAAATAGTACATATCTAATGTTACACCTTCACCAGTTGGCAGCTGATCTCTCCTTCGAGATGCCATGCATGTGTAATAAGCCTAACCCATGCTGGACTGTCAGTGTCATTCCACTTGATTGTTCAAGCCCCCACTGGAATGAACATTTACCATTGCCTCCATCCTGAAGCTGTTGTATCACAAAACAATGCAAATCAATGAGAATATGTTGCATCTGCCGCCAATGTGCAACAAGTGGGGCTAATTCAAAATATACTGTAGAATCTCTATGGATAGAAATTCCATGTTAAAAGGGGAAGGCCCCCCAACCCCCGCCAGCTATCCCCGTCCTGCTGCTCAGGACATGCGGGGAGAGCTGGAGGCGGAATTGTGCCAGGATGGCTTGTGGGGCTGCATCGGACCCATAACCTATGAATTTAGATAAACTATTATACATTAGCATTATACAGTGGAACAGTAAATCTTGTGGGTTAGGTTGAAGGGGTATTAGGAGGGTAGGTGGTCGGGAACAGGCTGTAGGGAAGGTCTAGATGGTATTCATCAAGTATTGCTGTCATAGTGCTCCAAGAATAGGAACGTCTTTATGGCTTTGTGGAAATCCTGGAGGTCAGTGTTGGTTCTTATGTTATCTTGTAGTGAGTTCCAGAGCAATGGTGCATAAAGGAGGGGGGGTGTTCTGTTGCATGTTATCCGTTTTGCTTTGGTTTTTGCCTTCGGTATGAGCAATAGGTGTTTAGTAGATGATTGTCTGTTTCTTGTTTCTGGATCCCTCGCTGTCATTGATTGGAGGGTGATTGGTGTCAGTTGGTGAAATATCTTAAAGATGATGGTCAGCGATTTGAATTTGGATCTTTGGAGGATTGGAAGCCAGTGCAATTGTTTTAAGTTTGGGGTGATGAAGCTGTGCTTCGGTATCCTAGATATTATCTTCGTAGCAGTGTTCTTTATTAGTTGTTGGGGTTGGGTGCTATGTTTTGGTAAGCCTTGATATACAGAGTTGCAAAAGTCAAGTATTGGCATAATCATGGCCTGGCAGTTGGTACGAAAGCTGTTCTCATCAAGGAGTGGTTTCAGTCTTTGTATTGTTCGTAATTTATGGTATACTGATCTTGTTGTTTTGGAAATGTGTGATTGGAGACAGAGTTTTTGATCCAATATCGCTCTAAGATATTTCACTTCCTACTTGATTTCTATGTTGTTGTAATGTATTTTAAGGTTGGTCTGGGATGTGAATGTGCTATTACAGGTTACGATGAGAGCTTCTGATTTGGTGTAGTTTATGTGGAGATTTTGTTGTTGAAGCCAGTCGGTCATTTTTTTCAGGCAAGATGTAATTTTGGAGATGTCAGGTTGTGAAATGTGGAATGGGGCAAAGACCATTATATCATCAGCATAAATTCGGTATTCAATGTTGAAGTCCTTCATTATATCGCATAGGGGTTGTAGGTATATGTTGAATAATACAGCAGAGAGCGCAGAGCGCTGAACCCTGAGGTAACCTTTGTAGCTGATCAATTATCCTTGAGAGGTTGGGACCAAATTTTACTTGTAGTTTTTGTTGAGTGAGGTAAGAGAAGAACCATTGTAGGGTGATATCATTTAGACTTATATTCTTCAGACAGTCAAGTAGTGTTGAGTGGATTAGAGAATCAAATGCCGCTTTTATAGCAATAAAGACCAATAGCATTCCCTTTTTTTGCATCAATTATGGTTATGATTCTGTCCAGTAGTGAGATGAACAGGGTTCCCATGCTATGATTTGGTTTGAACCCATACTGGTGGGGATCAAGTGGGGCGTGGAGGTTGATATGGTATTGCAGTTGGGTCAGAACCACTTTTTCTATCATTCTAGTTAGAAATGGAAGGCTCGAGATGGTCCTGTAGGAACTGGGGTCAGAAGGGTTTAGTGGCTAGCTTTTTAATATCGGTCTCACAATCATTTGTTTGAGGCAAGTGGGCATGATTCCTTGTGTAAGAGAGAGCTCTGTGATGTGGTATAGAGTAGGAGTTAATTGTGTTTCCATTAGCTTAATCCAGGAAACTGGACAAGGATCCAGAGGGAAGATAGTGGTATTAATTTTAGATATTATGTTTTGTAGTTGGTGGGGGGAGGGTGTATATAATGAGTTCCATTGTTTAGGGGGGTCTTGGGTGGAGTTCGTTTCTTTGATTTGAGATAGTGGATGTGGTGTGCTGGGTTGGAGTTTTGCTTGTAGGTAGTCAGCCATGCTTTGAGGGTGAAGTAATATGATCATGTCGTAGGTTCTCATTGGTCAGAGAGCGTGCGATATCAAACAATTCTCGAGGCTTATTTAGCGATTTCAGTATGAGGTTCGTATGATATTCTTTTTTATTAACGTTGCTTTGGGGTTGATATTCTTGGCGTCTTGTAGTGTATTCATGGAGATCTTCCTGTGTTTTAGTTCATCTCCATTTCCTTCCGATTATCCAAAGAGATTTTTTCATTTCATTGATCTTCTTTGAGTAGCAGGGTGCAGAGTGGTTTCTGTGTTGACTCAGTTTCTTGTTCGGTAGGGCTGAGGCTTTTTTAATTGTGGTGTTCCAGTTATCTATTTGGTTGTCAAGGTTCATTGAAGTGGATATTAGATTTGGAATTACATTTTTTGTGACTGTGTCATTATTGAAAAGAGAAAATCTCTTCCATTCCTTTGGTGCCATTTTGATTGTAGCAGATGGTGATGGAGTTACAAGAGTGACATTGATCATGTAGTGGTCTGACCACGGTATTGGTGTTGATGCTGGAATGGGTGGGTGTAGGCTATGGCTGAGTAGAGCATCAGGGATATAGATGAGGTCTAGCATTGCTCACTTACTATGCGTTGGGCCTTGGATAATTTGAGTATATTGTAGGTCCACCATTGCTTTGTGAAATGCCTTTGCATCTTTACTTGGTATATGAGGTGTGACAATAAAGAAACAAAACTGTGGCAGCCACGCCTATGACTCAATGCCAGTTGGCTAACCGCTTATGTCACTGTGTTGTGCAACATCTCGCCACTATTCTACTATAATATTTTTCATCTCTCTCACTCTGTTTTTCTTTTTCAGGTTTTTTTGTAGCACACTGTTCCATCGCTTTGTCATGCAACTGGAGATGGCAGAAATATGGAGCAAAGAATCAACTTGAAATTTCTGGTTAAGTTGGAGAAGGGCCAAACTGAGTGTCTCCAACTTCTCCAAAAGGCTTATGGAGAAGATGCAATGTCAAGGCCGCGAGCCTTCGAGTGGCACAAGTGCTTCAAGACTGGCCGCGAGGAGGTGGAGGATGATCCCAAGTCAGGACGGCCTTTCACGACAAAGACGGCTGAGAACATTGACAGAGTGAACCAACTAGTGTGGAGTGATCGCAGATTGACAGTGCGGATGATAGCTGAGGAGCTCAGCCTGAACAGGGAGTCATTGCGGACCATCTTGGAGCAGGAGCTGGGAATGCGGAAGGTGTGTGCCAAGATGGTGCCCAAGCTTTTATCGGATGACCAGAAGGAGCACTGGGTCAATGTTTGTTGAGACTTGCTAGAGAAGATCGGAGAAGATCTAGAGTTCATTGGCTGAGTCATCAAAGGAGATGAGACTTGGGTCTTCCAGTACAACCCAGAAAGCAAGAGACAGAGCCTGCAGTGGAAGACTCGACTGTCACCCAGACCCAAGAAGGTGTGCATGTCCAAATCAAGGATCAAGGTCATGCTGATCGCATTCTTCTGTTGAGCCATACAAAGGAACCCTATTGCTCCAATATCTGAAACTATAAGCTACCACACATTCCCAAAATAAATATTTTCTTTAAGCAACAGGTCTCAGACTTAAAAGAGCTGCGGTCTTTATCAGGTGGTGACCTAATGCTCTGTTTTGCATCAATGACCCTTTTGTCGCTTTACCAACTTCGTTTAACTTATGCTCGATGTTTTCAACTTGTAACTATAATGCGATTTCAAAAAGTAACATTTGTAAGAAGAGAGTGAATATATGCTTATCTTCAAAGATGCCCAACGCCAATTTCAGCGCTGCTGCGTTTCACTTCCAAGCTGTTTCATCAGGGGCTGTGATTTTTCAACGCTTCATCCAATCTTTCCAACAAAACATTTTTTCATCTCCTTCAAAATGCATCATGCGTTCGTCGCACTCTTGAATTTCATTAGTGATCTCTTGTATCTTTCCCAACTGTTCGACCAGAAAGGAGTGGTCCATCATGAGTTTGTGCCTGAGGGTCAGACAGTCAACCAGCACTTCTACCAGCAGGTCCTCAATCGCCTCCATGACCAGGTTCGGCGCAGCAGGCGGGCTCTGTGGAGAGACAAGTCGTGGCTGCTCCACCGTGACAATGTGCCCGCTCACACCACACTCAATGTGAGGCAGTTCTTGGCCAACAAACAGATCACAGCTCTTGACCACCCTCCTTATTCCCCAGATCTCACACCATGCGACTTCTGGCTCTTCCCCATGCTGAAGACTGTGCTCGAAGGAACTCATTCTGCCTCTTTAGAAGAGATCAAGGCCACTGTGATGAGGGAACTGAGGGACCTCAAGGAGGAGGACTTTACCGAGTGCTTCCATAAGTGGCAAAAGTGAATGCAGAAGTGCATTAACTCTGGGGGGGGGGATTACTTTGAAGGGGACAATGCATAATTTCTCTGTAGATTTTGTAATAAAACATTTATAGGACAGTCTCATTTCTCTTTTGTTGCACCTTATATATGAGATGTTGAGGTCTCCAGGGAGTACAAGGGGCTTTTTGCTCTCTGAGTATTTGCAAATTTGCTCTAGGATGAGCGAAAGGTCTTCATCTGGGCTGTTAGGAGCTCTGTGTACTAGACAGATAGATATGTGCCTATTGGATATTATTAACATATTGCAGCCATTTGTGGATTGAGTCAGGATCATGGTGAAGCCCAACTGTTTCTTTGAAATTATCAGTACACCTCCTCCCCTCCTTGTGTTTCTCATGCAGTTGTGTGTGATGTAAGAGTGTGATTTGATTTGGTTGATGATGACTTGATCTGTGTCCACAAGTCAAGTTTTGGTTGCACACATTATATCTATATTGTTTTCTTCAATGTAGTCATTGATTATGTTGAACTTGTTTCTGATGGATCGTGAGTTGACAAGAGCCCATCTCAGAGTGTTGTTATATATTTGTTTGGTAGTTGTTGGTTGAGAGTTAGGGAAAGTGGCATTTTTGTTAGTCTATTGTGCCTCCTGGGCTTTTGATTTTGGTAGTGTTGTTTGGTATAATGCTGTCTGTGATATTGGATTATTGGTATGTGTTGGTGGATTAATGTTTGTGTGTCTTGCTCTGCCTGGGTAAGCATGGCATTGAGGAAGAATTGGGTTAGGAGGAGGAGCATTGTACAGGTGTTGCTGTTTATTGTCAGCTGTTTAAGATATGTGAGACGCAGTTTAGAGTATGTATAGCTTTTGGGAATAATACTGTATGCAGTGTTATATATCAGATTTGTTGTACTTAAATGGTAGGCTATATTAAGTCCGATGCCCTAAGTCTTGTTCTTTTCTACCAATTGGGCAGGTTGTAGGGAGCTTGAGTCTGATTTTGAGCTGGAGAAGCTGTTTAGTTCCTGGAGATCTGAAACTGGGGCTGTGGGGATTAATGTGTCAGTGTTTTAGTTGAGAGCATTGAATGGGGGATCTTTGTTTGTGCCACATTGACACAGTTCAGAGCAGATAGTGGAGCTTAGGGTGCTTTGCAGTGGTCCCTTCCCAAAGACCATGCCAAAGGGCCCTCTGGCGAAGCCCTCAGGTGTGGGCACAACTGGAGGCACTTCTGTATTTAAGTTCCTGGGTCCAGCATGGCGATGGGCCTGATTGGTCTTGTGGAGGTGATCAGGGATGGCTTTCCTTCCTGCTTGTCTCCCTGATGCTAATCAGGCTGATGGAGGCAGTGGCAACAAAGTCCTGCACCTGGAGGCACTTCTGTATTTAAGCTCCTGTGTCCGGCGTGGTGATAGGCCTGTTTGGTCTTGTGGAGGTGATCAGAGCGGGCAATATAGGGAAGTTACCCGTGCCTGAAATGATATACTTATAAAGGTGATGTATTGGAAGAATTGAAAGAAATATTGATAAACTAGGAAGATGTATTACAACTATTTGATAAACCGAAGAGTAGCAAATCACCTGGATAGGATGGTATACATTTAAGGGTGTTGAAAGAACTGAAATATGAGATTGAAGACCTACTATTAGTAATCTGTGGGCTGTGGGAGGCGGAGCCTTACAACAGAAAAGCAGCCGCCGTCTGGAAACAGCTTCTCTTCTCCTTCTCAGCCGGCTCTGTGCTCCCCGATCGGGGTAGAGCACACCTGAGCAGGGCGCAGCCATCTTAGCCTGCTCAGGAGGCCTCCAGCCCAATCGGGGCTGTGGGAGGCGGAGCCTTACAACAGAAAAGCAGCCGCCGTCAGGCGGGCCCGCGCCTGTCGGGCCCGCGCCTGAGGGCCTCGCCAGAGGGCCCTTTGGCACGGCCCTTAGGCAAAGGCCCTCTCAGAAGACCCCGAGTAACAGCCAAGCCAAGAAGTCTGCAACCACACACGACTCTCCAACTTGAACTCTCAGTCGTCTCCAGCAAGTTGTCCGACCTCACAGCAAGTATACTCCAGCTGTCTAACCAAGAAATTCACTCAGCAGTTCAAAGTAATCCCATATATTGCTACCTATAGCATGTCTTGACTGTCCCTTGAATATACACCCTTAAGATCCAATTAACTGCCTATACTCCTGCCTAGTCCCATACTGTTGTCAGTAACCACCCACGTCATTATAAACATAAAGATTCTGTTGTCTTATGTTGTCATATACTGTCTTATACTGTCATCAGTAATCACTCCCAACTGGTATATGTTGTCATATACTGTATATGTTGTCATATACTGTCTTATACTGTCGTCAGTAATCATACAGTATATGTCATATACAGTATATGTTGTCATATACTGTCTTATACTGTCGTCAGTAATCACTCCCAACTGGTCACCCACATCACCCTCACCAATCAACACGACTCACAAACACCTACTGTCTTCATCAGCCTGACTCTTATAGTTGTCTGTATAGCATTCACATACCCACACACCTGACTCTCTTCATCAGCCTGACTCTTACAGTTGTCTGTATAGCATTCACATACCCACACACCTGACTCTCTTCATCAGCCTTACTCTTACAGTTGTCTGTATAGCATTCACACACTCACACACCTGACTCCTGTTATATTTACTGTAGTCTTTGCTAGCTTTGTAACTTACACCTTAATCAGTGATATCTTTGTCACTACTCTATAGCCTGTATACTGTACTGTGAAATTACCTGTATACTGTATTGTGTATTCTCACCACCCAAAACTCAATTACCATCTCACATTACATCTCAGAAACCAAAATGTCTCTCCACCTCATTACCTACCTTCCTCAGTTTTTACCTTCTCACAGATTGGCTCGGAACCACCATTGCCTACTCCCCCACCTCCAGTCATATCCCCATCCTCAAAAACCACGGAAAACATTGGGCAGGCAACCCTTATCTTTATCCGACTAGGGAAGCTCGTATCCGACACTCCCACTTGATCCACATTGCAATACAGCAATCCAGTAACTTGAAGCAATACAAACCCTCGCCCTCACAAAACTTAAAATGTGCCCTTATAAATGCTCGATCAATTCGAAAAAAATGGCCTGTAATCCTAGATATAGTTACCCTTTATGATCTTGATGCTCTCATGATCACCGAAACTTGGTTATCTAAAGAGGACAATGTCCTTATCAACCAACTCATTCCACCAAACTTCACTATACACACAACCCACAGAGAAAACAAGAAAGGAGGAGGAGCACTCATACTCACCAAGTCTGAACTCCTCTTCAACATGACTAACTCCTATAGCTCAAACAATCTGGACATAATCACCATAGCCAATAAACAATGCTCCATGAACCTGGTCTACAGAGCCCCCTCGAGCTCCCCAGACGACCTGCCCACCATATTGGATCTGGCCGCCAATACCTGCAACCCCAACACTCCCAACTGGATAATGGGAGACCTGAACCTCCCATCACTACAACAAAACCAGTCCTCTTCACTCCTCAATGCCATTGAAAATCTTGGTTACAAACAAATGATCACTGAGCCCACTCATACCAAAGGAAACATTCTTGACATGGTATTCGCCCCCCACCATGTCTCTGAGCAAAACAGCAACATTGTAAAATCGATCACCGATGTCCCATGGTCTGACCATAAACTTATAAACCTACAAATTCCCCTGAACAACAGTCATAGTCTGAACACCAGTAAACTCGCCAATCCATCTAGAGTAACACGGGGCTTTCGACCTTTCAACAGAGAACTTATTCTGTCAAGTACCCAACCAGTCCTCAACAACACAACTCTCAACCTTGACGAATCAATCACTGCCTGGAACAACAGCCTCAACGCTGTTGCTCAACTACCACACAAAAAGTCCATATCAGGGAAAAGAACCTCTGCTCCATGGTTTTCCCCCGAGCTACGGTCCTCTCTTACGCACCTACGAAGGCTCGAAAAACGCTGGCGCCGCTCACTAGCTACCGATGACCACGAAGCCTACATTCTCCACCTCTCAACTCACCGCGAGGCAATCACAACCAGAAAGAAGCAATACCACTCAGATATGCTCAAGAGATCATTGAACAAACCTCGTGACCTTTTCAACCTGGTTAAGTCACTATCAAAGGAACCATCCTCTGAACAAAATAATGATATCCACCCGCAAGAATTCGCTGATTACTTGCAATCAAAACTCCTACAGACAGATGAACTCTCAAAAAACAACATACAAGAAACAACTTGCCCAACATCCCTATCGCGCACTTACCACGCCTTCTTCTAAACACATTGAAGACACAATCACCTCACTCAACACGACCACCGCGCAGACCGATCCCTGCCCAGCCTTTTGGATAAAGGATCTTCGGTGTGCATTTAGCCCCTTCATTGCAAGAATCATAAACCTCTCCTTCACTACTGGCTCCTTCCCATCTGCATTAAAGCTCACATCCATCAGGCCACTGCTAAAAAACGCTAAACTAGACCCAAAACGGCCAGACTCCTACAGGCCTATAGCCAGTATCCCCCTCTTAGCAAAGATCTTTGAGAAAGAGGCACAGTGCCAAATCCAAAACCACATTGACTCCGCAGCCCCTCTAGACCATTCTCAACACGGCTTCAGAGAATTCCATGGCGTTGAGACACTGCTTACCACTCTCTTCAATGATGTTCTCAATACCATAGACAACATCCGACAAGGCGTTGTGCTAATCTTCTTGGATATAGCAGCAGCGTTTGACTCGGTAAATCATGAGATTCTCCTCGGTCGACTGAAAGAAAAAGGCATCTGCAACACAGCACTGGAATGGTGTAAATCATACCTCGATACCAGAATGCAATACGTTAAATCTGCAACAGGAGAATCAAAACTCTTCCATCAAAGACAAGGCGTTCCACAAGGGTCCTCACTTTCATCCCTCATGTTCAACATCTATATGCAGCCTATCTGCGATATCATCAGGTCTTTCAATGTGAAATGTATGATATACGCCGACAATATCCTACTCTACATGCCATTTTCCACAATGCAAATGGATTTATTGCCTATAACAAACTGCTTCGACGCAGTCTCACAATGGCTCCTGTCACAGAACCTCCGCATTCAGCATAAGAAAACTGAGGTTCTCTTTATCACAAGAGACCCCAACTTCACTCCACCACCACATATAAGTGTCAAGGGAGCTGACCTAGGCACCAAGGAAACAATAAAATACCTCGGAGTCACACTAGACCATAGGCTCGATATGAAATCACACATAAACAATATCGTAAAATCTGTGTACTTCAAAATACGCACGCTCAGACACCTACGTCCCCTACTAGATCACGAAGACTTCAGAACCATCTACCAAGCTCTGATACTACCGCATTTCGATTTCGCCAACTCCATTCTACAAGGACTCCCACAATCCACCGTAAGCTCCTTACAGCTTGCCATGAACACCGCTGCCAGGGTTCTTCTAGGAGCGTCCAAAAATGATCACATCACACCTATCCTCAAACAACTCCATTGGCTCCCTATACACAGAAGACTTACATTCAAAACCCTTATTCTCACTTTTAAGGCCATAAATGGTTTATCGTCCACATCACTTTCTAAACTCATCCAAACCGTCCCATCAAACAGAAATAGGAGACAGGCAGCATTAAACTCACTAACAACCCCAAAGGCTATAACAACGTGCAGCCTATCAACGTCAAACAGAGCTTTCATGTTTAGCGCACCAAAATGCTGGAATTCTCTCCCACCTGATCTCCGCGCCATAACCGACCTAACCCAGTTCAGAAAGGCCCTTAAACTGCACCTTTTCATCAAATACTACCCCACATGAAGCGTAACATAATAGCCCCACCCTAATACAATCCACAGTCTCTCTCCTTGTTCCAAGCATTCCTGCTAACTTTATGTAAATAGTTCGAGCATGTGATCTAGTTAATAGATTATATACTCCATGTAAATAGGTCTCCCATGTTATCCAAGTTGATACTCCTGTTATATGTAATACCAAACAGCCTGTTGTTCTGCTTTCCTTATGTTATCTGTAAACCGCGCTGATGTCAAAGAGTGCGGTATATAAGAAGTTGAAATAAATAAATAAAATAAAATAAATATAATTAAAATTATCTGTAATAGCAGAAGGCTGGAGAACGGTCAATGTAACGCCAATTTTTAAAAAGGGTCCAAGCGGTAATCCGGGAAACTACAAATCGGTGAACTTGATGTCATTACCAGGCAAAATTGTAGAAACCATTATAAAGAATAAAATTACTGGACATGTAGATAATCATGGTTTAATGGGAGAAAGCCAACCTGGATTTAGCCAAGGAAAGTCTTGACATACTATTTTTTTAAAGGTGTGAATAAACAGGTAGACAAAGGTGAGCAAGTTAATATAGTGTATTTAGATTTTTAGAAAGCCTTTGACAAGGTCCCTCATGAGAGACCATTGGGGAAATTAAAAAGTCATGGGATAGGAGACAGTGTAGTATTGTGGATCAGGAAATGGTTAAAAGATAGAAAGCAGAGGGTAAGGCTAAATGGCCAGTTTTTTCAATGGAAAAAGGTGAATAGTGGAGTTCCTCAGTGATCTGTGCTGGGCCCACTGTTTTTTAACATATTCATAAATGACCTATAAATAGGAATAACAAGTGAGGTGATCAGATTTGCAGATGACACAAAATTATTCAAAGTTGTTAAAAAGCAAGAGGATTGTGAGGAATTTCAAGAGGACTTTGATAAATTGGAAGACTGGATGTCCAAATGGCAGATGAAATTTAATGTGGACAAGTGCAAAGTTATGCACCTAGGAAAGAACAACCCAAACTATGGTTACATGATGCCAGGTACCACCATAGAAACCAGTATCCAGGAAAAAGATTGACGTCAATATGGATAATACGTTGAAACCCTTGGTGCAGTGTGCAGCGGCGGCCAAGAAAGCAAATAGAATGCTAGGAATCATAAGGAAAGGAGAATAAAACCAAGGATATTATAATGCCGCTGTATCGTTCCATGGCACAACCGCACCTTGAATATTGTGTGCAGTTCTAGTTGCCATATCTTAAAAAGGATATAGCAGAATTAGAAAAGGTACAGAGAAGAGTGACAAAAATGGTAAAGGGGATGGAAGGGTACCCCTATGAAGAGAGGCTTATAAGATTGGGGCTTTTCAACTTGGAAAAGAGACGGCTGAGGGGGATATGATAGAGTTCTATAAATTAATAAATGGAGTGGAATGGGTGAATCTTGCTCAGCTGTTTACACCATCAAAAACTAGAAAGACTAGAGGACATGCAATGAAGCTACAATGTAACCCATTTAAGACTAATACGAGAAAATATTTTTTACTCAATGCGTAATCAAACTCTGGCATTTTTTACTATAACTGGACTTAAAAAAAGGTTTGGACATGTTCCTGGAGGAAAGAGCCATAAACCATTATTAAAGAGGACCCGGGAAATCCACTGCTTACCCTCGGATGAGCTGTGTGGAACCTGTGTGCTTCTTTGGGAACCTGCTAGGTACTTGTGATCTGGATTGGCCACTGTTGGAAACAGGATATTGGACTTGATGGACCTTGGTCTGACCCAGTATGGCACTTCTTATGTTCTTATGCATTTCTTATGTTCTTATGCACGTCAGATGGAAGATACAGTATGTTCTTATGTATGTCAGATACAGTATGTTCTTATGTACATCTTATGTATGTCAGATACATATGTTCTTATGTACGTCTTATGTACAGTATGTTCGTATGTACGTCCAGTACATGGAGAAATCAAGAATAAATACAGTATATGTACCATGAATATAGTTAAAGATTTTCCCCTATTAATTTATTTTATGTGGATTAACTGCTACGTATATAGTTAACTGCAGTATAGTTCAAATATGTTCACTGTAATTGCTCGCTGTTTGATGTAAACCTTCCCTGATCATTGGAAGGGGCGGTATAGAAAAACCTCAACTCAATAAATAAATAAATAAAAATGTTCAATCACTCGAGTTGTAAACAATCATGAAGCTTGTCCAATATATATTTTATTGCAAGGGCACAGAAGGATATCTGGCATTTTGAGCTCCTTTTTTTGAGTTATTTGAGCCACATAAGTGAAGATATGTGAGACTGAATAAAGTTAATTGACTGCTTATTCCGTTTAAAATGGTTGATTTGCTGCAATTCTTTTTTGGGGCTATTTCACATTTTGAAAGTCTGCATATAAATGCAAAACCCACATCACCTCCAGCCCTGGGAATGCCTCCAATCAGGTTTGCTTGCACAGGCTATGGAGGTCATTTTGTCTCATGAAAAGCGGGGATGGACATCCCATTAGGACATCCATCCCCGCTATTCGTTCCCCTACCTCCCCATCACTAACCTCCCCGTATGAACAGCGGGTTTCTACGGAGAAGCCCAGATGGGGTCTTTCTGGAGGCGGACCGAGGGCGTAATGTAGACAGCCCTTGACCCTGGACATACAGTGCCGATTCCAATGTCAGCCCTGTACATCTAGGCCTTCAGGCTAGACTGGAGACTTATTCCACCTCAAAGGTGGACTACGCCCCCCTGGATGGCAGGAGACCACGGTGTGGGACACAGGCAGGCAAGTGAGAGGGCTCAGGGGGTTCCCCGTAGCCCCCCCCCCCCAGGTCTTGGAAGGTCAGATCAGGGGTCAGGCTGCACGGAATGAGAGTCACTCTGGGGCAGCTGGCAATCGCAGCTTATGAATGGAGCCGCGGTGCCATGGCGACGGGACGCCATGGCACTGTGATTCCATTCACGAGCCCAGTTGAGTTAGCCGGGTATTTTCCGGGACAAACAGCCATGCAGAATCGTGCCCCGCCTGCATGTCCAGTCACTAGACTCAATTCTGACCCCACAGGGGCAGCGGGATCAGAATCAGGTCTAATTTTGCACAGCCCTATTCTGCCCGGCTGTACAGGGGGCTGGACATACTATTGTGAATAGGCCTCCACATGTTTATTTATTTATTTAGTAAATACTTATATACCGCTACTTCCAGCGATCAGCAGCGGTTTGATTACAAGTTTGGGATTTGTCAAAAAATCAAGACAGAAAATTTGGGGCATAGATAGAGAGAACAGGGGTAATACACAGCACACATATTAGGGTCTAATATTTAGACCATAATTACTATCACAATCGATTATAGATTTATACAAGCAATTATACATTTACACACGCGATTATCGGTCATCTATGTACAGTTTTACATACAGCTATTCACTCTCTTTTATCTTCTTGGATTTACATCTGTATATAGTGACAATTGAACAGGTGCGTCTTTAATTTTTTTCTGAAATCGGTTATGTCTTTAATTGCTCTCAGCTCGTGTGGGAGCTGGTTCCATAAAGTGGGGGCAGAGAAGGAGAACGCTCTGCGACTAGTACTGACTTTTACGTGCCTAATGCTGTTTGGGACTATTAGTGTGTCTGAGTTTATGGTTCTCCTGCTTCTGGTGGTAGGTTGTATGGAGATCAGGGTGGAGAGGAATGAGGGGGCCAGGTTTTGAATTAACTTGAATGTCGTTACCAATGTTTTGTATTGAATCCTGGCAGCAACTGGGAGCCAGTGCAGTTCCATCAATACCGGTGTGATATGCTCAGTGACGCTTGTTCTCATGATGATCCTTGCTGCTACGTGTTGTGCCAGTTGTAATATGTTAGTGGTTTTCTTTGGTAGACCCTGCAGTATGGCGTTGCAGTAGTCAAGGTGGGGCATGATGAGTGCTTGTGCAACTGATCGGAAATCACACGAATCCAGTACGTTCCTCAGGGGTCGTAGAACTCTAAGCTTGTGAAAGATGGCTTTGTTGGTGTTGCTGAGGTGTTTTTCCATTTTCAGTTTGCTGTCGATTGTGACTCCTAGATATTTTATTTCTTCCTTCGAGTTGTAAGTATTATTGCACAGTGTGATTGTTGGAGGTGGTTCAAAGTCCATTTTACTGGACATAAACATTACTTCAGTCTTCTTATGATTAATTGACATGTTGTTTTGCTTTAGCCATCCCAACATCTCTCCCATGCAGGTTTCAAGCTGGTCGTAATTCGGGTCAGTGGTCTCTAGTTGGGTGTACAACATGATATCGTCTGCGTATATGTGGTAGTTGATGCCGTATTTCCTGAATATTTCACTGAGGGGCTGCATGTAAATGTTAAAAAGTAGTGCCGAGAGTGCCGAACCCTGTGGTATGCCTTGAGTTTGGGTGAAGGCTTCGGCTTTTTCTCCGTTGAATTGGACCTGCGGCTTTCTGTCCGTTATATAGGAGGAGAACCATTTCAAGGCGGTTCCTAAGATTCCAATCGATGCCAGCTTGTTAAGGAGGGTTAGGTGATGTACAGTGTCGAATGCAGCGGAGATGTCGATGAAAATGAGGATAAACATTTTCTTTCTGTCTTCCAGCCCCTTAAGGAGGTTGTTAAACAGGGCCAAAAGAAGGGTTTCGACCCCATGATTTTTCCTGAATCCGTATTGCTGTTTGTCCAGTGTTTCGTTGTCATCAAGGTGTTCTTGCAGTTGGATGAGGGCTGCTTTTTCAATGATCTTTGCTAAAAAATATATGCTGGAGATTGGGCGGTAAGAAGATGGGTCTTCTTTGTTTAGCGAGTTTTTTTTTAGTATCGGTCTAATTATAGACTTTTTGAGTTGGTTAGGCATGATTCCTTGTGAAAGTGATTGGTTCACAATGTGCGAGACTTGGTGGCCAATGTCCTTTTTTGTTGCTTTGATCCAGGTAGCTGGGCAGGGATCAAGCAGGGAGGTGGTGGTATTGATACTGGTTATTATTTTAACCGCTTGTTTATCATCAATTTTTCGAAATTCATTCCACATCTGTTCTTGCTTCAGTACAGTTTTCAAATGGGGCTTGGGAAAACATAGTGTGGTTGATGTTGTGGTCAGCTTGCTTTCGTAGTAGTTTGCTAGGGTTTGGGGTTGAATAGTATCACTCCGCTGTTCTGGTTGGTTTGTTTTGGTTAGAGTTTTCACTAGTCGAAATAATTCCCGTGGTTTGTTGATGGCTTTATTCAGCAGGTTGGTGTGGTGTTTCCTTTTTGCTTCATCTACCTCATCTTTGTATTTTCTAAGGATGTTGAAGTATTCAGTTCTGCGTTCCAAAGTTCTGTTACGTCTCCACTTTTTTTCACACCTTCTAAGTTCTCTCTTCCTTTTGGTTAGCGCAGTCGTGTACCAAGGCTCTGATTGTTGTTTGCCTGAGCTAGCTGTGTTATTCCATTTCGGGTTTGCTGAAGCCTGTGTATCTTTGGGATATGTTTGCTAAGGCACGCACTGGCAGCATGTGTTGGGGCCCAAAAGATACCACGGGCACCCATGCTATATTTGAATGCATGTGCATCCATCCCCCTGCTGTTAACACATCATGCCTTGCTAATCGGCATGTGGGTGCACTTTCTGCCACTCATTGAGGTGGCATTAAGTGCCGCCATGCTAACAGCTATCTTTGTGGTTAGAGCACACCCAAAATGCCCATACCAACTGTGAAGCACCATCCACACCCAAGTATCGCCCACAACCTACCCAGTCCCCACTCAATCACACGCTACCTGGTCAGCACGGGATTTTTAGAGTGGGACCCTGTGCTAACTGATTGCACGGGGCACTTACTGCATGATTAACCCCACATTAGCAGTTAGCGCATGCTAGTAAACATGCCCCTATATGTGCATATCAGGCACACAATTTTTTCTCCACCTAAAGCACTGCTGTACCCACAGAATGCTTTTGAAAATTACTCTATGAACATTGTTTTCGTTGACCCAACCATTTATGTTTTTAAGTGTCATCAAAAACAATGAATAATGACCAATTACAGCATTGACTCGAAGGCACACATTGCATTGTACAACAAGAAAAATCTAATATACTTAAACACAAGGAGGTTAAATAACTCACTCAAAATTAAACAAAGGTCAAAGAGAGGAACTGCACCAGTTTCTCTCTGGGTTCACAGTCAGCCCACTGCCAGATTGCATTCAGGTGCCCTCCCCTCATTCTCACGATTGAGATGATGCTCACATTAACTTGACCATCCCTAAAGATCTTCCCTCCCACTTCCACATCTTTTCCCCAACACCCAACCCTCAACAAATCACAAGAACAAAAGGAATTGCTGGTGAAGAACATTGAAGTCTATCAGGTTTTTTTTTTAGTTCAAACACTGGGAACAGAGATACTGCACTGGACTGCTATCTTCTTGAGCTAAACTGTTGCACCATCGGGTTCGCAAGACCCATCTGCACTGGCATTATTCTTCAGGGTTACGAAAGCGGCTGTAAGAGTTTGCTGCATAATAGATGGGAAAGTCGATAGGAAGATGTTATCATTAAAGGCATCAGATTAAACTTTGTATGGACTTAATATTGTAAATATTGCCATAGTGAGGGGAGAGCTTACTTAAGAAGTTGTGTTACCAAGCTAATGTTTCCTTAAACATTGTCTGCCTAATGTGCAGTCTGACAAAATGTTTACAGTATCCCCCTCACACAACCAGATAGGTTTACCTTATGTTAATCACTTTCATATCTTTTTATTTACTAATATAGCATGGTTATCTGTCTTATGTAGCTGCATGACTAAATAAAAGTGATGGCCAAAAGCCTTTTATTTATTCCAGAAAGTTACAGCAAGTCTTAATGCTTTTCGGTAATAGTTTTTGATGGAACTTAATTCATGCATTTGTCTTTTTAGGTGTCAACTGTAGTCCAATGTGCTAATGTACTACATGTGGAGAGTAACTTCATAACAAGAAGCCTATATGAAATGACCAAAAAGGTGCCTATTTTAAAACAACTTAGGCACCTTATAGCACACAAATTCTCATGCACAAATTTCCACCTGCTCCCAAGAGAATGTAAATGTCTGTATTTATTCTACACATGCGCTAGCATACTCTATAGGGGTGTGTGTATATCACAATGCTCCCAAACTACCTCCCTTGTGAGGCCTATGTGGGAAATGCATGTAAGTGTGCACCATCTTGGTGTGCCTACTAATATGTGTGGATTTGGCAGCACAGTTTTGTAAGAGCCCTTTTTCCTGGGTAGAACATGTTTTGCATATTTAAAATGCTTTATAAATTTAACCCAAAGGGGCAGTTTTTTAGCAGGTCACTCATCCTATGACAGATATGTACATAAATTATACCTATTTGACAAAGAGAATTTATGTGCATAGGTGCTGCTGTCCCCACCATCCTCTCCCCCTCTGAAATTTCCACACAAAGTTACCACCAACTCTGAAGCTCGCCGAAATATCCCAGCAACTTTTAGCACATCTGTCCATAGGTCCAGCAAAAGTGCATACCAAGAGGCTGCCAGCACATGAACCCTGGGCCTGCAGGCACCCTGGGCAGTTTTATAGCTGCCTGTTTCGCAATAGTGTTCTACCCAGAGAAATGGCCTTGAAAATCATCCCCATGGTGCCCAACTTCGGTCCGCCTTTTCCCTTCCCATCCCCACCAGTTTCATCTCTCCCTCCCCAACATAAAACTTACATTGAAAATCATCTTTCTTTTATGAGTCATTGTTTGAGTAACACATCACCCGTATTATGTTTCGGGGGCAATAATCCAGCTGCCCGCATTGGTGCAAACCCATCAGGTATTTGGATAAGCTCATTTTAATATCAGGCGATTATTTCTAACAGAAATATTATCCATGGAGAAATCAAGAATAAATCTTCACAGGGCATTTTTACATGTATAAGTCACCCCTGTGTATAAGTTGCCAGTACAAAAAATAAAGCTCGAGACAACATTGCTGTTTCTTAAAACTGGATTTACCCACATCAGTAATCAAAGCTAAACTAGTATTTCCCCTGAAAAATTCCCTGTGAAGATTTATTCTTGATTTCGCCATGGATAATATTTCTGTTAGAAATAATCGCCTGATATTAAAATGCGCTTATCCAAAGAGCATCAGCTGCTATCTGGAAAAGTATCCTATCCATGGATTTTCAGCACAACTCTCCATATAGTGCCATTAAAAATCTTTACAGACCACCTTGGCACCTTCTAGATAGTGCCGGGGTGATATGGGGGTGGAGCAAGGATGGAGAAAGACACTATGAGGCAGATTCCACAAAGGCCACATATGTCCCATGGGCATGTGGAAATCAGGCACAGGCACGATTCTGACCATATTCCAGATCCACACACTTCCGGAGCTGTACTGAGGATGTTTTCACTGCATCCCATCCAACATCCCAGACCCGTGTAGCTAACAAAGTAGAAGGATCCGTTTGCAGGGACGTACATGTGCGCATTGTATTCTGTAAACGTCCACATCTCCAATCAGACATAGAGTTGCGATATACATATGGACATCTCCGACAGACATGCCCCTCCACTTAGAACGTGTATCTCCTAAACCTCTGTTCTCACCGGGAAATGGCTCCAAAGATTCCCACAATAAAGTGCACTTTCACATGTTACAGGAGATCCGTGCGCACCTGGATGTTATGATAGGTAATGAGGACACACAAATGAATGCCTACACCAACTGCTGCAAGCTCAATGTCATATAGCACAGTAACAGGAGATACTGAGGAACTGAAGCATTAGTGGAGGCCTGTGCACCGGAAATGGGTACTGACATTTCTCACAGCAGCTCTCGACAGGTAGCTACACTTGTCCCATACAAAGTCCGCCCTCTGTCTTGGTTCATTTAGGTCTGTACACATTTGCTATATGTGGGGCAATCTTGTCTGCCATCTCACTGTCTGCTTTGTGGCAATGCTCCCCTGGTCTGACCTCAGTGTCAGCTTACGCAGTTGCCAGCCTCTGTAGAATCCACCACTCTCAAAGCTCACATAGGTCATGGACTGGGTAAGGATTAATACAGGGAAGCTTGCAACAACATCAGTAATTTCTCCCAGTGCATTGCACACTACTTGTATATCAAGGGAGTGAAATGCTTTTTGGTTGCAGAATGTGGCCTTCCTTTGTCGAGGGCTCCTCAGGGCCACATGCATACAATCAATCAACCCCAACACAGAAGGTTACCAGCTCATGAGATTGAAGCAGTGTCTGTTGTCTCTGCTGCACTGTGTAAGGAATGCAACATAATCTGAGGAATGCATCAGAAAAGCACTCAGAAACTGGGGGATGCACTTGGACACTGCCGCTTGGCTCTGACCTGCAGTGACTGCCAGCAGAGATTGAAAGGTACCTGTTTCTAAGAAGGTGAGTGCTGTTGTCACCTTTAGATGCACAGGCTGCGCCTGTCCCCTGTGTGCTCTTGCACTGAGGCGGGGCTTCAGCTCCTGTCACAGCTGATGTATGGTTGCCCTATCAAAGCAGGATCTGGCGACACTGTGTTCATCAGTAAGGTCCATGTACTAGCTTCTCAGCCTAGGTACCTCTGATAGGGAGCCTCCTCGCTGCCCTCCTCCTTTTTCTATCCGGGGATAGGTCCCAAGGTAGTGAATTGGATCTGTAAGAACATAAGAACATAAGAAATGCCATACTGGGTCAGACCGAGGTCCATCAAGCCCAGTATCCTGTTTCCAACAGTGGCCAATCTAGGTCATACGTACCTAGCAGTTTCCCCAAAAGACACAGGTTCTGCAGTGCTTGTACTAGGTCAAGCATTGATATCCTGGGTCCCTTTTTAATAGTGGTTTATGGACCTTTCCTCCAGGAACTTGTCCAAACCTTTTTTAAACCCAGCTATACTAACAGCCCTTACTACATCCTCCGGTAACAGATTCCAGAGTTGATTACACGTTGAGTGAAGAAATTTTCTCTTATTTGTCTTAAACAGTTTACCCTGTAGCTTCATTACATGTCCCTTAGTCCTTCTATATTCTGATAGCGTAAACAATTGATCCACGTTTACCCGTTCCACTCCATTCATTAAATTTATAGACTTCTATCATATCTCCCCTCAGCCGTCTCTTTTCCAGGTTAAAGAGCCCTAACCTTTTTAGCCTCTCTTCATAGGAGTAGCCTTCCATCCCCTTCACCAATTTGGTGGCTCTTCTCTGTACTTTTTCTAATAACTCTATGTCCTTTTTAAGATACGGTGACCAGAATTGCACACAATATTCAAGGTGCGGTCGTACCATGGAGCGATACAGAGGCATTATAATATCCTTTGTTTTATTCTCCATCCCTTTCCTTATGATACCTAGCATTCTATTTGCTTCTTGGCCGCCGCTGCACACTGGGCGGAGGGTTTTTAACATGTTATCCACGATGACTCCTAAATCTTTTTCCTGGGTGGTGGTTTCTAATGTGGAGCCTTGCATCGTGTAACTATAGTGTGGGTTGTTCTTTCCTAGGTGCATAACTTTGCACTTGTCCACATTAAATTTCATCTGCCATTTGGATGCCCAGTCTTCCAATTTATCCAGATCTTCCTGCAGTTTTCCACAATCCTCTTGGGTTTTAACAACTTTAAACAGTTTTGTGTCATCTGCAAATTTGATAACCTCACTAGTTATTCCCTTTTCCAGGTCATTTATGAATATGTCAAAAAGTAGCGGACCCAGTACAGATCCCTGGGGTACTCCACTATTCACCTTTTTCCATTGGGAATATTGGCCATTTAGCCCTACCCTTTGCTTTCTATCTTTTAACCAGTTCCCGATCCACAATAGTACACTGCCTCCTATCCCATGACTTTTTAGCTTTGCCAAAAGTCTCTGATGGGGGACCTTGTCAAAAGCTTTCTGAAAGTCCAGATACACTATATCAACCGACTCACCTTTGTCTACCTGTTTATGCACACCTTCAAAAAAACAGATCAGATTAGTAAGACAAGATCTTCCTTGTCTAAAGCCATGTTGGCTGTCTCCCATTAGGCCATGACTATCTACATGCTGTGTAATTTTGGTTCTTATGATGGTTTCTACCATTTTCCCTGGTACTGACGTCAGGCTCACCGGTCTGTAATTTCCCGAGTCACCCCTGGAACCCTTTTTAAAATTGGTGTTACGTTGGCGACCCTCCAATCTTCAGGTATTACAGATGATTTTAATGAAAGTTCACAGATTACCAATAGCAGGTCTGCAATCTCATATTTCAGTTCTTTCAACACTCTGGGATGTATACCATCCGGTCCAGGTGATTTGCTACTATTCAGTTTATCAAATAGTGGGAATATATCTTCCCGGTGTAGCGATTTTTCTCTCAATTCCTCTGCAGTATCACCTTTAAATACCACTTCAGTCTTGGGTAACATCCCTACATCTTCCTCAGTAAAGACCGAAGCAAAGAATTCATTCAGTCTCTCTGCTATAGCCTTGTCTCCTCTTACTGCCTTTTACCCCTCTATCATCTAACGGTCCAATTGACTCTCTCACAGGCCTTTTGCTACGAATGTACTTGAAGAAGTCTTTATTTCGTGTTTTGCTTCCGTAGCAAGTTTCTTCTCAAATTCCCGCTTTGCCTGCCTTATCAATGCTTTGCATTTAACTTGCCAGTGGTTGTGCTGTTTCAGTTTTCATCATTTGGCTCTTTTTTCCATTTCCTGAAGGTTGCTCTTTGGCAGCAACAGCCTCTCTGACCTCACCTTTAAACCATGCTGGCAGTTTTTGGACTTTCTTCCACTTTTCTTAATGCGTGGAATACAGCTGGTCTGGGCTTCGAGGATAGTATTTTTAAATAACACCCAAGCTTGCTGTAAGTCTTTAACCTTTGGAACCGCCTTTTAGTTTTTTCCGAACTATATTCCTCATTCTATCATAGTCTCCCTTTGAAAGTTAAAAGGTAGTACTGTGGATTCCTTTACTATCTGTCCTCCACTGATTAAAATCAAACATGATCATACTATGATCACTATTGCCAAGTGGTCCCAACACCCTTATTTCTTGCACCAGATCTGGCGTTCCACTAAGGACTAGGTCCAGTATGGCTTCCCTCTGGTTGGTTCATGAATCAGCTGCTCCAAGAAGCAGTCATTTATTTCATCTAGAAACTTTATCTCGTTAGCTTGTCCTGCTGTGACACTGTCCCAGTCGATACCGGGGTAATTGAAATCAGCTGTAATTGGTTGACTGGCAGACAACAGATGGTGGTGCTAAATGGAACTCACTCAGTCGAAAGAAAGGTGTGTAGTGGCATGCCTCAGGGTTCGGTCCAGGGCCTGATACGGTTCTATGTTTTTGTGAGAAATTTGGCAGAAGGATTGAATGGAAGAGTCTGCCTTTTTGCAGATGACACAAAAATGCGCTACAGAGTGTACATTTCTGAGGGAGTGGACACCATGAGGAAAGATCTACAAACACTGGAAGAATGGTCTAGTGCTTGGAAGTTGCGATTTCATGCAAAGTCGTGCTGAATCATGCACTTGGGATACTGAAATCCAAAGGACCTTTATGTGATGGGGGAGAGAGGTTGGTATGCATGGACCAGGAGAAGGACCTCGAAGTGCTAGTGTCTGAGGATCTCAATGTGGTGAAACAATGCGATAAGGTGGTAGCCACAGCAGAAGGATGCTGGGTTGCATACATAGAGGAATTACTAGCAGAAAGGAAGAGATGCTAATGCCCTTGTACAAGTCATTGGTGAGGCCTCACTTGGAGTATTGTGTTCCGTTTTGGAGACCATATCTCACAAACGACATAAAAAGACTTAAAACAATTCAGAAGCCAGCGACCAAAATGATTTGGAGCCTGCGCCAGAAGACATATGAGAAGAGACTTGAACACCAAAATATATACACCCTAGAGGAGAGGAGAGACAGGGGAGATATGATACAGACTTTTAAATACTTAAAGGGTATCAATAAACAAACAAACCTTTTTCAAAGAAGGGGATGCTGTAAGACTAGAGGGTATACGTTGAAGCTGCAAGGCGGTAAACTTAAAAGCAACATCAGGAAATACTTTTTACTCTAACCACCTTACTAGGCAAACTAGCTAGACAGGGATGGCTCTATAATCAGGCAGCAAACTTTTGGGGGCGGCCAAAAATGCCCCCAAAACAACCGCCTCACTCTGCCTTCAAAGTTTAAAGAAAAGGGTGGACAAGCTGCTGCCGCTGCTTCTCGGCAGCACATAATCAACCCCCTTCTTGCCCCCACCTTCCCTCCCCTCATGTCAGCTCCCTTCCTGCCCTCACCTCCTCCCCATGTCAGCTGCTTTCCTGCCCCCTACTCCCCCTGGCAGCCACTGCTCCTGCATCTTAGAGAGCCATCAGGGCTGTTTTGCTTTTATTTTAAATTACTTGTGCTATCGCAGCCGCGGCTCTCAAAGATACAGAAGCCGCGGCTGCCAGGGGAAGGAGGGGTCAGGAAAGCAGCTGACGTGTGGGAGGTGGGGTCAGGAAGGGAGATGACACAGGGGAGAGGTAGGGCAGAAAGGGAGCTGATATGGGGGAAGGTGGGGGCAGGAAGGGAGCTGACATGATCAGGGAAGGTGGGGGTTGGAAGGTAGCTGACAAGGGGGAAAGGTGAAGGCTGGAAGGCGGAAGATGGGGGCTCGAATGAAGCTGACATGGGAGTAAGATGGGGGCCGGAAGGTAGCTGACAAAGGAGAAAGGTGAGGGCTGGAAGGGAGTTGACAAGGGGAGAAGTGGGGGATGGAAGGTAGCTGACACGAGGGGGAAAGGGGGGACAGGAACAAGAGGGGAAGGTGGGGACAGGAAGGGAGCTGACATGAATGGGGAAGGTGAGGGCTAGAAGGTAGCTGACAAGGGGGGGCTGGAAGGGAGCTGACAAAGGGGGACGTGGGGGCTGGAAGGTAGCTGACAAGGGGGGGCTGCAAGGGAGCTGACAAGGGGGGAAGGTGGGGCCTGGAAGGGAGCTGACATGGGAAGAAAGTGGGGGCTGGAAGGTAGCTGACAGGGGGGGAAGGTGGAGGCTCAAAGGGAGCTGACAAGGGGGAGAGGTGGGGCTGGAAGGGAGCAAGGTGGGGTCTGGAAGGGAGCTGAAAGGGAGGAAGGTGGGACTGGAGGGAGCTGATACTTGAGGATGGGACTGGTAGGTGGCTGGGTAATGGGGTGGAGGCTGGAAGGGAGGGAGCACTGGGGCTGGAAGGGAGGGGGCACTGGGACTGGAAGGGAGCTGACACGTGGGAATGGCACTGGAAGGAGGATGAACAGAGGGTAGTTTGACTGGAAGAGAGCTGACACAGGGCGGGGTGCCACTGGGAATGGAAGTGAGCTGATACCTATGATGGTATTTGGACTAGAAGGAGCTGGAGAGCGGGGAAGGAGGGAGACTGGAAGGGAATGGACACCAATGGCAGTCCTGGGAATGCAAGGGAGTTGACATTGGAAGGTACATTGGGAGGGGAGGACTGGAAAGAGGGCTGATACTGGGAAGGGTTACTGGGACTGGAAATGGGCTGATGGAAGTAAGTGAAGAAAACGAAAGAAGAGATAAGAAATGGCAGATGGACCATAGACCACAGAAAGAGAGCTAAGAGAAGATAGGAAAGCAGAAGCCTCAGATCGGGACCAGCATGATCAGAGAATAAAATGGTCAGACAACAAAGGTAAAAAAAATAATTTCATTTTCAATTTAGTGATTGGACTTTGCGCTATCTTTATATTTTGCACAGTATGGAGAACTGCATCTCTTATTTATCTGATTTTGCACTGCATGCAGAGTCTGGCTTCTTGGGGTGTCAGTTTAATTTTTGTCTACATATTTTTATTTTTACTTTAGATTGTAGTTACTTATTCTGTACTTGGTGAGGGTCTATGTTCTGAGTGTGTGACTGAGGTCATGTGTTCTGTTAACATGCAGTTTGTACATAGTGATCTATACTGTACTATAGAAATTTGATTGTTCAGCTTTTCATATAGGTGTATGGATGTTTTAGAGCCTGCTGCAGTATTTATAGAGCTGCTTTTATTTGGGTAGGCTCCTTGTATGAGTGTTGGAAGTTTATATTGGTATAGTATGGTAGATTTTCTTTGTAGATCTTAGGTGACTTTTGTATGGTTTTATATTAGTTCCCAATATGCCTGGTACTGGAGAATGTTTGTTATAGAGATGACCAGAATCAGATTTTTTTTAATATATTGAGTTCTGGGGGTGAATGTTCTACTTCTGCTCTGTACCCATTGTCGAGAGAGAGGTTTCTGTGGTTGCAGAATATATATATTCAAAAGGAAAAAATGAGAACCATAACCAGTTTATAATAGAATAAAATGAGTTATAAGTTGGTCTTATTAACTGTGCTGTGGTTCTCACTTTTTCTTTTAATTCCTTGGAATGCAAGCATCTTGCATTTCCTTTGTTTTTTATGGAATATATATTTCCATTAACACCATGCTGGTCCATTGTGCAGTTTAAGGAGTTATATTAGGGTTGCCAAGCCCTTCTTGGTGTTTTATTGGAGTGGGAGGTGTTATGTTGGGGTTACAAAGTCCCTCTTGTTTTTCAGAGCTTGAGAAGTGCTGTGTTGGGGTGCCAAGTTGCTCTTTTTTTTAAAAATATTTTATTTTGCATTTTCTTGAGATACAGATTAACAACAAAAGAAGAAAGTTACACCACAATAAATTCACTTTACAAGAATATCACCATCACATAACTTGAGAACACATTAAGGGAAGGAGAGATTATCCTCAATTTAACAAAATAATATAAAGTAATAAGGGGGTCCGAAGATCCCACAAAAGGGAGCAGTAAATATTAAAGCATTCCACCTAATCAATTCGAACAGCCTCCTTACTATCCAAAAACCTTTTGTAACTGAATCACCTCTGTAAAGACATAATTCTGCTCTTCAAACGTAATAAGACAACGGCAGGGAAATTTGAGGAAATAAGAAGCCCCCAGTGCAAGCACTCTAGGTTTTAAATCTAAAAATTGTTTACAACGAGACTGAGTAGTCCGTCCAATGTCAGGAAAAACCTGGATTTTAAACCCACAAAACAATTGATCCTTGTGCTTAAAATAAGCACGTAGTACCCTTAATTTAGCAGACTCCAAGGAGAAAGTTACAACCAGTGTACAGCGCTTAGGAATAACATCCAATGAGTCCTCCAAAAAAGCTGTCAGATTTTGGGCAACCGAATCCTGAGGAGGAGGTAAATCTCCCTCAGGGTTTGGCACCGACCTAAGAGCATTTGAGAAAGAAAACATTTGGAGGACATCAATAGTTTCTGTGATTTGAAGAACTTCGGTAAAGTACTTTTTTAGCAACAAATCAAAAGAAAGAAGATGAGTAGTGGGAAAATTAAGGAAGCGAAGGTTCCGAGCCCGAGACTGGTTCTCAACGAGCTCCAAGCGATAAGAAACCGCTTAGAGCTCTTTAACCAAAGCCACATTATTAGCTACACACACCTGAAGCTGAGAATCAGTACGGGCAACGGATCCTATTAAAGAGGTCAAATGTTGATCAACCATTTTCACTTTACCAACTACATCATGGGAAAAAGAACAGAGGGAAGAAACAGTACCAGATAAACGTACATCTATTTTCTTAATAGCAGTCCAAATATCCAGAAGAGTAACATCTCCGGAAGGAGAAACAAAAGGGTCTTCAGACACAATTGGTTCAACTGGACAGAGAGCAGAAACCTCATCCAACACAAGGGTGTCCATAGGGGTAGATGAAAGTGGAAACTGTGGGAGAGGAGGTGGTAACCGGGTTTCTGGGCTTAAAGAAGCCCCTTCCGGTGATTGCATAGCTGGTTGCAGAGAAGTGACATGCTTGTCCATGGGACCCACCTTGCCTCCATGTGCTCCGCCAGAAGTTGTTGGTAATGCGGCAGGTTTAGCTTTCCGTTTTCCCATGTGCAAGCTCTGTCTACTTCCAGCGACTCAGAAGCGTCGAAGGGGCGTCAAAGGGGCGTGTCCTGCCCCTTGTGTCATGCCCCTTAGGACGCGACCACGCAGGCCGCGAACACGCGGCCGCGTGTAGCACTCGTCGGGCTTTGTAGGGAGCAGGGGGGTCCTCCACAGCTGTGCCGTCCACCCCGCGCCTGCAGTTGTCTCAGCAGGTACTGGCTCCGACCTGCAACACAGCTCCGCGGCAAGTTGATAACACCACGTCTGCTCCCAGGCAAAAATGCTCTCCTCCACTAAAGCCCCGCTCTCGTCGGGCTTTGTAGGGAGCAGGGGGGTGCTCCACAGCTGTGCCGTCCACCCCGCGCCTGCAGTTGTCTCAGCAGGTACTGGCTCCGACCTGCAACACAGCTCCGCGGCAAGTTGATAACACCGCGTCTGCTCCCAGGCAAAAATGCTCTCCTCCACTAAAGCCCCGCTCTCGTCGGGCTTTGTAGGGAGCAGGGGGGTCCTCCACAGCTGTGCCGTCTACCCCGCGCCTGCAGTTATCTCAGCAGGTACTGGCTCCGACCTGCAACACAGCTCCGCAGCAAGTTGATAACACCACGTCTGCTCCCAGGCAAAAATGCTCTCCTCTCGGGGTGCCAAGTTGCTCTTGTTTTTGTGTAAGTGGGAGATGCTGCATGGGTGCTGTTGAGCCCCTCTTGTTTGGCATATTTAGTAGCATGTTTCCTAGTCTCTGCACTGGTAACATATGAACATAAGAAATGCCATTCTGGGTCATACTAAAGTCCATCAAGCCCAGTAACCTGCTTCCAACAGTGGCCAATCCAGGTCACAAGTATCTGGCAGTTTCCCAAAAAGGCACACACAGCTTCCACAATGCTTGTCCCAGGGCAAGCAGTGGATTTGCCAGGTCCTCTTTAATGATACTTTATGGATCTTTTCTCCAGGAACTTGTCCAAGCCTTTTTTAAACCCAGCTACACTAACAGCTTCTACTGCATCCTCTGGTAACTAATTCCAGAGTTTGATTACGCAAGGTCATAGGCTAACTGCAGGGAGGCTGTTACATTCCCCTACAGGTACCACATTTCAGTGTGGCAAAACCGCTGCTAGTGTAATTAAGGCCACCCACTGAGGTGGCATTAGTTGCACTCATGCTACTTGCGCTGAGCCATTAGGTTAGTTTCTGCCAACAATGCAGATGCCTCTCTGTGAGGGTTCTTTCTCTCACCTCACTCTGCAGTAAAGTATAGTTTTGGGAAAGAAATCCTGTAAACCTAAGAGTAATGGGTAAAAGCATTTTTTGACTATATATGTCTGTTTTTAGTTTCTACTAATATATTCCCTGCTTAGTAAAGATCTATCTCTGTTCTGCATGTGTGGCTGAGGCAACATGTTCTGTTAGCATGGAGTTTCTATGTAGGGAACTGCAGTAATCTGGCTTGTTCCGTTTTCTGAGAATATGGATGTTCTAGGGCCCACTGCAATATTTATGGTGCTGCCCTTTTCTGGGTATGCTCTATGTTGTGTGAGTTTTGGAAGTTAGTGCTGTTACAGAATAGTAGATTTGCTCTATGGGTCCTATACTCTCGGTCAGGGGTCTCCAAACCTGTCCTTGAGGGGTGCAATCCAGCCAGGTTTTTGGGAAATCCCTAATGAACATGCATGAGATATATTTGCTTGCACTATCCCCATTGTATTCAAATATATCTTATTTGTTTTTTTACATTTCTTATATATTGCCTTTCATGATATCAAGGCAGCTTACATTGAACAAACTGAAATTACATTGAACAGGGCATTTTAACTTCTGGGACTAAAAAACCCAGTATTTCCAGCCAAGGACTGCTGTCCTCTAGTAGGATTCAAACACCCAACCTTCCAGCCTGATGTACCTTGCTCTAACCACTAGGCCACTCCTTTAGGGATAGCCCAACATCCTGGCTGGATTGTGGTCCTCCAGGACAGGTTTAGAGATCCCTGCTCTAGGTTCTTGGTGAGGTCAACTGTAGGGTATTAGTTGGGGGTACTGGAATGTGTATTGTTTTTGAGATTTGCAGTTTTGCATTCTTTATGCTGCCAGACTGAAATTTAAAATATTTTGTCAGTTCAGATTCAAGGAAATTTCAAATTTTAAGAGAACGTCTCAGTTTAATTTTGTTTAGTAGCCTGATAGCTTCACCACTGCTGAGTTCCAGTCTTTAGCACAATCCAATCCAGCGTTTGAATTCATGGCTACCAGGATTAGTTTCTCATCCTACATCTTCCCTCCTCATCAATAATCTGGTTCTAGCAAAATAAATCTGATATGCAGATACTTATAATGGTTTGATGGGGGGCTGTATAAGTGGCTTTTCATTAATTAAATTTAATGTTTTATTATTATGTTTGTTTTATTATAGCATCTGTTTTACTAAATTGCATGTGTATGTTTAGAAGTCACCTAAGATTTTAGATGGGTGGCTGAAAGAGAAAATAGTGAGGTTTCTGGAGTCCAGCGGATTACAGGATCCGAGGCAGCATGGATTCACCACAGTCAGGTCTTGTCAGACAAATCTGATTGATTTCTTTGACCAGGGAGTTGGACCAAGGGAGAGCCCTAGATGTGGTGTACAGTATTTAGATTTCAGTAAAGTCTTTGATGCCGTTCCTCACAGGCGACTTATAAACAAACTGAGCACCCTAGGGATGGACCCTAAAGTTACTGCTTGGGTTAGAAATTGGTTGAGTGGGAGGTGACAGGTAAATGGAGCTCACTCTGAGGAGAAGGACGTTACCAGTGGTGTGCCCCAGGGATCTGTCCTTGGTCCAATTCTTTTTAACATCTTTGTTAGTGATATAGCGGAGGGGCTGTCAGGTAAGGTTTGCCTTTTTGCGGATGATACCAAAATCTGCAATAGAGTGGAAATCCAGGAAGGTGTAGATAACATGAGGAGGGATCTAGCCAAGCTTGAAGAATGGTCTAGAATTTGGCAGCTGAGATTTAATGTTAAAAAATGCAAGGTCATGCATCTGGGCTGCAGCAATCCAAGGGAGCAATATAGTATAGGTGATGAAGTACTTTTGTCCACTAAAGAAGAGCGGGACCTAGGCATGATTGTCTCTGATTATCTTAAAGTAGCTAAACAGGTAGAAAAGGCAACAGCAAAAGCTAGAAGGATGCTTGGGTGCATAGGGAGAGGAATGGCTAGCAGAAGAAAGGAGGTGATAGTGCCTCTGTATAAGTCTTTGCTGAGACCTCGTTTGGAGTATTGTGTGCAATTCTAGAAACCGCACCTTCAAAAGAATATAAACAGGCTGGAATCAGTACAAAGGGTGGCTACTAAAATGGTTAGTGGTCTTCATTATAAAGCATATGAGGACAGACTTAAGGATCTTAATATGTACACCTTAGAGGTATATTACCAAGTTTAAGTTTCAATGTAAACCGCTTTGATTGAAATGATAAAGCGGTATATAAAACCCGTTAAAAAAATAAATAAAATAAATGATTGAGATGTTTAAATACCTCCATGGCATAAATGCACAGGAGGAGAGCCTCTTTCGATTGAAAGCAAGTTCTGCTACGAGGGGACATGGGATGAGGGTGAAAAGGGATAGATTCAGGAGTGATATGCAGAAATATTTGTTTACGGAAAGAGTAGTGGATCCGTGGAATAGTCTCCCAATGGAGGTGGTAGAGGTGAGGACATTATCTGAATTCAAAGAAGCATGGGACAAACACAGAGGATCTCTAATGGGAAAAGGGGGACTCTTGTAGTGGTTGATATGGAAGGGCAGACTAGATAGGCCATGTGGTCTTTTTCTGCCATCATATTTCTATGTTTCTATGTATATTAAATTTATGCAAATGATGCTGCAGTGAGCCTCCACACATGGCCCTGTATAACCCTCATGCTATCCCTGGGGGGAAGTAGATAGGAGGGGGTACTGGGAAATGGAGGAAAACAGAAACCTCAGATCGGGACCTACATGATCAGAGAATAAAATGATCAGACAACAAAGTTAGAAAAGAATTTTATTTTCAATTTAATGATCGGACTTGGTGACGACATCTTTATATTTTATACAGTACATACAAATGCATCTCTTTCTATTTCTCTGGTATTGCACTGTATGTAGAATCTGGCTTCTTGGGGTTGCAGTTTAATTTTTATCTAAATATGTTTATTTTTAGGTTATGGTCACTTATTCTGTATTTGGTGTAAGTCTGTGTTTTGAGTATGTGACCAAGACCAGGTGTTCTGTTAACATGGAGTTTGTATGTAGGGATCTGTACTGTAGTAATCTGAATTGTTCGGATTTTCAAATAGGTGTTGGATGTTCCAGGGCTCACTGTAGTATTTACAGTGATGCTTTTTTTGGATGTGCTCTTTATGTGAGTTTGGAAATTGGTGCTGATATGGTATGATATGGTAGATTTGCTCTATAGATACTCAAGTGACTTTGTTGTAGGGTTTTGTATTAGTTCAGAATATGCCTGGCACTGGAGAACATTTGTTGTTGTTGTTGTTAGTGAGATGATCAGAATCAGATTTTTTTTTTTTAAGATATTGAGTTCTGTGGGTGAATGTCCTGGTTCTGCTCTGCGCCCTCTGTTGAGGAAGGGGGTTCTGTGGATGCAAAATATATGTTCAAAAAGAAAAAGCAAGAACCATAACGTAGTTTATAACAACAAAATAAAAATGAGTTATAATTTAGTTTTATAAGCTGTGCTGTGGTTCTCACTCTTTTTTTTAGTTCCTTGGTGTGCAAACATCTTGCATTTCCTCCATATAATCTAATCAATTTTTTGGTTTGGTTCAATCCCTGATTGGAGTTTTGAGAAAGTCTCCTTCACCCATCTCATCCCTCGCCTCAGGCAGCAGATTGCCTTGAGCCGCCCCTGTAGCTGGACCATACTGATCTTTATCTGCTGTCATATACTAAAGTAACTATGTTATGATGTTACTGTCTGCCTCATGCAGCATGGACATTGCAAACCAGGCATTCACTCCATCTCCCCCCATACACCCCTCCAACATTACTGTGCACACACACACTCTCACTTGCAGGGATGAATCCTAGAAGACAGCAGAAAATTGGCAATGTCCTGGCCTTCTTCCACATATCCAGCAGGAATAATGTGCATGTCTGCGAGAAAGGCTGTGTTGGGTTTTCTGGAATGCGGTGTACACATCTCCGGGGCTGGCCATGCCCATGTTCCACATGCGGGCATTCCCATGCGAGCGAGATAAACGTGCGTGGGCACTGTTACCGGAATATGTTCATAATATTTGCACCACATACATGTCCCCGTGCATGTCCAAACACTTATTCAGCTTCTGGAATGACCCTATATCTGGAAAAGGGCAATACTGAAACTGCTATCCAGATAGCTATCTGGCTAGCTTTAGGACAGCAAAAAAGCCATTCTACAGTTATCTGAACAGCTATATAAATAGCAGTATCATATCCAAGTCAGAATTACTATTTTTTGCTGAAAGTTTTTTTTAATTTAATGTTTCATAATTTCATTTTAGTATTTGTTTTTATGTATTCCCACGGCTGATAGAGTTATATATTTGGAGTGCCACATTTGTTCATATGATAGAGTCCGCAGTGAGTATATAACATTCGGACATGCAGATTCAATTATTTAAATTGACATCTCACTGCGTCTTGTTTTTCGGTGTATGTTGGCATCACTGCACCTTTATAATAATTATGAGTGGATATGCATTATTTATTCACAATCTTCTCATGTCCTGACTAGTGTACAGCACGTAGTATATGCCATATTATCTATGCAGTATGCACCACTCACACGACACCATCATGTATTTTTAAACATATAGGCAAAACATTTTAGCATTTGTTTTATGCGTTTTCACGGCTGAAAGATTTTTATATACATTTGGAGTCTCACATTGGTTTATTTGTTTAAACTAGCAGTGAGTTTCTAACATCCGTACACCCGTACACTAATAACACCGAACCTAAACAACAAGCAATGAATATACAATCACTAGCAGAACATTTTGCAGAAAAACTAAAAAACAAGACCATTACCCCGACTCCATTATTATCAAACACAACAACCACCCACATATGGACAAATTTCCAGTTGGTAGAACAAAAGCAACTCCTCAAAATTATAACAATGATAAACACCACCACCTCCCCACTCGACCCATGCCCTGTATCATGGATTAAGTGTGCAAAAAATGAACTGGCGGTAAACATACAAGATATAGTTAATCAATCCCTTTCACAAGGCATCATGCCCGATGCCCTAAAACTCACAACACTCCGACCAATAATAAAGAATAATAAGCTTGACTCAAAAGACCCAAACTCATACAGACCCATAGCCAGCATTCCATTCATTGCCAAAATAATAGAGAAAACAATCCAAATTCAGTTACAGGAACACATTGATGAGCACAAACCACTTGACTCACACCAATTTGGCTTCCGCCCATCCCACGGAGTAGAAACCCTCCTAATCACACTAATGGACTTTCTCATCAGGGGCACAGATGACAAACACCATGGTTTCTTACTCCTATTTATAGATATCTCAGCCGCCTTCGATAACATCAATCACCCGACACTGATCAACAGATTAGAGAACCTAGGAATAGGCGGGACGGTCCTTAACTGGTTCAAATCCTACATCTCACATAGATTAATACGAGTCCAAATTGACCAACAAGCATCAGAAACATTCCCACAAGGACAGGGAATACCCCAAGGATCGGCCCTTTCAGCCCTCCTATTTAACCTGTACCTCCAACCGATAACAAACATATTTAAAAAACACAAGATTAACCATTTTATTTATGCCGATGACATCATGCTAGCTATCCCCATAACCATTAAAAACCCTACATATGACTCACTATCACAAGGCATGGCAGAGACCTCCTCCTGGATGGAATCTAACCACCTCAGCATCAACCTCAAAAAAACTGAGGCAATGTTTGTAACGAGGTCATCTATGACTGAAAACACTTACCCTGAAACAATCACAATCAACAAAACCTCCATACCTGTTAAAAAACAAGTAAAATACTTAGGAGTAATAATAGACCACACTCTCACCATGATCCCACACATAAAACAAACAGTAAAACATATTTTCTACAAACTCAAAACTATTCAACACCTAAGACCACTCCTCGAAACACAAGACTTTAGATCTGTAGTAAGTACCCTGATCACCCCTCATTTCGACTATTGCAATAGTCTCCTTATAGGCCTTCCTCAAAAAACACATACCTCCTACAAAGAGCTCAAAACATCTGTGCTAAAGTAATTGCTAAGCTCGCTTAACAGATCACGTAACCCCAATACTGCTAGAACTCCACTGGCTCCCTATAAACAGTCGAATTAAATACAAAATTATCCTAACAACCTATAAACTTATAAATGACATAACCCCCTCACACCTATCCACATTACTGCACTCTCCAACATCGACAAGGGCCCACAGACAAAACACAGCCCACTCCCTTATCATACCAAAAGCCATCCGGAAGACTAAGAAAACCACTAGCTCCAGAGCATTCTCATTCACTGCTCCTACACTCTGGAACAACCTCCCTATTGAACTTCACACCATAAAAGACCTCATCCAATTCAGAAAAGAATTAAAGACTTACCTGTTCACTGAACATTTTGAAATCCCCTACTCCCCCAAAGCCAGCCCCACTACAAACGTGGAAACAATTACACAAACTCCCTTAATCCCAACACCATAACCGCATGCCTGCCCACCCTCACACACGCCCCAAAGAAGACATAAAAGGAACTAAATTCCAGCACCTACACAAATACCCGCACTACACACCACACACTGTAAATATACATTTGTAAAAAAAGTTTGATGTTTTGTTCTGCTTTAATACCCACTAAGTTAAATTTTATTGTTCAATGTAAATAGTTAGTTTCTATTGTTCTATGTAAAGAATGTATACAAATGTGTACAAGACTGTTAACCTGTTATATGTAAACCGCCCTTGATCTCTGGAAGGGGCGGTATAAAAGAAATAGTTAAATAAATAAATAAATAAAATAGATTCTTTTTATTAAATTTTATATATCCCCGTGTTTTATCTCGGGGTGTGTGCTGGTATCATCGTACCTCATAATACTTATGAGTGTACTTGCAGCATTCATTTACAACTTTTAGTATTTTGATTATTGTATGGCACGTAGCATATGTTGTAATATATATTCCGTTTGCACCATGCACACATACCATTGTATCTTTAAATAAACGGGCAAAACATTTGTGACAAATAATCTTCTTCATTAATTTGGATCAATTTTATTTTCCATCCACATCATACATTTATAGTTGTATTTTATCTGTGGTTTTAATTGATCTTTGCTCCATTTTTTCATGGCCCCCTTTTTTAATTAGGTATTCCTTGGATTTTATAGAAATTTGGACATTACCTAGGTCACAGCGACCTTTTTTGTTGGCAGTTCCCTTATGGTCCTAAGGTAACCCTTTTTTTCACTCCTGCTCTGTTGTGTTTATAAGTTAGTTTTTTTATTATTATTTTTTATCCTTCATATTATTTCTTTGTTTTATTCATTCTTCTACCTTTTAGATTTCTCCTTTTTATAAAAGATCACGGACATATGAGTTTGTTATTCACGTATGGTTTATTATAATTATTTATTCAAATGTATTATCATTTTAGTTTCCACCTACTCCATGTTGTTTCATGATCTACATGTCTTTTCGATCACACACACCATTTTATTCACATGGTATCTATGGGGTATGTTTACTAAACCGTGCACACGTGCGCGGCGCACAAGAGCAGACGCTAATGATGCACTTAAGTGCTCTTCAGCACCGCGCACACGTGCGCGTCACATTAACGGGCCGGCGCATGCGTGCGGGGCGCTCATGTGCGATAGAGGCGGGGAAACGCTTACGGAGGGCGGAGGAAGGCTCCCGAGGGGCGGGGGGACGGGGTCAATGGGTGTAGAGTGGGAGGGGAGAGGCTCCCCGCACAGGAGCGTGGCTGAATCTGGGCATTAAAAATACCGCGAGTGAAACCCTCGCGTTAGAGCCCATTTAAAGGGAAGAGAAACCATTTCCGTCAGCAATGTACAGCAAAACCGGGGAAACCTGAAAAACGTGAGCAGTGTGATACATGTGCACAGAACAAAATAGCAAATATAAATTGAAAATGACCACAACAAATTCCAAATAAATCATAATCCAGCTGGGCAACAGTGATATTAATGGGCAACCAGAAAAAACACTCCCAGGAAAGCTCCAAAAAAAAAGAAATGATTTTTGGAAGGGTCTACGCTCCGTAGACTCGTTCAAAAATCACTGCATTTTAATGGAGCTTTCCTGGGAGTGTTTTTTTCTGGTTGCCCATTAATATCACTGTTGTCCAGCTTGGTTTTGTTTTTTTCCCCTTTTTTGGAGGTCATTTTTGAGGTTTAATTGCACCCCTGTCCCCATACAAGGTAAAAGAGCCCACAGTAAAATTGTGCAGAGCAGGGTGTCTGACTCGTGCGGGCAGGTTTCCTATCTCCAGAGACTGCACTGTCTCTGTGGCCACAGTGTGGTGCAGCAGACACAGCCCGTGCCTGTAGGACCAGAGGGTCACAGGTTCAAATCCCAGCTGGGGCTCCTGCCAACCCAGTCCCCATTGTTTTACCCACCACTAAACAGTGATAGTACAGAAACTCCTGTATGGCAGAGAACATAAGCATGGTTCCAACACCTATATTTTACCCCACACCGCACACAAACCATAAAAATGGGCATTACCGACAGCCGAGTCCCCCAAATTTAGTCCTGGAGTGCCACAACTCAATCAGGTCATATGCTTTTTCCAGATAGGGACATGTCTGCATGATGGCGGAAGGGTAAAGGTGGTGGAGGGGGCAGTGGCTGCAAACCACAGCAGACAGTGGCCTATGCCTGTGCAGGCTGGCATCGTCCACCATAACAGACAGGCTCTGTCGGATGTACAGTCATGGACTCCCCAGGGAACACAGCATATCTGTGGCAACACGGTGGTGCACTGCACACAGACAGCATGTGCAGGAACAGAAGGTCACAGGTTCAAAGCCCAGCTGGGGCTACTGCCAATCCAGTCCACATATTTTTCCTACAACTAAACCATGATAGTAAGGAGAAACCTTTATGGTTGAGAACATACGGATGGTTCACACGCCTATATTTTACCACACCAAACACAGACACCATAAACAGCCGCATTACCCAGAGCAGAGTCTCCCAAATGCAGTCCCGGAGGGCCCCACACCATTCAGGATCCATGCTGCCTCTGCTAAAGATGCCTGTGCTGCATATCTCTGCACCACCCCCATGGTATGCTGATGTAGCTCATGCATATTTATGAGGGACAGCATGAAAACCCGAACAGTGGTTGGAACACCAGGACTGGAGTTCGGACACTCTGCCGTAAAGCAGCAGCCAACAGGGCCAGACACCCCCCCCCCCCCCCCCCGGCCCCATTGGCCAATGCCTCCTAGAGAGGCAGGACATTGGGCCCTGCCTGTATCCCCCAATACTAGCAGTTGCATACCTTAGCAATGCCACCCTACACCTGGGTATATGGTACACAGCTATCAAACGTTGCCCATGATAACTGGCAGATATCAATTCCTACGTTAAGTACATGTTGCTCATTGACCTCCACCATAACAATAATTGTGATGTCTGCGGTGTGCGCTGCAGGTCTGGTCTCTGACAGTGTTTACCACCCTGGGGAGTGACCCCCAACAGTAGTGCGTCCCATATCCATGCCTGTACTGTGCCCAGGACTGGTGTGGTGGGTATGGCTGCTGGACTCCTCTATAGTAGCACAATGCTGGCATAGGTGTGGGGGGTGGCTGTCTGCCTATCCAGTGTGTGGTGGCCTGCAAACACCTTCCACAGCCCACACTGCCAGCAATGTTGCCAGTATTGGGCTGCCAATGTGCATAATGAGGAGCAAGGTACCATGGGTATAGGCCGGACAGGGTGGCCTGGCCAGGGTGCATCTGCACAGGGCATAGGGCACTAACTGGGTGACCTCACTATGTCCTGCTGAGAGATCACTCTCACCCTGACTGTGCAGTGACCACAGCATGGCTAGGCACCCCCATAGTGCTATATAGCATTTCTCTCATGTTATAGATATGGGTTTCCTTTTGGGGCCCAGTCACTGATGCAACTGCTTGCTGTGTATGCTGACATCCCAGTTCTGGGTGCACACATCTCCACCGGGAACATGCACTGTGGACTAACTAGCACACTGTTTGCAGCTGGTATGTGTCTTGATGGAGCAGCTTGTGGGGTGCAGTGGCTGATGACTTGCTGCAGGAGAATATCAGATAGTGGTGGGGTGCAGCTCACCATATCCAGGCCTAAAGTCTGTCTGCTATTGTGGTATGGATGTGTATAGAGCTGCATTGACTGCCCTGTGGGGTGTCTGTTCCTCAGCAGGACCCGGGTTGATGGTCCCCTCTACTGCCACCTTTGCAGGGAGGTAGAATGTGGATCTATTGATGGGAGACCCTGTTTCCCACCCTCAGCCCGGGGGGTGGTACATAGCCCACCTAGGGGTCCATAGGGGCTACACCTGACTGAAACAGACAGAGATATCCAAGGTGTTTGTGCAGAAACTACATATCTCACACATTAACACTGCCTTGGACCTCCGGCATGGCCTCTTTCAACCATGGAAGGTGTTGTGGACCTGGTCCTGGGCGCCTCATTGCACCCTCAGGGTGAGCACAGTACCCGCACAATGTGACGGTGTGTAGCTACTCTGTGCCAGTAAAACACACGGTCAGTACCCCCTACCAGGCCGAGGTGGTGTGTGGGTGTGAGACAGCCTTGAGGCTCTTACACAAGTGATCAGCCTGACCCTTCCCCCAAGCCATGAGGCTATCAACCTGCTAAGAGAAGACATTAAGATTTCAGTAGGCACCCTTCCCCCCACTCCAGGTCTGAGCACAATATCCCCTTGCCCAGAAATCAGCAGACCTGAGCATACCGGTTTGGACAGGTCACCCAGGTACCTTCCCCAGGGGCTACTGATTGGTGGACAGAAAATATCTGAGGCGAATGAGATTAGAGAATGAGTTTAAACTTGTACTGTATATAAGGCATTGTAGGACGTCCCTGTGGGCTCAGATTTTTGTGGAGGGTACCGGCTCTCTGTCTGAACCTGTGTGCACATTAAAGATCCTGTTTGCATACCAGCCTGTCTGTGAGTTTTCCTTCTGTGGATGAGTGAGAGAATAAGAGCTTTAAGCTGATTGGCTGCTTCATTTCTGGCGACCACGAAGGGACTAAATTAAATTAAATTAAAAGAAAAGCCTCTCTCTCATCACACCCACGGTGGGAAGACTACTGCTTTTTGCAGGATCAAGGCCTCCACCAGTCAGGGACCGGCTCCTCCAGGTGATTAACGGTCCTTGGCGCCCCGGGCCACTTTGTGCTCCGGAAGGACACCTTGATTTATCTGGTCAGTCGGTCCCTGCGGCTGAATCCCCGATTGAAAACCGGCTGGATAGACTGGCATCCAAACTCCCTGTCTGATCAGAGTTCTGGTGAGTACTGCTACCTTATTACTGTTTTGGCTAGTTCTGTACTCTATCTGTAAATCCTGGTAATTTCTAGGAACCTGTAGCGGCCCGATCACCCGCAACGAGCAGTCCGAATAGAGGCCTTAGTGGCCCTGAAACCATTGCTCGTCCTGTCTGTATCTGGTAAATCTGATTGGGAAAAGGGGGGGGGGGGCGCTTGCGAGTACCGGTAAGATAACTGCAGTATGAATTAACTTTGCCACCTCGGGCCCCTTAAAAGGGTATTTAAAGTGCAGCGCTGCCAAAGCTATTGAAGAAAAATTGCCTAGGATATTAGTATTTAACTCCCTTAAGTGTGCCAAGCTGATTACTAAAAATTTTTGTACTGACCGCTATTCTCCGATCGGAGTGATTTAAAACACAAAACACGCTGTTTCTAATGAAGCATACCTAGGGGGAAAAGGAGGACGGACGATCGCTGCTTCTCTTTCCTTTCTGAATGATTTTAATGTCGGAGCCGGGAGGCGCATCGGGACGGGAGCATCGGGAGCATTGGGGTTTCCTTTGTGCTGCCGTGTGCTCTTGGTGTTGCTCCGGTGAGTTGAATCCCCTTGTGTGTGTATGTTGCCACCTGTAGGCGCTGCGGAGTGCAGGAGAGAGTTCCCTTATGTGCCGACGAGGTTTGTGTGTTTCCTCCTGCTGTTTGTGCTCTGGTCGCTGGGTCCGCAGTTTCCTCTCCGGTGGTGAGGGTTGTGGACCGGGCACCTCAGCGCATGCGGCGGGAGTATCGAGGGGATCTTTTTTCTTTTTGTTTTCATGTTGCCCAGATGTCGCCGTTGTGCCCTCCTTGCACAGCCTCCCCACATGTGGCAGAGTGTTGACCCGATGCCTGTTCCCTTGTTTCTTTTTTAAAAGTTCAGGAACAGCTGAGTCGTGCCTGGAGGTGTGCAGAGCTGAATCCGGTGTGAAACGCACGAGGAGGCAGCCATCTTGTGAAGACCACGTGTAAGCTACACTGAGATACACTTAAAGTGATTCTGGAGCTCCATCTAGTGGACATTAGCTGTATTTCCCATATTACTATTCCTCATGGTTAAAGTGATCCTGGAGCTCCATCTAGTGGACATTTTAAGAATAGCTAGCTTATATTTTTTTAACTCTATTATCTAAATCAAATCTGAGTGTATATTTTGTAAATTGCCAAGATCTATATTGTAAAATTTTGTGGGTTTTTTTTCTCTCCCCTCCTGAATTGAGATTAGATAAGATCTGTATTTTTCCTGAATTGAGACTAGATAAGATCTGTATTGTAAATTGTATTTTTTCCTGAATTAAGACTAGATAAGATCTGTATTGTAAATTGTATTTTTTCCTGAATTGAGACTAGATAAGATCTGTACTGTAAATTGCATTTTTTCCTGAATTGAGATTAGGTTAGAAGATCTGATCCACATTGTATACTGCACTTAGTTATTGAACTAGAATTAGAGCATGGGGTCGGTAAAGTCTAAAGTGAAAACGCCCCTACAGTGCATGCTTCACAATTTTAAATCTGGGTTTAGAGAGGATCCAGATTATCTTTTCTGTGTGAGAGGGAATGGCCAGCCTTAGTTAAGCTGTGGCCTCCCCAGGGGTCCATTGACCTGGCCACTGTGTCTTTGGTCCATCAAATTGTAGCAAAAGAGCACCCTGACCAGTTCCCATATATTGACTCATGGCTCCATATGCCAACTCAGACCAAGGTGGCTCCAGCACTGCCACGAGAATCAGTGTAGAGTAATGGTGGCGGCCATCAGTCGCCAAAAGGGATGGACACCCGCCCCTATCTACCAGGGACAGGACTCTCCTGATATTCCTCCACGCCCCCTCCCTCTACTTCAACCCCGTGTCCCATCTGCACCACTGCAGGATCCGCCCACAGCTGAAAGGTCAGGAAGACCTCCTCTCGGGGTGGGTGATGCCAGATTTAGGGAAGATTCTACGGATTCCGGACCCTCATCTTCAGATACCCCTCACACTTCTGGTGCCACCTCCAGTGCCACCATCTCCTCCCCTGAGAGCACAAAGGCTGAGCTTGAATCGTCCACCCCGGTAGCCTGCCGCCTGCGGTCGCATGATCTCCAATTGCCACTACGACAAGTACAGGGGCTCCCGTATATTGATGCTACTGGAAAGGTGGCAGTGGGACCATCCAGCCTGATTTATGTGCCTTTCTCCACTACGGACCTGTTGAACTGGAAAACCCACTATGCCTCATATAGGAGTGGAGGAGTAGCCTAGTGGTTGGGGCAAGGTACTTCAGGCCGGAAGGTCGGGGGTTCAAATCCCACTAGAGGACAGCAACCTTGGGCCGGAAGGACTGGGGTTTCTAGTCCCACAGGTGCTCCTTGTGGTCTTGGGCAAGCCACTTAACCCTCCATAGCCCATGTTCCCTGTAAAATAGTTATCTCCAAGTTATAATACCCGGTTCAATGTAATTTCAGTTTGTTCAATGTAAACCGCACTGATGCAGAATAGCGCGGTATATAAGAGAATGTAAATAAATAAATAAATATACTGAAAAGCCCCAAGAACTGACAGATCTTATGACCAGTATTATGCAAACACACCAGCCTACCTGGTCGGACACTAAACAATTGCTCTCCACCTTATTCAATACAGAAGAACGGGCGCGCATTGTACGGGCCACCCTCGAGTGGCTGGAGACACATCCTGCCCGTGAGGGAGTTATAAATCCACGGCAGCAGGCAGAGGCAGACTTCCCGAATAAAGACCCCCGCTGGGACCCGAATTACCCTGTTGGAACAGTGGCTCTCACTCGTTTCCGGACTGCGCTCCTAGAGGGCCTTAAGAAGGGGGGGCAACGAGCTATGAACATCAGTAAAATTGCAGAAGATCTCCAGCTTCCTGATGAAAGTCCGGCAGTATTTTATGAGCGTCTGACTGAAGCATACCGATTATACACCCCCTACGATCCAGCGGCCCCTGAGAATCTTCAGATGGTGAATAATGCCTTTGTGGCTCAGTCACAGGGTGATATACGGCGGAAGCTGCAGAAACTGGAAGGGTTTGCGGGCATGAATACAACACAATTGATGGAAGTGGCACAAAAAGTATATGTAAATCGTGACCAGGAGCAGAAGCGAGAGTCGGAGCGTCGGATGAAGAAAAAGGCAGACTTCCTAGCAGCCACCTTAGCCGAGCGACCACCAGTTCCAGCCTGGGCCAGAGGAGAAAATAGGGGACGAGGACGAGGCCGCGGATATGGGGGGCCGAGGTTTCCCCTAGGCCCCACTCAATGTGCCTACTGCAAAGAGAAGGGACATTGGAAGAATGACTGTCCAAATCGTAACACAAGGTGAGGGAGATATCCATCCACGAGGGGTGTAAGAGCACCTGTACGAACTACACGGGAGCAAGATCAGCATGATGCTTTCCCGCCTCCACCGGTTCCAGCTTTCGAAGGCCTTGCAGCTATGGAACATTATGACTCGGATGACTACTAGGCCGGACCGGGCTCCAAGTTTCTGTTGGGCCCCCAGGAGCCTATGGTCAATATGAATTTAGGGGACTGGAAAATGCAATTCATGGTCGATACCGGAGCAACACACTCAGTGGTCACCGAACAAGTAGCCCCGATCTCCTCCCAGTCAGTAACTGTTGTGGGAGCTACGGGGGGAGAGGGCCCAGAGACTTTTCCTGCAAAACCGCACGTGCCAGTTGGGGGGACGGACCATCACTCACCAGTTCCTGTATATGCCTGAATGTCCCACACCCTTGCTGGTCGGGATGCTCTGGAAAAAAACTCCAGGCCCAAATCTCATTCGGGTCTGAGGCCAGGCTGAGCTTGAAATACCCAGCCTGGACCCAACAGTTTTGGTACTGTCCGTCCCCCGAGAAGAAGAATGGCAGTTATATGAGAACAGGCCCAAATCTGATGTGGCTACCCTGGATACGTGGGAATCAGTGCTTCTGGAGTATGGGCTGAAAGAAACCCCCCTGGAATGGCCATCAACATCCCTCCCATATGCATTGAAATGAAGCCGGGAGCTTCCCCGGTACATGTGCGACAATACCCGCTGCCGCGGGCAGCTGTGGAAGGAACCTCATCCCTCATCTGGTGCAGCTACTACAGCATGGTATCCTGCGGCCCTGCCAACCGGCATGGAACACTCCTTTGCTGCCAGTCCGAAAACCTGGAGCCAAAAATAAAGGCTCAGTTATGCCAGTTGGAAGTGAAGTATCTGGGATTCCATCTGTCTGTCGAAAAGAAGCCAACGGTTGGGGAAAGGGAGCGAGAGGAAGGAAGCAGTGTACGGATCCCAGTGCAAACAACCCGCAAGCAAGTACGTGCCTTTCTCGGGGCCACTGGGTTACTGTCGTATCTGGATTCCCAACTTCGCAAAGATCGCAAAAGCCCCTCTATGAGTCTACATAGGGCCCAGAGAAGAGCCCCCTTGAATGGGGTCGTGACCAACAGGAGGCCTTCGAACATTTGAAAAGGGCATTACTGTCATCACCAGCCCTAGGCCTTCTGGATGTCACCAAGCCTTTCACCCTCTATGTGCACGAAGCAGCAGAAGGAACAGCTTTGGGGCTGGTCTTGACCCAACAACTGGGGTCTTGGCTGCGACCAGTCGCCTACCTGTCTAAAACTGCTGGATCCAGTGGCCAAGGGATGGCCACCTTGCCTGAGAGAAATAGCAGCAACAGCCTTGTTGGTGGAAGAGTCTGATAAACTGTCCATGGGCCAAGGCCTTCTAGTCACCGTCCCACATTCAGTCCGAACATTGCTAGAGCATAAAGGAAGTCACTGGTTCACCAGCTCCCGGATGTTGAAATACCAGAGCATGTTATGGGGAAATCCCAGAGTGCAAATAACTACCAGCCAAGCCTTAAACCCTGCTAACATTCCTGCCTGTTGGCCCAGGACCACCTGACATCAACGACTGCCTGGAAGTGATGGATACAGTCTTCTCCAGTCGCCCTGACCTGCAGATGTGCCGTGTTAAGCAATCCGGAGGAGACCTACTTCGTAGATGGAAGCAGTCTGGTGTTTGGAGGGCCGCAGGTGTGCAGGGTACGCGGTGGTGACGATGGAAGAGATAGTCGAAGCTCAGCCTATACCCCCTGAAAAGAATCCGCACAGAAGGCAGAACTCATTGCCCTTACCCGTGCCTTAACCCTTGGGACTAACCATCATGTGAATATATACACAGACTCCCGGTATGCCTTTGCCACTCTCCATGCCCACGGGGCCCAGTACAGGGAAAGAGGGTTAGTTTACTGCAGCTGGCTCTGAGATAAAGAACGGCCCCCAGATATGGGCCCTGTGCCAAATACACCCTCTGCGGCTTGCCTCCAGAAATACAGCCCTCTACCGCCTCTAGCGGTTGAGGTCTCACTTAAAAAGGGGGGAGTGAGGCAGCCATGAGGCTCTTACACAAGTGATCAGCCTGACCCTTCCCCCCAAGCCATGAGGCTATCAGCCTGCTAAGAGAAGACATTAAGATTTCAGTAGGCACCCTTCCCCCACTCCAGGTCTGAGCACAATATCCCCTTGCCCAGAAATCAGCAGACCTGAGCATGCCGGTTTGGACAGGTCACCCAGGTACCTTCCCCAGGGGCTACTGATTGGTGGACAGAAAATATCTGAGGCGAATGAGATTAGAGAATGAGTTTAAACTTGTACTGTATATAAGGCATTGTAGGACGTCCCTCTGGGCTCAGATTTTTGTGGAGGGTACCAGCTCTCTGTCTGAACCTGTGTGCACATTAAAGATCCTGTTTGCATACCAGCCTGTCTGTGAGTTTTCCTTCTGTGGATGAGTGAGAGAATTAGAGCTTTAAGCTGATTGGCTGCTTCAGGTGCACATGGTCACTTCCCTCTACCGGGCCAAGGTGCTGTGGGGATGCATTGCCCATCTTGTGTTAATCTGTGGACAGCTGATTTGCATGTGCAGTGCATCATGGGTATGGGTGGGCTAACCCTATCCTGGTGACCACAGCAGACTGTCTGTGTGGTGACGTGCATGCTCTCTGCAGCCAGCCAGGGACTTGCTAGCAGCTATAGAGCTGTAGCCCAATGGTTACTGCACTGCCTCTGAAGCCAGAGATCATGGGTTCAAACCCACAGTGGGGTTATTTGTTAGGGTTGTCCAATGCATTATCTTTTTTTAATGTACATATTTTGATGCCAGCAAAAACACCCTCAGCGTACTGTACCCATAAGGTGCCTCTGAAGGTGCTTTATAGGGCGCCCTATAGGGAACCTTATGGTTCCCGTCCATATAAGGTGCACTATACATTCTCCTGTGACACAACCTAAAGGGTGCCCTATAGGGGACATTTTAGGGTGCTGTGGCGGGACAGTGCAACTTTCTAATGTGCCCTATGGAGTGCCTTATAGGGTGCCTTATACGGCACCTTCAATTACGGCACGTGAGGGCGTGTTTGCTGGCAGCAATTAATAACATAAATATAAAAGGCTGCAGGACAAAATATGTACAATGCAAAGCTGATGTCACAGCCAGCCTTACGTATTAGGCACACTGGGGAGCAAAACATGACCCCTGTATCAGCAGTCAGTGCCTTAACCATTGTGCTCCACTGTGCTCCTCCTTGCCTGTCAGCGCACCTACGTATGCTTTTCATTCCTTAAACTGCACAGTGCTGCCATAAAAACAGTACACTGACCTTGCGGTACCTCATATGGCACCCTCTAAAGCGCCCTATAAGCAACAATTTAGGGTGCCTTGGCTGACAGTGCACTTTAAAATGTGCCTTATAGGGCACTTGCTGTTAACACGCTTTGGGAGTGCGTTTGCTAGTAGTGGTAATTAAAATATGAATAAAATGCCTCCTAAAGCAATCTTCCCCATAATATGCTATGCCTCAGCCAGCCTTGTTCATTGGGCACTTTGGGGGATGGAACCCCTGATCCCTACACCATTGGTCAGTGTCTTAAGCATTGTGCTGTGGTTCTGTTCCTGTGATTGCACATCAGCACGCCGCCTTATGCCGCCCATCATTTATATGCCTCCTAAAATAATGCCTCAGCCAGCTGTCTCCATTGGGCACTGTGGGGGTTTGAACCGCTGATTTCTGCACCGTTGGTCAGTGTCTTAACCATTGTGCTGTGGCTCTGCTCTTCTTCTTGCACTTCAGCGTGCCACTTATACCTCCCAGTATTATACTGCCTCCCTAGACATCAGCGCCTTATGACGCCCAGTATTAATATGCCGTCAAAAACATCAGCGCGCCGCCTTATGCCGCCCAGTATTAACATGCTGCCAAAAACATCTGTGCACTGCCTTATGATGCCCAGTATTTCTGTGCCTCATAAATTACCATCTCAGGCAGCTGACTTCACAGGGCATTGTGGGGGATTGAGCCCCTGATCCCTGCATCGTTGGTCAGTGTTTTAACCATTGTGCTGTAGCTCTGCTCTTTTTCTTGTACTTCAGTGCGCCACTTATGCCTCTCGCGCAGCTATCCCATGCGCTAAGGTGCGGGGCGAACATGGGCACCGCGCACCTTAGCGCATATGTAAATTACGGCGCTTCTTCTTCAGCGGGGAACGCCCACTCCTTATATGGCACCCGCACACTACCACGGCCCGCACTTTGCCGGGGTTTTAGTAAACATACCCCTATGTTTTTACATGAGTTTTGGTGTATTATTTATATAACTTTTATAATATTGTTTTATCGGTTTTATCCTTATTTATATTAATTATCATACACTCTTCTTTTATTGTGTGTTTAATATATAAGGCTTGTTATCGGTTTTATTTTAACATTTTATTTCTTATTTTTTGTTTTCCTATTCATTCTTTTAAACATGCTTTCTATCTTCTATTTTTAGTTTATTTATATATATGCTTTGACATATTATTTATTATCATGTTTTTATAGTTTTATGGTGTGCCTCACCCCTGAAGACGTACGTTACGAAACACGGCCTGTGATGGGTATGGCCCCCCCTTCCATTATAAAAGGACCAATAAAAGTTGTGAGTTTTAAACACTGCCCACGTCTCTACATTGTTTTCTGTATGATATGTTCTACTACAGCATATAGGTCATTGGAGGCGATAGTGGGAGTCCTGTAGATGAGGTCGATGGACATGTCGTTATTCATGATGGTGATTGAGTCCATCTCGTCAGTGCTCTTGGATGCCAGGGGGCGGAAGTGGAGATGTGTTTTGGTTATCAGTAATACCCCTCCTCCTCTCTGGTTGTTTCTTGGACATTTTAAGCTGATTGAGGAGGACATTGTTGGTGTCTGAGAGCCATGTCTCGATAATGCCTGGAATATCTAGCTGGAATTCTGTTAGTAGGTTGGTAATAGCGTGGATTTTATATTACACTGATCTGACATTGATTAGTGTGCATCCGAATAGCTGTGTTGTTGTTAGGAGGGCAATAGGGATGGGAGTGGGGTGGGAGGACACTGGTATGGTTATGAGGCGTCTGTATGAGCTTTGCTGTGAATGTGTGGGAGGAGTGAGGTCTAATGGCGCTTTGTGCTGTAAAGAGTCATGAGTGCTGCTTTTCCTGGGCCTGATTGGCCTTGGTGGGGGGAGCGGGAGGGACTTGATACCGATCGGGTGCTGGGTACTTGTTCTCTGGTATGCACAATTTTGGGGGGTTAAAAAATACACATACTTTTGAAATTGCAAAATATGCATGTAAGTGCAAACACCCCTCTCCCACCCCACCCTGAGGGACTCCTGTTACATTAATGTTGTACACATGTACAGTAACTTTACCAACATACGAGATGGACAATTTTACAAGATCCTATTACCACGTCCCCTTCTGAAATTATTTTTAAAATTACCCTCACTGAGGGCAATTTTATAACAAGGCACTTAGGTGTGGAGGTGGAGAAGGCACCTATATTTATCCTAAAGACTTATGCATCTTTATAAAATACTAGTACAAATCCTGCAAAATAACACTTAGATTGTGGGCACCAATATTTACACTTGCTTGGGAGCAAAGTGCTTTGCGTACATATTTTAAAGCATATGCACATAAATTACGACTCTGTCCACGTTCCACTCAAATTCCTCCCCTGAGCATTCCTACCCTGCCAGTACATGTCTACTTGCGCCATTTTGTATTTTTAGGCATGACCGAATCTTAGGAGGCCTTTTATGTGCATAAATCAGCATTTTACATGTGAAAAAGGTTTATAACATTAACCCCCACTGAGGACAGGCAATTGTCAAAGCTTCAATTTCCATCCATAAGATGCATTTTTACCTACCAAATTGACTTTGCAAACTGCACTCTTAATTCTCTGTTACTTATAGTTAAAATAGAACACCCTAACAAATTGGAGCAAAACAAAAAATAGTAACTCTGACTCGGATATGATTCCCTCTTTTATGAGCCATAAAAATGACTCTGTTGTGCAATATAATAAAATCTTGGTCTACGGGATGGTATGAGTCTTCATTGTTGGAAAGATGACTGATCTATTAACAAAAAAAAGACAAAAACTAGAATGCAATATAAAATGTAGTGACTTTCTTCTCATTTTAAAGAAATACTATTGAAATTTATCTGAGATCGAAAGCACTGTTTACTGGATGTTCAATAAGGTTTGACTGGTTCATTGCCTATATATTAATTCATAATATTGTTGTTGTGCTCGGGATGCGATTATTCCAGCTAAGTTAGAGAATAAGCATCACATAAAGTCAGTCCCACCAGACTATGAAGGTCAACAATATCAGAATCCAGCCACGTAAGCCCATGCCTCATGGTATTATTATAATAGGCTCTGATCAGCAACCATCTCCTTGGTATATGTGCAGTAATCATCAGAGTATTAGAGCTTCCATCCCCTTTAGCATGAATGCCAAGAGTTTTCCATTGTTTACATGTTGGTATACAAACATAAGAACATAAGACATGCCATACTGGGTCAGACCGAGGTCCATCAAGCCCAGTATCCTGTTTCCAACAGTGGCCAATCTAGGTCATACGTACCTAGCAATATCCCCAAAAGACACAGGTTCCACAATGCTTGTACTGGGTCAAGCATTGATATCCTGGGTCCCTTTTTAATAGTGGTTTATGGACCTTTCCTCCAGGAACTTGTCCAAACCTTTTTTAAAACCAGCTATACTAACAGCCCTTACTACATCCTCCGGTAACAGATTCCAGAGTTTGATTACACGTTGAGTGAAAAAATATTTTCTCTTATTTGTCTTAAATAGTTTACCCTGTAGCTTCATTACATGTCCCCTAGTCTTTCTATATTCTGATAGCGTAAACAATTGATCCACGTTTATCCGTTCCACTCCATTCATTAATTTATAGACCTCTATCATATCTCCCCTCAGCCATCTCTTTTCCAGGCTAAAGAGCCCTAACCTTTTTAGCCTCTCTTCATAGGAGTAGCCTTCCATCCCCTTCACCAATTTGGTGGCTCTTCTCTGTACTTTTTCTAATAACGCTATGTCCTTTTTAAGATACGGTGACCAGAATTGCACACAATATTCAAGGTGCGGTCGTACCATGGAGCGATACAGAGGCATTATAATATCCTTTGTTTTATTCTCCATCCCTTTCCTTATGATACCTAGCATTCTATTTGCTTTCTTGGCCGCCGCTGCACACTGGGCGGAGGGTTTTAACATGTTATCCACGATGACTCCTAAATCCTTTTCCTGGGTGGTGGTTTCTAATGTGGAGCCTTGCATCGTGTAACAATAGTGTGGGTTGTTCTTTCCTAGGTGCATAACTTTGCATTTGTCCACATTAAATTTCATCTGCCATTTGGATGCCCAGTCTTCCAATGTATCCAGATCCTCCTGCAGTTTTCCACAATCCTCTTGGGTTTTAACAACTTTAAACAGTTTTGTGTCATCTGCAAATTTGATAACCTCACTAGTTATTCCCTTTTCCAGGTCATTTATGAATATGTCAAAAAGTAGCGGACCCAGCACAGATCCCTGGGGTACTCCACTATTCACTTTTTTCCATTGGGAATATTGGCCATTTAGCCCTACCCTCTGCTTTCTATCTTTTAACCAGTTCCCGATCCACAATAGTACACTGCCTCCTATCCCATGACTTTTTAGCTTTGCCAAAAGTCTCTGATGGGGGACCTTGTCAAAAGCTTTCTGGAAGTCCAGATACACTATATCAACCGACTCACCTTTGTCTACCTGTTTATGCACACCTTCAAAGAAACATATCAGATTAGTAAGACAAGATCTTCCTTGTCTAAAGCCATGTTGGCTGTCTCCCATTAGGCCATGACTATCTACATGCTGTGTAATTTTGTTCTTTATGATGGTTTCTACCATTTTCCCTGGTACTGACGTCAGGCTCACCGGTCTGTAATTTCCTGGGTCACCCCTGGAACCCTTTTTAAAAATTGGTGTTACGTTGGCGACCCTCCAATCTTCAGGTATTACAGATGATTTTAATGAAAGTTCACAGATTACCAATAGCAGGTCTGCAATCTCATATTTCAGTTCTTTCAACACTCTGGGATGTATACCATCCGGTCCAGGTGATTTGCTACTATTCAGTTTATCAAATAGTTGTAATATATCTTCCCGGTGTAGCGATATTTCTCTCAATTCCTCTGCAGTATCACCTTTAAATACCACTTCAGTCTTGGGTAACATCCCTACATCTTCCTCAGTAAAGACCGAAGCAAAGAATTCATTCAGTCTCTCCGCTATAGCCTTGTCTCCTCTTACTGCCCCTTTTACCCCTCTATCATCTAATGGTCCAAACAGAGTCAATGCAGTATGTCATAATTATGTTTAAATGCTCCATGTACTGCTAAAGGACTGGATGGCTCAGTGGCCTGGCCCAGGTCTACAGAGCCTTCCAACTTTAAGTTTCAATCTGGTCCAAGAGTAATTTTCTGACCTATGTCAAATGAGTTGTCATCATAGTCCACTTCCAAGTACAAAGGTGCAGGGCTCGAGCATGGCAGTAGTGGCTGTGGTAGGAGGAGCTGGGAGAGCTTAAAAGACAATTTTTAGGTAGTACATGGGGTAGTACATAGAGATCGGAATGAAGACAATTCCAATGGTATTTTGGAAAAAGGCTTTGCCAAACTTGAGAACTTTTCTAAAATTGTGCAGGAGTGTACATGTATGTGCTGATACATGGAGCTGAAGGAGTTGTTTTATAACTCTACATGTTGGAAAGATCTACCGAGGAAAGTGAGCAACTTGCATGTATAAGTGCCGATACTTAGACCTGTAAGTTGGTATGTCACAGCTTACATGTGTATTGGGCCATTTTCCAAAACTACATGTATCAATGATGTCAATTAACTACAGAGTCTGCTATCTTTATTTAATAAGAAACTGATGGGGGGCTGGAATAAACAAACAGTGGATTAATGAGGATAACTCTCTTAATCCGTCCTGTAAACAGCTGACTGAGACAAGCACTTTTTCCAAATAAGAACATAAGAACATAAGATATGCCATACTGGGTCAGACCAAGGTCCATCAAGCCCAGTATTCTGTTTCCAACAGTGGCCAATCTAGGTCATATGTACCTAGCAGTTTCCCCAAGAGACACAAGTTCCACAATGCTTGTACTGGGTCAAGCATTGATATTTTCGGTCACTTCTTAATAATGGTTTATGGACCTTTCCTCCAGGAACTTGTCCAAACCTTTTTTAAACCCAGCTACACTAACAGCCTTTACTACATCCTCCGGTAACAAATTCCAGAGTTTGATTACACGTTGAGTGAAAAAATATTTTCTTTTATTAGTTTTAAACAGTTTACCCTGTAGCTTCATTGCATGTCCCCTAGTCTTTCTATATTCTGATAAGGTAAACAATCGATCTATGTTTACCCGTTCCACTCCGTTCATTAATTTATAGACTTCTATCATATCTCCCCTCAGCCGTCTCTTTCCAGGTTAAAGAGCCCTAACCTTTTTAGCCTTTCTTCATAGGAGTATCCTTCCATTCCCTTTACCATTTTGGTGGCTCTTCTCTGTACCTTTTCTAAAATCGCTATATCCTTTTTAAGATACGGCGACCAGAATTGCACACAATATTCAAGGTGCGGTCTCACCATGGAACGATATAGAGGCATTATACTATCTTTTGTTTTATTTTCCATTCCTTTCCTTATCATACCTAGCATTCTATTTGCTCTCTTGGCCGCCACTGCACACTGGTCCGAGGGTTTTAACATGGTATTCACAATGACGCCTAAATCTTTTTCCTGGGTGGTGGTTCCTAATGTGGAACCTTGCATCATGTAACCATAGTTTGGGTTGTTCTTCCCTAGGTGCATAACCTTGCACTTGTCCACATTAAATTTTATCTGCCATTTTGATGCCCAGTCTTCCAATTTATCAAGATCCTCTTGCAATTTTTCACAATCCTCTTGGGTTTTAACAACTTTAAATAGTTTTGTGTCATCTGCAAATTTGATCACCTCACTCGTTATTCCACTTTCCAGGTCATTTATGAATATGTCAAAAAGCAGCGGACCCAGCACAGATCCCTGGGGTACACCACTATTCACCTTTCTCCATTGGGAAAATTGGCCATTTAGCCCTACCCTCTGCTTTCTATCTTTTAACCAGTTCCTGATCCACAATAGTACACTGCCTCCTATCCATGACTCTTTAGTTTTGCCAAAAGTCTCTGATGAGAGACCTTGTCAAAGGCTTTCTGAAAGTCCAGATACACAATATCAACCGACTCACCTTTGTCCACCTGTTTATTCACTCCTTCAAAAAAAACATAACAGATTAGTAAGACAAGATCTTCCTTGTCTAAAGCCATGTTGGCTGTCTCCCATTAGGTTGTGACTATCTACATGCTGAGTAATTTTATTCTTTATGATGGTTTCTACCATTTTTCCCGGTACTGACGTCAGGCTCACCGGTCTGTAGTTTCCCGGATCACCCCTGGAACCCTTTTTAAAAATTGGTGTTACATTGGCGATCCTCCAATCTTCAGGTATTAGAGATGATTTTAATGATAGTTCACAGATTACTGATAGCAGGTCTGCAATCTCATATTTCAGTTCTTTCAACACCCTTGGATGTATACCATCCGGCCCAGGTGATTTGCTACTCTTCAGTTTATCTAATAGTTGTAAGACATCTTCCCGATGTATCGATATTTCCTTCAATTCTTCCGCACCTTTAAATACCACATCATGGGTAACATCCCTACATCTTCCTCAGTAAAGACCGAAGCAAAGAATTAATTCAGTCTCTCCGCTATCGCCTTGTCGCCTCTTAGTGCTCCTTTAACCCCTTTATCATCTAATGGACCAACTGACTCTCTCACAGGTTTTTTGCTACGAATGTACTTGAAAAGGTCTTTATTTCGCGTTTTTGCTTCCGCAGCAAGCTTCTTCTCAAATTCTCTCTTTGCCTGCCTTATCAATGCCTTGCATTTGACTTGCCAGTGCTTGTGCTGTTTCCAGGTTTCGTCGTTTGGCTCTTTTTTCCATTTCCTGAAAGATGCTTTTTTGGCAACAGCAGCCTCTCTGACCTCACCTTTAAACCATGCTGGCAGTTTTTTGGACTTCCTTCCACTTTTCTTAAAGCGTGGAATACAGCTGGTCTGGGCTTCCAAGATAGTATTTTTCAACAACACCCAAGCTTGATGTACATCTTTAACCTTCGCAACTGCTCCTTTTAGTTTTTTCTTAACTGTTTTCCTCATTTTATCATAGTCTCCCTTTCGAAAGTTAAAAGGTAGTACTGTGGATTTCCTTACTATCCCTCCTCCATTAATTAAATCAAAGGCGATCATGCTATGATCACTATTGCCAAGTGGCCCCAACACCCTTATCTCTTGCACTAGATCTGGTGTTCCACTAAGGACTAGGTCTAATATGACTTCCCCTCTGGTCGGTTCATGAACCAGCTGCTCCAAGAAGCAGTCATTTATTTCATCTAGGAACTTTATCTCCCTAGCAAGTCCTGACGTGACACTGACCCAGTCGATACCGGGGTAATTGAAATCACCCATTATTATTACTGTGCTGTAACTTTTGTTAGCTTCCTTGATTTCTTTGAGCATTTCATCATCCATTTTGTCAATCTGGCCAGGTGCTCGATAGTACACCCCCACTGCCATCGCCTTCCCCCTCTTATATGGAATTTCAATCCATATAGATTCTACAGCAGATTTTGTTTCCTGCAAAATTTTAATCCTTTCTGAGTCAATGCCCTCTCTAACATAGAGCGCAACCCCTCCACCAATTTGATCAGCTCTATCATTACGATATAGTTTGTACCCAGGTATCACAGTGTCCCACTGGTTGTCCTCCTTCCACCATGTCTCTGATATTCCAATCATATCTAACCTTTCATTTAGTGCTATATATTCTAACTCTCCCATCTTATTCTTTAGACTTCTAGCATTTGCATACAAGCATTTTAGAGAATGTATTTTATTCATGTTAATTTGGCTATTGTTAGACATGGGTAAATTGGGATCTTTAAGCTCTGTCTGCTCCATACTTGAGGGCATTTGGGCTACTTTACTCTTTTGTGGAACCTCTCTGCTTTTGGTAGTATCCTTCAAGGATACATTCTTCCGAACCATCCGCTCTTGTCCGGGAGCAGCTGCCATTGGTGTAGCTTGCCTGCTTACTTTGTTGGGGGGGAGGGGTCAAAGGGTACAGAAGTCATATTGGCAGAGAGGGTGAGGAACCATACAAACATAAGAACATAAGAATTGCCATACTGGATCAAACCAAAGGTCTATCAAGCCCAGTGTCCTGTTTTTCAGCAGTGGCCAATCCAAGTCAATGAATAAAAGTAGTGGGGGAATGAAGAGAGGAATCGGTGCTTGTAGGTAGCAATTGAGGCAGTGTCTAGCCTTAAAATGGAGAGCATATGCTTGCTCCATCTCCTATGCAAAAAGGCAAAAAGGTTTCAGGCTGCTCCGAATATCTTTATTGAGACTTAAAAGCACATTGAATATCTTCCAAATATCCTCTTTTATGACAGTTACTATTGAAACCAGTTTGGCTGCTGTATGTCAAAAAGAAGCCCGGACACCCTGAGGTGAATTGACTCCTTTATTCCCACCCGAGACAGGAGTCACTCTGGCTTGGACAATTTCTATGGATGTCTTTAGAGCACTATTAAAAAAACTTGTCTTGATTTTTCAAAAACATATCACCTCTTATTCTGTCTAAAAAGGTAACTAAAAACTTTCACATAATTTAACGTATTTTTAAAATTCTCATGTTCTTCTGGCTTGTCAAGCAATTCCTATGAGAGCTGTGCCATTTGTCCTTGCTGTTCTAGGGATGCTGGCCCTTTAGTAAGTACAGTATGGGGCATGTTTACTAAAATCCGCAAAATAGCGCGCAGCAAAATAGCGCACGGCAACGCGGCACTGAAACGCGCAGAAACGCGTTTAAATGCCCCGCACACGTGCGTGTCACCCCCGCACAGGTACGCGGCTCACTAACGGGCCCCGTACAAGTGCGGGCCTGCAAATGTCCGATAGAGGCGTGGAACGGCGAAAGGAGGGCGGAGGAAGGCTCCGGAGGGGCGGAGGGACGGGGTCAATGGGTGGAGAGTGGGAGGGGAGAGGCTCCCCGCACAGTATCGGGCCCGAATTTGCATGTAAAAACTACCGCGAGTGAAACACTCGCGGTAGAAAGCATTTAAAGGGAAGAGAAACCATTTCCGTCAGCAATGTACAGGAAAACCGGGGAAACCAGCAAAACGTGAGCAGTGTGATATATGTGCACAGCACAAAAGTGAAAATAAAAATAGAAAATGACCACAACAGAACTATTAAAAATAGTAATTCAGCTGGGGAACAGTTATAGTGATGGGCAAATACAGAAATCACACCCAGCAAAGCTCCAGAAAAAAGAAATGAATTTTGGAAGGGTCTACTGAGAGGAGACTCTTCCAAAAAACATTTCCACGTTTTGGAGCTTTCCTGGGAGTGTTTGCTATGGTTGCCCATTAATATCACTGTTGCCCAGCGTGGTGATATTTTGTCCCACATTTCCCGTGGTCATTTCCGGGGTTTATGTGCACGTTTGTCACCAGACAGGGTGCATATGCCCACAGTAGAATTGCGTAGAGCAGGGTTTGTGACTCCATCCTGCCAGGCTTACTGCCTCCAGGGGCTGCACTGTCTCTGTGGCCAAAGTGTGGTACAGCGGACAGAGTCATTACCTCTAGGACCAAAGGGCAGAGGTTCAAAACTCAGCTGGGGCACCTGCCAGCCCAGTCCCTATATTTTACCCACCACTAAATAAAGATAGCGCAGACACCCCTGTATGCATGGGGAAAACACCCATATTGTACCCAACACCGCACACACACCACAACAATGGGCATTACCTACAGCCAAGTCCCCCAAATGCAGTCCCATACTGCCACATTGCAATCAGGTCAACTGCTTTTTCTGAGAGAAGTTCATGCCAGCATGTTGGCGGACAAGTACATGTGGTGCAGGGGGCAGTGGCTGCTAACCACAGAAGACAGAGGCCTAGCCATGTGCAGGCTGGCACAGTCCACTGCAACAGACAGGTCCTGCCGGATCCACAGTCATGGACAGTCCAGGGAATCCAACCAATCTGTGGCTACACAGTGGTGCAGTGCACACAGACAGTGCATACAAGAACAGAAGGTCACAGGTTCAAAGCCCAGCTGGGGCTACTGCCAATCCTGCCCACATATCTTTCCCACAACTAAACAGTGATAGTAAGGACACACCTTTCATGGCGGGGACATATGCAATGGTAAGACATCTATCTTTTACCCCACTGAGCACAGACACCATGAACAGGGGCAGTACCTAGAGCAGAATCACCCAAATGCAGTCCTGGTGGGCCACACACCAGTCAGGTTCCATGCTGACACTCATACAAATGCCTGTGCTGTATATCTATGCACCACCCCCATGGCATGTAGATGTAGCCCATGCATATTCATGAGGGATAGCAGGAAAACCCGAACAGTGTGATGCAAACCTGGACTGGAGTTGGGAATCTGTGCCGTAAAGCAGCAGCCATCAAGGGCAGACACACCCACACCCACAGGCCCCATTGGCCAATGTCTCCTGGAAAGGCAGAACATTGGACCGTGCATGCAGCACCCAAAACGAGCACTTGCATAACTTACCAATGTCACCCTACACCTGAGGTATACGGTACACAGCTCGGAGACGTTTGCTAGGAGCACAGGCAGGCAGTTATCCATACGTTACGTACATACTGCTAGTTGACCCCATCCAAACAATCTGTTAGGTGTTTGCGGGGCATGCTCCAGGCCTGGCCTCTGACGGTGCTTACCACCCTGGGGAGTGACCACCAGCTGTAATGCGTACCATATCCATGCCTTGCCGTGCTCAGGACCGGTTTGGTGGGCAAGGCTACTTACCCCCTCAATCGTAGCACCATGATGGCAGAGGTGTGGAAGTGTGTGTCTGTCTATACAGTGGGTGTTGGCTGCAAGCCCCTTCAATAGCCCGCACTGCCAGCACTGTTGCCAGTATTGGCCAGTCAATGTGCATAATGAGGTGCAAGGTACCATGGGTATAGCCAGGGCAGGGTGGCGTGGCCAGGATGCATCTGCACTGGGCATAGGGCCCTGGCAGGGACATTGGCTGGGATATTGTAGTGTCCGGCCACCACCTACACAGACAGGGTGGCCAAAGCATGTCCTTCTGGGGGATCACGCTCACCCTGACTGTGCAGTGACCACAGCATGGCTAGGCCCCCCCATAGTGCTGTATAGTAGTTCTCTCATGTGATAGATATGGGTTTCTCTTTGGGGCCCAGTCACTGATCTATCTGCTTGCTGTGTATGCAGACAGCCCAGTTCTGGGTGCATGCATCTCCATTGGGAACATGCACTATGGACTAACCAGCAGACTGTTTGTAGCTGGTAAATGTCTTGCTATAATGGCTTGCAGGGTGCAGTGGCTGTTGGCTTGCTGCAGGGGAATATCTGGTGGTGGAGTGCAGCTTACCATACCCTGGGCTTATGTCTGTCTGCTATTGTGTTATGGCTGTGTATGGAGCTGCCTGCCTGGGGGGGGGGGTGGTGGTGTTCCTCAGCAGGACTGGGGTTGATGTTGCCCTCTACTGCCACCTTTGCTGGGAGGTAGAGTGTGGATCCCTTGATGGGGACCATGTTTGCCACGGGGGGGGTGCCTGATGGCGGCAGACAGGGATATCCATGGTGTTTGTGCAGAAACTAGCTATCTTACACATTAACACTGCTTTGGAACGCCCGCTTGGCCTCCATCAGCCATGGCAGGTGTTGTTGACCTGGTCCTGGCCACCTCATTGCACACTCAGGGTGAGCACAGTACCCGCACGATGTAACGGTGTGTGGCTACTCTGTGCCAGTAAAACACCCGGTCAGTGCCCCTACTAGGCCAAGGTGCTGTGTGGGTGCACCCGGTCACTTCCCCCAACAGGGCCGAGGTGCTGTGGGGGTGCATTCCCCATCTTGTGTCCATCTGCGGACAGCTAATTTGCATGTGCAGTGCATCATGGGTACGGGTGGCCTAACCCTATCCTGTTGACACCAGCAGACTGTCTGTGAGGTGACGTGTAGGCTATCTGCAGCCAGCCAGGGGCCTGCTTACAGCTATGGAGCTGTAGCGCAATGGTTACATCACTGCTTGTACAGCCAGAGGTCATGGGTTCAAACCCACAGTGGGGCCCTTTGGTAGGGCTGTCCACAGCTTTATTTTTATTTACTGTACATATGTCTATGCCGGCAAGACCACCCTCAGCTTACTATACCCATTAGGTGCCTCTGAGGGTGCTTCATAGGGCGCCCTGTAGGCCACCTTATGGTTGCCATCCCTATAGGGTGCACTATACATTATCCTGTGTCGCAACATACATGCTGCCCTATAGGGGTCATTCAAGGGTGCCTTGGCGAACAGTGCACTGTAACATGTGCCTTATGGGCCGCCGTATGTTAACATGCTGGGAGAGTGCGTTTGCTAGTAGTGATAACAAAATAAAATTATACAGCCTCCTACAGCACTCCACAACATAATACATACTGCCTCAGCAGGCATTTTTCACTGGGCATTGTGAGGAGTTGAACCCCTGACCCCTGCACCATTGGTCAGTGTTTTAACCATTGTGCTGTGGCTCTGTTCCTGTGCTTGTGCATCAGCACGCCGCCTTGTGCCTATCAGCGCGCCGCCTTCTGCCGCCCAAGGGGACCAGTGCGCAGCCTTCTGCTGCCCAAAAATAACTGTGCGCCGCCTTATGCCGTTCCAAATTAATTTGCCTCCTAAAACAATGTTGATCATTACAGTTACTGCCTCAGCTGACCTTTGTCGTTGCACACACTGGGGGATTGAACCCATGGCCCCTGCACCATTGGTCAGTGTCTTCACCGTTGTACCACGGCTCTGTTGTTTTGTATACTCAGCAGCGCGCCACTTTGCCTTTCCACGCGCTAATGTCGACCCCCGCACATTAGCGCGACGCGCACACGTCCGGTTGCTTACTACCGTTTTTTTTCTATTTTCTGCCTGAACCGCCCACTCCTTATATGGCACAGGCACACTAGCGCGGCCCCGCACGTTAGGAATGTTTAGTAAACATGCCCCTATGTTTCCTAATCTTTAACTCTTTGAGTGTCATACTCTTGAAATACACACTCTAATCCTTTTCATCAACCTCTTATTCCTTTTATACTAGAAATCCCAATCTTTGGGTCAACCTTTACAGAAATCCATGTCAGAAATTATACATTTGTAAGTCATTTATGACCACTCTGGTTGTAGATGGCAGATGGCTAAATACAGATATGAACCCATTTCAAAACAGAAAGGTTAGGAACCACCCCGGGTTGCTCAGGTTTACATTACTAAGGATACTGTGTATTCCAGCTGTCAACTGTAGAAGGCTGAGTACTGGTAGGTTATCAACCTTAGGTAAGTCACCTTTTGTTGCCTACTTCTGGATTTTCTAATATCCTAGGTAGATGAGCATATAGGTTCACACAGTTATTTTATTTATTTATTTATTTAGCTGTATTTATATCCCGCTTTTCACCGGGTCAAAGCGGTCAATTGGGAGATACATTTAACACGAGGGGATATGACACACATACGCTAATACTTACAGGGAACATTAATCCAGCACTTAGCTACAATCCTGAACAGTGGTGGTATAGTGGCATTGAATTTCCAAGAAAAGATGGTAGATGAATAAACCCCAAATTTCAATGGGAAGAGTGGCCAAAGTTTAACATGAAGCAGCCCTGGGTGTTGACTTAAGAGTTGATCTTGTAAGAAGCAAAGCCCAAGATAGAAAAACCTGAGGCTGTTTAGCAGCAGGGGTAATGGAGGCCAATTTGGAAGCAGATTTTGGGCATCCTGGGGAGAATTTGGTGGTACATGCAGTAATACGAGGGAGAAGGATGATTAGGACAACATAATAGCCAGAGTGGCACCAGAAATGAGAAAGAAACTGGTCCATCACAACTGGGGTTCTTCCAAGCTGAAGGCAGTCTTCAGACCATGAGGCCACTTAGGCAAGATACTGAACTAGAGCTGCAGGGGGAAGAAGGAGGGAAAAAGATGCCAGAAAATGATCCAGGTGGTGAAAAGGCTACAGGATCAATTTCAGCTGTGCGGCCACTAGCACATAAGGCAGTTTTGGCAGAGGTGGCATGTCTGGTTAGTCACAAGCCCTACGAGAGAGAGAAAGAAAAGATCCCTTTGTTAAATGTGCCAAGCAACTCCTGGACAAAACAATCTGCTGTGGCAAGATGTTGCAGGCATTTGGATGGAACTGCGAGCATTCGCTACCACAATAACGTGACTGTTGGAGAGGACAGTGGAGCATCTCCCTATATCTGAGTCCTTTTCTCCTCTCTTTCTCTGCTTGCTTTTCTTCTCCTCTGTTTTCTTGCTATTGCACCACTCTTGTGGCTCTTTAATATGGGACAAGCCAGGAGCACCTGTTGTTTCCAGATTTTGCTGCAGCAGCCAGGCTAGAATCAAAGATGTCAGGAGAGGGAGGAGCCCCATCCAAGGCAAGAGAGGTATCAAATGGGCCCCACCAAGGCCCAGCACTCATATAGAAAGGATGCAGTGCCCTTCCTCACAAGTGAGAGCACATGGGCATCCCTACAAACGGCAAGCACTATGTAAATAAATGAGCACTTACCCACCAGAAATGTCCATGAATTAGTTCATTCTTTGGTTCTATTGCCTGTCCATGTTCTTGAAGGTGATAGGGTTCCTTCTGTTGGGCTACCTCCTCTCCTTATTACTCTCTAGTGGTTCAAGCTGAAGGCACTCAGGAGAAGACAGCTTGTTCATCAGAGAAAGGTTATGGAACTTGCAGTAGGCCTTAAAGATATCACATGCCTTGGAAAGATGGTAAGGAAGTTCTCTTTCTCTCACCCTCCTGATCCATCTGGGCATCTGAAGCATGTCTTCAACATCCCAAAATTCTTTTCTGTGACTGTTCCTTGTTAGTCTGTAGGCCATATTGTAGCACTCCCTTACTTCTTCCTGGGAGTTGGTGATGGGGGGTCATAATTCATGTCTTGAGAGGGCAGCCCCTATCACCTGCAGGAGAGAAGTCAGAGGAGGAAGCAAAAGCGAGTGAGTCAATGGCAGTGTGTGAAGCTGATAAGCATAACAGAGAAGAGCCCTGGTGCTTCCTAAGCTGAGCAAAGATCAGTGAGGGTTCTGTGCAAAGAAAAGAAGTGTGTTAAGGTAGAGAGTAAATGTTAATGTGGTTGCTTAGCAAGAAGCCATACTCCTGTGATCTCACCACTCTCAAAGTGATTACACAGGTACACTACCAAAAAACTGCCTCCAGTTTTGCAACCGATTCCTATAGATTTTGGGGTGCTGAATCCAGGAAAAATAGCCAAAATGTTCCATCACGTCACGTTTTCTTGCAAAATTAGATTTCTTACCCATATAAGGAATGTTCACATAATTTCTTTTTAGCCGACTGCAGTTTATTTTCTTGGCCCAAAATAGAGGTTGTAATGGTTAACTAACTAGAAACACTCCCTCATGATATTTTAGAGTGTTTTGTATTCATTTTATACATTAACAGGACAATTGGGAGGCGGGGGGCTAAATCCAGTACTCGCGCTGGCGCATGTTCTTTCCTGTTCGCCTCGCCTCGTTCGCTCGCTCAAACACGGTGGTTGCGACATGAACGTTCCTGTCAAATTTCAGTTTCTTGCAAGTTCATTATTACCTTTTGTTTGCTCAGTCGTAATCCAGCTTTATTCCGAAGTGGTTCACTACAGTTGTAGTTTGCAGTGCTGTGTATTTGTGATGGCTCACAGAGCCAGAGGTTGCGTCAACTCTCCGGACAGTTTTTGTTTTATTTGTGGGGAATATACCGTGAAAAAGCGGCAGAGGAACATTTCTGCATTTATTAAAAAAGTATATTTCGCCTATTTCGGTTTGAAGTTAGGCGATCAAGACAAACCGTGGGCTCCTCACAAAGTGTGCAAGACATGTGAGGAAGATCTACGCTTATGGATGAAAGGTAAAAAACAAGCATTTTATTTCGGAATACCTATGATGTGGCGTGAACAAAGAGACCACAGCAGTGACTGCTATTTTTGCTCTTGCATTGTGAAGGGATACAACTTAAAAAATAAGAACGTAATAAGTTACCCCAACCTTCCCTCAGCAATTAGGCCTATGCCTCATAGCAACGAAGTACCTGTGCCTGAACCACCAAAATCTTTGGATCATATTTGTGTGGACGGTTCTGATCATGATGAGACTCATCAGATGGCTTTTCCCGATGAGTCCAGTACTTCCGAGTTTGAAACTGAACCAGATCCGAAACCTGAACTTTTCTCTCAAGCTGAATTGAATGATTTAGTCCGGGATTTAGGACTCCCAAAAGATGCTGCCCAACTGCTAGGTTCTCGGCTTAAACAGAAAAATCTATTGTCACCAGGAACAACTTTTTATTGGTACCGCAACCGCGAGACACAATTTTTGAAGTATTTCAGCAAAGAGGAAGATTTGGTATTTTGCAACGATATATACGGAGTGATGGAAAAGTTTAAACTCAAGTATGATCCTGCTGAATGGCGGCTGTTCATTGATTCGTCAAAAGACAGCATAAAAGGTGTTCTTCATAATGGCAACACATTCGCTTCAGTTCCTATTGCTCACTCTGTTATTCTCCAAGAAAAATACGAGAATTTGGCCCTGATTCTTCAGAAGATTCGTTATGATGAGCATAAGTGGATGATTTGTGGAGACTTTAAAATTCTATCCATGCTATTAGGGCAGCAATCCGGTTTCACCAAATATCCCTGCTTCCTTTGCTTGTGGGATAGCCGGGCCCGCGACCTACACTGGGGGAAAAAAGACTGGCCAATTCGGGAGTATTTGAGACCCGGTGAGAAAAATGTTCTTCATGAGAGCTTGGTACCTCGTGATAAAATTTTATTACCACCTCTCCACATTAAGTTGGGTCTCATTAAGCAATTCATCAAGTCCCTTCCAAAAGATGGTGAGTGCTTTCGGTACCTTTGCTCAAAGTTCCCCCGACTTTCTGAAGCAAAGCTAAAGGAAGGAGTGTTTGTTGGCCCTGATCTAAGGAAACTCATTTCAGATGGAGCATTCGCTGAAACGATGTCTGAGAAGGAAAAAGAAGCCTGGGATTCCTTCAAGGATGTTGTTCTCAAATTCTTGGGGAACAGGCGGGATGAGAACTATAAGGATATTGTTGCCAGGATGCTCAATGCCTTCAAAGAACAAGGCTGTAACATGAGCCTGAAAGTCCATTTCTTGCACTCCCATGTGAACTACTTTCCCGAAAACGTGGGGGCGTACAGTGAAGAACAAGGTGAAAGGTTTCACCAGGACATCAAGGACGCAGAGAGAAGGTACCAAGGAAGATGGAACACCACTATGATGGCTGATTTCTGCTGGTTGCTGCTGCGGGAAACCCCAGATGAAAAATACGCCAAGCAGCGCACCAAGAGAAGCATTCGGGGGAAGAAGAAACGGGCCCACCAGGAGATTGATTGACCCAAGAATGACTTTAAAATCTAAACTGTGTTGACAAATATCATGTTTTTACTAAACTTTGAAATAAAAATTTGCTAGTTATTACCACAGTGTCGGATCTCATTTATTAGAATTTTATTTTCACACCATCGGGTGTTTGTCTTCATGTATTGCAATGGTGCGGTTTGCGTTTTCTATTCTTACATACATACCTGTACAACATTTTTTGCACATTTCTTTGCTTTGTGTCTAACCTCGCTCTTATATGCTCAATGTTTGTGCACATGTATGTGGCTGTTTTAAGTGCAGACAATTTTGCTACCATCACAGTGTGTTTTGTTGACATTACTCTATTCTTATGTGCTGCCTTGTTACAATTTTCTTTATTCTTATTTGAATAACTACTAAACAATTAGTATAAAGAATTCATCCAAGAAACTTTATCTCGATCGCACTCAATCTGATACGTTCACCTCATACTGATAACACAATGTAGCAATAAATCTGTACGTGATGGAGCAAATTGGTTACCAGATTTTGATTCAGCGCACCAAAAAACGTAAAAATCAATCGAAACATTAGAGGCAGTTTAAAAAAATTTTTTTTTAGTGTACCTGTGTTATTTATGTCAGACTATGACAGAATGTATGTATCATGACAGGAGACTGTTAAGCAAGGATTCACATCATTAATGATGTTGGAGGCATTAGAACATAAGAACATAAAATTTGTTATATTGGGTGAGATTATAGGTCCATCAAACTCAGTTTCCTGTGTCCAGCAGTGGCCAATCCAGCTCAAATTCCCAGAATGTACACAGATTCCATGCTGCTTATTCCTGGGATAAGCAGTAGATTTTCCCAGTCCACTTTAATAATGGTTTATGGGCTTTACCTCCTAGAACATCTCCAAACCTTTTTAAAACCCGGCTACACTAACAGTTTTAACTGCATCATCCAGCAATGAATTCCAGAGCTTAATTACATGTCAAGTGAAAAAAATATTTTCTCCATTTAATTGCATGGAATAATACAGAGGTATTATAACATCCTTGGTTTTATTCTCCATTCCTTTCCTTATGATTCCTAGCATTCTATTTGCTTTCTTGGCTGCCACTGCACACTGGGTGGAGGGTTTCAACGTATTATCCATGGTGACACCTAAATCTTTTCCTGTGTGGAACCTTCCATTGGGCAAACGTAGTTTGGGTTGTTCTTCCCTAAGTACATAACTTTGTACTTATCCACATTAAATTTCATCTGCCATTTGGTCATCCAGTCTTCCATTTTATCAAGGTCCTCTTGCAATTTTTCACAATTCTCTTGAGATGTGATCAAATTTGCAGAATTATTCAGATTTATCAAATCACTTGTTGTTCTAATTTCCAGGTCATTTATAAATATGTTAAAAAGCATTTGCGCTCAGTACAGATCCCCAAGGCACTTTACTATTCACCCTTCTCCATTGAGAAAATTGACCAGTTAGCCTATCTCCTTGTTTTCTATATTTTAACCAGTTCCTAGTCCACAATAGGACAGTACTTCCTATCCCATGACTTTTCATTTCCTCAAGAGTATCTCATGAGTGATCTTGTCAAAGGCTTTCTGAAAATCCAGATATACTATATCATCCAGCTCATGGTCATCTACTTGCTTATTCACATTTTCAAAAAAACGAAATAAATTCATGAGACAAGACTTCCCTTGGCTAAATCCATGGGATATGTTTACAAAGCAGCTGTAGTGGTTTCCATGTGATATCGGAGCCGCGGCCCCAATGGTCCAATATCACACGGAAGCTGCTGCCGCTATTTAGTAAACATACCCCCATGTTAGCATTGTCCCATTAACCCTTTCCACTCAGATAAATTTTCTGTTGCTCATGCCAGATGAGAATACATTTTAAAAAGAAACAAGCCAAATTACAACCAATATGACATACACATTTGAAAGTAACCAGTCATGTTGTATTTTGATTAAGACATACAAAACATAAACTAGCATGTTATTCATAGGGTTGCTAACCAGCTGGTTTTCAGTCGGCCTGGCCGGTTTTCATATGGCCAGGCCGGCTGCTGGCAGACCTTTAAAACCGGCAATGGAAAAAGCCATTTTTTCCTGCAATAATGTTAAGCTGCTGAGTGCCGACTACTGCTGCATTTCTGTGAACAGCCACAGTAATCAGCAGTCGGCACTAAGCAGGTATTGCGACGTTCACCTGTCACCTACCCAACTTAGTCTGCAGCTATAGATCCTGAAGCTGCCTGAGGTAAAACATCAAGCTGCAGCTCTTGCCAGTGCTTGTTGTCTCTCTCCTCTATTTTGCAATCCACGCTCCTGTTTTCACTGTGGGGGTATTGGGGGTCTGTATGTATGGAGGCCTGCATGGTTCAAACATCCAATGTTTGAATTGCACAGAATCATTCAATTCAAACATAAGATGTTTGAACCAGACAAGCTTCCGCAGATACACAACCCTCTCCCCTCCCCCCTTGCAGTTAAAATAGGGGATATGCAAAGCAGTACAAGTTGGAAAATGGAGGAGAGTGAAAGAAAGAGCCAGCAAGAGCTGCAACTTGACATTTTATCTCTGGCAGCTTCAGGAATCAGCATCCATCGGCTTGGGCAGCAGAAGGAGGGAGAGGGGAATGAAGAGACAGCAGGAGCCGCAACGAGATGGGTTACATGTGGCAGACTAAAGAAGGTGAAGTAAGGTGAGCACTTGAGAGCAGTAGAAAAGACAGTACAAAGATTTGAGGATCTTATGGAGAGGTGGAACTCAAATTGGTTTAGGGAAGGGAGGGAGAAGTATAGGGAGAAAAGGGGAAGCTGGTGATACCAGATTGAGCTAGACTTGGAGGGGTGAAGGTGAAAGGTGACAGATACTGGGATGCACTGGGGGGGGGGGAGGGGAAAGGTGACAGATATTGGGCTGCACTGGGGGGAAGGGGAAAGGTGACAGATACTGGACTGGGCTGGAAATGGGGAAAGGGAAGGTTACAGATAGTAGGCTGGACTGGGAGCGGAGGAAGGGGGTGGTGGCAGCTACTGGGCTAGAGAGAATGAAGGGCAGGGAAAGAGCTGGGGCTGGTGAAGGGGTGATAGACACAGAAACATAGATGATGGCTGGGAAGGGAGGAAGTGGAGTGAATGAAAAACAGAAGGGGAAAATATGCTGGGGAAGGAGTGAGAGGTGGAATGAGAGAGCTAGAGAGAGGGTGAGAGTGAAGACATGGGCTGGGGTGAAGATGAAGGAGGTTAAAAAAAAAAGAGGGAAATTGAGAACTGGAGGGTGAGCAAACTTTGTGCCCTCTCTGGCCTGGGGGCTCAAGGCAATTTCCCTGGCTGTATCAGCCCTAACGCTTGCCTCGACATCTGCCATCTTTATTTTGCATAATATAGGGGAAATGCATCTCTTTTATTTCTTTGGTGTATCACCGCAAGCAGCATCTGGCCTCTTGGGGTTTCAGTTTAATTTTTAACTGCATATTTCTATTTCACTTTGTGGTCACAATTTTTATGTTGTGAGGGTCTATTTGTTTTGCATGTGTGCAAATGAAGCTGGATATTCTGTTAGCATGGAGTTTATATGTAAGAATGTGTAGTTATTCTGGTTTGTTTAGTTTTCCTAATAGATCTACTTATGTTTTAGGGTTCACTACAATATTTACAGTACTGTCTTTTCCTAGGTAGGATCCTTGTGTGAGTTTTAGAAATTAGCTCTGGCAAGGTACATTTTCTGTCAGTCCCGAGTGACCTTTTGTAGAGTTTATGTTGCTATTAGTGAGATGACACTAGAATCAAAATTTTTTTTTTGCATGATAAGTTCTATGAGGAAACGCCTAGCTCTGCTCTGTACCCATTGTTGGGGGAGGGACAAGGGGTTCTGTGGATGCAGAATACATGTTTGGATTTAACACCTTATGGGGGAGCATATGCATGTTGGAGGAGTGAGGAGAGGACTTTAGCTCAATGGAGACTAAAGAGTGCAATCTCTTGTACACCACCCTGTCCTGATATGACCTGCAGGAGCTAAAGCCTATACGTTGCCATTATAGCAGTCATTGTTGGAGGTAGAGCATGGGTGGGGCATGGTCGGAGCATGGACAGCAGCAGGTGGCGGATTTTTCTCTTTCAAAAAGTTGGCAACCCTAATTATTCATATGTTCCACATGGTGGGACAGATGATTAGAATGGGAAAATCTAAATGTCTCACAGCCAAGTGGAAAGGGTTAAACCATGAAAATCTATGGGAGTTATTTTAGAAGCCCTATTCATGCTTTGGACATTTGAAACCAGGCATAGAGACATTCAAGCACAGAGACGTCTCCAGAGGCATTTTAGAAGCAGAGTTTGTGGATGTCCCCAGAGTATGGATAGTAAAATCTGAATGGGGGCATGGTGAAGGCATGGCAGGGGCATCCCCAAGAACCTGGACATCACTGCCTGATTTCAGAAATGCCCAGGACATCCCGGGTCACATCAAAGTTTATACCTGCTCCAGGCATGAAGAGGCATCTGGAAAATGCTTGTTTTGGCCGTAAAACATGCAGAGGGTGCAGAGAAAATAGCACGTCATTATCCCCAGTGCTCTACACAAACCCAGTGATAGTAGCAGTGGGATTTCAAGCCTGGCTTCCCTGGTCCTAGCCCACTACTCTAACCACTAGGCTATTCCTAGACTTCCAGGTTCTGCAATACTCCTCTGGGGATATTTGTGTAGACGCCCACCACAGACGTCCATATCTGGTACGTCCACATTTGTGAAATTGTGCCTGAACTTGGGTCTACTTTTTTTTCAGATGTTCTGGCTTGGACATCCCAGATTGCACTTGATCGTCATTTGTAAAATGCCACTTTATGTGTCCAGTAAGTTCTTTTTCTTTATAATTGTTTCTATCATTTTGTCTGGAACTGCCATCAGGCTCACCGGTCTCTAGTTTCCCAGATCACCCTGGAACCCTTTTTGGTATTATGTTTTCCACTCCATTAGTTTACATCATGCAGACCACATCATGTTTTGGGAGTAAGAAGACTTTCTGTTTCGTTAAGTGCCTTCCTTCCCTGCAAGTGGCATAATAGTTATGTAGGTGCAATCAACAGCCCCAGCATAGATGGAAAGTAAGCCGGCTCATAAAATCCTGGCATTGTTTCATGTACTTGCTGTGCTCTTTCAGGGAAAGCAATATATTGATTGACCCTCCTGAGAAAGGTACTCAGAGAGTGAGCTGTGCAGGATGAGGTGGGTGACTGGTTTATGCCGGCAGTGGTCCCCAATGGTGTCTTCCAGTGGTGAGGAAGGTAAGAGCTTTGGTGATCATCAGGTGTATTAGCATTGCAGTGCAGACTATAGCAGTACCTCTAGATTAGACTTCCCATCTCCGTCCTTCGGTACCTCCAGGCCAGTCAGGTTTTCAGGATATCCACAATGAATATGCATGTGATAGATCTGCATGCACTGCTTCCATTGTATGCAGATCTATCTCATGCATATTCATTGTAGATATCCTGAAAACCTGCTTGGCCTGGGGGTACCCAAGGACTGGGTTGGGAACCACTGCTCTAGATGATGGCATAGGTGGAGAATGATCTTTTCAAACCTAAACCTGTGTAGAAATTGCTCCTCAGACAAATCTAGGAACTGTGTCGTGGACCTGTTGACCCTCTGCAAAGGTACATGTTCCTTTTCTGTTGCCTCTCCCTCCTCTGATCCAGAGGACACAGGAGTCACTCATGAACACCACACATTGTAGTTAGCCTACCCACCACTTATACCAACAGACCTAACACCAGTAACTATAGATTCACCACCCACATTATCAACCTCACATCCACCACATGCCATAAACAGAAACAGAGAGAGTCAGAGTAAGAAAGAGAAAAACAGACAGGAACAGAAAAATAGCAAGTAAAGAGAAAGAGCCAGAGAAAGGAAGAGGGAGAGGGAGAGGGTGCAGTGGAGAGAGTGACAGTCAGGCAGGAGTAGAAGGAAGGTAAGAGAAGACAGAGGATAATAAAGTCTGAAAAGGAACACCAAATGATCAGACTCTCAAGCAAATCTCTTACACCGACCATTCATCCATGCACTAGGACCCAAAAGACAAGCAAGCCGATGCAGAAACCCCATGCAAGACTTCCGTACTTAAAGCTCTAGCACAGGGTTTCATAGCATGAGCTTAACACTGACTTTTTGTGCTGGGATGCGATATGCAAATTAACTAGTGTGCAAAAATGTCAGCGTTAAACTGGGAGAGCTAGCCAAACACGTCCACACAGAAGCCAGCGTGAGTTTGGCATGCTGTCTTGGACAAACAAGGTCATCTGAGGTGAAGTTTGACACTTCACCAGATGATCCAAGCATCAGAGAAAGCCCCTGATGCCATCAGCACAATGTCGGGGGCCCACTTTTTGTGCATCACAGGGCCAGGCACCGTCATTTTACAAGATGGCGGCTCATGGACAGGAGCATGTGGGCAATACTCCTGCCCCAACATTTAAGGTACTGAGGAGAGGTTCAGAGCCACTGGACCAACTCTTCATTTTGTTTCTGTCAGAGAGGAGATTGGTGTCCTGGTAGCACTGGCCCCCCAAACGTTGTGCCAATGGCATCAGGTGCTTTCCCTGATGCTAAGATCATCTGAGGTTAAGTGTCAGACTTCATCTCAGATGATCTTTCCCAGCTGGATCTTTGTGCCTGCCCAAAGCTGGCGTGAAGATCTAGCATTACAAGCAGTGTAATAAACTGCTAAGATTCAGCATAGTTTTTACATTGGGCGCAATTAAGTATGCAGTGAATTGCATACTCAGGGCGCTGCGATGTAGGGCAGTTGTTTTTCTGGCTTTTTTCCGGTGCTAGCTTGCTTTCTGCATTGGAAAGCAAGCCTAGCATGGGAAAAGAGCCAGAAAAATGCCACACTAAGGTTTTCTGCATCAGCCTCAAGTTGCTCCATGTTTGAGCATTGATGATACAGACATGTACTTAGGTTATAGTACACACCCATGTCCACCCAGAGCATGCCTTTACTATAGACAGTTCCTCTCCACATCATTTCCTATGAACATTACCCCCTTTATAAAATAGCACCGAATACACACCCCGCCATATTCACAGGTATGTGCAGTCATCTATGCAGTCTTGACACATGTCCTTTATACAGCATATCTGGATTTTCAGAAGACATTTGACAAAGTCCCTAAAGAGAGACTCTTTAGGTAATTAAAAAGTCATGGGATAAGAAATAATGCACTGTTGTGGATTGGGAATTGACTAAAAGATAGGAAAGAGAGAGTAGGATTAATGGTCAGTACTCTCAGTGGAGAAAGGTAAATAGTGGACAGCTCCAGGGATCTGTATTGAGACTGGTGCTTTTTAACACATTTGTAAATTATCTGGAAAAGGAAATGATGCAATTAAATATGCAGATGACAAAATGATTCAAAACTGTGAGGCACTGCAGGAGGACCTGGCAAGACTGAGGGACTGGATGAATAAATGACACAGTTGGTGTGTATATGAGTAGAGGGCCACATGTTTGGGTCCCAGCTGTGGATTATGCAGTGCATATTTCTATGGTGAGGTTTTGGTTAATCATCCAGGAAATTGGGCACAGCTTACCTCAGAAGCACGGGCATAAATAGTTCAACCCGAGTTCTGTGATTCTCATCTTGAAGGACTATAAAAGGGGACTGCTACTTCTGGAAAGAGATCTGCAATTGCAAGTATTTACTTCTGGGATTTTTTCTAAATCTTGGCGAAAAAGGAATTCTTTAGATTAAAGCTGATTAATCTGTGAACCCAGTGTATTTGTTAAACCCTTCAGGGCCTAGTAGCAGAAAAGAGCTTTCAGTTTAAATTTAAAACATAGCAGAGAGCTTTCTGGTTAAATTTAGACCCCAAGACTCCCTCTATCCAAGCAAGGGCTGTGGGACTCCCCCTGGAAATTGGTCAGAGATTACCTTAGAAGTACAGCCAACTTTTCATAGATCTTCTTTCCCTTCCTTCCTCCCCAACACCCACCCACCCCTGGGATAATCGTAGCTTTATAGGTGCTTAAACCTCTTAAAGGAAAGGAGGTGCCATATTCACTCTCAGGTGCAGTTGTTTATCCACATTAGGCATATATTGGACCTGAGATTAATTAAGCTTCAGGTGAACAAAGTACATTAAACATGTTAGGTATAGTTTTATTAGTATAAGTATCCCCTTAGTAAGTAAAGAACTTAAACATCTAAACACAACCTTAAAACTAAGATGCAGACAGCAGTCCAGCAGCAAGATGGGGGCTTTCCAGTCTTTTGCATTGAGTGTCAAATGTATGATTTTCTCCCAGTTGGTGAGAGGTCTTACGTGTGCACTATATGCAAGGAGCTCTTTGCTCTCAGGAAATAAGTCCAATCTCTGGAGGCTAGAGTAGCAGACTTGGAGGAGATAAGGAAGACAGAGAGGTACATAGGTGAGACCTACAGGGATATAGTCCTGAAGTCCCACCTCCAGTCTGGCAGCATCCCTGTTGCCATGGACGAAAGAGGTCACATGGCAGGAGAACATCACCCTGGTGTGGCAGGAAGTGATCCTGTAGCTAGGACCTGTCCTCCAGGTGATGTAAACATTGCAGCGAGGAGGTTTCTCCAGGGCCATGTGCCCAGGAGGGAAGGGTTTGGACAGCCGTTATAGTTGATGATTCAATCATTAGGCATGTAGATAGCTGTGTGGCTGGTGGACGTGAGAATGCCTGGTAACATGCCTGCCTGGTGCGAAGGTAGCGGACCTCACGCGCTAACTAGACAAGGTCTTAGATAGTGCTGGGGAGGAGTCTGCTGTCTTGGTACATGTCGGTACCAATGACATAGGAAAATTTTATAGGGAGGTTCTGGAGGCTAAATTTAAGCTTTTAGGTAGGAAGTTAAAATCTAGAGCTTCCAGGGCAGCATTCTCCGAAATGCTTCCTGTTCCACGCAGAGGACCCAAAAGGCAGGGAGAGCTCCGGAGTCTCAATGCGTGGATTAGACAATGGTGCAAGGATGAGGTTTTTGGATTTGTTAGGAACTGGGGAACATTATGGGGAAAGGAGGGGCTCATCCGAAGGGATGGGCTTCACCTTAATCGGGATGGAACCAGGCTGCTGGCATTAACCCTTAAAAAGGAGATAGAACAGCTTTTAAACTAGATAATAGCGGAGAGTCGACAGTCGCCCAAGAGCGCATGGTTCGGAACAATGTATCCTTGAAGGTTACTACCAAAAGAATGAAGTTAGGGTATATCAGCCGAGAGGTTCCAATAAAGACAAAAGTAACCGAAATGCCCTTGAGTAAGGAGCAGAAAGAGCATAAAGATCCCAAATTACCCCTGTTTACCGATAGCCAGATTAATATGAATAAAATAGTCTCTAAAATGCTTGAATGCAAATGCTAGAAGTTTAAAAACTAAGAAGGGAGAGTTAGAATATATAGCACTAAATGAGAGGTTGGATATGATTGGTATCTCAGAGACATGGTGGAAGGAGGACAACCAGTGGGACACTGCAATACCTGGATAGAAACTATGGGGTATATTTACTAAACTGCGGTAACGTTACAGACCGCGTTAGGTAACGTTAACGATCGTTAGGTAACGTTAACGCGCGGTATGTAACGTTAACGTGCGTTAATGTTACCTAACGATCATTAATGTTCCCGGCCGCGGTAAACACCGCAGAGGGTGGAGAGAGGGCGGAGAGAAGGGGTCAATGGGTGGGGAGTGGGCGGGGAGAGGCTCCCTGCACACTAACGCACTGAACTGAAGGGCTGAATCCTACCGTGAATGAAAACCTGCCGTTAGATGCACATTTGCAGGAGAGAGAAACCATTTCAGTGTCAGCAATGTACAGCATAGGCAGGGAGCCCAAAAAACGTGATAGTAGTGCTCCATATTCAGCAATGGCATAGTGCCCAAGTATGAAAGGCCACTATGGCGATGGTGCAAATAGAGCATAGGGGGCTGCAGGTGGGACATGTAGCAGGGGCAGCTGGGGTACAGGGTGGACTAGGCGGGTGCCTAGGTGGCACATAGGAACATAGAAACTGGAAATCAGCATGACAGCAGCTGACAAAGGCCAAACACAATCCACCTACATCTTCCTGGTCCACCCGAGCTAACAGTTGCCAGGGCACTGACCTAACATCCCCACAGCCAACCCTTCCCCAAGCGGAAGGGACATGCTATTGGTAGGCGGTGATGGGGGGGGGGGATGTTAGGATGCTCATGTATGCCCCCTGCCCCAGACCCCGCTCCCTAGGCGACCACCTACCCACACAGTGGATGGCCTGGGACTGCGCACTACCAGCACCGACAGCATATGGTCATGTCAGCATGGCAGGGGGGGTGTGCCCGTGCTGGAGGGGGCAGTGGCACCTGCCTGCAGTGGACCTAGGCCACGCCCTGTACCAGTACGTGGTGTGCAGTGCAACATAACATAAAAGTGGAGGAGTGGCCTAGTGGTTGGGGCAAGGTACTTCAGGCCGGAAGGTCAGGGGTTTAAATCCCACTAGAGGACAGCAACCTTGGGCCGGAAGGACTGGGGTTTCTAGTCCCACAGGTGCTCCTTGTGGTCTTGGGCAAGCCACTTAAACCTCCATAGCCCATGTTCCCTGTAAAATAGTTATCTCCAAGTTATAATGCCCTGGTCAATGTAATTTCAGTTTGTTCAATGTAAACCACACTGATGCAGAATAGCACGGTATATAAGAGAATGTAAATAAAAATAAATAAAAGGTCTGGCTGAGGAAAAGTACAGGTAGCCTCAGAGACTACCATGCATCTGTGGCAACAGTGTGGTGCAGTACACCCAGCCAGTGTGTCCAGAAGCAGAGGGTCACAGGTTCAAGCCCCAGCTGTGGTTTCTGCAGAGCATGTCCCTATATTTTACCCCACAATGCAGATACAACAGAAACATGTGCAAAGTCCAAAGCGGGCAGCGAAAAGGGGTACAAACACCCACTCACACAGGCTCCACAATCCAAAGATGCATGGAGAGTCAGGCTGTTGGCTCCAGGATGGAGCTGCAGTTATCACCAGAGCACTACTACTACCACCTGCACAGTTTAGCAATGTCGGCACTGTGATCAGGACCAGTGTGGCGGGCATGGTTGCCAACCACCCCTATCTTTGCACAATGCTGCAATTGGAGTGTGTGTGTGTGTGTGTATGTCTATCCATTGTTCTGTGGCTGCCCACCCCTCTCTGGGCCCAAAATGTCCCACTATTACCAGCGTTAGCCTGAATATGTGCATAATGAGGAGCAAGGTGTTGTGGGTATGGCCCGGACAGGGCGGATTGGCCAGGATGCCTCTTCACAGGGTGTGGAGCAATGGGTGGGACACTGTAGTGCCCAACCACCGCCTGCATGGACAGGGTGGCCACAGCATGCCATGCTGGGAGGGCACTCACTCTAACCGAGCAGTGACCATGGCATGTCTAGGTTCCCACATAGCGCTCTACTCTGTCTGCCTCCAGTGATACTTTTGTGCTTCCAGTGCTAGGTCACCAATCACTGAGATGTCTGCTTTGTGCACATAGTTTCTCTGTAAGCATGCACTATGGACTGGCTAGTGGATTGTCTGCAGTTAGAGTTACATGGTTGGAACACCTATAAAGTGCAGTCTGACTGTGCTGTCTGCTGGTGACTGGCAGACAGGGGTGTGAGGCAGTGGGGGTTTACCAGACCTAACCCCAACATTGCTGCTGGTCTGCCACTGTCCCACCAACCCTGGAAGTTGTCTTATATTAGCAGGACAGAGGTTGCTTCACAAGGGCTGGGACACCTTCCCTTACCTACAAAAAGGGTGGTGTGGGCCTTTTGGGGTATGTAGTGTATACCACTTTGACCTTATAAAGGCACTGCTACACAAACCTCATGCAGGTCTAGAAACTCCTTTGCCCTGATAACAGGTGCCCATATCAGCCAGACCCTAAAATGGGGTACACACTAATCTGGGTGGTGTCTGGTCTCAGAGGGCCACATGTGACTGCAGAATACAGATGGACACCGAATTACCTTCGGCTGCATTGTAAGGAAAACCTATCACACACTGGTAGTGATGGGGATGTACAACAGGCCGTATATCTAGCACCACATGTACTGCGGACCTAGTGCTGGGCACCCATCCTATCACTCAGGGGGAACACAGAACCTGCACAATGGCATGGTCTGTAGCTACACTGTGCCAGTATTACGTACTGTCAGTTCATCTTTCCAAGCTGAGGTACCGGAGAGGTGCAGACCCCTTTTGGTGATCAGCTGTAGACAGATATTCAGCATGTGCATTGCATCATGGGTACTGGTGGGGTTACCCTATCCTGGCACTCAGAGCAGACAGTTTGTGTGGTGACCTGCAGTCCTTCTGTACCCAGCCATTGCTGTGACATTCACCACAGAGGAATAGCCTATTGGTTAATACAATGCCATTCTCGGCAGTGTTCATGGGTTCAATTCCTCATTGTTCCCTCCTCTTATGCCTGTCTTACTTAAATAGTGAGCATGCCTGTAACAATCATATTTTTGCAGATCTGCTCTGCCAGCCCATAATACCCTTGCCACAATTGCCAACATTCCCTCGGTCCATCTATCTGCGTCTGTCAGCTGTGTAGAGTCCTGTCTGTCTGTGCAGGCTGCCACCCCATGTCCTGCACTGCTACCCTTTCCTGCATTGCGCCTCATTGTGCTTTCCTCACCTGTGCCTGATCTGCATGGCACCACCACTCCTCTGTCCACCCATCATTGTAACTATCCTGCCACCTCCGCCTCCACTGGGGGACATATATTCCCATCGTCTGCCACCAACTGTCTTTCCAGTACTTTACATTGCCAACACCCTGTGCTGTGGTACAGTTGCCCCCACCATGTTTGTCATCAGTACTGGCAGCCACATTGGGATGCCCGCAGATATTGCAGGTCCAGTAGCTCCCAGCTCTCCCTCCTTCACTCACCTGTTCATTGCCTTTCCTGAGTGCTCTATCTAGTGTTAGGGCTGCATCTGTCTCTGTTCCTCACAGGTCATGTATGTCAGCCTGAAGCACCTTGCAGCCCTTAGGGCACACTAACCTAGGGCACCGTAACCTTGTTAGGCCACCTTAACCTATGGTTCCATAGCCCAGGGTGCCTTCTACAGTGCCTTGTCCAGGGGTGCCTAATACGGTGCTTATAAACAGTATGTTGACTCACTCAATATCATCAATATGGAACCTCAATTTCATTTAAGGTTATTTCTCATAGTTACTACATCTTTTAATTAATTTCTTATATTGTTAAAGATCTCAGAACTCTTTAGAACTAATGCATGGACTCACAATATGTCCTCATTCAGTGCTTATTTGCATCAACGACCTTAAACGAAGTATAGCCAGTGTTCATAAAAGCAGGTGGAATTATAGTCACTCTTCAAAAACTCCAGTGCTCAACTTCAAAAAATACTTAACTTCTATCAGAGTGTCCTTTGTACATATTCCTTCCCGCTCACAAATCCCAACGCCTTCATTCGGCACCAATGCGTTTCACTTAGATTGTTTCCTCAAAGGATCATCTCTTATTGATTTTCACTGAACCACTGAGCACTGGATTTTTTGAAGAGTGACTATAATTCCACATGCTTTTATGAACACAGGATATACTTTGTTTAAGGTCGTTGATGCAAATAAGGTGCCTTGTAACGCACATTAGCCTAAGGCGCCTTGTAACATGCGTTAGCTGATATGGCTTGCTGTAACGATGCACCGCCCCACACCTTTATATGGGCATCTGTACCTTTACCGAAGAACCTAACGCGAGTGACATTACCACAGTTTAGTAAACATACCCCTATATCACACTGATAGAACTAATCAAATTTGTGGAGGGGTTGCACTCTATTTTAGAGAGGGCATTGAATCACAAAAGATTAGAGTTTTGCAGGAAACAAAATTTGCTGTAGAATCTCTATGGATTAAAATTCCACGGAAAAAGGGGAAGGCGATGGCAGTGGGGGGTGTACTATCGACCGCCTGGCCAGAATGAACAAATGGATGATGAAATGCTCAAAGAAATCAGGGAAGCTAACAAAAGTTACAGAACAGTAATAATAATAATGGATGATTTCAATTACCCGGTATTGACTGGATCAGTGTTCCGGCAGTACACGCTAGGGAGATGAAGCATCTAGATGAAATAAATGACTGCTTCTTGAAGCAGCTGGTTCATGAACCGACCAGAGGTGAAGCCATTTTGGACCTAGTCCTTAGTGGAACACCAGATCTGGTGCAAGAGATAAGGGTGTTGGGGCCACTTGGCAATAGCGATCATAGCATGATCGCGTTTCATTGAATTAATGGAGGAGGGATGGTAAGGAAATCCACAATACTACCTTTTAACTTTCAAAAGGAAGACTGTGATAAAATGAGGAAAATAGTTTAAAAAAACTAAAAGGAGCAGTTGCAAAGGTTAAAGACTTACATCAAGCTTGGGTGTTGTTTAAAAATACTATCTTGGAAGCTCAGACCAGCTGTATTCCACGCTTTAAGAAAAGTGGAAGCATTGTTTAAAAACTGCCAGCATTGTTTAAAGGTGAGGTCAGAGAGGCTGTTTTTGCCAAAAAAGCATCTTTCAGAAAACGGAAAAAAAGAGCCAAATGATGAAAACTGGAAACAGCAGAAGCACTGGCAAGTTAAATGCAAGGCATTCATAAGACAGGCAAAGAGAGAATTTGAGAAGAAGCTTGCTGTGGAAGCAAAAACGCATAATAAAGACTTTTTCAAGTACATTTATAGCAAAAACCTGTGAGAGAATCAGTTGGACCATTAGATGATAGAGGGGTAAAAGGGACACTAAGAGGGGACAAGGCCATATCGGAGAGACTGAATGAATTCTTTGCTTCGGTCTTTACTGAGGAAGATGTAGGGATGTTACCCATGACTGAAGTGGTATTTAAAGGTGATTCTGTGGAAGAATTGAAAGAAATATCAATACACCGGGAAGATTTTTTACAACTATTTGATAAACTGAAGAGTAGCAAATCACCTGGACTGGATGGTATACATCCAAGGGTGTTGAAAGAACTGAAATATGAGATTGCAGACCTGCTATTAGTAATCTGTGAACTATCATTAAAATCATCTGTAATACCTGAAGATTGGAGGATAGCCAATGTAACGCCAATTTTTAAAAAGGGTTCCAGGGGTGATCCGGGAAACTACAGACCAGTGAGCCTGACGTCAGTACTGGGAATAATGGTAGAAACCAAAATAAAGAACAAAATTACTGAACATGTAGATAGTCATGGCTTAATGGGAGACAGCCAACATGGCTTTAGCCAAGGAAGTTCTTGTCTTACTAATCTGTTATGTTTTTTTGAAGGTGTGAATAAACAGGTAGACAAAGATGAGTTAGTTGATATAGTATATCTGGAATTTCAGAAAGCCTTTGACAAGGTCCCTCATCAGAGACTTTTGGCAAAACTAAAAAGTCATGAGATAGGAGGCAGCGTACTATTGTGGATCAGTAACTGGCTAAAAGATAGAAAGCAGAGGGTAGGGCTAAATGGCCAATTTTCCCAATGGAGAAAGGTGAATAGTGGAGTACCCCAGGGATATGTGCTGGGTCCGCTGCTTTTTGACATATTCATAAATGACCTGGAAAAGGGAATAAGGAGTGAGGTTATCAAATTTGCAGATGACACGAAACTATTTAAGGAGGATTGTGGAAAATTGCAAGAGGATCTTGATAAGTTGGAAGACTGGGCATCCAAATGGCAGATGAAATTTAATATGGACAAGTGCAAAGCTATGCACCTAGGAAAGAAAAACCCAAACTATGGTTACAAGAAGCAAGCTTCCACATTAGGAACCACCACTCAGGAAAAAGATTTAGGTGTCATCGTGGATAACATGTTAAAACCCTCCGCCCAGTGTGCAGTGGTGACCAAGAGAGCAAATAGAATGCTAGGTAGCATAAGGAAAGGAATGGAAAATTAAAACAAAGGATATTATAATGCCTCTGTATCGTTCCATGATGCAACCACACCTTGAGTATTGTGTGCAATTCTGGTCGCTGTATCTTAAAAAGGATATAGCGTTATTAGAAAAGGTACAGAGAAGAGCCACCAAAATGGTAAAGGGGATGGAAGGATGCCCCTATGAAGAGAGTCTAAAAAGGTTAGGGCTCTTCAACCTGGAAAAGAGACAGCTGAGGGGAGATATGATAGAGGTCTATAAATTAATGAATGGAGTGGAACGGGTAAATGTAGATCGATTATTTATGTCATCAGAATGTAGACTAGGGGACATGCAATGAAGCTACAGGGTAACCTATTTAAGACTAATAAGAGAAAATATTTTTTCACTCGATGTGTAATCAAACTCTGGAATTTGTTACTGGAGGATGTAGTAAAAGCTGTTAGTGTAGCTGGGTTTAAAAATGGTTTAGACAAGTTCCTGGAGGAAAGGTCCATAAACCATTATTAAAAGGGACCCAGGATATCACTGCTTGACCCAATACAAGTATTGTGCTTCCTGTGTCTTTTGGGGAAACTGCTAGGTACCCTCAGCTCAGTTTGTGACAATGGTCAAAAAAGAAAATACAATGTTAGAAATTATTTAAAAAGGCACAGAAATGAAACAGAGAATATTATAAAGTCTCTATAGCTGTCCTTAGTGTGACAATGTCTTGAGAACTGTGTGTAGTTTAGGTCACTCCATCTCAGAAAGATAGTGAAGCTAGAAAAGATACAGGAAAAGGCAAACAAAAATGGTAAAGGGGATGGAAAGTCTCTGAGGAAAGACTAAAAAAGGTTAGGGCTCTTCAACTTGGAGAAGAGACAATGAGAAGAGATGTGACAGAAGTCTGTAAAATCATGAGAGGGGTGGAATGAGTAAATAGGAAAAGGATCTTTGCCCTTTCAAATAATAATAGAATGAAACTAATAGGTAACACTTTTAAAACAAATTAGAGAACGTATTTTTTTCACTCGATATACCATAAAGCGGTGCTGGAATTTATTGTTGTAAAATGTGATTAAAGCACGTAGCATCAGGGCCGGCCCGTCCATTGAGCAAGAATGTTCTTTGCACAGGGCCCCGCGTTTCAGGGGGCCCCGCGCAAAGAACATTCTGCTTTTTTTTTTTTAAATTATATTTTTTTTAAAAAAGCTGGCTCTGGCTGCTGCCGCGGCCTCTGCAGCAAAATGGAGTGTCCCGCGGGGCCCCCTCTCCTCACTGAGCCTCTCTGCAAGGGCTTTCAGATTCAAGAAGGGAGAGTGTCTCCCTCGCGTCTCTGTTAAGCCCGCAGGGGCTAATGGGAAATTTCCCATCTGCCCCTTTAGACGCGAGGGGCTGATGGGAAATTTCCCATTAGCCCCTGCGGGCTTAACAGAGACCGAGGGAGACACTCTCCCTTCGCGAATCTGAAAGCCCTTGCAGAGAGGCTCAGCGAGGAGAGGGGGCCCCGCGGGCAGGGCCGGCCCGTCCATTGAGCAAGAATGTTCTTTGCACAGGGCCCCGCGTTTCAGGGGGCCCCGCGCAAAGAACATTCTGCTTTTTTTTTTTAAATTATATTTTTTAAAAAAAGCTGGCTCTGGCTGCTGCCGCGGCCTCCGCGGCAAAATGGAGTGTCCCGCGGGGCCCCCTCTTCTCGCTGAGCCTCTCTGCAAGGGCTTTCAGATTTGCGAAGGGAGAGTGTCTCCCTCGCGTCTCTGTTAAGCCCGCAGGGGCTAATGGGAAATTTCCCATCTGCCCCTTTAGACGCGAGGGGCTGATGGGAAATTTCCCATTAGCCCCTGCGGGCTTAACAGAGACGCGAGGGAGACACTCTCCCTTCGCGAATCTGAAAGCCCTTGCAGAGAGGCTCAGCGAGGAGAGGGGGCCCCGTGGGACACTCAATACTGCTGCTACCGCGGGGCGGCAGCGGCAGCAGCCAGAGCCAGGTTTTTTTTTTAAATTTGCCATAAGCCGATATGGGGGGGGGGGGGTGTTAAGACTGGGACTGGGCTGGGCTTGGGGGGGGGTGTTAAGACTGGTAATGGGCTGGCTGGGCTGGGGGTGTTAAGATTGGTAATGGGATGGGATGGGCTGGGCCTGGGGGGGGTGTTAAGGCTGGGCTGGGCTGGGCTGGGGGGGTGTTAAGACTGGGGCTGGGCTGGGCTGGGAGGGTGTTAAGACTGGGGCGGGGCTGGGCTGGGCTGGGCTGGGGGGTGTTAAGACTGGTAATGGGCTGGGCTGGGGGGGGTTAAGATTGGTAATGGGCTGTGCAGGGGGGGTTAATACTGGTAATGGGCATTGCGGGGGGGGGTTAAGACTGGTAATGGGCTGCGGGGGGGGGGGGTTAAGACTGGTACTGGTAATGGGCTGCGCGGGGGGGTTAATACTGGTAATGGGCTGCACGGGGGGGGGGGGGGTTAAGACTGGTAATGGGCTGCGCGTGGGGGTTGGGGGGTTAAGACTGGTAATGGGCTGTGCGGGGAGGGGGTTAAGACTGGTAATGGGCTGCACGGGGGGGTTAAGACTGGTAATGGGCTGCGTGGGGGGGGTAAGACTGGTACTGGTAATGGGCTGCGCGGGGGGTTAAGACTGGTAATGGGCTGCGCAGGGGGGGGTTAAGACTGGTAATGGGCTGGGGGGGTTAAGACTGGTAATGGGCTATGGGGGGCTAGGACTTGAGGTGGGCTGATGTGGTTAGGATGGTAATGGGCTGTGGGCTGATGGGGGGGGGGTTAGGACTGGCAGTGGGCTATGGGGGGCTGACTGGAAATGGGCTGATGGGGTTAAGACTGGAAGTGGGCTGATGGGGGGTTAGGACTGGTAATGGGTTATAGGGGGGCTTAAACTGAAAATGGGTTGATGGGGGGCTAGGACTGGTACTGGAAATGGGCTGTTGGGGGGAGCTAAGATTGGAAATGGGCTGTGGTGGGGGCTTGAATTGAAATGGACTCATGGAGGGGCTAGAACTGGACGTAGGCTCATGGGGGGGCTTGGACTGGAATTGGGCTGAGTGGAGGGGAGCTAGGATTTGACATGGGCTGATGGTGGGGCTAGGAAATGACTAGAAATGGGCTGATGGGGGGCTAGGATTGGAAATGAGCTGATGAAGGGACTCAGACTGAAAAAGGATGGGCCAGCTAGGCCCGGAAATGGGTTGATGGGGGGTAGGACTGGAAATGGGCTGATGCAGGGACTAGAAGGGAATGGATGCTGGGTGAGACTGGAACTAGAAGGGAGCTGATGTTGGGGGAGGATTAGAATGGGATGGGGCTGGGAGAGTAAAAAGGGGAGGGGAAAAATATTTTGTGTGGGAGGGATGAAAAATCTACAATTGGCCGGTTATTGGGAAAGTAAGTGGGGATTGAGGATGGAGGGGTAAAATTTGTGTGGATGAAATAGGAATGAGGAAAGAGCAAAAGGAAGGAGAAAGATTAGTATGTTAAAGCAGATGTAGAGAGAGAGAATGGAAAAAAAAACTAGAAGAGAGAAGAAAGAACAAATGGACAGCAGACGATGGAGAGTTAGCAGAAAACATGAAGAAACCAGAAGAAAGTGGCTTTAGCAATTGCAACTGAAAAAAAAATGCACAAAAGGTAGAAAGATATCTCTTTATTTTGAATTTATTAACTGAAATATGAAAGCTCTGGGAAATGTGCATCATTAACGTCTGCGCTTTGTTTGGTACAAGAGGAAATTAATTTATAGTTTTATTTCTACAGTGTTGTTGTACATTCCAAGTTTGGCTTTTGGGGGGTTCCCAGTTTAATTATTGCCTTCCTGTTTCTAAATTGTGATTCCTTGTTTGATGATGGTCTAGGTTCTGCATGTGTAACTGAGCTGAGGTATTCTGTTTATGTAATTCCTATTGGACATTGCCACTTGTTCTCTGTCCCCCGTATTCTCTGAAATGTATTGGTTTAATATTTGCAGTGTTGCCTTTTGATAGGTAGGGTATGGTGCTTTGTGAGTCCTGGTAATGCTGTCAGGATTATGGCGGGTTTTGCTATGGGTTTCTAAATGGGCAGCGTTTGTAGTAGTTCCTAATGTGCCTGGCGGTTGGCACTGGATTATAGTAATGTAGAAATCTTTTGTCTTTCTTTATCCATACCCTCATTAAGAGACATGTTTACTAAAAGTTAGTGTATGGTAACATTATGCAAATATTTATGCAAATAAGGCCACTTATGCAAGTGAGGCCCCGCACCGAGTCTCTGCACATGGCCCCGCACCCCCTTGGGCCGCCCCTGCCCGCGGGACACTCCATTCTGCTGCTACCGCGGCGGCAGCGGCAGCATCCAGAGCCAGGTTTTTTTTTTAATTTTAAATTTGCCATAAGCCGATATGGGGGGGGGGGGTGTTAAGACTGGGGCTGGGTGGGCTGGGGGGGGGTGGGGTGGGGTGTTAAGACTGGTAATGGGCTGGGCTGGGGGTGTTAAGACTGGTAATGGGATGGGATGGGCTGGGCTGGGGGGGGTGTTAAGGCTGGGCTGGGCTGGGCTGGGGGGGGTGTTAAGACTGGGGCTGGGGGGGTGTTAAGACTGGGGTGGGGCTGGGCTGGGCTGGGCTGGGGGGGTGTTAAGACTGGTAATGGGCTGGGCTGGTCTGCACGGGGGGGGTTAAGACTGGTCATGGGCTGCGCGGGGGGTTGACTGGTAATGGGTTGCGCGGGGGGGGTTAAGACTGGTAATGGGCTGCGCGGGGGGGGGGTTGGGGTTTAAGACTGGTAATGGGATGCGGGGGGGTTAAGGACTGGTAATGGGCTGGGGGGGGTTAAGACTGGTAATGGGCTATGGGGGGGGCTAGGAATTGAGGTGGGCTGATGGTGGTTAGGACTGGTAATGGGCTGTGGGCTTGATGGGGTGGGGGTTAGGACTGGCAGTGGGCTATGGGGGGCTGACTGGAAAATGGGCTGATGAGGTTGACTGGAAGTGGGCTGATGGGGGGTTAGGACTGGTAATGGGTTATAGGGGGGGCTTAAACTGAAAATGGGGTGATGGGGGTTAGGACTGGAAGTGGGTTGATGGGGGGCTAGGACTGGTACTGGAAATGGGCTGTTGGGGGGAGCTAAGATTGGAAATGGGCTGTGGTGGGGGCTTGGGCTTAATGAAATGGACTCATGGAGGGGCTAGGAACTGGACGTAGGCTCATGGGGGGGCTTGGACTGGAATTGGGCTGAGTGGAGGGGAGCTAGGATTTGACATGGGCTGATGGTGGGGGCTAGGAAATGACTAGAAATGGGCTGATGGGGGGCTAGGATTGGAAATGAGCTGATGAAGGGACTCAGACTGAAAATGGATGGGGAGCTAGGACTGGAAATGGGTTGATGGGGGGTAGGACTGGAATGGGCTGATGCAGGGACTAGAAGGGAATGGATGCTGGGTGAGACTGGAACTAGAAGGGAGCTGATGTTGGGGGAGGATTAGAATGGGATGGGGCTGGGAGAGTAAAATGGAGAGGGGAAAAATATTTTGTGTGGGAGGGATGAAAAATCTACAATTGGACGGTATTGGGAAAGTAAGTGGGGATGAGGATGGAGGGGTAAAATTTGTTGTGGATGAAATAGGAATGAGGGAAAGAGCAAAAGGAGAAAGATTAGTATGTTAAAGCAGATGTAGAGATAGGAGAGAATGGAAAAAAAAAAAAACTAGAAGAGAGAAGAAAGAACAAATGGACAGCAGACGATGGAGAGTTAGCAGAAAAACATGAAGAAACCAGAAGAAAGTGGGCTTTAGCAATTGCAACTGAAAAAAAAATGCACAAAAGGTAGAAAGATATCTCTTATTTTGAATTTATTAACTGGAATATGAAAGCTCTGGGAAATGTGCCATCATTAACGTCTGCGCTTTGTTTGGTACAAGAGGAAATTAATTTATAGTTTTATTTCTACAGTGTTGTTGTACATTCCAAGTTTGGCTTTTGGGGTTCCCAGTTTAATTATTGCCTTTCCTGTTTCTAAATTGTGATTCCTTGTTTGATGATGGGTCTATGTTCTGCATGTCAAACTGAGCAGAGGAATTCTGTTAATGTAATTCCTATTTGAAATTGCCACATGTTCTCTTTCCCCAGTATTCTCTGAAATGTATTGGTTTAATATTTGCAGTGTTGCCTTTTGATAGGTAGGGTATGGTGCTTTGTGAGTCCTGGTAATGCTGTCAGGATATGGCGGGTTTGCTATGGGTTCTAAATGCTAAATATGGGCTTTCTCTATTGAGCTTCTATGCTAACACATGTGATAGGACAAGCCTAAACTCAAACTGTAACCTGTGGAATAATGTTGTGAAACACAGTGTCAGGCCTTAAGGTCTCAGTTTAAAACAACGCAGCAATCACTTGGATTTTTTAACAAGTTTCTCAATGAAACTACGGCTGCTGTTCACATCAACGACCTTTAATAAATGCCTTCTGCTCTGTCTCACAACAAAAAAAAGCCTTTTCCTTATTATGTTTTTCGTTTTTTTTCATTTCTTCTTTTTTAATTTTTCACTGTTTTACTTAAAAAACTTGAATAAGCAAAACTGCTCTCATAATCTGCTTTGTATAAACAAGCTGAAAAAGATCAGTACAATTGATTCTACTATATAGTCCTTATGATTTCTCTTCTCATTCACTCCGCATCAGCGAGATTCGCAAAAAACAAAATTGTAGAATCACACTGGTGGTACTTCCTAAAGATTATTACTGTCCATCGCTGTCATTTAAAAACTGAGCTGAATCAGCACTTATCATGAAAACGCCCCAAGTTGTTCGCCTTTGTTTTACAGCTCTGTCTCCGACGTTTCCTTCCTACATGGCATTGCCCAGTCCGACAGAAAAAATCTTGATGTAGCGATGTTAGAAGTATCTCCCAGCTTCACTCAAATCCCAACGCCGTTAATCTAAGGCGCCCAAGCGTTTCGTAATGGCAAGTTCTTCAGGGGAATGTATCTCCCATACTGACCTATAGAACATCACAAACTATAAGAAACTATATTACATTCCACTTAAGTAGCTAGGGTGTATTAAAAAGTAGAGAACTCATCCTGTACCTGTAAAATCAGTCTATGCCCCCTCTATCGCGAATCTGTACATGGCTACGTTTGAACAGCAATGGCTAGCACAGTCTCCATATGGGCAGAACATAATAGAGTGGCGATGGTTCATTGATGACATTTTCGTGATATGGAGGGGGACAGAAGAAGATCTCACGGCGTGTTTCGATTGGCTCAATTCTCGGGATCCTCACATTAAGTTTACTATGGTACATGATACTAATAGGATTCATTTTTTAGATGTGGAGATCTCACGGAGCAGTCATACCTGGAACACCTCCGTTTTTCGGAAAGAGACTGATCGTAACACTTTTCTACATTTACAAGTGCCCATCCACGTCAGTTGAAAGAGGGGCTTCCCTTTTCTCAATTTCTTAGGTTCCGCAGGAAAATTGTACAGAAATTTCAGAGTCTCGGCGGAAATCTAAGCAACTCATAAAGAATTTCTTATCTCGGGGGTACCCGGAGCCATTGGTACGACGGGCCTATACTAGAGCTTTGTACAATGATCGGGGGTTATTGCTATCCTCTTCGGGTCAAGCACGTCAGGCTCAGAAGACCTTTGATGATAGCCGGATAAATTTTATTACACGGTTTTCCCATCTAAGTGGACCTGTTCGAAGAATTTTGAGAACTCACAGCAACATTCTTCACATGCTTCCGGGGTTGGCCGATAAAAAAATCAGATGTGTGTGGAATAGGGGCAGAAATTTTAAGGAACAGCTGAGTCCTTCGAGAATTCAAGATCAAGCCGAAAGGGAATTTTCAGCCCGGGTTTCGGGGCATAAACGTTGTGGAAATTGTAGTTTATGCGCGGTTAACCTGGAAGTTAATGAGTTTGAATATCAAGGAACACATTATTTTATACGTAGCACCACCACTTGCCAGTCGACTCATGTCATTTACGGAATACGCTGTCCCTGTGGATTAATGTACATAGGAAAAACAATAAGAGCATTACGACTACGTTTAGCAGAACATCGCAGTCGATTAAATCGAGGAGTTACAGCAGCGCCCATAGTTCAGCATTGCCTTACGGCGAATCACAGCTTTGAGCAATTGGAATGCTTTGCTATTGATCAGATCTTAACAGGTAGAGGCAGCAGCACGGTGGATCAATCTTTAACGCAGAGAGAACAGCGTTGGATTTTTCAATTGAACACTGTCATACCGAATGGATTAAATGCTTCCATTGATTGGTCCCTGTGTGTATAGGAGGCTTTGCTTAAAGAACCGTTTTGGTTTGTGAATCGTGAATGAAGTGTGAAGACACACCTCCCCTAAGGAGGAGGAGTTTGGAGGAGCCCTTTAAAATCCAGTTAGCTCACTGAAGCCGCATGCGCGGCGTCTTAGAATAACCGGCGGAGGAATGAGAGAAAAGTGTCCTCTGCGGCGATTCGGAGCATAGACTGATTTTACAGGTACAGGATGAGTTCTCTACTTTTTAACACACCCTAGCTACTTAAGTGGAATGTAATATAGTTTCTTATAGTTTGTGATGTTCTATAGGTCAGTATGGGAGATACATTCCCCTGAAGAACTTGCCATTACGAAACGCTTGGGCGCCTTAGATTAACGGCGTTGGGATTTGAGTGAAGCTGGGAGATACTTCTAACATCGCTACATCAAGATTTTCTCTGTCGGACTGGGCAATGCCATGTAGGAAGGAAACGTCGGAGACAGAGCTGTAAAACAAAGGCGAACAACTTGGGGCGTTTTCATGATAAGTGCTGATTCAGCTCAGTTTTTAAATGACAGCGATGGACAGTAATAATCTTTAGGAAGTACCACCAGTGTGATTCTACAATTTTGTTTTTGCGGAATCTCGCTGATGCGGAGTGAATGAGAAGAGAAATCATAAGGACTATATAGTAGAATCAATTGTACTGATCTTTTTCAGCTTGTTATACAAAGCAGATTATGAGAGCAGTTTTGCTTATTCAAGTTTTTTAAGTAAAACAGTGAAAAATTAAAAAAGAAGAAAATGAAAAAAACGAAAAAAATAATAAAGGAAAAGCGTTTTTTGTTGTGAGACAGAGCAGAAGGCATTTATTAAAGGTCGTTGATGTGAACAGCAGCCGTAGTTTCATTGAGAAACTTGTTAAAAAATCCAAGTGATTGCTGCGTTGTTTTAAACTGAGACCTTAAGGCCTGACACTGTGTTTTACAACATTATTCCACAGGTTACAGTTTGAGTTTAGGCTTGTCCTATTACATGTGTTAACATAGAAGCTCAATAGAGAAAGCCCATATTTAGTAGTTAGTACACTCATTATGGAGGGCACTTCAAGTTGGCGGGACACATTTAGTTTCCCGCATGAATATGTAGAAGGGTTGATTAAAGAGAGAACTCCATTTGCTCTGGATGGTGCCACACCAAGTCTTTGGGAGAGGAGGCAATTAGTTCATGGGAGGAGCTGTCAACTCTTCAAAAGCGTCGTCTGAGAGCTGATTTGCATAGATTATCCTTAATTGAATATATTAACCGTCAGCAGATCCCAAGGGGGTTGCGGGTATACAAAGAACCCAGATTGCCCAATACAGATGCGTCTTTCATATCAAAATGGAATAGCGTTTTGAACAAATGCTCGTTGGATCTTATGATCTTGATTATAGATCATACCAAATTGGAGGTTCAAAAAATGACGGGAGATATAGACAAGTTACAAGCATCTCTAAAGGAATTATCTACGGCAGATCATTTCACACAAAAGACAGCTGATCTCAAACAACAGATTGACACCGTGAGACAGGAGGTAATGACGAAGAAAACTAAGAAACTGGCAAGGGACAATTCGGATTACACAGTGGGATATGTATATCCGTGGCAGAATGCCAATAGAAAGATGCTTCGACGATCAAAGAAAAAGGTCCATTTTGAGGATTATTCCAACGAGTCTGATGAGACTAGCACTAGTAATTCTTCGAAAGAACGAAATTTTTTCACGGACAAAGAGGAATCAGTAAAAAAGAAAAAACAGACCGAAGGCAGGGAGCCCAGGGGTCGGTCTCAAGAACGCCGATATCCCAAGAGAAAATAGATCAAGATTTAGTGATCAACATCTCAGGAAAGACCCTTCCACAAGAATCCATTCTCTTGTTAAGTAAGGGATTATCTTATGTACCGACACTATTGCATGATCCATTCCAGTTTCGCATTGATTTTGCGAAATTTATACGTAAGTTACATCTAAAAATCTTTTTTGCACAAATGGGGACTGCAGGTTTGAGAGCAATTCCATCTGAGATGGATCCACAAATTCCAAGAATACCTTTACCGTATAAATCCACGTGGGTTCCCCCTAGCCCCGCTCCACCAGCGTTACAAGTGTTTCAAGATTTAGTATTAGCGGATGTTCAACGTCTGGAAGCTAAAACGCGAAAGAGCAAGTCCTTATTGACTAGATCGGAGGAACAGACGTTACGTCAATTGCGGGAGCGGCAAGATGTGGTCATTAGGAGAGCCGACAAGGGGGGAGCAATCGTGATTTTAGATCGACGATACTATATTTCTGAGGCATTACAACAATTACAGGATGAGCATACATATAGGGTTCTGGAATGTGACCCCACGCCTCAGCTATGTGGAACAATTAAGGATATCACCTTAGCGGCTTTGCAACACCATTTGTTAAGTAAGAAAGAATTTCGTTATTTAAACAGCATATCTTGTTCTATAGCACAATTTTATACTGTGCCTAAGATTCACAAAAATTTGTTTAATCCTCCTGGGCGCCCAATAGTGTCCACAAAAGGAACCCCTTTAGAACCAGTCTCCACGTACATTGATTCCTTCCTGCGTCCGCTTCTGGTGCAAGTTCCGTCATATCTGAAGGACACCATGCATTTCCTGAATATTTTGACTCAGTGTGCCCCATGGGCAGAAAAACCAGATACCATCTTGGTGACGCTGGACGTGGTTGCGCTGCATACCAGCATTGCTCAGAAGGCAGCGTTAACAGTAGTAAAACATTTTTTGCAAGATCGGGGTGATTTGTCTGGAGATACTATCACTATGTTGTTGAAATTATCTGAGTTAGTCATCTGTCAAAATATTTTTCAGTTTCAAGACACAATTTACCAACAGATTGCCGGCGTGGCTATGGGTGCCACCTGTGCCCCCTCTATCGCGAATCTATACATGGCTACGTTTGAACAGCAATGGCTAGCACAGTCTCCATATGGGCAGAACATAATAGAGTGGCGACGGTTCATTGATGACATTTTCGTGATATGGAGGGGGACAGAAGAAGATCTCACGGCGTGTTTCGATTGGCTCAATTCTCGGGATCCTCACATTAAGTTTACTATGGTACATGATACTAATAGGATTCATTTTTTAGATGTGGAGATCTCACGGAGCAGTCATACCTGGAACACCTCCGTTTTTCGGAAAGAGACTGATCGTAACACTTTTCTACATTTTACAAGTGCCCATCCACGTCAGTTGAAAGAGGGGCTTCCCTTTTCTCAATTTCTTAGGTTCCGCAGAAATTGTACAGAAATTTCAGAGTATCGGCGGAAATCTAAGCAACTCATAAAGAATTTCTTATCTCGGGGGTACCCGAAGCCATTGGTACGACGGGCCTATACTAGAGCTTTGTACAATGATCGGGGGTTATTGCTATCCTCTTCGGGTCAAGCACGTCAGGCTCAGAAGACCTTTGATGATAGCCGGATAAATTTTATTACACGGTTTTCCCATCTAAGTGGACCTGTTCGAAGAATTTTGAGAACTCACAGCAACATTCTTCACATGCTTCCGGGGTTGGCCGATAAAAAAATCAGATGTGTGTGGAATAGGGGCAGAAATTTAAGGAACAGCTGAGTCCTTCGAGAATTCAAGATCAAGCCGAAAGGGAATTTTCAGCCCGGGTTTTCGGGCATAAACGTTGTGGAAATTGTAGTTTATGCGCGGTTAACCTGGAAGTTAATGAGTTTGAATATCAAGGAACACATTATTTTATACGTAGCACCACCACTTGCCAGTCGACTCATGTCATTTACGGAATACGCTGTCCCTGTGGATTAATGTACATAGAAAAAACAATAAGAGCATTATGACTACGTTTAGCAGAACATCGCAGTCGATTAAATCGAGGAGTTACAGCAGCGCCCATAGTTCAGCATTGCCTTACGGCGAATCACAGCTTTGAGCAATTGGAATGCTTTGCTATTGATCAGATCTTAACAGGTAGAGGCAGCAGCACGGTGGATCAATCTTTAACGCGGAGAGAACAGCGTTGGATTTTTCAATTGAACACTGTCATACCGAATGGATTAAATGCTTCCATTGATTGGTCCCTGTGTGTATAGGAGGCTTTGCTTAAAGAACCGTTTTGGTTTGTGAATCGTGAATGAAGTGTGAAGACACCCTCCCCTAAGGAGGAGGAGTTTGGAGGAGCCCTTTAAAATCCAGTTAGCTCACTGAAGCCGCATGCGCGGCGTCTTAGAATAACCGGCGGAGGAATGAGAGAAAAGTGTCCTCTGCGGCGATTCCGGAGCATAGACTGATTTTACAGGTACAGGATGAGTTCTCTACTTTTTAACACACCCTAGCTACTTAAGTGGAATGTAATATAGTTTCTTATAGTTTGTGATGTTCTATAGGTCAGTATGGGAGATACATTCCCCTGAAGAACTTGCCATTACGAAACGCTTGGGCGCCTTAGATTAACGGCGTTGGGATTTGAGTGAAGCTGGGAGATACTTCTAACATCGCTACATCAAGATTTTCTCTGTCGGACTGGGCAATGCCATGAAGGAAGGAAACGTCGGAGACAGAGCTGTAAAAACAAAGGCAAACAACTTGGGGCGTTTTCATGATAAGTGTGATTCAGCTCAGTTTTTAAATGACAGCGATGGACAGTAATAATCTTTAGGAAGTACCACCAGTGTGATTCTACAATTTTGTTTTTGCGAATCTCGCTGATGCGGAGTGAATGAGAAGAGAAATCATAAGGACTATATAGTAGAATCAATTGTACTGATCTTTTTCAGCTTGTTATACAAAGCAGATTATGAGAGCAGTTTTGCTTATTCAAGTTTTTTAAGTAAAACAGTGAAATATTAAAAAGAAGAAAATGAAAAAAACGAAAAAAATAATAAAGGAAAAGCGTTTTTTTGTTGTGAGACAGAGCAGAAGGCATTTATTAAAGGTCGTTGATGTGAACAGCAGCCGTAGTTTCATTGAGAAACTTGTTAAAAAATCCAAGTGATTGCTGCGTTGTTTTAAACTGAGACCTTAAGGCCTGACACTGTATTTCACAACATTATTCCACAGGTTACAGTTTGAGTTTAGGCTTGTCCTATCACATGGGTTCTAAATGGGCAGCGTTTGTAGTAGTTCCTAATGTGCCTGGCGGTTGGCACTGGATTATAGTAATGTAGAAATCTTTTAGTCTTTCTTTATCCATACCCTCATTAAGAGACATGTTTACTAAAAGTTAGTGTATGGTAACATTATGCAAATATGTATGCAAATAAGGCCACTTATGCAAATGAGGCCCCGCACCGAGTCTCCGTACATGGCCCCGCACCCCCCTTGGGCTGCCCCTGCGTAGCATAGCTGAGTATGAAAAGAGTTTAGACAAGTTCTTGAAGGAAAAGTCCATAAGCCATTATCAGCTATGTAGTCTTGTGAAAACCAGCACTTATCTCTGGGTATGAGCAAAAGAAATGGATCTACTCTTTGGGATCCTGCTGGTACTTGTGACCTGGATTGGCTACTATCAGAGAAAGGATGTTGGTCTGGTGGGCTTTGGTCTAACCCAGTATAACACATTATCTGTTCTTATGAACTAGGTTAAGTGTCAAGTTAAATGTAAATAACAAACAGGAATGTTGCTTTCTTTCTACTATCTTCAGTCTACATTTGTTTGCAGTAATGTGAAAAACTTAAACTAAAATTACAGTTTACAGCACCCCCTAGTGGACATAAATGAATAAGAAAAAAGGTTTATTTCTTTTCTGATGAATGTGCACAAAAGAGCAAATTCTAAACTTCTCTGGAAACTTACAAGGACATAGATTGTCTTAGAAAGGCCAGAATATTCTTCTTAACCTTTTAAAAGTGCTCAAGCAGGTAGTAGCAGAAAGTCTGAGAAAAGGTTTAAGCCCCAGTCTTATGCAAACTCTATCATAAACTTGGCCACTTTCTGTCACCACATTTCTTCATCAAATATCATTAAAACTTGAGGAGGGATATTCAGCGGTGGCCGCTAACCATTCTAACGTGGGTAGCCACTGCTGCTGAAACCTAAACCCTGATATTCAATGCCAGGGTCAGATATAGCCTCGGCCCTGAATATCCAAGTTGCCCGGCTTGACAGGAAGCTAACCGGGCAGCAGCAATATTCAGCTGCTGTCTGGCTACCTTCCATGGTGAAAGTTAGGCCAGCTCTTGCTGCACCTTACTTCACCACTTTGCCATAACTAGGTGGCGTTTCAATATCGTCATTGGCCAGTTATAGCTGGGTGCTGCTCCCGGAGCGTCCTGAAGCTAACCAGATGGCATCGGGATGTGCAGCGGTGGCACCCAGGGATAAACATTGGCACTAACCATGTTAGCACCGCTGAATATCCCGAACAGAGGAAGTAACACAGTCAGCATGTCTGCTAACCATGCTTATCCCTTTGAATGTTGCACTCTGACTGTTCTAAGCTCTGATGAGCAGGGACTGTGTTTTATCTTTATGTACAGTGTGGCGTATGCCATGTAGCACTATACAAATGATTAGTAGTAGTCGTAATCCTAATTTTATCATCATCATACTCTCACATCTAATAATTTATCTTATGGGGGAAAATGACAACACTGTACATTCCTCGAGCCAAAGGAAGAATGGGCCTCATAGAAATACATTTTGAGGGTTATTTTAGAAGCATCCTCCACATCTAAAAAGCAGTATTTAGACTGACAAACAGGACACATGCAAATGCCATTTCAGAACAGGGGTGTTTTAGGCATGGGGATGCTTACCATGTCTTTAAGAAATCTGGAGGCTGCTCCCAACGCATATTGGTGTGTGTGGGGGGGGGGGGGAGGGTTTGTAGTTTCCCGCATCACCCCTAGAACCCTTTTTAAAAATTGGCGTTACATTGGCCATTCTTCAGGTACCAAAGATGATTTTAATGATAGTTCACAGATTACTAATAGTAGGTCTGCAATCTCATCTTTCAGTTCTTTCAACACTTTTGGATGTATACCATCCAGTCCAGGTGATTTGCTGCTCTTCAATTTATCAAATAGTTGTAATACATCTTCCCAATTTATCAATATTTATTTCAATTTTTCCAATACATCACCTTTATATACCATTTCAGGCATGGGTAACTTCCCTACATCTTCTTCAATAATGACCAACAAAGAATTCATTCAATCTCTCTGCTATGGCCTTGTCCTCCCTTAGCACCCCTTTTACCCCTCTATCATCCAATGGTCCAACTGATTCTCTCATAGGTTTTTTGCATGAATTTACTTGAAATAGTTTTTATTATGCGTTTTTGCATCCACATCAAGCTTCCCTTCAAATTCTATCTTTGCCTACCTTATCAATGCCTTGCATCTAACTTGCCAAAGTTTATGTTTTCTGTATTCGTCATTTGGCTCCTTTAAACCATACTGCAGTTTTTTGACCTTCCTTCCACTTTTCTTAAAGCATAGAATACATCTGGTCTGGGCTTCCAAGATAGTAGTTTTAAACAATGCCCATGCTTGATGTAAATCTTTAACCTTTGCAGCTACTCCTTTTAGTTTTTTCTTAACTATTTTCCTCAATTTATCATAGTCTCCCTTTGAAAGTTAAAAGGTAGTACTGTGGATTTCCTTGCTGTCTTTCTTCCACTTATTAAATCAAATAAAATCATGCTATGATTACTATTGACAAGTGGCCCCAAAACCCTTATCTCTTGCATCAGATTCTGTGTTCCACTAAGGACTAAGTCCAAAATAGCTTCCCCTTTTGTCAGTTCATGAACCAGCTGCTCCAAGAAGCAGTCATTTATTTTATTTTGAAACTTTATCTCTCTCTCTGGGTCAGTGTCGCAGCAGGACATGCTAGTCGATACTGGGGTTACTGAAATCGCCCATTACACTAGTTTACACAAAAATATTTTTTTCTCCATCAAAAGTGAAATCATGTTTTCCTAAAGCCATTCTCCATGCTGATTCTAAATCTGTAATTAGTTTTTCTCTAGCATGTAAGGTTTTAGAGATATCATCCATAGACGTTTCTGTAAAATTTCCCATCAGCCCCTGCGGGCTTAACAGAGACGGGAGGGAGACACTCTCCCTTCGCGCCTCTCAAAGCCGGCACGGAGGGAGGGAGGGAGTGAAGGACGGACGATTCAGCCGGGCAGAGGGGGGCCCCACGGGTCAGTCCATGCTGCCGCGGCAGCAGAGGGGGCCCCGCAGGAACAGTCCATGCTGCCGCGGCGGCAGCCAGCGTTTTTTTTTTTATTAAATGTTACCTTAGGCCGGGGGGGGGGGGGGTGGGACGGGTAATGGGCTATTGGGGGGGGGCTGGGACTGGAAATGGGGGGGGGGGGTTAAGGGTGGAGGTGGGCTGATGGGGTTAGGACTGGTAAGGGGCTGTGGCTGTTGGGGGGGGGGTTAGAACTGGTAATGGGCTATGGGCTGTGGGCTGATGGGGCTGTCTGGTAATGGGCTATGGGGGGCTAGGACGGGAAATTGGCTTGGGGGGTTAAGACTGGAGGTGGGCTGATGGGGTTAGGACTGGTAATGGGCTGTGGGCTGTTGGGGGGGTTTAGAACTGGTAATGGGCTGGGGGGGGTTAAGACTGGTAATGGGCTGTGGGCTGATGGGGGCTGTCTGGTAATGGGCTATGGGGGGGCTAGGACTGGAAATGGGCTGGGGGGGTTATGACTGGAGGTGGGCTGAGGGGGTTAGGACTGATAATGGGCTGTGGGCTGTTGGGAGGGGGTTAGGACTGGTAATGGGCTATGGGGGGGGATAGCACTATAAATGGGCTGAAGGGTCGTGCAAACACTTTAGGTGGGCTGATGGGGTTAGGACTGGGAATGGGCTGTGGGCTGATGGGGGTTAGGACTGGTAATGGGCTATGGGGGGAGTTAGGACTGATAATGGGCTATGGGGGGGGGCTAGGACAGGAAATGGGCTGATGGGGAGGGGTTAGGACTTGAGGTGGGCTTATGGGGTTAGGACTGGTAATGGGCTGTGGGCTGATGGGGGGGGGTAGGTCTGGCAATGGGCTATGGGGGGCTGACTGGAAATGGGTTGATGGGGTTAGGACTGGAAGTGGGCTGATGGGGGGTTAGGACTGGTAATGGGTTATAGGGGGGCCTTAAACTGAAAATGGGGTGATGGGGGGTTAGGACTGTAAGTGGGTTGATGGGGGGGCTAGGACTGGTATTGGGTTGGGGGTTGCTAGGACTGGAAATGGGCTGATGGGTGGCTAGGACTGGAAATGGGCTGATGCAGGGACTAGAAGGGAATGGATGCTGGGTGAGGCTGGAACTAGAAGGGAGCTGATGTTGGGGGAGGATTAGAATGGGATGGGGCTGGAAGAGTAAAATGGAGAAGGGAAAAATATTTTGTGTGGGAGGGATAAAAAATCTACAATTGGCCGGGTATTGGGAGAGTAAGTGGGGATTGAGGATGGAGGGGTAAAATTTGAGTGGATGAAATAGGAATGAGGAAAGAGCAAAAGGAGAAAGATTAGTATGTTAAAGCAGATGTAGAGAGAGAATGGAAAAAAACTAGAAGAGAGAAGAAAGGACAAATGGACAGCAGACGATGGAGAGTTAGCAGAAGACACGAAGAAACCAGAAGAAAGTGGCTGGAGCAATTGCAGCTGAAAAAAAGGCACAAAAGGTAGAAAAATATCTCTATTTTGAATTTATTAATTGGAATATGTCAGCTCTGGTAAATGTGCATCATTAACGTCTGCGCTTTGTTTAGTACAAGAGCAAATTAATGTATAGTTTTATTTCTACAGTGTTGTACATTCCAAGTTTGGCTTTTGGGATTCCCAGTTTAATTATTGTCTTCCTGTTTCTAAATTGTGATTACTTGTTTGGTGATGGTCTATGTTCTGCATGTGCAACTGAGCTGAGGTATTCTGTTTATATAATTCCTATTTGACATTGCCACTTGTTCTCTTTCCCCAGTAGGGCATGTATTGTTGTTTTCTGAAATGTATTGGTTTAATATTTGCAGTGTTGCCTTTTGATTGGTAGAGTATGGTGCTTTGTGAGTCCTGGTAGTGCTGTTAGGATACGGCGGGTTTGCTATGGGTTCTAAATGGGCAGTGTTTGTAGTAGTTCCTAATGTGTCTGGCAGTTGGCACTGGATTATAGTAATGTAGAAATCTTTTAGTCTTTCTTTATCCATACACTCATTAAGAGGCACGTTTACTAAAAGTTAGTATATGGTAACATTATGCAAATATTTATGCAAATGAGGCCTCTTATGCAAATGAGGCCCCGCACCCCCCTTGGGCCGCCCCTGCTGGGGGCCCACAATTTTTGTTGGCGTAGGGCCTCACTCAAGGTAAATCCGGCCCTGGGTATTAGTCTTATTTACAGTTCTGTTTTTTTCTCTCTCCAGTCACAATCTGCTTAGTGGACTTCACTGGGTGTTGGACCATTCCGATCCTAGGTGATCCCGGAATAGTTGGATTTTTAGCTGTTTTCTTAATGCACAGAGGTCCTTGATGCAGTGAATTTGGGTTGGAAGGGAGTTCCAAAGTGAGGGGGCATACAAATCAAATGCACGGTTACAGGTTTGGAGATTAAACTTTGTCCTATCATGCGGCACAATGAGTGCATTGTTTATGGTCTGTCATGTTGGTCTTCCAGAGTTCATCCGGGGAAGCAGGGTTTGAAAATGTGATGGTGGTTGTTGGTAAAGGGCTTTATGGATCAGTACCAGTGTTTTCTATTTTATCCATGCTTGTAATGAGAGGAAGTGGAGATCTCTCAGGACAGGGGTGATGTGATCATGCTTCTTTAGTTTCTGGATGATTCTGGCCATTGTGTTGAGGGCTGTCTGCAGTGGGTTGCTGGTGGTAGCTGTGAGTCCTTGGTATCACATTACAGTAATCTAGGTGGGGGAGTGCCATTGTTTGCATGACTGTTCGGAAATCCAGTGGGTCTATGAGCAGTCTGAGGCATTGTATCATTTTTGCTTTGAAGAATATTGATCTTGCGGTTTTTGCAATCTGCTGTTTAAATGGTAGGTTTTGATCAAGGATGATTTCCAGGTATTTTACATGCGATTGAACCTTTATTTGGGTTGTTCCCAGAGTGACGTATGGTGGTGGGGGGGGGGGGGTGAAGGTTTGATCTTTGGTGACAAATAAGGCTTATGTTTTTTTGAGGTTTATGGTGAGGTTGTTTTCTTGTAGCCATGTGGAAACATCATTGAAACAGTCTATTAGTTGAGGGTTTGCTGGGTTGGTAGTTGTGATGGGTCCATACAGCATAATGTCATCCGTGTACAGGTGGAAGTTGATATTGTGAGATTGTATTATTGCGCAGAGGGGTTGAAGGTAGCATGGCTGAGAGCGCTGAGCCCTGTGGTATTCCTTGGGTTTGTTGAAAAGGAGAGGAGGTGGTGGTGCTGGTTCGGATGAGTTCATGTCTGTTGGTTAGATAAGATTGGAACCACTGTAGCACTTTGTCTTGTATGTCAATTTCCTGTAGTCTGCTTAGGAGGATGTTATGTGAGACTGTATCGAATGCTGCAGAAATGTTGAGAAAAATCAGGGTATATCCAGTCCATTTTGCTTGTATACCTTTGATTAGGGTGTTTAGAAGGGTGACCATGAGGGTTTCAACTCCATGAGAGAGGCGAAATCTGTGTTGCTGCGGATCAAGTGTGTTGTTTTTGTCGAGGTGATCTTGCAGTTATTGTTGGACTATCTTCTCAATTATCTTAGTAGTGAGGCTTGCTATTAATCTGAAAGAGGTGGGTTCCAGGGGGTCAAAGTCAGGCTTCTTGAGGGTTGGTCTAATGATGGATGTCTTTAGGCTGTTGGGAATTTTTCCTTGTTTGAATGATGCATTTACTATATTTGCTAGTGCAGAGCTTAATTCTTGTTTTGTCTTTTTTATCCATTCCACTGGGCAGGGGTCGAGCGGGGAGGTGGTGGTGTTTAGACCTGATATGGTGGTTTCGATCCTTTCTTTGGAAATTGTTTCAAATGTCCCCCATTCTATACTAGTGGCAGTAGTATGGCCAACACTCACAGTTGTGGGTAGTGAGTTGGATTGTTATTGAAGCTGCTTATAATGTGCTGCCAGTTGTTGTGGTGGTAAGCTCGGGAGCTGGTTCACATGGTTAGGGGTTTTCGTTAACCTCTTAATAATATCAAAGAGCTCTCATGGTCTGTTTATTGACATTATAAGCTTTTTGTGGTATGTTCTCTTAGCATTAACTGTTTCAGTGCGATATTTGTCCAGCTCATTCATGTATCTTGCTCTGTCTGTTTCATTCTTTGTCTTTCTCCATTTCCTCTCGGTTCTTCAGAGTTGTGTCTTCAATTTCCATAAGGTGGGTGTGTACCATCGTGCTGATATTGGTTTCATTCTGTTTCCTATGTGAATTGTCGTTGCTTGTGCTGCTGAGGCAATTACAGTGTTCCAGTTGTTGGTTAGGACTTCAATCTCAGTCATTTCTGATTGCATGTTTGGGAGTACTTGCCTTAGGAAGTCTTCCTTTTTAAATGGCTTGAATCTTCTTGTCAGTTGGTCCTTTTCCTTGATATTTATTTATTATTTATTTGAATTTCTTATATACCGCACTATTTGCGATCAGCGCGGTTTACATAAAACAAAAGGTATCCGACAATGAACAAAAGTCAGGTCATTACATTGAACAGGAACAAGTAACTTGGAAAACAGGGTAAACTATATACATATGCGTAGCATTGAATAGGTAACTATATACATGTCAGATGGAGTTATTGGGTATTGATCATACTTGGTGGCTGGGGTTCGGGGCAGTCAGTGAGGTATTTGATAAAGAGGAAGTGTTTTAAGGCCTTCCTGAACTGATGGGTGCAGGTTGATATGAGCTGGTGAAGGTGATGAGGTGGTGGCTGGACCATGGGACAGCTGTGATCCTTGTGTTTTTGTTTGTGATGACAATTCGAGAGTTTAGGAATATGAGGTCAAGGGTGTTTCCCTTCTGATGAGTCGGATCATGGATAATTTCTGTCATCTCCATTGCCTCCATCGTCTCAAGGAAAGCATTGGCCTGTTTCTCTTGTATTGATGGGAGGTTGAAATCACCAAGAATTATCTGTTCTTTTGTGGTGTTAGTGCCGTCTGTCACTTGCTTGAGAATGTCTGAGAGATACAGTGAGAAGTACATTGATGAGTTTGCTGTTGGTGCTCAGTATTATCAGGCATATTGTGAGGTGTTTGTTGGTGACTGTGATTATGTCTGCTTCCTCTGTGGTTTCTGTTGCAAAAGCTGTTGCCAAAGCTGTTGCCCCTGTTACAGCTTCTGCCTCTGTCCAGACAGAAACCCCAATGCCAGTTGAAGCTCAGGTTCCATTGCAGGGTGCCTGCATGCTGAAGTTCTCAGAAAACAAGTGGAGAAGCTCAGAGAAGAGGTGGCAAGGCTGAGGAGTATTCAAGGCAGGGAGAAGTACATTGATGAGATGCTTCTTGAAACAATCAAACTCTCCAGCAGAGGTGAAGATGGGAGCCTACAAAATGATGAGAGTTGGACATGAGTCACCAGGGCCGGCAGAATTACCAATCCAACTCCTCCAGCCTTTGAATTGAGAACCAATATGCAGCCCTGGAAGTGCAAGAGGTGAAAGTATTCCAGGAAAGCAAGGAACCATAGCTTGAGCACCCCAAAGTTGCAGAATCAATCACCACGAGGTAGCAAAGGGTAGTTGTGGTTGGTGACTCTCTTCTGAGGGGTTCTGAGGCATCCATCTGCAGACCAGACTTGATATACAGAGAGGTCTACTGTCTGCCAGCTGCCAAAATCTGAGATGTTATGGAGAGTTTGCTGAGATTCATCAAGCCTACTGACTATTACCCGATGTTGCTCATCCATGTCAGCACAAATATTATTGCCAGGTATCCTTCTGAGTTTATCAAAAGTGACTTCTTGGCTCTGGGACAGAGGGTGAAGCAGACAGGTGTGCAGGTGGTGTTCTCTTCAATCTTCCCTGTTGAGGGTAAAAGCCAAGGCAGAAAAGCTTGCTTCCTGGAGAGAAATTCATGGCTGCATGGATGGTGTCATCAAGAGCGTTTTGATTTCCTGGACCATGGAATGATGATCCAAGGGCTGCAGAGCAGAGATGACATCCATCTGTTCAAGAAGGGTCGATGCATCTTCAGTAGCAGACTGACTAACCTACTGAAGAGGGCTTTAAACTAGATTCATTGGGGATGGGTAAGGAAAGCTCCCAGGTAAGTGAAAGCCCCCAGGTAAGTGAAACATTAAATACCTCTATAGCAATGGGTAAAAGAAGCAACATCTGGAAAGTGGTATGTATAAATGCCCATAGCAAAGGAAATAAGATCCCAGATGTTGAGACTTTAATGGAAGAGGCTTACTTAGATTTAGTGGCAGTTATGGAGACATGGTTCACGGACAACCATGACTGGGATATAATTATGCCAGGCTATACTTTACTCAGGAAGAATATGGTAGGAAAAAGGGGAGGAGGAGTGGAACTATATGGCAAAATAATATTAAAGCTATAGAATTACAGGGCTTAAAAGAGAGAGAGGAGGCATTGTGGGTTAAACTAGAAAGAGGGAAAGAGAAGTCAATTTGCATTGGTGTGATATGCAATAAAATGGGGGGATAAGACATTTTTGAGATATGTTAGTGAGAGGAGGAAGGGCAAAAGTGGTATTGACAGACTCAAAGGTGAAGGGGAGGAATATGCAGAAACTGATGAGGATAAAGTGGACTTACTTAACAAGTATTTCTTTTCTGTGTTCATAGATGAAGGGCCAGGAGCAGAACCTCAGAAAACATCCACAAATAGGAACAAAAGCAACGAGGATCTCAAACTATTTTCAGAAGACTGTGTTTGTGAGGAATAAACTAAAAGTGGACAAAGTGATGGGACCGGATGGGATACATCTGAGAATACTGAAGGAACTTGGGGACCTTCTAGCAGCTCCACTGACTGACCTTTTCAATGTCTCTTCGGAGATGGGAGTAGTTCTGGAGGACTGGAGAGAGGCACATGTGGTCCCTTTACACAAAAGCGGGAGTAAGAATGTAATTGAAAACTACAGGCCTGTTAGTCTAACGTCTGTGGTGAGTAAATTATTGGAAACGCTGCTGAAAGAGAAAATAGTGAGGTTTCTGGAGTCCCATGAATTACAGTATTGGCGGCGGCATGGATTCACCAGAAGCAGGTCTTGTCAGACAAATCTGATTGATTTCTTTGACTGGGTGACCAGGAAGTTGGACCAAGGGAGATCCCTAGATATGGTGTACTTGAATTTCAGTAAAGCCTTTGACACCGTTCCTCACAAGACACTTATAAACAAACTGAAACCCTAGGGATGAACCCTAAAGTTACTGCTTGGGTTAGAAATTGGTTGAGTGGGAGGCAACAAAGGGTATAGGTAAATGGAGCTTACTCTGAGGAGAAGGAGGTTACCAGTGGAGTGCTGCATGGATCTGTTCTTGGTCCGATTCTTTTTAACATCTTTGTTAGTGATATTGCGGAAGAGTTGTTGGGTAAAGTTTGCATCTTTGTGGATGTTTAGGAAAATTCACAAACTGGATATTCTTCATCCAAAAGGAATTATCCAGGAACTCCAATTTCATCATTCATCTGTTTGTATCTGAGCTAATTTGCCAATCTATTAAAGGCAGCCTGTAAGTTTCTATGTATCCTCATTAAAATAAATTAATACAATTCCTTTATCCTCTGCAAACCTACATTTTTTCCTACGTCCAATGCCATTTTTGAACATTATAAAATATATTGAGCCCAGCAGTGATGCTTAAAGGTGTAATAAAATATTTCTTTGCACATTCTTTTATTTTGTTTGGCATAACTCTTTAGTGCTACAACTTCTTAAGCATTTTGGGATGCAGCTCATATGAAATCATAAAGTCTTTCCTCCTGTGATTTTTTATATAAAATGCTTATGAACACACTTGCTGTTTCAAATTAAAATCATGGCAAAACATAAAAGGAAAGGGGATAATGAAGAAAGAATTGCTAACGATTTCAAAGACTAGTTTACCATTAATTATTACACTGTAGGTTTCCAAAATGACGACTGACATTCCCAGGAGTGGCTTGTCGTGTACATACGGCAGCCTCGTCTTTTCATACTACGTATTTTTCCATGGAGAGCGTTTTCCTGGTCATAATACCTTCAACTTACTTCCAGGACTCTAAACTTTAAACACTGCAGCATCTTTAGTTTAATAACTTTAAAAACATTAGATATTCACCTTAAATGCCCCCATGAAACCTGGTGAGTTATTGTAATATGTCTATTGTCAGCATTTTTATTTGTTTATTTAGACAGTTTTGTATACCACCTTATCCTTCAATCAAAGTGGTCACAACACAATTGGGGGATACATTTAACACGAGGGGATATGAGACACATACACTAATACTTACAGGGAACATGGGCAATAGAGGGTTAAGTGGCTTGCCCAAGACCACAAGGAGCACCTGTGGGACTAGACACCCCAGTCCTTCTGGACCAAGGTTGCTGTCCTCTTGTGGGAGCATACCTGAGCATTCTTTCTTCTAAGGTAAGCAAAGGAAGTCAATATAGATAATATTACATGGTTCACTATAAAAAGCCTGGCTGGTCATTGTATGTAAATATTTGTCAATATAGCAGAATAAAATGCTTTATAGTAAACAGACAACTGGAAAAGACTGATTTGGTCATGGAATCCCAGAGGCTTCAGCCACTAATAACACAGGTACACTAAAAAATTTTTTTTTTAAACTGCCTCTAATGTTTCGATTGATTTTTACGTTTTTTGGTGCGCTGAATCCAAATCTGGTAACCAATTTGCTCCATCACGTACAGATTTTTTGCTACATTGGGTTAGCAGTTGAGGTGAACGTTTCAGATTGAGTGCGATCGAGATAAAAGTTTCTTGGATGAATTCTTTATACTAATTGTTTAGTAGTTATTCAAATAAGAATAAAGAAAATTGTAACAAGGCAGCACATAAGAATAGAGTAATGTCAAAAAAACACACTGTGATGGTAGCAAAATTGTCTGCACTTAAAACAGACACACACATGTGCACAAACATTGAGCATATAAGAGCGAGGTTAGACACAAAGCAAAGCAAAGAAATGTGCAAAAAATGTTGTACAGGTATGTATGTAAGAATAGAAAACGCAAACCGCACCATTGCAATACATGAAAACAAACACCCGATGGTGTGAAAATAAAATTCTAATAAATGAGATCCGACACTGTGGTAATAACTAGCAAATTTTTATTTCAAAGTTTAGTAAAACACGATATTTGTCAACACAGTTTAGATTTTAAAGTCATTCTTGGGTCAATCAATCTCCTGGTGGGCCCGTTTCTTCTTCCCCCGAATGCTTCTCTTGGTGCACTGCTTGGCGTATTTTTCATCTGGGGTTTCCCGCAGCAGCAACCAGCAGAAATCAGCCATCATAGTGGTGTTCTATCTCCTTGGTACCTTCTCTCTGCGTCCTTGATGTCCTGGTGAAACCTTTCACCTTGTTCTTCACTGTACGCCCCCAAGTTTTCGGGAAAAGTAGTTCACATGGGAGTGCAAGAAATGGACTTTCAGGCTCATGTTACAGCCTTGTTCTTTGAAGGCATTGAGCATCCTGGCAACAATATCCTTATAGTTCTCATCCCGCCTGTTCCCCAAGAATTTGAGAACAACATCCTTGAAGGAATCCCAGGCTTCCTTTTCCTTCTCAGACATCGTTTCAGCGAATGCTCCATCTGAAATGAGTTTCCTTATATCAGGGCCAACAAACACTCCTTCCTTTAGCTTTGCTTCAGAAAGTCAGGGGAACTTTGAGCAAAGGTACCGAAAGCACTCACCATCTTTTGGAAGGGACTTGATGAAATTGCTTAATGAGACCCAACTTAATGTGGAGAGGTGGTAATAGAATTTTATCACGAGGTACCAAGCTCTCATGAAGAACATTTTTCTCACCGGGTCTCAAATACTCCCGAATTGGCCAGTCTTTTTTCCCCCAGTGTAGGTCGCGGGCCCGGCTATCCCACAAGCAAAGGAAGCAGGGATATTTGGTGAAACCGGATTGCTGCCCTAATAGCATGGATAGAATTTTAAAGTCTCCACAAATCATCCACTTATGCTCATCATAACGAATCTTCTGAAGAATCAGGTCAAAATTCTCGTATTTTTCTTGGAGAATAACAGAGTGAGCAATAGGAACTGAAGCGAATGTGTTGCCATTATGAAGAAGAACACCTTTATGCTGTCTTTTGACGAATCAATGAACAGCCGCCATTCAGCAGGATCATACTTGAGTTTAAACTTTTCCATCACTCCGTATATATCGTTGCAAAATACCAAATCTTCCTCTTTGCTGAAATACTTCAAAAATTGTGTCTCGCGGTTGCGGTACCAAATAAAAGTTGTTCCTGGTGACAATAGATTTTTATGTTTAAGCCGAGAACCTAGCAGTTGGGCAGCATCTTTTGGGAGTCCTAAATCCCGGACTAAATCATTCAATTCAGCTTGAGAGAAAAGTTCAGGTTTCGGATCTGGTTCAGTTTCAAACTCGGAAGTACTGAACTCATCGGGAAAAGCCATCTGATGAGTCTCATCATGATCAGAACCGTCCACACAAATATGATCCAAAGAAATTTGTGGTTCAGGCACAGGTACTTCGTTGCTATGAGGCATAGGCATAATTGCTGAGGGAAGGTTTGGGGTAACTTATTACGTTCTTATTTTTTAAGTTGTATCCCTTCACAATGCAAGAGCAAAAATAGCAGTCACTGCTGTGGTCTCTTTGTTCACGCCACATCATAGGTATTCCGAAACGAAATGCTTGTTTTTACCTTTCATCCATAAGCGTAGATCTTCCTCACAGTCTTGCACACTTGTGAGGAGCCCACGGTTTGTCTTGATCGCCTAACTTCAAACCGAAATAGGCGAAATATACTTTTTTAATAAATGCAGAAATGTTCCTCTGCGGCTTTTTCACGGTATATTCCCCACAAAAAAAAACTGTCCGGAGAGTTGACGCAACCTCTGGCTCTGTGAGCCATCACAAATACACAGCACTGTAAACTACAACTGTAGTGAACCACTTCGGAATAAGCTGGATTACGACTGAGCAAACAAAAGGTAATAATGAACTTGCAAGAAACTGAAATTTGACAGGAACGTTCATGTCGCAACCACCGTGTTTGAGCGAGCGAGCGAACGAGGCGAGGCGAACAGGAAAGAACATGCGCCAGCGCGAGTACTGGATTTAGCCCCCCGCCTCCCAATTGTCCTGTTAATGTATAAAATGAATACAAAACCCTCTAAAATATCATGAGGGAGTGTTATATTACATGGTTCGCTATAAAAAGCCTGGCTGGTCATTGTATGTAAATATTTGTCAATATAGCAGAATAAAATGCTTTATAGTAAACAGACAACTGGAAAAGACTGATTTGGTCATGGAATCCCAGAGGCTTCAGCCACTAATAATTTATACTCCTCGTAATAGCACCTGGCTAATAGTTCCCACATGTATAGACCTTGTAATATTATTTATTTGCATTTAGCAAACACCTTACAAGTAGTAGCTCAAGGTGAGTTACAATCAGCACTTCCTGTCCCCAGAAGCCTTACAATCTAAGTTTATACCTGAGGCAATGGAGGGTTGCATGGCTTGCCCAAGGCCACCAGGAGTGTTAGCGGGATTTGAACCCTAGTCTCTTTAGTTAGTAGTATGCTGCTCTTCCTCTCCATTATAGGCCAGCTCATAACACAATCAGCTTCTTGAACTGTTCTCATGGCACAGGGTAGACTCACTCTACTCTCTGGAGCCGATATTCAACTCGTTTTAGCCAGTTAGTCAACTTGCTAACTGGCTAAAATGACCTGAGCTCCATATTCAGCAGCAATATCTGGATAGTGCGGCTGAATATTGCTATATATCACATAAAAAACACCTGGTTAAAACTGGGGTGGATTGGGGGCAGTGCTACTCTGTATCCAGTTAGCAGCGATATTCAGCAGTTAAGCAGATAGCTTAATTGGTTAAAGTTAGGTTATTTCAATAGCGATCCTGTCTTTAATTGATGGTCACTATCGGGCTAGTGGCTGAACATTGCAGCACCACTGTCCAGCAAACTCGGATATTTAGTGCTGAATGCTAGATAAGTTCTGGTGCTGAATATCTGGTTTAATTAATACAGTATCTGCGAGGCACTTTACAAAGCCTAGCCGCTACCACTGAATTTTGGCCCTCCTTTCTCTAAGTGATATGATTGCCTATCAATGAACAAGATGCAATTTCAAGTATATCAACCATGAAATGAAACCTGCAAGCACAATATTTGAATACTTCCCTTGAAGAACCATGTATTGGCTTGTTCAACAATTATAGTAACCCATAACAAAACTCAGGAAAATTAGAACTGTGACAAGACTGAATTTAGGCATAAGCAATGTCAGAAATTTAGGCATAAGCAACGTTGTGCTGTGAGGGCTTGTGTACATCTGTGATGCAGAGGGCTAAGCTGTCGGTAGTTTAACTACTGGCAGGGTCTCCCAAGATGGACAGTTCTCAGCTGAGGTGCCAGAGCAAGACAAACCACCAATCTGGGTAGCAGCAGAATGGGATGGTGTTGGCAGAGGAGGATCATATTTCTGTGACAACGGCAACAACACTAAAATTAAACTATGCGGAAGAAAGGCCTGACAATCTACTTCCATATCTTGCCATGAAAACCCAATGGATAGTTATAACAAAACAAATTACACTATAGTGTTGGAAGATGAGACCCCCAGGTTGGAAGGCACTCAGCTGTCTACCGGGGAGGAGTTGAAGACTTTTCAGAGTAAAGCCAGTATGTATGATATGGATGGATCAAAGCCCTTGGGACATCTGTCTGCTGATGTAGCTGTGCATGAAATGAGAGTCAGAAGCTGCAAAGATGTCTTACATATTGGGACATGAAACATACAAAGCATGAACCAAGGTAAGATGGAGGTGGTCAAGAATAAAATGGAACATGTACAACTTGATCTGTTGGGTGTCAGCGAACTGAAATGGATTAGCATCAGGCACTTTGTATCTGATGATCACATGGTCTACTATGGTGGAAATGAAAGACAAAGAAGAAATGGTGTTGCATTTATAATTAAAAAGAAACTTGCAAGAACTCTAATGAAATACAATGCAATCAGTGAATGTTTAGTTTCTGTTTGTCTATGAGGAATGCCTATCAACACAACTATAATTCAAGTATATATCCCAACAACAGCTGCAGAGAAAGATGAAGTTGATAAGTTCTACAAACAAGTGCAAGCTGAAATTGATAGAACATGCGAACAGGCATGGGTGACTGGAATGCAAAGGTTCGCAACAAAGAAGAAGGCAAAATGGTTGGAAAATATGGACTTGGCATTAGAAATGAAGCTGGAGAAAGACTGATTGAATTCTGCAAGACCAATGATCTAGTCACATCAAACACCTTTTTCCAGCAACTCAAGCGGCGACTCTACACATGGGCTTCACACAATGGATTGTACAAAAATCAAATTGACTACATCTGTGGAAGTCAATGATGGAAAAGCTCTATAACATCAACAAAGACAAAACCTGGAGCTGACTGTGGTACAGATCACCAACTACTTGTAATCAAACTCAAGCTAAAGTTGAAAAAGAGCAAACCACTCATCAATATAGCAAACTATGACAATGAGAATATACCACCGGAATTTAAAGACTGCCTGCAAAATTGATTTGCTGCTTTAGTTACAAATGACAGAGCTCCAGAAGAATTATGGGACGACATCAAGAAGGTTGTGTTGGAAGAAAGTAAGAAGTATCAACAAAAGGTGAAAAAGCAAAAATGGCCAAAATGAATGACCGAAGAAACTCTGAAAATTGCCCAGAAACGCAGACAAGCTAAAGCCAGGGGAGAAAGAGAGGCAATCGCAGAACTCAACAGAGATTTCCAATGTGCAGCAAGACAAGACAAGGAGAAGTACTACAGCGATGCATGCAAGGAAATAGAAGCAGAAACTATTAAAGGAAGAACAAGATCGGCTTTCCTAAAGCTACGAGAGTTAAAGAAAAAATTCCAGCCTCGGGGAATATCAAGCCTCATAATTACTAGAAAGAAAGAAATAGAAGATTTAAAAAATACAGGAACACTTTTCTAGATAGTTAGGGAGGTTGTTTCTTTTATTGATTTTTAAATATAGGTAGTAGGTATCCTGACTACATCTGGACATTTCTGAAGCAGAGGGGATCCTAAGGCACTCAACGTCAAGAAAGTAGCAAGACGACTGAGCAGCAAAAAGATTGAGATAAGTGACTGACACATCTCAGTGACTATTTTTTTTTAAACACACTAGTGCAGTAATAAATTTTTTGAACAAAAGATTTCCTTACCTGCCTAGTAAAGAAGCTTAAAACCTTTAAACAGGTTACCTAATACTTGCATGTTGTCAAAAGTCCATATTGTATCACTGTTGAAGAATGTTGTTGTTGTTAAGTGCCGTCAAGTCGGTGTCGACTCATGGCGACCCTCTGGATAGTCATCCTAAATTGTGTATGATCTTCAGTCAGGCGGCTCATTGTTGACAGACTGGTACCCGTAGCTGCTTTTAATGTATCGATCCATCTCATTGCTGGCCTTCCTCTTTTGTGCTGACTTTCTATCTTACCAAACATGATGTCTTTCTCTAATGATCTCTCTCTTCGCTTAATGTGTCCAAAGTATGAAAGTCAATGTCTTGTCATCTGAGCTTCTAAAGAAAGCTTAGATTTGATCTCCTCTAGTACTGACTGGTTTGTTCTTTGGGCAGACCATGGTATACGCAGTATTTGCCACCAGCACCATAATTCAAAGGCAATTTTCTTCCTGTCTTTTTCACTGTCCAGCTTTCACATCCATATGATGTTATTGAAAATACCATGGCTTGAAGAAGTCAAATCTTTGTATGGAGAGAGACATCTCTGCTCTTAAGAATCTTGTCTAGGGGTATGTTTGCTAATGTGCGCTACTGTGCGCTAATGTGCGCTGCGCGACGTTAGCGTGCGCTAAGGTACCTTAGCGCACGCAAATGTCATGTACGGGGCACAAATATGCACGCTCATGTGCGCGGCGCCCATGTGCGTGGCGTGCTAATGTGCTAAGGCGGGGAAAGGCTCCAGTAGGGCGGAGGAAGGCTCCCCAGGGGCGGAGAGAAGGGGTCAATGGGTGGAGAGTGGGAGGGGAGAGGCACCCCGCACATTTGCGAGGCTGAAATCCGAGGCAAAAAATACCGCAAGTGAAAACCTCGCGTTAGAGCCGATTTAAAGGGAAGAGAAACCATTTCTGTCAGCAATGTACAGCAAAACCAGGGAAACCTACAAAAAGTGATAAGTGTGATACATGTGCACGGTACAAAAGTACAAACAAACATTGAAAAGGACCCCAACAAAATTTTAAAAAATTATAATCAAGCTGGGCAATAGTGATAGTAATGGGAAACATCAAAAAACACTCCCAAGAAAGCCCCAAAAAATACATATGAATTTTGGAAGGGTCTACGCTCCGTCCCCATTCAAGGTGAATGATTCCACAGTGAAATAGCACTAATCAGAGTTTCCCTCTCCATTGGACAGGTTTCCTATGGCATGCACATGTTCCACAAAAGCAGGGCGGGCATGTCGGAATGGGCAACTGGACAGATGCTGAGAAAGGGGATACAGAGGGCTGCAGGCGGCACATGCTGTGGTGCAGCTGGGGCACAGTGCGGACTAGGCAGATGCCTAGATGGCACTTAGGAATGCTGAAACTGAACAGCAGCCAGACAGCAACTGATGAGGGCCCAACATGGGCACGAGAGTGTTTATCAGTGTCACAATGGATAGTACCCAGCAGGTAACCCCAAGGGCACAGAACATTGGCAGGCGGTGTTGGGGGGAAGCGTGGACGCCTATGCAGGCACCCCTACCCCAGAACACACACCATAGGCAGCCGCCTACCTGCACACTGGATGGCTTGAGACTGCACACCACCAGCACCACCAGCAGAAGGGCATGTCAGCATGATGGCAGAGGGGTACTGGTGGTGGAGGGGGGCAGTGGCAGCTGCCCAGAGCCGACAATGGCCTAGCCCTGTGTAGGTGGGTGCCATGCACTGCAACAGACAGGCTCTGTCTGACAAACAACCATGGTATCTCCAGGGACTGCACTGTCTCTGTAAGCACTGTGTGGTGCAGTGAGCACAGCCAGTGTGTTCATGAGCAGAAGATCACAAGTTCAAGTCCCAGCTGGGGCTACTGCCAATCCAGTCCACATGTTTTACCCGCTACCAAACCGTGATAGTAAGGACAAACCTTTATTGCAGAGAACATACGCATGGTTCAAACGCCTATATTTTACCCCACCGAGCACATACACCAGAAACATGCGCATTACCTGGAGCAGAGTCCCCCAAATTCAGTCCTGGAGGCCCACAAATCATTCAGGTTTTATGCTGTCTCCAATATAAGGCCATGTCAGCATGGTGGCAGAGGGGTACTGTTGGTGGAGGGGGCAGTGGCAGCTGCCCAGAGCAGACCATGGCCTAGCCCTGTGTAGGTGGGTGCCATGCACTGCAACAGACAGGCCCTGCCGGACAAACAGTCATGGTATCACCAGGGAATGCACTGTCTCTGTGGCAACACGGTGGTGCAGTGCACACAACCAGTGTGTATGGAGGCAGAAGGTCACAGGTTCAAGTCCCAGCTATGGTGCCTGCCAACCCAGTCCCCATATTTTACCCACTACTACAACGTGCTAATACAGACAGAAACTTTATTGCAGATGATGTAAAAATGCCCAAAACACCTACATTTTACCCTACAAAGACACCATTAACAGGCGCATTACCTAGAGCAGAGTCTCGAAAATGCAGTCCTGGAGGGCCAAACACCATTCAGGTTCCATGCTGCCTCTAATAAAGATGCCTGTGCTGCATATCTATGCACCACCCCCATGGTATGCAGATGTATCTCATGCATATTCATGAGGGACAGCATGAAAACCCGAACAGTGTTTGGCACACCAGGACTGGAGTTGGAAACCTCTGCCGTAAAGCAGCCAACAGGGGCAGACACACCCACACCCACAGGCTCCATTAGCCAATGCCTCCTGGAGAGGCAGGACATTGGGCCCTGCGTGCATCTCCCAATACTAGCCCTTGCATACCTTAGCAATGCCACCCTACACCTGGGAATATGGTACACACTACGTTTGCTATGATTACTGGCAGATACCAATTCCTACGTTAAGCACAGTTTGCTGATTGAGCTTCATCATAGCAACCTTTCTGATGTCTGTGGAGTGTGCTTCAGGTGTGGTCTCTGACAGTGTTTACCACCCTGGGGAGTGACCCCCAACAGTATTGCGTACCATATCCATGCCTGCACTGTGCCCAGGACTGGTGTGGTGGCCAGGGCTGCTAAACTCCTCTAGAGTGGCACAATGCTGGCATAGGTGTGGGAGTGTGTGTCTGTCTATCCAGTGTGTGGTGGCTGCAAACACCCTCCACAGCCCACACTGCCAGCACTGTTGCCAGTATTGGCCTGCCAATGTGCATAATGAGGAGCAAGGTACCATGGGTATAGCCCGGACAGGGTGGCCTGGCCAGGATGCATCTGCACAGGGCATAGGGCACTGGCTGGGACATTGTAGTGCCCGGCCATCACCTGCACAGACAGGATGGCCACAGCATGTCCTGCTGGGAGATCACTCTCACCCTGACTGTGCAGTGACCACAGCATGGCTAGGCACCCCCATAGTGCTATATAGTATTTCTCTCATGTGATATTTATGGGTTTTCATTTGGGGCCTAGTCACTGACTTATCTGCTTGGTGTGTATGCTGACATCCCAGTTTGGGGTGCACGCATTTCCACCAGGAACATGCACTATGGACTAGCTAGCAGACTGTCTGCAGCTGGCATGTGTCCTGATGGAGCGACTTGCAGGGTGCAGCGGCTGAAGGCTTGCTGCAGGAGAATATCAGATAGTGGTGGGGTGCAGCTTAGCATATCCAGGCCTAATGTCTGTCTGCTATTGCGTTATGGATGTGTACAGAGATGCCTTAACTGCCCTGTAGGGTGTCTGTTCCCTAGGAGGACTGGGGTTGATGGTCCCCTCTACTGCCACCATTGCAGGGAGGTAGAATGTGGATCTGTTGGTGGGAGACCCTGTTTACCACCCTTAGCCCTGGAGGAGGGTGGTGGTACATAATCCTCCTAAGGGTCCATAGGGGCAACACCTGACTGAGACATACAGATATATCCAAGGTGTGTCTGCAAAATCTACCTAATTCACACATTAGCACTGCTGGGGACCTGGTGCTGGGCGCCCCACCTCACCCTCAGGGTGAGTGCAGTACCTGCACAATGTGACGGTGTGTAGCTACTCTGTGCCAGTACCACACACGGTCAGTTCCCCCTACCAGGCCGAGGTGCTGTGGGGGTGCATACCCCATCTTGTGATCATCTGTAGACTGCTGATTTGCATGTGCAGTGCATCATGGGTATGGGTCGGTTAACCCTATCCTGGTGACCACAGCAGACTGTTTGTGTGGTGACTTGCAGTCCTTCTGCAGCCAGCCAGGGGCTCACTAGCAGCTATGGAGCTGTAGCCCACTGGTTACTTCACTACCAATGGAGCCAGAGGTCATGGGTTCAAACCCACAGTGGGGTTATTTGATAAGGCTGTCCAAAGCATTATCTATTTTTAAAGTACATTAGTGCTGCAGCAATAACACCCTCAGCGTACTGTACCCATAAGGTGCCTCAGAGGGCGCCCTATAGGGCACCTTATGGTTACCGTCCATATAAGGTGCACTATACAGTATGTTATGGAGCGACTGATAGGGTGCCAGTCCGTATAAGGTGCCTTATAAGGTGTCCTATGATGCGCCTTATAGGGTGCCGTGGCGGACAGTGCACTTTATAATGTGCCCTATGGAGTGCCTTATAGGGTGCCTTATGCGGCACCTTAGGTTACGGCACGTGAGGGTGTGTTTGCTGGCAGCAATAATTAAAATACAAATAAAATGCCTCAGGAAACAATACTTACATGTCAAAGCTGATGCCTCAGTCAGCCTTACATATTGGGCACACTGGGGATGGAACTCATGACCCCTGTATCATCAGTCAGTGCCTTAACCATTGTGCTACACTGCTGTTTCTCCTTGCATTTCAGCGCACCTACTTATGCTTTCCATGCGTTTAAATGCACAGTGCTGCCATCACAAACTGTGCTATGACCTTGCTGTGCCTCATAGGGCACCCTATATGGCGCCCTATACGCCACCCTTTATGCAACATTGTAGGGTGCCGTGGCAGACAGTGCACTTTAAAATGTGCCCTCTGGGGTACCTTATGGGGCACCTTATGTTACAGTGCTTTCAGAGTGCGTTTGTTAGTAGCAGTAATTAAAATAAAATCAATATGCCTCAGACTGCAATATTACACATAACAGGTAGTGCCTCAGCCAGCCTTATTCATTGGGCACAGTGGGGGATTGAACCCATGATCCCTGCACCATCGGTCAGTGTCTTAACCATTGTACTGTAGCTCTGTTCCTGTGCTTGCACATCAGCGCGCCACTTATGCTTCCCGCACATGTTTCTCATGCGCTAATGTGCACGGCGCACATTAGGGCACAGCCCACATTAGCGCATGATTAATCCCGGTTTGCTTTTTTCAGACTGACACGCCCACTCCTTTTATGGCATCCCGCACACTAACACAGCACGCACCTAACGGGGTTTTAGTAAACATACCCCTAGGTCTTTCATAGCCATTCTGCCAAGAGCAGTGTGTCGTCGGATTTCTTGACTGCTTGTTGCTTCTTTATTGATAGCTGATCCAAGTAGGTTAAAGTTCTCCATGATTTCAATTTCTTCTCCTTCAACGATGAACTTGTTGATTTTGCCAGTTGTCATGAAGAATAGAAACATTTTAAGATTTGTTCATAAAATATAGTTGATTATATTATATTATAGTGTAATGTACTAATGTGTTGGTGAGCTGTATAAAGATTATTATTGTTTGTTTACAAACATTTAATTTATACTATTTTTTCACATTAAAATTGGAAAATATTTCAAAAGTTAATTTGTTTAAGTTATTCATTGTGGGAGAGTTCATATCCCTTGGTAAGTTCTGATTTAGATTTGAGGTTCATGAAGCTGAAAGTGCATTGTAGAAAAAATAAATATTTTCTCTGTAAGCTGGGAGTTTCAGCCGCCTGTAACTCAGAACATCAAGGTAAAGTAGAGTAACACCCCTGTGAATCCTCTGATTTACACTTGTTTTGCAAAGTCTGTTGTTTCCTTCTCTCTGTACTGGTGGATTCTCATCTATTCCTTCTTCTTGTTGGAATGCCCGTCGAAGTTTGATAATATAGGCGGATTCTGGTTGTTTACTTTCATACTGCAACATTTTTCATGAATTTGGGTCTGTTGATACTGTTAAGTAGGGCTGGAGGCTTCCGATAATCACCTATATATATTATCACTTTCTATGAGGCATAGTCTTCCTTCAGCTCTAGGGATGTACAGAATCAGCATACACTGGTTCTTTTAAACTATCTCATGGGCATGGAGGGGTTTTCTTGTTCATACATCCAGTTTTCAAGATATTTCAGAAACTGGTCTACAATTCCAAAACTATACAAGAGCACACTCAAGAGTACAGGGATTGCAAATTGGTTGATGGCTTGTATCTTATTCTTTGAAGTTAGTGCACTTTTCAATATTAGCTACAATCTCCCGTAATGTTTATGTTTATGTTTATGTTTATTAAAATTTGATATACCGCCCATCCAGAAAGATCAGAACGGTTTACAATATAAAATCACATAAAACACTCAAAAATAAAAACAATTAAAAACAGGTTTAAAACATAGCCAGAAAAAGAGAAGCGAAATACAATCTTAATAGGAAAGAGGGAATTTAAAAGAACACGACATAGACTGCAATAAATAGCTTATACAAAGGGGGAGGGAAGGTCAAAGGCAAGGGAGAAGAGGTGAGTTTTGAGGTTACATTTAAAGGTAAGATGGTGAGGTTCAAGTCGAAGGGAGGGAGGTAGGGAATTCCAGAGGGCAGGAGCTGTGAAATAGAAGGCTGAGGAACGGGTAGATTGGAGATGCGCCAGAGAAGGGGAAGGAAGAGTGAGGCGGTTGAGGTGGAATGATCGAGGTGTACGTCTAGGAGTGTGGTAAGTGAGGAGATCAGCCAGATATTGCGGGGTGCTAGCATGAAAAGCTCGATGGACCAAAGTTAACAATTTGTAATGGGAGCGAACGGTTAAGGGCAACCAGTGGAGGCGGAAAAGAAGGGGTGAAACATGGTCACGAGAGGAAGAATGGTAACGATGCGGGCAGCAGTATACTGAATACGTTGAAGACGGTGCAATTGGGACTTAGGAAGACCAAGAAAGAGAATTTGCGAAATCAACACGGGACATAACCAAAGAAAGAAGTAAGGTAGCAAGTGCAGGGGGAGTGAGAAAAGGACGAACAGCACGAATTTGACGTAAGAAAAAGAAAGATGTTTTGGCAACATGAGAAATATGATCATGGAAAGAGAGGTGAGAGTCGAAAATAACCCCGAGGTAACGGAAAGAAGAAACCAGTGGAACAGGGGAACCCAAAAAAGAAGGGGCTAGGGAGGGAAGAGAACCATTACGAGAGGAACCAGATAGCTGAGGTCTTTGCAAGATTAAGATGTAGACAGTTTTGTGATAACCAGTTAGCGACCATGGTGAGACAGGAATTGAGTGGAGAAAGATCAGGATGAAATTGGGAAGTGTGTGAAGAAGGACAATATCGTCAGCATAGTAGAAAGCACTAATCCCGGTCTGTTGATCTGAAGGGTGAGAGGCAAGAAAAAGATTAAAAAGGAGAGGGCAAGTACAGAACCCTGTGGAACACCACATAGCAGAGGAAAAGGATCAGAAGGAGGGGCGGAGGAGGAAGAGGAAAAGAACTGAACAAGAACGCGAAGAGAGAAAAGAATGGAACCAGTGAAAAACCGTGTGACAGAGGCCTGCCTCTTGGAGACGGAGGAGAAGGAGGGAGTGATCAACAAGGTCAAAAGCAGCTGATAAATCAAGTGCGACCGCCACCGAGATATCACCACGATCGTGTGCTACGTGAAGAGCGTTAGTGAAAGCGAAGAATAGTTTTCCACACTGTGACCCTGACGAAATCCAGATTGACCGCGGGTGAAGGAAATTGATATTGTCCAGGTGGTGAGAAAGCTGAGCGAAGACAATTTTTCCAAGAGCTTAGAGACGAAAGAAAGATTTGAAACCGGGCGATAGTGTGAAGGAATCATAGGGTCCAAGAGAGGGTTTTTTGAGGATGGGGCGAATTAGTGCGTGTTTCCAGGAGCGGGGGAAGATTCCTGAAGTGAGACTAGAGTTGAGCATAGAGAGGAGAGGAGGAAGAAGCCCCAAAGATGGATCCAATAACCAGTGGAAGGAATCGGGTCCAGGGAGCAAAAAGTCTTATTAGAGGAGGAGATTAGTTGATGGAGTTCAGCTGAGGTTATTAAAGAGAAAGAAGACCAGGTGTGAGAGTGAGTAAGAGACAGCGGGGGAAACAATGGGGGGTGGGGAGAGAATAGGTGGGGGACAGGATGGGAGGGAGGCTCTAAGATTGATGATCTTATCACTAAAAAAGGTAGCAAGGAGTGAGGGGGAGGGAGATGGATGGAGAGGAGGGGTAGAAGTGGAAGGGAGAAGGGAGGTAAGTGAACGGAGCGTATTATAAAGGTGTCGAGTCTGATTTGGGGCATTGGAGATGGCAGTAGAGAAAAAATCCTTTTTGGCCGAATTTACCTGAGAATGATAGTACGAGCAGAGAGCCTTAAACGAAGAGAGAGTAGACGGGGAAGGAACCTTACGCCACTGTCGTTCGGCTCGACGAAGCTGGGGAGCGGAGCAATCTGAGACCAGGGTGGTACCAGGGTTGGAGGGACGGCGTGTTGGGGGGCAAGGTCGAAGAGGGGCCAAAGCATCGAGAGCTTCAGATAAAGCAGAGGACCAGTGGGTGGCCTGGGAATTAGGAGAAAGGGAAGGAAAATCAGGAGGGAAAAGGCGGGGTGCAGAGGGAAACAGTTGGATGGTAGAAGGAGTAATATGACGAGAGAAACGTTGGGGGGGAGGGGACCCCGGAATGGTTGACTGAGGTTCAGAATAGGAACATGAGAAGAATAAACATAGTGATCCGACCAGGGGAGAGTGAGAGAGGATATGGTAGAGAGAACAAAGGCAGGGGAGGGGGAGTGAGGATGAGATCAAGGGTGTGGCCTGCTATGTGAGTAGGACAGGAGACATGTTGGGTGAGAGAGAGGTCACGTATGAGAGAGACAAAGATGTAATCCCTGGAGGAGGCAGGGGAATCGAGGTGGAGGTTAAAATCCCCCGTCATTAAGAAGCTGGGGAAAGGCAAGGGTTAAATCGGAGATGGTGAGGATTAAAGAATCCCAGAGATCAGAACATATGGTCGGAGGGGAGTAGACGAGGAGGAGGTGCAGAGGGGAGGGAAGATGAAAATGGAGAAGTAGTGCTTCAGGGTAATGAAGCAGAGGGGAAACACTTGAGTGAAAGGGAGAGTAGGGTGCAGGATGGCAGCCACCCCGCCCCCAGAGCGGCCCGGGCGTGAAACAGAGACCGCTGAATAGCCAGGTGGGAGACAGCGGGCGAGGAGGGGAGACTCACCTTCCTTTACCCAGGTTTCGGTAAGAAGAAGGAGGTCAATGGAATTCTGGACAACAAGATCCTGAATAAGGAGGGATTTTAGTCCGAAGTGACCTGCAGTTGAGAAGACCATTCGAAGAAGGGGAGAGGAGGACGGAGTGAAGGGGGGAATCCGAGAGGCAGTAGCGGTGGTGGGACAGGGAAGAAGATAAGCCGCACAGCGAGAGCGTGTAGGTAGGGAGGAAGTGGGACGACGCCCCCCAGAAAACAGGTATGGAGGTCATCGGTAAGGACCGAAAAGAACGGGCAAAGAAAACTAGGGGAGTGGAGGAGCAGGGAAAAGCTATTGCACCTGGAGAAGGGGCTGCTACAGAGAAACTTAGGGAGGAAAAAGGCCGAAGGGGGCAATAAAGACACCGGCAGTGCAAAGTGGCAGGAAGGAATTAGCAAGGCGAAGAGCAAGAGAACCAAGGACCGGGAGAGCATGCACGGCCGGAGCGGCCCCAAGGAGCGCACCTAAGGAGCACGTCGTGCTCCTTAGGTGCGCGCCTTCGGTGCGCGCCTACGTCGCGCGCCGCGGCGACAAGCGCCGCAGGCGCTGCGAATTTATGGGAAGCGCGCAGGATACCTGTTGGGACGCGGGCACGCTCACGCGGCCGCGGATTCTGCTGGGGAGGGACCAAGCAGGAGCCGGATACTAGCAGGAGCAGTGGATGACAAGCACCTCTATGAGGGAGACACAAATAGGCACACAATAATGGCAGGCAGAAGTACAGCATACAAAGAGGCAAATAATAACAAGAGAACCAAGCGCCGCAGGCGCTGCGAATTTATGGGAAGCGCGCAGGATACCTGTTGGGACACGGGCACGCTCACGGCGGCCGCGATTCTGCTGGGGGAGGGACCAAGCAGGAGCCGGATACTAGCAGGAGCAGTGGATGACAAGCACCTCTGTTGGGACGCGGGCACGCTCACGCGGCCGCGATTCTGCTGGGGGAGGGACCAAGCAGGAGCCGGATACTAGCAGGAGCAGTGGATGACAGGCACCTCTGTTGGGACGCGGGCACGCTCACGCGGCCGCGATTCTGCTGGGGGAGGGACCAAGCAGGAGCCGGATACTAGCAGGAGCAGTGGATGACAAGCACCTCTGTTGGGACGCGGGGCACGCTCACGCGGCCGATTCTGCTGGGGGAGGGACCAAGCAGGAGCCGGATACTAGCAGGAGCAGTGGATGACAAGCACCTCTGTTGGGACGCGGGCACGCTCACGCGGCCGCGATTCTGCTGGGGGAGGGACCAAGCAGGAGCCGGATACTAGCAGGAGCAGTGGATGACAAGCACCTCTGTTGGGACGCGGGCACGCTCACGCGGCCGCGATTCTGCTGGGGGAGGGACCAAGCAGGAGCCGGATACTAGCAGGAGCAGTGGATGATAATGGTAATGCTCTTTGCTGGGCTTTTCTCTTAATACTTTATGCTGCATTGTAGCTCCTTCCTCTGCTATTAGATATTTATATGCCCCTCTCTGTACACGTTCCTTTATGTCAGTCATCAGTTAGATGTTTTCAGTTGCCCACAATTTTCTTCCATGAAAGGTTGCCTTAGAACATTTCCATTGTGCTAACTGCAGGAGGATGGATGCACACACCCTGAAATTAGTGCCTCAATGCTAGATTCATGGGCCAAATCCACACTACTGGCGTGCTCTTTAGTAAACATGCCCCTTAGTATGCGCTAAACAAAATGCTGCATGCCAAAATCAAATGCACATCCCTATCAACCATACAATGTATCTTCCAATAAGTAATTTCAGTCATGCTGTCCAAATATTCCATCTAAGATTTTAGAAAATATTATGTCATCTATTGTTTTTAATTGAATGCTAATGTAAGAGAACTGAAATATATTAAAATGTTTTCAACATCTCCAAACCTTATTAGTTGTCCCCTATAACATAAAATCATATGGTATGTTTAAAGGGTGAGCAATCATATGAAAGGAAATATGGCCATAATGGACTGGAGCAATAAAATTCTGAAACCAAAAAAAATATCTCGTAACTCATTACGCAGCATATATTAGATTTCATTACATCAGTATAGGACGCAGCAGTAAATTCTCCTGATGGCCATAAAGCCATACGGCATTGTCATTTTGAAAAATGAAGGGGGAGGGGCTGAGAGAGGAAAGAACAACCTGGACATTTCTGGCAATATGTCTCAAACGTTATGGCACACTCCCATCTAGTGACAGGATAACAAAATTACTTTGAACAGAAGTAGTGAAATCTTACAGGTTTCACTTCTCCAACTTCCTCTATATTTATGTAACTCCTACACAGCAGCTATTTGTCTGTCCTATGGCAAACCGAGAGTATAACTTCAGGGAGATAACCCTGTATTTTTGTAGGTTTCCCCCTCTGGAATTTTTGGGTTCTAGGTTGGGATCAGCTTGGCTGGGAGGCCTTTGGCTCCAGAAATAAACTCACTCCATACCCTACCACTTCTGATAACTTAGTTCAGTTCTGAACCAAAAGTTTCCTGAAAGTCTTTAAGGATCAAAACAATATTAAAATGACAGGCAGAACAATAAAACAGGAAAGGTCCTTTGGGACTCCCTTTTGAATGGGAACCCCTCTCTTTCACCCTACAAATACCTTCTGGAGCTGGATGCAGGACTCAGATGCGTTCGCAGACACCATACTCCTGTAGAACCTGACCTTCCTCATCTCAAATCTATGGGCAATCCATTGTATCCTCTTCTTCACTTTTTCCGGGATCAGTTGCACCCCTTTCCTTCTGGATATCCAAAGGCTCTCCTCCAGTTATGTGACTCTTTAAACTTCTTAAGCAAGAGTACAGTGGCCTAAGTTGCCTTTGTCATTACCGTTCTGTTGGCTCAATGTCTGAGTTAGACGGGATCCTTTCTCCTCCCTTATAGTGTATTGACTGCTAAAGCCTGACACTGTGGTACAGTAGCTTAGCTGGGCAAATACAGGAAACTGCTTTTGGACTTGGTCTTTATACCAGTCAGGTTTCCCTCCAAACCGAGGTTTCCACCTACCGTTACCTCATTAGTGAGAAGGGCCCCCACAAGTTCTGGAAACACTAGGTAGCATAAAACAGTTACAACATAATATTTTATTAAGACCACTAGAAGTCTGCCATCTAAGCAAGGCAGAACCTTAGGGGGCTCTACATATATTTTTATGATCTCAATGAGGCAGGTGGTAATCAGGCCAGGATAGAGGCAAAGTGAAACACTAAACTTCATTCTGACTGGCTGCTTTAAACTTCAAGTTGAAGACAAAACTGCTCCCATCCATTAAAGTCAAGGGACAGTATGTTCGGACCTTCTCTGTTCTCACTAATGACTTTTTTCTGTGTGGTAGTTCACATTCTTCATACTCCTTTAGAAGTGACCCATCTGAATCAGTAACAGATTCATAAAGAATCCAAAACAATACAGATTCTTACATAGCAGCCAATGGAGGAGGTAAATCCTCTTCTAACCATATGGTAATGAAATACATTCTGACTACAGCAAACCCCCAAGTCAAATACTTATGCTCTGTTTCTGCAAACCACATAAGATGCATAAAAGTCAATTTTATGAGGCCAGGAAATAAAGTAACCAGTGTCCCCTGGAAGTTGTGCAGGAGTTAATAGCTTGTGTTCTAACCACCAGATGTGCTCCAAACAACTTATGGTTTGAACTGTCCAGCATAGGCAGATCCCAGAGAGCCTACGGCCCCCACAATTCATGTATAGTAGTTCATATTTGACTGGTGAGCCCCTACACAGCTTCCATAGAACACTGGGAGTAACATACATTGATATCTAACCCCGAACTGCACTCAATAGTACATTCAGATTGATATCTCACCAAACTGCTAGACCACAAGTGAACTTACAGTGGATGAAGATCTCAGAGGTGTTTGATCACACCTGTGCCCATCAGAGTAATTCTAGTGAGAAGCTATTCTTCTAATTCACTGTGCCTGCTCAGTGGATCATGTGATTTTCTGGCCATCAGCAGCAAATCTCAATAACAACCACCACAAATAACAACTCCCAGGTATTTATGCTTTTCTATGGAAATCTCTAGATCGTTGTAGTTTCATCTTCCTGACTTCTGAACTAAGTGAATGATATGTTTTGGAAATTACCAAAACTGAATTCTGTGGGCTAAAGGATTTTAGGATAAAAAAGTTATGGTACTGTCTTTTTGAACTTTACTATGGAAGCCTCTAACGACAGTATTTATTGTAAATAGAGCAAATTTGTTTTCATTACATTTTGGCATTTGTGGAAACCCCTTTCCTTGTTTAGGCTGAACTTCTTGCCCAGGTTTTGGATTCATCTGAAGTGATGGTTGCCAGCCAAGTGTGATATTTATGAGAAAAGCCGTATCCCTCATTTAGGAACCATAAGAACATCAGTTTCTAATTTATAAGAACAAATATTTGGCCTAATTTCCTTAATCCACAACAATCCACTAAATTCAAAGAATAGTGATACTTCTCAGTATCATCCATTTTGTGATTACAGAATAAAAAACGTTGACTTGAATGACGAAAATCTTTAACTTAGGTCAGGCACTTTAATTCCAAAAATAGAAATTATTTTCTCCTGCTTGTAAATCTCATTTCAGAAATTGATAATAAACAAATACAAAGAATACAAATATTAGCTAAGAAAAATCAAGAATTCCATTTAATTAAGGCATTCTAAGAAAGAAGAGATTGATTGATTATTATATTTATAATCAAGTAAGTTCTATTCAAGGACTCAAAATATAACAGATATTGGCTACTAGTACTAACTTATTTCCTGAACTTGCTTCTGTATCAACTGCTTGAAATTCAAAGAAAAGAAATTTCCATGACGCAAAATTATCTTATCTTTCCCCGTAAACCCACTTCCCTCCTTCTCTATTTTTTCTATTTTATTTATTTAATGCTTTTATATACCGCACTCTTTAAAATCAGTGCGGTTTACAGATAACATTTTGTACAGAGCAGGAAGAGCCTGCTCTGCACTTACATCGAACGGGTAATACAACTTGGATTTAGAACAGGGGTAACTATATACAGACTATATACAGTCTAGGCAGGAAGTTGCTATGCAGTTGTAGCTACATGGGTTGCCCTGAGAGCTATGTACAGGGATGTAATTTATTTACTGGGTTGTCTGTTTTTTACGGTTAGGTTGTAGGGTTGTGTCAGGTGAGGACGTATTGTTGGCCTGGGCGTAGTGTAGGACAAAAAGGTGGTGCTTTAGTGCCTTTCTGAATTGGGCAAGGTCAGTGATCGCACGCATAGTCACTGGGAGCTCGTTCCAGCAGGTAGGTGTGTAGAACATGAAGGCTCTGTTCTTTGTTGCCTGAGTGTATTTTGTTACTTCACTGGGGTTATTAGTGTGTTGGTGGTAAAGGACCTTCTTGCTCTGGTTGCAAACAGTCCTCAGACAATGATATCACAAGGCCAGGATCCGAATCACTGATAGGTCCTCCAAAAGCCAGTGGAATCACTTGGCTGTCATCCAATCCATTGAATCATTGAGGCCCGCAGGCTGCACTGCGTTCAAGGTGAATATCCATTTTAGTTCTAGTCTAGTTAACTTACACAGCCTGTCACTATTCATGAAAGCACTCACCATATCAATTACAAACCATCACATATTCTCCCAGCGATGGCCCATTTGAAGGCAATGCTGAACCATTGGTGCGGTGAGCGTCTTCGTAGTCAGACTTGACTTATGCTCTAATAAGCGGAGCCCGACTTTGCGACATGTTCTACCAATATATATTTTCTTACACGGGCATATCACCACATACACCACCCAGGACGAGGAGAAATGTGATGGTTTGTAATTGATATGATGAGTGTTTTCATGAATATTCACCTTGAACGCAGTTCAGTCTGCGGGCCTCAATGACTCAAATGGCAAAATGGCCAGGGAGATTATTCCATCCCCTGGTGCGGGGTGCGGAAGCGACAGGGGGGCAAAAGATAAATCCCCGTAGCCCAACCCTGGTCTTAGGAGGCTGGATCGGGGGTCGGGCTGTGGGGAATTAACTTTTTTGTCAGCTGCTGCATCGTGGCATTTAAATGGAGCCAAGGTGCCATGGCAACATGATGCCATGGCGCCGTGCCTCCATTTAAATGCCCTGACTGAGTTAGTTGGGCTTCGCTGTACATGTAGGCTGGGACTGAATCGCATTCCCGGCCTGCATGTACAGTGCTGTTCGTGATTCTGATCCCACGGGGCTAGATGTGCCCCGCGGGATCAGAATCGCAATCTCCTTTGTACATCCGGGTCAGCCACTAAAGGTGTACATATTAAGATCCTTAAGTCTGTCCTCATATGCTTTATAATGAAGACCACTAACCATTTTAGTAGCCACCCTCTGTACTGACTCCATCCTGTTTGGAGTCAGTACAGAGGGTGGCTACTAAAATGGTTAGTGGTCTTCATTATAAAGCAAATGAGGACAGACTTAAGGATCTTAATATGTACACCTTAGAGGAAAGGCAGGATAGAGGTGATATGACTGAGACGTTTAAATACCTCCATAGCATAAATGTACAGGGGGAGAGCCTCTTTCGATTGAAAGCAAGTTCTGCTATGAGGGGACATGGGTTGAGGATGAAAGGGGATAGATTCAGGAGTGATATGTGGAAATATTTCTTTATGGAAAGAGTGGTGGATCCGTGGAATAGTCTCCCAGTGGAGATGGTAGAGATGAGGACAGTATCTGAATTCAAAAAAGCATGGGACAAACACAGAGGATCTCTAAAGGAAAAAAGGGGACTGTTATAGTTGTCGATATGGAAGGACAGACTAGATAGGCCATGTGGTCTTTTTCTGTCATCATTTTTCTATGTTTCTACATTGGGATCGGGCCCCTAGCCTTTGAAGAGAGTGAATTACAGCCTTCTAAGAGATATTGCTGCTAAGCTAAGTGTTTTCTGGTTTTTAAATGCATTTAGAAAATTGTAAAACATGCTTTGGCCTATAAATGATATTTGAGGAAAACGGGTGTTGTTGGCTTGAGGCTTACTGCCTATTTAGCTAACTTTTTTCTCGCACCCCTCCTGTCTGAGGCCTCTAAATATTGGCAGATTTCTCTTGTTGGCTGCTTCTTATGCATTTAGGTGTTGTGGAAGTTCGATCATCACCTCCTCTTCATCGCTCAGTGTTTGTATTCGGTGACTCTTTTTGTATTGGCTGTTTGAGTGAGTGACAATCTCAGAGGATTTTTTTTCATGTTTTTGTAACTTCTTTCTCTATAACACTGGCAAAATTTTCCCCTTCCTTTCTACACACAATACTAAGACTCTCATCCACACATTAGTCACCTCCCGTCTTGACTATTGTAACCTGCTCCTCACTGATCTCCCTCTGAATCATCTTTCTCTCCTTCAAAACTCAGCTGCATGGCTCATCTTTCGCCAGTGTCGCTATGCTCATGTAACCCTCTATTAAAGTCACTTAACTAGCTCCCTATCCATTTCCGCATCCAGTTCACTACCTTTTCATCTCTTATCTCACTCCTCCGCTCTTCTGGCAGATCCCTTTTATCTGTGCCCTTCTCTGCCACTGTGAACTCCAGACTTCATCCATTCCACCTTGCTGCTCCATATGCCTGGAACAAACTGAGTAGGTGCAGGCTCCTCCTCTGGCCCTATTCAAGTCCAGGCTGAAGACCCACCTCTTTGAAGCTGCTTTTGGATTTATGTGTATCTTGCCATACTCTTGTCCCCAGTTTTGTGATGTTTTTTTCATCTAATGAGCAGGGACTGTGTCTTACATCTAGATGTACAGCACTGCATTTGCCTTCTAGTGCTATACAAATGCAGTAGTATTCCTTGGTCTAGGCCTTTCACAGTACTTATCAGGTTGACTGCTTGCCTAATGTCCTTTGCATCCTCCAGTAATAAATTCCAGAGTCTGTTTACAGGCTGAGTAAAAAATTATTTTCTCTTTATTAGTCTTAAATGGGTTACACTGTAGCTTCATTGCATATCCTCTAGTCTTTCTACTTTTTGATGGCATAAATGACCGATCTACATTGATCTGTTCTACTCCATTCATTAATTTATAGACCTGCATAATTTCCACCTTAGCCATCTCTATTCCACATTGAAGAGCCCTAACCTTTTAAGCCTTTCCTCATAGGGGCATCCTTCATCCCCTTTACTATTCTGGTGGCTTTTCTCTGTACCTTTTCTAATTCTGCTATATCCTTTTTAAAATATAGCAACCAGAATTGCACACAATATTCAAGATGTGGCCACACCATGGAACAATACAGAAGCATTATAATATCTTTGGCTTTATTCTCCATTCCTTTCCTTATGATTCCTAGCATTCTATTTGCTTTCTTGGCCGTCGCTACATACTGGGCAGAGGGTTTCAACGTATTATTCACAATGATGTCTAAATCTTTTTCCTGGGTGGTGGTTTCTAAGGTGGTACCTTGCATCGAGTAACCATAGTTTGGGTTGCTCTTTCCTAGCTACATAACTTTGTACTTACTGATATTAAAATGTCATCTGCCATTTGGACATCTAGTCTTCCAATTTATCAAGGTCTTCTTGCAATTTTTCACAATCCTCTTGCATTCTAACAACTTTGAATAACTTTGTATCATTTGCAAATTTGATCACCTCCCTCGTTATTCCCATTTCCAGGTCATTTATGAATATGTTAAGAGCAGCAGGCCCAACACAGATCCCTGAGATACTCATCTATTCACCAAAAGACTTCACCAAGGTACGTAAGAAACACCGCAAGAAGAGCTCTATCGCTGGAGGCACCTGCAATATGGAACGCCCTCCCTGATGACCTACGATCAAGAAAGACATCAAGGACTTTTGGAAACAGCTCAAGACGATGCTCTTCATTGAGCACTATGGTGAAATCACATAATTCTGCCCGCCAGCTCCCGGGCTACATACCAACCCCCCTCCCTTTCTCACTCATGTACATAGCATTGTAAAGTAGCGCATGCTGTAAATAGCCCACCATGAATCAACGCCAACTTACACACATTCACTGTATAACACTGCATCCTTTATCAGATAACCCTGCATTGTATTTAGTTTCCCCTATTTCGCCAAGTTATACTTCCTGTTAAATGTAACGACCAGACATGTGTAAACTGTCGGATGTTTTCTGTTCAATGTAAACCACGCTGATGTCTAATAGTGCGGTATATAAGAATTGTTAATAAATAAATAAATAAATAAATAAAATAAATGAACCCACAAATGTCATTATACTTGGATTGGTTGCTGTGTACACCACCTTGATTACAGGAGAAGGCGGTATATAAATCCTTTTAAATAAAATAAATAAATCTATTCACCTTTCTCCATTAAGAAAATTGGCCATTTAGCCCTACTCTCTGCTTTCTATTTTTAACAAGTTCCTGATCCACAATACTACACTGCCTGCAATCCATGACTTTTTAATTTTGCCAAGAGTCTCTCATGAGGGACCTTATCAAAAGCTTTCTGAAAATTCAGATATACTATGGAGGTCATTCCCAAATGCGGGTTACGGTGATGCACATCCTGGTGGGACATGTAGCCCCAAGGCATCCAGCGGTTGAGAGGATATGTCAGTGCTGTCAAAGCCCCAAGGCCGGCTGCGCTGGGGCAGGCGATTGGGTCTTTTGTCCCTTCGGCTTACGGGGGAGGAATGGTAAGGAAATCCTCATTACTACCCTTTAACCATCGAAAGGGAGACTGATAAAATGAGGAAAATAGTTAAGAAAAAACTAAAAGAAGCAGTTGCAAAGGTTAAAGACTTGCATCAAGCTTGGGTGTTGTTTAAAAATACTATCTTGGAAGCCAAGACCAGCTATATTTCACACTTTCAGAAAAGTGGAAGAAAGGAAGTCCAAAAAACTGCCAGCATGGTTTAAAGGTGAGGTCAGAGAGGCTATTGTTGCCAAAAAAGCATCTTTCATAAAATGGAAAGAAAGAGCCAAATGACGAAAACTGGAAGTATCACAAGCACTGGCAAGTTAAATGCAAGGAATTGATTAGGCAAGCAAAGAAAAAATTTGAGAAGAAACTTGCTGTGGAAGCAAAAACGCATAATAAAGACCTTTTTCAAGCACATTCACAGCAAAAAACCTGCGAGTCAGTTGGACCATTAGATGATAGAGGGGTAAAAGGGGCAGTAAGAGGGGACAAGGCTATAGCAGAGACACTGAATGAATTCTTTGCTTCGGTCTTTACTGAGGAAGATGTAGGGATGTTACCCATGACTGAAGTGGTATTTAAAGGTGATGCTGCAGAAGAATTGAAAGAAATATTGCTACACAGGGAAGATGTATTACAACTATTTGATAAACTGAAGAGTAGCAAATCACCTGGACCAGATAGTATACATCCAAGGGAATTGAAAGAACTAAAATATGAGATTGCAAACCTATTATTAGCAATCTGTGAACTATCATTAAAATCATCTGTAATACCTGAAGATTGGAGGCTCGCCAATTTTTAAAAAGGGTTCCAGGGGTGAACCGGGAAACTACAGACCGGTGAGCCTGACATCAGTACTGGGAAAAATGGTACAAACCATTATAAAGAACAAAATTACTGAACATGTACTATAGATAGTCATGGCTTAATGGGAGACAGCCAACATGGCTTTAGACAAGGAAGATCTTGTCTTACTAATCTGTTAAGTTTTTTTGAGGGTGTGAACAAACAGGTAGACAAAGGTGAGTCGGTTGATATAGTGTATTTGGACTTTCAGAAAGCTTTTGACAAGGTTCCTCATCAGAGACTTTTGGCAAAACTAAAAAGTCATGGGATAGGAGGTGATATACTATTGTGGATCAGGAACTGGTTACAAGATAGAAAGCAGAGGGTAGGGCTAAATGGCCAATTTTCCCAATGGAAAAAGGTGAATAGTGAAGAACTGCAGGGATCTGTGCTGGGTCTGCTGCTTTTTGACATATTCATAAATGACCAGGAAAAGGGAATAACGAGTGAGGTAATCAAATTTGCAGATGACACAAAACTATTTAAAGTTGTTAAAACCCAAGAAGATTGTGGAAAACTGCAAGAGGATCTTGATAAATTGGAAGACTGGGCATCCAAATGGCAGAAGAAATTTAATGCGGACAAGTGCAAAGTTATGCACCTAGGAAAGAACAACCCAAACTATGGTTACACAATGCAGGGTTCCACATGGGGAACCACCACCCAGGAAAAGGATTTGGGCGTCATCGTGGATAACATGTTAAAACCCTCCGCCCAGTGTGCAGCGGCAGCCAAGAGAGCAAATAGAATGCTAGGTATCATAAGGAAAGGAATGGAATGGAAAATAAAACAAAGGATATTATAATGCCTCTGTATCGTTCCATGGTGTGACCGCATCTTGAATATTATGTGCAATTCTGGTCGCCATATCTTTAAAAAGATATAGCGTTATTAGAAAAGGTACAGAGAAGAGCCACCAAAATGGTAAAGGGGATGGAAGGATACTCCTATGAAGAGAGACTAAAAAGGTTAGGGCTCTTCAACCTGGAAAAGAGAAGGCAGCGGTGAGATATGATAGAGGTCTATAAATTAATGAATGGAGTGGAACGGGTAAACGTAGATTGATTGTTTATGTCATCAGAATATAAAAAGACTAGGGGACATGCAATGAAGCTACAGGGTAACCTATTTAAGACTAATAAGAGAAAATATTTTTTCACTCAACGTGTAATCAAACTCTGGAATTTGTTACTGGAGGATGTAATAAAAGCTGTTAGTGTAGCTGGGTTTAAAAAAAGGTTTGGACAAGTGCCTGGAGGAAAGGTCCATAAACCATTATTAAAAGGGACACGGGATATCAGTGCTTGACCCAATACAAGCATCGAGGAACCTGTGTCTTTTGAGGAAACTGCTAGGTACTTATGACCTAGACTGGCCACTGTTGGAAACAGGATACTGGGCTTGATGCACCTTGGTCTGACCCAGTATGGCACATCTTATGTTCTTAGTAGCACTTCCCCTTTCCTAGCAATGCTGCATGTGTCTTCAATTAACTCTGTCGACCTCTTCCTCTTGTGAGGGAGGTCTGTATATCACACCTATGCAAATAGATTTCTGTAACTGCCACTAAAGCCAAGTCAGCGACTCCCACCAAAGCTTCAACATTAGGGATCTTATTTCCCATGCTACGGGCATTTATACACACTGTTTTCCATATGTTATCCCTTTTACTCATTTCCATAAAGGTATTTAAAGTATCACTTTACCTGGGGGCTTTCACTTGCCTGGGGACTTTCTTCACCCATCCCCAACGAATCTAGTTTAAAGCCCTCTTCAGTAGATTAGCCAGTCTACTACTGAAGACGCGTTGACCTTTCTTGGACAGATGGACGCCATCTCTGCGCTGCAACCCATGGAACAGCATCCCATGGTCCAGGAATTCAAAACGCTCTCGATGACACCATCCACGTAGCCATGCATTCATCTCCAGGATGCGAGCCTCTCTGCCTTGGACTTTACCCTCAGCAGCGAGGATTGAAGAAAACACCACCTGTGCATCTAACTGCTTCACCCTCTGTCCCAAAGCCATGAAGTCACTTTTGATACGCTCAGAGGGATACCTGACAGTATCATTTGTTCCAACATGGATTAGCAACACTGGGTAATAATTAGCGGATGCGACCACCGGCGAAGCAAAGCTCTTTGCAAGGGTCTCATGTGCGCCCTCGCCCACGGCACCGTCTCTATCGTCGCCGCCATGGTGCCCAACAACTGCAGGTAATGCCAAGCTGAGGGAGCCTTGAGCCTGAGGAAGCTCCCCACCAGCCTTCGCAAGCCCTGCGCACGCTGTTCCGTAAGAAACACCTTTCTGACTTGTGTCGAAGCGAGCTCCCAGGTATTCCAGATTCTGGGAAGGCCGCAAGTGACTCTTCGCCATATTGACTATCCATCCGAGACTTTCCAAGAACCCTACTACCCGGGCCGTGACCCTCTCGCTCTCGGCCTGCGACTTTGCTCAAATCAACCAATTGTCTAGGTAAGGATGCCTTCCTTTCGCAGCGCTGCCGCCACCACTACCATAACCTTGGTGAAAACTCTCGGAGCAGTTGCTAGTCCAAAGGGCAATGCTTGGAACTGATAATGCCCGAACGGCACCGCAAACCTGAGAAATTTGCGATGGTTTGGCCTTATGGGAATATGAAGATATGCCTCCGATAAGTCCAGGGAGGTGAGAAACTCTCTTTGCCGCACTGCCACTATGACAGAACGCAGCGTTTCCATGTGAAAATGCGACACCCGCAGACAATGATTGACACCTTTGAGGTCCAGGATCGGTCAAACCCCCCCCCCCCATCTTTCTTTGGGACAATGAAGTAGATGGAGTATCGACCGCACCCGGACTGGTCTGAGGGTACTGGAGCTATCGCTCTGAGGTCCAGCAACCTTTGAACCGTCTCCCGCAGCGCCGCACCCTTTGCTACTGACCTGCCGGGACACCGCACGAAGGCATCCCGCACTGTACGCAAGAAATCCAGAGCGTAGCCCTCGCGAATGACCTCCAGTACCCATTGATCAGCTGTAATTTGGGCCCAGGCAGAATAAAACTCCTGCAAACGCCCTCCCACTGGAAGCGTGGACGACTGGGCCCTCCTCATTTCATTGTGACTTTTTAAAGTTAAGGGAGGAGGAGGAGGAAGAGGGTCCGAAACCCCTACCCACTCCCCGGAAACCCCGAAAACTCTGGCTTCTATAGGGAAAACGTCCCCTTTGACCTGAAGCGAACTTTTGGGACCTAAAGCGGCAGAAGTCTCGAAACTGACCCCGACCCCCCCGGCACCCCACGAGTTGCCTTGGGCTTATCCTCCGGTAACCTCCCACCTTTGGGCTCCCCGAGGTCCTTAACCAGTTTGTCCAAATCCTCACCGAACAGCAGACGTCCCTTAAAAGGCAACTTACTTAACCTAGCCTTAGAAGAGCTATCCGCCGCCCAATTGCGTAACCAGAGGTACCGCCGACGCCATACTCTTCGATAGACCTCGCATAAGGTCATAATGAATATCCGCTAGGTAGGCTGCCCCTGACTCCAGCTGAGCAGCCTCTCCTGCCAAAGGACTTGGCTGCCCCTCTTGTACTTGCTGCGCCCAGCGAAGACAGGCTCTAGCCACTCAAGCTCCGCAAATAGCCGCCTGCAAGGAGATGGCATTGATGTCGAAAACTTGTCTTAACAAGACATCCAATTTCCTGTCCTGAACGTCCCTGAGGGCCGCACTACCTTCCACCGGGATGGCTGTCTTCTTGGTCACAGCCGAAACGACCGCATCTACCCTGGGAGATTTAAAGACCTCCTTGCCCTGGTCTAACAACGGGTACAACAGATTCATAACCCTAGAGCATTTCAAGGGCGCCTCTGGAACGTCCCACTCCTCCTGAATCATCTCCTGAAACACCCTGTGTACCGGGAACGCCCTTTGAGTCTTTCTAAACACCTGCAACAAAGCGTCTCATCCTTTGCTGCACCTGGAGCCGGCATATTGAGCACCTTAAGAGGCTCTACTATGAGAGCTGGCAGCTCTTCTCTTCTGAAAACTCTCACAACCCTAACCTGATCTTCTTTCTCAGAGATCTCTCCCTCTTTTAACTCTTCCTCTAACGCCATACTGTGGCTTTCCTCATCCGACAGTGGTTCTTCCGAAGCCCCCGAGTGCTCTCTCAACTCCCCCTTGCCACGGGGCTTCTTGCCTGCACTCGGGAAACTGTGAAACCGCGGAGACGCCGGGCGCTTCCTTGCTGTGCTGGGGTCTCCTGTCAGATTCTGTTGCAGAGCATTACTAAAAGCAGACTGCTGCAGTAGTGCAACGAACTGTTGTGAAAAAATGGCAGAGAGCTCCTTAGGAAACACCGCTTGAGGGGAAGGGGCGGAGTGGAGCCGGAAGATGGCCCTGCCACTGGCTCTTCCTGCTCTGACTCCTGCAGTAGTGAGGCCAAGGCATCCGGCGTAGTCCCCGGAGCCCTGCCTGTCTGTGCTGGAAACTGCTCCAAATTCCCAGCCTCCCCTACACAAGCTTTGCAGACCCCTGTGCTAGTGACCTTCCGTGCTCCGCACACAACGCACAGGGGTTTGGAGGGCACTGTCCGCAAACAACTGCCTGGCTTAGAACCGCCCGAGTACCTCGTGCCCCACTTGGCAGGCCCAAGAACACTTTAAACTTAAGGAACCGCCAAGTCTGACTGTCAGGGAGACTGGAAGAATAAACTCTAATATTTTCAGCTTCACTGCTTAAACTTCCTTCCCTTTTCCTTTTTTAACGCTGCAAGAAAGGCAATAGGAAAACTCTGAAGCCCCACACAAAACTGTCTTTCTGGGCCTGCAGTGCAACCGTGCCGCCGCCACGCGGCTGGACCAACAGGCTGAAGCGCGCCAAAACGGCGCTGAAGTAAAATGGAGTCCCGAGAGCAGAGACGCTTACCTTTGAGGTCTGCAGGGGCTAAAGATTAGGGCTGCTTCGCCTAAAAGTGTCTGCCGCCGGCCCCGGAACTCCTGGGCTGCGTCGGACCCGAGCGATTGCACCGCACAGGCAAATTCAAGGCACCGACTCCGGGCGGCGGGAAAGAGCCGCCAGGCGCGATGGCAGGCAGGACCTTCTGCAAGGCGCCGGCTAAACTCAGTTTTCAGACCTGGATACTTTAAGTCGAACCGAAGGTGCGGCTGAGCTTCAGGCAAAGCTTCTGATTCAGCAGCCCCCCCCCCCCCCCGTTCACCGCCAAGGCAGACTGAGGCCAGAAGGAAGGGGGAGGGGGTAAGAGAAAGCAATGACAAGAGAGCTGGAGTGCCCATAGCTTTAAAGTCACAGACTCTCAGAAGAAAACTCCTGTAAATAATTCCAAACCCCAATAAAGAAAAAACTACACTGTCCTCTCACTCCTTAATTGTTTCTCCAGTGAGCCCGGAATCCCCGGGCTCCCATCTATCCAGCTGCTTGGAGACTGAGGTAACTGGTGGCACGAGGTGGGCACCGGAGAGATATACTGATGATGTCACAAAAAGAGGAGTTTCTCAGTCTCTAAGCTGCTAGATGAGATGGGCAACCCAGAGGTTTCGGGACTAGACTGGGGACACGATCAGGAACACTGCATTCCAAGGCCAGCATTCGGGCCTCCAACTCGGGAGTGGGGCCCTGCAACACAGATGCCAATGTGACCGGGTCAGGCGTCGAGGAGGAGATGGGGTCCTCACCGGGACGACCCTCGGAAGACCAGGCACCATTGCCAGAGGCCTCCGTATCAGTTCGATGTACCTTTCTTGGCTGTGCCCTCTCCTACTCTTCGGACTGCCTTGGGGGGCTGAGAGAACGTGCGCGTGATTTCTCATGCTTGTCTGGCCCCCCGGACTGCATCCTCGCGGCCGCCTTCTTCTTTTGCTCACACTCAGGTGACCCTTGGTCGGAGTGCTTGTGGGCCCACGGAAGGGCCTTGGGGGACTCAAAGGGTTGCAAGGCCATGGAGCGCGAGGCTACTGGGGATACTGGGGTCGAGTCTGCCTTATGGCAGATGATATCTAGCTTCTGCCGGCAACTCTGGATGGCCTTAGAAGACATCTTTTTGCAGAGGGAGCATCGTTCCGGATCATGGTCAGCCTCCAGGCACCAGAGCAACAGTCATGGGTATCTATGAGAGACATGTTCTTAGAACACCGATCACATTTTTTGAAACCAGAGGCCATCGGGGCAAAAAGGACCCCTGCAAGGTCAAAAAGCCTAGATGTGGCTAGCGGTTAAAAAGGGCACGAAAGTGCAGAAAGGTAAAGGATGGGAAAAACAGGTCCCGAGACTGACAGCCGAGGCGGTGGTGCTTGAGATGGCAGGAAGGGAACCAGTGCTAGCCAGAAAAGACAAAATTGTATTGGAAAGAGAAAATCTTTTTTCCGTGGAGCCCTTCAGACGTGTGTCACATCCAGAGAAAAAGTGAGACTGAGCAAGATGGCACCCTTGGGCGGGAAGGGGACCACGCATGCATGGTGGCATTCCCAAAGGCTTTCTTTGAAAGCTGGGGAAATGCTCTGCACGGGCTCCATTGGTGCCGTCACCCATATGTGAGGACTGACTTCCTGCTTCTTCCTGGAGAACAACTGTTACAGGTGAGTAACTATGCTCCAGAACAAGCAGGAAGTCAATCCTCACATATGGAACTCCCTAGTATAGGCTACTGAGAACCTGTAGAAACACAGCCCAGCCATGAACAGCCATAAGTGAGTCTGTCAGCGCCGACGTCACCCATACGTGAGAACTGACTTCCTGATTGTTCCTGGAGAACTACATGCTTCAATGAATCAAAATGGCTTGCCTCACACAACCTTAGGATAAACTTCAAAAAGATGGAAGTAATGTTTGTCTCCAACGATAAGGATTTCATTTTAACTTCCAAGGCTGCTTCTTTGACTTTTAATTCAAGTGGAGGTATGAAGTAAGGTATGTAGGAATAACCCTACATCAAAATTTGAGTTTAACACACATCATACAATCACCAGAGCAATATACAATAAAGATAAAGATGATCCAACATCTAAGGCTTCTACTGTCACCTTACAAATTCCGCATAATACTTCAGGCAATGATCTGCCCTCATTTTGACTTTTATAATAGCACCCTACAAGGTCTACCAAAACAAATGCTAATCCACTTCAGATGGCCTAACATACTCAGCATGTGTTCTCCTTAAGGTACCAAAATCTAAACATAACACACCCATACTACAAAAGTTGCACGAGTTGGCTCCATATCGTACACAGAATTAAATACACATCCATGATAACATTCAAACTACTACACAACGTATCCACTACTTCCTTAAGTTCTCTATTATGCATCCCACCGCAGGACAAAGGAGAGGGTGCACACAAAATACTCTAGCCATTCTTACAGAATTCAGAAAAAAATAAAATTGCTCAAGCAACAGAGCCTTTACATACTATTCACTAATCCTCTGGAACTCCCTCCCAAACAAAATAAGTATAAATGACCTTTCCACCTTTAGAAAGCAACGTAAGACATATGTATTCTCTGAGTTTTTTGGAAATAAGATAGAAGGTACAAATATCTACCCAACGTAATTTATAACACAGCTCATAGCAAACTGCCTCTAATAACTGGCCACCATGCAACAAGCATAGTACCTCCTCCACTGGACAATATCAGGCTGATCTCAGCAGTTTCACAACATCCATGATTTGTTCATCATTTCTGCAATATAACTTTTTTAGTAACATAAAAAGATTGCATCCATTATTTGTTAACATTTCAGTAACATAACTTTATAAAGGCTTTACGTAAGTTAGTTACCTTTCAGTTACTCCTCTTTTATATCTCCCATGTTATAATTTGTTACATAAGTTTACTCACCTTTATTTTAATTCATTTCTGATATGTATGATTTTGTTTTTCGTAAACCACTTTGATTGATAAGGCAGTATAAAAAAAACAAAACCTCTCAAATAAGGCACGAACAGAAGTTATACAATGCATATTCAAAAGCAATATAACTAGCACTAACTCCCCCCCCAAAAAGAAAGAGAAAAAAGTTCTGTAAATTTAGGGAAAAAAAAAAAGTACCCTTTACTTTTATTTCATTTTTATTATAGAAATCAATCATACTGGCTGTACAAATCAGCTTTATTCACATATTTTATCATGCTGCATATCACTTCAGTCTGTTGTACATCTTTCTTTTAGCACAACTATTTGATTTTTTAAATATTAAACAGAAAACTGGTGCATTATTTCTTCTCCCACTCTTCTCGTTCTTTTCTTTCACGAATAATCTCCTTCAGATATGGTTGAAGGTAGTACACATCCTAAAGAGATACAGATCTTATTTATCAACACACTCTGGGTATGTTTACTAAAGGTTAATGTATGTTAAACATTAATGTGTACTAAGTGTTGCTGCACCCATGGAAATAAATGGGTGTGGCGGTATTTAGTGCACATTACTAAAAGTTAACAAGTTGACTTCTTACTATTCCTTTCACCTAACACTAAGAACTAGAACTATGTAAGGCCTGGCTCCAAAAGAAGGAATCAGGTATGATTAAGAAAAGAAAAAAAAGAAGAGCACCATTATTTCAATTTTGAAGGCCTCCTTCAAAGGAAATAATGACATACTATGTATTCAAATAAGGTCCCATGTAAAGACGTAAAACTACGTAGTTAATTAGATAAACACTACATTAAATCTACAATACAATAACTCGGCTTCTGTCTACCCAGCCTAAAAGCGAAGAGGAAATAAATTAAAATTTTTCATTCTAAAGTGATCTTCTGAGGCTCAGGGGATCACTAAAAATGAAAATTGAAAAAAATATTTTCATAAGCTGGCATCATTAACATTTGCTGGGATGTAACAAAGAATGAATCACACCCCCACCATGGCTCAAGAATCCTTAACTGTAAAAAAATACTTTCTCTCAGAAATTCTAAAGGTATAAACTGAGAAACCATAAAGCAACAAGTCAAAATAGTTACATACAGGCACTCCAAATGCCTAAATTTATTTAAAGGGCGTTTTAAAAATAAGTAGCAAATATAAAATTAAGACAAAGGGCTTGATTCATCAAGGTCTTTGATAGATACAGAACAGGAAAAAAAAGGTATGAATCAAGCGCTACAAGATGCAAATTAGCCATTTTCAGAAGTAGGGAATACAAAACAAAACATGTACTGACTTCTAAATAGTTCAAACACGCACTTGCAGCCTCTTTAGTCCACAAAGGCTGTGAATTAGATGCATTACCTCCTCATATTTTGTCCACTGGTCTTTTGGAAGTATTTGATGCTTAAGTGACAGATCAAGAGCTCTCTTCAAGCGGAAGTTTCTTGCATCATAAATTTTGTCTGGAAGCCGCCTTATTGCCTCTTTCACATCATCATCTTCATACGTTGTATCATCTCGTAATAATCCTACAGGAGAACGATATTAAGTGAAGTTGCTTTGAAAACAGCAGTTCACCAGTCAGACAAATGGTTCATGTTTCTATAGCATGGGACAAACACAGAGGATCTCTAAAGGAAAAAAGGGGGCCGTTGTAGTTGTTGATATGGAAGGACAGACTAGATAGGCCATGTGGTCTTTTTCTGTCATCATTTTTCTATGTTTCTATGCATGGTGTCAAAGAGTAAATTAGACTTACCTGCTAATTGTTGTTCCTTAAGGAACTCTAGTCCAGTCCCGGAAAGATAGAGTTGTCAACCTCCACTAGCAGCTTTGGAGACTGAAAGATGTCATCGTCGTGATGTCACTGGTACAAATAGGCTCGCTCCGCCCCCTTTCACCAGCACCTATTGACAAAGCAGACTCAGCAGAGCAACAAATAAGTAGCTATTTCAAAAACGTATACAAAACAATTATGTAATTATGTACAGATAGAAATACTTCTCTAAGAAAAAAGATAGAGCCAGGGCGCGCCCTAAAACGGACGTGGAACGGAAGCCGGTAGCCCGGTTCCTCCGCGCCCCAGCCGCCTGCCGCCAACACCACAGAGATCCCCTCTGAGAGCGCTTCCCATCTCTGCTACCCCCAGAGCGCCCTGAAAAGCATTTTGGTTGTTTTCTCATTTTATACTTTAACATTTACTTTCTGTGTTCCCCCGCCGTACGGGTACAGCAGCTGTCAATCTCACTCTCCCCCGCCTGTGGACACTTCAGGCTGGCGAATACCCACTGAACGGGAGGGATCCGGGACTGGACTAGAGTTCCTTAAGGAACAACAATTAGCAGGTAAGTCTAATTTACTCTTCCTTAGCGTCCCTCTAGTCCAGTCCCGGAAAGATAGAGGATGTAACAAAGCAGTAAATCTCAACGGGAGGGGCCCGAGAGCCCAGCCTGAAGGACGGCTGAACCAAAACAACTATCCCCGCGCGCCTGCACATCCAAGCGATAATGCCGAGCAAAGGAATGCAACGAGGACCAGGTCGCCGCCCTACAAATATCGGCCGCCGGCACTAGGCTGACTTCCGCCCACGAGGCTGCCCGCGCTCTCGTGGAATGCGCCCGCAACCCTACCGGCACCGCTCTGCCTCTCAAAATGTAGGCCGAAGCAATCGCCTCCTTCAGCCACCGAGAAATGGAAGACTTTGCCGCCGCTTCTCCCTTTCGCGGGCCTCCGAACGCGACAAAAAGCCTGTCCGACTTCCGAAACGACGCCGTACGACCAAGATACCTCTTGAGCACTCTCCGCACATCCAACCGGTGCAAACGTCCACCTGCCTGAGCTCCCTGCTCCACCGAAAACACCGGGAGCGACACCACTTGATTAACATGAAAAGCGGACACCACCTTTGGCAAAAAGGCGGGTACCGTACGCAAGACCACCTTGTCCGCAGAGAAAGTCAAAAAAGGCTCCCGGCAAGAGAGCGCTTGCAACTCGGAAATCCTCCTGGCGGAACATATCGCCACGAGAAACACCGTCTTGAGCGTCAAATCCTTGAGCGAAGCCCGTCCTAATGGCTCGAAGGGTTCCCCAACCAAGGCGTTCAGGACCAAATTAAGATCCCACGGAGGCAGAACAGTCCGCCTCGGCGGTCTGAGCAACACCACCGCCCGCAAGAACCGACGAATATTGCCATGCGCTGCGATGACCTGCCCTTGAATCTTTCCACGAAAACAGGAGAGAGCCGCCAACTGCACCCGCAAGGAGCTGGCCGAGAGGCCCTTATCCAATCCAGCCTGCAAAAAGGAAAGAACATCGGACACCGAAGCTCGTAAGGGATTGAGAGAGAGATCGGAACACCAGCTCTCAAAGACACGCCAAACTCGGATATAAGCCAGGGAAGTCGACCTCCGACGCGACCGCAGGAGAGTGTCTATAACCGCCGCCGAGTATCCATGGGCCATCAACCGCGCCCGCTCAAGAGCCAAGCCGTAAGCGAGAACCGACCCACCTGAGGCATGCGCAAGGGACCCTGAAGCAACAGGTCCTCCCGAAGAGGTAACCTCCACGGAACGTCGGCCAACAGACGAACCAAATCCGCATACCACGGTCTCCTCGGCCAATCGGGCGCTATCAGGACCACCTGGCCCTTGTGTCGCTTGATGCGCTGAACCACCTTGCCAATCAGCGCCCAGGGAGGGAACACATACAGTAGGCCCCCCACCGGCCACGGCTGCGCCAAGGCATCCAGGCCCTCCGCCATCCACTCTTTCCGCCTGCTGAAGAATCTCTCCACCTTTGCCGACCGCAAGGTGGCCATGAGATCCATCACCGGAAGCCCCCAACGGCGCACAATCATCGCGAAAATGTCCGGGTGCAGAGCCCACTCCCCCGGATCCACGCGGCACCGACTCAGATAATCCGCCTCGACGTTGGCGACTCCGGTGACGTGCTGAGCCGACAGGGCCAGTAAATTCCTTTCCGCCCAAGCCAGCAGCACACTCGCCTCTTCCTCTAGGGCCGCACTGCCCGTGCCGCCCTGCCGATTTATATACGCCACCATGGTCGCGTTGTCCGACAGCACGCGCACCGCCGCCTGCTGCAGTTTCTGCTGAAAAGCCAGAAGAGCCTGAAACACTGCGCGCATTTCCAGACGGTTTATGGACCATAGACGTTCCTCCTTTGACCACGTTCCTTGCGCAAACGAGCCTTCGAGATGAGCCCCCCATCCTGCGAGACTCGCATCCGTCGTGAGCAACCGCCAGCACGGAGGCTCCAGGGGGACGCCCTGCGTCAGGCTGTCGGGATGCAACCACCAAAGTAGGCTGCCCTTCACCGCCGCCGGACAGGGCAGAGACTGCGACAACGCATCTCTCTGATGAGACCAGCGCCTGAGGAGAGCACTCTGCAACGGCCGCATATGAGCTCTGGCCCACAACACTAAGTCTATTGTAGCCGCCATGGTCCCCAGTAACTGTAGGTACTGCCAAGCCGTCGGCGCTCGAAGCCCCAGAAACCGCCGCACCAGGTCGCGCAAGGCCTGCGCCCTTGAGCTGGGAAGAAAGACCCGACCTTGTTGAGTCTCGAAGTGCGCCCCCAGGTAATCTAGGCTCTGCGAGGGGGACAGCTGACTCTTTGCCCCGTTCACTACCCAACCGAGGCTCTCCAAGAACTCCACCACTCGAGCGGTGGCCCCCACGCTTTCCTCCCTGGACTTTGCCCGAATCAACCAGTCGTCCAGGTACAGGTGCACCAGGATCCCTTCTCTGCGCAGCGCGGCCGCTACAACCACCATAATCTTTGTGAATGTCCGAGGAGCCGTCGCCAGACCAAAAGGCAACGCCCGGAACTGAAAGTGTCCCATCGGTACAGCAAAGCGCAGAAAACGTTGATGCTCCCTCTGCACGGGAATGTGAAGATAAGCCTCCGTCAGATCCAAGGACGTAAGAAATTCGCCCTCGCGAACGGCCGCAATGACGGAGCGCAAGGTCTCCATGCGGAAGTGGGACACTCGGAGACAACGATTCACCCTCTTGAGATCGAGAATTGGCCGAAACGTATCTCCCTTTTTGGGGACCACGAAATAAATGGAGTATCGTCCTGCGCCGCACTGGTCGATCGGAATGGGTACGACTGCCCCGAGCCGTTGGAGACGTCTCAAGGTGTCCGCGACCGCTCGGCGCTTCTGAGGCGCCTTGCAGGGGGAACGAACAAAGGAATCTCGCACTGGACGCTGAAACTCTAGAGCATAGCCGTCCCGAATGACTTCTAAGACCCACCGGTCTGATGTAATCTGGACCCAGGCAGGGTAGAACTCCCGCAACCTGCCTCCCACGGGCACCTCCACTACCTGGGCCCGCCTCATCTCATTGTGATTTCTTGTTCGCCCCGGAAGACTGGAGAGACCAAAACCCCTGCCTGCCCCCCGAAACCCTCGAAAGGACTGACTCCGCGCTGGAAACCTGCTCTGCTGCGAAACTTGCGAAAATCCCTCGAGAGGCCTCTAGATGCCGATCCTCCTCGAGTCTGTTTCGGTCTATCCTCAGGGAGACGCCCCCCTTTGGACTCCCCGAGGTCCTTAACCAACTTCTCAAGATCCTCTCCAAAGAGGAGCTTGCCCCGGAAGGGAAGCTTACTGAGCCGAGCCTTGGACGAACTATCCGCCGACCAGTTTCGGAGCCACAAAGAACGGCGAGCCGCGACTACAGAAGCCATACATTTAGCTAGGCCACGAATTAGATCATAATGAACATCGGACAGGTACGCAGTGCCAGACTCCAGCCGAGACGTATCCGCCATCTGGTCGTCTGAGAGGGAGCCCTGAAGACGTTGAGACCAGCGTAAACAGCCTCTCGCCACCCACGCCCCCGCTATGGAGGCCTGCAGGGAAAGGGCACTCATGTCGAACACCTGCTTCAGCAAGGTATCCAACCTCCTATCCTGGCCATCCTTCAATGCCGCCGCTCCTTCCACCGGAATGGTGGTCTTCTTCGTGACAGCAGCCACCGCGGCATCAACCCTTGGAGACCGAAATATCAACTTATCCTGTTCCGAGAGCGGGTACAAGCGGTCCAAAGCCCTGGTTCCGCTCAACGCCGACTCCGGCGCGTCCCATTCCTCCTGAATCATATTCCGAAAGACTCTATGGATAGGGAACACCCGCTGCGAGGTGCGCACAGCCTGCAACAGCGGATCCTCCAACGCCTCTTCTGAGGGTGCGGACCCCACAGGCATATTTAAAACTTTGAGTGTCTCGGAAATTAAGGCAGGGAGCTCCTCTCGCCGAAAAACACGGACCACCCTGCTCTGTTGCTCCTCCTCCAACAACTCACCAACTTCCAAGTCGTCATCCGAGACCTCATCATCAAGGTCCGGCATCCCCTGGTCCTCCTCTAGAAGGGCAGGCGACTGCGGTTCCAAATCATCCCGTCGCCTCTTGGGTAGCGTCATCTCCCCTTCCGGAAGACCGGCAGCTCGACTCCTTTTCCTGCTAGAAGGACCGGGAGACTGAACCCCCCTGTCCGTCTGCAGCAAGGCAAACGCCTTCTGCATCAAGGAGAGGAATTCGGAAGGGAGACCTGGAATCCCAGACCCCTGGGATCCTTCTGGCACCAAGGGAACACTGGAAGCGGAGGACGGACCCGCTACCGGTTCCGAAGCAGGCAAGGAAGGAGGGTCAGAACCCCTGCCATTCTGAGACGCGGTCTCGTGGTCCTGAGAACCTTCCCCCAAGGACTTCTCCATGCCCATGGCCTCTAAAGAGCATGTTTTACAAACGCCAGTGTCCAGAAGCTCCCCACGCCGCACCCCACAGACCAAGCAGCGTGGTTTGGCAGGCATGGTAAGTAACAGCGCTTCAATGCCAGTAAAAGAGCCTTGCACAGAGCCTTGCACAGCCACAAGACAAGCTCCAATTTAAACGCGGTTATTTTTTTTTTTTTTTACTTTTTGGCAGTGATCAATCAAGCAAGATGTAACTAGCTGCCCCCTAACCACCATTTTTCAAAACGAAGCTGTTAAACCCTAAAAAAATGACTTTGAAAATGAAAAATTAAAAATGGCCGCCGCCACTTTTTCGGCACGAAAAATCACGCGGCTAGGCCTCCCTGACTCCTAAGGAGCTGCCAAAACACCTCAACTAACCCCCAAATACCTCCCCCAGGTAAACCCCAAAGTCCAGAGTATTCACCAGACCTCGGGAGAGAGAGAAGGGCAGCGCTGGACCCCTCAGAAGCACAGCTTTCAAAGCAGCATCAGCTCCTGGAGAGACTCAAAATCCTGTGGTAATAACCACTGCCTGCTGCTGGGAGTCTCTATATAGCCTTCTACCTGCTCCTCACCCTTCCAAGTGGGTTCGGGGGCAGGGAGGCAAAAGCAGGCACACTCCTGTGCTACTGCAATGCTTGTTTCAATGCTGAGGCAGGGAGGGGAGGGAGGGGTTAGGGAGCAGAGAAAGGAGAAAACAGTCTCAGCAGAACAGATCTCTATAGCAGCAGCAGGCACCCAAAGAGCCAGAAAATCTAAATTTAAAAACAAAAGATGAACTAAAGAAAAAGATTAAGCTCTGCTTATTTGTCCCTCTGAGCCCAGTCCTGGGCTCAGAACCTCCAAGCTGCTTGGAGACTGAAAGTACTGGTGAAAGGGGGCGGAGCGAGCCTATTTGTACCAGTGACATCACGACGATGACATCTTTCAGTCTCCAAAGCTGCTAGTGGAGGTTGACAACTCTATCTTTCCGGGACTGGACTAGAGGGACGCTAAGGAATAGATTAGAATTTCTAGAGCTTTCTGGTAAAGAAGGTTTTTAAGAGAGCATTTGAAAAATTTCCCCCAGTTGTTTTTAGTTCCTGTTTAGTCAGGCTATAGTTCTTGGAAAATAACCAGTTCATCATTAACACAATTGAGATTCCCTAGCTAAAGGTTATCTTAAATGAAAAAGTGAGAACAAGACCATGCTTTTCTTGGAAAAGCTCTCCCCCCCACCATGGGACCTCGAGAAGGGAAAGACTTTGGCTCTACCCACTGAAAAGGCCATGAAGGATGAACAACCAAACACTGGCAATCTGAAAAGAAGCCAGGTCCAGACAACATGATGTGACTGTGAGAACTGAACTCCAAGTCAAAGCCTTGCAAATCTCCTAAAGGGAGACAGACTTTCCAGGCAAAGCAAGGAGATAAAAAAATAAAGTGTACTCTTTAATGCAAACTATTTCCTGCACTGCCAAGTTTGCTAGAATCAAAAAAAAATCCAAGGTGAATTGACATTAGGGGCTCCAGACAGATGGCAGTAGCTATTCTTCAATCCAAATTATAGAGAATTGCTTTGTCCTTCTGGCCATACAACCTAGGACAGAACACTGGTAGGATGACTGACTGACTAAGATGGAAGTCCAACATCACTACTGGCAGGAACTTGAGATGTACATGAAGTATCATTCTATTATGATGAAATCTCATATGGTGAAAGTTACTAGGACTTGCTTTTGCCACCAATTCGGTGTGCTCCGACAGCTATCAAAAAGGCAACCACCCAGATCGATTGTTTACACTTACAAGAGAAACAAAAGATCTCAGAAACAAACAAAACACCCCCTCAAACTAAAGCAATAATGCAAAATACTTTTTTTGTCGGAATATGGCAACCAAGTACCGGGAATTCAGTCCAGGTACCGCTGTGGCAATTCCTTTTATTAAAGATATGGATAAAAATTTCAAAATCCATTGGATTGGATTTTGAAATTTTTATCCATATCTTTAATAAAAGGAATTACCACAGCGGTACCTGAACTGAATTCCCGGTACTTGGTTGCCATATTCCGACAAAAAAAGTATTTTGCATTATTGCTTTAGTTTGAGGGGGTGTTTTGTTTGTTTCTGAGATCTTTTGTTTTTTGGGTTGTTAGATTGATTTCAGGGGGTTTAATGTTCAGGATTACACTTACAAGAGGGCAGGGGCTCAAAGGGACTTCCCTCATCAGGATTAGAACCATGATTATGCCACATGATACAATCCTTCAACAGAAGCAAGTCCTCAAAAATGTCTGTACAGAAAACAAAGTCTACTTCTGCATGGTAAGGGTAAGCACCAATTGCACTGAGGTTTAACCACAACAGTGCTGGCTTTGAGGATGGACTCAAATGCAAAGCTATTCAAAACAGTTTTTGTGTAATACAGGAGAAATATCTCAGGCCCCGCCTTCACAATGGATGGCTTACCCCCTCTACTTCAAATCTTAGACTTCCAATAGATTTCTCTTTAGAAGCCTGAAAGTCTTGACACGACTCATACAAAAAAGTAGTAATACCACATAACTTCAACCTTCAGACCGTGACAGCTGGTGATGGGATACTGGAGAGGGAGTGGAGCAAAGTATCCTGTTTTGCATAAAAATATTTGAGATCTCAATTTGACTGGTTTCCTAATTAAAATAATTCATTAAAAAAAAACCCCACCGCAAAACCCTTAGGAAATATCAAAATTCTGACTAGGCAGGTCAAAGAAAGAAAACAAAGTTTAATTCTGCTCGACATCATGCACACCATGGCCTGTCTGACTCATAGGTGAGCTGTTTAACTTCAGAGAAAATATGGTTTTGGCCAACGAAGTAATTTATTCACTGATATTTATAGCATGTTTTTCCAAAAAGCAGTATTTCATTGAAAGTGAAGAACAGTGGATAGCATAGCATTAATGTGTTCTTTAAGCCATATGGTTGCACACTTGTTTTTAAACCCTGCACAGTTTTATAATAAAGTTCCAATCTCTGGAATTCCAAATGAGCATCTTGCATCAGCAAGAGAACACTGGCGAGTCAATGCCTCCTTAATCTAGTGCCCTAAAGCCAACCTGGCCACCGCTCCACTCATGCATGGGCAAGCAAACAGCATAAAAAGATGCTCAGACTTATGAAGGGAATTTGTAACCTCCACGTATTGGAGAAGCACTCTCTAGACATCCACAAAAGGCAAAAATTCTTATCCTTCCCCCGACACTGCTCCTTAGAGGAGGAGGGCCGGTGGGTCAGCAAACCACCTGGTTTACATGAAGGGGAGAAATCACCTTAGGCAAGCAGGAAAGTATAGGCTGAAAGAAGATGGCCTCCTTAGAAAATACAGATAAGGATTTTGGCAAGACAGAGCCTACAGCTTGGAAATCTACCTTACGGCACAAACAGCTGTCAAGAAGACAGTCAAGCATCGAATCCTTGAAGATAGCATGCTTCAACAGCTCAAAAGGCGCTGCCATCAGGGCCCTGAGCACTAGACAAAGATCCCAGGAAGGGATCACAGATCAGAGGGGAGGATACAGACGCCTAATCCCCTGGAGAAAGCATGAGACATCCAGGTGAAGGCTAGAGACTTACCAGCCACAGGATCTCAGAAGCAGGCCAAAGCTGCCACCTGAACTTTTAGGTAGTTAAGGGAAGGGCCCCTCTTTAAGCCTTCCTTTAAAAAAAGTCCAACAGAGAGGACACCTTGGCCGCCTCAGGAGCCAACTGTCAAATGCCACACTATCGCTCAAAGAGGCACCAGATTTGCACATATGCTAACTTGGTAGACCTACTCTAGGCTCCAAGCAGAGTAGAGATCACCGCTGCAGAGGTGCCCTTTTGTGTTAGCCATCTACTTCCAATAGCCAAGCCATAAGCAAGAAGTAACCGGTCCTGCAGGATGATTGGTTCCTGCTGCAATAGGCCTGAGACGGAGGCAACCAAAAAGGGGGTACACCTGCAGGAGCCACAACGGGTCTTCAAACCATTCTCTCCATGGCCAGTCTGGCACCAGCAGAACAATCCTGTCTGAGTGGTGTTTTATGCACTGAAAAACATACTCCACAAGGGGCCACAGAAAAAACATGTACTGTAGGGGTCAACTCGGCCAAGGGTGGGTCAGGATGTCGACACCCTCTGACCCCGTCTCTGTGCAGCGTCAGAAGAAGCAGCAAACGCTAGATTTGATAGTGACCTGCAATGCCATTTTGGAGTGACCCCAGCAACACAGAATCAACTCAAACACCTCATGACTCTACTTCCACCCTCCAGGATCCAGAGAGGGCCAGCTGAGGAAGTCTTCTTCCACACTGTCCACCCTGGCAATGTGCTGAGCTGACAAAGCTAGGAGGTTCTTTTCAACAAAGGCAAACACAAGAGCCATCTCGAGAGCTGCCCCGGCACTCCTTGTGCCACCTTAACGATTGACCTAAGCCACTGCTGTAGTACTGTCTGAAAACATCCGAACCGCTGATTCCTCAAGCAGGGGCTGAAAACGCATAAGAGCCAACCTGACTGATGGCCCTCGCCTTGAGGCGGTTGATGGACCACACCGCTTCCCTGTGGTTCCAAACGCCCTGTGCCATACAGTCCTGGCAATGGGCTCCACAGCCCGAGAGGCTGGCATCCACTGTCAGACTGCTGATGTAGCTGCGCATGAAATGAGAGTAAGAAGCTGTAAAGATGTCTTACATATTGGGACATGTAACATATGAAGCATGAACCAAGGGAAGTTGGAGGTGGTCAAGAATGAAATCAATGTGTACAATTTGATCTGTTGGGTGTCAGCGAACTGAAATGGACTGGCATCGGGCACTTTGCATCAGATGATCACATGGTCTACCATGCTGGAAATGATAGAGAAAGAAGAAATGGTGTTGCATTTAGAATAAAAAAGAAACTTGCAAGAACAGTAATGAAGTACAATGCAGTTAGTGAATGCTTAATCTCTATTCGTCTACAAGGAATGCCAATCAACACAACTATAATTCTGGCATATGCCCCAACAACAGCTGCAGAAGAGGATGAAATTGATGAGCTCTATGAACAAGTACAAGCTGAAATTGACAGAACATGCAAACAGGATATCCTGATAGTCATTTATTTATTTATTTTATGGTTTTCTTCTATACCGCCCCTTCCAGAGATCAAGGGCGGTTTACAGAGAACAACTTTTACATGTAACGTCAGTTATAACTATTAACAAACAACTTTTGTGTGAAACCGTGGTGCTATTTACAAATAAAATATATTGTACAACATATTGTTCAAATAACCTTGAGTCAATCTTTGAGTTATATTCTTCATTTGGCTATGGTGGGGCGAAGCTCTGGGATTGGGGGGGGGGGGGGTTAGTGGGTTCTGGAGGTTGGTAGGTTGTTTTTGCGATTGTTGGGAAGTAGCTCGTGGGAGGTGAGGGATTTCAGTTGAGTTTTCAAAATATTCAGTGAAGAGGTGTGTTTTAAGACCTTTTCTGAATAGCTGCAGGTCCTTTGTCATGAGGAGGGCTAGTGGTAGTTCGTTCCAGAGGGTAGGGGCAGCAAATCAGAAGGCTCTTGGGCTTGTGGTTTTCTTTGTCTTGCAGATGGTTTTGTATATGTTGAGTGAGTGGGTTGCATTTTGCCTGCGTGTTCTGGATTCTGGTGGGGAGTGTAGGAGGGTGGATAGGTGTGAGGGGGCGATGTCATGGAGGAGTTTGAATGTTGTCAAGAGTATTTTATATTTTAACCGGCTATTTATAGGGAGCCAGTGTAGTTCATGAAGGATGGGTGTTATGTGGTCAGTTAGACGTGCTTTTGCTATTACCCTGGCGCTGATGTTCTGGGCTCTTTGGAGTATATTTGTATTTTTAAGTGGTAGGCCATTTAGTAGACTATTACAAAAGTCAAAGTGTGGGGTAATGAGTGTGTTGACTACAGATCTAAAATCATGGGTGTTGAGGAGGGGTCTTAGGTGTTGTATGGTTTTTTTGTTTGTAGAATACAGTTTTTACTGTTGCTTTATGTGGGGGAGCATACTGAGTGTGTGATCTAGTATTATCCCTAGGTATTTTACCTCTTGTTTAACAGGGATAGTGGTGTTGTTGATTACGATGGTTTTTGGGTAGTTAGTATCGGGTTTTCTTGATACAAATATAGCTTCTGGGTTTTTTTTAAGATTAAGTTGGTTTCTAACCAGGAATTAGCCTCTCTGATACATTCAGATAGGTTGTGGTGTGAGGGGCTGTCTGTGTTTATGGGGATAGCAAGCATGATGTCATCGGCGTATATGTAATGATTTATTTTGTATTTTTTAAATAAATTCGTGATGGGCTGTAGGTATAGATTAAAAAGGATGGCTGAGAGGGCCGAGCCTTGAGGGATTTCCTCACCTTGTGAGAACGTTTCTGAGGTGTTTTGGCTTAGTTGGAAACGTATTAAATTGGTGCGTAATATATGACATGAACCATTTGAGGACTGTGCCTCCTATTCCCAGGTTTTCTAGCCTAGTAATTAGAGTGCTATGATTGATATTGTTGAATGCGGCGGCTATATCTATAAAGAGGAGGATGAAACCTTGTTTGTTGTTATCTGTTCCTCTAATGAGGTTATCCATCAGTGTTATTAGTAGGGTTTCAACTCCATGGAAGGGGCGAAATCCGAATTGGTGTGAATCAAGGGGTGCGTGTATGTCGATGTAATCTTGTAGTTGGAGTTGTATTATTTTTTCTATTACTTTAGCAAAGAATGGTATACTGGCTATTGGCCTGTATGAGCTTGGGTCTTTTGGATCTAATTTATTATTTTTTAGGATGGGACGTAAGGAGGTGAGTTTAAGAGCGTCAGGCATGATGCCTTGTGAGAGTGCTTGATTAACTATGTTTTGGATGTTTGTAGCAAGTTCAGCTTTGGTGGACTTGATCCATGATACTGGGCATGGGTCAAGGGGGGAGGTTGTGGTATTAATCATTATGATCTTGAGGAGGTTTTTTGATCAACCGTGTGAAAGGTTATCCATTTACTTGGGGTTTTTGGATCTATATGCATTGCTGTGATATTGTTAGAGGGTTTATTTTTTAGTTTCTCAGCAAAATGTGCAGCTAATGTTTGTACGCTTATTGTGGAGTACTCTGGTTCTGGGTTTTTGTTAGTGATTTTACAATTGCAAATGATTCTCTTGGACGATTGATGGCCATGTTTATTACTTTAGAATGGTAGTCTCTTTTTGATTTTGTGATTGCATCTTTATGTGTGTTGTATAGGCTCATGTATTGTGTTTTGTTTTCAGTCGATTTTGTTATTCTCCATCTTTTTTCTTGTTTTCTCAGTTGTTTTTTTAGCTTGGCAAGTTCACTGGTAAACCATTTTTCTGATCTTTTTAGTGTTTGTTTTTGTGTAACTTGTGTAGGGGTGGCTGCCTTTTGGATTGTTAAGTTCCACTGGTTTATGGTTACATTGATGTTAGATGTGTTTGTCGTGAGTTTGGGTAATACATTGTCTAGGAATTCATCTTTATTAAAGTGGGTAAAGCGTGTGTGGTGTGGTGCTTGGTGTGTTATTAGTGTGTGTTTGTGTGTGCAGAGAGAAGATTATTAAGTGATGGTCGGACCAAGGTACCTCTTTTATGGTTGGGGGGGGTGCAGAGTTGGCGGTTACTGAAGGGGGTGGGGAGGAAGACGAGGTCCAGGGTGTTTCCCTTTGTGTGGGGGGGGGGGGGGCCATGTATGATCTGTTCATATCCCATTTCCGTCATTGTGTCCATGAAGTTTGTTGTGTGGATGGGGTTGGGTGATGGGAGGTTCAAGTCACCTAGTATGATAAGAGTTTTTTCTGTGAGGCTGTGCATGCAAGTTTGAGAATAGGGGTGAGGTTGTTGTGGTCTGCAGTTGGGGGTCTATAGATGAGGCAGAGTGCAAGGGTTTTATTTTCTATATTGATGATGTCCATGCCATCTATACTATTTATGCTTGTTGGGTGTACTGGAGGTCTTTTTTGATGAGGATGAGGGCTCCCCTTCCTCTTTTGACGTCCCAGTGGCAGTTAAATAAGTCACATTGTTGTGTGTATAGTTGATTGATAAGGATTGTGTCAGTGGGTGAGAGCCATGTCTCCGTGATGAAGATTATGTCGGGTCATTCATCTCTGATTATATCATTGATGATTGGTATTTTGTTTCTTATGGAGCGTACGTTTATGTTATGTTGCCAACTTTTGCGTAGTCATGGGTGACATACGCAAAAGTTGGCAACAAAGAAGAAAGCAAAGTGGTTGGAAAAGATGGACTTAGCAACAGAAATGAAGATGGAGAAAGACCAATAGAATTCTGCAAGACCAACGATTTATCTCAAACACCTTCTTCCAGCAACACAAGCGGCGACTGTACACATGGACTTCACCCAACGGATTGTACAAAAATTAACTTAACTATATATCTGGAAGTCAATGATGGAAAAGCTCTATAACATCAACAAAGACAAAACCTGGAGCTGACTGTGATATAGATCACCAACTACTAGTATGCAAACTCAAGATAAAGTTGAAAAAGAGCAAGCCACTCATAAATGTAACAAAATATGACTGAGACTATATACCACTGGAATTTAAAGACTGCCTGCAAAATCGATTTGCTGCTTTAGATACAAATGACAGATCTCCAGAAGAGAGTTATGGAATGACATCAAGAGGGTTGTGTTGGAAGAAAGCGAGAAGTCTCTACAAAAGGTGAAAAAGCAAAAACAGCCAAAATGGATGACTAAAGAAACTCTAAAAATTGCCCAGAAACGGAGAGAAGCTAAAGCCAGAAGAGAAAGAGAGACAATTGCAGAATTCAACAGAGATTTCCAACTTGCAGCAAGACAGGACAAGGAATAGTACTATAATGACACATGCAAGTAAATAGAAGCAGAAACTATTAGAGGAAGAACAAGATCGGCTTTCCTAAAGCTGCGAGAGTTTTAAAAAAAAAAAGAAAAAACACCACACATTTCAGCCTCGAATTGGACTGTTACAAGATGCTCAAGGTTCTATGCTGAGAAGATCAAGAAAAGGTAGAAAGAATACACAGAGTTTTTATACGATAAAGATCAAGTGGAGTAACAGCCGTTTCAACCTGTACCTTATGATCCAGAACTATTGGTGATGAAAGAAGAAATTGAAGCCTTATCAAAGAACAAAGCACCAGGCATTGATGGCATTCCCATAGAAGTATTACAGCAATCTGATGCAGCTGTTACTATACTTGCAAGGCTCTGCCAAGAAATTTGGAAGACATCATCATGGCCAACTGACTGGAAAAGATCTGTGCTTATACCAATACTAAAGAAAGGCGACCCAACTGACTGTGGAAATTATCACACAAATCACTCTGATCCCATATGCCAGCAAGATTCTACTGAAGATAATTAAACTACAACCATACCTGGAACAAGAACTACCTGAAGTGCAAGCAGAGTTCAGGAAAGGGCGAGGAACGAGAGACATCATTGCAGATGCGAGATGGATCCTTGAAAAGACTAAAGAATATTAAAAGAATATCCATTTGTGCTTTATCGACTACAGCAAGGCTTTTGACTGTGTGAACCATGAGAATCTCTGGGCCACATTAAGAAGCATGAGTATACCAAAACACCTGATCGTTCCCTTGCACAATCTGTACATTGATAAAGAAGCAACAGTTTGAATGGAACAAGGAGAAACAGAATGGTTTAAAATAAGCAAAGGTGTATGACCAGGCTGCATACTTTCCCCCTACCTGTTTAATATGTAGAACAAATCATCAGAGATGCAGGATTGAATAAGAACATAAGATATGCCATACTGGGTCAGACCAAGGTCCATCAAACCCAGTATCCTGTTTCCAACAGTGGCCAATCTAGGTCATACGTACCTAGCAGTTTCCCCAAAAGACACAGGTTCCACAATGCTTGTATTGGGTCAAGCATTGATATCCTGGGTCCCTTCTTAATAATGGTTTATAGACCTTTCCTCCAGGAACTTGTCCAAACCTTTTTTAAACCCAGCTACACTAAAAGCCTTTACTACATCCTCCAGTAACAAATTCCAGAGTTTGATTACACGTTGAGTGAAAAAATATTTTCTTTTATTAGTCTTAAATAGTTTACCCTATAGCTTCATTGCATGTCCCCTAGTCTTTCTGTATTCTGATAACGTAAACAATTGATCTACGTTTACCTGTTCCACTACGTTCATTAATTTATAGACTTCTATCATATTTCCCCTCAGCCGTCTCTTTTCCAGGTTAAAGAGCCCTAACCTTTTTAGTCTTTCTCCATAGGGGTATCCTTCCATCCCCTTTACCACTTTGGTGGCTCTTCTCTGAACCTTTTCTAATAACGCTATATCCTTTTTAAGATACGGCAACCAGAATTGCACACAATATTCAAGGTGCGGTCTCACCATGGAACGATATAGAGGCATTATAATATCCTTTGTTTTATTTTCCATTCCTTTCCTTATGATACCTAGCATTCTATTTGCTCTCTTGGCCGCCGCTGCACACTGGGCCGAGGGTTTTAACATGGTATCCACAATGACGCCTAAATCTTTTTCCTGGGTGGTGGTTCCTAATGTGGAACCTTGCATCGTGTAACCATAGTTTGGGTTGTTCTTCCCTAGGTGCATAACCTTGCACTTGTCCACATTAAATTTCATCTGCCATTTTGATGCCCAGTCTTCCAATTTATCAAGATCCTCTTGCAATTTTCCACAATCCTCTTGAGTTTTAACAACTTTAAATAGTTTTGTGTCATCTGCAAATTTGATAACCTCACTCGTTATTCCACTTTCCAGGTCATTTATGAATATGTCAAAAAGCAGCGGACCCAGCACAGATCCCTGGGGTACACCACTATTCACCTTTCTCCATTAGGAAAATTGGCCATTTAGCCCTACCCTCTGCTTTCTATCTTTTTAACCAGTTCCTGATGCACAATAGTACACTGCCTCCTATCCCATGACTCTTTAGTTTTGCCAAAAGTCTCTCATGAGGGACCTTGTCAAAGGCTTTCTGAAAGTCCAGATACACAATATCAACCGACTCACCTTTGTCCACCTGATTATTCACTCCTTCAAAAAAACATAACAGATTAGTAAGACAAGATCTTCCTTGTCTAAAGCCATGTTGGCTGTCTCTCATTAGTTCATGACTATCTACATGCTGAGTAATTTTATTCTTTATGATGGTTTCTATCATTTTTCCCGGTATTGACGTCAGGCTCACCGGTCTGTAGTTTCCCGGATCACCCCTGGAACCCTTTTTAAAAATTGGTGTTACATTGGCGATCCTCCAATCTTCAGGTATTAGAGATGATTTTAATGATAGTTCACAGATTACTAATAGCAGGTCTGCAATCTCATATTTCAGTTCTTTCAATACCCTTGGGATGTATACCATCCGGCCCAGGTGATTTGCTACTCTTCAGCTTATCTAATAGTTGTAATACATCTTCTCGATGTATCAATATTTCCTTCAATTCTTCTGCACCTTTAAATACCACTTCAGTCATGGGTAACATCCCTACATCTTCCTCAGTAAAGACTGAAGCAAAGAATTCGTTCAGTCTCTCCGCTATCGCCTTGTCGCCTCTTAGTGCTCCTTTAACTCCTTTATCATCTAATGGACCAACTGACTCTCTCACAGGTTTTTTGTGACAACTGGCAAAATCAGTAAGTTCATTGTTGAAGGAGAAGAAATTGAAATTGTAGACAGCTTTAACCTATTTGGATCAACTATCAATAAAGAAGCAACAAGCAGTCAAGAAATCCAACGACGTATTGCTCTTGGCGGAATAGCTATGAAAGACCTAGACAAGATTCTCAAGAACAGAGATATCTCTCTCCATACAAAGTTTGACTCGTTCAAGCCATGGTATTTTCAATAACATCATATGGATGCGAAAGCTGGACCATGAAAAAGATAGACAGGAAGAAAATTAATGCCTCTGAATTATGGTGCTGGCGGCGAATACTGCGTATACCATGGACTGCCCGAAGAACAAACCAGTCAGTACTAGGAGATCAAACCTAAGCTTTATTTAGAAGCTCAGATGACACATACTTTGGACACATCATGTGAAGAGAGAGATCATTAGAGAAAGACATGCTTGGCAAGAGAGAAGGTCAATGCAAAAGAGGAAGGCCAGCAATGAGATAGATCAATACAACAATAGCTATGGGTACTAGTCTGTCAACAATAAGCCGCCTGACTGAAGAACAAACACAATTTAGGACAACTATCCGGAGGGTCGCAATGAGTCGACACCGACTCAACGGCACTTAACAACAACAACATGACTACCGAAACACCAGTCTAGTGGAGTGTCACATGGTACTCCAGTGAGAGATCAACCTGTAGGCTGTTCATGAGTGTTTTAAATAGATCTTTTCCTCTCAAATCCTCAATTTTCTTGAGAAAGGAGAAAAACCATCCACTATCTGCTGGCGACAATGAAATACTAAAGGGATCTGTCGACTGAGGTCAACAGAGGCATGGGAGTGATGTCATTGAAACCTGGGCTTTTCCTTGGTTCTTTGTCTCCACAAATCTGCAGGTAAGGGAACACAACCCACTTGTCTGAACTGGTCTAGCAAGACAATATGGAAGAGGATGTTTGCAGTGGGAGGGAGAAGACAAAGAAAAGGACAGGAGACACAGACTAGGGGTGAGGGCAGTTAGTGGGTAAAAAGCAGGGGGAAGATAGAAGAAAAGGAAACAGAGGATAAATAGTAAGGAGGTGGTAAAAGACAAAGGGGACAATTGCTGGAAGAAGAGGGGGAGGAATGAAGCAAAGGGAAAATGTTGAGGAATGGCTGGAAGAGGCAGGGAAAAGCAAAACAATAGACAACAGATGCCAGGGAGCCCAAAGCAAAGGGTAAATGCTTGGGAATGGGTAGAAGAGGCAAGAGGCATATGTTGGTAAATGTGGAAAGACTTGAAAGACTACAAAAGGGGACTGCTACGTCTGGAGAGAGATCTGCAATTTTAAGTATTTACTTCTGGAAATTTTTCTAAATCTTGGGGAAAAAGGACAGAGTACTGTGTAGCAGCCAGCTTTTAATAAAAGCACAGTAATAATAATGGGCGATCTCCTGCCGTGACTGAGTCAGTGTCACGGCAGGACATGCTAGGGAGATAAAGGTTCTAGATGAAATAAATGACTGCTTCTTGGAGCAGCTAGTTCATGAACCGACCAGAGGGGAAGCCATTTTGGACCTAGCCTTAGTAGAACACCAGATCTGGTGCAAGAGATAAGGGTGTTGGGAACACTTGGCAATAGTGATCAAAGCATGATCGTGTTTAATTTAATTAATGGAGGGGGGATGGTAAGGAAATCCACAATACTACCTTTTAACTTTCAAAAGGGGGATTATGATAAAATGAGGAAAATAGTTAAGAAAAAACTAAAAAGAGCAGTTGCAAAAGATAAAGGCTTACATCAAGCTTGGGTAGTGTTTAAAAAAAACCCCCTATCTTGGAAGCCCAGACCAGCTGTATTCCACGCTTTAAGAAAAGTGGAAGAAGTCCAAAAAACTGCCAGCATGGTTTAAAGGGGAGGTCAGAAAGACTGTTGCCAAAAAAGCATCTTTCAGGAAATGGAAAAAAGAGCCAAATGATGAAAATTGGAAACAGCACAAGCACTGGCAAGTTAGATGCAAGGCATTGATAAGGAAGGCAAAGAGAATTTGAGAAGAAGCTTGCTGTGGAAGCAAAAACGTGTAATAAAGACTTTTTCAAGTACATTCGTAGCAAAAAACCTGTGAGCGTGTCAGTTGAAACATTAGATGATAAAGGCTGGAGGTTCTGGAGGCACTACGGGGCACTAAGAGGAGACAAGGTCATAGCTGAGAGACTGAATGAATTCTTTATTGAGCAAGATGTAGGGATGTTACCAAAACTGAAGTACTATTTAAAGGTGATACTGCAGAAGAAATGAAAAAAATATTGCTACACCGGGAAGGAGAAATTTCACTTACCGTTAATTTCCTTTCCTGGAATACTGCTAGACCAGTCCAGACAAACGGGTTATGCACCCCTGCCAGCAGATCTTGGAGACAGAGAATTCTACCAGAGGTCTGATAGGCTGGAGCCTGGTGATATAACCCTACCCCTAGGGGTCTCCCTCAGTTACGTCCACAAGCTAATGCAACATGAACTGTAACATCACCCCAGAGGGTCCCAAGTGAACTATATACAAGGGAGCCGAAGAACTCCCTAGAGCTGAAAACAGTATCCACCTACGAACCCATGGACTGCCCAGGGCGAGGCATACCGGCAAAGAGAAGAACCGCGGTCGGCGGCTGCACCGCACCAGCGGCACTCCAACCAACAGCAGGGCGGGTCCTGGACTGGTATAGCAGTATTCCAGGAAAGGAAATTAACGGTAAGTGAAATTTCTCCTTCCAGTTCATACTGCTAGACCAGTCCAGACAAACGGGCAGTACCCAAGCTACCTGCTTTCAAGGGGGGGAAAGGCCGCCGACAGCTCAGCAACGCCAAAACGGACTTCCTGACGGGCATGAACGTCCAACTTATAATGACCGACAAAGGTGGACAGCGACGACCAAGTCACCGCCCGGCGAATATCGAGAGGAACTACATGAGACCTCCCGGCCTACAAAGTTGCTTGCGCCCGAGAGGAGTGAGCACGGAGTCCCGGTGGAGCTTGTTCTCCCTGAAGAAGGTACGCCGCCTCAATGGCCTCCGTAACCCATCTAGAAATGGTAGATTCGGAGGCTGCGGATCCCCGACGAGAACCCGCGAACAAGACAAAAGAGGAACAGTCATATGGAAGGGTCTGGCGACCCCCAGATACCGAAAAAGAACCTTCTTAAGGTCCACCGCCCGCAACGGAGACCAACCACTGTCACACTGCGTCTTTGGAAAAGACGGAAAGGAAAGAGGCTGGTCAACAGCGAACGGCGTCAGCACTTTGGGCAACAAAGGAAGGGACAGTTCTCAGAGAAACGCCTTCGGAGGAAAATGAGAGATAGGGATCTCGACACAGAGAGCCTGGAGCTCAGAAACACGGCGTGCCGAAGTTATGGCCACCAAGAAGACTGCCTTCAGAGTCCAATCTAGAAGAGAACAGGCCCTCAGAGGCTCAAAGGGAGGAGCAACGAGGGCACAGAGGACAAGCACAAGAGCCCACGCCGGCAAAGGCGAACGCAGAGGAGGCCGGAAGGCCCAACTCCGCGGAGAAACCGAGACACGTCCGAATACGAAGCTATCGATCGCCCCGGTATAGGACCCCGAAAACAAGTTAAAGCGACCATTTGTACTCGCAAGGAATTGAATGCTAATCCCTTATCCACTCCGGCCTGTAAAAAGGACAGGATGTCCAGAACACCGCAACGCCAGGGTGTGAGGTTATTTCGTGAACACTAACCATCAAGAGACGCCAAACCCGAGCGTAAGTCAGCGTCGTGGAAGACCACCGCGCCATGAGAAGCGCCACGACCATGCTAGGCGAAGAGCCGTAGCGAGCAAACCGGCGGTGGTTAATAGCCAGGCCGAAAGCGAGTAAGGAGCCGGGTCTTCCATTCTCCACCGGTCCGTGAATCAGAAGGCCGAGAAACGCCTCGAGGCGGAGCAGCCACGCCCCAGACAGACGGAAGAGATCCGCATACCATGGTCCGCAAGCCCAATTCGGAGCCAGCAGGAGTACAGGGCTGCGACGGTCTCGGAGTCGCCGGAGAACTATGCATATCACGGATCAGGGAGGGAAAACACACAGGAGAAGATGAGCCAGCCACGGTTGAGAGAGAGCATCTATGCCGTGCGCTCCCTCGTCCCTCCAATAGCCGAAGTACAGCGAAGCCTTGGCAGTCTGCGCCGTAGCCATTAGATCCATGGTCGGCAGTGCCCACAGGTGAACAATGGACCGGAATGCATCCGGCTGCAGAGCCCAGTCCCCGGGCTCCAGAGAGTGCCGGCTGAGAAAATTGGCTTACACATTGTTCACGCCTGTGATGTGCTGCGCCGATAGCCTGAAGATGTTCCTCCGCCCATGGGAGGAGCAAACGCCTCTCCTGTGAGACATCCGGACATTGTGTGCCGCCTAGGCGGCTTAGGTAAGCAACCGTCGTGGCGTCGGACAGGAACCGAACCGCACGCCGCCGCAGAAGAGGCTGAAACTGAAGAAGGGCGAAGCGCACTTTCCGCGTCTCGAGACGATTGATAGACCCTTGGGCTGCGCGAGGTGACCAACTCCCCTGCGCAGAGGCCAAGCCGCAAGGCGCTCCCCAACCGGAGAGGTCGGCGACTGGCGTCACCAAGATCCAGCGCAGAGACTCCAGAGGGACCCCCCGTAGAAGATTGTGTGCCTGAAGCCACCAGCGGAGGCTGCGGTGCACCAGCAGAAGCAAAGGTAACCGGATTAGATAACTGTCCGACACCGGCGACCAACGAGATAGAAGCGCCGTCGGCAAGCAGCGCATGTGCGCTTCCGCCCACGAAACGAGGGCTATCGTTGCTGCCAAGGACCCCAAGAGTTGTAGGTAGCCCCCAAGGCCGAGGTGCCGCTTGATCCAAGCAGCGGCAGAGCTGAAGAGAGATCTTCTGAAAACGTTCCTGAGGTAGAAACACCCGCCCCCGACGAGTGTCGCACCCAGCCCCTAGAAAATCCAGGACCTGAAGCATCCCAAAATAGACAGAGTAACGGCCCAGTCCTCCTTCCAACGGTGGACCGGGACGAATGGCATCTAAACGCTGGAGCCTGGAAATGAAGCAACATCCGCTGCCCATTGCCGCAGGCTGAGCCATCTCCGAGCTACCAACACCGGTGCTAGGAAGCGAGCTGAGCCGCAAGAGATCACAGAATGCCTCTGCCCGGAATGCAGCGATGGATTCAAAATGAACCAACTCGGGAACACCTGGAAGCTGCTGAATCCAGTGAAGGGAGGCCCGAGCTGCTAGACCTCTGCACACCCCTGCAAGAAGGAAATAGCGGGCGAAGGAAAACCCGTCTTCAGCAGCCTCCCAACTCTTTAGGTCTTGCTGGTCGCGGAGCGCCACTCCGCCCTCAATTGGAAGTGTGGTATGCCTGATGACCCTGGTCAGAATGCATCAACTGTCGGGTATGTCAGCCAACGGTCCAAGTGAAAGGGAGACCAAGGGTATAACTGACCAATACCACGTGCCGTACGAATGCCCTGGAAAATGGGATCCGGCTGCAACCGGATTTGAGAATCCGGAGGATCAGGCGTGTCGGCCAGGGGGAGCGACTCCATCACCTGTGTGATTAGAGCCGGCAACTCCTCTTTCCGAAAAAGGCTGAGAACCATCAGCGAAGAAAACAGACTGAGAATATTCCCCATCTCCGTACTCCAATGAGTCAGGGCTGACCTCCGAAGATTTAAAGTCTTCTTGAATATCCATAGTACCCCGCAAGACACATGCAACGCTCCAAGGAGGACGTACTGCTCTAAGGTCTGAGGACTTATGGGACCATATGCTTGCCTGCTACTGGGAAGGTGTAGGAGATATTCCAAAAGACTCCAAAAGTCACAGGCATCATGCCAGATGGAAGAGTGTGAGGAAGGCACTGTCAGTCAAGGCTGCTGTGGCCTCCAGCGGCTGTGGAAGCGACATGGGAGCTGACTGAATCGTTTCCTGCAGGAAGATCCTGCAGCAGGGGCTCTGAGGAGGGAGGAGATAAAGTGCTGATGAACCCATCTAGCAGCGCAGTGGGAATGGGGAAAGAGTCTCCGGGATGCAGCGTGCAGGTGGAACACAAGCAATCTCTTAATTCCCCATTCGGCTGATTACTTATTACATATAATACAGCCAGAGAAACAAGCATTGTAGAGACTTAAACCACCTTTCCTCTTTGTTTCTTTTTTTTTTTTTTTTTTTGCATTTAAAACAAAAATCAAGGTAGGTTCAGGGAAACTGAAGACTCTTCAAAGAAAAGGATTTTGAAACTCTCCGTGCCTCCACAGCATGTTTAAATGTGTGGAAACTGCTGTCTAGAGCTGTTCCCTCCAAAAAGAAACACTGAAGAGAAAAACAAAATGGCCGCTGGCACAGAAAAACTGTCAGGTATTCACTGAGCTGAGAAGGGAACTGTCAGTCATTCACTGTGCTGGTACAGAGAAACTTTCAAAGTCAGGGTAAGGCCATTACAGTGACTGAAAGTAGGGAAATTAGAGTTTGATTCCTCCGCAGCCACTCAGTCCTCCATGGTAGGGGCTGAAAGGTGTTTCTGAGGAGGGATGTAGAAGCTCAAACCCAGCCGTACGGAAGATGACAGTGAGTATGTTTAATTAGGTAGAGCCCAAAACAGTCAGGATCCAAAACACTGACTTAAAATTCCAATCAAATGGTATAATGAAAAAGACAGGTACAATATTCCAGTAAGACGTACAAAGTAACCCGGCTGCAGTTTGTGGATTAAAAATTTTAAAGTAGGAACTTCAAAACTCAGAGGCAGCCGGTCCGGGAGCAGTAGCTGAGGCAAGTGAGAAAAAAAAACAGGCTACACAGTTTCCTTTCAGGAATTGATACCTGAACTTCCCGGGGATGTCCGTGGCAAAGACTCAGCGCAGCGTAAAGCCAATGGAGAGCTCCACTGAAGCCAGGCTCAGGAGATCCCAAGTTTATCTGGGGAATCAAGACGCTGGGGGAAGAGCACAGTTATGTATAGAGTTTCTCAAAGTATATAGGTTCTTTACAAATATGTACTAAGTTTTTACAAATATGTACAAAGTTTCCCAAAGTTAAAATCCCAGTTGAATTCTCCTGTTATATGTAAACTCATCACAGTCTGTTGCTTGCAATGAGTATTCCTGTTTAATGTAAACCGCGCTGATGAAAGAGTGCGGTATAAAAGAACTATAAATAAATAAATTTCTGAGGTCCCTGTGTGTCTTCTGACAGCTTATGCAGTGCAGACCTGAATAAGGCATAGGGAGAACTAAAAAAAATAATAACTCTGCCCCAGAGGAACAGGCATTTAACAATATTCCCCATACTATGCAATGCCTCAGCCAGCCTTCTTTGTTGGGCACACAGTGGGGGATGGAACCCATGAGCCCTGCACCAGTGGTCAGTGTCTTAGCATTGTACTGTGGCTCTGAATTGCATCCGGTTCTCTAATCATGCCTTCCGTACTTTTTATTCATTATGTTAATACATAGGCAGAGAAAAAAGGAACCCCAACACAACTCACAGCTAGCCAGTGTTGTGGAAAAATTTAAACAGCAATTTTATTTTTTTTGGTGCTAGAAGCCAGCAAAGAGAGAAGGAATCTGGCTTCCCGCCAAAAACCAGGGCTCATTAGCTATTCAAAATGGCCGCCGGCAAAAATAAACCTCAAAAAGAGTGAATTAAAAACCCCAAAAGCTAAGGAATTAACTTAAAAAGTCAAATGACAAGGTGGGGGGGTTGCAGGTATGAGAGAAATGCCTAAAATCGCTGAAAAATCAAGTAAAATCCAGTCACCACAGAGTTGCAGACAGCAGTGGGAGAAAGACAGGTTTTGTACTCACAGTACCGAAAGTGCAGAGAATCCACGGACCGCTGCTGAGAGCACTGCCAGCTGCCTCACCACTAAAATCAGCCCCAGGGACTGGATTTTAGGAGGCTTACCATCTAGCTAAATAGTCTTCTTGACTAGTGCTGGGAAGTCTGCACATCAGCGAGCTCTACTGTGACCCGCAGGACACAGGAGCTCAGCTGGAATTCATCCTGGTGCCCAGATAAGTACACTGGCAACTACAGGGTATAATCTCCCCCAGAGAAATCACAAAGAAATAAAGCATCTTAAATTTTTTTGAAGGAGCAAAAAAAAAAAAAGCATCCAGATCTGCTGGAGACAGAGAAAAACTGAGGGAGACCCCTAGGGGTAGGATTATATCACCAGGCTCCAGCCTATCAGAGCTCTGGTAGAATTCTCTGTCTCCAAGATCTGCTGGCAGGGGTGCATAACCCGTTTGTCTGGACTGGTCTAGCAGTATGAACTGGAAGATGTATTACAACTGTTTAATAAGCTGAAGAGTAGCAAATCACCTGGACCGGATGGTATACATACAAGAGTGTTGCAAGAACTGAAATATGAGATTGCAGACCTGCTATTAGTAATCTGGGAGCTATCATTAAAATCATCTGTAATACCTGAAGATTGGAGAATGGCCAATGTAACACCAATTTTTAAAAATGGTTTCAGGAGTGAACCTGGAAACTACAGACCGGTAAGCCCGACGTCAGTACTGGGAAAAATGGTAGAAACCATCATAAAGAACAAAATTACGGAACATGTAGATAGTCATGGCTTAATGGGAGACAGCCAACATGGCTTTGCCAAAGAAGGACTTGTTTTACTAATCTGTTATGTGTTTTTGAAGGTGTGAATAAACAGGTAGACAAAAGGTGAGTCTGTTGATATAGTGTTATCTGGACTTTCAGAAAGCCTTTGACAAGGTCCCTCATCAGAGACTTTTGGCAAAACTAAAAAGTCATGGGATAGGAGGAAGTGTACTATTGTAGATCAGGAACTGGTTAAAAGATAGAAAGCTACATGGGAGGAAGTACACAGAAATCAATTTCTCAGCAATACTCACAAAATCTTTATTAAACAGGATCCTATTCTCAGCAAAATTCTTCACACATAAATTCTACTTACAGGTACAAGGTAGCTACTGTATAGGGAATGGACAGAAAAGAAAGGTTAACGGGGTAATTCAGCACTCTGCCTCCTCCATGGCAGGGATGAATAAACTCCCCGCTTTCTCCTTTGTCCTGGCCTGTTTCTTTATAAAGTTTTTCTGAAAGGCTGGCATAACAACAAAGATTGTCTCTTTTCCTGTAGCTAGTTTTCAGTGATAAGCTTTTTTCTATATAAAATATTGGCACCTTTTTACATTTCCCAAGGTTGAAGTTAGCATGGAAACATTCTCCCTCCTTCCCAAAGCCAGTGCCTAATTAGATCTTACTCCCTGGTTCCCCCTCATGTCTCTTTTTTGTTTCATTTTGTGTTATCTGGTTTTCTTAGCAAAGAAAAAGTAATTAGATCTTACCTGCTAATTAGTGTTCCTGAAGGAACGACAGTCCAGTCCCTTTACTTCTGGGTTACGCAACCCTTCCAGCAGCTTGGAGGCTGAGCCCAACCTTTTTGGGATGGGGCGGTATAAATACCACAGGAACCACCCACAGCTCCCAGTAACCGAATGAAAAAGCAGACTTAACAAAACTTCCATTACTAGCCTACATGAAAAACACCACAAACAAAAAACTCTTTTTTTTTTCTTAAAGTGTAGGAGTGGGATAGGGGGAAGGGCGAGGGAAGAAGGCGGATTACCTGAAACTGACCGGGCCGTCCTTCGCCTGCACCTCTCTACCCAGAACTGGCCCCACGCTCGGTCCGCATCTCCACCCCTGTCTAATAGGCCGAACTGGCAAACTGCCACCAGGTGGGATCAGGGACTGGACTGTCGTTCCTTCAGGAACACTAATTAGCAGGTAAGATCTAATTACTTTTTCCTTATCGTCACTCCAGTCCAGTCCCTTTATTTCTGGGATGTACCAGAGCAGTTCAAGCCTGGGTGGGGTCTGATATTCCGTACCGAAGAACCGCATGGCCAAAACGCGAGTCAGCTGAACTCTGAAGTCCAGTCTGTAGTGTTTGGTGAACGTATGAAGAGAGGACCAAGTCGCTGCCCTACAAATGTCTAGGGGAGGAACTAGGCTAAATTCTGCCCAGGAGGTAGCCTGCGCCCGAGTCGAGTGAGCACGCAGTCCCCCTGGTACCTGCTTCCCCTTCAGGATATAGGCGGACGCAATCGCTTCCCTGATCCACCTGGAAATGGAAGCCTTGGCCGCCGCCTCTCCCTTGTGCGGACCTCCGAACTGAATGAACAGTCGGTCGGATTTCCTGAAGGGCACCGTGCGGGAAAGGTAATGCTTCAAGACTCTCTGGACGTCCAGAAGGCAGAGCTTTCTATCCCTCCCCTTCTTGCCCAACGGCTGTAAAGGACGGGAGTGTCACTGTCTGGTTCACATGAAAAGGGGAGATCACCTTAGGTAAGAAGGAAGGAACCGTCCTCAGGACCACCTTATCCTTGAGAAAGGACAGAAAGGGGGGCTGTGACGACAGCGCTTGCAATTCCGAGACCCGTCTGGCCGAGCAGATAGCGACCAGAAAAACCGTCTTTAGTGTCAAGTCCTTTAAGGAGGCCCTCTTTACTGGTTCAAAAGGTTCCCCAGTCAAGGCATTTAGCACTAGGTTGAGATCCCAAGGGGGGATGACCGATCTCCTCTGAGGACGCAGTCGCCTAACCGCTCTAAGGAACCTGGACACGTCCGCGTGGGCCCCTAAGACCTTACCGCGGACCTTACCTCTATAGCAAGAGATGGCTGCCAGTTGGACTCGTAAGGAACTGTGTGCTAGGTCTTTGTCAAAACCCGCTTGCAAGAATTCCAGAATCTCCGGAACAGAGGCCGCAAGGGGTTTCCTTCGGTGCTACGCACACCACGCTTCGAAAATGCGCCAAACTCTCACATAGGAAAGACAGGTCGATCGCTTCCTAGCACTCAACAGCGTTGTGATTACTGGTCCCGAATAACCCCTCTTCAGGAGCCGCGCCCTTTCAATAGCCAGGCCGTAAGCGAGAACCGATCCACGTGGGGCATCCGAACCGGGCCTTGCCTCAGTAGGTCCCTTCTGCAGGGAAGTCGCCAAGGCCGGTCGGCGATCAACCTCACCAGATCCGCATACCATGGGCGGCGAGGCCAGTCTGGGGCTATGAGAATTATCAAACCCTGGTGAGTCTCCACCCGTTGGGGGACCTTTCCTATAAGGGCCCAAGGGGGGAACACATAGAGGAGACCCTCCGAAGGCCACTTCTGGGACAGAGCGTCCAAGCCCTCGGACATCCTTTCCCTCCACCGGCTGAAGAACCGGTTTGTCTTGGCGGACGAGAACCGTGCCATGAGATCCATGACCGGAGGACCCCAACGGGCAACTATTTGGTCGAAGGTCTCCTGCTCCAGCTCCCACTCCCCATGATCTATCTTGTACCTGCTGAGGTAATCGGCCGTAACGTTGTCCGTGCCAGCCACGTGCTGAGCTGAAAGCGCTTCCAGCCGAACCTCTGCCCACTGGAATAGGGCATCCGCTTCCTTCTCCAAGGCGGGACTGCTGGTGCTGCCCTGGTGGTTGATGTAAGCCACTGCGGTGACATTGTCGGAGAGGACGCAAACTGCCCTGCTTAGTATTAAGGACTGGAGTGCCCTGAGTGCCAGGGTGACGGCCCGTAATTCCAGTCTGTTGATGGGCCATTGAGACTCCAGCGGCGACCAGCGGCCCTGGACGAACCGGTCTTCGCAGTGAGCTCCCCAACCTGCCAGACTGGCGTCCGTCGTCACCAGTAACCACTGTGGGGGTTCGAGGGGCATCCCGCAATCCAGATTCCTTGGGCACCTCCACCAGCGAAGGGTCTGCTGAATTCGAGGGGAGCAGGGTAACTGCATTGACAAAGGGTGATGCTGAGGGGACCAACGATGCAGCAGAGCCCGCTGCAAAGGACGCATGTGGGCCCTGGCCCACGGTACTACCTCTATAGCCGCCGCCATGGTTCCCAGTAGCTGAAGGTAGTGTCACGCTGAGGGGTTTCGTCTGCCCAGAAATTGCGTGACCAAAACCCTTAGGTCCCTTGACCTCATCCTGGACAGGAAAACCCTGCCTCTGCTGGTGTCGAACCTTGCTCCGAGATACTCGAGTTCCTGTGCGGGAGTCATCCTGCTTTTTACTCGATTGATGACCCACCCCAGCTCCTCCAGAACTTGAACCACTCTGGCCGTTGCCGAGCGACTTTCCTCTTCTGACTTCGCCCGGATCAGCCAATCGTCCAGATAAGGATGCACTAGAATTCCCTCCTTCCGTAGGAATACCGCTACTACCACCATCACCTTGGTGAAAGTCCTTGGAGCCGTAGCTAGGCCGAAGGGCAGGGCCTGGAATTGAAAATGACCTCTTGGCACTGCGAATCTCAGGAACTGTTGATGTGCCTTTCTGACCGGAATATGCAAGTAGGCTTCCGTCAAGTCCAAGGACGTTAGGAACTCTCCGCCCCTTACGGCTGCAATGACCAATCGTAGGGTTTCCATCCGGAAGTGCGGCACTCTGAGACAGCGATTGACTTGCTTTAGGTCCAGGATCGGGCGAAAAGACCCCTCCTTCTTTGGTACCACGAAGTAAATTGAGTATCGACCAGTGCCGCACTGGTCTGGAGGCACTGGGACCACGGCCCCGAGCGCTATGAGTCGGGAGAGAGTAGTTTCTATAGCCGCCCTCTTTAAAGGGGAACCGCAAGGAGACTGAACGAAGGCTGGAAGTATTTGCTTTGCAAATTCGAGAGAATAGCCCTCTCGGACCACCTCCAGGACCCATTGATCGGATGTGACCCGGGACCAGGCGGGAAGGAACTGCCTTAAACGTCCGCCCACTGGCAGCTCCTCCCCCTGGACCCCCGTCTTCTCATTGCTGTTTCCTAGGCCCCGAGGAAGATGAAGAGGCGCCAAAACCTCTACCTGCTCCTCGAAACCCCCTAAAGCTTTGCCCCCTTGCTGGGAAGCGTCCCCTGGGAAAGGGGTTCGACCTGGCTGGACGAAACCTCCGGGGATCCCTGGGTTGGCTATGCACCGGAGCTAGGGGGCGCCCTTGTTTTGGTCTGTCTTCCGGGAGCCTGCCGCCCTTAGATTCGCCAAGGTCCTTCACCAACTTATCTAAATCCTCCCCAAACAACAACTTCCCCTTAAAGGGAAGACGACTCAGGTGAGCCTTTGAGGATGTGTCGGCTGCCCAATTACGTAGCCACAAGTAGCGTCTAGCTGCAACCACCGAGGCCATGTTCTTAGCTAGGCTCCTGATGAGGTCATACTGACTATCCGCCAAGTAGGCCGCTCCTGATTCCAACCTAGCCGAGTTGGCCTGTGCCTCTTCTGTGGAGCCTTCCGCTGCCTGAAGCTGTTGTGACCACCTCAAACAGGCCCGTGCCACCCAGGCCCCCGAAACGGAGGCCTGTAAGGCAAGAGCGCTCACATCAAAGGCTTGCTTCAGAAGCGTGTCCAGTTTCCTATCTTGAGCATCCCTCAGGGCCGTGCTGCCCTCGACTGGGATAGTTGTCTTCTTTGTAACTGCTGATACCGCAGCATCTACCCTGGGAGACTTCATCAGCTCTTTGTCTGCCTCTGGAAGAGGGTATAGGCGAGCCATTGAACGGACCCCCCTTAAACTTGACTCTGGTTGATCCCATTCTTCCTGGATCATTTGCCGAACCACCCTGTGGACAGGAAAGACCTTCTGGGACCTCCTAATGGCCTGGATTAAGGGGTCCTCCAACGCTTCCTCCTCTGCTGGGACATCTGAGGCTACATTGAGTACTTTCAGGGACTCATTGATTAGCACCGGGAGCTCCTCTCGATGAAAAACTCTAATTATACGAGACTGATCCTCCTCAGGGATCTCCCCCTCTTCAAGCTCCTCCTCTTCCTCGTCTAGATCCTTGTCCGAGCCCTCTTCCTCCGGGGTGCCCTGAGAAAGGGACGTGAGGGGCTCCTCACTCATCAGCCGAGAGCGCTTAGGAGGTATCCCGGAGTTCTGACTGCTTGTCCTCACTGGTCGGGATGACCCGGCTTCCGCTGTTGGGGCCGTCTCCCCTGCTCCCAACCCCTGCTTGCGCATACAATAGGCTCTATGGAGCAAGAGGACAAAATCAGGGGAGAAGAGATCCCGACCCCCCCCTCCCCTGTGGGAGAGGGTGAAAGGGGCAGAGGAGGGGCGGGTAACTCTGAGGAGGGAGGAGGGAACTGAGACCCTCCCTCTCCTTCCAGAGGGTGCCCGGATCCCTGAGAGGTCTGAGCCATGGACAAGTTAATGTCTTGTTCTACAGAGGCCGCCACTGCAACACAACCCCTGCAGATCCCTGCCTCCGAGGAAGTACCTCTACAAGTGCCACAGGCTGGGCACCGTGACTTGCCAGTCATGTCCTTGATACGGAGGTACTGAAGCCCTGCTTGACCGCACAGGCTTAAACAATTGGCCTACCAGAAACTGTAGAACTCCGAGGCTAAACAGTCTTAAATGTGTGTGCTCTCTCCTCAAGCAATGGATCAACAGTTCCCCAGATCACTTTCTATCCCCCTGGAATTGCAAGAGACCTCTTGCTCAGAAACTCAAAACCAAAATAAGGATAAAAAGACTTAAAATTAAAATTAAATGAAATAAATGAACCTAAAGAAAGCAAGATGCCAAACAAAAACCCCAGTAATTTAACCCGGTACTTGCTGTTTAGAGTCTCTTCTGTCGCTGTGCACAAGCCCGACTCAGCGATCTCAGTCCGTTGGCTCCACACGTGGTAGGCCTCAACCACGTGGAGCCCAAAACGGAGGACCGCGAGTCCGCCTTCGCTCTGTTGAAAACCGAAGGATCGGGGTAGAAAACCGCCCTCCTGCTCCGGTAAGACTTCCTTCCGTCGCCGCTTGAAAAGGAGCTGTAATCGCGGCTCCGGGGCTCGACTCCGCGTCCCTTCGCTCTGGGACGGGACCGGCAGGAGGAAGACAGTCGCGGCGTGCCTCAAGCGCTCAGCCACCAGGAGGGCTTTGGCGCGAGGCAGGGCAGGACTCCAAAGAGAGGATGCAGGAGACAGCCGGACCAGCTGCGAGAGGAGCTCTGACTGGTCCTCCTCGCTGCTGTAGTCAAGAATCACCTCCGATACCTGGCCCGGCTACGGGGGGGGGTGGGGGGGGGGGGAGAGAGCAGGCAGGCTAAAAATTAAAGGTACAGAACTAATAAAAACAAGGTAACTAAGTAAATGAATAAATCAGTAGTTAAAGAACCTAAAAGAACTTAAAAGAAATAAGATTTAAAAAAGGGAAGACTCCAGTAAGCCCTAGGCTTACGGAACCCTCCAGCTGCTTGGAGGCTGAGAATACTGGGAGCTGTGGGTGGTTCCTGTGGTATTTATACCGCCCATCCCAAAAAGGTTGGGCTCAGCCTCCAAGCTGCTGGAAGGGTTGCGTAACCCAGAAGTAAAGGGACTGGACTGGAGTGACGATAAGAAACACTAAATTAGCAACATTTTGTATCACTCTCAGGATTTTCTCATGCTAAGTCAACAGCTCATTCCCCTGATTCTTCTTTTTGGCCTAACTGTGGTCAAGGGTCCCAATTAGGCCTGTAGCCTTTATCCAGGCCTGCTTCACAGGCCTAGCTCCAGAAGCACTGTCCCGGCTTGGTCCAATTCCCCATATCTATCTTGTATTTTTATCAGTTATAAAAACAAAACAAAACCAATCTACCCTTGGTCAAATTCACTTTGGAATTTTAAGTTTTTCTTGCATCTATTGATCCATTCCATAAACTCTAACAACTGTTCTCTACTATCCGACCAAATGAAAAAAATATCAAGAAATCTTTTCCATACAACAATTTGCTGCATCCATCTTGAAGGATAAGCGAATCTTATTTCAAATTCTGCAAAATATAGGGTGGCATCTGACAAAGCAACAGCAGCACCCATAGCTACCCCAAAAATCTGTTGGGGAAAAGGAAACAAAAAAATCTGTCATAACGAAAATAGTTATTTTTCAAAACTAACTCCAACAATCATAGGACAAAATACTTAGGGATCTGATTTCTTGATGACATTTTTTTTTCATAGGGTCTCCTTTAAGGCAGGGGATTTAGCCAAGCCAGAATATTAGTGCCCTTCAGCCCCAGATTTGGTGTAGAAACACAAGCTTTAGCAAGGGCTCAGGGAGGGGAAAAAGGCTGGAGGACTACACAACCCCTCCAGGACAGGAGCCACTTGAGAATCTTGTATTAAGGAGGGATCCATAATGCACAAATCCACCATAGCATCCATGTGTAATACAACTGTATGTTTTTTATAATTTTGGTTTAGGATTCCCCAGTCTTCTAGTATAGTGGTGCTTCCTGGATCCAGAAATGGCCACGTTTGCTCTTATCAAAGTTTTACCCAAGTTATAAGCACAAGATGCCTTTTGCATCTGTACATTGTGACAAAACTAGAAATTGTAGCAGAAACTGCTTGTATGAAATACCTGAACTATTGGAGTATCTCTGCTATAAGACAATTTTTTTTGGCTATTGACATTTGTTACCTTTAGACAAGCATGGTGAATAGACAATTATATTCACATCATCACAGAAAGCTTTGTGAAAATGTTTTCTGTGCATCTAAAACGTATATCAGAAACATTTTATTTATTTATTTACTTATTTCTTCTATACCGCCCCTTCCAGTGATCAAGGGCGGTTTACATGGAACAAATTAACAGATTATGTATACTTCTGTATACTTTACATTGAACAGAAAACTTTCTAACTTTTTACATGGAATAGATTAAACATTCTACATAGGTTTTCAAAAAATACTCACCAAGTTGGTTGAATCCTGCTGCATTGTAATACCATTTGCGAAATCCCTCTACCAAACGACTTGTTGCTGAAACTGGGAAGGGGGGAAAAATAAATTATCTAGTTTCAACAAATTTTTATTTGACAGGTTTTTATACCGCTTTATCATTTCAGTCAAAACAGTTTACATTGTAACTTAAACTTGGCAATGAACATTAAACAGGGACATTGATAACAGAAATATTTGTTCAGCATTTTTACTTTTTCCCTTCTCACCAAACCCCCATACGTTATTCCCATTCTCTCTATTGCACCCCCTGAATACAAAAATTAATTTAAAGTCACAGAAAATAATTTCTATTTTAACCTTATAGTTATAAAGTAACATTAATATGGAAATGTGCTGCTGAATTTTCACCCCCTTCCTACAGAATCTCCACTTGAACTGCTGCATGAAACTGAGGGCTATGGTTTGGGGTCCTAAGATTTGTGAACATGCAGATAATAGAAATAGACTGCATAATATTGCATAATAATGCTTACTGTAGTAGAAGCAGTAGCAACTCTTTTGAAGTTGTGCTGTTTACATTTGATTTTTATTTTATCTGAAAAACGTTTTTTTATACCGCCACTTCCCAAGATCAGGGGCAGTTTACATAGAACAGTGATAAACATTACATAGAACATTCTTGCAAATTTGCAACTATATACAAAGAAAAATATTATAAAACAGTATAAAACATTTTAACTATCTACAAATTGTATTTACAACCTGCAATATATATCTAAGGATCAGCTTTAGTCATAATTAAATTGTAATTAGCTAGGCGGTATTGACAGATTGTGCTATAGGGGGTGGGGGGGGTCAGATAAGAGTAGAGGTAGTAATGCTGAGTGAATAGGTATGTTTTTAGTTCCTTTCGGAAAGACTAGAGATCTTTTATTTCCCTTAGCTGGTCAGGGAGGTTATTCCATTATATAGGTGCTACATATGAGAAAGCTCTACTGCTTGTTATTTGTTTTGTCTTTCGTATTGAATCTGGTACTTGAATGGTATTGAGGTTTCTTCTTCTTACTCTGTTTTCAGGTGGATCATGAATCAGAGTAGATAGATATGAAGGTGCAATTTTGTTAACTAGCTTAAAGGTAGTCAATATGATTTTATATTGGATCCTACTGGCAACAGGAAGCCAATGTAGAGAGTATAGAATGGGAGTAATGTGATCAGATAACTTGGCCTTGGAAATTATTCTAGCAGCAACATTCTGAGCCATCTGTAGAATGTTTTGATTTTTCTTTGTTATGCCTGTGAAGATACCGTTGCAATAGTCAAGGTGGGGTGTTATTAGGATTTGAGTAATGGTTCTGAAATAGTCTTTTTCTATAAGTGGTCTAAGTTGCTGGATGGTCCTCAGCTTGAAGAAGATTGTTCTGGCTATTTTCTTAATGTGAGAGGTGAAACTAAGAGTCATGGAGTGGAGTAGCAGCGTAATGGTTAGAACACTGGCTTGAGAACCAAGAGACCAGGGTTCAGTTCCCACTAGCACCCTTTGTGGCCTTGGGCAAGTCACTTAACTTGGATTTTTCTGAGGCAATGGAGGGTTCTGTATTCATGAAAGAAAATCCTGGAGAAGGACCACGTATTGACAAATATGCAAATGGGAATGGAGTAGATGCCACACCATATGATGTTTTTGAAGAGCTTGCAATACAAAGTGGACAAGGCCATGGGACCAGATGGGATACATCGAGGATACTGAAAGAGCTCAGAGAGGTTCTGGCAGGGCCTTTAAAGGACATTTTTAATAGATCCTTGGAGAAAGGAGAGTTTTCGCAGGATTAGAGAAGCGCTGATATGGTACCTCTTCATAAAAGTAGTAACAGGGAAGATGTGATAAACTATAGGCTGGTACCTTGGTGGCGGGAAACGTAATTTGAGGTGCTACCAAAATAAAGAATAGTGGACTTTCTAGAAACCAATAGGAGGCATGATTAAGAGATAACATGGTTTTACCAAAAAATATGATTGGAGTTCTTCGACTGCGTGACCAGAGAACTAGATCAAGGGCATGCGAAAGATGTGATCTACCTAGATTTCAGCAAAGCCTTTGATACTGTTCCTCATAGAAGGCTTATCAATTAACTGAGCAGCCTGGGCATGTGTCCCAAGGTGGTGAACTGGATCACAAATTGGTTGATTGATAGACAACAGAAAGTAGCGGTAATTCAGAAGAAAGGAAGGTGAGTAGTAATGTGCCCAAGGAATCGGTCATGGGACCGGTACTGTTCAGTGTATTTGTGAATGATATTACTGAAGGATTGAGGAAAAAAAGTCTGCCTTTTTGCAGATGACATGACATTTTGCAACAGAGTGGACAACATGAAAAAAGATCTACAAAAACTGGAAGAATAGTCTAATGCTTAGCAGTTAAGATTTACAGGCCGATGCAGAAGGCCAGCGCCGAAGTCATGCGCCATCAGCTGTGTATGCATTTTCATAGCACGCTGTATGTATGCAAATGAGTTGTGCACAAAACGTTGGCGTAAAGTTCAAAGGAGGGGAGCCAACATGTGAAAACAGATGCACTACAAGTGACCATGTACACATGCACGTAAATGCCACTCACGTTATGCACACAGGACATGGAGGTTCTTTTGGTGCTCAGCCCATAACACTATTTCACCCAAAAACATTTTTTATGAAATCACAACAAAGAGACCTAACAGTAAATCAAGAATGATGTAGGAGAGTCCAAAAACCACACAAGGATAAGAAGCGAATGACATTTCTTCTTGAATGCTGAACTTTCACTTATACTCTGAATGATACTTTCGACGTGAAAATTTTCTGCATATAACTGTTCACTGGTACATATCCTGAAAGTCTTTCCCTACACGCACAAGATGTTTAAGTCACCTAGACCAGGTGTAGAGATATTGGTACTCCTGCTGGTTATATAATCTTCTATATGTTTCTCTGCATTGGGCACAGATGATCTTAGCATTCCATTTTAATACATGCAGCTCATTTGTGTATTATTTAAATATGCTTAACATTGCTGTATTCCGCATACTTTTCTTTTGCTGTTTACGTGCGCATCAATCTCTTTTCTGCATTTGGCGTGGCAGAATTTGAACATATAGGTTTTTATTTTATTTAAAAGGATTTCTATATCGCCTTATCCTTAAATCAAAGCAGACCTAACCTTGCAACACTAAATCAAAGGGGGACAGCTTATACTCAAGTCTTTGGACTTTCAGAAAAAAAAACATGCAAACAAATTGGAAGGCCTCAATCAGTTGTGTTTCTGTACAAACCTCATTATTGACAAATATTTATACCAACAAGCAAAAGAAACTATCCTTTAAACCACCCTTAAAAATATGTAAAAGACCACATTTATTGTAACGTGTCAATATGACACTTTTAAGACTTCAAATCAAGTTTCTAAAAGATGCCGTTGCAACGATTTCCAGCATGTGACGTTGCGTTATCTGCATGGCAAGGGTGCGCTAGCCTTTCTGCATCGGTCTGTTAATGCGAAGAAGGTGAAATTAGACTTACCTGCTAATTGTTGTTCCTTGAGGAACTCCAGTCTAGTCCCGAAACTCTGGTTTGTGCACCTCTTCCAGCAGCCTGGAGACTGATAAACGTCACTGCTTGAATGTCACTGGAGTATATATCCCGAGGAACCGCCTCCTTCTTCCAGTAACCTATTGGCAAAGCAGACTCACTGGAGCAACAATTAAGTAATAACACCATTCAAACTAATGGCAAACTAACGACCCAACTGAGGTCTGAACTTTTCAGGCCCGCTCCTTCCCCTGTATGGAACAAAGGGACCCCGGTAGACTCCCCTGATTCAATAGTACCCTTAAGAGAACAAAATACTGCTTACCTGTGATAACCCACACGCTTCAGGCCGCACTTCAAGCGGCAATCCTCCGGGCGGGATACGGGACTAGACTGGAGTTCCTCAAGGAACAACAATTAGCAGGTAAGTCTAATTTCACCTTCCTTATCGTCCCTCCAGTCTAGTCCCGAAACTCTGGTTATGTAACAGAGCAGTGAAAGAAAATTAACAGGAGGGACCTGCTAGCCCAGCCTGAAGCACCGTTGTGCCGAAACAGGTGTCCCTTGTCGCCTGCACGTCCAGGCGGTAGTGCCGCACAAAGGTATTCAACGACGACCATGTCGCTGCTTTACAAACGTCCAACGCTGGCCCCAACTTGAACTCAGCCCACGAAGCTGCCTGAGCTCTAGTCGAATGCGCCTTTAGCCCATTCAGAACCCGTTTGCCCTTTAAGACATACGCTGCCGAAATCGCCTCCTTAATCCATCTAGCAATGGAAGCCTTAGACGCTGCTTCCCCTTCTTACTCAACCGAAGAGAACAAAACAGCCTATCCGATTTTTGAAACTCCTGCATTCGCCGAATATACCGCTTCAAACTCCGGCGCATGTCCAACAGATGCACACGCTCCTCCACTGATGAACCTGCCCCTCTTTCGAGAACTGGCAGCGAAACCACCTGATTAACATGAAACGGCAAAACCACCTTTGGCAGAAAAGACGGAACGGTCCTTAAAACCACCTTGGAATCGTAAAAGGATAAAAATGGCTCCCAGCAGGACAAGGCATGTAACTCCGACACTCTCCTGGCCGAACAGATCGCTACCAGAAATACCAACTTAAGGGTAAGATCCTTCAACAATGCCCTAGCCAAAGGCTCAAACGATTCTTGCATCAACGCATCTAAAACCAGAGACGGATCCCAAGGAGGAACTACCTGTCGACATGGAGGTCTCAAAAGCAACACTGCCCTTAAAAAACGCTTCACATTGGGGTGAGCCACTATAACTTCACCTTTGATCTTCCCTCTGTAACAGGACAGCGCTGCCAATAAGAACATAAGATATGCCATACTGGGTCAGACCAAGGTCCATCAAGCCCAGTATCCTGTTTCCAACAGAGGCCAATCTAGGTCATACGTACCTAGCAGTTTCCCCAAAAGACACAGGTTCCACAATGCTTGTACTGGGTCAAGCATTGATATCCTGGGTCCCTTAATAACACTTATTAAAAGAGGGCTGCTATACAGTACCCTGTCTTTTGCTGCTGAGGTAAGCTATATTCTGATTTGATTTAAATTATAGCTCTTTGCTGCTGCTAGGCTCTAACTTATTATGAAATTTAAACTACAAGCTCTCTGCTCGGTTCCAAATTTAACCAGAAAGCTCTCTTCTGTGTTTTAAATTTAAACTAAAAGTACTTTGCTGATGCTAGGCCCTGAGTGACTATTAAATTTAAACTACAAGCTCTCTGCTGGGTATGAAATGTAACCAGAAAGTTCTCGTGTGTTTTAAATTTAAATTTAAACTGCTGCTACTAGGCCCTGACTGATTTAACAAAAAATAATGGGTTCACAGATTAATTAGCTTTGATACAAAGAATTCCTTTCAGAAAATTCCCATAAGTATATACTCACAATTGCAGATCTCGCTCCAGAAGTAACAGTCCCCTTTTCTAGTCCTTCAAGACTGAGGATCACAGAGCTCTGTTTGAGCTATTTATGCCTGTGCTGCTGAGGTAAGCTGTGACCAACGTCCTGGGTGATTAAGAGTCCTTGCTTGGATAGAAGGAGTCTTTCAAAATGGCCTTGACCTGACACCTAGTGTTAACACCTATTGAAATTGTACTCGCAAAGTGGACGCCGCTAGACCCTTCTGAACGCCATCTTGCAAGAACGCTAGAATCTGTGGAACTGACGCTCTTATTGCTTCCAACTGCTTGTCTAAACGCCAAGCCTCAAAGATCCGCCAAACACGAATATACGCCAAAGATGTCAACCTCCTACACGCCTGCAGCAAAGTGGTAATTACTGCCTCTGAATATCCTTTCATTCTCAACCTAGCCCTCTCAAGAGCCAAGCCGTAAGCGAAAATTGATCCACCTGAGGCATGAAGAGGGGACCCTGAGATAACAGATCCCTCCTGTCTGGCAGCCACCAAGGCCACTCCACTAGTAGCCTTCTGAGATCCGCATACCAAGGCTTCCTTGGCCAATCTGGTGCAATCAAGATCACCACCCCTCTGTGTCTCTCGATCCTTTGCACTACGCGGCCTATCAACACCCAGGGTGGAAAGTCGCATAAGAGCTGATTCACCGGCCAGTCCTGAATGAGAGCATCGAAGACCTCTGACATCCATTTTCTCCGCCTGCTGACTTTCGCCGCCTGAAAGGTTGCCATGAGGTCCATTACCGGCGACCCCCAACGACACACCACCATGTCGTACACTTCCGGATGAAGAATCCATTCTCCTGGATCGATCCTCACCCGACAAAAAAAAAAAAATCGGCTTCGACATTGTCCACTCCTGCAACGTGTGCCGCCGACAGCACCTGAAGATTCTGTTCGACCCACTCGAACAACCCCTCGGCCTCCGACTCCAGCACCACACTGCTGGTGCCCCCTTGCCCATTGATGAACGCTACCGCGGTTGCGCTGTCTGAGAACACCCGACTTGCTCTCCCGTGCACCGAAAGCTGAAACCCGCGCAAAGCTAACGCCACTGCCCTGAGATCCAACCTGTTGAATGACCAACTCTTCTCCAAATCGGACCACTGTCCCTGTACAAACCTGCCCTGGAAGTGAGCTCCCCAGCCCAACAGACTGGCATCTGTTGTCAAGGGAACCCAATCCAGCATCTCCAGGGGCATTCCTCTCTCCAGACACCCTGGCGCCAACCACCACTGCAGCGCACGCCACGTCGCTATCGGGAAAGACAATATTTGAGATAACGAGTCGTTTTGGTGCGACCACCCCCTGAGCCGTGATCTCTGCAATGGTCTCATGTGAGCCCTCGCCCACGGCACTAATTTGAGAGTTGCCGCGGGTCGTGGTCTGTTCAGGAACTCGCGCACCAGCTTCCTCAACCCGAGCACTCAGTGTTGGGGAAGAAACACCTTGCCCACCTTCGTATCGAATCTCGCTCCCAGATATTCCAGACTCTGCAAGGGAGCCAATGCTCTTTTTGCCATATTGGCTACCCAGCCTAGGCTTTGCAGGAACGTGACCACTCTGCTTGTGGCCTGCTCGCTCTCGGCTCTTGACTTCGCTCGAATAAGCCAATCGTCTAGATAAGGATGCACTAAGATGCCTTCCTTTCTGAGAGCTGACCTTGGTGAACATACGCGGAGCTGTCGCTAGCCCGAAAGGCAACGCTTGGAACTGAAAATGACCCATGGAAAGCGCAAATCTGAGAAACCTCTGGTGTTCCTGCCGAATGGGGATGTGTAGATACGCTTCTGTCAAATGCAAGGACGTCAGAAACGCCCCTTTCCGAACTGCCACTATGACTGACCGCAACATTTCCATGCGAAAATGAGACACTCGTAAACAACGATTCACTCTTTTGAGATCCAGGTTTGGCTGATATGCACCATCCTTTTTTGACACCACAAAATAAATGGCGTATCGACCGGACCCGCATTCGTCTCGGGGCACCAGCACTATTGCATTGAGGTCGACCAGTCGATCTACTGTATGTCTGATTGCTATACCCTTGAGCAATGTCCCGCCGGGAGACCGTACAAATGAGTCGGTCACCGGCCGAAGCAGCTCCAGGGCATAACCCTCTCGAATAACCTCCAGTACCTACTGGTCGGAAGTAATGTGGACCCAGGCAGGGTAAAACACTTAGTCGTCCCCCTACTGCGACCAAACCCACCTGGGTCTCCCTCGCTTCATTGCGATTTTCTAATACTGGAGGCGGTGGGGGCCGCAAAACCTCTGCCTGCACCTCTGAAGCCTCAAAACCCCTGGCTTCTGTAGGGAAAACGGCCCCTTTGACCTTGGTTAAACCATGGAGAACGAAAACATCGAAACTCTCTCTGCGGTGTCTTAGCCGGTAAATTGGACCGCCCCTGTTTCTGCTTATCCTCCGGAAGACAGCCAGTCTTGGACTCACCTAGGTCTTTCACTAACTTATCTAAATCCTCTCCAAAGAGAAGCTTACCCCTGAACGGTAACTTACTCAACCTAGCCTTAGACGACCCATCAGCCGCCCAGTTGCGCAGCCACAAATACCTTCGCGCCACCACTACCGACGCCATACTATTCGACAACCCTCGAATCAGATCATAATGTATGTCGACCAAATACGCCGTCCCCGACTCCAATCTGGCCGCTTCAGTGACTGCCAAGTCTGCCTGCTCCACCTGGAGCCGTTGAGAACACCGCAGACATGGGCTACCCGCGCCCCACAAATAGAGGCCTGCACAGACAGAGCGGTCACATCAAACACCTGTCTTAACAAGGTATCCATCTTCCTATCCTGCAGATCCTTAAGAGCCGTGCTACCCTCTACCAGGATGGTAGTCTTCTTGGTAACCACCGCCACCACAGCATCCATCTGAACTGAAACAACTTGTCCTGCTCCATCACTCACGGGTATAGCCGACCCATCACTCTTGCTCCTTTGAGACTCGCCTCGGGAAACTCCCATTCTCCATGAATCATCTCCCTGACCACCTTGTGTATCGGAAACGCTCTCCGATTCTTCCGAAACGTCTGTAGTAAGGGGTCTTCCAAGGCCGACTCCTCCATCGCTCCTACTACCAGCGCCTTGAGCATCTCCGATATGAGCGCCGGCAACTCCTCCCTACAAAATATGCGGACCACCCGTGCCTGGTCCTCTTGCTCCGCTATCTCACCTTCCTCTAACTCCTCCTCGAGGTTGAGGTCCTGCTCACCCTCTTCTGAGAAAACCCCCTTGCACGTTACTAACAGCTCCATGTCCTTCTCCATTCTAGCTCTTTTTGCCTGCACCTTTGCAGCCCCTGCCTTTAAGGGCGTCCCCAGTCTCTTCTCTGCTAGCCCCTGCCTACAGCCTGCCGCCGGAGATCCCTTGTTAGCACCCCTAAAGGCCTGCTGAATTGAGGTAATGAATTCTGCAGAAAAAAATGCCTCCAGACCACCCGCCAAAGGATATGACGGTGGGAGACCCACCGGAGCCGTGGAAGGGCCCGCCACAGCCTCCAGCAGGTGATGTTCCCGAGACCCTGTCTCCTGTGGGTCCATTACTCCTTGAGCCCCTCGGACCCCTCTTCCAAGGGCTTCTCCATGGAAGTTGCCTCCAACTCACAGTCTCTGCACACCCCCGTGTCAGAGATTGCTCCTCGCCTAGACCCACAGAGCACGCACTGCGGCTTAGATGGCATCCCCCCACCTAATCCAGCACCAGGTCCCTGCAGAATCTGTGCCCCTCACACAGCCTCAGATCACTGCCTGGAGCCCCGGACCTCCGTTCTGTTTTTTTTTTCACAATACACTTCCCACGCTGTCACCTCTCCTTCCGTGAGAGCACCTATCCCCCAACTAAAGAAACAGCGCTGTACCTCTTAACCACACACCGTTGCAGAACTCTGCACCGCCGCGGCGTTTCCCGCTCGGCAGCCATGTGGCCAGGCCTACCCAGCGGGCCGCAAATTCCGGCATCGCGCTCAAGCCCCTTCGGCCGCTTACCTGCTGTCAGGCTCAGCTCCTTGTCCCGCAGACAGCAGCCTCCAGATGCCCACCGCCGAGTGAGCAGCCTGCGCGAAGCAAAGCCGCTGCCTTACTTCGCCGCCATCGTCACTCGCCAGAGCCCCGACGTCTGCTCTCAGTACCTGCAGGAAAAACTTCTGGCGCGCTGTAGAGCTTACAGCCCCAGCTCCCTACCCATCTCCGTGGGATCGGGAACCAGCGCTTAACCCCCTCCCGACCCGTTAAAATGGGGTAAGTTCTACAGAGACCCTTGATGCTCGGGAACTGAAAGGGGAAGGGGGCTGTTTCCTCACCGACCTCACTGTCCTTAAAGGCACAGCTATCTAAAACCAAAAGAAAAACCAAACACCAAACTTGATCTAAACGATCTTGCACCTATATCCCAGCTATCCCTAGCTGACCAAATCCTTAATTGCTCCTCGAGTGAGCCCCGAAGCTCCGGGCTCACCACTCTCCAGCTGCTTGGAGACTGATAGAACTGGAAGAAGGAGGCGGTTCCTCGGGATATATACTCCAGTGACATCAAAGCGATGACTTTTTTTATCAGTCTCCAGGCTGCTGGAAGAGGTGCACAAACCAGAGTTTCAGGACTAGATTGGAGGGATGATAAGGAAGTGCAGAATCATGCACCTGGGATGCAGAAATTGAAAGGAACTGTACTCAATAGGGAGTGAGAGGTTTGTGTACATGGACCAGAAGGACCTCAAAGTTATAGTGTCTGAGGATCTCAAGGTGGCAAAACAATGTGACAAGGCAGAAGCCAATGTCAGAAGGATGCTGGGCTGCATACAGAGAGGAATAGTCAGAAGAAAGGAGGAGGTATCAACGTCTCTATACAAGTCATTGGTAAGGCCTCACTTGAGTATTGTGTTCAGTTTTGGAGATCATATCTCACAAAGCATATAAAAAAAAAAAGACTTGAAACAGTTTAGAAAAGTGGCGACCAAAATGATTTGGAACCTTTGCCAGAAGACATATGAAGAAAGACTTGAAGACCTAAATATGCATACCCTAGAGAAGGGGCAGGGGAGATATGATACAGACCTTTAAATACTTAAAGGATATTAATGAACAAATCTTTTTCAAAGGGGAAACAGTAAAACTAGAGGGCATAAAATGAAGCTGCAAGGAGGTAAATTTAAAAGCAATGTCAGGAAATTTATTTTCACTGAAAGGGTGGTGAATGCTTGGAATGCCCTACCGATGGAAGTGGTGGGGGCAAATACAGTGATGGAATTCAAAATGGCATGGGACAGACACAGTGGATCCCTTTATAAATAGGATGAAATAAAAAAACAAAACAAGTATCTTTTATACGTCAACAAAAAGAGAGGTGACCTGCATGGAATGGCGGGCACAACTACTATAGTCACCTTACTGGGCAGACTAGATGGATCATACGAGTCTATCTCCAGGAACAAGCAGGAATGAGTCTTCACATATGGGTACGTCGGTACCGACGGAGTCTGCGTGGGAACGCTTCCCAGCGTCCAATCAGAAAGCATCCCAACACGCCTGCGTGCTGCCTTCCCGCCTTCCCAACTGCCTCTCCTCAGTTTTCGTTTTTCCGCGGAGCCGGCAGGACGTCCTCCTGTCACCGCAGAAAATTCTTCTTTTATTTTTTGGTTTTCTTGTGGTCGCGGCTACCTTCCCCGACGCCACCGGTACCGCCGGTGTTTCTCTTCTTCTTTCTTGTAAAATTTTTCCTTTTTAAAGGAATACTTTTCCTTGTTAGTGCCTCTCGGTTTTCTTTAGGCCTGCTTGGCCTACTCACTTTCCTTCATGGAACCGCCAGTCACTATTCCCAAGAAATGTACAAATTGTGGCGGTACAAAATTAACTTTAGACACTCATAATTGGTGTCTGACCTGTTTGGGTCCTGACCATTTTCCTCCGGAATGTCCCTCCTGCAAAAGTATTGTGAGAAGAAGTCTTCAACATCAGGTTTCCCTCGATACGCGGTCCCCAACCAACTTCAGGGCACCGACCTCTTCTTCTTCTACACCGGATCAGGTAACCCAAAAACAGTCTGTTAAGACTAGCCAATCCTCGAGTGGTAAATCTCATGCACAGCATAGAGATGCCTCTGGCCTTGCCCTCAAGAACACACTGGCTTTAAAACCCCGGTGGGAGTCTTCGGCCTCCAAAGCCTGTGTGGGGTTTCAGGTTGTTCCTGAGGTTCACCCCTCATAGAACATACCTGAGCCATGCTCGGTGGTGGCATCCGCTTTGAGAGGTACCGATACCCCGGCATCGGCAATGGTGTTGGATGAAACATTCCTCACCAAGGATCGTTGTCTGGCGTCCTCGGTACCTACGGGGCCGTTGGATACGCTGCAGACCGACCTTCCAGTATCGGTATCGATCCCGGTACCTATACTAGTACCGACGTCGGTACCCTCCAGATGTGCATCGATAGACTCGCTTCCTTTGATGCCGAGTCTGGAATCTATCTCCAGTCTGGAGGACTGGGTACCGACTTCGCCTTGGTACCGACACCAAATGGTACCGAAGGCACGGTTCCGGTGATCCCTGTCCGGCACTCTCGGTTTCTTCCATACCGTTAGGAGTTGTCACCGGCTGGCCTTCATCCACTGGTACCGGATACGGTGCCGGAGTCGGCACCGGTATCCACATTACCATTGCTGTTGGTGCCTTTCATGCTTCTCTCATCAGGCTCGCTTCCCTCGATACCGAGTTTGGAATCGATCCCTAGCATGGACGATGTACTACCGACTATTGCTGGTCCCGTCCTCCTACGGTACCGGCGACCATTCTCTAAGGATCCCATCCTCCACCATTCAGGATCTTATATTCCTATAAGGTTGGATAGATCCTTCGGTGCCAATGCTAGTTCTTCAGTAGATCTAGCCTGTCCAAAAGCATTTCCCTCTGGGGATCTTTCTTTTCAAGCTTTTCTCCTGGATATGGCAAAATCACTTGCCATTTCTATACCTAGACAGGATCCTACACAAGGCAATGTAGAATCCCTGTATATTCCTGGGAAAGCAAAGGATGCCATCATGCTTCCTTTGCATCATTCCTTGCAGGATCTCCTTCTACGAATGTGGGAGGCTCCTTTAACGGTACCCCCACCTTCTAGGGCAACTGATCTTCTATATCAGGTGCCCCCCTCTCCAGGTTTTCAGAGGACTCAACTTCCTCATCATTCCATTGTTGTAGAATCAGCAATGAGGCGGGTGAAGAGTACTAAAAAGCACTCTTCTTATCCGCCAGGTCGTGAATCTAAAACTTTAGATGCCTTTGGACGCCAAACCTTTCAGCAAGAATTCTCTCATATTTTCTATATGGGTTTATCTCTTGAAGAGGTCACAAAGAAATTCCTATCTTTGACTCCTTTTCTTCAAGAGCCCAAACGTGCAGACTATTCCTCACTGGTTAGTCATGCTCAAAATATATCTAGGTTCCTTACTCGTGCTTCCCTGGACTCCTTTGAGTCTGTTAGCAGAACTTCTGCTATAGCTATAGGGGCACGACGTAAAGCCTGGCTGCAGGCTTCAGATTTGGACAAATGGGCTCAAGAAAGACTGGGAAATACTCCTTGCACTGGAGAAAATCTCTTTAACAAGGAGTCTTTACTCCAGTTTGCTCAGTTAACCACTGACATTCCTGTTTCCAGAGGCTGTTCTACGCCTTCCTCTTTACCAGTTGGTAGGAAATGTCCTACCAAACTTTCTTCCCCTAGGAGGAAAACGTTTTATCCATCTTCTGCCCATCATTCAGATGTTCCCAAACAGGGGAAACATCGCCCTGGTCTGAAGAAACCACAACCTCAACAGGGTCAACAAACCCAGCAGTCGCAGGGTTTCAAATAGGTCATTATTTCCCCTTTTTGGATGGTGGTTAGAGTGGCAGTCTGCTTCTTTTTGCTGAAGTAGCTGCACTAAATTTGTCCCAACCTTTTCTAGATATCTCTTCATGAGGCATCTTTTCTTTACTCTAAGAGTCTTTATGATGATCATGCCCATACTTCACAGGTTTTTCTTCCTCTTGGGGAAAAGAGAAATGACAACTATCAATAGGACAGTTGTTTTCCCTGTACTGGCATGTCTCATCTTACCTTTCGGAGACTTCCTCCATAGTCAGTCTCCTTCATCTCTGTCTTACCTCCCTCTTGCTACAACATTTGGTTTGTAAGACTGGCTCTTTTACACTGGTAAGCCCCTATGGTCCTCTATCTGTTCCACAGGGGGGGGATTCTCCCTTCCAGAGTTGTCTCCCCCTTTATTACCTTAGGGCAGCTCATCAGACAATAGGTAGTCCTACTATGTCTGTTTCTTTTTCCCAATCTAAAAAAGATGGTAAAATAAATTTTTCCTCCTCTGCCCTGGTAGTTGCTGCAGATACACTAATTCCTAGTGGTTAAGCCACTGGTTCTGTTCACCACACAACCAGGGCTTCTCCTCCACTAGCAATCCTTCTAGCCTCAGTGCTAAACCCCAAACAGGTTATCAACCTCGTTTGGGGAACCCTATTATCACAGACGGCTTGGTTAACTTCTATTCTTAGCCCCCTTGTCCTTGGCAGAATAGTTCTTACCCTCTGGCTTTCAACAGACAGTTTTTTTTTCTTCCTAACCTGCAGCATGCTCTCCGCAACTCTACAGAGTAGCTTTGCACTATGGGCCCTTGCTAGAGAGCATCAGTATCTTGTCCAGCATATAACCCCAAAGGGTTAAGGAGGGGTTCCCTCAGTCATGTTTTTCATGGCTGGTAGGTATTCCCTACCCTTACCATCTCATCTAAAAACTCTTTAGAGACATAAGACTCAGGCCTTTCTTCACGTGACAACCTAAAGAATGGCCAATTCCCTGGCTTGGCCCATATCTCCTTGGGTTTTCTCGCCAGAGATAATTTTCTTTCAGTGGCAGCTAAAGGACGCCTGATACCCATCTTGCCCTTATAGACGGGTCACCATGGTATCTTACTCCAGTGACGTTCTCTACCCATTTTCTCCATACTGCAGTTCTGGAGAAATCTGGACTTGCTGCCTGCAGACTGAAGTTATCCTCTGCTTTTTTCACGTAGGCCATCCTGGTTATTCAAGAGCTCAAATTCTGAAGGGAATCTAGACTCTTTCTTGTCAGGGACACTATTCCCCTGACTCTCTTAATCATAACCAGGGAAGGAAGATTCTCTATGCATCTATTCAAGCGGGTATCACCCTCCTTGCTGTTAGATGAATCTTTTCTCTCCCCATACTCCTACGGGCATCAACTTCTATAGACACCTCTCCATCCACATACCTGGAGACATCGGTCTATATGCCTACATATTCATATACATATATATATATCTGTGTATCTTCTGCCCATACATATCTCTCTGTATATATATGCATATTACCCATTTAGAAAAGACATTGCAGAACTTCAGTTTATCTAAAGTTTAGTGCTTCCTAAGTCTGTCCTTACTTTCTTATCAGATACAGGGGTTTCCATACCCTTTCTCTCCTATATGGACTGATTCTACTGCCAGTCCAGATGGGTCAGACTCATTTCTCTTTTGGTCCTAGGATTGGACTTTTCTTGGACCAAAACAGCTTAATCTCTCTGTAATGGTACCTTCTGCGTCTCCGCTGAAGCCCTACCTCTTTTTACTACCCCCGTTTTCCCCTGGGGCTATTTTTCACCCTGAAGGGTTCTGACCTCCGCTTGTTTTTTCTACTTATCTTACCTCTACTTCCCAGTGAGGTACTCCTTGGAGTTTTCAATGGCTCTTCTAACAGATCCATATCAACCTCAGTAGATTTTCGCAATGCCAACAAGGGAAGTCCATATCTCAGTATTTACTACTAGATACCCTCTCTACAGGGTCTTCCTCTGTAGAAGTCCTGTTCTAGTTCAGCTGTTCCACAGCACCTTTTTCTGTATTCAACTCCTACCCTCCATCCCCAGGATGCCCGAGGTTCTAAGGAGTAGCATGGCTCTTCTAGATTCACAACATGCTAGGACTCCCTCTGGGCATCTCAGCTTGGGAGTCCCCATATGTGAAGACGCATTCCTGCTTGTTCCTGGAGATAGCACAGTTACTTACCTGTAACAGGTGATCTCTGGGAACAGCAGGAATAAGTCTTCACAACCCACCCACCTCCCCTAGGAGTTGCTTTTCTCTATCTCTATCTTTCCCTTCTTGCTCTCTCTCTTTGTCTCAGCTCTAAAACTTAACTGAGGAGAGGCAGTTGGGAAGGCGGGAAGGCAGCATGCAGGCGTGTTGGGATGCTTCCAAAAGCTTTCTGATTGGACACTGGGAAGCGTTCCCGCGCAGACTCCGCCCGTACCGACGTACCCATATGTGAAGACTTATTCCTGCTGTTCCCAGAGATCACCTGTTACAGGTAAGTAACTGTGCTTTATCTGCCATCATACACTATGAAACTATGATTACCTGTCAACACCTGAGGTCAAGGTGAGTTACATGTCAGGGAGATGAAAAAGGAATCTCAAGGAGGAATGAAAGAGGGATAGAAACTAATGCAAAAACTTTAACTTGGTCCATTTTAATGATATATAACATTGATGCAGAACTATCATTAAAATGGACCAAGTTGAAGTTTCTAATTGGTACTTCAAAATAAGAGACCCAACAAAAATTTGTACATTATAATAAGCGTGATTTTGATTGTCGAGACACTTTTGGTCTTGATGTTCTGCTAGTGATTTTGACAGGGTCGATCCCATGTGTTTTGAATTTAGAAACTAGACAAGAAATGCAGGCAGGACCCAAGCCAGAAAGAACTGTGGCAGTTGTTGGTGATGGAATCGAGGAGATTTGTGGCCCATGATAATGTTTGAGCCCTATTGCTGTGCCTGGGGAAATAAACTGGAAGGGATGGGGAAAGCTTTTGGAGGGAAGAAAGGAGTACTTGGGGGCAGGACAAGGCAAGGCTCCTGGAAGAGTTGAAAGAGGAGACCAAGGAAAATAAGGGAAGGGAAGGGAAAAAAAAACACCCCAAAAGCTGAAAGAAAGCAAAAGCAGACAAAAAAGGAGCATAATAGCAAACAGATGTTGCCGGCTTTTTAAAATATTTGGTTAGTGCCTAAGGTGCCATTTAACTTACCAGATAATGTTCTTTCCTTGAGTCTTGCTAGACCAGTCCAAACAAGTGGGTTATGGTCCCCTACCAGCAGAGGTGGAAACGGAAAAAATCTCCTAGAGGCTTCTTATAACATCATCCTGCCATTAACAGCTAGTACCCCTGTACCTCAGCATTCGCACCCAAGCAGATGGTCAAGAATCTGACAGCACACAACTTCAGAGAGGATAATGAGGCTCAAAAGCACAGGGAACCATAACTGTGTACAAGCCCAACTCCAGGCAGAGGGCCTGTCAAGAGGGTAAGAGCCCGCAGGACCAACTGTGGAGAAAGCACAATAGGCCACACCAATGGCAGGTTCTGGACTGCTCGAGCAGGACTCGAAAGGACATTATTTGGTAAGTAAAATGTCACTTTCCATATAGTCCTGCTAGACCAGTCCAGACAAGTGGGACATACCAAAGCTACATCTCCACTGGGCGGGAAGACGACAAGGCAACTTCAAGACCACTAAGCCCAAGCCATACTCACCTATGGAACGTCAAGTGGCAGTGTTCAATAAAAATGAAAGGCGATGCCCACGCTGTCACCCAAGAAATGTCGGAAAGACAACTGCTTCATACAGCACTCAAGGGAGTCGATGCCTGAGGGAAGAGCACACACAAACCCTCCAGAACCAGCCAGTTCTTTAACGGACATGCTGAAACCAATGACATTATTAATTAAGCACCCCAGGGTAAATTCTGATTCAGAGGCCACTTCAACATACACGGGTCTGTAAACACAAACAATGGAATGAACTGCACCTGGGGCTCGAGAATAGCACAGAGTATATATGGAAAGCGATCAGCACCAGAACTGTCCTCCTATTTTGCTATCTTTAAATTTATATAGATATTCTGTCCACTACCTGGATAACTATCACCAAACCCCAGATTCTTTGGTATTCTGCTCATACTGGTCACTGTGCGTGGAGTATTATCCAGACTGTGCCAAGGCGGTTTGTAAGGGGCTTTAGTAGCATTATCCATAGAGGGAAATATTACAAGGGGCGAGTACTTTAAGTTGCAATGTACACACCTACTTTGAAGTTATTTTATTTATTTATTTAATTTTCTTATATACTGCGCTATTTGTCATCAGTGCGGTTTACATTGAAACAATACAACAATTGGTCAGATATAACAGACCTATTACAAGTAACAGGAAAATTAACATGGAAGTAAACAGGGAAATCATTTATATTTCTAGAAAATACATGTTGGAGATATATAAAATCTATACAGTTAGTTAGGGTAGGTATGAGGTTAAAAGGATGGGGGAGGGGAAGGGGTGTTTAGGTGTTTGAAGTGTGCGATGAAAAGGTGGTGTTTAAGGGCTTTTTTAGTCATTAATGTGCATACGGGCATATAATGTGACAACCTGCGAAAAAATGCATGTGTTGTATGATGGTGTGTATTTGCCAGTGGGTGCCTTAAAAGGAGCTTTAACTAGGTGCTGCCTTATAAAATTACTCTCACCGTGCCACGGAAGATCCACAAGAGTGCTACCAAGGTGAATTCTCTGAATGAAGGCTGCCAGTATCCGAATAATTTCCTTTGAATATCAACCCATGATATTTTGATAGGCAGCATGCCCTTCCACGGTATTGTTCTAAATGAGACCAACATAATCACAGTAGAACTACTGAAATTTCATCCTTCTATCTATTTAACTATAGGTTCATTTTTTATTAATTTCTATATCTTTCTTCTCAGTCTCATTTATTTTCCTGAGGAGTGACCCTATGTCTGCCATTCTAGTCTAAAGCTTCTTCTCCTCTGCTGCTATCCCGCTCTCAGTTGGTGTACCCCAAGGATCTGTCTTGGATCTGCTCCTTTTCTCTCTCTATACCCAGTCCCTTGGTGCATTCATCTCTTCCCATGGCTTTCAGTACCATCTTTATGCTGATGACTCCCAGATCTACCTCTCTACACCTGAAATCTCTCCGGCAATCCAGACCCGGACCTCTGCCTGCCTTTCTGACATTGCTGCATGGATGTCTCACTGCCGCTTGAAACTGATCATGGCCAAGACTGAGCTTCTTATCTTTCCCCCTAAAACCTCCTCTCCTCTTCCTCCTTTCTCCGTCTCTGTGGATAACTCTCTACTCCTTCCTGTTTCCTCGGCTCGCAACCTTGGGGTCGTCTTTGACTCCTTTCTCTCCTTCTCCACACACATCCATCTCATAGCTAAGACTTGCCATTTCTTTCTCTATAACATCAACAAAATCCGCCCATTCCTTTCTGAACACATTACTAAGACACTTATCCACTCCTTAATCACTTCCCGTCTTGACTACTGTAACCTACTCCTTGCTGGTCTCCCTTTGAATCATCTCTCTCCTCTTCAATCTGTTCAACATTCTGCTGCGCGGCTAATCTTCCGCTAGCCTCGTCATGCCCATATTACCCCTCTTCTCAAGTCACTTCATTGGCTCCCTGTCCGTTTCAGCATCCAGTTCAAACTTCTCCTGCTGACCTATAGATGCATAAACTCTGCAGCTCCTCACTACCTCTCTTCTCTTATCTCTCCTTACACCCCCCTGGGGAACTCTGCTCTTCTGGCAAATTGCTTCTATCTGTGCCCTTCTCTGCTATTGCTAACTCCAGACTTTGCTCCTTTCACCTCGCTGCACCTTACGCCTGGAACAAACTACCTGTGTCTATACGCCAGGCACTTTCTCTGACCCTTTTCAAGTCCAGGCTGAAAACTTACCTCTTCGCTGCTGCTTTTGGATCTTGACTCACCTGATCTCCTTATTTGTTTCTTTACCTTTACCCCTTGTTTTATCCCTGTCTACACCTTCTGTGTTGTCTGTCTTGACTAGATTGTAAGCTCTGATGAGCAGGGACTGTCTCTTACATGTCTGTGCAGCACTGCGTATGACTTGTAGCGCTATACAAATGCTCAGTAGTAGTAGTAGCTATAAGTTATTCATATAAGGGCATATTTACTAAAGTATACTTATCACGTGTGCAGTAACTGTTAGCATGCACTAAAAATGCAGCCATACTAAAAATGCCACACTAACCACTTAGCGCAGGCGAGGGTGGAGACTGGATCTTGATTGCACATTGCAGTTAACATGGGCATCAATAGCATACACTCACTATCAATAGCACAACATGGGTGTACTTGGTGCCACCTCAGTGCACAGTTGTAACTGCACCCATGGTACTTGCAGCAAACGGATTAGTGCAGGGGTGGTGCTGGAGCTATATTAACTGCATAGGGATATACCATGCATGCCCCCGTTCATTAGCGCAGGTTCAGCACCACCCTGTACTAATTTGTAGGGCTGAACACATGGTAAATTACCACATTTTAGAAAACCTACCCCATAATGTTCTGTGAATTTCTACTATGCACTTTTTTTTTTACATTTGTATGTATAAATGACTAGATTATGTTTCAGGCATTGAGACTAAACCAAAGCTATAATTTAAAAAAGGGTCATAATAGAGGATTTTATGGTGTGTAATTCCATAAAACAACTATTGTCATGGATTGCCTTGTACCAGAAGATTCAGTATGTACTTAGAGGTGCCTTGCTACAACCAACTGCTTGCTTGCATCAGAAAAATACATGGGCCAATATTCAAAAGGGACTTGCAGGTTTAGTAGCTGCTGCTAAACATTTAAGTTCCCTATCCGTGAATTTTTCAGAGGCACTATATAGAAAATTCCCTCTAAATGCAGTGGCTGAACACAGAGTCAATTGGCCTTATCTTAGCAATACGTTCTGAGGATCTCAGTGAGCTCTCGTCTTCAGCATTGTGAAAACAGAACAGGGAGGGAATGTGGCCATTTTAAACATTACAGCCATCATTCATTGGCTGTTTCATCATGTGATTACTGATAACACAGGTACACTACCAAAAAACTGCCTCCAGTTTTGCAACTGATTCCTATAGATTTTGGGGTGCTGAATCCAAGAAAAATAGCCAAAATGTTCCATCACGTCACGTTTTCTTGCAAAATTAGATTTCTTACCCATATAAGGAATGTTCACATAATTTCTTTTTAGCCGACTGCAGTTTATTTTCTTGGCCCAAAATAGAGGTTGTAATGGTTAACTAACTAGAAACACTCCCTCATGATATTTTAGAGTGTTTTGTATTCATTTTATACATTAACAGGACAATTGGGAGGCGGGGGGCTAAATCCAGTACTCGCGCTGGCGCATGTTCTTTCCTGTTCGCCTCGCCTCGTTCGCTCAAACACGGTGGTTGCGACATGAACGTTCCTGTCAAATTTCAGTTTCTTGCAAGTTCATTATTACCTTTTGTTTGCTCAGTCGTAATCCAGCTTTATTCCGAAGTGGTTCACTACAGTTGTAGTTTGCAGCGCTGTGTATTTGTGATGGCTCACAGAGCCAGAGGTTGCGTCAACTCTCCGGACAGTTTTTGTTTTATTTGTGGGGAATATACCATGAAAAAGCGGCAGAGGAACATTTCTGCATTTATTAAAAAAGTATATTTCGCCTATTTCGGTTTGAAGTTAGGCGATCAAGACAAACCGTGGGCTCCTCACAAAGTGTGCAAGACATGTGAGGAAGATCTACGCTTATGGATGAAAGGTAAAAAACAAGCATTTCGTTTCGGAACACCTATGATGTGGCGTGAACAAAGAGACCACAGCAGTGACTGCTATTTTTGCTCTTGCATTGTGAAGGGATACAACTTAAAAATAAGAACGTAATAAGTTACCCCAACCTTCCCTCAGCAATTAGGCCTATGCCTCATAGCAACGAAGTACCTGTGCCTGAACCACCAAAATCTTTGGATCATATTTGTGTGGACGGTTCTGATCATGATGAGACTCATCAGATGGCTTTTCCCGATGAGTCCAGTACTTCCGAGTTTGAAACTGAACCAGATCTGAAACCTGAACTTTTCTCTCAAGCTGAATTGAATGATTTAGTCCGGGATTTAGGACTCCCAAAAGATGCTGCCCAACTGCTAGGTTCTCGGCTTAAACAGAAAAATCTATTGTCATCAGGAACAACTTTTTATTGGTACCCGCAACCGCGAGACACAATTTTTGAAGTATTTCAGCAAAGAGGAAGATTTGGTATTTTGCAACGATATATACGGAGTGATGGAAAAGTTTAAACTCAAGTATGATCCTGCTGAATGGCGGCTGTTCATTGATTCGTCAAAAGACAGCATAAAAGGTGTTCTTCTTCATAATGGCAACACATTCGCTTCAGTTCCTATTGCTCACTCTGTTATTCTCCAAGAAAAATATGAGAATTTGGCCCTGATTCTTCAGAAGATTCGTTATGATGAGCATAAGTGGATGATTTGTGGAGACTTTAAAATTCTATCCATGCTATTAGGGCAGCAATCCGGTTTCACCAAATATCCCTGCTTCCTTTGCTTGTGGGATAGCCGGGCCCGCGACCTACACTGGGGGAAAAAAGACTGGCCAATTCGGGAGTATTTGAGACCCAGTGAGAAAAATGTTCTTCATGAGAGCTTGGTACCTCGTGATAAAATTCTATTACCACCTCTCCACATTAAGTTGGGTCTCATTAAGCAATTCATCAAGTCCCTTCCAAAAGATGGTGAGTGCTTTCGGTACCTTTGCTCAAAGTTCCCCCGACTTTCTGAAGCAAAGCTAAAGGAAGGAGTGTTTGTTGGCCCTGATATAAGGAAACTCATTTCAGATGGAGCATTCGCTGAAACGATGTCTGAGAAGGAAAAAGAAGCCTGGGATTCCTTCAAGGATGTTGTTCTCAAATTCTTGGGGAACAGGCGGGATGAGAACTATAAGGATATTGTTGCCAGGATGCTCAATGCCTTCAAAGAACAAGGCTGTAACATGAGCCTGAAAGTCCATTTCTTGCACTCCCATGTGAACTACTTTCCCGAAAACTTGGGGGCGTACAGTGAAGAACAAAGTGAAAGGTTTCACAAGGACATCAAGGACGCAGAGAGAAGGTACTAAGGAAGATGGAACACCACTATGATGGCTGATTTCTGCTGGTTGCTGCTGCGGGAAACCCCAGATGAAAAATACGCCAAGCAGCGCACCAAGAGAAGCATTCGGGGGAAGAAGAAACGGGCCCACCAGGAGATTGATTGACCCAAGAATGACTTTAAAATCTAAACTGTGTTGACAAATATCGTGTTTTTACTAAACTTGAAATAAAAATTTGCTAGTTATTACCACAGTGTCGGATCTCATTTATTAGAATTTTATTTTCACACCATCGGGTGTTTGTCTTCATGTATTGCAATGGTGCGGTTTGCGTTTTCTATTCTTACATACATACCTGTACAACATTTTTTGCACATTTCTTTGCTTTGCTTTGTGTCTAACCTCGCTCTTATATGCTCAATGTTTGTGCACATGTATGTGGCTGTTTTAAGTGCAGACAATTTTGCTACCATCACAGTGTGTTTTGTTGACATTACTCTATTCTTATGTGCTGCCTTGTTACAATTTTCTTTATTCTTATTTGAATAACTACTAAACAATTAGTATAAAGAATTTATCCAAGAAACTTTTATCTCGATCGCACTCAATCTGAAACGTTCACCTCAAACTGCTAACCCAATGTAGCAAAAAATCTGTACGTGATGGAGCAAATTGGTTACCAGATTTGGATTCAGCGCACCAAAAAACGTAAAAATCAATCAAAATATTAGAGGCAGTTTAAAAAAAAAATTTTTTAGTGTACCTGGGTAATTAATCACAGGTGCATCTAATTTTACTGCTATGGGAATGTGGTTCTGTCCAAACTGATTTGAATTGTTTGTAAAAGTACCAAACAACATGTCCTAGCAAAGTCCCATTTTTTATACTATTTCCTTTTTTAAATGGTCTTGTTTATATTTGATTCTTTTTTTGTGTGTCAAATGGGTGCATATATATTCCAAAGCCATTTCACTGGCCACTTATTTTTTTTAGGAGATATTGGACAGTAAGGAATTGAACTGCAAGGGTGTCAATAATGTTGACAACTGTTTAAATCCATCAAATCTACAAACACACAGCAGTTACAACCCTAAAAAAGCATGGTACTACTAGGAACACCATGGAAAGAAGGTGATAATGTCTCTGTATAAGTCTCTGGTACAACCTCATTTGGCATAGTGTGTGCAATTCTGGAGACCACACCTTCAAAAGGATATAGACAGGATGGAGTTGGTGTAAAGGGTAGCTGCTAAACTGGTTAGTGGTCTTTGTTATGAAGCATATAAGGACAGACTTAAAGATCTTAATATGTATACTTTAGAGGAAAAGCAGGATAGAGGGGATATGCTTCATTAGTTTAAGTACCTCTGTGACATAAATGTACAGGTGGAGAGCCTCTTTCTACTGAAAGTAAGCTTTGCTACCAGGGGACATAGGATGAGAGTGAAAATGGATAGACTCAGGAGTAATATGCCGAAATATTTCTTTACAGAAAAAGTGGCAGATGTGGGATAGTCTCCCAGTGGAGGTGGTAAAGACGAGGCAATATCTGAATTCAAAAAAAGCATAGGACAAACACAGAGGAGCTCTAAAGGTAAAAAGGGGACTATTATAGTTGATATGGAAGAGCAGACTAGATAGAAACATAGAAATACGACGGCAGAAAAAGACCACATAGCCTAAGTATCGGGTTTCACTGCAACACAGACTGTCAACTTTTCACAAACCAAGGCAGAGGTTATTCCAGAGCCTTGTAGATCCTTTTCATAAAAGAGGAGCGATACTACGAAAAGCGGAGGGCATAAAAGGGATTCTGGACCTGATGGGCCATCGGTCTGAACCAGTATGGCAATTCTTATGTTCTTATAAAGCAACCTTAACAGCGACAGGATCTATTAGACACCGATTAGAGCTGATAACATACGCTTAAAATTTACCTTTTCTGGGTCCTAAAACGAAACTAGAACCTCCTGATTGTCCTTTAAAGCTAGCTAACGCCCGTGTATATTGTGTGATCTGGGCGCACGCAAAAAGAACCCTCGCTTATTATCCCGGAACGGCCCACGTTTGAGCAGGAGGAGGCCAAGCTCCTAAGGGTACCGGAAAGAGGTGACAACCAGCAAGGCCCAGCTCCGCTGCACACCCCCACAGTCTGCCAAGGACATGGCGACGCCTGCGTGTCGGTACAGAAACACGGATCCACTTCATGCCTCGCTCTCCGCCATAACCCACAAATACTACTCCCGACTTCCATAACCAAACTCCAAGCACCATCCCCCAATCTTTCCTTCTCTGTTTCTTCTTACCCGGAGCTCTCGCCGCCATGTTACCTCGGCCTCTTGCTGCCGCGGTGCCTGCTGGGTCTCTCGACGGGTGGGAAACAGTGACGTCGTCTACGTCGAGCCTCTACCCTCTTCTACCATAGTCGATGTAAGGGTTTAGCTTAAGGAACGAGACTTGGAAATTTGCCACCCAGAACGTTTACATTTTTAGTGTTAGTTTTTTTTTCCTCCATATTCTGGTAGCTTTCCCGAGGTTTGTTTGTTTTTTTGTTCCGCGCTGTGTATTTACATTTGCTTTTATATGGCAAATCTCTTATTAAACTTGTTAACAACATATTAATCGGTAGCCTATAAGTGACAATGCTAAAGCGGAAGACTAAATAAAATATACCACTGAAAAATGGGTAATAAAATACAGCTGGTACTACAAACATGTTTCCAAATCTCTTTAAGAATGTACACCCCCCCCCCCCCCCCCCCCCCCCCCCCCCCCCCCATATTGCTCAAGTGCCGTAGAGTCTATGTTAACTAATGACACCTCTATGGATAGTTTTCCTGAACTGTTATATTAAACCACCGATATTAGACAAAAAATATTAGAGCACGTCTAAGCAACCAAAGTCCTGCCTAGAAGTCCATAACATTCAGAAAGCACACCAAATATCTTTAAAGGGTTTTTTTTTTGTTTGTTTGTTTGTTTGTTTGTTTGTTTTTTTTATGTTTTAAACAATTCTTTATTGAAAAATAAAGCAGGAATACAATCAAGTCCACGTCTAGGAGACATCAACCTGCCCAAGGAAAAAACAAAAAAGGAAAAAACAAAAAAGGAAAAAACAAAAAAGGAAAAAACAAAAACAAACAACGGGTTCCCAATATTTCAAAGCCCAGTTTACATTAAAGAGAACAAAATATCATGAGGATTCTTTGCTAATCAGAAATGCCTCAAATTGGCAGACATCAAGAAAAACAAATTTAACCCCTTCTAAAACTACAATACATTTACAAGGGTATTTCAGAAAGAAAGACACACCAATGGCAAGGGTCCGTGCTTTTAAACCCAAAAATGCCTTCCGGCGAGCCGGGGTGCTCCTACACACGTCAGGAAAAATTTGTATGGGGGCTCCACAAAACACCTGATTCTTCTTTTTAAAATATAAACTTAGAATCATATTCTTATCTTGAATTGAAATAAAGGAAACTAACAAAGTAGCTCGCTGAGAGATTAGATCATTAGAGGATTCCAAAAATTGAGACAAATCCCAGGACCCTACGCCATTGGGGTCCCCTTCCTGTAAAGCAACAGGAGAAGAAGAAGCCTTTACTGCAGGAAGCATAGGAATATAATATATAGAAGAAAACTTAATAGAATCTACATCATCAATAAGCAGCACGTCTTTAAAATATTTTTGTAGCAAAATCAAAGGAGCAAGATAATGAGTACACGGAAAATTTAAAAAACGTAAATTTTTCAAACAACTACTATTTTCCAAAGCCTCCAACTGATGATGAACCATAACACTATCTTTCATAGAGGAAGAGGCAGTAGCCTCTAATACAGAAAAGCGACCCTCCAATTTAGACAATAACTTATCCTGTTTAGTAAGCGATTCCTCATGGTCTGAGAGCTTCTGTACCACTTCACTGGAAAAACGCTCTACCTGGGAGAAAGAAGCTTCTTTCTCCCAAATATCTTTAAAGTTTAATAGATGCTCTTTCGGTACCGAGGTCATTTTCTTTTTTGCTACAATACACCAAATCTGCTGAAACCATTCAGATTTAGGGGGCAGAAATCACCTTCTGCAGTGCCTAACTAATAAGCTCCCACACTTAATGTGACCCCATTTGGTGTCCCAACCCTATCAGTGGATGGGGGTCACAGAAATATGGCCATTTTACCTTCTCTCTGGACTTTCACTGTGACCTATGCCAACTAGTGGCAATCACCAGTCAGCATGCGGCTTATCAGCCATTGAACATTCATAGGCCATTGTCTCCTGTTAGACTGGAAACCCATGCTGAGTACTAGGGTCTGTTAGCACACACTGATGCAAGGGACTCTGTGCTGACTGCTGCTACCTTCCTACTTGAGATGAGTAAGTGTCTTGGTTCTGTTCTTATCTCTCCATCCCTCTTTCAGTTGGTGTACCCTAAGGCAGCGTTTTTCAACTAGTGTGCCGTGAGATATTGTCTGGTGTGCCATGGGAAAAATTCCAATTTCATCCGTAACATGTGGCCTCGGCTCACAAATTAGGGTTGCCAACCGGCCGGTTTTCAGCCGGCCTGGCCGGTTTTTCCATGGCCAGGCCGGCTGCCAGCACAGTTGTAAAACCGGCCATTGAAAAGCCGGTTTTTTGCTCTGGCCGCAAGATCGGGAGCGGCCAGAGCAAAAAACCAGCTTTTGTGCCGAAGTCCGCGGCGCGAACGCAATCGCGATTCCCTATAGCAGTGCAGCCGCTGGTTCTGCTTTGTACAGAGCAGCGGCTGCACTACACTTACATTGAAAAGTAAAGAGAAACTGTGTCAGGAGCCCTCCGATCATGCAGAGCCTGAGGAAGTGATGTCATGGGGGAGGGCTCCTCACAGGCTGTCTTTCCTTTTCAAATTAACTTTAGCTGCAATAAAGTTAATTTGAAAAGGAAAGACAGCATGTGAGGAGCCCGCCCCCATGACATCACTTCCTTGGGCTCTGCAATGACCAGAGGGCTCCTGACACAGTTTCTCTTTACTTTTCAATGTAAGTGTAGTGCAGCCGCTGCTCTGTACAAAGCAGAAGCAGCGGCTTGGGGTGTGGGTGTGTGTGTGTGTGAACCAGCAGGGGAGGGGGGTTGGTGTGAGTGTTTGATTCCTATTCAAGAGAATTACTTTATATATAGTCAATATAGGCACAGAGGTAAATATTTTTAACATTTTCTAATGGTGGTGTGCCTCGTGATTTTTTTCATGAAAAAAGTGTGCCTTTGCACAAAAAAGGTTGAAAAACACTGCCCTAAGGATCTGTTTTAGGCCCTTTCCTTTTCTCTCTCTACACCCAGTCCCTGGCTGCCCTCATCTCTTCACATGGCTTCAGCATCTTTCTTCTCCTGACATTTCTCTTATACTCCAACTCATGTCTCAGCCTGCTTATCTGACATTGCTTCCTGGATGTCTCATCACTGTCTGAAATTGAACATGGCTAAAAACAAAGTCTTATCTTCCCCCCCCCCCCCCTTCCTCTATTCCTGTTTCCTCAGCCCGCAACCTTGGGGTCATCTTTGACTCCCTTTCCTCCTCCACACATATTCAACAGATTGCTGAAACCTGTCATTTCTTTCTCTATAACATTAACAAAATTCACCCCTTCCTCTCTGAACACACTACTAAAACTCTTGTCCACTCTTTAGTTACCTCCCATCTTGATTATTGCAACCTCCTCCTTGCTGGTCTCCCTCAGAATCATCTCTCCTCTACTATCTATTCAGAATTCTGCTGCGCAGGTAATCTTCCATCAGCCGTGACACACTCATATAACCCCTCTTCTGAAATCACTTCACTGGCTCCCCTTCCATTTCCATTTCAAACTTCTCCTTCTAACCTATACATGCATTCACTCTACTGCTCCTCATTACCTTTCCTCTCTCCTTAAACCCCTCCTCATGAACTCCACTCTTCCTCTGGCTTTCTTCTCGCTCTGTCCATTTTTTCTACTGCCAGCTCCAGACTTCGATCTTTTCATCTTGCTGCTCCTTATGCCTGGAACAAACTTCCTGTATCTTTACATCAAGTCTCTTCTCTCTCCCTCTTCAAATCCATACTAAAGGCTTACCTCTTTGAGGCCACTTTTGGATCCTAATCTCTTGTTCCCCTTATTTCTCTTGTATTGTGCTGTCTTAACTAGATTGTAAGCTCTATGAGCAGGGACAGTCTTCTATATGTGTTTGTAGAGTGCTGCATATGCCTTGTAGCATTTACTGAATGATTAATAATAGTAGTAGGGAGGGGAAGGAGGCTGGAGACCTGCTGTTTTGATTTCATCATCATCTGGGCTAACGTGAATTTTCGGTTGTTAAAATGGGGTCATACGGAATAAAAGTTTGCAAAACACCGTACTAGAACAAATAACGCATGCATAAAGCCAGGGCCAGTGCTAGGGTTTCAGGCACCCCTCTGCAAACTATATATCGACGTCCCCTTTCTCATTACTATAAATGCTGGCTACAATTTTCCAAAACTTCTTTCTGCACTCATTTCACATGATACTAGTATTTCACCTTCAAATCCAATGAAAATTGCAGTGAAGGGGCAAATGCATAGCCAGAATAAAAATAACTACTGGGCAGGAAATACTTAGCATCATATGAACAGGTTGTGATAGTCCAAGAGCATGCTAAATTTTAGATATGGATCAAAAGAAAAATACTCAGCTATATGGACAGCCCAGAACTATTTACTAATTGAAAAAATACACGAGAAAGATTTTGTACATAAAATAGGAATCAGCAACATAACAACCATGCAGCAATGTACATCTAGAAACTATAAGCAAAATTGATGTAAAAAATAGACCAAATTTTAACTATTCGCAGGGAGCCAGACCACAGACGTCTCCTTCAGCTGCTGAGGACTGAAAGACTGAGGTTCGGCCAGCAGGGGGAGCCAGATACTCTTTCAGTGAAACTTCAGTTTTTCAGTCCTCAGCTGCTAGAGAAGGTTGACAACCCTCACTTGCCTGGACTGGCCCGGAGAGACGATGAGGAATCACGTGTTAAACAAGTTTCAATGACAAGCCAGTAAGTTACAAGCTGTAGCACTGTGAAGAGTAATTAGTAAAATAGGCCAACAGTATACAAGTCTATCATTAGACTGCTGTAAGATAAAAAAAATATACTCTATATATACTTGGAGTGGAGGAGGAGCCTTGTGTTTAGAGCAGCATCCTGGAGACTAAGAGACCAGTATTTGAGTCCCACTGGCACTTTTTGTGGCCTTGGGCAAGCCACTTTACCCTCCATTGCCTTAGAAGAAAGGCCTGGCAATCTACTTACAGTCACACCTTGCCAAGAAATCCAGGGGCTGCTGGGTTGCCAGAAGTTAGCAATGACTAAATGGCACACACTGCATTGCTATGCCCAGGCAATTCATGGTTAATAATCTGGACTGGGAAACCCAAATATTAGTGTTCATAAAATATATTAAAGCAATCTGATACTTTTTTACCATAAAATTTATTACTGTGCCATGCTTTGAGATAAGACAAACAGCCTTCCGCAGGCTCCCAAGCATAAAAGTCACATCCTTAAACAGCCAACCGGTATTGGAAAAGATCATTATTTAGGGCCATCCTGATCTCATATCATTGAAACAGTTCCCAGAGTTCTGAGGTCATAAAATCGGTTGCCCTTGCCTACCCAATAAATCTATGCTTTCTCCTTGCTGGATCACAGGATGCGTTTTCATTTCTTGATTGAGCCTGTGTTATTCTAGCTTTCTCTCGCTTCATTTCCTACTGGCAGTCATGCAGTCAATGTACTGGCAGTAGGAAGGAAAATTGGAGAGAGAGAAAAGTGATAACACAGCCACTTTTTGGCCAAACCAGAGAGTAAGATCCATGCTTTTTCCATTACTCTTAGGTTCTCAGGATTTTTTTTCCCCAAAATTATTCCATCCTCCAGAGCGAGGTGAGGGAGAAAGAACTCTCACATGCAGGCATCTACATTGTTGGCAGAAACAAACACAATTTAATTATTTATTGAACAGTTTTATATGCTGCCTTTCAGGGAAATCAAAGCGATTTACATTTAATACAATGAGAACAGTTACATCATAACATTATTTAACAGGCGACTTTGTGTATACATATGTTGTAGGTTAGTAGGTATGGAACAGCCTATTACCAAAATATTGTCTAACATATTAACAGATGGATGACCATTTGAGGCCCATTACAGAGTTAACATGTAACATATTTACAGGTGAACACAACGTGGACAGCAGTATGGAAGGAAATTCTTTATTCGGTCACCTTTAGCCTATGGCCCAACACAGGCCGTGTTTCGCTACCTTCTTCAGGGGCAGGCTAAACTAAAAACATAAATAATGATAAATAACATCATAATTAAAAACAAATAAATAGCCATAAAAATCATAACACCAAGAATTAAAACCTAAGATATTCAACATAGAAATAAATTATTAAACACTACTATATGCCTACATAGACAAAATATCATGATCAATGTTTGTGTCTAAAATCACATACACTACATGAACTAGCACAGCTAATAAAACGTAAATAATAAATACCATATAAAATTGATAAATGAATAAATACATCATCTCTCAATCACATATATTAGGTGAATATAAAACATATAAATAAGAATCTGATGGCTAAACTTATAAAACATAGATAAAAGAATAAATAGTACATCCATATACAATATACTTAAAACAGGGACTTAAAGGATTGTATAGTTTGTGTCCATGTGCCTAAATTAAACTAAAAATTAATTAAAAATACATGAGCAACATTCAGTGGAATGAGGGGGAAAAACCTACTCTCTCAAAAAAACAAACAAACGCTTCTGAAGTCCATCTACCTGCAAATTGTGAGTCACTGTCTTCAAATTGTAACTTCATCAAATGCCGATTCTAATAATGACACAAAAGGAAGATACACCAGATATAAGGGTTCATGAATCTTCATACACCAGGGTAGCCAACAAGGGTCTGGTTTATAGATATAGACTCTACATATACTCTATTTTTAACGATACTGCCAACAAAGATCTACCATGGGGGATCACGTAGTCTACACACGCCCTCCGCAGTGTAAGATCGTCATAAATATCATAAAACTACCGCCGTACTTAAGAAATTCCAGCTTAAATAACGAAGTTACAAAAGAAACTTACAAATTGTTCACAAATATAGACTCTACATATATTCTATGTTTTACTATGTGGTACACGGAGATTTTGTAGTCTACGCTCACCCTCCGCGGTTGAAAATAAAAAAATATATATATATATACCTCCATACTAGAGTTAACTTCCAACATAAAACCGCAATTGCAAAAGAAACTTACAGACTGTTTACATTATCCAAAATGACCATGTCAGCGTGTCCGCCGGCCCGACACACAAAACGCCAGCGCCTGCGCTCTGCAAACACCACAAAGACTCGTGGGACATTACACAAGTCTTCTATTTAAATACCCTCATACATATTTAAATTCGAGGAGCTGCAGAGAAACGCCATAGAAATCTTTTAATCCTCTCTTTTTCTTTTTTCGTAAACTAAGATAATCAGTCAAATACCCAGCAGAAAAACCCCCAATTACAAGGGAACTTACAGATTGTTAAGATTAACTGTGTCAGCATGCCCTTCGGCGCATCATACGGACTGCCGGTGCTTACGCTCTGCCGACTCCACTATTATCACAGGACCTTACACAAATCTGTCATTTCGACTAACCTTATATATATTAACATCGGAAGCCACAGAGAACTCCCCTAGCTCTATGCTTTAAAACAAAAAAGGCTTCTTACAAATTAATCGGTAGCTCCTATATCAACTATAAACCCATAACCATAACCATTCCATAACTATTATTGCTAACTTATCGACTCAATCCATATTTAATATTCCCCATGATATTGCTAGGCTGTTCATAAAAAAATCTTGCCCCAAATCATTAAACACTTTAAATTGATGATACCACTAATAAAAAATGAATTTAAAAAATATATAGATACCTATGCATCACAAATAATTTATCTAAAAAGAACTCCACTACCAAAAGAAGAAAGACATTTTTATAAAAATACGGATAGATCACTGTCCATATTCAACCCTTTGGGATGTAAGCTCTCCAACGCAAAAATATACTGTTCTTCTATTCTACGGATGGTTCTCTCACTATCTCCTCCTCTCCAATTCATCGTAACCTTCTTAATCACCTTCGTGATTAAGAAGGTTAAGATAGAAGAACGGTATATTTTGTGTGCCGCGCCGGCGGACACGCTGACATGGTCAATTTGGATAATGTAAACAGTCTAAGTTTTTTTTGCAATTGCGGTTTTATGTTGGAAGTTAACTCTAGTATGGAGGTATATATATATATATATATTTTTATTTTCAACCGCGGAGGGTGAGCGTAGACTACAAAATCTCCATGTACAGCATAGTAAAACATAGAATATATGTAGAGTCTATATTTGTGAACAATTTGTAAGTTTCTTTTGTAACTTCGTTTTTTATGCTGGAATTTCTTAAGTACGGCGGTAGTTTTATGATATTTATGACGATCTTACACCACGGAGGGCGTGTGTAGACTACGTGATCCCCCATGGTAGATCTTTGTTGGCAGTATCGTTAAAAATAGAGTATATGTAGAGTCTATATCTATAAACCAGACCCTTGTTGGCTACCCTGGTGTATGAAGATTCATGAACCCTTATATCTGGTGTATCTTCCTTTTGTGTCATTATTAGAATCGGCATTTGATGAAGTTACAATTTGAAGACAGTGACTCACAATTTGCAGGTAGATGGACTTCAGAAGCGTTTGTTTGTTTTTTGAGAGAGTAGGTTTTTCCCCCTCATTCCACTGAATGTTGCTCATGTATTTTTAATTAATTTTTAGTTTAATTTAGGCACATGGACACAAACTATACAATCCTTTAAGTCCCTGTTTTAAGTATATTGTATATGGATGTACTATTTATTCTTTTATCTATGTTTTATAAGTTTAGCCATCAGATTCTTATTTATATGTTTTATATTCACCTAATATATGTGATTGAGAGATGATGTATTTATTCATTTATCAATTTTGTTAATTATTATTTACGTTTTATTAGCTGTGCTAGTTCATGTAGTGTATGTGATTTTAGACACAAACATTGATCATGATATTTTGTCTATATAGGCATATAGTAGTGTTTAATAATTTATTTCTATGTTGAATACCTTAGGTTTTAATTCTTGGTGTTATGATTTTTATGGCTATTTATTTATTTATGTTTTTAATTATGATGTTATTTATCATTATTTATGTTTTTAGTTTAGCCTGCCCCTGAAGAAGGTAGCGAAACACGGCCTGTGTTGGGCCATAGGCTAAAGGTGACCGAATAAAGAATTTCCTTCCGTACTGCTGTCCACGTTGTGTTACTGGGTTCTACATAGCACGTGGATTCGTGCTTGTTTGTTGGACTACTAACATATTTACAGGTGGACTAACATGAAACATATTTACAAGTGGATCGATCTTTACAGGCATCTACAGGGGAATATACATATACGTCAATGTGGGTTTATTCATGAGAAGAGGCATTAATTTTTGGTGTACTATTTTAAGTCATGGGGCATGAATGTCTTATTAGAGCTGCTGGGTTAGGTGCCTAGGGTTAAAAGTCAGATGCTATGTGGATACCAGTCTGTCAACAATGAGTCACCTGACTGAAGACCAAACACAATTTAAGACAACTATCCAGAGGGTCGCCATGAGTTGACACCGACTCAACAGCACTTAACGTGTGGGAAAAAGGTCTTTGGTTGCTTCTGATGTACCAAAGTGCTCCATAAAGAGGTGTGTTTTTTTGGTCCTTTCTTAAAGTTGCTAGGTCGGTAGTGGCTTTCATCTTATCTGGTAGGGAGTTCCATAAAATGGGTGCAGCAAAGCTAAAAGCCCTGTCGGTTGTTACCCTTGTGGATTTTCTAAAGGAATTAGGTTCGAGTAGGGTGTTTTTGCTCCGCTCCCTTCTGGGCCTGTCATTAATGGGGCGGTTTAGAGTTCAGATAGGTGTGACAGGGCTATTTCCCTTATTAGCTTAAACGTGGTCATGAGTAAATTATACTTGATCCTGCTGTGTATTGATAACCAATGTAGTTTGAATATAATTGTTGTAATGTGTTCTGATGCGTTTGCTTTGGTCACCATCTTTTGTGTTTCAAAAATCAAACTCTGGTCAATATTAGAGTGTTAAAATCCAAAATATACAAAAATACACTCAAATATAACAAAAATAGGTGATCTCTATAATAGGTAATTTCAACATCCAGGCATCAATCACACATTATGTGGAACAAGGTCTCAGTATTTTTCGGGCCAGTGTCTTTCATGATAACAAATCATCGACACCTTAACATAATACAGCACAGATCACATCAACGACCTTAACCACAAAAATCTTTAACTGAATCTAGTGTAGAAAAGGAGTAGAAAAGAACCGCAGCAAAAATACACTTATCTGGCCAGTTTTCAAACTGAAACAGCGGTCTTTTCAAAATCCCAACGCCCTACATCCAGCGCTCACAAGCGTTTCGCAAACAAACTCACTTCTTCAGGGGAATATTTCAACACTAAAAATATAAAAAATACATACCATCACCAAACTATTTAAAACCAATCTTATTCATCATCGACACACCTATCAAAATAATCTAAAACCCAGTCCTACTTTAGGTAACTCCTCATGCCTTACGCAAACAACCAGCTGCACAACTCATCAGTCAGCTACAAACCAATGCGCATGCTTCAAAACACTACACCGGCTCTTCTTAACACAACTCAGAACCAATCAAAACTCTCCACCTAACAGATGTCATGGCTCTCAAATTAATGCTACCAAATTAAATACAGATGACATGGCTCTCATACAATGCTATCAAATTAAGTACAGCTACCCCATTCAATCTGGGCATTAAGCCCATTAGGAGCAACAGTACTCACCAAAAATATCCATCGTTGTTCACACACCACCAGGGCCTGTTCACGAGTTCGACCCTCCCGCCCCGACATCACTTGGTCAAGGCAAGCTGACTTTCAACACAGTGCAACACCACAGAAATAGAAAGAGATGCACTTCTCTGTACTATGTCAAATATAAATGTAGCACAAAATCTGATCACTAAATTGAAAATAAAATGATGTTTTCTTCCTTTGTTGTCTGACCATTTTATTCTCTGATCATACTGGTCTCAATCTGAAGTTTCTGCTTTCTTCTGTCTTCTTTTAGCTCTCTTTCTACGGTCTCTAGTCCAACTGCTATTTCTTCTCTCTCCTTTTATTTTCTTCATGTCTTTCCATCCTGGATATTGGATTCACTACCATCAGATGTTTCTTAATGATACGTTGAATGTGAAAACTAAAGGGAGAATATTTAGAGATCAAATTAATTTGATCATCACCACCTTCATTAATCATAGCACGATTACTAAGCAATAAAGATCTATTACTGAACGATGCACGTTTATACGCTCTAGTAATGATCCTCTCGGGATATCCTTTTAATCGAAAACCTTCAGCCAACAACCGAGAATGGAATTTGAAATCTAATTCATCAGAACAATTACAGCGATACCTAATAAATTGCGAGAAAGGTAGACCATCCTTCAGAGTCAGGGGGTGTGCACTGTCATAATGTAAAAATGTATTTTTATCAGTTGGTTTTCGATAGACAGTAGTTTTCCAACCATTATGGGCTGTACAAACTAGTACATCAAGAAATACAATTTCCTGATCATTTATCGTACTAGTAAATTGTATATTTTCATCACACCGGTTCAACCATTCCAAAAACAAATGAAAATCCGTTATGGACCCATTCCATAGGAGAAACACGTCATCTATGAAACAACACCATAATTTAATACATGAAATAAATGGAGATTCAGCTAACCATTGAGATTCAAATGAGCCCATATATAGGTTTGCTATAGAGGGAGCCATTGTGGCCCCCATTGCAACCCCCACAATCTGATGGTAGATCTTACCCTCAAACAAAATAATTATAATAAATCGCCAATTCAGCCAATCTTAACAAGACCATCATTTCATCAGACAAATCACCACGTCCTCGAAGCCTCCTCTCAACCTCCTGGAAAGCACCTAACTGGGGGATCGAGGTATACAACGAGGTAACATCAAGGGTGGCTAGCAACACATCAGGGACAGTAGCCAAGAAAGAGTGTTCACTAAAAATATTTAAAAAATGAATAGTATCCTTTAGATAAGCAGGAATCTCAAGCAATAAAGGCCGTAAGAAAGAGTCCAAAAATATAGACAAAGGCTCGAGCACCGTGCCTCTAGTAGACACAATCGGTCTCCCCGGCGGACAAGTGCTATTTTTATGGATTTTAGGCAAGAGATAAAACTTCGCCAGAACAGGAGATGAAACATTCAAAAACATATGTTCTTTCTTTGAAATCAACTTAGATTCTAAAGCTTGATTTGTTAAAGTTTTAATCTTATCCTGTAAAAAACTCGTAGGATCAGTTTCCAAGATTACATAAACCTTAACATCCTGCAACTGACGATTCGCTTCTTGTATATAATCATCTCGAGCTCACACCACTATAGCATCCCCCTTGTCTGCTCTTTTAACAACTAACTCCGATCTTGAGGCTAAATCCTCCAAAGCTACCCTCTCATTCCTCGGGAGCACAGACGAAGATTTCTGGCTCGAGGAGGATTCTAAACATTGCAAATCTTGCAACACCAGCTGCTTGAACACCAACAGAGCCGGAGGCAGTGGTCCAGGGGGATTCCAAACCGATCTTATGGGAATCTAGTTCTCCTCAGTGCATTACAGGCTGGTACAATAACAGAGTCCTGTCTAGATGCAAAAAATGCTTTAAGATGTAATTTTCTTATCAAACTTTCAAAATCTACTCTAAATTGAAAAGAGTCAAAACAAGTAGATGGAACAAAAGACAAGCCTCTGTTAAGTACTTTTAAATGATCAGTAGAAAGCTCTGAACTAGACAAATTCATCACCAATTGGTTTTGGAATGGTTGAATCGGTGTGATGAAAATATACAATTTACTAGTATGATAAATGATCAGGAAATTGTATTTCTTGATGTACTAGTTTGTAGAGCCCATAATGGTTGGAAAACTACTGTCTATCGAAAACCAACTGATAAAAATACATTTTTACATTATGACAGTGCACACCCCCTGACTCTGAAGGATGGTCTACCTTTCTCGCAATTTATTAGGTATCGCCGTAATTGTTCTGATGAATTATTTATTATTATTTATTATTTTATTTACAGTTTCTTTTATACCACACTATTCGACATCAGCGCGGTTTACAATGAACAGAAACTACACTTACCAAATATTGATCGGTGCTTACAATGAACAGCTGGGTATACATTAAACAGGTTTACATTCAACAGGTTTCATAAACAGAGGAACATAATAACTATGTACAAAAAGCAACTATGTACAGAACAACTAGGCGCAGCTATATGTTTCTTGTGGCCTGAATTAGATTTCAAATTCCATTCTCGGTTGTTGGCTGAAGGTTTTCGATTAAAAGGATATCCCGAGAGGATCATTACTAGAGCGTATAAACGTGCATCGTTCAGTAATAGATCTTTATTGCTTAGTAATCGTGCTATGATTAATAAAGGGGATGAGGATCAAATTAATTTGATCTCTAAATATTCTCCCTTGAGTTTTCACATTCAACGTATCATTAAGAAACATCTGATGGTAGTGAATACTGTTCCAGGGCTTGAAAGGAAGAAAATCCGTTGTGTTTGGAAACGCCAGCGAAACTTACAGGATCTTTTATGTCCCTCAATATTACGTTCCCCTTGTAATTCTGTTTTGGGAACGGGACATAGTTTGTGTGGGGACTGTTCGATCTGTGAGGTATCGCTGGAGATTTTCCATTTTAATTACAGAGGAAAACGTTTTCATTTGAAAAAAAGTACATCTTGCAATTCTAGCTTTGTGGTCTATGGGATTTTTTGTCCCTGTGGATTACTGTATATTGGCAAAACTAATAGGCCTTTGAGGAAGCGGGTTTTGGAGCATAAAAGCAGGATTGCATGTAAGGTTCTTGAAGCCCTGATTGTTGCCCACTGTTATGAGAAGGATCACTGGTTTGCGGATTTGCGGTGTTTTTGCCTTGACCAAGTGATGTCGGGGTGGGAAGAGCGAACTCGTGAACAGGCCCTGGTGGTGTGTGAACAACGGTGGATATTTTTGGTGAGTACTGTTGCTCCTAATGGGCTTAATGCCCAGATTGAATGGGGTAGCTGTATTTAATTTGATAGCATTGGTTCTGATGAGCCATGTCATCTGTTAGGTGGAGAGTTTTGATTGGTTCTGAGTTGTATTAAGAAGAGCCGGTGTAGTGTTTTGAAGCATGCGCATTGGTTTGTAGCTGACTGATGAGTTGTGCAGCTGGTTGTTTGCGTAAGGCATGAGAAGTTATCTAAGGTAGGACTGGGTTTTAGATTATTTTGATAGGTGTGTCGATGACGAATAAGGTTGGTTTTAAATAGTTTGGTGATGGTATGTATTTTTTATATTTTTAGTGTTGAAATATTCCCCTGAAGAAGCAAGTTTGTTTGTGAAACGCTTGTGAGCACTGGATGTAGGATGTTGGAATTTTGAAAAGACCGCTGTTTCAGTTTGAAAACTGGCCAGATAAGTGTATTTTTGCTGCGGTTCTTTTCTACTCCTTTTCTACACTTGATTCAGTTAAAGATTTTTGTCGTTAAGGTCGTTGATGTGATCTGGGCTGTATTATGTTAAGGTGTCGGTGATTTGTTATCACGAAAGACACTGGCCCGAAAAATACTGAGACCTTGTTCCACATAATATGTGATTGATGCCTGGATGCTGAAATTACCTATTATCGAGATCACCTATTTTTGTTATATTTGAGTGTATTTTTGTATATTTTGGTCACCATCTTAGCAACTACATGTTGTGCTTTCTTGAGGTGGTGTATTGTTTGCCTTTGGAATCCTTCAAAGATGGTGTTACAGAAGTCGATGTGGGGGAATACAGGTGCTTGGAGGACTGATCTAAAGTCCTGCTGTGGTAGCAGAGGCCTTCGGTTCTTTAGGAATCTTAGTTTGTTATAGATAATTGCTGCTGTATTCTTGATGTATGTTAAGCTTAGTGTGCTATCTATCAAGATGCCAAGGTATCTGACTTTGCTCTTTATGGCGATGGATGTATTCTCGATTTTTAATTCTGGTGGAGGAGTAAAATTTTGATTCCTTGTCACGAATAGGGCTCAGTTTTTTGTAGTTGATTTTTAGGTTATGATCATTCAGCCATTGTGATATTTTAAGCATGCTGTGATGCTGGTGGAATTGAGAAATGCCGATAAGGCAGAGCCTTGTGGGATCCCTTGTTTCTGAGGGAAGGGCTTTGAAGCTTGGTGTCCTATTCTTACCTGCTGAGATTGATCATCAAAATAGGATTGGAACCATGATAACGTGGTGCCATGTGCTCAACTTGCTTAGCCTTTTGATAAGGATTGTATAATTGATAGAGTCAAGTGGTGGTAATATCTAGGAATACTAGCAGGACTGCCTTTTTTGGGTTATCACTGGACTTTATCAGGTTATCAAAGAGCACAGTAGGAAGGGTCTCCACACTGTGGTGTGGCCTGAAGCCATATTGGTGTGTGTCAAGGGGCACGTGTAGTTCAATGTAATCCTGGAGTTGGGAGTGCATGATTTTTTTCAATGATTTTAGCCAGAAATGGAAGGCTGGATATAGGCCTGTATGATGAAGGCCTTAGGCTGTCTAAGGACTCACTTTTCAATATTGGTCTAATTGAGGCCCGCTTAAGTAGTTTGGGCATGATTCCCCTTGTGAGCGAGAAATTGACTATGTCAAGGATGTATAGAGCTAGTTTGGTGCGGGTTATTTTCATCCAGCTAACAGGGCATGGACTGAGGCTGGATGTGCTATTAATATTGGATATCACTCCGTCATGTTCTTTAAGGGTTACTATGTGGAAGTTAGGCCAAATATGATTGGGAGTCGATTGAGTATATGAGTGTGGTATAGAGAGGTCCGATAAAGGTGTGAGTTTTGAGATGTAATAGCTAATGTTTGAGGAATAATAGGAGGGGTTGCTTGTTTTGTTTGGAAATCTTGTTAAGTTTTTGACTATTTCAAATAGTTCCCTGGGTCGGTTAAGGGAGTTCGTGAGGATTTTCATATGGTAGGTTTTTTTTCTTCTTTTTTGAGGTGTTAATTATATTTCTGTATGATTGAAGTTTATCATTATATTGGTGTCTGTCTAAGGGGGAGTTGGATCTTCATCATTTTTTCTCAAGTTTCCTTAACTCTCTTTTTAGTTGCCTTATTTCTTGAGTGTACTAAGGTTCAGATGTCCTTTATCTGTTTTGTTTACTTGAGAATTCAGACGTACAGCTGCTTTCTCAATTGCTGCATTCCAATGTGCTATATTGCTATCAATTTCAGATATTGGGAGGGAAATATCAATGGCTTAGCAGAAATAGCATGGGTGTAACTAATGCAGGGGTCTCAAACTCCAGTCCTGGAGGGCTGCAAACCAGTCAGGTTTTCAGGGTATCCCTAATGAATATGCATGAATATATTTGCATGCAATAGGGGCAGTGCATGCAAATATATCTCATGCATATTCATTAGGGATAGCCTGAAAACCTGACTGGTTTGCAGCCCTCCAGGACTGGAATTTGAGACCCCTGAACTAATGCCACCTAAAGCGCAGTAACTGCAGGAGGATGTATCCCCCCCCCCCCCTCACCCTGCTGTTAGCCTACAGCCCTGCTCTGGTAACACAGTCCACAAGTGTGCTACCAGTGCAGAGCTTAGTAAACATGCCGCTAAATATGCCAAACAACAAGAGGGGTTTGGCAACGCCAACAAAACATCTGAAACTGCACACTGGATCAGCACAGTGGTAATGTAAATATATATTCTGCAGTTATAATTTTATAAACCGTTTTATCGTTCTTGCTTTTTCTTTTTGAACATATATTCTGCATCCACAGACAATGGGTGCAGAGCAGAACTAGAGCATTCACCCATATAAACGTTTTCCAGTACCAGGCATATTGTGAACCAATACAAAACCCTACAAACGTCACTGAAGATCTACAGAGCAAATCTACCATACCAGTATCAACTTCCAAAACTCACACACAGAGCCTACAAAGAAAAAAGCTGCACTATACTATAAATAATGCAGCAGTCCCTAGAACATGCAAACACCTATTTGAAAAGCCAATCAAGTCAGATTATTATAGTACAGATCCCTATGTGCAAACTCCATGTTAACAGAACACTTGGCCTTGGTCACACACTCATAACACAGACCCTCACCAAGTAAAGAATAAGTGATCACAACCTAAAAATAAAAATATGTAGTCAAAAATTAAAGTGAAACCCCAAGAAGCCGACTTTCAACACAGTGCAACACCACAGAAATAGAAAGAGATGCACTTCCCTGTACTATGTCAAATATAAATGTAGCACAAAATCTGATCACTAAATTAAATATAAAATGATTTTTTCTTCCTTTGTTGTCTGACCATTTTATTCTCTGATCATACTGGTCTCAATCTGAAGTTTCTGTTTTCTTCTGTCTTCTTTTAGCTCTCTTTCTATGGTCTGTAGTCCAACTGTTATTTCTTCTCTCTCCTTTTATTTGCTTCATGTCTTTCCATCCTGGATATTGATAGTTTATTTTCAGCTTTCTTCCATTTATTTTTCAATCTCTTTGTCCACATAGATTTCACTACTCCTTACTATCCAGTCCTCAATTTCCCCTACCACTTTTCAACACACACCTCAGTTCTACCATTTCCCACCTCTTCTTCCCTGGTCCATTATTCCCCATCTTTTCCTTCATTCAGCATCTCTGCACTCTCTCTCCCTCTATCCATTCATATCTCCCTATGTCTAGCATATCCCACTTTCCATTCCTATCTCCCTCTAAGCAGCATCTCTCCCATCTTCTTACTATCCCCTTCCTAAAACGTCCGTGTCTAGCATCTCGCCATCTTTTTCTCACCCTATTTACCTCTGTGTCCATCTTCTCCCTATTATCCTCATGTCCAGCATCTCTCCTCTGTTCCCCTCTATTCTACTCCCCATGTCCAGCATCTTTCCTGGACTTCCTATAACCCCCCATGTCCAGCATCTTTCCTAGACTTCCTATAACCCCCCATGTCCAGCACAGCCACTCTGTCTCAAAAATCTCTACTCCTCGATTCTCTCTGTGGCCATTCTCCCTATGTTCCCTTTCCATGCCCCGAATCTCCCCTTCATCTTCTTAGCCCTTCCTCCATCTAGCATGTCCTCTCTGCCTCCTTACTCCACCCCTGCATCTCTATCTCCCTATGCCCCTCCATGTCCAGCATCTCCCCTATTTTCTTGTGACCCTGTGACTCCCCCTTATCTAGTATCTGCCGTTTTCCTGATACCCCTTTTCATCCTTCTTCTCACCATCTCCACTTCCCCTCCATCTCCCTAGGCCCCTTTATACCTAGTATCTGTTTCCCTAGCCCTCCACCTCCCACCCCTTTCCTGCTGACCCCAAACTTTGTCCCTTCTCACTCTCCCCGCTCTCCATATTTTCTATTCCCTAAAGCACTGCCTCTTTAACTTGATCTCCTCTGCCTTTCTCTCCAGGACCCCAACTCTACTGTCCTTGCACTGCTTCCTCATGGTCTCGCAGCAGGCATGATCTGGCTGGCAGCCCTTCTGCCCATGGACATGCTCTTTCTTGGCACCATGATCACCAGCTTTGCACAACTCTTCTGCCCTCGGGAATTGCTTCTCCTAGAGGCAGGCTCTTCCCTTCTTGGCAGTGATCAGCAGCCTTGCTCAACTCTTCTACTTGCAGGACCTTCTGTTGGTAAAAGTTGTGCAAAGCCATGATTGTAGCTGAGAAAACAAGAGCCTGCTTGCGGGAGAAGCAAGTCTCACAGGCAGGGTTTCCCCTTCTCAACTGCAAGTAATGGCCTTGTGCAACTCTTCTGTCCACATGACTTGCTTTTTCCATGGGCAGACTTCCCTTTTTGCGCGACTCTTCTGGCTTGACATCTTGTTAGAGGGCACTAGCAATAGCATCTCATTGACTTCAGCACCCTCCTGCCATGCTTACCAGGTCGTGCCAGCCCCGCATAAAGCTTCCAGGCAGATTCATCCCCAAAAACCAGGCCCAGCAAAATAGAAGGGATGCCATTTTTTTACAATATGCTCAGTGGCTGCAGTTTTCTTTGTCCAGAACCTCTGGTGAGGTCACACAGGAACATGCCCATGTAAAGTTGGTAGGCCTGAATGCGGCATGCCAGCATGGACCCTTGATAGGTCTTGCACCCAAGGGCATCAAGGGCATGGGACTCCCTACCAGGTGGGACCGAAGAGTGCGACTTTGGACTCTTTTGTTTTCGCATAGCAGACTTGACTACCATCAAGGTGTGGGGAAGCTGGGTCTTCCTGAACCCCGGAGATCGCTGAACCCTATACATGGCATCGAGCCTTTTGCTGACAATGGGAACTGAGGCAGGTGTCTCCCACATGCCTAGGAGCAGCCGGGCCAGAATGGGTGGCACTGGGACCGTGAGGGACTCCCGAGGCAGGGACTTGTACTGTAAGATGTCCAATTCCTCGGCTCTCGGTTCCTCCTCGGTCTGCGTCTGCAGGTTGAGGGCCCGGTCCATGTCCCGTATAAACACCAAAAATGAGGTGTCCTTGGGAGGCGAACACCTCTGCGAGGTAGGGGGGGACGGGATCAAAAGGCAGATCCCTATGAGCACAGGTGTCGGGGGACGTTTCCCCATCTGATTCCCAGTCTGAGAGGTCCGAGTAGGACTCAGAGTCGAGCTGGTCGCTCTGCTCTGTGGCCGAGGCCCTTCTGGAGCCGTGGGCGCTTGTCTTGGAAGACCTCGCCCCCAAGGAATGGGATGGTGAGCGAGACTGGATTGCATTGTTATCGTTGCTTGAGTTGACTTCAATTAATTTCAAGATGTAAAAAGTTACTACAATTTGATATTGTTCATGAAAGGTTAACTGTATGTAGTTAAAACGCTGTTCCATGTAAAACCTTGTTTAATATTTGTTATATGTAAACCGCCTTTGATCTCTGGAAAAAGCGGTATAGAAGAATAGCATAAATAAATAAAATAAATAAATAAAACTGGTGCTGAGGATCCGCACGAGGCCCATGGCACTCAGGCATTTCCAGAGCAGTTAAGGGTCCCTGCTTCGAGGGTCTTGTGGTCTCGGGCGTGGGCCAGCTGTGCTGGGCAGAAGCGCCTGCTGGGCAGCTAAGAAGGCAGAAATGCTGTGCTCCAGTGCCAGCATTCGGGACTCCCACTCGGGGGGGTAGGCTCTTCCGATGCTGACACCAGGGTTACTGGGTCTGGCGTGGAGGAAGAGAAGGGGTCCTCGCTGGGACGACCCTCAATAGACCGGGCACATTCGCCGGAGGCCTCTGTATCGGTACGAGGTACCTTGAGGCCGCTCGTTGTCTGATTCTCGGGAACATCGGGAAGGGTTAAGAGACCAAGCACGAAAACGCTCTCGCTTGTCTGGTGCCCCCGACAGCGACTTTGAGGTCTTCTTCTTACGCTGCTTCGGGGGACCCCTGGTTGGAGTGCCGCCTTGGGGATTCTGGGGCCGCCTTATGGAAAATGTCATCGGTCTTCTGCTTACGAATTAGCAGGGCCTTCGTGGACATTTTCTTACACAGTGAGCAGAGCTCTCGGTTGTGGTCAGCCCTCAGGCACTGGAGACAGCAGTCATGGATGTCCATGAACAACATGTTTTTTGAGTATCTGTCGCATTTCTTGAAACCCGTGGCCAAAGGGGCAAAAAGGGCCCCTACGAGGTCGAAGACCCTCGAGGCCAGCGGTTGGGAGACAAAAGGGAACAAAAAAGGCCCGAAGAGAAAAAATGGTTAAACGGTAGAAAAAAAGGAGTCTCTTCGCCCACAGAGGAACAGGAGCAAAGGGAGGACGGGTAGAGGACCGGTGCAACCGGAAAAAACACATGGCCGTAGGCCCAGAAACACTTTTTCCGAGGGACGAGGACGTGCGTCCGAAGGGCTTCACGGAAAAAGGGAGACTAAGCAAAATGGCACCCTTGGGTGGGAAGAGGACCACACATGTGTTGCAGCAATCTCAAAGGCTTTCTTTGAAAGCTGGGGAATTGCTCCGCGCGGACTTCGTCGGTGCCGACATCACCCATAAATGAGGACTGACTTCCTGCTTGTTGCTGGAGAACAAACTGTCCCAAACCCTTCAGTGGGTCACTAAAATACATCCTGAAAACTCCATGCCACTCAAAGCCAAATATCTACTCTGTTCTGTGTTTTTAAGTAAAACGTGCTCCCAGATTTTGGTGAAATCTCCAATTTTAAAAGCGCACAGAAACAAAAAGTTCAAAAAGCATTAGGAGAAATTCAATTTGTAGTAACTTGAAGTCATGTCAAAAATCAGAAAATGATTCCCTCGGTAGGTGGGTAGTTCATTTCCTTTACCTTGCTGAGTCACTCTCACAGGCTTGGTCCTTCTCTTCTCTGATGTACCTAGCCCAAGACTTGCAGACTTCTCCAAAAACTTCATATGGGAAAAGGCACCAGGGGAACATACTTTCCATTTCCAAAAACAAAACCAGCAAAACATTTAAATATTTCCTTACTGCGTGTTTACAGTATACTAGATTTTGGTCCCTCAGCACCACAATCTGGATTTCTTACGCATCCTCTAGATCCCACCCTCTCAAGGAGCACTTTCAGATCTTTCCATCTTCAATCCTTTTGTAGTCCCATTTTGGCCTCTGCTGCTTACTCAGTAGTTCAGTGGCAGTGGCTAGTTCTTGTGAAGCGATTAGCCGTCATCACTGAAGTTTAACCCCAGATATTCAATACCAGGGCCATATCCAGCCACTGGCATTGAACATCCAGGTTGGCCACAGAACCTGGATATTCAATGCACAAGCTAATTGGGCAGCAATGATATTGAGCCACAGCTCGGTTAGCTTCCACACCTTACTTTAGACGCCTGCTGCATACCCCGATGCCAAACCTCCCCTATGTCTGCACTGGTTAGGCCAAACCAGCCTGTGAATGCACAAGATCTGGCTAGGCATGGTAAGAGGCAACTCCCTGCTGTTTCTTAGCAGATTCAGACCCACAAGGGCTCCCCTCAGAACTATTTCATAGGGGAGGGGGGAAGCTGGTCCCACTGAAAATCACTGAGCTTCATCAGTACAGGGCTTTTTATAATTCCTTTCAAAACACAAGATATGAATGCTCACTGCTAACCACGAATACCAAGGCCCATCCTGCATTATATCACTTTAACGACCTCACAAATTAGGAGCAGGCTCCAGAATTTCTCTCAAAAAATACATACGGACAATTGGGGAGGATGTCCTGCTCTGTTTCCTTCTGGTTTGAAAATGGTGGCTTCAACCCCTAGCAGCGGTCTCAAGGTACTACTGCTAGAGGTCAAGCTGCCAAATAAGGACTCGTATGGAGAGGTTCTCCCCCTTGATAATGAAAAAACTCTGACGATATTAGAACAATTTCATTTATTTGAATGCAAGAGGCGACAGGGGTGCTGGGATTGCTCCTATGCCTTCATTATAACATCAGGGAACCCCTGTTAAGTACTGGGGGGAGGGGAGTTGGTTGCCTCTTCAGGAGGACTGAAAGGTGGGGGATGCTGGTGTGACCTTGAGGGGGGGAATCGGAGACTATGGGAATGCTGGTACTGACTGCGGGGGTGGGGGTGGGGTCAGTCAGAATGTGGGAGGATGCTGGTGCTATTGGGGGGGGGAACCAGCAAGTGGAGGGTGATGATGAGACTAGGAAATTCAGAATGTTGCTGGGGTGTTTGGGAGTTTTCTTGTGCTGCTGCTGCTGGAAAACATAACACCTCCTCTTGAGGAGGTATCAGGTGCACCCACACAGCACATGCTAACCTACCCCACCCCACGCTAAGCAGCTAAATGGATGTTCTTTAGTACATGCCTGCCACTCACACAGGCCTGTGCAAACTCTAGTAAATATGTCCCTCAATATCTTAATGAGTACAGACATCACATATTTGAAAAATTATTTCTGCAATAAATTCAATTTCTTAAAAAAGCTTTTGTTTACATTGCAACTTTCTTTATACATATTAAATTGATTTACGAGAACTGTATATGTCCAATAGCACACGAGTTTCCCATGTGTTATTAATTAAAGTGTTTTCAAGAAATTTTCAAAGTCTTGAACTGAAGCCTTGGCAAGGTCTGCGCAGAACACCTCATCAGGCAGGGATACTAATTTGTCCAGTGAGACATAGCTGGCTTGGGCTGGGTCATACTGTGCTCTTCCCAGGAACATAAGAAACATGTGTCGCTCTTTGATTCTTAATAGCTTGCCATTAAAAACCTATGGGCAAAAAAACAAGGTTTAGACAGAAAAGTAAAACAAGTCTTCAAGCAGCTCTCCTCCCTGCTGTCCTAAGGTTTGCCATTCTGAAAGCTGCAGCCTCGATGGTCAGCAACACTGTTCGTAAGTTTCAGACTTATGCTAAATTTCAGCTTGTTTTTTCTTTGTACGTGTTACTAGGTGTCCAAAGTACTGCGCCTATATGTACTCCTATGTTCTGCTAAAATCAGTTGCTTTACAAGCACCATCTGTTTTCTGTGGCTGCTATACAGTAGTTAAAAACAAACCATAGTCACACTCGCTCACACATCTGACTGTACTCTGTCTTCTGCTGCAAGGATCACAAGATTAATACACATTTGAAAAGTAGTTATTAATGGGAAATCATGTATTTCCTCCTTACTTGATCTCAGATCATAGCACGATTGTGGGCCTTTGAAATTTTAGAGTACATTTGGGGACTAATTATTATTTTTTCATGCCACAAATTTTCAGCCAGCACTGCTTAGCAACACATCCTTAACTCATTAACAGTGGTGATTTTTTTCCAGCTGCACTACATGATTTCCACTGGCATTTTTGAAGATCAGATCAAGTTTTTATTGATCACAGTTTGCTTTTCAGACCACAAAAGATGGGTGCTCAGGGATCAGGAATGCTGTGCCAGAAAGAGCAGTGACCTCAGGCAGGTCAATCAGTGGCAACGTATGTCACTGAGTCACTGCTGACTCCTGGTGACCCAGCAACCCCTGGATGCTCTTGGCATGGCATAAGCCGAAGCAAATTGTCAGACCTTTCTTCTCAAGGCCACAAGGAGTGCCAGTAGGAATCAAACCCTGGTCTCCTGGTCACCAGGCTGCTGCTCTAACCACTCGACTACTCCTCCACTCTGTCAGGTCGCTCATTTCTATACCTCAACTAACCTTACTGTAAGAGTAATTACTCACCTGTAACAGGTATTCTCCAGGAGCAGCAGGAATCAGTCCTCACATATGGGTGACATCGGCGTCGACGGAGCCCCCATGCGGAGCATTTCCCCAGCTTTCAAAGAAAGCCTTTGGGAATGCAGGCACGCATGCGCGGTCCCCTTCCCGCCCAAAAGGTGCCATCTTGCTCAGTCAAATGACATAGCTAAAAGACAGCACAAAAGAAAATGAACTATATACAACTGCAACTCCAAGGGGAGGAGGGAGGGTTGTGAGGACTGATTCCTGCTGCTCCTGGAGAACACCTGTTAGAGGTGAGTAACTACTTTTTCTCCAGGACCAAGCAGGAAGTCAGTCCTCACATATGGGTGACTCCCTAGCTCTGGGCTACCAGGAACCCAGGCTGAAAAATAGAGCTCCCTCTAGAGCCTCAGCAACAGTGAGAGAATCAGCCCAACACCAGGGCCGGAGGGTAGCAGTTGCCTAAACCTCAAAGAGATTACGGAGTACCGCTTGCCTGAAAGCACTGTCCCTATGGGACTCCCTCTCGAGGCAGTAGTGGTCCGCAAAAGTCTGGCTTGAAGACCAAGTAGCAGCCCGGCAGATGTCTGCCAATGGAACAGAACGGAAGTGAGCTACTGATGCGGCCTTCGCCCTGACCCGGCGGGCCTGAGTCGACCCTCCAGGGAGAGGCCGGCTGCCCTGTACACCCAGGCGATATAGTCTGCCACCCAAATGGACAACGTACGCTTAGTGACAGGCAACCCCAATTTATTAGGGTCAAAGGAAATGAAGAGCTGAGAAGCCCTTCTATGCCCCTGCGTACGTTCCAGGTAAAAGGACAGTGCCCTTCTACAATCCAGGGTATGCAAGACAGTTTCGGCCCTACTGGTGTGCGGCCTGGGAAAGAACGTCGGAAGTACCACCTCCTGGTTGAGGTGGAAGGAGGACACTACCTTTGGAAGGAACTTAGGATGAGTCCGCAAGACTACCCTGTTCTTATAGAACCTGGTATGCGGCCTATCCGAGACTAGGGCCTGAAGCTCACTCACCCGCCTAGCCGAGGTGAGTGCCACAAGGAACACCACCTTCCAGGAAAAGAAACGTAAATGGCAGGTTGCCATCGGCTCAAAAGATGGGCGAGTCAGTTGCTGCAAGACCACATTGAGATCCCACTCAGTGGCCAGTGGACGAATAGGAGGCTTAAGCAGAAGCAGGCCTCTGAGAAAGCGAGACACCAGAGGATGGCCCGAGAGAGATTGTCCATCCACCGGCGAGTGGTGAGCTGAGAGGGCACCGAGGTGAACCCGGACAGACTTGGACTGAAGTCCCAGGTTGGAAAGATGGAGCAGGTATGTAGCACCACCTGGATCGAGCAGGAGAAGGGGTCCTCTTGCTGTTGAGAACACCAAGTAGAGAACCTACGCCACTTCAGAGCATAGGCCTTCCTAGTGGAATTCTTCCTGGAGGCCAACACCACCTCCTCAACCTCCCTTGAGAGGAGCAAGGACTAGTCTTTCAGCAGCCAGGCCATCAAATTGAGAGATTTGAGGTTGGGATGCAAGAGGGACCCCCTGATCCTGAGTCAGAAGGTCGGGTTGCAACCCCAGAGGAAGCGGAGTATCCACTGCTAACTGCAGAAGAAGAGGGAACCACGGCTGCCTGGACCACCTGGGGGCTATAAGGATCACCGTGGCTCGGTCCTGCTGGATTTTGAATAGAGTCCGGGCCACCAGAGGTGTGGGAGGAAAGGCATACAGCAGGCTCTCTGACCAGGGGATCAGGAATGCATCTGGCGCTGCTCGCAAGGGATGCGATTGTCTGGAACAGAACCTGGGTAGCTGCCTGTTCAGCGGACTGGCAAAACGATCCATGGTCGGAAGTCCCCTCTTCAGAAAGATCTGTTGAACTACCAGAGGATCCAACTGCCACTCGTGAGGCTGCAGGAGTCTGCTTAGCCTGTCCGCCAGGTAGTTTTCTTGGCCTGGGAGGTAGACTGCCCTGAGGGTCATGCCCTGATTGATAGCCTAGGAGCAGAGAGCTTGCACTTCCAGGCACAGAAGTCTGGATCCTGTGCCTCCATGCTTGTTGATGTAGAACATAGCCACCTGGTTGTCAGTCTGAACTAGGACAGACTGGTGAGACAGGATCTGAGAGAAAGTCCTTAACGCTAGTCGAATGGCCCTCAATTCCAACAGGTTGATCTGCTGGGCGGCCTCCCACGGAGACCACAGGCCTTGGGTGCAGGCCCCCTGGCAGTGTGCCCCCCAGCCCTGCAAGGAAGCATCGGTTGTCAGTACCTGAGTGTGTGGGGAGGCCTGAAAATGAACACCCTTGATCAGATTTGGGAGATGCCTCCACCAGCGTAAGGAGTCCACCAAGAGTTTGGACACCTTTATTCTGTCTGACAATTTCCTTGTGGCCTGCAGCCACTGTGCCCTGAGGTGCCACTGAGCCGGCCTCATGTGCAGCTGGGCATGTGGGGTGACATGCACTGTGGAAGCCATGTGACCTAAGAGCCGGAGGAAGTGTCTGGCCGAGACCAGAGAGTTCGCCCGAAACTGGCCGGCCAAGTTTATCAGTCTGTGAGCTCTGTCCACAGGCAAATAGGCCTTTGCATGGATGGTATCCAATCTTGCCCCTATGAACTCCACGTCCTGTGAGGGGACTAAAGTGGACTTGGGGAAGTTGATGACGAACCCCAGGTGCTGAAGCAGGGATATGGTTCTGAAGGTGACCTGCCTGGCCTCTTGTGGAGACTGGCCCCTGATAAGCCAGTCATCCAGGTAAGGGAACACAAAGATCCCCTGGTTCCTGAGGTAGGCTGCAACCACCGCCAGGCATTTTGTAAAAACCCTGGGGGCGGAAGTGAGGCCAAAAGGAAGCACTCTGTACTGGAAGTGCTTTCCTCCCACCACAAACCTGAGGAATTGTCTGTGACTTGGTTGGATGAGGATGTGAGTATAAGCATCCTTCAGGTCTAAGGAGCATAGCCAATCTCCCTGCTGGAGGTAGGGCAGTAAGATTCCAAGGGTAAGCATCTTGAACTTTTCCCTCTCCAGAAACTTGTTCAGATTTCTTAGGTCGAGGATGGGTCTGAGGCCTCCTGTTCTTTTTGGTACCAGGAAATACCTCGAGTAGAAGCCTTGCCCTTCCAGGTGGTGAGGCACCGGTTCCACCGCCTGGTCCCGTAGTAGACCTTCCAACTCCTGAAGGAGTAAGTTTCTGTGCAGAGGGGGTCTTGGAGGCTCCCCTGGAAAGTAGGAGGGGGGTATCTGGGTGAAGTGGAGCAGATAGCCCCTTTTGATGATGCTTAACATGCAAGTATCCCCTGTGATGGCTGGCCGGCCACCTGTCTGCGTACAGGGTCAGCCGATCTCCTGTGCCCTGGAGAGGAGGAGAGGCTATGCTGGCATAGTCAAAAACCCCCTCCCTGCTGAGCAGGAGCCGGAGTAGGAGGCTTGGGGGCCTTCTGCCTACGGGGCTCATGACCCTGCCCCTTGGCCTGCTGGCCCTGTTGGGGAGCTGCAGAGGCCTGGTAGTGAGGGTAGGTTTTGTAGGCAGCGGCCTTCCTCGGGTAAAAGGTCTTTTTCCCCGAGCCCTTCTTCTTCTGAGAAGGGGCAGAAGTTTTCCTGGACAGCCTTGTCCGGGTAAGAGTCTCGGTCTCGAGTTCTGCAGCCTTTTCGGCCATGGGCTTGCCAAAGAGGTTTTCACCTCGGCAAGGGACATCGACCAACCTGTCCTGTACCCATGGCTCGAGGTCCGAGGATTGTAGCCAGGCCTGGCGGTGTGCACCGATGCCAGCCCCTGCTACCCGGGCCGAAGCCTCAAATCCATCGTAGGCTGCTCGAGATATAAACTTCGAGCACTCTCGAATACCAGAAGAAAAGGCCTTGAACCTCTGCAAAGGTTCCTTGAACAAACCAGCAGAGAACCCGGTAATCTCCTTTGCCAGGTCTCGAAGGTACATGCCCATGTACAGCTGGTAGGTCTGGACACGGCAAGCAAGCATAGAGCCCTGGAAGCACTTCCTACCGAGGGCATCCAGGTTCTGGGCTTCCCTGCCGGGAGGCACCGACGAGTGCATCTTCTGACTTTTCAGGCGATGCATGGCCGATTCCACAACCATGGAGTGGTGCGGTAGCTGTGCTTTTTGAAACCTGGGGCTCTTGCGGACTCGACAGATGGAATCGACCCACTTGCTTAGAACCAGCATCGACGCTGGCGCCTCCCACATGTGGAAGAGCAACCGCTCCAGCATTGGAGGAACCGGGACAGTAAAGGCCTCCTTGGGAGGAGAGTCATACTGCAGAGCCTCGAGCTCCTCGGCTCGAGGCTCCTCCTCGGGGTCCGCAGGGAATGCCAGTGCTTTGGCCATGTCCCTTACGAAATCCGAGAACCTGGTATCCTCTGGGGGCTCGGATCCCGGTGCGTCTGAAGGGACGCACGAGTCCGTAAGGTGTCAGGGGACTCCTCCTCCTCCGTTTCCCACGCCAATTCCTCCGAGGAGGAATCAAGCGGCTCTGAGTGGGTGGGCACCGACGCCATCCGCCCCGACGGAACCGGCGTCGATGACCTCGGTCCCGAATGGGAGGCCGAGGATCAACTCGAGTTTGCATGGTCTCGAGGATCGGCTCGGCCTCTGGGGTCGACTTGGACGTCGATGTCCCGGTGGTCAGGGCAGTTGCGCCGGTGAGACCGGCGATCAGCACCCGCTGCTGCTCCATGAAGGCAGACAATCTGCTCTTCAAAGCCGTCAACCTGAGTCTGAGCTCAGGAGACCCAGCAGCCTCAGACTCGGGCCCCGACGGTGTCGGGCCCGATGTCAGCTCCCCCGGAGGAGAGTCCACGAGGACAACAGTACTCACGTGACTCGGGGCCTCCAACTCTACACGAGGATGCTTTCCAGGCCTCTCCGACTCCGAAGACCCGGAACAGCGATTGGGGCTATGCGACTTGGCCCTTGAGGAGCCAAGAGCGTCCACCAATGCCGCCCTCGCGGAGGACTCCCTTTCAGAGGAGCCCTGACAATGCTCGGGGTCAGACTCCTGAGACGTCGAGGTCTCTGACGAAGTCCGGACCCGTCCAGAGGCAGATTCGGAGAAGATCCTCTCATGCTGGTGCTGCCGGCTCCGTAATGCTTTGGAAGACATTTTGCCACAGGGACTGCAGACCGTAGAATCATGGTCTGGCCCCAGGCACCGGAGGCAGCAGTCGTGTGTGTCGGTGAGAGACATCAGTTTCTTGCACAGATCACACTTCTTAAAGCTACTGGCAGCCATCGGGGGAAAAAGGGCCCCTGCAAGATCAAAAAAGTGGGCTGCCAGGGAAAAGAAAAAAGGCACGAACGCAGTCTCTAAGGACAAAAACCGAAAAAGAGAGATCCGGGCTCGGTACCGGTGTACCGAGTCCAGGCGGGAAAGGAACCGATGTCGAACCGAAGAAAAAACTCGACCCAACGCAGAAAAATCAACTTTTTTCACGGGTGACAAGGACAGGCGTCCATAGGGCTCTGCGGAAAAAAAAAGACTGAGCAAGATGGCACCTTTGGGCGGGAAGGGGACCGCGCATGCGTGCCTGCATTCCCAAAGGCTTTCTTTGAAAGCTGGGGAAATGCTCCGCATGGGGGCTCCGTCGACGCCGACGTCACCCATATGTGAGGACTGACTTCCTGCTTGGTCCTGGAGAAAACAGAAAATAAAACAGGTGTTGTAGGAGCGAGATGCTTTCTTGTTCTTCTCCTGAGCTGTTACCTCCTCTGTGTTTTTTAAAAGTTAAGTTTACTTTTCTTGTGGCTGGGGAAACATGAGATGAGGAAGCCTGACAATTCTGCTCCTGGCTTTATGGGCAGAGTGTTGATTTTTTTTAACAATGGAAAAGGTACAGAGCAATTTGGGAGCTCCGTGCTAGCATATTCACTGGCTTCCGACTCTAATCTGAGAAAGCGTAGTTACTCACCTGTAACAGGTGTTCTCCAGGAGCAGCAGGAATCAGTCCTCACTTATGGGGGGTGACGTCGGCGCCGACGGAGCCCTCGCGGAGCAATTTTCCCCAGCTTTCAAAGAAAGCCTTTGGGAATTGCAGCGCGCATGCGCGGTCCTCTTCCCGCCCAAGGGTGCCATCTTAGCCAGTCAGATGACATAGCTAAAAAAAAGACAGCATAAAAAATTTGCAAAAAGAACATAAGCAGACGATTGCAACTCCAAGGGGAGGAGGGAGGGTAGTGAGGACTGATTCCTGCTGCTCCTGGAGAACACCTGTTACAGGTGAGTAACTACGCTTTCTCCAGGACCAAGCAGGAAGTCAGTCCTCACTTATGGGACTCCCAAGCTCAAGGCTACCGGAGACCCTAAGCACAAAAATGAGCTCCCTCTAGCTCAGCAGCACAGAAGGAAAGAATCTTCGCTGAATTATCACCCACCGGTAGCCCACATCCGGGATGGAGGGTAGGAGTTGCTCAGACCTCAAAGAGATTACGGAGGACTGCCTGTCCGAAAGCACTGTCCCTGCGGGACTCCCTCTCGAGACAGTAATGGACCGCAAAAGTCTGGCTCGAAGACCAAGTAGCGGCCCGGCAGATGTCTGCCAGCGGAACAGAGCGGAGGTAAGCCACTGACGTAGCCTTTGCCCGAACGCAATGAGCCGTGACTCGACTTTCTAAGGAGAGTCCGGCTGCCCCATAAGCCCAAGAGATACAGTCCGCAACCCAGATGGACAGAGTACGCTTGGAGACCGGGAGCCCCAATTTATTGGGGTCAAAAGACACAAAAAGCTGAGCAGCTTTACGGTGCTCCCGCGTACGGTCAAGGTAGAAGTTCAAAGCCCTTCTACAGTCCAGGGTATGGAGGACCGTTTCAGCTCGGCTGGAGTGTGGTCTGGGAAAGAAGGTTGGAAGTACCACCTCCTGATTGATGTGAAAAGGGGAGACCACTTTTGGAAGAAATTTTGGGTGAGTCCGTAGGACTACCCTATTTTTGTAGAACCGAGTGTAAGGGGGATCAGACACGAGGGCCTGCAATTCACTTACGCGTCTAGCGGAAGTGAGGGCTATCAAGAACAGTGTTTTCCAAGACAGAAAACGGAGAGAACAGGTAGCCATAGGTTCAAAAGGCGGACAGGTGATCCGCTGCAAAACCACATTCAGGTCCCAGTCAGGCGCTGGCGGGTGCAGAGGTGGTTTAAGTAGAAGGAGACCTCGGAGAAACCTCGCTACGAGAGGGTCGCTGGAGAGAGGTCTACCATCCACCGGCACATGATGTGCCAAAAGAGCACTGAGGTGAACTTTGACGGAGTTGGACTTAAGTCCCAGATCAGAGAGGTGTAGCAAGTATTGCAAGATCACCGACACCGGGCAGGAGAAGGGATCCTGAGACTGTTGGGTACACCAGACGGCAAAGCGACGCCATTTAAGGGCGTAGCATTTGCGGGTAGAAGGCCGTCGCGAAGCTAAGACGACCTCCTCCACCTCTGCCGGCAGGAGAAGGGGAGCAAGGACTACCCTCTCAGCAGCCAGGCCATGAGGTTGAGAGACCTGAGGTTGGGGTGTAGTAGAGACCCCTGATCCTGAGTGAGGAGATCCGGTTGTACCCCCAGAGGGAATGGATCCTCCACCGCTAATTGCAGTAGGAGCGGAAACCACGGCTGTCTGGGCCAGCGAGGGGCCACCAGGATCATGAAGGCTTTGTCTCGGAGAACCTTGAAAAGAGTCCGAGAGACTAGCGGGATGGGAGGGAAAGCGTACAGAAGGCTCCCCGACCATGAAATTAGAAAAGCGTCCGCCGCAACCCGAAGGGGGTGTGGCTGACGAGAGCAGAAGCGAGGAAGCTGCCGGTTGTGAGGACTGGCAAAGAGATCCACCGTGGGGAGGCCCCACTTTAGGAAGAGCTGCTGAACTACCAAGGGATCCAGACGCCACTCGTGCGGCTGGAGGATCCTGCTGAGTTTGTCCGCCAGGCAATTCTCTTGGCCCGGGAGATAAACTGCCTTGAGGAGAATGCCGTGACTGACGGCCCAAGAGCAGAGCTTCTGTGCCTCCCGGCAGAGGAGGAAGGAGCCCGTGCCCCCCTGCTTGTTCACGTAGAACATGGCAACTTGATTGTCCGTCTGGACAAGGACGGACTGGTGGGAAGTCAGGTGGGAGAAAGCCTTGAGAGCCAGGCAGATCGCCCTGAGCTCCAGGAAGTTGATCTGCTGAGCAGACTCCCACGTGGTCCAGAGGCCCTGAGTACGTGCCCCTTGGCAATGTGCTCCCCAGCCCAGGAGGGATGCATCCGTGTTCAGCACCCGGGTCGGCTGAGGTGACTGGAAAGGCATTCCGAATATCAGGTTCGGCTGCCGAAGCCACCACCGGAGAGACGAGATCAGCGGCTCGGAGACGCGCACTAGGTCTGCTAAGCGGCTTGTCGCCACTGCTGGCGGAGACACCATTGAGCAGGCCGCATATTCAGGCGGGCATTGGGGGTCACATGGACGGTGGAAGCCATATGGCCGAGCAGTCTCAGGAAGCGCCTGGCGGAGACCAGGGGCTGGCTGCGAAAACGGTCGGCTAGGTCCATGAGCCGTTGAGCCCTGTCGAGCGGTAGGTACGCTCGTGCCTGAGGAGTGTGGAGCCTTGCGCCGATGAACTCGAGATCCTGTGAGGGGAGCAAAGTGGACTTTGCGAAATTTATAACAAAGCCCAAGTACTGCAGAAGAGTCACCGTGCGGCGTGTGGCGCTGGTGACCTCCGGAGCGGACGCCGCTCTGATGAGCCAGTCGTCGAGGTACGGAAAGACATAGAGGCCGTGAAGACGGAGATGGGCCGCCACCACCGCGAGACATTTTGTGAAGACTCGCGGTGCGGAGGACAGGCCAAAGGGCAGTACTCTGTACTGGTAATGATTTCCTGCCACCACAAACCTTAGGTATTGGCGGTGGCTTGGGTGGATGAGGATGTGCGTGTAGGCATCCTTTAGATCCAAGGAGCATAGCCAATCTCCCTGCTGGAGGTAGGGCAGAAGGATTCCAAGGGTAAGCATTTTGAACTTCTCCCGCAGAAGGAACTTGTTGAGGTTGCGCAAGTCCAGGATGGGTCTGAGGCCTCCTGTTCTCTTTGGTATTAGAAAATACCTGGAATAAAAGCCTTGACCTCTCAGGTGGTGTGGCACCGGTTCCACCGCCTGTTCCTGCAGAAGACCTGCTAACTCCTGAAGGAGTAATTCCCTATGCAGAGGGGGTCGTGGAGGTTCTCCCGGAAAATAGGAGGGAGGGACCTGGTGGAAGTGGAGAAGATAGCCTTCTCGCACGACTTGAAGCACCCAGGCATCTGAGGTGACGCTGGACCACCTGTGGGCGAAGTGAACCAGCCGGCCTCCGGTGCTGGGAGGAACCAGCGGGGGGGGGAGAGGCTATGCTTAGTGAGTCAAAAACCCCCACCCTGCTGAGCAGGGGCTGGTGGTGCAGGCTTGGGGGCTTGCTGCCTACGGGACCCGTTACCCCGTCCCTTGGCCTGCTGGCCCTGTGGGGGAGCTGCAGGGGCCTGAGACAGGGGGTATGTTTTGAAGGCAGCCGCCTTCCTCGGGTAAAAGGACTTTTTCCCCGAGCCCTTCTTTTTCTGGGAAGGGGCAGAGGTCTTCCTAGAAAGCCTGGTCCTGGTGAGAGTCTCAGTCTCAATTTGTGCAGCCTTTTCAGCCATGGGCTTGCCAAAGAGGTTTTCGCCTCGGCAGGGGACATCGACCAACTTGTCCTGCACCCAGGGCTCAAGGTCTGACGACTGAAGCCAAGCCTGTCGGCGGGCACCGATGCCGGCTGCGGCCACTCGAGCCGATGCTTCAAAGCCATCATAGGCTGCTCGGGACATGAACTTTGAGCATTCCCGAATGCCAGTGGACAAGGCCAGGAACCTCCGCAAGGGTTCCTCGGACAAACCAGCGGAGAATCCGGCTAGCTCTTTAGCCAGATCTCGGAGATACATGCCCATGTATAGCTGGTAAGTCTGGACACGACATGCGAGCATAGAGCCCTGGAAACACTTCTTACCAAGGCCATCCAGGTTACGGGCCTCCCTGCCAGGAGGCACCGAGGAGTGCATCTTCTGGCTCTTAAGACGATGCATGGCCGATTCCACTACCATGGAATGGTGTGGTAGCTGTGCCTTTTGAAAGCCAGGGCTCTTGCGGACTCGATAGATAGAATCGACCCGCTTGCTCAGGACCGGCGAGGAGGCCGGACTCTCCCACATGCGGAAGAGTAGTCGTTCCAGCATAGGAGGAACCGGTACAGTAAAGTGTTCCCTTGCGGGAGAGTCATACTGGAGGGCGTCGAGCTCTTCGGCTCGAGGCTCCTCCTCGGGGTCCGCAGGGAAGGCCAAAGCCTTGGCCATATCCCTGACGAAGTCCGAGAACCGGGCATCCTCCGGGGGGGACTGCTTCCGAGGCTCGGACTCCGGTGAGTCCGAGGGGACACACCGAGTCCGGAAAGAATCAGGCGACTCTTCCTCTTCAGACTCCCAGACCGACTCCGACGAGGACTCGGTGGGGTCGGCCCGGGCAGGGCGCGGCGCCTGCCGCCCCGACGCCGAGGGAGTCGGCGTCGGCGACCTCGGTCCCGAACGGGAGGCCGAGGGTGACCTCGACCGAGGATCGACTCGAGTTCGCATCGACTCGAGGATCGGCTCGGTCTCCGGGGTCGACTTGGACGTCGACGTCCCGGCGGTCGGGGCAGCGGCGCCAGCGAGGCCAGCGAGCAGTGCCTGCTGCTGGTCCATGAAGGCAGACAGTCTGCTCTCCAAGGCCGTCAACCTGAGTCCGAGCTCAGGTGACCCAGCAGCCCCCGACTCGGGCCCCGACGGTGTCGGGCCCGACGTCGGCTGTCGCGGAGGCGAGTCCAGAAGGACCACAGGACTTACCCGAGCAGGCATCTCCGACTCCAGGCGAGGTCGCTTCGTGAGGTGTTCCTTCTCCAAGGACCCAGGGCGGCTGTCGGGGCTATGCGACCTGGCCCTCGCGGAACCAGGAGCGTCCACCGACGCCGCCCTCGCGGGTTTCACCTTCCGACGATGGTCCCCAGAGGGAGAACCCCGGCGACGGTCCGAGCTGGAGCCTTTGGACACGGAGGCCTCCGACGAGGTCCGGGTACGGCTGGGGTCAGCGAAGATCCTATCACGCTGATGCCGCCGACTTCTCAACGCTTTGGAGGACATTTTGCCGCAGGGCCCACAGATCAGTTCCTCATGATCCGGGCCCAGGCAGCGGAGGCAAAAGTCGTGTGTGTCAGTTAGTGACATATTTCGGTCACACTGACCACACCGCTTAAAACCACTGGCAGCCATCGGGGGAAAAAGGGCCCCTGCGAGGTCAAAGGACCGGGCTGCCAGGGAAAAATCGAAAACGAAAGCTGACTAAGTCAGAAAAACCGAAAAAAAGGAAGAGGACTCGTGACCGGCGTCGCGAGTCCGGGCGGGAAAAAGACCGGCGTCGAACCGAAGGAAAAAGAATAAAATAATGAAGAAATATCGACTTTTTCGCGGGGACTAGACGGGGACGTCTGTAGGGCTCCGCGGAAAAAAGAAGACTGGCTAAGATGGCACCCTTGGGCGGGAAGAGGACCGCGCATGCGCGCTGCAATTCCCAAAGGCTTTCTTTGAAAGCTGGGGAAAATTGCTCCGCGAGGGCTCCGTCGGCGCCGACGTCACCCCCCATAAGTGAGGACTGACTTCCTGCTTGGTCCTGGAGAATCCTGGGTTAACCCTGGAGACATGCCTAAACTAGGCTAAATCTCCCATCCTGACAGGTCTGGGACCTTACTGGGGATAAGCCTCATGGCTATGACTCTGCTTCTGCTTCCAGGAGCCGCGGGATAGCTATAGCAGAGCAGACAGCAGTGAATGTAATTAGGCTATACTAAGGGCTGCATGCAGACCTCATCACAAGACTAACCAGCACCCTATGCAATCTGAGCCAAGGGAGAGTAGGACCCTCTCCAAAATTCTGTCTGGCTAACTCAGGGGTTTTCAACCCAGTCCTCGGTGAACCCTAGGCCAGTCAGGTTTTCAAAATTTCGAGAATGAATATGCATGAGAAAGATTTGCATGTTCTGCCTTCATTGTATGCAAATCTATCTTATGCATATTCATTGTGGGAATCCTGAAAACCCGACTGACCTAGGGTTCCCCGAGGACTGGGTTGAAAACCTATGGGTTAGCTACTAAAATGTGGCTACATTTTTGGAAAGGCTGTCCTGTAACTGGAGCATCTGGTGGCCACATGATGTACTGGCATGCCTCTAGCTCAGTACCCTGGTGGCTGCCTATTCCGTCTCTCTTTCTGTTGGTCTCAGTCATAAAAGTCTCTTTCTGCTCTCGTTCATTGACACAGTTTGTGTCTAGGAAGGTCTTGATGTGCTGAAGTACAGTGTCACACCAACCTAAAATACAACTGCATCAATAGAAACTAAATGTTTACATTTATATGACAGGGTGGAGAACAGGATTATACTTTTGTTTGTTTCAATTGGGAGCCCAACATCATGGGGGTGGGGGTGGGGGGGGGGGGAGAAGCTTTCAGCAATAACAGCAATATTTGTACTAGTAGAAACAGCATGAAAAAACAACAAAGTTTTTGACAAGAAAATATTAACTTCATAAAACCTTAAAATTAATCATACCTGTAAGCAAAGGTAGCAAATTAACAATTAAAAAAAAAAATAAATGAAAGGTACACAGCACAGAGGCATTATCAAAGTTAGAAAAAATGCTATACTCAACAGAAAACGGAAGTCCAGCAATATAAACAAGCATAAAACTGGGCCAGCCCGGCAGCTGAGTGGCAGTGCTGTGAGATGCCAGGCAGGAAGCCGGCTCCAATTCCTTAGACTATCCACATGAGGCTCAGGAGACTGCGAGGCAGTGTGTTCACACTGGGAAGGAATTCCGTCATCACCTTATAACAAAACTAAGCCGACGCAGAGTGCATCTGAACTGACTTATGGAGGGAGCTGTGGACTGCTGCTAGAGGGAGGAGAGGACTATAACTGAGGGGGAAACACACAGTAGTTCTAAATGAAGGCTCATGGCACTACAGCCATGGCCGAGGTTGCTCCAGTTCAGCTGGAAGCCCCAGTGAGTAGGAATAAATTGCTGGGTCAAAGAAAAAAAAAGTCACAACATAGAACATGTTTCAATTCAGACAAGTGTTCAAAATGAAAGAATTGTGGATGCACCGCAAATACTCCTGTATTTGCAGCACCAACAGTATGAGTTAATGCCAAGGGCATGATACCTTTTGACCACACTATTCCTTGCCATGTAATAAAGCCCAATAAAACGTATCCTCAAAGATTATGACAGCTAGTACCTAAGCTGCAGTAAAATCTTATTTCACCACAGCTTAGTTTACCGCAGAAGATACTAGTCTTTGATAACATGGTTAGTAACTGCTATGGTAAATCAATAACAGAGCTTGTGATGAACCTCACAAGTTGCATTATTCTCACCTGCTCTCCTTCATGTTTCCTTACCATTCCGCCTAGATGTATCCCAGGTCTACAGCTACTGTGTTGACTGTAAGCTCTGATGAACAGGGACAGTCTTTTACAGTACTTGTGCCTGTGCAGCGCTGCATATATCTTGTAGCACTATACAAATGTTCAGTAGTAATAGTAGTAGTAGTGTGTGGCCCGATTCTCCCAGGGAGCCTTTCTTAAAGCTTAGTGCAATCAGCAACAAAGCCAATCTGTGAGCCCCCCCCCCCCCAAACCTGAATTAAACATCCCTACACCAAAGATCACAGACCCCTCCATCCCCCGAAATCAACAGCCGGGGTGGCTTATGGGGGTGAGAGGAGGGGTTAATTAGGGGGTTCAGGATCCTGTCATAGTTTTGGAGGAGGAGAGGGGATTCCCGAACCAGCTTTGTTGCTGATCACACTGGCCCCTGTAAGATGGTGCTAGGATACAATGGGTCGCATAATAGCGGCGAAATGCTTCCAGCTGGAAAAACACCACCAGCTTTGATATGGAGTTATTTTTCCAGGAATAATACAGCTTGCACGGTTTATCCTAAGTTCGTTATTTCATCTGCATAATGATGAAGTGTTTTGTATGCATTTACATGCTTTGCATCGCATTAGTACTCAACATGTGTTGGGGTAAATTTACGTTTTTCTATGGTAAAATAACACAATTTTGTCTCAACACATCTTAAGGGCAAATATCATACATTGTCATGTGTGGAGTGGGAGTAGCCTAGTGGTTAGAGCAATGACCTGGTGACCAAAGACCAGGGTTCAAATTCCACTGATGCTCCTTGTGGCCTTGGGCATGTCACTTAACCTTCCACTGTCTTAGGTACAATCTAAGACTGTAAGCCCTCCAAAAACATGGAACTACCTACTGTACTTAATTGTAACTATACTGGAAGTACTACTGGAAAGGTGTAAGCTAAATGGTAAATAAATAAAATACAAAATAAATATTTCCTTAATTCACCTTAGTAACTACACCCCTATGTGGACTAACTACAATCTCTGTGAAAATATCAATGCCAGTCTATAGGCAAGTCTAACAGTGCATTCACAGCTATAGTCATTTTCCTCAGACCAATCTCAGGAGCTCACAGCTTCACAATCAAACTCCCAAGTTGAACTGTAAATATGTATTTAAAAATCAAAATTATTTAATGTTGGAATGTCTTCATAACAGCAGATTTAGACTGTATATAAACAGGATCTCAACATCTTTTAACTTCAGGAGTATATTAAGCAACTCCCTTTGGGGTAGATGGTCTGGGCAGCACATTCACTACATTAATTAATTAATTTACTGCATTTATTCCACCTATCAGGACACCATCTAAGTGGTTATAAAGCACAGTTACTTACCTGTAACAGATGATCTCTGGGAACAGCAGGAATTAGTCCTCACATATGGGTACGTCGGTACCGATGGAGCCTGCGTGGGAAAGCTCCCCAGCCTTTCAGATGAAAGGCTTTTGGGGCCTCCCACTGCACATGCGCGCTGCCTTCCCGCCTTCCTGACCAGCTCTCCTCAGTTCGAGTTTATAGCTGAGACAATAGAGAGAGGAAAGGAAGATAGATAGAAGATACAACTCCTAGGGGAGGAGGGTGGGTTGTGAGGACTAATTCCTGCTGTTCCCAGAGATCACCTGTTACAGGTAAGTAACTGTGCTATCTCCAGGAACAAGCAGGAATAAGTCCTCACATATGGGGACTCCCTAGCTAAGATGCCTGGGAGATCCCCCTCCAAGGGTAAACCATCTTCGTATGGATCTCAGGCATCCATCCAGGGAAGGTGGGCAGGAGTTGTTTAAGTATGGAACAGGTGTTTGAGGACAGCCTGACCAAACAAGGCATCCCGGCGGGAGTCCTTGTCCAAGCAGTAATGGGCTGTGAAGGTATGAACTGAGGCCCAAGTGGCTGCTCGACAGATCTGATCTATGGACACAGAGTGAAGATGAGCCATAGAAGTGGCCATGGCTCGCACATTATGAGCTGTGACATGGCCTTCCAGAGAAATGTTCTTACTCTGGTAAGCAAAAGAAATACACTGAGCAATCCAATTGGAAAGTGTACGTTTGGTGACTGGAAGTCCCAAATGAGAAGGATCAAAAGCCACGAAAAGTTGGGAAGACTTTCGATGTGGCTGAGTCCTGTTGAGGTAAAAGGCGAGAGCTCTTTTACAGTCAAGAGTATGAAGGTTCCTCTCTGCACTGGATGCATGAGGAGCCGGGAAAAAAACAGGTAGATATACCTCTTGATTAAGATGAAAAGGCGAGACCACTTTAGGCATAAAGTAGGGATTCGTCCTAAGGACCACCTTATCATGATGAAATCTGGTATAAGGTGGATTAGCCACCAAAGCCTGCAGTTCACTGATGCGGCGAGCCGAAGTGACTGCAATAAGGAAAAGAACCTTCCAGGAAAGAAATTTCAGGGAGGTAGATACCAACGGTTCAAAAGGTGGCTTCATAAGTTGACCCAGAACTAAATTCAAGTCCCATGCTACCGGAGGAGGTCGGATGGGAGGCTTAGTGAGGGTCAGGCCTCTCATGAATCTTGCAATAAGAGGATGAGAGGAGACAGGTTGTCCATTTATAGGTTTTAAGGATGCTGCAATAGCACTTAAATGGACTCGTACTGAATTCGTCTTGAGGCCTGCATTGGAAAGATGCAGGAGATAGTCCAGTAGAGAATTCAAAGGAAGTGCTAGAGGGTCAAGACCCTGTTGCACACACCAAATGGAAAAACGTTTCCATTTGAAAGCATAGGAACGCCTCGTGGAGGGTTTCCTAGAGGCATGAAGGATATCTTTCACTGGTTGAGAAAGATTGAAGTCATGAAGGCTCAGGCCTTCAGTAACCAAGCTCTGAGGTGTAGGGACTTGGGGTTTGGGTGCCACAAAGTCCCCTCCTCCTGAGACAGAAGGTCTGGCGCAGCTCCCAGGTCCAGGGAGGGTCCCTGGGAGAGATGAAGAAGTAGAGGGAATCACACTTGGCGTGGCCAGCGTGGAGCTATGAGGATCATGGATCCGTGATCCCTCTGTAGTTTGAACAGAGTCTTGGGAATCAAAGGAATGGGTGGAAAAGCGTACAGGAATTCCTGACCCCAATGTAGGAGAAAGGCATCGTTGGCCTGAGCTCCCTGACACGGAGTCCTGGAACAGAACCGGGGAAGTTTGGCATTCCACGGACTTGCAAAGAGGTCTATGTCCGGGGTCCCCCATTCCTGAAAGATTCTGCGTATCTGGTCCATATGCAGGGACCATTCGTGTGGGAGCAGAACTCGACTGAGTCTGTCTGCCCGAGAGTTTTGAACTCCTGGAAGATATACTGCCAGAAGATGAATTTGATGCTCTCTGGCGAAGGCCCATAATCTGAGCGCTTCGTTGCAAAGCGACAGAGAGCCCGTCCCTCCTTGTTTGTTGACATAGAACATGGCTACCTGATTGTCTGTCTGGACTAGGACAGTCAGGTTGACAAGGAGGGTGTGGAAGACTGTGAGGGCAAGGAAGATTGCTCGCAGTTCCAGAAGGTTGATGTGAAGGGTGGTCTCCTGAGGAGACCAGGTGCCCTGAGTGGAGAGATGTTGGAGATGAGCTCCCCACCCCGTTTGGGAGGCATCTGTTGTGAGGGTTGCTTGAGGCAACGAAGGTTGGAAGGGAATCCCCAACAACAGATTTTTGGAGGATGTCCACCACTGGAGAGACCAAGACAGTCGTTTTGAGGTGAGTATTTGGTCTGAGAGCAGTCCTGATGCTTGAGACCACTGGGTGGCCAAAAGCCATTGAGCTGCCCTCATATGAAGACGAGCGTAGGGCACCACATGGACCGTGGAGGCCATGTGGCCCAGAAGTTGCAGCATTTCTCTGGCTGACAAGTGACTTCTGGACTGAGCCTGGGAGGCCAAGCTTATTAGCCTTTGGCCTCGGACCAGAGGGAGGTAGGCCCTTGCAGTGGTGGAGTCCAATTGGGCCCCTATGAATTCCAGGGACTGAGTAGGGATGAGTTGGGACTTGGGAACGTTTACCACAAGTCCCAGATATTGAAGAATACGCCTTGTGCGGTCCAGAGAAATCTGGGCTTCTGACTGAGATGGAGCTCGGATGAGCCAGTCGTCCAGATATGGGAAGACAAAGATTCCCATGCCTCTGAGAAATGCGGCTACGACTGCCATGCATTTTGTGAAGACTCTTGGAGCAGAGGCCAGACCGAAGGGTAGTACTCTGTACTGGAAATGTTTTCCCTGGAACAGAAAGCGAAGATATTTTCTGTGGGATGGATGGATGAGCATATGAGTGTACGCATCCTTGAGATCTAGAGAACAAAGCCAATCCTGACTCTGAAGGTATGGAAGGAGAATGCCCAGAGAGAGCATTTTGAATTTCTCCTTGAATAGAAACCTGTTCAATTCTCTCAGATCTAGGATAGGTCTGAAGCCCCCTGTCTTCTTTGTTATGAGAAAATAAGGGGAGTAGAAACCTAACCCCTGTTGTGGAGGAGGAACCTCCTCTATTGCCCCTTGGGCAAGGAGAGAAGAGACTTCCTGACCCAACAGGGTCAGAAGAGATGGGGGAGAACTGAATTGCCTCACCATGGTATGGGGAGGAAGGCTGGAGAAATGAAGTTTGTAGCCCTCCCTGATAATAGAGAGGGTCCATTGCTCTGATGTGATTTGTTCCCATCTGGGAGCAAAATGAGCTAGCCTTCCAGGAATGGTGAGGGGCTCTGGTTGTTCTAGAGCCAGAAACGGCAAGTTCTCTAGGGGCAAGTCAAAACCCCTGAGGGGGTTGAGCCTGCTGGGGTGTAGCAGACACTGCAGGCTTTGACTTTACTTGCTTAGATTGCTGACGCTTAGCAGCAAAGCGAGGCTGAGCAGATTGCTGGCCAGTATTTGTGGAAAATCTGGCCTTCTTATAGTAAGGCCTTTTAAAAGACTTCTTTTTGGCAGGGGTAGAAGTAGACTTAGAAAGTCTATCTAGAGTGGCATTTTCTGCATCCATTTGAGCAGCTTTAATTTGCCAGTCTTCACCAAATAAGTTCTCACCTGTACAGGGCAGATTCCTGAGGCCATCTACAACCCAGGGTTCTAGGTCAGAAGCCTGGAGCCAAGCGAGACGTCGGGCTGCAATAGCAATTCCCGAAGCCCTGCCTGCAACCTCAAAGGAATCAAAGGCTGCCCTGTTGGAGAACTTGGAGACCTCTGAAAGTTGTGTCACCATAGAAAAGAAGTCCGCCCTTTGATCATCAGGGATAAAGGGGGCAAAATGCTGTACCTTTAGGGCAAGTTGTCCAAGAAACATGCCCATATAAAGGCTATAAGAATTGATCCTGGCTATAAGCATACTAGCCTGGAACATCTTTCTACCAAAAGAGTCCAGGGTCTTACATTCTCGCCCTGGAGGGGTAGAAGAATGCCTTTTAGGACTCTTTATTTTCTTCATGGCAGACTTCACCACAATAGAGTGGTGAGGCAGCTGAGTTTTCTGGAACCCAGGAGAAGGAGGGACCCGATACATGGTGTCCAACCTACGGGAATGGGGAGACAGTGTTAAAGGAGTCTCCCACAAATCCATCAAGTGTTCTTGGAGGATTTCATGGATAGGCAGAGTGACTGCCTCTTTAGGAGCTTTAGAGTATCCTAAAATATCCAATTTTTTTGATCTGGGTTCTTTTTCAGAAGATGTAGCAATAGAAAGTGCTTTAGCTACATCAACAATGAAATCCTGAAAGGATAAATCCTCTGGAGGAGACATCCTCCTCTTTGGAGAAGAGGGCTCCTCAGGAAGAGCAAGCTCAGCAGAGTCATCAGAGGAATTGAATTCATCAGAAGAATCTGAGTATTCTCTCTGTGCTTTCAATGCACGATACGCATACCGATCGGTATCGACATCGGGCGTATCGGGCATGGGATCGGTACCGGGCGAAAGCCGGAATCCGGCATGCGGAACCGATCGACACTTGGAAGTCGATGGTCTCGGTTCCGGTGTGGATACCGGAACCGGGGTCGGTACCGATGGAATCGGTACCGAGGGCGTCGCAGCCTTAATGAATGCCAGAACAGCCTGCTGCATGGTCTGGACAGTATTGCCCATAGACGCCACTGCTGCCTGGATGTCGGTACCGGTATGGGCCGGTACCCCAGAGCAGTCCAACAGGTGATCAGTCGAGGCCGTGCCATCGATGTCAACCTGTGACCCCATGATTGCTTTGGAGGCCAGAGCCTCCCGCCGGGGTTTTTTGGCCTGGGCAGAATCCTCGAACTCAAGATTGAGAGCCTCTCGATCTTTAGAAAGAGATTTGCTTTTAGAGGATTTGCCCACAGAAGTTTTGGTTACCTGAGATCCATCCGGAGAGGAAGACCTGGATGACTGTGATGCTTCTGAAGGAAACAGCACATGGAGCTTGTTGGCCCGGTTCTGCAAACCACGTTTAGACATCTGGGTGCAGGATGGGCAGTCCGGTATGGAGTGGTCAGGTCCCAAACATTTAAGACACCATTCATGGGTGTCTGTGACAGAAATGACAGCACTGCACTTGGTACACTTTTTAAAACCAGGGACTGGCTTCTCCATGAGGAGAATTTGTGTAGGCCTTAAGGCCTAACAAAAGTTACCAAGCTGTGCTGAAGAAAATAAAAAAGTCTTTTTTTTTTTTTTTTTTTTATAAAGAAAGAAAGAGAGACCGGCGGTACCGGTTTCGGTATGGGGAAGGCAGGTACGCGGTCTAAAGAAACAAACAAAATTCACAATTTCTTCAGCGGTGACAGGAACACGACCTGCTGGCTCCGCGGAAAAAGAGAAACTGAGGAGAGCTGGTCAGGAAGGCGGGAAGGCAGCGCGCATGTGCAGTGGGAGGCCCCAAAAGCCTTTCATCTGAAAGGCTGGGGAGCTTTCCCGCGCAGGCTCCGTCGGTACCGACGTACCCATATGTGAGGACTTATTCCTGCTTGTTCCTGGAGATCATTATAGTCATAATAAAAGCAACAAAAAATACCTAGATAACTACAGAAAGTAGACAGGTTATAAGTTGAAAATCTGGGTAACATGAAAGTTTGAAAAGGGAGAGAGAAGTAACAGTGACACTAGGATTGTGAGTGACTAAAATGTTATCTTCTGCATATAAAAACAGCTTGGTCTCCTGTTGGAATCTGTTTCCAGCTAAAACCACCAGAGGGCAGTGTTTTAGCACATACTATTTCATTGTCTCATACTGACGTTATGAATAGTGTGTGCTATTTGCAGAGTACACACCTTGTTGATGAAACTGACACATCGAGAAAATGGCTACTGTCCCTGGGACTTCTCCAACTGCCACCCAGCTCTTTACTACAGTTAACAGTGAATTCAACAAGGCCCTTAAAAAGTACTACCTTGAGATGGCGCTCCTAGACTTTAGGATCAGGGATAGTATGAAAAGAGAGAGACATTGGTGCAACCACTGTCTTGCAATATGTAGAGCAATTCTTGTTTTAATTCTCGCTACTTTCCTCTCTTCTTTCCTATCTCTGTTTTGAAATGAAGTTCTTATCTCATTACTTTTGTTGTTTTATTGTAAATGGTTTTTGTGCCCTCCAACAAAAGACAGTAAATCAAGTGCTGAATAAACAGAAACATAGTGCCATAGTGCACTGAACTGACTGCAGGGGCTCCAATAATGCTTCCCTTGCTTATCTGCTACTTTGGGGCTCACAGGTCTGGCTCCGACAACAGCATCTGTTTCCGATCAGGTAAAAAGGGGACTGTTGTAGTTGTTATGGAAGGACAGACTAGATAGGCCATGTGGTCTTTTTTTGTCGTCATATTTCTATGTTTCTAAAAGCAGATCACAATGCCATGGACCGGCAAGCACTTTCAGGTTTTCTGTTGCGATCCTCTTAGAACAGCCACCCTAAATGGGCTGCAGGCTGCTTCTGCACAACAATCACTCTTTCTCCCTCTCCTGTGGGGAGGGAAAAAAATTCACCGCCTTCATTCACCACTGCCTCTCCCCTTTCCTTGTTGGGCCAAACAGCTAATTGCACCCCAGAGAAAAATCGCTGAGCACTCTCCTCTCAACAGGTCTCCTAAAGGCGGTTATTTATTTTATTTATTTATTTAACAGGTTTTATATACTGCTTTATCATTTCAATCAAAGCGATTTACATTGAAACTTAAACTTGGTAAACATACATTAAACAGGGACATTGATAACTTGGATTCTTCTGAGGCAATGGAGGGTTAAGTGACTTGCCCAAGGCCACAAGGAGTGCTAGTGGGAATTGAACCCTGGTCTCTGGGTTCCCAAGCCAGTGCTCTAACCATTAGGCTACTCCTCCACTGCTCCTCCTGTTCTACCAAACAACTGGAGTCATTTTATGGTGGTGGCAATAGATTTGTGCTTTGGAAGAAGCAGGAGTGCTCAAAGGCATTTTGGAAGTTACCCTGGAAGAAGCCATTTAGTGCGAAGCAGCAGCCTGAGCAGCAGCAGCTGCAGGACAAATAGGCGAAAAGAGAGCTGTTTATAAACTGGATTGCTGCTGCTACCCAGTGCATTTCACTTTACTGATCAGAAGGTGGTAAACGTTGCCCAACTGTACCATCAGCTTGCATCCAAGATCTTAAAATACTGCCACAGCTGCGATGTGCCGCCGAAGAGGTGCAATAAAGGGGCAGGCCTTTTTGTGTTCCCCTTCATGTAAATGGAGTGCGTAGGAGGATTTTGTATTTTATCTGGTTATGGGATATGGGGAAAGGTTGAGAATTTGGGAGTCCAGCAGATACCGAGAATAGTTGGATAGGGGAGGTATGGGGATTTGAGAAGGTGCTCGATTAGATGTCTCCAGTGTATCCCCCTTATTTTTATAAGGATCATGAAGGTATGAGGCCACTAAATGTAGTAATAATTAATACAAGGTCAATAAAAATGAAATTGCCTATCATATATGATTTCATACTTCCCAATTCTTTTGATTTTCTGGGAATTAATGAAACTTGGCTGACCCCCACTGATGTGCCTTCTGGATATGCAATATCAGATGCATAGAGTTGAGGATAGAGGGGGTGACGCTATGATGATAGCCTGCAAAGCTAAAAGTTGATCACTAATCTGAAAATTTTCCCCAAGCTGTTTGTAGGGGGAAGGGGGGGGGGGGCTGTATAGTGTATATATCACGTCACAGAATCATTACACAGGTACACTACCAAAAAACTGCCTCCAGTTTTGCAACTGATTCCTATAGATTTTGGGGTGCTGAATCCAGGAAAAATAGCCAAAATGTTCCATCACGTCACATTTTCTTGCAAAATTAGATTTCTTACCCATATAAGGAATGTTCACATAATTTCTTTTTAGCCAACTGCAGTTTATTTTCTTGGCCCAAAATAGAGGTTGTAATGGTTAACTAACTAGAAACACTCCCTCATGATATTTTAGAGTGTTTTGTATTCATTTTATACATTAACAGGACAATTGGGAGGCGGGGGGCTAAATCCAGTACTCGCGCTGGCGCATGTTCTTTCCTGTTCGCCTCGCCTCGTTCGCTCGCTCAAACACGGTGGTTGCGACATGAACATTCCTGTCAAATTTCAGTTTCTTGCAAGTTCATTATTACCTTTTGTTTGCTCAGTCGTAATCCAGCTTTATTCCGAAGTGGTTCACTACAGTTGTAGTTTGCAGTGCTGTGTATTTGTGATGGCTCACAGAGCCAGAGGTTGCGTCAACTCTCCGGACAGTTTTTGTTTTATTTGTGGGGAATATACCGTGAAAAAGCGGCAGAGGAACATTTCTGCATTTATTAAAAAAGTATATTTCGCCTATTTCGGTTTGAAGTTAGGCGATCAAGACAAACCATGGGCTCCTCACAAAGTGTGCAAGACATGTGAGGAAGATCTATGCTTATGGATGAAAGGTAAAAAACAAGCATTTTGTTTCGGAATACCTATGATGTGGCGTGAACAAAGAGACCACAGCAGTGACTGCTATTTTTGCTCTTGCATTGTGAAGGGATACAACTTAAAAAATAAGAACGTAATAAGTTACCCCAACCTTCCCTCAGCAATTAGGCCTATGCCTCATAGCAACGAAGTACCTGTGCCTGAACCACCAAAATCTTTGGATCATATTTGTGTGGACGGTTCTGATCATGATGAGACTCATCAGATGGCTTTTCCCGATGAGTCCAGTACTTCCAAGTTTGAAACTGAACCAGATCCGAAACCTGAACTTTTCTCTCAAGCTGAATTGAATGATTTAGTCCGGGATTTAGGACTCCCAAAAGATGCTGCCCAACTGCTAGGTTCTCGGCTTAAACAGAAAAATCTATTGTCACCAGGAACAACTTTTTATTGGTACCGCAACCGCGAGACACAATTTTTGAAGTATTTCAGCAAAGAAGAAGATTTGGTATTTTGCAACGATATATACGGAGTGATGGAAAAGTTTAAACTCAAGTATGATCCTGCTGAATGGCGGCTGTTCATTGATTCGTCAAAAGACAGCATAAAAGGTGTTCTTCATAATGGCAACACATTCGCTTCAGTTCCTATTGCTCACTCTGTTATTCTCCAAGAAAAATACGAGAATTTGGCCCTGATTCTTCAGAAGATTCGTTATGATGAGCATAAGTGGATGATTTGTGGAGACTTTAAAATTCTATCCATGCTATTAGGGCAGCAATCCGGTTTCACCAAATATCCCTGCTTCCTTTGCTTGCGGGATAGCCGGGCCCGCGACCTACACTGGGGGAAAAAAGACTGGCCAATTCGGGAGTATTTGAGACCCGGTGAGAAAAATGTTCTTCATGAGAGCTTGGTACCTCGTGATAAAATTCTATTACCACCTCTCCACATTAAGTTGGGTCTCATTAAGCAATTCATCAAGTCCTTTCCAAAAGATGGTGAGTGCTTTCGGTACCTTTGCTCAAAGTTCCCCCGACTTTCTGAAGCAAAGCTAAAGGAAGGAGTGTTTGTTGGCCCTGATATAAGGAAACTCATTTCAGATGGAGCATTCGCTGAAACGATGTCTGAGAAGGAAAAAGAAGCCTGGGATTCCTTCAAGGATGTTGTTCTCAAATTCTTGGGGAACAGGCGGGATGAGAACTATAAGGATATTGTTGCCAGGATGCTCAATGCCTTCAAAGAACAAGGCTGTAACATGAGCCTGAAAGTCCATTTCTTGCACTCCCATGTGAACTACTTTCCCGAAAACGTGGGGGCGTACAGTGAAGAACAAGGTGAAAGGTTTCACCAGGACATCAAGGACGCAGAGAGAAGGTACCAAGGAAGATGGAACACCACTATGATGGCTGATTTCTGCTGGTTGCTGCTGCGGGAAACCCCAGATGAAAAATACGCCAAGCAGCGCACCAAGAGAAGCATTCGGGGGAAGAAGAAACGGGCCCACCAGGAGATTGATTGACCCAAGAATGACTTTAAAATCTAAACTGTGTTGACAAATATCGTGTTTTTACTAAACTTTGAAATAAAAATTTGCTAGTTATTACCACAGTGTCGGATCTCATTTATTAGAATTTTATTTTCACACCATCGGGTGTTTGTCTTCATGTATTGCAATGGTGCGGTTTGCGTTTTCTATTCTTACATACATACCTGTACAACATTTTTTGCACATTTCTTTGCTTTGCTTTGTGTCTAACCTCGCTCTTATATGCTCAATGTTTGTGCACATGTATGTGGCTGTTTTAAGTGCAGACAATTTTGCTACCATCACAGTGTGTTTTGTTGACATTACTCTATTCTTATGTGCTGCCTTGTTACAATTTTCTTTATTCTTATTTGAATAATTACTAAACAATTAGTATAAAGAATTCATCCAAGAAACTTTTATCTCGATCGCACTCAATCTGAAACGTTCACCTCAAACTGCTAACCCAATGTAGCAAAAAATCTGTACGTGATGGAGCAAATTGGTTACCAGATTTGGATTCAGTGCACCAAAAAACGTAAAAATCAATCGAAACATTAGAGGCAGTTTAAAAAAAAATTTTTTTAGTGTACCTGTGTTATCAATGTCCTAAATTTCTCAGATGGTTAACATTTTTGAATTTTGAGGTTTCAAAGTTAGTGGTAATGGGAGACTTCAATGTGTATGTGGAGAAGGCTGATGGTCTTGCTGAGAGTATGTACGTTCTTGCAACACATCCAAAAGCCCATATAATAAACCATTTGCTTACCCGTAAGGAAGCTCTGTGGATAATACTCTACTCTTCCCTGTTTCCCTGCTCACAACCTTGGGGTCGTCTTTGACTTCTCCCTCTCCTTCTCCACACACATCCAACTGATAGCTAAAAACTATAATTTCTTTTTCTATAACATAAGCAAAATCCGCCCTTCCTTTCTGAACATAGTACTAAAACACTTATCCACTTCTTTAGTCACTTCCCATCTATTGCAACCTCTTTCTTGCTGGTCTTCCTGTGAATCATTTCTCTCCCCTTCAATCTGTTCAAAACTCAGCTGCACGGCTAATCTTCCACCTGCCTTGATATGCTCATATAACCCCTCTTCTCAAGTCACTTCATTGGCTCCCTATCCGTTTCCGTATCCAGTTCAAACTTCTCCTACTGACCTACCAGTACATTCATTCTGCTGCTCCTCACTACCTTTCCTCTCTTATCTCTCCTTACACCCCTCCTCGGGAGCTCTGCTCTTCTGGCAGATCCCTTCTATCTGTGCCCTTCTCTTCTACTTGCAACTCCAGACTTCAGTCCTTCCACCTTGCTGCTCCTTATGGCTGGAACAAACTACCCGAGTCTGTGTGTCAGGCTTCATCTCTGGCCCTTTTCAAATCCAGGCTGAAAACTCACCTCTCTGAGGCTGCTTTAGGACCCTGATCCGCTTAGTCTCCTGATCTCCAACTATGTGTTTCCTTACCATTCCCTTGGACATATCCTTGTCTGCAGCTATTGTGTTGTCTATTTTGACTAGATTGTAAGTTCTGACAAGCAGGAACCGTCTTTTACATGTGTCTACAGCGCTGCGTACGCCTTGTAGCGTTATATAAATGGTAAGTTGTAGTAGTAGTGGTATGTTATACTTCCCTAATTGGTATGCCTGGACCATGATCAGACCACCGCGATTAACTTCTTGTTTCTGCCTGGATTTATAACCACAAGAGCTAAGGCTCCCGGACGGAATATAAAGAAAATATCACTATTTATATATGGCATCTTTTATTATGTGCTGATGGCATAATACTATATGTCCCCTTCTTATTGGAGGTGGTGGTTGTTTTTTTCCCAGTTAATAAACTATTTATTAACAGAAACCAAAACAGTTTTTTGTTTCTGTTAGCATGTCTGTACAGCTTCCTGTTTCAAAATGCTTAGCTTATTATGCGTAATAAGCTAAGCATTTTGAAACGTTTGCTTAAAAAATCAGTTGATTAAGGTGGATTAAAAAGCTATAAGTTCTAACATTAAGCAACATGTCAGAGGTCATTGATGCAAAAAAGGTGCATATGTCTCAGATATATTAAAGTCTGAATAAAAGCACACATATAAGTCTGAGACCTCGTTGCTTATATTACTATCTATTGTTATTCTGGTTATAAGTCATTGATATAACATCACAATCTTGTAGATAATATTGGAGCATGGTACTTTGAAAAATTAGCAGAAAATTCGCTCTGAAAAGTGACCTGCTTGATGGCTTGTTAAGAATTTATATCAGGCATGCATATTGTTTAAGAATAGTGTCTTGGAAGCCCAGAGCAGAAGTATCCATGCATTAAGAAAAGCAGAAGGCAGGCCAAATGACAGCCAGCACAGTTAAAAGGTGAGGTGAAATAGGCTATCAGAGCCAAAGAAACATCTATCAAAAAATAGAAAAAAAGAACCAAATGAAGGAAACAGCATAAGAATGACAAGTTAAATGCAAGGCACCGATAAGGAAGACAAAAAGATGATATGAAAATAAACTTGTCAAAGACAAAAATCTCACGATAAAAACTTTTCCAGGTACATTCGAAGCAAGAAACCGGGGAAGGTGTCAGTTGGACCATTAGAAAAACAAGGGGAAAAGGGGCACTCAGGAAGGACAAGGCCATAGCTACCCATGCCAGAAAAAGCGTAGTTACTCACCTGTAACAGGTGTTCTCCAGGGACAGCAGGAATCAGTCCTCACATATGGGGTGACGTCGGCGCCGACTGAGCCCTCGTGTGAAGCAATTCCCCAGCTTTCAAAGAAAGCCTTTGGGATTGCATCTTGCAAGCGCGGTCCCCTTCCCGCCCAAGGGTGCCATCTTGCTCAGTCAAATGACATAGCTAAAAAGACGGCAAAATGAATAAAAATCAATAATAGGACTGCAACTCCAGGGGAGGAGGGAGGGTCATGAGGACTGATTCCTTCTATCCCTGGAGAACACCTGTTACAGGTGAGTAACTACGCTTTCTCCAGGAACAAGCAGGAAGTCAGTCCTCACATATGGGACCTCTCTAGCTATAGGCTACCGAGAACCCATAGCTGAAAAATGGCTCCCTTTAGAAGAGCCACAGCAGCTGCAATAGAAATTCAGCCGAGAAAGCAACACCCCCCGGTAGCCTGACACCAAAGGGTTGGAGGGTTGGAGTTGCCTAAACCTAGGCAAATAAGTTATGGAGTACTGCCTGGCTGAAAGCACTTTCCCAATCCAGGCAGTAAAGGGCTGCAAAAGTCTGGCTTGAAGACCAAGTTGCGGCCCGGCAGATGTCTGCCAGCGGAACAGAGCGGAAGTGAGCCACTGATGCGGCCCTAGCCCTGATACAGTGGGCCGTGACTCGACCCTGCAATGGTAGGTCGGCTGCCCTGTACGCCCAGGCAATGCAGTCTGCCACCCAGGTGGACAGTGTACGCTTGGAGACAGGTAATCCCAGCTTACTGGGGTCATACGAGACGAAGAGCTGAGAAGCCCTTCGATGTCCTTTCGTACGCTCCAAGTAGAAGGACAACACCCTCTTACAATCCAGGGTATGCAGGACTGCCTCTGCCTGGCTGGAATGTGGCCTTGGAAAGCACAGTTACTTACCTGTAACAGGTGATCTCTGGGAACAGCAGAAATAAGTCTTCACATATGGGTATCGTCGGTACCGACAGAGCCTGCGCGGGAACGCTCCCCAGCGTCCTTAAAGAAAGCTTTTGGGAGCATCCCACAGCGCCTGCCCGCTGCCTTCCCGCCTTTTCTAACTGCCTCTCTCCAGTTCGAGTTTTAAAGCTGAGACAAAGAGAGAGAGAGAGGAAAGGAAAGATAGATAGAGAGATACAACTCCTAGGGGAGGTGGGTGGGTTGTGAAGACTTATTCCTGCTGTTCCCAGAAATCACCTGTTACAGGTAAGTAACTGTGCTATCTCCAGGAACAAGCAGGAATGAGTCTTCACATATGGGGACTCCCCAGCTAGAGATGCCTGGGAGATCACCCAGATTGTGAGTCCCTGGGAAGGGCTCTACCTCTACCCATGAATCTCAGGCATCCAGTTCAGGGATGGAGGGTAGGAGTTGATTAGGTATGGAACAGGTGTTTGAGAACAGCCTGACCAAACAAGGCATCCCGGCGGGAGTCCTTGTCCAAGCAGTAATGGGCTGTGAAGGTATGAACCGATGCCCAAGTGGCCGCTCGACAGATTTGGTCGATGGACACAGAGTTTAGATGAGCCATAGAGGTTGCCATGGCCCTCACATTGTGAGCTGTGACATGGCCCTCCAGAGAAAGGTTCTTACTTTGGTAGGCAAAGGAAATACACTGAGCAATCCAATTGGACAGAGTTCTCTTAGAGACTGGAAGTCCTAAATGAGAAAGATCAAAAGCAACAAAAAGTTGAGAGGACTTTCTATGTTGCTGTGTCCTGTGCAAGTAGAAAGCAAGTGCTCTTTTACAATCCAGGGTATGAAGATTCCTCTCTGCACTTGATGCATGAGGTCCTGGAAAAAAGACAGGTAAAAAGACCTCCTGGTTCAGATGAAAAGGTGAGACCACTTTAGGCATAAAGTGTGGATTAGTTCTGAGGACTACCTTGTCATGATGGAACCTTGTATAAGGAGGATTAGCCACTAAAGCTTACAGCTCACTAATACGGTGAGCTGAAGTGACTGCAATGAGAAAAATTACCTTCCAAGAAAGGAATTTTAAGGAGGTAGTGGCTAAGGGTTCAAAGGGTGGCTTCATAAGCTGGCCAAGAACCAGATTCAAGTCCCAGACCACTGGAGGTGGTCTAATGGGAGGTTTAGTCTTAAATTGGGCTCTCTTGAATCTTGCTATAAGAGGATGAGAGGAAATAGGTTGTCCATTGAGAGGCTTAAGGGATGCTGCAATAGCACTCAAATGGACTCTGATTGAATTTGTCTTAAGGCCTGCATGGGATAAATGCAGCAAATAGTCCAGTAAAGAATGCAAAGGTATTGCAAGAGGGTTGAGACCCTTCTCTGCACACCAAATGGAAATCCTTTTCCATTTAAAAGCATATGAACGTCTGGTGGAAGGCTTTCTGGAAGCATGAAGGATATCCTTCACTTGCTGAGAAAGTTGTAAATCTTGAAGGTCAAGGCCTTCAGCAACCAGGCCCTGAGATGAAGAGACTGAGGATGTGGGTGCCACAAGGTTCCCTCCTCCTGGGAGAGGAGATCTGGAGCAGACCCCAGGTCTAGGGAGGGAGCTTGAGAGAGATGCAGAAGTAGAGGGTACCACACTTGGCGTGGCCAAAGTGGTGCTATGAGGATCATAGTCCCTTTGTCTCTCTGAAGCATGAACAGAGTCTTGGGGATTAGGGGAATAGGTGGAAAGGCATAAAGGAAGTCTTGCCCCCAATGAAGGAGGAAGGCATCCCTGGCCTGAACTCCCTGACATGGAATCCTGGAACAGAACCGGGGAAGTTTGGCATTCCACGGACTTGCAAACAGGTCTATGTCTGGGGTACCCCAAATCCGAAAAATTCTGGTTATCTGGCCCCCCCATGGAGGGACCATTCGTGCGGAAGCAGAACTCGACTGAGTCTGTCTGCCCAAGAGTTTTGAACTCCTGGAAGATATACTGCCATGAGATGGATTTGATGCTCTCTGGCGAAGGCCCACAATCTCAGAGCTTCATTGCAAAGCGACAGAGAGCCAGCTCCCCCCTGCTTGTTCACGTAGAACATAGCTACCTGGTTGTCCGTGTGGATGAGGACTGTCTTGTAGCTGAGCAGGGTGTGGAAGACTCTGAGAGCCAGAAAAATTGCTCTGAGCTCTAAGAGGTTGATATGAAGATATGTCTCCTGTGGAGACCAGATGCCTTGGGTCGAGAGATCTTGTAGATGAGCCCCCAACCCTTTGGAGAGGCATCTGTTGTAAGGGTTGCTTGGGGTAACACCTGTTGAAAGGGGGACCCCAGCAACAGATTCTGAGTGGACTTCTACCAGTGGAGGGATGAAAATAGGCGACTGGAGGTTGCTATTTTGTCTGACAGGCAACCTGATGCCTGGGTCCATTGGGTGGATAGGGTCCACTGAGCTGCTCTCATGTGAAGGCGAGCATAGGGAACCACATGCACCGTGGATGCCATGTGGCCTAAAAGTTGCAACATCTCTCGAGCAGTTAAATGGGGTTTTAACTGAATCTGGGAGGCTAACTGCACCAAGCGTAGGCAACGGGCCTGGGGAAGATAGGCCCTTGCAGTTGTGGTATCCAGTAAGGCCCCTATGAACTCTAGAGACTGAGTAGGGGTAAGATGGGATTTTGGAATGTTGATTACCAGTCCCAGATACTGAAGAACACGCATTGTGCAGGCTAGAGAAGTCTGGGCCTCTGACTGGGATGGAGCTCAGATGAGCCAGTCGTCCAGATATGGGAATACGAATATCCCTAGAGTGCGTAGGAATGCAGCTACTACTGCCATGCATTTTGTGAACACTCTTGGAGCAGAGGCCAGACCGAAAGGAAGCACTTTGTATTGGTAGTGCTTTCCTTGGTACAGAAAGCGAAGGAATCTTCTGTGTGTTGGATGGATGAGAACATGGGTATACACATCCTTGAGATCTAGAGAACAAAGCCAGTCCTGACTCTGGAGGTATGGAAGGAGAGTTCCGAGAGAAGTCATCTTGAATTTCTCCTTGCATAGAAACTTTTTCAATTCTCAGAGATCTAATATGGGTCTGTAGCCCCCTGTTTTTTTTGGGATGAGAAAATAGGGGGAGTAGAACCCTGAACCCTGTTGAAGAAGGGGTACTTCTTCTATTGCCCCTTGGGCAAGAAGGGTAGCAATCTCCTGACCTAGAAGGTTGAGGAGAGATGTTGGAGAATTGAACTGTTTCACCATGGTTTGAGGAGGAAGGTTTAAGAAATGAAGTTTGTACCCTTCCCTTATGATGGAGAGGGTCCATCGCTCTGCTGTAATTTGTTCCCATCTGGGAGCAAAGTGAGCTAACCTTCATGGGATGGTGAGGGGCTCTGGATGTTCTACAGCCAGAAAGGCTAAGTTCTCTAGTGGAAAGTCAAAGGCCCTGAGGAGGCTGAGGCTGTTGGGCCGTAGCAGTCCTCGCAGCCTGGGTTTTGGCCTGTTTTGGTTGTTGTTGCCTCTTTGTAGCAAAACGACCTTGAGAAGAGGCCTGACCATAAGAAGAAAATTTCCCTTTCTTTGGGAAAGATCCCTTTTTGAAAGGAGCAGTAGTAGACTTTGAAAGTCTATCTAAAGCAGAATTTTCAGTATCCATCTGGTTGGCCTTTGCTTGCCAATCTTTGCCAAACAGGTTTTCGCCTGTACAGGGAAGGTTACCTAGACCATCCTGTACCCAGGATTCCAAATCAGAGGCTTGCAACCAAGCAACTCTGCGTGCACCTATGGCAATAGCCGAGGCTCTACTGACTCCCTCAAAAGAGTCAAAGGCTGCACGGCTGGAAAACTTGGATACATCCTGTGCATGTTTAAGCCAGGTGATATATTCTTCTCTTTTATCTTCTGACATAAAAGGAGATAAGGTTTGCAGATGATCTGTAACTTCTTTTAGAAACATCCCCATGTAGAGACTATAGGAGTTGATTCTGGCTACAAGCATACTGGCCTGGAAGATTTTCCTGCCAAAGGCATCTAGGGTTCTGCATTCTCTTCCTGGAGGAGCAGAGGAGTGCCTTTTTGTACTCTTGATCTTTTTCATGGCAGACTCTACCACAATGGAGTGGTGAGGAAGCTGAGTCTTATGAAACCCAGGACAAGGAGGAACACGATACATGGTGTCCAACCTTCTGGAATGAGGGGAGGTGGAAAGAGGAGTCTCCCATATACCCAACATGTGTTCATAAAGAATCTCATGTATTGGTAAGGTGGCTGCCTCTTTAGGAGCCTTAGGATATTGCAGGATATCTAATTTTTTGGCTCTAGGTTCAGTCTCAGAGGTCACTGAGATGGACAGGCCTTTGGCCACTTCCCTAATAAAAGTCCTGAAAAGACAAGTCTTCAGGAGGAGACATTCTCCTTTTTGGAGAAGAGGGTTCCTGAGGAAGGATCCCCGATGCTTCAATTGAGGCCTCTGAAGAGTCAGAGTCTTCAGAAGAATCGAAGTATCGACTGTCTGGATGCTCTCGAAGAGCCCGATACGCGTACTGGGAGGTATCAACATCGGGAGTAATCGGTACCGGGCCGGTACTGATAGGCATCACTGGATAGCATACCGCTGCCATCGATGCTGATGTCGATGCAAGCGGTACTGGTATCGGAACCGGATTCGGATCCTGTACCGGGATCGGTACGGGTACCGACAACGGGGTTTGTTGCGGTACCGTAGGCGTTGCAGCTTGAATAAATGCTGTGACGGCATGCTGCATGGTCAGAATATTCTGATCCATCGATGCCACCAATGTCTGGATATCGGTACCGCTAGAAACTGCCGGTACCCCAGAACATTGTAACAGGTGATCGGTCGAGGCCATGCCATCGATGTCAACCTGTGACCCCATAGGTAGTGCTTTGGAAGCCGGAGCCTCCCGCCAGGGTAACTTTGCCGGTGTGGTATCCTCAAGAGTAAGCCCGGGGGCATCTCGATACTTAGAGGGAGATGAACTCTTTGAGGACCGGCCAGATTTAAGTTTGGTTACCTGAGATCCATGGGACGAAGAAGCAGCCCTGGAAGACGTCGATGCCACAGAAGCTGCATAGGAGGGAAACAGGGTACTGAGTTTAGCTGCCCGATTCTGTAACCCTCTTTTGGACATCATAGAACAGGACTCACAATCCGCAATGGAGTGGTAAGGACCTAAACATTTTAGACACCAGTCATGGGTGTCGGTGACAGAAATAGTGCTACTGCCCTTTGTGCATTTTTTAAACCCGGAGGCGGGTTTTTCCATGAGGGAAAAATATCTCTGTAGGCCTAAGGCCCCAGGCGAAAAATGCACTGAAAAAGTAGAAGGTTTTTTTTTTTTTTTTAAAGAAAGAAAAAGAACCGGTAGTACTGGTGCGGAATCGAGAAGGCAGACACGCGACTAAAGAAAAATAAGAGAAAATAAGAAATTCTTCAGCGGTGACAGGAAACACGACCTGCTGGCTCCGCGGAAAAGAAGAACTGGAGAGAGGCAGTTAGGAAAGGCGGGAAGGCAGCACGCAGGCACTGTGGGATTCTCCCAAAAGCTTTCTTTAAGGACGCTGGGGAGCATTCCCGCGCAGGCTCCGTCGGTACCGACCATACCCATATGTGAAGACTCATTCCTGCTTGTTCCTGGAGATAGAAGGTTGGAAAAATCACCTCCTGGTTGAGGTGGAAAGAAGAGACCACCTTTGGAAGAAACTTCGGATGAGTGCGGAGGACCACCCTATTCCTATAAAACCTTGTGTATGGTTTATCAGTTACGAGAGCTTGCAGCTCATTCAAACGTCTGGCCAATGTGAGTGCCACCAGGAAGAGCACCTTCCAGAAGAGGAAGCGCAGATGGCAAGAGGACATCAGCTCAAAAGGTGGGTGAGTAAGCTGCTGTAAGACCACATTCAAATCCCACTCAGTTGCTGGAGGACAAACTGGGGGTTTCAGCAGAAGCAGACCTCTGAGGAATCTGGAAACCAGGGGGTGAGCCGAAAGAGGTTGCCCTTCCACTGGCGAGTGGTTTGCTGACAAAGCACTCAGGTGGACCCTGACAGAGTTAGACTTGAGACCTAATTCTGAGAGGTGAAGCAGGTACTGCAGCACCACTGGTACAACGCAAGAGAAAGGGTTTTCATTGTGCTGGTTACACCACACTTCAAATCTACGCCACTTGAAAGCATAGGATTTCCTAGTGGACTGCCTCCTGGAGGCCAGTAACACTTCTTCTGCATTCCGAGGTAGTATAAGCATCTACACCAGTCCTTATTATATACAGAATTTAAAAGACCTAAACACAAGCTTCTACACCAGTCCTTATTATATACAGAATTTAAAAGACCTAAACACAAGCTTTAAACTAAGATGCAGACAAAAGTCCAGCAGCGAGATGGGGGCTTTCCGGTCTTTTGCATTGAGTGTCACATGTATGATTTTCTCCCAGTTGGTGAGAGTGCAAGGAGCTCTTTGCTATCAGGGAACAAGTTCGGTCTCTAGAGGCTAGAGTAGCAGACCTGGAAGACATAAGACAGACAGAGAAGTACATGGACGAGACCTACAGGGATATAGACCTGAAGTCCCACCTCCAGTCTGGCAGCATCCCTGTTGCCATGGAGGAGAGAGATCACGTGACAGGAGAGCATCACCCTGGTGTGGCAGAAAGTGATCCTGTAACTAGGACCTGTCCTCCAGGTGATGTAAAACCCTCTTGCACCGAGGACGTTTCTCCAGAGCCATGTCCCCATGAGAGGAGATTCAGGACAGCTGTCATAGATGGTGATTCAATCATTAGGAATGTAGATAGCTGGGTGGCTGGTGGACGTGAGGATCGCCTGGTAACATGCCTGCCTGGTGCGAAGGTAGCGGACCTTACGCACCTCCTAGATAGGATCATAGATAGTGCTGGGGAGGAGTCTGCTGTCTTGGTACATGTTGGTAGGAAGTTGAAATCCAGAACTTCCAGGATAGCGTTCTCCGAAATGCTTCCTGTTCCACGTGCAGGACCCAAAAGACAGGCACAGCTCCGGAGTCTCAATGCGTGGATGAGACAATGGTGCAAGGATGAGGGTTTTGGATTTGTTAGGAACTGGGGAACATTCTGGGGAAAGGAGGGGCTCTTCCGAAGGGAGGGGCTTCACCTTAATCAGGATGGAACCAGACTGCTGGCATTAACCTTTAAAAAGGAGATAGAGAAGCTTTTAAACTAGAAAATAGCGGAAAGCCGACAGTCGTCCAGGAGCGCATGGTTCGGACGAAGGTATCCTTGAAGGATACTACCAAAAGCAGTGAGGTTCCAAAAAAGAGTATAGTAGCCCAAATGCCCTTGAGTAAGGTGCAGACAGAGTGTAAAGATTCCAAATTACCCATGCCTACCAATAGCCAGATTAATATTAATAAAATACAGTCTCTAAAATGCTTGTATGCAAATGCTAGAAGTCTAAACAATAAGATGGGAGAGTTAGAATATATAGCACTAAATGAGAGGTTAGATATGATTGCAATCTCAGAGACATGGTGGAAGGAGGATAACCAGTGGGACACTGTGATACCTGGATACAAACTATATCGTAATGATAGAACTGATCAAATTGGTGGAGGGGTTGCACTCTATGTTAGAGAAGGCATTGAGTCAGAAAGGATTAAAGTTTTGCAAGAAACAAAATTTGCTGTAGAATCTCTATGGATTGAAATTCCATGTAAAAAGGGGAAGGCGATGGCAGTGGGAGTGTACTATCGACCGCCTGGCCAGAATGAACAAATGGATGATGAAATGCTCAAAGAAATCAAGGAAGCTAACAAAAGTCACAGCAGAGTAGTAATAATGGGTGATTTCAATTACCCTGGTATCGACTGGGTCAGTGTTACGGCAGGACAAGCTAGGGAGATAAAGTTTCTAGATGAAATAAATGACTGCTTCTTGGAGCAGCTGGTTCATGAACTGACCAGAGGGGAAGCCATACTGGATCTAGTCCTTAGTGGAACGCCAGATCTGGTGCAAGAAATAAGGGTGTTGGGACCACTTGGAAATAGTGATCATAGCATGATCATGTTTGATTTAATTAGCGGAGGAGGGATAGTAAAGAAATCCACAGTACTACCTTTTAACTTTCAAAAGGGAGATGATAAAATGAGGAATATAGTTAAGAAAAAACTAAAAGGAGTGGTTGCAAAGGTTAAAGACTTACAGCAAGCTTGGGTGTTATTTAAAAATACTATCCTCGAAGCCCAGACCAGCTGTATTCCACGCATTAAGAAAAGTGGAAGAAAGTCCAAAAAACTGCCAGCATGGTTTAAAGGTGAGGTCAGAGAGGCTGTTGCTGCCAAAAAAGCATCCTTCAGGAAATGGAAAAAAAAGAGTCAAATGAAGAAAACTGGAAACAGCACAAACACTGGCAAGTTAAATGCAAAGCATTGATAAGGCACGCAAAGCGAGAATTTGAGAAGGAACTTGCTACGGAAGCAAAAACACGAAATAAAGACTTTTTCAAGTACATTCGTAGCAAAAGGCCTGTGAGAGAGTCCGTTGGGCCATTAGATGATAGACGGGTAAAAGGGGCAGTAAGAGGAGACAAGGCTATAGCAGAAAGACTGAATGAATTCTTTGCTTTGGTCTTTACTGAGGAAGATGTAGGGATGTTACCCAAGACTGAAGTGCTATTTAAAGGTGATACTGCAGAGGAATTGAGAGAAATATCGCTACACCGGGAAGATATATTACAACTATTTGATAAACTGAATAGTAGCAAATCACCTGGACCGGATGGTATACATCCAAGAGTGTTGAAAGAACTGAAATATGAGATTGCGGACCTGCTATTGGTAATCTGTGAACTTTCATTAAAATCATCTGTAATACCTGAAGATTGGAGGGTCACCAACGTAATACCAATCTTTAAAAGGGGTTCCAGGGGTGACCCGGGAAATTACAGACCGGTGAGTCTGACGTCAGTACCGGGGAAAATGGTAGAAACCATCATAAAGAACAAAATTACACAGCATGTAGATAGTCATGGCCTAATGGGAGTCAGCCAACATGGCTTTAGACAAGGAAGATCTTGTCTTACTAATCTGATATGTTTTTAGTTTATAGTGTATCTGGACTTTCAGAAAGCTTTTGATAAGGTCCCTCATCAGAGACTTTTGGCGAAACTAAAAAGTCATGGGATAGGAGGCAGTGTACTACTGTGGATCGGGAACTGGTTAAAAGATAGAAAGCAGAGGGTAGGGCTAAATGGCCAATTTTCCCAATGGAGAAAAGTGAATAGTGGTGTACCCCAGGGATCTGTACTGGGTCCGCTACTTTTTGACATATTCATAAATGACCTGGAAAAGGGAATAACGAGTGAGGTTATCAAATTTGCAGATGATACAAAACTGTTTAAAGTTGTAAATACCCAAGAGGATTGTGGAAAACTGCAGGAGGATCTGGATAAATTGGAAGACTGGGCATCCAAATGGCAGATGAAATTTAATGTGGACAAGTGCAAAGTTATGCACCTAGGAAAGAACAACCCACACTATAGTTACACAATGCAAGGTTCCACATTGGGAACCACCACCCAGGAAAAAGATTTAGGAGTCATCGTGGATAACATGTTAAAACCCTCTGCCCAGTGTGCAGCGGCAGCCAAGAAAGCAAATAGAATGCTAGGTATCATAAAGAAAGGGATGGAAAATAAAACAAAGGATATTATAATGCCTCTGTATCGTTCCATGGTACGACCGCACCTTGAATATTGTGTGCAGTTCTGGTCACTGTATCTTAAAAAGGACATAGCATTATTAGAAAAAGTACAGAGAAGAGCCACCAAAATGGTGAAGGGGATGGAAGGCTACTCCTATGAAGAGAGGCTACAAAGGTTGGGGCTCTTCAACCTGGAAAAGAGACGGCTGAGGGGAGATATGATAGAGGTCTATAAATTAATGAATGGAGTGGAGCAGGTAAACGTGGATCAGCTGTTTACGCTATCAGAATATAGAAAGACTAGGGGACATGCAATGAAGCTACAGGGTAAACTATTTAAGACAAATAAGAGAAAATATGTTTTCACTCAACGTGTAATCAAACTCTGGAATTTGTTACCGGAGGATGTGGTAAGGGCTGTTAGTGTAGCTGGGTTTAAAAAAGGTTTGGACAAGTTCCTGGAGGAAAGGTCCATAAACCACTATTAAAAAGGGACCCAGGATAATCAATGCTTGACCCAGTACAAGCATTGTGGAACCTGTCTTTTGAGGATACTGCTAGGTACGTATGACCTAGATTGGCCACTGTTGGAAACAGGATACTGGGCTTGATGGACCTCGGTCTGACCCAGTATGGCATATCTTATGTTCTTAGGAGAGGAGCCAGCACTACCCTTTCAGCAGCCATGCCATCAGGTTGAGGGCCTTGAGATTGGGGTGCAAGAGAGAGCCCTGCTCCTGTGAAAGGAGGTCAGGCTGCGTCCCCAGTGGAAGTGGGGTTTCCACTGCCAGCTGGAGGAGAAGCATAAACCAAGGCTGTCTTGGCCATCTGGGGGCTACCAGAATGACAGAGGCCTTGTCCCGAAGGAGTTTGAACAGAGTCCGGGCCACCAGAGGCGTGGTAGGAAACGCATAAATGAGGCCCCCTGACCAGGGGACAGGAAAGCATCTGCAACCACCCTCAGAGGATTTGGCTGTCTTGAGCAAAATCTGGGCAGCTGGTGATTTTGCGGACTGGCAAATAAATCTATGGACGGATATCCCCAGCGGTGGAAAATCCGCTGTGCCACAACCAGATCCAGTTGCCATTCGTGAGGTTGGAGAATTCTGCTTAGTTTGTCCGTTAGGCAGTTCTCCTGACCAGGCAGGTACACTGCTTTGAGAGACATATCCTGCTTGATGGCAAAGGAGCAGAGGTCCAGTTTCTCCTGACATAGGATAAGAGACCCCCATACCTCCCTGCTTGTTCATGTAGAACATTGCTACCTGGTTGTCCGTCTGCATCAATACAGACTGATGTGAGAGGACATGACCAAAGGCTTGAAGAGCTAGGCGAATCGCCCGCAGCTCTAAGAGGTTGATTTGGTGTGCAGACTCCTGAGTAGATCACAAGAGGAAATTAGACTTACCTGCTAATTATGGTTCCTGGAGTGGAACCCGTCTAGTCCCGGAACCTCTGGGTTGCCAATCTTATCCAGCAGCTTGGAGACTGAGAAACTCCCACTTTTGTGACCTCACGAGTATATCCCTCCGGTGTCCGCCTCCAATCGTCAGTAACCTATTGACAAAGCAGACTCACCAGAGAAACAAGTAAATATACCTACTACAGGTAATGGCCAAAGGGAAAACAACAGGGACGAAGAAACAGCCCCGTCCTCACTGTGACGATAGACCCTCGAACAGATCAGAATCTTAGCAGAAAAGAAGGAACGGAGAGAAAGAAACCCCCCGAAAGGAAGGCCTCTGACCCCCACCCCCGAGTACTCATACAACAAGTAATCTGGTGTATGCACTGGTTTTTTTTTTTTTTTTTTTTTTTTACACACAACAGAAGGAAGAAAGGACAAATCTTACCGGTAAGCCTGTGAGACACTTCAGGCAGTAGAGCGCATGCACAGCCGGGGAGGGACCCGGGACTAGACGGGTTCCACTCCAGGAACCATAATTAGCAGGTAAGTCTAATTTCCTCTTCCTGATCGTGTCCCCCGTCTAGTCCCGGAACCTCTGGGTCAGTACCAGAGCAGTAGAAAATAATTAAGCACGGGAGGGACCCGGCAAACCAGCCTGAAGAACAGCCCTTCCAAAGGAGGACTCCTCCATCCTTTGCACATCCAGACGATAGTGTTGAACAAAGGTATTCAAAGAGGACCACGTGGCCGCCTTACAAATGTCGCCTGGTGACACCAAGCGATGCTCGGCCCACGAAGTGGCTTGCGCTCTAGTGGAGTGTGCCCGTAGCCCTTCCGGCACAACTCGACCCTTCAGCACATAGGCGGAGGCAATCGCCTCCTTGATCCATCGGGAAATGGTGGCCTTGGAAGCCGCGTCGCCCTTCCTCGGACCCCCAAACAACACAAAAAGCCTGTCAGAGTTCCGAAAAGACTCTGTGCGCCACAGATATTTCTTCAAGATTCTGCGAACATCCAATAAATGTAGGTTCCGTGAGCAAGAGGCAGAGCCAGCCTTAGAAAAAACAGGCAAAACGATTTCCTGGTGCAGATGAAAAGGCGATACGACTTTCGGGAGGAACGCCGGCACAGGCCGCAAAACCACCTTACCCGAAAAAAAGGAAAGGTAGGGCTCCCTGCAGGAGAGCGCCTGAAGCTCGGACACCCTACGCGCCGAACAGATGGCCACTAAAAACACCGTCTTCAGCGTGAGGTCTTTAAGAGAGGCCTCCGCTACGGGCTCGAAAGGAACCTGCTCTAAAGCCTCCAGGACGAGAGGTAGATGCCACCTAGGAAAAACAGTTTGAGAAGGCGGCCGAACCAGAGCAAACCGCTCGGAAAAAACGCTTCACATCCCGGTGCGACATAACGGACTGACCTTGGACTCGGCCCCGGAAACAGGACAAAGCCGCCGCCTGGACCCGCAGCGAGGCCGCCGCCAGCCCCTTGTCAAAGCCATCTTGTAAAAACGCTAGAATCTGAGGAACAGAGGCCTGCAGGGGTCTGCACTTTCTGTCCCCGCACCACGCCTCAAAGATGCGCCATACACGAATGTACGCCAGGGACGTAGAACGCTTCCTGGACTTCAATAAGGTGGAAACAACCGCCGCGGAGTACCCCTTGGATGTCAACCACGCCCTTTCAATAGCCAAGCCGTAAGCGAGAATCGATCCACGTGGGGCATGAGAAGAGGTCCCTGAGAAAGAAGGTCCTCCCGACAAGGGAGACGCCAAGGCTTCGCCGACACCAGCCTCATCAGATCCCCGTACCAAGGACGGCGGGGCCAATCCGGCGCTATCAAAATCACGGACCCCTGGAATTTTTCTATCCTTTGTAGCACCCTGCCGATCAAGACCCAAGGGGGAAAGACATAGAGCAGTTGATCCGCCGGCCAAACCTGAATCAGAGCATCCAGACCCTCCGACATCCGCTCGCGGCGCCTGCTGAAGAAGCGATTTGCCTTTGCGGACGCTAAGGTCGCCATGAGATCCATGACCGGGAAGCCCCACCGGCGAGCTACCATCTCGAAGACGTCGGGATGAAGGACCCATTCCCCCGGATCCACGCGCACCCGACTGAGGAAGTCGGCTTCCACATTGTCCACTCCCGCAATATGAGCGGCCGACAGGTCGGAGAGAGTCAACTCCGCCCAGGCACACAGAGCCGCGGCCTCGGCCTCTAAGGCGACACTGCTGGTGCCGCCCTGCTTGTTGATATAGGCCACGGCTGTCGCGTTGTCGGACAGCACCCGGACCTCCTTGCCGGCAAGCAAGGGGCGAAACCTCTGCAGGGCCAGACTCGCCGCCCTCAGCTCGAGGCGGTTGATCGGCCACGCTGCCTCCTGGGGGGCCCACCGACCTTGAACGAAGCGGCCCTGACAATGAGCGCCCCAGCCCAACAGACTGGGATCCGTCGTGACTGCTACCCAGTCTGGGGCCACCAGGGACTTTCCCCGCTCCAACGACTCAGGAACCAGCCACCAGAGCAGATCCTGCAGGACCTCCGCCGGACAAACCAGCCTCCGAGACAGCGGGTCCCTCTGATGCGACCACCGACTTAACAAGGCGCGCTGCAACGGCCTCATATGAGCCCGTGCCCACGGCACCGTCTCTATGGATGCCGCCATGGTGCCCAGCACTTGCAGATAATGCCAAGCCGAAGGAGCCCTGCGCAACCGGAACCGCTCCACCAGCTTGCGGAGGTGCTGAGCTCTTTGCGCCGTGAGAAACACCCTGCCCAACTGGGTGTCGAAACGCGCACCGAGATATTCCAAGTTCTGAGATGGGAGCAAGCGACTCTTCGCCACATTGACTACCCACCCCAGACTTTCCAGGAACGAAACTACTCTGGCTGTTGCTCGCACGCTCTCGGCGTGGGATTTTGCTCGGATCAGCCAGTCGTCCAGGTACGGGTGGACGAGGATGCCCTCCTTGCGCAGAGCCGCCGCTACCACAACCATGACTTTGGTGAAGACCCGCGGAGCCGTGGCAAGCCCGAAGGGCAACGCTTGGAACTGATAGTGACCGAACGGGACCGCAAACTGGAGGAATCGGTAATGGTCCGGTCGGATGGGAATATGCAGATAAGCCTCCGAGAGGTCCAGCGACGTAAGGAACTCCCCGCGCTGAACCGCCACAATGACGGACCGCAGAGTCTCCATGTGAAAATGAGACACTCGAAGACAGCGGTTGACACGCTTGAGATCCAAAATGGGACGTACTCCCCCGCCCTTCTTTGACACCACGAAATAAATGGAGTAGCGACCGCACCCGCATTGGTCTGGAGGCACGGGGACGATGGCCTTGAGGTCGAGTAGCCTTTGTACCGTCTCCCGAAGGGCCGCCCGCTTCACGACGGACCGCCCGGGAGACAGCACAAACGCGTCCTGCACCGGACGGAGGAACTCCAGGGCATAACCGTCTCGAATGACCTCTAGGACCCACTGATCCGAGGTGATTTGGGCCCAGGCAGGAAGAAACCCCTGCAAACGCCCCCCCCACTGGGATGAGGGGCGCCTGGGCCCCCCTCGCTTCATTGCGGTTTCTTGAAGGTAGTCGAGGAGGAGGTCGAGGCACCGAAGCCCTTGCCCGCTCCCCGAAACCCACGAAAGCCCTGCGACCTGTTGGAGAAACGGCCGCGCTGGCTCGGGAAAAACCTTTGGGAGCGAAAACGCCGAGAATCGCGCACGAGCCCCCTACCTCCCGGTGCTCCACGGGCCACCTTGGGCTTATCCTCCGGTAACCGCCCGCCCTTGGATTCACCGAGATCCTTGACCAGCTTCTCCAAGTCCTCACCAAACAGAAGACGACCCTTAAAGGGAAGTTTACTCAATCGAGCCTTAGAGGAGTTATCTGCTGACCAATTGCGGAGCCATAAATAGCGTCGGGCTGCGACAGAGGAGGCCATACTCTTGGAAAGCCCACGCATAAGATCATACTGAAGATCTGCCAAGTAAGCTGTCCCGGACTCCAGGCGGGCAGCCTCTTCCGCCAACGCGCTGGGCTGCCCCTCCTGCATCCGCTGGGACCACCGCAGGCAGGCCCTAGCCACCCACGCACCACAGATCGCTGCCTGGAGCGAAGTGGCATTGACCTCGAAAACCTGCCGCAACAAGGCATCCAATTTCCTGTCTTGCCCATCCTTAAGGGCCGCACTGCCCTCCACGGGAATGGTCGTTTTCTTAGTAACTGCGGAGACGGCCGCATCCTCCTTAGGCAATTTAAACACCTCTCTATCTTGATCTAACAAGGGATACAAACGCCCCATAACCCGGGAGCCTTTGAGCGGGGCCTCGGGTAGATTCCATTCCTCCTGAATCATCTCCTGAAAAACCCTGTGAACCGGGAACGCTCGTTGAGTCCTCCGAAACACCTGCAACAAAGGATCCTCCAAGGACTCATCAGCCGACGTCCCTGGGACCGGCATATTGAGCGCCTTAAGCGTCTCGACGATGAGGGCGGGAAGTTCATCCCTCCGAAAGACTCTCACAATCGGGGACTGGTCCTCCCTCTCTGAGATCTCACCTTCCTCCAGCTCCTCATCCAACTGAAGGCTGTGCGACTCCTCATCCGAAAGAGGATCCTCAGAAACCTCCGACTGCGCCCCGAGGTCACCTGTTATTCGAGGTTTCTTACCCTCCACCGAAGTGCAGTCCGCTCGAGGAGAAGCCGAGCGCTTACGGGTACCACCCTTCAGAGGTTGCTGCTGCGTAGGGCCGCCAAAGACGGACTGTTGCAGGAGAGCAACGAACTGTTGGGAAAAAATAGAGGACAAGTCCAATGGCAACGCCGGTAAGGCGGAAGAGACAACCGAGCCGGATGAAGGACCCGCCACCGACTCCAATGGAGAAGCGTCCTGCCCCCCTGGCATGGCAATGTCCGCAGTGGAAGCCGGGACGGCCTCCTGCTGTGCTTGTTCCGAAGCCGTCTCCCCGGAGTCACCCACACAAGACTTGCAGACGCCGGTAGACGTTTTCCGCGTCCCACACACCAAACACAGGGACTTGGAAGGCATGACAGAAAATACACTGACCCGGTGCTTGCCTAGGGTAGCAAACACCAAGGCAGGCAGGCAAAGAGTTCTCAGACTAAGAGCCAACCGTGGAATTACCACACCAAACCGCCTTAACCCCAGCAGCAGAAAAGGCCCAAAGCCCCCCCTGTCAAGAGATTCACCCTTCACAGCGCTGTGCTTGTAAGGTATTTTTTTTTTTTTTTTTAAAGAAACGCTGAAGCACTCAACCGCCTGCTGCGGCCCCCGGACCCCCTGTGCCGAAGGCCAGAAGAGCCGGCACGCCGACGCCACGCGGCAGGGCCGCAGGGAGCAAAAGCGCGCGAAAACGCTCTGAGGGGAAAGGAGCTCGCTGCCCGTCGCAACACTCACCTCCGGCCTGCGATCACGAGGAATGAGCGTGCAGGAAGCAGGGCTGCGGCCGCCTGCCCCGGGAGCGCTCGAGACGCCGCAGGCCCGAGAAGCACTCCCGAAGTAAAGCAAATTTGTTGTTTTTCAGCCGCCGGCCGCGTGCACCGGAGGGAGCCGCCAGACGCACGAGCAGGCAAGACCTCTGCGTGGCATCGGCTCAACTCCGGACAATCAGTCTATGAAGCAGCGCTATGCAGCTGCTGCAGGGAGACCGCTCTTCTTATCGCTGGTGCCTGAAGGGACCCCACTCCCCAAAGAAATGAGCAGGGAGACAGAGAGGAGGGAAGAGACAGGGAGGGAGAAGCAGACAAAGCTAGAAATAAAGACGCTGACCTGTGCAGAGATAAAAGCCACAGACTGAAGGTAGAGGGAGACCCCGGGACTGAACTACTTGCACCACACCAAAGAATTAAACCCAATCACTTAAAAGCAATTATCTAATTGTTTCTCTTGTGAGCCCGGACCCCCGGGCTCCCATGTATCCAGCTGCTTGGAGACTGAGGTAACTGACGATTGGAGGCGGACACCGGAGGGATATACTCGTGAGGTCACAAAAGTGGGAGTTTCTCAGTCTCCAAGCTGCTGGATAAGATTGGCAACCCAGAGGTTCCGGGACTAGACGGGGGACACGATCAGGAACCACTGTTCCCTCTAAGCTGTGCGCGTATGCGTGCGCACACACCTCGCTGAGCAAGCGCACATACTTTACAACAGAGCGCACAAAAATTACGGTTCTGATTCTGATAGAAGATAACACAGACGTCTTAAAATTTAAAAGTTGTGATTGTAATTACTAGACATTTTACGCTTCATTTAGTAATCGTCTGTTTTCATTTAATTTGATTAAAATCAATGTGGTGTACATACTGTATTCTGACGTGTAGTCAAATTTTAAAGTATATAACTCCAGGTGTCATTATGTGGCGCACAAAAATTTAACCTTCCTTCAAAAGCTGCACAGCTGATATTTTATGCACACACAGCCTACAGAAAATTAGAGAGAACATTGATCACAACCCCTGAGTGCATGATCCTTGGCAATGAGCTCCCCAGCCCAGCAAGGAGGCATCTGTCGTTAGCACTCTTGTGTGCGAGGGGGTCTGAAAAAGCACTCCCTCGAGCAGGTTGGGTGGCTGACACCACCACTGCAACGATTTTACCAGTCATTTGGATACTTTTATCCTGTTTCTGAGGCTGCTGGAGGCCTGAGTCCACTGATCTCTGAGGCACCACTGAGCTGTTCTCATGTGGAGACGGGCATTTGGGGTCACATGCACCATGGAGGCCATGTGGCCCAGGAGGCGCAAGAAGTGTCTCGCTGAGACCTGAGCCTGAACTGTTGTGCCAGTGTTAGCAGCCTCTGTGCCCTGTCCTCCGGCAGGAAAGGTCTTTGCCTGAAGGGTGTCCAATCTTGCTCCTATGAATTCTAAGTGGGGAGCAAAGTGGACTTTGCGTGGTTTATGACAAAACCCAGATGTTGCAACATGTTGATGGTGTGAGAAGTGGCCTGTTGGGCCTCCTGAGGCGACTAGCCCCTGATGAGCCAATCATTCAGGTAAGGGAAGACAAATATTCCTTGACTTCTGAGAAAGGCCGCCACTACAGCCAGGCATTTTGTAAACACCCTGGGAGCAGAGGCCAGGCCAAAGGGTAGAACTCTATTGGAAATGTTTTCCTCCCACTACAAATCTCAGATATTGTCTGTGGTCTGGGTGTATGAGGATGTGCGTATAGGCATCCTTCAAGTCTAAGGAGCATAGCCAATCTCCCTGGTGGAGGTAAGGCAGCAACATTCCAAGGGAAAGCATCTTGAACTTTTCCCTCACCAGGAACTTGTTTAAGTTTCTTAGGTCGAGAATGGGTCTGAGGCCTCCTGTTCTCTTTGGTATGAGAAAATACCTGGAGTAGAAGCCCTTGCCCTGCAGATGGTGGGGCACCGGTTCCACTGCCTGATCCTCTAGAAGACCTACCAACTCCTGCAAGAGGAGGTCCCTGTGAAGAGGGGGTCTGAGAGGCTCTCCTGGAAAGAAGGAGGGCGGTATCTGGCTGAAGTGAAGCAAATAGCCCCTTTGGACTATTTGCAGGACCCAGATATCAGAGGTGATGGCTGGCCACCTGTGGGCCTACAGGGTTAGCCTGCCTCCTGTGCAAGACCTTACCACTGGCGGAAGAGAGACTATGCCTTGGGAGTCAAAATCCCCCTCCCGGCTGGGTAGGAGCCGGGGCTTGGGGGTCTTCTGCTTACGCGGGCCATGCCCCTGTCCCTTGGCCTGCTGCCCCTGTTGGGGAGCTGGGGTGGCCTGGTAAGTGGGGTAGTTTCGGTAAGCAGTACCCTTCCTCGGGAACAAGGGCTTTTTACCCGAGCCCTTCTTCTTAGAAGGGGCAGAAGTAGTCTTTGAGAGTCTTGTCCGGGTCAAGTACTCGGACTCGAGCTCAGCAGCCTTCTCAGTCATGGGTTTGCCAAAGAGGTTGTCACCTCGGCAAGGGACATCGACCAACTTGTCCTGAACCCATGGTTCCAGATCCGACGACATTAGCCAGGCCTGGCGGCATGCACTGATGCCAGCTGCAGCTACTCAGGCTGAAGCCATCATAGGCCGCTTGAGATATGAACTTCGAGCACTCCCGAATCCCGGTGGACAAGGCATTGAAGCTCTGCAGGGGTGCCTCGGCGAGGCGGGCTGAGAACCCGGCAATCTCCTTTGCCAGGTCCCTCAAGTACATGCCCATGTACAGCTGGTAGGTTTGGACATCGCATGACAACATTGAGCCCTGGAAGCATTTTCTGCCGAGGGCGTCCAGGTTCCGGGCCCCCCGGCCAGGAGGCACCGAGGAGTGCATTTTTTGGCTCTTGAGCCTGTGCATGGCCGATTGCACAACCATGGACTTGTGCGTCAGCTGTGCCTTTGGAACCCAGGGCTCTTGCGGACTCAATAGATGGAATCGACCCGCTTGCTGAGCACTGGCATCGAGGCCAGCGACTCCCACATGCGGCGCATCAGCCATTGCAGCATCAGAGGAACCGGCACAGTAAGGGCTTCCCTCTTCAGCTCAAGGCTCCTCCTCGGTATCCGCCGGTAATGCCAAAGCCTTGGCCATGTCCCTGATGAAGTCTGAGAACCGGGTATCCTCCGGAGGGGACTTTCTCTGAGGCTCCGACCCTGGTGAGTCCAATGGGACATGGTGAGTCCGTTGGGACATACCGAGTCCGATGGGTGTTCGGGGATTCCTCATCTTCCTCATCTGAGGAGGAATCGAGGGGCTCCGGCTGCGAGGGCTTCGGCCCCGTCCGCCTCGATGCCGAGAGCACCGGCATCAATGACCTCGGTCCCAAGCAGGAGGTCGAGGGAGACCTTAGCCGAGGATCGACTCAAATCCGAAGAGTCTCGAGGATCGGCTCGGCCTCCGGGGTCGACTTGGACATCGAGGTCCCGGTGGTCGGGGCGGATGGACCGGTGAGACCGGCTATCAGCACCCGCTGCTGCTCCATGAAGGCAGACATGCTGCGCTCCAGGACTGTCATCCTGAGCCGAGCTCAGAAGACTCCGCAGCCTCCGGCTCGGGCCCCGACGCCAGCTCCCCTGGAAGAGAATCCACGAGGACAACAGCACTTACCCGCCTCGGCGTCTCCGGCTCCGTGCAAGGTATCTTCACAGACCGCTCCGACTCAGAGGACACGGGGCAGTGGTCAGGACTCCGCGACCTGGCCTTCAAGGGCCCAGGGCGATCGGAGGCATCCAACGACGCCGCCCTCACAGGCTTCTTCCTCCGGTGTTCCCAGGAAGGAGATCCACGTTCAGAAGACTCCGATGGTGCTCGGGTTCAGACAGCTCCCGAGATGTCGAAGCTTCTGATGAGGTCTGGATCCGGGGGGATGCGGACTTCGAGAAAATCCTTTCAAGCTGCTGCTGCCTACTTTGGAGTGCCTTAGAGGACATTATCCCACATGGGCCACAGACCTTCGGGTCATGGTTGGGCTCGAGGCATCGGAGACAGCAGTCATGTGTGTTGGTGAGGGACATTAACTTCTTACACTGATCACACTTTTTAAACCCACTGGCAGCCATGGGGGGAAAAAGGGCCCCTCCAAAGTCGAAGGATCGGGCTGCCAGTGCAAAGAAAAAAAGAGCACGAACGCTAGTCACTAAGGACAAAAATGCAAAAAATTGACTGGACTCGATACCGGTGTACCAAGCCGCAGGCGGGAAGAGGAACCGGCGTCGAACTGGTCAAAGAGAAAAAATTCTTCTAAAGTTTTGACGCACTTTTTCCGCGAGGAATTAGGGACAACGTCCGTTGGGCTCCACGGAAAAAGGGAAAAAGAGCAAGATGGCACCCTTGGGCAGGAAGGGGACCGCGCATGCGCAATGCAATCCCAAAGGCTTTCTTTGAAAGCTGGGGAATTGCTCCGCACGAGGGCTCTGTTGGCACCACATCACCCCATATGTGAGGGCTGACTTCCTGCTTGTTCCTGGAGAAGGTATTTAACAGTGAGGAGTCAGAAGAGCTAGATCAAACCTCAGTGAACCTGGAAGATGAGGTAAAACAAATTGATGAATTAAAGAGCAGCAAATCACCTGGACCGGATGATATACACCCAAGAGTGCTGAAAGAACTCAAATATGAAATTGCAGACTTATTAGTAATTCAATTATTTATTATACCAGAAGACTAGAGGGTGGCCAATGTAATACCTATTTTTAAAAAGGACTCCAGCAGTTATCTGGGAAACTACAGACCGGTGAGCCTAATGTTGGTTTCAGGCCTGACCGGTTACATGATTTATCTTTAATCTGTTATGTTACCATGTTTCTGTTCCTTGTAAAAATGTAAAATGTTCTCAATGTAAACTGCACTGATCTAAGGAAATGCAGTATATTAAAAAACGTTAAATAAATAAATAAAATGGTGGAAACCATGATTAAGAACAAAATTACTGAACACATGGACAGACATGGTATAATGAGACAAAGTCAACATGGATTTAGCCAAGGGAAGTCTTACGTCACCAATCTGTTCCATTTCTTTGAAGACTTGAAGAAACATGCAGATAAAGGTGAACCAGTTGATATACCGTATTTAAACGTTCAGAAAGCATTTGACAAAGTCCCACATCACAGGCTCCTGAGGAAATTAAAAAGTCATAGCATAGGAGGCAATGTCCTATTGTGGATTGGAAACTGGTTGAGAGATGGAAACCAGAGTAGGGATAAAGGGTCAATATTCTCAATGGAGCAAGGTATATATTGGTATATCACAGGGATCTGTACGGGTAATTTTTAATGGCTATCTTGTGCTGAAACATGTAACAGCAGAGCTCCATTTTCTGATGAATAAAAATTTGTATAATCCCTGAGAAAGTTCCGTAGAGAGTAAAACCACCAGCCAAGGTTAGATATTACATAAGGCCTATTATACATTTTGTTGGTAGTGTTGGCAATTCCTGCATCATTATGAGTATGGTATAAGAACATGAAGAGAAACATATGGACATTTGTCTTTAAGACACGCATTTTTCCCTTACTTTTTAATTATTTTTGGGCTATGGTATATACACAAAGGTATACTGAGGAATAATTATGATATAAATGGTTATCGGGTAATGTTACCAACATAGGATTTTTCTAGGGCAATGATGAGTTTCAATCTTTGATGCTTAGTTCAACATCATGAAGAAATTTGAGCTCTAGACAATACTTTTATAAGTAAATATGAAATGTGTTATTAGTCTGTGCTCAGTATGTTTTTCATATTTTTCCTTACAAATACTTTAAGATTTTAAACCTATTTATAAATGATCTGGAATTAGGAACAACAAGTGAGGTGATCAAATTGACAGATGACATCAAATTATTCAAAATTGTTGAATCACATTCAGATTGTGAGAAATTGCAAGAGGAATCTGTGAGACTGGGAAATTGAGTGTTCAAATAGAAAATAAAATTTAACATGGGCAAGTGCAAAGTGATATACACATGGGGAGAATAAGCAGGGGCGGCTCAAGGTAATCTGCTGCCTGACGCAAAGGATGAGATGGTGCCGTCACCCCCCCACCCCATAGGGGGGCGGGGCTTTTTCAGAACTCCAGTCAGGGACTGAATCAAACCGTGCTGATGTTAAATAGTGCGGTATACAAACAATGTTAAATAAATAAATAAAAATAAATAAATAAAAGCCGATTCGATTATATGGAGGAACTGCAAGATGTTTGCACACCAAGGAACTAAAAGAGAGCGAGAACCAACAGCACAGTTTATAAAACTAGATAACAACTCATTTTTATTTTGTCATAAAATGCATTATGGTTCTTGCTTTTTCTTTTTGAATATATATTTTGCATCCACATAACCCCTTTCAACAGTGAGTGCAGAGCAGAACCAGGACATTCACCCACAGAACTCAATATCTTAAAAAAAATCTGATTCTGATCATCTCACTAACAACAACCACCAACATTCTCCAGTACCAGGCATATTGTGAACTAATACAAAACTCTACAACAAAGCCACCGAGTATCTATAGAGCAAATCTACCATACCATACCATATTAGCACCAATTTCAAAAACTCACATAAGGAGCCCATCCAAAAAAAGCATCACTGTAAATACTACAGGGGGCCCTGGAACATCCATACACCTATTTGAAAAGCTGAACAAGTCAAATTACTACAGTACAGTATAGATCTTTATGTACAAACTCCATGTTAACAGAACACTTGGTCTCAGTCACACACTCAAAACACAGACCCTCACCAAGTACAAAATAAGTGACTTACAATCTAAAGTAAAAATAAAAACATGTAGACAAAATTTAAACTGAAACCCTAAGAAGCCAGACCCCACATGCAGTGCAACTTTGCATATCAGAAACCTGGTTAACAGAAACGGACTCAGTTATTTTAAACCAACTAAAAGCAAAGGGATATTCTCTATTTAATTGTAACCATAATCAAAAGAAAGGAGGTGGGGTACTCATATTAGCAAGAACAAATCTAAACTGCTCCACCACCATTTGTGATACTAAAGAAGACAAGGAAATATTAAAGATTGAAAATAGAAACATATCCATCTGCCTCTTTTACAGACCCCCCACACCAGACAATCAAAACATAACCACCATTCTGGAAACAGCATGCAAAGCATCAATAAATAAACCACATATTATTCTCGGAGACTTTAATATGGCAACTCTCAATAGCAATCAAACAACAACTTTCTTAGAATCAATGGAAGACTTAGGTTTTAAACAAATAATCAACCACTCCATACATATCAAAGGCAACACTCTTGACCTAGTATTCATTCCTGAACACATAACAAAACACCCACAATATACCCCCCCCAACCATAACCCAGATTCCATGGTCAGACCACTCTATGATTCAATTTTACGTCCAAACTCCTTACACCTCCACCTCACAAAAAAATGGCCCACACCAAGGACCACGATTTCAACCTTTTGTAATAGAAGAGTTCCTAGAAACAATCATACCCCAGCTGAATAAAGACCAAAACAGCCTTGAAAAAACTGTTTCTAATTGGAATACTGCAATAAAAATAGCTTCAAAACCATTAGATACCAAACCTAAAAGAAACAATAAAAGAACATCGGAAAAATGGTACACATATGAGCTAGCTACATTTAAAAAGCAACTCAGAAAGATTGAAGCTAAATGGAGAACAAATAAAAAATCAGAACTGCGGGACCTTTATATCTCAACTCTTAATTCCTACAGATTAGCCACAAATTATGCCAAAAAACAATACCATACAGCAATTCTATCTAAAGCTATTAATAGACCAAGAGAATTATTTGAAATAGTAAAATCATTATCTAAAGCCCACACTGACCACACACCCAAAGCACCTATCAACCCCCAAGCATTGGCAAACTATTTTGCTGCCAAACTAAAACAAAGTGTCCCACCAATAACGGACCCATTCCCCAATACAAGGAATAACATAAGTGAATGGAAATCATTCCATCCTATTGATAAAAAAACAATTGCTCAATATAATAAAATAGTTCTCTGTGTGCTGTAAAATAGTTCTCTGTGTGCTGTGCTTTCCTGTCTAATCAATGTGTTTATACCTCAAAAATTTCCTGTCATGATTTGACAATTTCCAATCTGTAATCAAACCGCTGCTGATCGCTGGAAGTAGCGGTATACAAATGTATACTAAATAAATAAATAATTGCTAATCTTAATACAACTACATCCCTTTCAGACCCTTGCCCAGTATCCTGGATTAAGACAACAAAGCTAATACTCGCCCCTACATTTTAGATATAGTAAACAAATCGTTGCAACAAGGTGTTCTACCTAAAGAACTCAAACTCTCAGCAATCCGCCCAATTTTGAAAAATAAAACACTAAATGAAAATGACCCATCATCATACCGACCAATTGCCAGTATTCCATTCATGACTAAAGTCATTGAAAAGGTTGTTCAACTACAACTCCAAGACTATATAGATTCCTCTGCTCCCCTTGATGATCACCAATATGGGTTTCTCCCTTTCCATGGCGTAGAAACTCTATTACTAGTCCTTCTTGACACTCTCATCAGGGGCATGGACAACACCAAGCAAGTATTCATTCTGGTATTTATTGACATATCTGCTGCATTTGACAGCGTAAACCACAATACCCTCATTTCAAGACTCAATCAACTAGGTTTACAAGAAACAACACTCGAATGGTTTAAATCATATATAACTGACCGGTCACAATATGTACAAACTGATCAAATTTCTTCACCACCATTCCCACAGGAACAGGGAATCCCTCAAGGCTCTGCACTGTCCGCTCTCCTTTTTAACCTTTATCTCCAACCAATATGCACCATATTCAAAAAATATGACAAACTATCACATATACGCGGATGACATCATGCTGCTCACCCCAATTAATATAACTGACCCTAACTATGACAACTTAACAGCCTGTCTCTCTGAAGCCGAATTATGGCTCTGCTCACAGAATATGAATATTAACTTTAAAAAGACTGAAGTTTTATTTACATCAAGAAACCCTAATTTTATACCTCCATCAGACATTAAACTTCAGAACTTCACCCTACCAGTTAAAGAAGAGATTAAATACTTAGGAGTCATCCTAGACAGAACGCTTAGCTTCACATCCCATATTAAGAAAATAGCTAGAACTATCTTCTTTAAGCTTCGGTCCATCCAACAACTTAGACCACTTGTAGAAAACGATGACTTTAGAACCATTGCCAAGTTCTTATAACACCTCATCTTGATTACTGTAATGGTATCCTAAAAGGCATAACAAAGAAGAATTTAAGAATACTACAAATGGCCCAGAATGTTACTGCAAGAATAATATTCAAAGCCAAGTTAACAGACCACATTTCACCCATTCTATACTCGCTACATTGGCTCCCTGTTGCTAGCAGGATACAATATAAAATAATCTTGACCACTTTCAAGTTAATTAATAAAATTACCCCATCGTATCTATCCACACTGATAAATAGCCCTCCAGAAAATAGAGCTAGAAGAAGAAAAAATCAAAATATCATCCAAGTGTCTGACTCAATAAGAAAGACAAAAATAAATAACTAGCAACAGCGCCTTCTCATATGTAGAACCGACCTTATGGAATAACCTACCAGACCAGTTAAGAGAGGTAAAAGAACTTAAAACGTTCAGAAAGGAACTAAAAACTTATTTGTTCACCCAATTTTACTGCAATATAAACAGTCATCCGGATCTTACCTCTCACCCCCCCTAGCACAAATAGAATATAACACACCAATTCTACCCACATACATCACCTATTTAACTAAAAAATTTCTTTGAACCTAAACTGATACTGCAAACTGTATATATGTAAACTGTATATATGTAAATTCATCCTATAAGTTGTAAATAGTTCTATAGAGACCAATATTGTATCTGTTTATAGATTGCTCATGGTTCTATGTTCTATATATTGTTTTACAACTACATTTGGCACTACGTTCTATGTACTTTACCTTTGTTCTGATGTAAACCGCCACTGATCTTAGGAACTGGCGGTATATAAAAGTTTTGCAAATAAATAAATCAAACATCAGATAAATAAGAGATGCAATTCCCCCATACTGTGTAAAATATAAAGATGGCACAAAGTCCAATCACTAAAATTAAATACAATTATTTTTCTACCTTTGTTGTCTGACCATTTTATTCTCTGATCATGCTAGTCCTGATCTGAGGCTTCTGCTTTTGTCTTCTCTTAGCTCTCTTTCTGTGGTCTATGGTCCATCAGCCATTTCTTATCTCTTCTTTTGTTTTCTTCACTTCTTTCCATCAGCCTATTTCCAGTCCCAGTAACCCTCCCCAGAATCAGCCCCCTTTTCAGTCCTCCCCCCCCTTTCAGTACTTTCCAATGTCAACCGCCTTGCATTCCCAGGACTGCCTCTGGTGTCCATTCTCTTCCTGTCCCCCTCCTTCCCCACTGCCCAGCCCCTTCTAGTCCAAATTGCGATCACAGGTATCAGATCACGTCCACTCTCAGTGCCACCACCCCCCCAGTCAGCTCCCTTCCAGTCACCCTACCCTCTTTCCATCCCCCTTCTAGTGCCATTCGCACGTCAGCTCCCTTCCAGCCTCCTCCCCATTACCCAGCCACCTACCACTCCCATCCCCAAGTGTCAGCTCCTTTCCAGTCCCCCTTCAGTACATCCCACGTGTCAGCTCCATTCCAGCAACGCCCCCCCTCAATCAGCTCCTTTCCAGCCTCCTCCTTCCCCCTTGTCAAAACTCCCTTCCTGCTCTCTCCTTCCCCAGGCAGACCCTCTCAGTATCCACTTCCTTCCAGTCCTGTTCTGCCCCTCCCCCCATCAGCCCATTTGTAGCCCTAGCTCCTAGTTGTCTTCCAGGGCCAGCAGCACTCTCCTCCCCTCCCCTCCCCCATCAGCCCATTTCCAGTCCTATCCCGCTTATCAGCCCACTCCAGTCCTAGCCCCCCAATTAGCCCATTTCCAGTCTTAGCCCACCCTCCCGATCAGCCTATTTCCATTCTTAACTCCCCATCAGCCCATTTCCAGTCTTAGCCTCCCCTCGTCAGTCCAATACTATTTCCAGTATTCCCCCCCGCCCAGCCCTTCACAGCTGATATGCAGTCCAAGACGCCTCAGGAAATTTATATTAAAAAAAAAATGGCTGGAGAAGCTGCGGCTGCTGCTACAGTGGCAGAATCAAGTGCCCAGCAGCCCCCCACTGTCCCGGAAGAACCTTGCCATTGTTTTCCTGGCACCAGCTCAGCTTTGCAGAGCTGCAAAGGGGAGAGCATTTCCCTTCTTTTCTGCGGCTCTGTTAAAGTTGAGCCCGCCGGCGCTGATGGTAAACAGACATTTCCTGTCTCGCGTGAGACAGGAAATGCCTGTTTGCCATCAGCGCCAGCGGGCTCAACTTTAACAGAGCCACGGGAAAGGGAAATGCTCTCCCTTCGCATGGAAGCACTGAATTATGCAGGCTATAAATGTGTAATTTTATTTATTAAGTTTAATATATATTGATGACTGTCACAGTTGGTGGAATTAGGTGTTTAGATAATCCCTAGGTGTATTCCAGGTGTAGCACATCTGATTGGTATCCGTTGACTAAGGAGGTCCCACAGGGATTGCCCTATCTGCTATATTTTTTGTAAATATCTTTGTGGCACGCCCTTTGCTATAAATTGAGAACCTTAGTTCAGATATTCAGCGATGGTGGCTAGCACTTCTAAGTGCATAGCCGCCGCCGCCACTGAACCTTAACCCCGGATATTCAATGCCAGAGCCATATCCGGCCACTGGCGTTGACTATCCGGGTCTGCTGAACGGCATGGAAGCTAACTGGGCAACAGCAATATTGAGATGCTGCCTGGTTAGCTCCCAAGGGTAAATATAGGCGTGGGAAAAGCTGGCCTATCTTTACCTGCGGGTCACTAATGGGCAGTGGCTCAATATTGCCGTTGCCCAGTTAGTGATGCGTGCCGCCTCCGCTCCACCCACAACATGCCCCAATACTACACAGTTAACATCGGGGCGTGTAGGGGAGGAACCCTTGGATATTCAATGGCATTAACCCCGTTAGTGCCGCCGATATCCCTCTAAGGGTTTGTAAACCCTGTAAATGCCTTTGAATATTGGGCACCTTGGGTACAGACTTTAGGTTTTACACAAATGATCTTACGCTGTTCTCTTTTGCAACCTCTTCAAGGCTGATTGAAAATACTGATGAGATCTTGGATTGGTGTTCAACAAATGGGCTGGCAATACATTTTCAAAAATCAGAGGCAGTGATCATATATGATGGATCAGTCTATGCACTTCCTACTTCAGTACAGGCTGGCAAAGCTGTAATTCCAATTAAACAAGAGGTTCATTACTTATAGGTTGATCTTGATGCTCTGCTAAAGATGCAACTGCAAGTAATGAGGGTGACTTGTGGAATTTTTTTGCAAGTTTAGACTGGTCCGAAGATTAAGTCTTTTTGGCACAAGAGGACTCCTGGAAAGTAATATACTGACCTTACCTAACCTTGATTACTGAACACATTATATGTTGATCTTGCAGATTCCTTGATTAATCCAATCCAGTTAGCAGATATTCCACTGCATTCTGTGCTAAGTGGAATTAAGAAGTTTGATCATATTTCCTCAGTTTTAATGGAATTGCTTTTGACTGTAAAATCTCATTTTCAATTTAAATGCTTGCATCTACTGTTTAAGATAATGTATGGGATTATTCTTATAGAGCTGTCTATATTATTGGAGGTTCCTCGTCTAGTTTGATTTCTTCGGTCAAGTCAGCAGGGGCTGTTGGTTTTACCCCATTTCAGTTGTATGAAAAACTGGTGTTTGAGGTTTTTCAGAGATTGGGCCTCAATTTTGGTATAATTTTCCTTGTGAAATATGGTTGGAGAAAGATTTTGTAGTATTTAGGAAGAATTTGAAAACATACCTTTTTATGCAGGAATTTACATTATTTTTATTGCGCTCTGTTTCAGCTTCATGTATTTATACTACTGCACTGCATTATTTTACAGTGAATGTTTTCTTATTAGCTGCCTAAGAGTGTACGATGGGTGGCTTATAAATCTAACAAATGAAATGAATTAAATAAATAAAAATATTTGCTTGTGAACCTATAGCAGTCCTGAGAGGAAATTTCCAAAAAGACACCGTGCGGCATGCATATATGTGATCTGCGATCGAGAGGGATGCGCGATGCAAAATGGGATTGAATGGAACTGGATGTAGCTTACACCTTTCTCCCAAGTGCAAGGTGGTTACATTCAGATACAGTAAGTTTTTTCCCATCCCTTGGAAGACTTACAAAGTTTGTATCTGACTCGTCCAAGATTGCAAGGACTAGTATTGAGATTCAAACTCTGGATTCGCTGGTTCACAGGCCACCGCTCTAACCATTTGTCTACTCCTCAACTAAATTAAGTGCTCATGGAGTTATTCTACAAGAAGCAAAGCTGGGTGCCAACAGATGATCCAAGGAAATCTTAGTTCTATTTCAATTACAGAATTCACTTTTGGCCAGTTGCCAGATCCTAGTAAGTTCTGAGATATTATCCACAGGCAGGGCTGTCCCGTCCACTAGGCTGCAGACCTTGTGGGTGGAACAGCACCATAAACCTCAATGGTGCCCGCAACAGGCCATGCATTTCGGCAGCAGTGGCATGCACTCATGGCCTGATGCTCTTGCTCCTCGCCAATGTAACTTCCTGTCAGAGGGGGCAGAACAGCAGGCCATGAGTGTGTGCATGCATGAGGGGAGGGGGGACTTTAAGGCCTGCCATGGGTGCTGAAGCGCATGACCTTATGCAGGCACTACAACTGTGGAAGGGTCACAGTGCCATCCTCTTCCCTCAAGGTGAGATGATGGATGTGGGGGAGGGTGGTGGGAGAGAGAGGGGGTAGGCCCGGGCCCTGCCTACGACAGCCAAAACCCTTGGGCCACCTTGTCTGCAGAATAATTTAGCAAATCTTATTTTGCTACACTGAACTTCTGCAAATGCAATGTGTGCCTTCGAGTTGGTTCTGACTCCTGGCGACCCAGCAGCTCCTGGGTTTTCTTGACAATGTGAGCAGAAGGCGACTGCCAGGCCTTTCTTCCGAGGCAATGGAGGGAACCTTTAAGATCCTGCAAATAAGAATAAATACTTAAGGCCCAATATACAAAGGATTTATGATCCAAACTCTAAGGGTCATGTTTACTAAAGGTTAATGTGTGTTAAGTGCTGCAATGGCCCATTCCTTTCTGAGGTCTACTGTAGCACTTAACACACAATAACCTTTAGTAAACATGCCTCTTAGAGTCATATTTGTAAATTGGTGTCTCTGAAAATTTATTAGGGCTGAGCCCCTGAATTATTACTCAAAACTGCACTAACACCTAAATTTAAGAGCATAAAGTGGGTGCAACTGGGGTGGATTTAGGGTGGGTCAAAAAATTTAGGAGCTTAGCACAGATTTTCAGGACTAGATTCATAATTCTAAACAAATTAATGACAGGACTAAACTCAGAAGCATAACTTTTAAGCTCTTGGATGCATTTTCAGCTGAAAACAGGCACAAATTTAGGAGGGTAACTTAGGGGTTCAGCTTTTTTTGAATGCACAAAGACAACCTCCAACAGGGCCTTCGCCATATTCGCTCCTTTAAACTGGAATGCCCTCCCCCATGAAATCCGAGGCATCAAAAGTCTAGCCCCATTCAGAAAAGCCTTGAAACATCACCTGTTCACAAAATTCTACCCGGAAACCATCCGAGGTAAACACTCAACTGGCAACCTACCTGCATGCCCCGGCCGCCCTAACACCCTAACACAAACAGCAAATGGTTAACCTACACATAAGCCCCACCGCTAACCATCACATGTGTACCATCCACCCACAAATGCACATGTAACAACTTGATGAGTTAGAGAAGTGTACATAGTATAAAGTTAGCCTGTACATAGTTTTCCCGGTTTATCCCATGTTTAATATCCTGTTTCACTGTAAGCTCAATGTCGCCTGTATGCATTGTAGTATGTTTCTGTTCGATGTACACCGCACTGATTATAATAGCGCGGTATAGAAGAAATGTTAAATAAATAAAATAAATAAATAGTGGGACCTAAATTTATCCTTTACAGTTTATAATGTGTCCAGTATTGTGTAATTTGGTACTATAACAAAATAATAAACTTCAGTGACTTCCTGGTCTTGTAATTATGTTTTAGCAGCACTGTTATCAGTACTTCTTATTCCCTCCGACAAATAAGTAACGCAACTATCATTACACCAAGTACCAATAAGCTGAGTATGTTTACCCGCCTGGCCACATTTTCCTCCCAAATCCATTTGGGATGCATGAACCAGAAGCAGCTGCAGCTACACAACTCAAAGACTAGAGGACGTGGCCACGGTGAGTAAACTGGCCTGATGCCACAGAAAGGCCTAAGTAGCAAACTGACAAACAGAACTGAGAAAGAGGGATAGTACTGCAGTCACGCTTTGGGGTTGGTTTGGGCTGGAGGGATTCTTATTTCATCACAAAACGTTTGGTTGGTTAGAACTAGTAGGACTAATACCCCCCAAATACTTCCATCTCAGCTTCTGTTCCATTTCAAGTGCAAAAAATGCAATAACACACGTTGGGCCGTTTCCTAAGCCCCACGCTGGTAATGCAAGTTTAGGCTGCATCATTAGCATTGGGCACTGCATTAGATGAAGGGGGCAGAGACAGCCATCCCCTAAATTTATCACAGCTCACTATGGTAGAACTGCTGCAGGGAGCAACGGCCGCCACCCATTGTGCCAGTGGTAGCTGCTCCATTAAGGTTACCAGGTTTTTTGCAGGCAAATCTGAGACACTTATCCAAAGGACGTGTTTGGGAAGGGGAGGAAAGGACACCTTAATCCCATGTTTGAGAAACAAGGCGTGGAAAAGGGCAGAGGAGTCATTACGTGACCCCCATCCCTCCCATGACAGCAGTATCACTTCCAAGAAGACAAATCGATAGAGAAATAGAAACAGTAATGCATTTGCGTTGTACTGTGCAAAATATAAAGATAATGGATGTAAACTCTAAAAATCAACATATTCAAACCTCTAAATTGAAAATAAAAGTTTTTCTAGCCCCTCTGTCCTCACGGCTGGAATTGTGGACAGGAGGCTGCCAAATAGGTGAGAGTCAGGGACACTGCTCTAAAATCGGGGACAATCCCCAAAAATCGGGGACATCTGGTAACGTTATTGCTTCCCGCCATGCACCGGCAGTGTGGGCTTTCAAGGCCTGCTAGTGGTGCTGCAGTGGGAATGCCCATGCCCAAGTGCCAGCTGCCGGGGCTTTTTAGCATGGTGCCGCAAAGCGTAGTTACTCACCTGAAGCAGGTGTTCTCTGGGAACAGCAGGAAGTCAGTCCTCACATATGGGTGATGTCACCAACGGAGTCTGCGCGGGAACGCTTCGAAGGAAGCTTTTGGAGTGTCCTCCACGCATGCGTGCTGGTCCTGCCCGAAGGAGCCATCTTACCTCAGTATGACGACATAGCTTAATGAAGCCAAAAAATGAAAAACTCCTCCATGGGGAGAAGGGAGGGTAGTGAGGACTGATTCCTGCTGTTCTCAAAGAACACTTGCTACAGGTGAGCAACTATGTTTTCTCCGGGACCAAGCAGGAAGTTAGTCCTCACATATAGGACTACCTAGATACCAGCTACCAAAAAAACCCTGTAGACAGCCCAATGGGGCAACTAGAAAAAACAAACCAAGAAAACAGCAGGAAATGCTGAGGTTCCGGGAGTCAACACTAACTTCAGGCATCAACCAAACAGTCGACTCTCCAGTAGTCTGGACAGACAGAAGGGCCGGAGGGAAGGAGTTGCATTCATTCCCAAAGAGGTGCCAGAGTACATCTTAGCCAAAGGTGCAGGGCTGCAAAGGTGTGGACAGATGACCCCGTAGCAACCCTACAAATCTCCTCTGTGGAGACGGAGCGCAAATGAGCCACCAAGGCTGCCATAGCATGAACATTATGCGCCGTGATGTGGCGCTATAAGGGAATCCCAGCCTGGGCATAAGCAAAAGAGATGCAGTCAGTCACCCAGATGGATAGGGTGCGCTTGTAAACGGCTAACCCCAGTTCGTTGGGATCATAAGAAACAAAAGAGCTGAGTGGAACAGTGATGGGGCTTCATCCGTTCAAGATACAAAGTGAGTGCTCTCTTACAGTCCAAAGTATGGAGAGAGGCCTCCACTCTGGAGGAGTGAAACCATGGGAAAAAAGTGTGCAGTACCATGGACTGCTTGAGGTGGAATGCAGAAACCTAGAATGAGTGCGTAGCACTACTTTATTTTTGTAGAACCCGGTATAAGTCGGGTGAGCCTGACATCGGTACTGGGCAAAATGGTAGAAACCATTATAAAGAATACAATTACTGGACATGTAGTTAGTCAAGGTTTAATGGGAGAAAGCCAACATGGATTTAGCCAAGGAAAATCTTGTCTTACTAATCTGTTATATTTTTTTGAAGGTGTGAATAAACAGGTAGACCAAAGTGAGACAGTTGATATAGTGTACCTGGATTTTCAGAAAGCTTTTGACAAGGTCCCTCATGAGAGACTCTTGGCGAAATTAAGAAGTCATGGGATTGGAGGCAGTGTAGTACTGTGGATCAGGAACTGGTTAAAAGATAGAAAGCAGAGAGTAGGGCTAAATGGCCAATTTTCTCAATGGACAAAGGTGAATAGTGGAATAGGCCCAGGTATTTGTGATGAGCCCTCTGCTTTTTATCATCTTCATAAATGACCTGGAAATGGGAACGAGTGAGGTGATCAAATTTTCAGATAACACAAAATTATTCCAAGTTGTTAAAACTGCAAGAGGACCTTGATAAACTGGAAGACTGGATGTTCAAATGGCAGATGAAATTTAATGTGGACAAGTGCAAAGTTATGCACCTAGGAAAGAACAACCCAAACTATGGCTACACGATGAAAGTTTCCACATTAGAACCACCTCCCAGTGTCATCGTGGATACTAAGTCAAAACCCTCATCCCAGTGTGCAGCACCAGCCAAGAAAACAAATAGAATGTTAGGAATCATAAGGAAAGGAATGGAGACTAAAACCAGGGATATTATAATGCCTCTATCGTTACATGATGAGATCGCACCTTGAATATTGCGTGCAATTCTTGTCGCCATATCTTAAAAAGGATATAGCGAAATTAGAAAAGGCACAGAGAAGAGCTGCCAAAATGATAAAGGGGGTAGAAGAATACCCCTAAGAGGAAAGCGTAGTTACTCACCTGTAACAGGTGTTCTACAGGGACAGCAGGAATCAGTCCTCACATATGGGTGACGTCGGTGCCAACAGAGCCCTCGTGCCAAGCAATTTCCCCAGTTTTCAAAGAAAGCCTTTGGGAATGCGTCACGCATGCGCGGTCCCCTTCCCACCCAAGGGTGCCATCTTGCTCAGTCAGATGACATAGCTAAAAAGACGGCAAAAAGAATAAAAAGCAATAATAGGACTGCAATTTCAGGGGAGGAGGTAGGGTCGTGAGGACTGATTCCTGCTGTCCCTGGAGAACACCTGTTACAGGTGAGTAACTACGCCTTCTCCAGGAACAAGCAGGAAGTCAGTCCTCACATATGGGACTCCCTAGCTACAGGCTACCGAGAACCTATAGCTGAAAAAAGGCTCCCTCTAGGCGAGCAGCAACAGCAGCGAGAGAACTTTCTCCGAGAATGCATCCCCCACGGTAGCCTCTCACACCAGAGGGCCGGAGTTGCTTAAATCTCGAATAGATTTCGGAGTACTGCCTGACTGAAAATGCTGTCCCGTCGGGACTCCCTCTTCAGGCAGTAATGGGCTGCAAAGGTCTGACTTGAAGATCAAGTTGCGGCCCGGCAGATGTCTGCCAACGGAACAGAGCGGTGATTAGCTACTGATGTGGCCTTAGCCCTGACACAGTGGGCCGTGATACGACCCTGCAGCTGAAGGTTAGCTGCCCTGTACGCCCATGCAATGCAGGCTGCCACCCAGGTGGCTAACGTGCTATTGGAGACTGGTAGACCCAGTTTACTAGGATCATAAGAGACAAAGAGCTGAGACACCCTCCGATGCCCCCGCGTACGCTCCAGGTAGAAGGTGAGCGCCCTCTTACAGTCCAGGGTATGCAGAACTGCTTCTGCCTTGTTGGTATGTGGCCTGGCAAAGAAGGTGGGAAGAACCACCTCTTGGTTGAGGTGAAACAAGGAAACCACATTTGGGAGGAATTTGGGTGCGTGCGAGCACCACCCTGTTCTTGTAAAACCGTGTGTACGGCCTATCTGACACTAGAGCCTGCAGCTGACTCACATGCCTAGCTGACGTGACCGCTACCAGAGGTATAGGTGGAAAAGCATACAGGAGGCTTCTCGACCAAGGGAGAAGAAACGCATCGGCTGCTACTCTGAGGGGGTGCAGCTGTCTGAAGCAAAACTGGGGCAACTGACGGTTCTGTGGACTGGCAAAGAGATCCATGGATGGAAGGCCCCAGTGGTTGAAAATCTTCTGGGCAACCTCCCTGTTCAGTTGCCATTCGTGGGGTTGAACCCTGCTCAGTCTGTCTGCCAGGCAGTTCTCCTGTCTCGGTAGGTAAACTGTATGGAGAGACATGTTGTGTTGAACTGCGAAGGAACAGAGATCCAGAGACTCCTGGCAAAGGATCCGCGACCCTGTGCCATCCTGTTTGTTCACATAGAACATAGCCACCTGGTTGTCCGTCTGTACTCGGACAGACTGGTTGGAGAGGACAGGAGCAAAGGCTTTTAGAGCTAAGCGAATGGCCCGGAGTTCCAACAGGTTGATCTGGAGTGTGGCCTCCTGAGGAGTCCACTGACCCTGAGTGCAAGAGCCCTGACAATGGGCTCCCCAGCCCATCAAGGAGGCATCCATGGTCAGCACCCTGGTATGCACGGGGAGCTGTAATGGTACCCCCTGCAGGAGGTTCCCTGATTGTGACCACCACTGCAGGGACTGCACCAGGGGCTTGGATACTGCCACTCTGTTGGCCAGGCGTCCCGTGGCCTGTGACCACTGGTCCCGCAGGGCCCACTGAGCTGTCTGCATGTGCATGCGTGCGAAAGGAGTAACATGAACCGTTGAGGCCATGTGGCCAAGCAGGCATAAGAACCTCCATGCTGACACCTGGGGTACTTGACTCACCATGCCCACCTAAGACAGCAAGCGGTCTGCCCTGTCCAGTGGCAAGTAGGCCCTGGCCTGCAGGGTGTCTAGCCTTGCTCCAATGAATTCCAAGTTCTGGGTGGGGAGCAAAGAGGACTTTGCATGATTGATGACGAACCCCAGATGCTGAAGCAGAGCGATTGTGCGAGCTGTGGCGTGGTGCACCTCCTGAGCTGAATGGCCCTTTATGAGCCAGTCATCTAGGTAAGGGAACACAAAGATCCCCTGGTCCCTGAGGAAGGCCACCACCACAGCCAGGCACTTGGTGAAAACCCTTGGAGCGGAAGCTAGACCAAAGGGAAGCACTTTGTACTGGAAGTGGTTTCCTCCTACCACAAACCTGAGGTATTGTCTGTGGTCTGGATTTATGAGGATGTGTGTGTAAGCATCCTTTAGGTCCAAGGAGCAAAGCCAGTCTCCCTGCTGGAGGTAAGGCAGAAGTATCCCAAGTGAAAGCATCTTGAACTTTTCCCTCACCAAGAAAGCATACTTACTTACCTGTAACAGGTGATCTCTGGGAACAGCAGGAATTTAGTCTTCAGATATGGGTATCGTCGGTACCAACGGAGCCTGTGCGGGAACGCTCCCCAGCGTCCAATAGGAAAGCTTTTGGGAGCATCCCACAGCGCCTGTGTGCTGCCTTCCCACCTTTCCCAAATGCCCCTCTCCAGTTGAGTTTAAAGCTGAGACAAAGAAAGAGGGAAAGAGAGAAAGACAGAGAGATAGAGAGATACAACTCCTAAGGGAGGTGGGTGGGTTGTGAAGACTAAATTCCTGCTGTTCCTGGAGATCACCTGTTACAGGTGAGAAATTATGCTATCTCCAGGAACAAGCAGGAATGTAGTCTTTACATATGGGGACTCCCTAGCTGCAGATGCCAGGGAGAAGGCCCCAGACGTTGTGTGCCCTTGTGAAAAGGCTCCACTTCCCCCCATGGATCTCTGGCATCCTACCAGGGATGGTGGGTAGGAGTTGATTAAGTATGGAACAGGTGTTGAAGAACAGCTTGACCAAACAAGGCATCCCGGCGGGAGTCCTTGTCTAAGCAGTAATGAGCTGTGAAGGTATGAACCGAAGCCCAAGTAGCTGCTCGATAGATGTCTTCGATAGACAGAGTGAAGATGAGCCATAGAGGAAGCCATGGCTCTCACATTGTGAGCTGTGACATGGCCTTCAAGAGGAAGGATTTTACTCTCATAGGCAAAAGATATACACTGTGCAATCCAGCTGGACAGTGTTCTTTTGGAGACTGGAAGTCCCAAATGACTAGGATCAAAAGCAACAAAGAGTTGAGAGGACTTTCTATGCTGCTGTGTCCTTTGCAAGTAAAAGGCCAAAGCCCTTTTGCAGTCCAAAGTATGAAGATTCCTTTCTGCATTTCAGGCATGAGGCCTTGGGAAGAATACAGGAAGGTAAACCGCTTGGTTTAAATGAAAAGGTGACACCACCTTTGGCATAAAGTGTGGATGAGTCCTAAGGACTACCTTATCATGATGGAACCTTGTATAAGGAGGATCAGCCACCAACGCTTGCAATTCACTGATGCAACGTGCTGATGTGATTGCAATAAGAAAGATAACCTTCCAGGAAACGAATTTCAAAGAGGTAGTGGCTAATGGTTCAAAAGGCGGTTTCATGAGTTGCCCAAGAACCAGATTTAAGTCCCATGCCACCGGTAGTGGCTTAATGAGAGGCTTAGTTAAAAGAAGGCCTCTCATAAATTTCACTATGAGAGGATGAGAGGAAATAGGTTTTCCATTTAGAGGCTTGAAAGAAGCTGCAATAGCACTCAAATGAACTCTCACTGAATTGGTCTTAAGCCCTGCATTTGATAAATGAAGGAGATACTGCAGTAATGATTCCAGAGGTATCGCAAGAGGGTTAAGACTCTTCTGCGAGCACCATATGGTAAACCTTTTCCACTTAAATGCATAAGAGCGTCTTGTGAAAGGCTTCCTGGAAGCATAAAGGATATCCTTTACCTGCTGGAAAAGGTTAAGACCGTGAAGTTCTAGGCTTTCAGCAACCAGGCCCTGAGATGCATAGACTGGTGATTGGGATGCCACAGCATCCCGTCCTCCTGAGAAAGGAGATTTGGAGCAGATCCTAACTCCAGAGGCGGAGCTTGAGAGAGATGTAGGAGCAGAGGGTACCACATTTGCCGTGGCCAACATGGCGCTATGAGGATCATTTGACCTCTGTCTCTCTGAAGCTTGAACAGGGTTTTGGGAATTAGGGGAATGGGTGGAAAGGCATACAGGAAGTCCTGACCCCAATGGAGGAGGAAAGCATCCCTGGCCTGACAACCCTGAGCCGGAATTCTGGAACAGAACCGGGGAAGTTTGGAATTCAGCGGACTTCCAAAGAGGTCTATGTCCGGGGTTCCCCAAATTTTAAAATTTTGGCCACCTGGTCTGCATGGAGAGACCATTCATGTGGAAGCAGAACTCGACTGAGTCTATCTGCCCAAGAGTTTTGAATGCTTGGAAGATACACCGCAAGGAGATGAATCTGATGCTCTCTGGCAAGGGCCCATAGTCGCAAAGCTTCATTGCAAAGCGACAGAGAGCCTGTTCCACCCTGCTTGTTCACGTAGAACATGGCTACTTGATTGTCTGTTTGAACTAGGACTGTCTTGTAGCTTGAGCTGGGTGTAGAATACTCGAAGAGCAAGGAAAATTGCTCTGAGTTCTAGGAGATTGATGTGTAAAAGGCCTCCTGTGGAGTCCAGGTATCCTGGGTAGAGAGGCCTTGCAGGTGGGCTCCCCAACCCACCTGTGAAGCATCTGTTAGAGTGGCTTGGGGTGGGAGTTGCTGAAAAGGAGACCCCACCAAAAGATTTTGGGGTGATTGCCACCATTGGAGGGACAAAATAAGGCGATCTGAGTTTGCTATTTGGTTTGACAGGCAACCTGACGCCTGAGTCCACTGAGTGGATAAAGTCCACTGGGCTGCCCTCATATGGAGGTGAGCATAAGGAACCACATGCACGGTGGAAGCCATGTGGCCTAGCAACTGTAACATTTCCCGAGCAGTGAGGCGAGGTTTTAGCACTGCTTGGGAAGCTAACTGCACAATGTGAAGGCAGCGGGGCTGTGGAAGGTAGGCCCTTGTCGGTCTGGTATCCAGAAGAGCTCCTATAAACTCTAGGGACTGAGTGGGAGCAAGGTTGGATTTTGGGAAGTTTATGACAAGTCCCAAATACTGAAGGATGTGCATTGTGCGAGAGAGGGCAACCCTGGCCTCTGGCTCTGAAGGGGCTTGAATGAGCCAGTCGTTTAAGTAAGGGAAGACGAATATTCCTAGGGTGCGGAGAAATGCTGCCACCACAGCCATGCATTTTGTGAACACCCTTGGAGCAGAGGCCAGGCCAAAAGAAAGAACCCTGTATTGGTAGAGCTTCCCTTGAAACAGAAAGCGAAGGAACTTTCGGTGAGTTGGATGGATGAGAACATGAGTGTACACATCCTTGAGATCTAGAGAACAAAGCCAATCCTGACTCTGAAGGTATGGCAGCAGAGTTCCTAGAGAAATCATTTTGAACTTCTCTTTGAACAGGAATTTGTTCAATTCTCTGAGGTTTAAAATGGGTCTGTGCTCTCCTGTTTTCTTTGGAATAAGGAAATAGGGGAGAGTAAAACCCTGTACCCCGTTGGGGAATGGGTACCTACCTCTTGACCTAACTGGTCGCTGAGAGAGGTCTGAGAATTTAACTGTCTTACGATTGTGGGAGGGGGCATCCTGAGGAAATGAAGCTTGTATCCCTCTCTTACAATAGACAGAGTCCAATTTTCTGCTGTCATCTGACCCCATCTGTGGGCAAAATGACATAACCTTCCTGGGATGGAGGAGGGTTCTGGGCCGTTCAGGGCCAGGAAGGCAAAGTTCTCTAGATAGGAGTCAAAGCCCCTGTGGAGGCTGAGTCTGCTGAGCCGGTTGAGGCTTAGCTGTTTTTGTCTTTCTTGGTCTAGGTTGCTGCTGCTGTCCCTTTTGGGCAGACTGACCTAAACAATGCCCCTGCTGGGTATAGAAGGGATAAAACTTCTTCTTACTGAAGCTTGGTTTCTTATAGGATTTATTCCTCGCAGGATCAGGTGTAGATTTAGACAATCTATCCAAAGTGATATTTTCAGCATCTAGCTCATTAGCTTTTTCCTGCCAATTATTGCCATAGAGATTCTCTCCTGTGCAAGGAATATTCCCTAGTTTATCCTGTACCCAAATTTCCAAGTCAGATGCCTGGAGCCAGGCAATCCTACGTGCACCTATGGCAATGGCAGAGGTCCTGCTTATGCACTCAAACCAGTCAAAGGCTGCACGATTCACAAACTTGGAAACATCCTGGGCATGTTTGACAAGGGTGAGGTAATCTTGCCTCTTATCAGGAAGGAGAGGGCTCATAAGCTCTAAATCTCCTGTGACCTCCTTAAGAAGCATTCCCATATATAAGATAAAGGAAATGATCCTAGCAGAAAGCATGGAAGCCTGGAAGGTTTGACGTCCAAAGGCGTCAAGAGTCCTACACTCACGTCCTGGAGGATTAGATGCATGCCTTTTTGCGCTCTTTATCCTTCTCATAGCTGATTCCACCACCATGGAATGGTGTAGTAATTGAGTCTTCTGAAACCCAGGACAAGGAGGAACTCGATACATGGTGTCGAGTCTTCGAGAGTGAGGAGAGGTGGTTAGAGGTGTTTCCCACATCCTTAACATGAGATCATGCAAGATCTCATGAATAGGTAAGGTAGCTGCCTCCTTGGGAATTTTAGGGTATTGCAGGATTTCTAATTCCTGTACCCTAGGCTCTTTTTCAGGAGCTACTGTGATGGAAAGACCTCAGGCCACATCTCGGATAAAATCCTGAAAGGACATATCCTCTGGTGGAGACATCCTACGCTGAGGAGAAGAGGAATCCTCAGGAAGAAGTACTCTGGTATCGGCAGAGCTTTCAGAGTCTTCAGACTCATCCGAGGATTCAAATTATCTCCGATCCGGGTGATCGTGCAAGGCACGGTACCGGTACCGATGAAAGTCGGCATTGGAATGGTCCGGTACCGACTTGTCGATGCCGGATAGACACGCATGACTCGGTCCCGGTAGAATACCTGCTGATGTCGATGGAGTCAGTGCTGGTACTGGTTGAATTGTCTGAAGCGGTTTCAGGGGCATTGAGGCCATGAGAAGAGCCGCCAGACTGCGTTCAATAGCCAAGAATCTCTGGTCTATCGATGCTGCCTATGCTTGGGTATCGGTACCGGATGAAGCGGCCAGTACCCCAGAGCATGGCACCAGTAGTTCTGCCGAGGTTGAAGCCTCGAGAACATCCTGGAGCCCCGTTAGTGCTTTGGAAGCCGAAGCCTCCCGCCGGGGCAATTTTGCTGGTGAAAGTCCCTCAAGGGCAACGCCAGAGGCATCTCAATGTCTAGAAGGAGTTCTACCCTTTGAGTTCCGGCTAGATTTATGTTTAGTTACCTGAGATCCATGGGAGGAAGACGAAGCCCTGGAAGACGTCGATGCCACGAAAGCTGCATCGGAAGGAAAAAGGGTGCTAAGTTTAGCAGCTCGGTTTTGCTGGCCCCTTTTCGACATCATCCCACAGGCAACACACTCCGAAATAGTGTGGTCAGGACCTAAACATTTGAGGCACCACTCATGGGTGTCGGTGACGGAGATGGTACCGCCACACTTAGAACACTTTTTAAAACCCGAAGCAGGTTTTTCCATTTTGAAGGAAAATAGCGCATGGCACCTGAGGAGAAATTTACTGGAAAGACTCCAGAAGAAGGTGTTTTTTTTTTTTTTAAAGAAGAAAAGAAAGAAGAACCGGCAGTACTGGTGTAGCGTCGAGGGAAGGCAGACGCGAACACAAAAAAGAATAGAAGGGATTTTTTTTCTGTGGTGACAGGATGTGCGACCTGTCGGCTCCGTGGAAAACGAAGAACTGGAGAGGGACAGTTGGGAAAGGCGGGAAGGCAGCATGCAGGCGTTGTGGGATATTCCCAAAAGCTTTCCTACTGGACGCTGGGGAGCGTTCCCGCACAGGCTCAGTCGGTACCGACGATACCCATATGTGAAGACTACATTCCTACTTGTTCCTGGAGATCTTGTTGAGATTTCGCAGGTCCAGGATCGGGTGAAGGCCTCCTTGTCTTTTTGGTATCAGGAAATACATGGAGTAAAAGCCTTTCCCCTGCAGGTGGTGGGGCACAGGTTCCACCACCTGATCCTTGAGGAGACCAGCCAACTCCTGCAAGAGGAGGTTCCTGTGCAAGAGTGGTCCAAGATGCTCTCCTGGGAAATAGGAGGTAGGTACTTGGCTGAAATGGAGAAGATAGCCATCTTGGACTATCCTTAAAACCCAAGTATCGGATGTAATGGCTGGCCACCTGTGGGCGTACAGGGACAGCCGACCTCCTGTGCAGGGCCAAACCACTGTTGGGAGAGGAGTTATGCAGTTGGAGTCAAAAAACCCCTCCCTGCTGGGCAGGTGCCGGAGCTGGAGGCTTGGGGGTTTGAGGCTTACGAGGGCCATTCCCCCGTCCCCTGGCCTGCTGCCCCTGCTGGGGAGCTGGGGAGGCATGGTAAGTGGGGTAGTTTCTGTAAACCTGTCCCTTCCTCGGGTAAAAGGGCTTTTTCCCCCGAGGCCTTCTTCCTGTGAGAAGGAGCAGATGTCTTCTTCGACAGCCTTGTCCAGGTCAAGTACTCGGACTCGAGTTCAGCAGCCTTTTCAGTCATGGGTTTGCCGAAGAGGTTATCGCCTCGGCAGGGGACATTGAACAACTTGTCCTGCACCCATGGCTCAAGGTCAGACAACATGAGCCAAGCCTGGCGCCTTGCACTGATGCCAGCTGTGGCCACCCGGGCTGAAGCTTCGAAGCCGTCATAGGCTGCTCGAGACATAAATTTCGAGCACTCTCTGATCCCGGTGGACAGGGCCTTGAAGCGCTGCAAGGGTTCTTCGGAGAGGCCAGCAGAGAACCCGGCAATCTCCTTTGCCAGGTCTCTTAAGTACATGCCCATGTACAGCTGTGGTATGTCTGGACACGGCATGACAGTATCGAGCTCTGGAAGCACTTTCTGCCGAGGGCGTCCAGGTTCCGGGCCTCCCGGCCAGGAGGCACCGAGGAGTGCGTCTTTTGGCTTTTGAGCCTTTGCATGGCCGATTCCACAACCATGGAGTTGTGCGGCAGCTGTGCCTTTTGGAACCCGGGGCTCTTACGGACTCGATAAATGGAATTGACCCATTTGCTGAGGACCGGCGCCTAGGCCGGGATTCCCACATGCGGAGCATCAACCGTTCCAACATCGGAGGCACCGGTACAGTAAGGGCCTCCTTCGGAGGAGAGTCATACTGGAGGGCGTCGAGCTCCTCAGCTCAAGGCTCCTCCTCGGCATCTGCAGGGAAAGCCAAAGCTTTGGCCATATCCCTAACAAAGTCCGAGAACCTGGTGTCCTCCAGGGGCGACCGTCTCTGAGGTTCTGAACCCGGGGAGTCCAATGGGACGTACTGGGTCCAGTGGGTGTTTGGCGAGTCTTCCTCCTCCGTCTCCCAAGCCGAGCCCTCCGAGGAGGACTCGATGGGCTCCAGCCTCGAGGGCTTCGAGTGCGCCCGTCCCGACGCCGATGGCCCTGGCGACGAAGACCTCGGTCCCAAAAAGGAGGTCGAGGAAGACCTTGGCCGAGGATTGACTCAAGCCCGCATGGACTTGAGGATTGGCTCTGCCTCGCCTCCGTGGTCGACTTAGACGTCGAGGTCCCGGTGGTCGGGGCGGATGCGCGGTTGAGACCGGCTATCAGCGCCCACTGCTGGTCCATGAAGGCAGACATGCTGCTCTCCAAGGCCGCCAACCTGAGACCCGGCTCAGAAGGCTCCGCAGCCCCCGGTTCGGTTCCCCACGCTGGTTCTCCCGGAGGAGAGTCCACGAGGACAACAGGCATTACCTTGTCCGATGCCTCCGGCTCCGTACGAGGTGTTTTGGCAGGCCTCTCCGACTCGGCGAACTCGGGGCGGTGTTCAGCACTCTGCGATCTGGAACCCGAGGGCCCCGGCCGATCGGAGTCTTCCAGAGATGCAGCCCATGCGGGTTTATTCTTCTTACGGTGCTCCCAGGTGGGAGACCCCCTGGCTCAGAAGACCCCCGACGGCGCTCGGGTTCAGATTCCTGAGATGTCGAGGCTTCTGATGAGGTCCTGGCCCGGACGGATCCAGATTCAAAGAAAATAGTCTCGCGCTGGTGCTGCCTGCTCCTCAACGCCTTGGAGGACATCTTGCCACATGGACCGCAGACCACTGGCTAATGGTCGGTGCAGAGGCAGCAGTCATGAGTGTCAGTGAGGGACATAAGTTTTTTATACCGATCACACTTCTTAAACCCGCTGGCAGCCATCGGGGGAAAAAGGGCCCCTGCAAGGTCGAAAGACTGGACTGCCAGTTAAAAGAAAAGGAATGCGAACGCTAGTCAATAAGGACAAAAATGAAAAAGTTAGCCGGACTCGATACCAGTGTACCGAGCCGAGGCGGGAAGGGGAACCGGCGTCAAACCGGTACCAAAAATGGTAGAAATAGTAAAAACAACTTTTTCAGAGGAAAATGGGACAACGTCTGTCGGGCTCCGCGTAAAAAAGACAACTGAGCAAGATGGCACCCGTGGACAGGAAGGGGACCGCGCATGCGCAAGGCATTCCCAAAGGCTTTCTTTGAAAGCTGGGGAAATTGCTCCACACGAGGGCTCCGTCGGCACCGACGTCACCCATATTTGTGGACTGACTTCCTGCTTGTTCCTGGAGAAAGGCTTAAAAGCTTAGGGCTCTTCAACTTGGAAAAGAGATGGCTGATGGGAGATATGATAGACGTCCATAAATTAATGAATGGAGTGGAACGGATAAGTGTAGTTTGATTGTTACACCATCAAAATATAGAAAGACTAGGGGACATGCAATAAAATCAAACAGCTTGTTGTTATGGTCATTGTGTTATAATGTAAACCGCGCTGATACCGAATAGTGCGGTATATAAGAAATTGTAATAAATAAATAAATAAAATAAATAAATAAGCTATAGGGTAACCTATTTAAGTCCGTTCCTTCCAGGGGCGCTCCCTATCGAAGGAGAGCCGCTGGTCTGATGTTCCGCGACCTCGAGACTTGGAGATCGCCCGGTCCCCTTTCAGAGCCGATGCCTCAGACATGGCCCTAGAAGACACTGAAGCAGAGGTCAATACAGGGGACGGTGTCAAAGCCTTGGAACCGAACGATTCTCGCTGCTTTTCTTGGTTCTTGAGCCCTTTGCACGCCATCTGCAAACAGAGAGGGCAAGTACTACTACTAGTACTACTACTATTAATCTTTTATATAACATTACAAGGCATACGCAGTGCAGTACAGACACATATAATAAGACAGTCCCTGTTCATCAGAGCTTAGAAGACTCATGGTTGGCCCCGAGACACTGAAGGCACGAACTGTGTCGGTCAGTGATCAAGATGGTCTGACCACACTGAGTGCACTTTTTAAAGCTAATGGTTGGATTTGACATGGCTGGGAAGATGGCTTCCACCACGTCAAAGGACTCCAATGTCCACATCAACCAGGGGGGCATGAGGAAAAACCCGTGCACTGAAAAAATAAAAAAAGATCAGAAGAAAAAAACGTGGTGCTAAGGTACCAACAGTCGTCAGGATCAATGTAGGGTGACGCAAATCAAGGTTGAACGGTACTGGAATGACAGAAACAGATGGTAAAAAAGACAAACTTATCTCCAGGATTCAGACAGATGTCTGAAGGGCTCTGCAGAAAAAAAGACAACTGAGGTAAGTTGGCTCCTTCAGGCGGGAAGACCGGCATGCATGCGTAGAGGACACTCCAAAAGCTTCCTTTAGAAGCTGGGAAGTGTTCCCACACGGGCTCAGTTGGTGATATCACCCATATGTGAGGACTGACTTCCTGTTTGGTCCTGGAGAAACATGCACTACCGAGGTAGCACACTTTAGTGAACCAGCCCCTAAAGTTTTTTAAACTCAGAATATTCCCAAATCTTGCTGCTCGCAAGGCCTCAACCCCTCTTTCCTATAAAGACTTCTGCTAGCAGTGAAGGTAAGAACTGGTTTCCTTGATAGAAACCACAGAAACTGCTCTGTGATTAACTGCCTATGGTAAAAATAATGATAACACTCAGTACCCAAATACGAAACCAGAGCTGGAATCGCTGACAAAACAAAGGAGTTATTAACCATATTACCTGAGGGAATTTAGCAATGATGTGGTGCGGAACATTCATTTTATTGTGCACGTAATCAAATGTTTCTGTAAGTTTCTTCTTGTTTACTGTTAAAATCTTTGGAATTTTAGTTATAATGTGCTGTATTTCATTATGACGAAAACCTAGTTCCAACTGGCACACCTGAAAAACATCAAGTTATAATTTCAGAATGGGGTTAAATCAACATTATTATTCTTGGCTCTCAGACAATGTAAAATTTGTTTATGTGACACAAAAGGCCTGATTTATAAAATGCATTTTCTCCCACTCTGTGCTATGGAAAAATTATTTTCAAATCAGAACCAATTATACAATAAATATGCATATTTGTAAGGAAATTAGATAGCAGTGGTTAGACTATACGCTCTACAGAGAAGGGACTGTCTCGTATGTTTCTAAATAGCAGTGCATTCGTATAAATAGTGCTAAAGAAATAAGCAGTAGTAGAAGGTCATCATCTCAGGTCAATGATGACAAGAGGGCATGTCTATTAAGCTGGGCTAATGGTTAACCCGGGCTATCTGCAACTACTTTTTAAAGATTTTAATGCAAATTTTACATCTCTAACAAGACAAAACTTGTAACAGAAATGACAAAGAAATTTAGAAAAAAGGAAACAGAACACAGAAAAACTATTACAAAAACAAACTTCATCATAAAGTCCACAAAGTTGGGGACAAAGTGACAAAACTTAAGGAAAAAACAAGAGGGTTAACAGGAACTCCTTGAAAAGAAAAGAAAAGAAAAGGCATATTGTTAGCTATTACAAAACACATGCAGGTATCATTCAGAGCAAACATTCTTCATGGGAGTGGAGGTAAGGCAGGGTCCAACTGGCCTTTGCCTGACAAGAACTAAGTCAATTCAGCAGGATCAAAAAAACATTTTTATATTTCACGACACATTTACAAGGAAATTAAGTCAAAATAATGCACCAGGTTGTATAAGGAGGAACCTTTTTCTCCTGGCCTGTGTAGGCCTAGCCATGTCCAGGAAAATATGGACCTTAAGCCATAAAAGAGCACATCTTTATTTTTAAAGAAAAATCTCAAAGTCTCGATCAGAGTCCGCAATTAGAAAGACTATTAGAGTAGCTGGAAAGCGTAGTTACTCACCTGTAACAGGTGATCTCCAGGAACAGCAGGAATTTAGTCTTCACATATGGGTATTGTCGGTACCGATGGAGCCCGCGCGGGAACGCTCCCCAGCGTCCAATAGGAAAGCTTTTGGGAGCATCCCACAGCGCATGCGTGCTGCCTTCACGCCTCTGTACCTCTCTCACTTCAGTTGCGTTTATAGCTGAGACCAAAGGAGAGAAGTAGAGAAAGAGAGAGATAAAGATAGAGATAAACTCCTAGGGGAGGTGGGTGGGTTGTGAAGACTAAATTCCTGCTGTTCCCGGAGATCACCTGTTACAGGTGAGTAACTACGCTATCTCCAGGAACAAGCAGGAATGTAGTCTTCACATATGGTGACTCCCCAGCTGAAAGATGCCATGGGGTGACCCCAGCTGGCTGAGAACCCAGGTGAAATGGGTTATGCTTCCTCCCAAGGACCTTAGGCATCCAAACTGTGGATGGTGGGTAGGAGTTGTATTAAGTATGGAAGAGATGTTGTAGAAAAGCCTGGCCAAACGAGGCATCCCGACGGGAGTCCTTGTCTAAGCAATAGTGGGCTGTGAAGGTATGTACCAAAGTCCAAGTGGTTGCTTTGCAGATGTTATCAATAGAGACAGAACGAAGGTTAGCCGTTGAGGCTGCCATTGCTCTCACATTGTGAGCCGTGACATGGCCTTTGAGAGAAAGTCCCTTACTCTGATAAGTATAGGATATGCAATCTGCAATCCAATTTGACAGAGTTCTTTTAGAAACTTGAAGTCCCATATGACTAGAGTCAAAAGACACAAAAAGCTGAGAAGATTTTCTATGTGGCTTAGTTCTTTGGAGATAAAAAGCTAAGGCTCTTTTACAATCCAATGTGTGAAGATTCCTTTCCGCACTGGAGGCATGAGGCCTAGGGAAGAATACAGGAAGATAAACCGACTGGTTTAAATGAAAAGATGAAACTCCCTTTGGCAGAAAGTGAGGATGAGTCCTGAGGACTACTTTATCATGGTAAAACCTTGTATAGAGAGGGTCAGCCACTAACGCCTGTAGTTCACTAATGCGTCTTGCAGAAGTGATGGCAATTAGGAAAATAACTTTCCATGAAAGAAACTTTAGGTCTGAAGTGGCTAAAGGTTCAAAGGGCAGTTTCATAAGCTGACCAAGAACAAGATTTAGATCCCGGTGGTGGTTTAATGGGAGGTTTTGTTAAAAGTAGGCCTCTCATAAATCTTGATATAAGTGGATGAGAGGAAATAGGTTGTCCATCGAAAGGTTTATGAAAAGCAGCAATAGCACTAAGATGGACCCTAACCGAATTGGTCTTCAGACCAGAAGTTGATAATTGTAGAAGATACTCTAGTAGCAACTCTACAGGTACTAAAAGTGGAGTGGAGGAGTGGCCTAGTGGTTGGGGCAAGGTACTTCGGGCCGGAAGGTCGGGGGTTCAAATCCCACTAGAGGACAGCAACCTTGGGCCAGAAGGACTGGGGTTTCTAGTCCCACAGGTGCTCCTTGTGGTCTTGGGCAAGCCACTTAACCCTCCATAGCCCATGTTCCCTGTAAAATAGTTCTCTGTGTGCTGTGCTTTCCTGTCTAATCAATGTGTTTATACCTCAAAAATTTCCTGTCATGATTTGACAATTTCCAATCTGTAATCAAACCGCTGCTGATCGCTGGAAGTAGCGGTATACAAATGTATACTAAATAAATAAATAAATAAAAATAAATAAAAGGGGGTTAAGTCCCTTTTGTGAACACCAGATAGAGAACCTTTTCCACTTGAAAGCGTAGGAACGTCTTGTGGAGGGTTTTCTGGAAGCCACGAGGATATCCTTTACTTGCTGAGAAAGGTTAACATCCTGGAATTCTAGACTTTCAGTAACCAGGCCCGGAGGTGTAGGGACTGGGGATTGGGATGCAGTAAAGATCCATTCTCCTGCGAAAGGAGATCTGGAGCATTCCCCAAGTCCAGAGGAGTAGTTTGAGAGAGACGCAGAAGAAGAAGATACCACGTTTGCCGTGGCCAACGTGGAGCTATGAGTATCATATGACCTCTGTCTCTCTGAAGTTTGAATAAAGTCTTGGGAATGAGGGGAATGGGTGGGAAGGCATAGAGGAAGTCCTGTCCCCAGTGGAGTAGGAAAGCATCTCTTGCCTGACAGTTTTGAGCCAGAATTCTGGAACAGATTCGGGGAAGTTTGGCATTCTGTGGACTTGCAAAGAGGTCTATATCTGGTGTTCCCCAGATTCAAAACACTCGAGCAAGCTGGTATGAGTGGAGGGACCACTTGTGTGGCAGCAGTATTCGACTGAGTTTGTTTGCCCACAAGTTTTGAATGCCCGGAAGGTATACTGCAAACAGGTGAATTTGTAACTCTCTGGCGAGGACCCATATTCGCAAAGCTTCGTTGCATAGCAACAGACAGCCTGTTCCGCCTTGCTTGTTGACATAGAACAAAGCTACCTGATTGTTGGTTTGGACCAGTACTGTTTTGTTGTTGAGATGGCCCTGAAAGACTTGAATAGCATTGAAAATGGCTCTCAGCTCTAGGAGGTTTATGTGAAGGGGAACCTCCTTTGAGGTCCAAAGACCCTGAGTGGAGAGATCATGCAAGTGGGCCCCCCAACCCATCTTGGACGCATCTATCATCAGAGTGGTTTGGCATAGAGGCTGCTGGAAAGGAGAGCCTACAAGGAGGTTTTTCAGGGATTGCCACCATTGCAGGGACGAAATCAGACGTGTGGTAGTTCTGATTTTGTCTGTTAGTTGACCCGAGGCTTGTGACCACTGAGAGGAAAGGGTCCACTGTGCTGCTCGCAGGCGAGCATAGGGAACCACATGGATAGTGGATGCCATGTGTCCCAGCAGTTGAAGCATCTCCCGAGCAGTAAGGAATACCTTCATAGATGCTTGAGATGCCAGTTGTATTATACGTAGACAGCATGGCGGGGCAGGAAAGCCTTTGACTGCTGTGTGTCTAGACGAGCCCCTATGAATTCTAGAGACAGAGGGGGTGAGATGAGATTTTGGGAGGTTTATGACCAACCTCAAGTATTGAAGAATTGTCATTGCTTGAGAGAGCGCGAAGCTGGCCTCTGGAGCTGCTGATGCTCGAATGAGCCAATCGTCTAAGTAAGGGAAGACGAATATTCCTAGAGTCCTCATAAATGCTGCTACCACTGCCATGCATTTTGTGAAGACTCTCGGAGCAGAGGCAAGTCCGAAAGGAAGAACTCTGTACTGGAAGTGTCTTCCTTGGATCAGGAATTGAAGGAACTTCCTGTGATCTGAGTGGATGAGAATATGCATGTACGCATCTCTTAGATCTAGAGAACATAGCCAATCTTGACTTTGAAGGTATGGTAAGAGTGTTCCGAGGGAGATCTTGAACTTTTCTCAGAACAAATACTTGTTTAATTCTCTGAGGTCTAGTATAGGCCTGTTTCCCCCTGTCTTCTTTGGAATAAGAAAATAGGGGAAGTAGAACCCTGTCCCCTGTTGGGATATGGGCACTTTTTTGATTGCTCCTTTAGCCAGAAGTGACGTGACCTCCTGCCACAAGAGGTCGGTGGCAGGGCCCTGAGAACTGAACTGTCTCAGAATTGTAGGTGGGGGCAATTTGAGGAAATGAAGCTTGTATTTGAAAACTCATCTTTTTTCTTCAGCTTTCAACCTCCCTTCCCCTTTTGTGTGAAACTACCCTTTCCTACCTCTTTCTCACTCCCTTTTTTCTTAGTCATTTGTATTTAAATGTCTTGTGTGCTTTCCTGTCACCCATTGTAACAACTTTTCCTTTCTGTCTGATTGGCTTTCATGTATTTTAAACTTTGTAAACCGCTATCTTATTAACTGAATAGCGGTAAATCAAGACAAACAAACATCCCAATCTTACAATGGACAGAGTCCAATTTTCTGATGTTATTTGTTGCCATCTTTTGACAAAATGGCATAGTCTGCCTGGAATGGTCAAGAGTTCTGGACCTTTTAGGGACAGAATGACTAAGTTCTCTAAGTGGAAAATCAAAGACCCTGAGGGGGCTGGGTCTGTTGAGCCGGTTGAGCTTTTTGAGCTTGTGGCTTTCTCTGCTGTCTGTTCTGTTGTTGTCCCCTTTTGGGAAACATGAAGTGGACAGTGAGATTGTAAGATTGGTAAGACTTCTGTTTCTTATTGAAAAAAAGGTTTCTTGAATATTTTCTTTTTTGCTGGGTTGGCTGTAGCCTTTGACAATCTGTTCAAAATAGTATTGTCAGATTCAAGCTGATTAGCCTTGCCTTGCCAGTCCTTACCAAAGAGATTTTCTCCTGTGCAAGGAATGTTTCCCAGTTTTTCTTGCACCCATTGTTCCAAGTCTGATGCTTGAAGCCAAGCAATACGATGTGCTCCTATGGATATAGCAGAGGTTCTGCTAAGACACTCAAAACAGTCAAAGGTAGCACGGTTCATAAATTTAGAGACATTCTGGGCATGTTTGACTAGAATAAGGTAGTCTGCTCTTTTTTCCTCTGAGACAGAAGGACTAATGAGCTCCAAGTCTTTTGTGACTTCTTCCAGGAACATTCCCATATACAGAATGTAAGAAATGATCCTGGCTCCCAGCATGGAGGATTAAAAACATCGACGGCCAAAGGCATCGAGTGTCCTGGATTCACGGCCTGGAGGATTAGACGTGTGTGTTTTTGCACTCTTGATTCTTCGCATGGCCGATTCCACTACCATTGCATGGTGTGGTAACTGAATTTTTTGAAAACCAGGACAACTTGGCACTCGGTACATAGTGTCCAGGCGTCGGGAATGTGAAGATATCGTTAAAGGAGTCTCCCACATTCTCAGTATCAAATCATGTAAGATCTTGTGAATGGGAAGCATAGCTGCTTCCTTGGGAGCCATAGGGTATTGTAGAATTCTTAATTCCTCTGTCCTAGGTTCTTTTTCTGGAATCACAGTGATTGAAAGGCCCTTTGCTAAATCACGTATGAAGTCCTGGAAGGACATATCTTCTGGAGGAGACATCCTGCGTTGAAGAGAGGGAGTTGAATCTTCTAATAGATTCACTCTGGTACCGGTAGAATCAGAGTCATCGGAATCAGAAGACTCAAGCACCAGGTGATCCTGTGACACATGGTATCGGTACCGCTCAAAGTCGGTACCGAAGTGTCTCGGTTCCTGATCCCTGATACCGGACATCGGCATGGAAGGAAGCAGACCTGTCAAAGCAGGTGTTGTCGGTACCGGTACCTGTGGAACCGTCTGTTGCGGTTTTAGCGGTACCGAGGCTGCTAAGAGGGCCGCTAGACTGCGTTCGATAGCAAAGATGCTGTGATCCATCGCTCCTGCCGATGCCTTGGTGCCGGTACCGGTGGATGCGGCCACGGCCCCAGAGCATAACACCAGTAGTTCTGCAGAGGTTGAGGCCTCTGGAACATCCTGGAGCCCCGTTAATGCTTTGGAGCTCAAAGACTCCCGCTGGGGCTGTTTTGCCGGTGAAGTATCCTCGAGGGAAATGCCCGAGGCATCTCGATACTTCGAAGGAGATTTTCCCTTCGAGGACCGGCTAGTTTTACTTTTGGTTACCTGAGACCCATGGGAGGAAGATGAAGCCCTGGAAGACGTCGATGCAACTGACATTGTGTCGGAGGCAAAAAGGGTGCCGGGTTTTGCAACTCTATTCTGCCGGCCCCTCTTGGTCCTCCTCATGCAGGAGAGACACTCCGTTAGACAATGTTCAGGACCCAAGCATTTTAGACACCAATCATGGGTGTCAATGACGGAGATGGTACCGCCACATTTTGAGCATTTTTTGAAACCACTGGCTGGTTTCTCCATGCTTGAAGAAAAAAATGGGCCTAGTGCCCTAAATGGCGCCTAGCACCGAAAATAGGGGAAATCCCTGAAGAAAAATGTTTTTTTTTTTTAAGAAAGAGGAAGAAAAGAACCGGCGGTACCGGTAGGCGTTGAGTGAAGGCAGACGCGACCACAAACAACAAGAAATAAAGGTAGATTTTCTGCGGTGACAGGGTACCGTGTCCTGTCGGCTCCGCGGAAAACGAAGAACTGAAGTGAGAGAGGTACAGAGGCGGGAAGGCAGCACGCATACGCTGTGGGATGCTCCCAAAAGCTTTCCTATTGGACGCTGGGGAGCATTCCCACACAGGCTCCATCGGTACCGACGATACTCATATGTGAAGACTACATTCCTGCTTGTTCCTGGAGATTAACCTTTTCCTCACAAGATGTTTTCAAAAGATCTGTGAGATTTTGTAAATCCAAACTTGATGGTTGAGATATTTCCGAGGCTTTCAGTAACTGAGGGAACATAGTAAGCCTAGGCAATCATGTAACAAGCTTTTCAGGTATCTTTAAAATCTCCATTAAGTAATTCTTATACAAATCCAAAAGAAATGATGATTTCAAGCGGCGAAAGATAATCAATAGCAAGCTACACTGCCAAATCATATTTCCCAAAGCTTTTACTTAGTTTTGAAGCAATAGATTTCCTTTGACCAAATAAGCTACTGTCTCCCATTCTTGCTTACCAGAAACATCCAAGTCTGTTAGCTAAAAGTTCAGATTCAGAGGAAACTTGTTCAGTCTGAGCAGGGGAGAGCGAGACTTCCATCTCAAGGGGGATGCAGATTCACCTCCTCCCAACTTACTCCCCAGCGAGACACCAGCAGCCCCAGAAGACTCGAGTACTTGACACAAATGTTTATTCATCGGGCCTGTGGTTTTACCCTTGATTGATAACGTGAGGAGAATCTGACAACTCCATTAAACTTAGTCTTGTGCATTAAGAAAGAAAATCCTTGAAGCCAAACTACAGGAGTACTTAAGAACCAGAGAAAGTAGCAATCAGCCGTCTTGCTCCACCATATCACCATTTAAATGCCTTTTAGTGGCCCATATGAAGTAAGCTGAGGTCAGTCCAAGTCTCAATGGACAATTGTTCAGATCTTATCATGGTTTCACTGAAAAATCCCCACTAAAGGCATCACAACCATCCCTAATAAAAAGGCATCGCAACCAATCATTACGGCTTCTGATTTGTGGAGTTTATCAGTTGGAAATGTAGGTGTTTGTCGATCTGTTCACCACAGAAACTATTTCTAGACATTTTTTGGTTGATTCAATTTAAGAAAAAACAATTCACATTTTCTTCTTAATTTTATGCTCAGCACAGTTCCAGAGATCTGATCCTCCCTCTTCTTTTCCCTTTCTCCCACTCCTCACTTCCCAGAGCTGTGGCAAGACAGCAGCCATGCCTTCTCACTCCTCCAATTGTGCAGCTGAAATGTCTGATGTAATTTGAACCATGGGTATCTGCATCTACAGAGTCCAATGCAGATCAAATATCAGCTGTGTGAAATAAACATGGCCTGTGCATTCAAAAAGCTAAAGTCTGAATCGCAGAGGACTCTACAGATATTTATTTAACAGGGTTTTTTTTAAATATCGCTTTATTATAGAAACATAACGTCAGAAAAAGATCACATGGCCTACCTGTCTGTACTGCTCAATTTGATCCACTTATATGTAAACAGTCATTTGTTCTATCTAATTGAGCAAGTACCTTCCTGTACAGTATAGGAGGTGAAGTACTTTTGTCCACTAAAGAAGAGTGGGACCTAGGCGTGGTTGTGTCTGATGATCTTAAAGTAGCTAAACAGGTAGAAAAGGCGACGGCAAAAGCTAGAAGGATGCTTGGGTGCATATGGAGAGGAATGGCTAGTAGAAAAAAGGAGGTGATAATGCCTCTGTATAAGTCTTTGGTGCGACCTCATTTGGAGTATGGTGTGCAATTCTGGAGACCGCACCTTCAAAAGGATGTGAACAGGATGGAGTTGGTGCAGAGGGTGGCTACTAAAATGATTAGTGGGCTTCATTATAAAGCATATGAGGACAGACTTAAGGATCTTAATATGTACACCTTAGAGGAAAGGCAGGATAGAGGTGATATGATTGAGATGTTTAAATACCTCCGTGGCATAAATGTTCAGGGAGAGAGCCTCTTTCAATTGAAAGCAAGTTCTGCTACGAGGGGACATGGGATGAGGGTGAAGGGAGATAGATTCAGGAGTGATATGTGGAAATATTTCTTTATGGAAAGAGTGGTGGATCCGTGGAATAGTCTCCCAGTGGAGGTGGTAGAGATGAGGACAGTAACTGAATTCAAAAAAGCATGGGACCAACACAGAGGATCTCTAAAGGTAAAAAGTGGACTGTTGTAGTTGTTGTTATGGAAGGACAGACTAGATAGGCCATGTGGTCTTTTTCTGTCATCATGTTTCTATGTTTACTGTTCAGACTAGTTGTTTACTGTAAACCGCAATTGATTTTTGGAAATTGTGGTATATAAACCTCTGTTAAATAAATAAAATAAATAAATAAATGTTCCCTGTAAAATAGTTATCTCCCTGTTCAATGTAATTTCAGTTTGTTCAATGTAAATCGTCTTGATATCATGAAAGGCGGTATATAAGAAATGTTAATTAAATAAATAAATAAAATAAATCTAGTCTTCCCTTCCATATCAATCACTACAACGGTCTCCTTTTTCCCTTTAGGGATCCTCTGTGTTTGTCCCATGCTTTTTTGAATTCAGATACTGTCCTTATCTCTACCACTTCCATGCATCTACCACTCTTTCCGTAAAAAAATATTTCTGCATATTACTCCTGAGTCTATCCCCTTTCACCCTCATCCTATGTCCTGCTTCCTCACACAAACACACACACGGACCGCTTAAGCTTGCTCCACTTAACACACACGCACCCCAAAGCACATCTCCGGCCTCACCAGCCATCTGGCGCCGTGCACAGCTCTCCTGCAGTGAACTTCCTGGACTATCTCTGCAGTGTGGAGGTAAGCACCTCCCCCTGCTAACCTCATCAATCGCAGACTCCTTCACTGCTTAAAGTCTCGTTCAGTGTAGGCAGTGTGACCCAAACACAGGAAGGCCAAGAGGAACAAGAGGGGGAATGAAGGCAGCAAGCACCAAACTTTCACATCTCGGAAAGAGTACAAACCGGTCTCAGGTTAGTGGCACAGCAAACATGCACACCAGCTACCATCACCTCATGGTCTATCTCATGCTACTGCACACTCTAACACTCCATACACATGGACCAAAACCCAACATGCAGATGCCACTGTTCCCCCTCCTGCCCATCCACCCCACACAAATGCCCTGGTCAACCCCCTCCCAGGGGTCCAGCATCCTAAGTAGACATCACACAGGCCGCACAGTACCTCCCATACTCCACCAACATGTTCCCCACAGACCTCACACAACCATCCCATCATTGCATCCACTGTCAAATGTACATTGATAAATTCTAGGTCACTCAGAAACAAACCAAATACCATCTACGACTTTGTTCTGGACCAGAGCTTGGCCATAATTTGCATCACCGAAACCTGGCTAAATGATACAGACCAGGTCATCTTGAACCAAGTCACTCCACCGGACTTCTCTGTATTCAACTGCCCCAGAGCCCAAAAGAGAGGGGGCGGAACCCTTATTCTGGTCAGAAAGGGCTACAAATTTAAGCTGATCTCTACAAGCAACCTATCCAATAAATACCAGTCCAGCACAATCAACATATCCAATAAATACCTCAGCGTTTGTCTCACCTATAGGCCCCCTAACGCCACGACGGAACATCTTTCCACAATTCTGGAATTAATATGCGCTCATAGCAGCCGGCACAAACCCCTCCTTGCCCTACGAGACTATAATTTGACTTCCACACCCACCAAAGAAACCAAAGCATTTCTCAAAGCCATGGAATCATTACATTATCGCCAGACGCTTGTCACACCGACACACCAGCATGGAACTACTCTGGATCTTGTCTTCATTCCTAAACAACTGATAGAAAAGGATTAGGTCACAACCCCAACAATCACCCCAGTCCCATGGTCTGACTACCATACCATTACCTTCTCATTGCTCCTGGGTAACTCCTCTCACCACACAGAAGGGAAGAGCAAAACCAGACGTTTCAGAGCATACAACAAGGATGCTGTCCTAAAGGAAATAATTCCACAACTCCAGCAAGAAAGTGACAGCCTTGACAAAACCATAGAAAGATGGAACCTCATAATAACTAAGGCTGCAGCAGCTCCAAACAAAGAGAGACCGCACGCACGCAGGAAAGTCAGCGCGCTCTGGTATTCAAATACCATCCGGGATACAAAATGCGTACTCAGAAATCTGGAAAGGAAATGGAGGCAGGACAAATCACAGGACTCTCTGCTCCACTACAAAGCCAAATGCGGCGAAAAGAAATCAGCACAATTCCCCGTCACGCAGGGAATACCACAAGGCTCAGCACTCTCATCCATGCTCTAACATATATATTCAACCCATATGCAACATCATCAAACGACACAAAACACATTACCATCTCTATGCTGACGATATCATGGTCTTTGCCCCAGTCAACCTGCTCTCACCTGACATAAACTTGATGACAAAATGCCTCGAAGACATGAATACATGGCTCACCAACAATAACCTGACGGTCAACTATGACAAGACAGAAGCTATGTTCGTCACTAAGGATCCACATTCAACCCACCCCAGGCAATCAGTATCCTAGACAAGACAATAGCAATAAAGGATGAAGTAAGGAACTTGGGCATAACCCTGGACAAAGCTCTTAACCTACAATTGCACATTAGCAAAACTGCGGCTAAGGCCTATCACAGACTACAGACCATCAGGAAACTTAAACCAATCCTCAACCAAGACCTCTTCCACATAGTATGCCAAGTAATCGTAACACCAATTCTGGACCTTGGAAACTCACTATATCAAGGACTTCCAAAACAGACTAGCCACCCACTACAACTGGTCCAGAATACTGCAGCGCACATCATCACAAGCAATGCAAAGTCGGAACACATCACACCCATACTACGACAACTACATTGGCTCCCAATAATTGCAAGTCAATTCTGAACATATTCAAAGTCATCCACCGCTGTTCAGCAGACGCACTCCAGGATTTAATAATCAGGGAAGTTTACTAGCAGACCTAGGAGGTCCAACAATGGTAACAGACTCAGCATGCCAGCAGGATATCATAAAACAAAACAAGCCACGTCTAAAAGGGCTCACTCACTGTCAGCTCCTGCTCTATGGAATGCTCTCCTTGAGGAACTAAGGGCCCTAAATGACACCAAGAACTTCCGCAAGTCTCTCAAGACCCTCCTGTTTATGGAGTCCTACGACCAAGTAAAGTAATTTGCGAAGCACTGGTCTCCACTGCAATCGACCCACCGACAACCACACTCAGAAGAGAACTAAATGTAGACAGTCTGTATGTTTATATGTTTGACTCCCTTTCCTATTAAATGTATTCCTACAATCTGTATTAACCACTTTGATTGAAGGATAAAGGTGGTATACAAACTGGCTAAATAAATAAATAAAATAAATGTCCCCTTGTAACAGAGCTTGTTTTCATTCAGTCAAAGTGGCTTACATTGTAACATTAGATGAGAGAGGGATAAAAGTGGCACTAAGAGGGGAAAAGGCCATAGCGGAGAGACTGAATGAATTCTTTGCTTCGGTCTTTACTGAGGAAGATGTAGGGATGTTACCCATGACTGAAGTTGTATTTAAAGGCAATGCCGCAGAGGAATTGAAAGAAATATCAATACACTGGGAAGATGTTTTACAACTATCTGATAAACTGAAGAGTAGCAAATCACCTGGACCGGATGGTATACATCCGAGGGTGTTGAAAGAACTGAAATATGAAATTGCAGACCTACTATTAGCAATCTGAACTATCATTAAAATCATCTGTAATACCTGAAGACCGGTGGATGGCCAATGTAATGCTAATTTTTAAAAAAGGTTCCAGGGGTGATCTGGGAAACTACAGACCGGTAAGCCTGACGTCAGTACCGGGAAAAATGGCTGAAATCATTATAAAGAACAAAATTAGAACATGTAGACAGTCATGGTTAGTGGGAGACAGCCAACCTGGCTTTAGCCAAAGAAGGTCTTGTCTTACTAATCTGTTATGTTTTTTTGAAGGTGTGAATAAACAGGTAGACAAAGGTGAGTCGGTTGATATAGTGTATCTGTTTTTTCATAAAGCCTTTGACAAGGTTCCCCATGAGAGACTTTTGGCAAAATTAAGAAGTCATGGGATAGGAGGCAGAGTACTATAGTGGATCAAGAACTGGTTAAAAGATAGAACGCAGAGGGTAGGGCTAAATGGCCAATTTTCCCAATTTAGAAAGGTTAATCGTAGAGTACCCCAGGGATCTGTGCTGGGTCTGCTGCTTTTTAACATATTCGTAATTGACCGGGAAATGGGAATAACGAGTGAGGTAACTGAATTTGCAGATGCGACAAAATTATTTAAAGTTGTTAAAACCCATGAGGATTGTGAAAAATTGCAAGAGGACCTTGATAAATTGGAAGACTGGGCATCCAAATGGCAGATGAAATTTAATGTGGACAAGTGCAAAGTTATGCACCTAGAAAAGAACCACCCAAACTATGGTTACACGATGCAAGGTTCCACATTAGGAACCACTACCCAGGAAAAAGATTTAGGCGTCATCATGGATAACATGTTGAAACCCTCCATCCAGTGTGCAGTGGCGGCCAAGAAAGCAAATAGGATGTTAGAAATCAAAAGGAAACGAATGGAGAATAAAACAAAGGATATGATAATGCCTCTGTATTATTCCAAGGTGCGACCGCACTTTGAATATTGTGTGCAATTCTGGTCGCCGTATCTTAGCATTATTAGAAAAGGTACAGAGAAGAGCCACCAAAATGGCAAAGGGGATGGAAGGATACCCTTATGAAGAGAGGCTAAAAAGGTTAGGGTTCTTCAACCTGGAAAAGAGACAGCTGAGAGGAGATATGATAGAGGTCTATACATTAATGAATAGAGTAGAACGGGCAAATGTAGATTGATTGTTACACCATCAAAATATAGAAAGACTAGGGGACATGCAATGAAGTTATTTGGTTTACCTATTTAAGACTAATAAGAGAAAACATTTTTTTCACTCAACGTGTAAACTCTGGAATTTGTTACCAGATGATGTAGTAAAGGCTGTTAGTATAGCCGGGTTTAAAAAAGGTTTGGACAAGTTCCTGGAGGAAAGGTTCATAAACCATTATTAAAGGGGACCTGGGATATCCATTGCTTGTCCCAATACAAGCACTGTGGAACTTGTGTCTTTTGGGGAAACTGCTAGGTACTTGTGATCTAGATTGGCCGCTGTTAGAAATAGGATACTGGGCTTGATGGACTGTTGTCTGACTCAGTATGGCATATCTTATGTTCTTAAATTTGGAAATGTACATTAAACAGGGTCAATGATAACTTGGATTTTTCTGAGGCAATGACTTGCCCAAGGCCACAAGTAGTGCTTGTGGTAATCAAACCCTGGTCTCTTTGTTCCCAAGTCATTGCTCTTATCATTAGGCTACTCCTCCACTCCATACTGAGCCACATAGCTTATTTTACAGCAGATGTTTCAATTGTAGAGTCCAGAAGAAGGAAGAAGAAAGAGGCCCAAGCAGGCGGTAGAGATGCCAGCTGCAGCCAGATAGGAAGAGATTGGAGTAACATAGCATGCCTCTCTGATGATATCCACTTGTGATGGCAGTAGCTGGATGACATTGGTGTACTAGCAGGCTGTTTTAGGGTGGACTTTTTTTTTTTTGGGTTACAGCCAAAACCGTTTCTCCAATGGAGAAGTTAAACTGGATGGAGCCCTGCCTATTATGGATGCATTTTCCATATTTGGAAGAGAGAGCAATCCACATGGATAGATTAAGGACTGGTATTGATAAGAAAGGAGATGAACTGGAGCTGATATGGGATTTAAAGTCAAAAATTAACATCGGTTTGGCAAAGTTAAAAAAATAGCTTGCTGTGTGATAGCGTAGTTGTTCACACCTGTAATAGATGTTCTCCAGGGACAACAGGAATCAGTACTCAAATATGGGCAATGTCAGCACCAGTAGAGCCCCTGCATGGTGAACACTCTCCAGCTTTCACAGAAAGCCTTTGGGAGTTAGATCACGCATGCACGGTCACCTTCCTGCTCAAGGGAGCCATCTTACCTCAGTATGACGACATAGCTTAATTAAGCCAAAATAGAAAACAATTCTACAGGGAGGAGGGAGAGTTGCGACCAATTCCTGCTGTCCCTGAAGAACACTTGTTACAGGTGAGTAACTATGTTTTTTCCGGGAACAAGTAGAAGTCAGTCCTCACATATGGGACTTCCCAGCTACAGGCTGCTGAAAAAAACCCTGTAAAAAGTCATGGGCAACTGAAAATCCGAACTGTGAATGACAACAGAGAGCACTGAGTGGTCACAAGACCTCAGGGATGACCACAGCTTCAACCAGGAAATTAATTCTCCTGTAGCCTGGACATACAGAAGGGCCCGAGGATAGGAGTTGCGTTATTCCCCAAACAGTTGACTGAGTACCGCCTGGAAGAAGGCGCTGTCATGCCGGGAGTCCTCCTCTAGGCAGTAATGAGCTGTGAAGGTGTGACCAGATGGCGGCCCGGCAGATCTCCAGCATGGAGACGGAATGCAGGTTCATCACAGAGGTTGCCATAGCTTGCACATTATAGGCTGTGAGGTGACGTTCAAGAGAGAGACCAGCCTTTTCATAGGCAAAGGAGATGCAGTCCGCCACCTAGGTAGACAGGGTGTACTTAGAGACTGCAACGCTTAGCCAATTCGGATCGTAGGAGTTGAAGAGCCACGAGGAGCGGAAATGGGTCTTAGCCCGCTCTAGATAGAAGGCCAGCACCCTCTTACAATCCAAGGTGTGGAGAGCAGCCTCCACCCTGCTCTCATGAGATCGAGGAAAGAAGGTGGAGAGAACCACCTACTGGTTGAGATGAAAGGCGGTGACAACCTTAGGGCGATACTTAGGGTGAGTATGGAGGACCACTCTGTTCTTATGAAACCTGGTATAGAGGGTATGAGCCACTAATGCCTGCAGCATGCCGATGTAAATGCCACAAGGAAGATGACTTTCCAGGAGAGGTACTTGAGGTGGCAAGAAGCAAGCAGTTCGAAGAGCGGAGCCATGAGCTTCCCAAGAACCACATTCAGACCCCATGCTGCCGCCAACGGGCGAATGGGAGGTCAAGTGAGCAAGAGACCTCTAATGAAGCGGGAAACGAGAAGATGGACGGACAGGGGTTGCCCGTCATTGAGATGACTGTGTGCTGTCAGCGCATCAAGGTGTACCCTGAGGGAGTTAGACTTTACACTAACATTGGAAAGGTGCAGCAAATACTGCAGCACTGCTGACATGGAGCAGGAGAAAGGGTTGAAACCCTTCTCAGTACACCAGACAGAGAACCTGCGCCACTTGAAGATGTAGGCCCACCTGGTGGAATCCTTACAGGATGCTAGCAAGACATCCTCCACATCCCTGGGCAAGTGGAACTGTGCCAGGGTCACCCTTTCAACAGCCGCACTGTCAAGGCAAGGGCACTGGGTTGGGGTGTAGGAGAGCTCCATCCTCCTATGAGATCAAGTCCGGAGCACAGCCCAGGGGAACCAGATGAGCTTGGGAAAAGGTAGAGAAGCAGGGGGAATCACAGCTGCTGAGGCCACCTGGGAGCAATGAGAATTACGGTGGCCTGGTCGAGCTGAACCTTGAGAAGCATCTTGGAGATCAGTGGGGTGGGAAGGTACACATAGAGGCAGTCCTCCGTCAATGAGATGAGGAACACATCGGCTGCCAGTTGAAAGGGGGCCAGTGTCCTGGAGCGTAAGTGCGGAAACTGGGCCATGCTGGGCTGGCAAAGAGATCCAGTGAAGGAGAGCCCCGCATCCAAAAGATGCGGCTGGCTACCTGCGAGTCCAGTCACCATTTGTGGAGTTGGAGGACCCTGCTGAGCCAGTCCAACAGTAGATTGTCCAGACTGGGAAAGTACACTGCTTGAAGGGAACATCTTGCTCTTGCATGCAAAAGTGCAGAGACGAACTGCCTCCCAGCACAGGAGGTATAACCCAGTACCCCCTTGTTTGTTGACATAAAACCGCTACTTGGTTGTCTGCACCAGAACAACCTGGTTCTCCAAATGGTGCCAGAACACCTGCAAGGCATTTGCAACCGCTCAAAACTCAAGAAGGTTTATTTGGTGGAGACTGTCTCCCGTCAACCAGATATCCTGGGTCTGCAGGCCATCGCAATGGGCCCCCCCAGCCCAGCTTTGAAGCGTCTGTGGTGAGGACCTTCTGATGCGTCGTGGTTTAAACGGGCATCCCCGCCATGAGATACAGCTGCTGCTGCCACTAGATGAGGGATTTGGCAAGAAAAACGGTTGCACGGATCCTGTCCTCCAGGTACTCCATTAGAGTCCACTGGGTGCAGAGTCTACTGTGCCTGTCGCATGCAGTGGCAAGCATCAGTTGTGACATGCACTGTTGAGACCATGTGCCCCACGAGGTATGACAGGAGAGGCTGTCAAGTAACTCTGTACTTCTGCAGTGAGGTATGCTTGGCGCCGAGCCCTTTCCAGAGGAAGGCAGGTCCTGGCCTGGACAGTGTCCAGGAGGGCCCCTATGAACTACAGACGCTGCGTCAGCTGTAGATGAGACTTGGGGTAGTTGATGACTAAGCCCAAGTGCTCGAGAATCAGAATGGTGCACCGCACTGCCTGACAGACCTTGTCAGTGGAGCTGCCCTTGATGAACCAGTCATCCAGGTAGGAGATGATAAACACCCCCTGTGTGCAGAGGTAGGCGGTGACCACCGCCAGGCATTTTGTGAACACACTTGGGGCGGAAGCCAGTCTGAAAGGTAGAACTCTGTACTGGTAATGATGGCCCCGAAGCAAAAGCAGAGGTACTGCCGGTGGCGAAGATGGATAAGGATGTAGGTATAAGCATCTTTTAGATTGAAGGAGCATAGCCAATCTTCCCGCTGGAGGAAGGGCAGCAATATTCCAAGGGAGAGCATTTTGAACTTCTCTTTCACCAAGAACCGGTTGAGATCCCACAAATCCAGAAGAGGCTGAAAGCCGCCCATCTTTTTGGGGGACCAGGAAGTGGCGGGTGTAAAACCCCTTATCGCATAGAGGTGGCAGGACAGGTTGACTGCTTTGGCATTGAGTTCCTAATGCAGGAGATCGCGGTGAAGAGGCGTCATGAGACGTTCTCTGGGAAGAATGGCAGGGGCTGTTCAAAGTGGAGGAGATAACCTTCTCTCACCACCTGGAGGGCCCATGAGTCTGTCAAGACACCTTCCTGTATGCTGAAGCCCTTGATCCTGGAGGGGGAGAGAGGCAGGCCATGCTCATGAAATCAAAACTACCCCCCCCCCCCTCCACAGGTTGCGGCTGCGGTGCAGGCTGGTGTTTGGGTGCCTTAGGCTTACAAGTGCTGTGCTCCTAGTCCTTGGCCTGCTGACCCAGCTGGGGAGCTGGGTAGGCTGGATACTGGGGATAAGCTCCATAAGCCTCCCATTAGGAAGGGTCCATAGTTTTCCGGGAGAGCCTGGTTCTGGTCATATATTCAGACTCCGGTTCTGCGGCCTTGTAAGTCATGGGCTTGCTGAAGAGGTTCTCCCTCCGGCACAGGACATCGACCTGAACCCACTGTTCCAGATCTGATGACTATAACCACGCTAGGCAGCAGACACCAATGCCCGTTGCAGCTATTCTAGCCACAGACTCAAAGCTGTCATAGGCTGCTTGAGTAACATATTTGGAGCACTCCTTGACCATCGACACCAGGGCCTGGAACTGCTGAAGAGGTTCCTCTAACAGACCAGCTGAAAACCTGGCCAATTCTCTGAGGTACATGCCATGTACAGCCTGGATATGGGCCACGAGCATCAAGCTCTGGTAAAGCATAGTTACTCACCTGTAACAGGTGATCTCCGGGAACAGCAGGAATTTAGTCTTCACATATGGGTATCCTCGGTACCGACGGAGCCTGCGTGGGAACGCTCCCCAGCGTCCAATTAGAAAGCTTTTGGGAGCATCTCACAGCGCCTGCGTGCTGCCTTCCCGCCTTTCCCAACTGCCTCTCTCCAGTTGAGTTTTAAAGCTGAGACAAAGAGAGAGAGAGAGGGAAAGAGATAGAGAGATACAACTCCTAGGGGAGGTGGGTGGGTTGTGAAGACTAAATTCCTGCTGTTCCCGGAGATCACCTGTTACAGGTGAGTAACTATGCTATCTCCAGGAACAAGCAGGAAAGTAGTATGCCCCTGAAAAAAGGGCTCCACTTCCCCCCATGGATCTCTGGCATCCAACCATGGATGGTGGGTAGGAGTTGATTAGGTATGGAACAGGTGTTGGAGAACAGCTTGACCAAACAAGATATTCCGGCGGGAGTCCTTATCCAAGCAGTAATGGGCTGTGAAGGTATGAACCGAGGCCCAGGTGGCTGCTCGACAGATGTCGTCAATAGACACAGAGTGTAGATGAGCCATTGAAGCTGCCATGGCTCTCACATTGTGAGCTGTGACATGGCCCTCCAGAGGAAGATTCTTACTCTGATAGGCAAAGGAAATACACTGAGCAATCCAGTTAGATAGTGTTCTCTTGGAGACTGGAAGTTCAAAATGAAAAGGATCAAAAGCAACAAAGAGTTGAGAGAACTTTCTATGTTGCTGTGTTCTTTGTAAGTAAAAGGCTAAAGCTCTTTTACAGTCCAGAGTATGAAGATTCCTTTCTGCATTTGATGCATGAGGTCTTGGAAAGAACACAGGTAGGTAGACCGCGTGGTTTAGATGAAAAGGCAAGACCACCTTTGGCATAAAGTGTGGATGAGTCCTAAGGACTACCTTGTCATGATGGAACCTTGTATAAGGTGGATTAGTCATTAGTGCCTGCAACTCACTGATGCGATGTACTGATGTGATTGCAATGAGAAAGATAACCTTCCAAGAAAGGAATTTCAAGGAGGTAGTAGCTAAGGGTTTGAAAGGTGGCTTCATGAGCTGACCAAGAACCAAGTTTAAGTCCCATGCCACAGGTGGTGGCTTAATGGGAGGCTTAGTTAGCAGAAGGCCTCTCATAAATCTTGCTATAAGAGGATTGGAGGAAATAGGTTGTCCATTTAGGGGCTTGAAGGAAGCTGCAATAGCACTCAAATGGACCCTCACTGAGTTAGTCTTAAGTCCTACATTGGATAAATGAAGGAGATACTCCAAGTAATGATTCCAGAGGTACCGCAATGGGGTTAAGACCCTTCTGCGAACACCATTTGGTAAACCTTTTCCACTTGAAAGCATAAGAGCGTCTTGTGGAAGGCTTCCTGGAAGCATAAAGGATATCCTTTATCTGCTGAGGGAGGTTAAGATCACGGAGATCTAGGCCTTCAGTAACCAAGCCCTGAGATGCAGAGACTGGGGATTGGGATGCCATAACAGTCTGTCCTCCTGAGATAGGAGATCTGGAGCAGACCCTAACTCCAGGGAGGGAGCTTGAGAGAGATGTAGAAGCAGAGGGTACCACACCTGCCTGGCCAATGTGGAGCTATGAGGATCATACGGCCTCTGTCCCTCTGAAGCTTGAACAGGGTTTTGGGAAGTAGGGGAATGGGTGGAAAGGCATAAAGGAAGTCTGGACCCCAGTAAAGGAGGAAAGCATCCCTGGCCTGAGCCCCCTGAGCCGGAATTCTGGAACTGAACCGGGGAAGTTTGGCATTCCACGGACTTGCAAAGAGGTCTATGTCGGGGGTTCCTCAAATTTGAAAAATCTTGGCCACCTGGTCTGCATGCAGAGACCACTCGTGTGGAAGCAAAACTCGACTGAGTCTGTCTGCCCAAGAGATTTGTATGCCTGGAAGATATACTGCCAGGAGATGAATCTGATGCTCTCTGGCGAGGGCCCATAATCGCAAAGCTTCATTGCAAAGCGACAGAGAGCCTGTTCCCCCCTGCTTGTTCACATAGAACATGGCTACTTGATTGTCCGTATGAATACAGACTGTCTTGTAGCTGAGCAGGGTGTGGAACACTCGAAGAGCAAGGAAGATTGCTCTGAGCAACAAGAGATTGATATGTAGATGAGTCTCCTGTGGAGTCCAGGTGCCTTGGGTGGAGAGGTCTTGCAGATGAGCTCCCCAACCCATCGGAGAAGCATCTGTTGTGAGAGTTGCCTGGGGTAAGGGTTGTTGAAATGGGGACCCCAGCAACAGGTTTTGAGTGGACTGCCACCATTGGAGGGACAAAATAAGGCGATTTGTTTGCTATTTTGTCTGACAGGCATCCTGATGCCTGGGTCCATTGAGTGGATAAAGTCCACTGGGCTGCTCTCATATGGAGGCGAGCATAGGGAACCACATGCACGGTAGATGCCATGTGGCCTAGTAGTTGTAGCATTTCTCGGGCAGTGAGATGAGGCTTTAGCACTGCTTGAGAAGCTAACTGTACCATGCAAAGGCAATGGGCCTGGGGGAGACAGGCCCTTGCTTTTCTGGTATCCAGCAAAGCTCCTATGAACTCTAGAGACTGAGTGGGAGTTAGACTGGATTTTGGAATGTTTATGATCAGAACCAAATACTGAAGGATACGCATTGTGCAGGATAGAGAAGTCCTGGCCTCTGACTCTATTGGGGCTTGAATGAGCCAGTCGTCTAAGTAGGGGAAGAGGAATATTCCTAGAGTGCGGAGAAATGCTGCTACCACAGCCATGCATTTCGTGAACACTCTTGGTGCTGAGGCCAGGCCAAAAGGAAGCACCCTGTATTGGTAGTGCTTTCCTTGAAAAAGGAACCAAAGGAACTTTCTGTGAGTTGGATGGATGAGAACATGGGTGTACGCATCCTTGAGATCTAGAGAACAAAGCCAATCCTGACTCTGAAGGTATGGCAGCAGAGTTCCCAGAGAAATCATCTTGAATTTCTCTTTGAACAGGAATTTGTTCAATTCCCTGAGGTCCAAAATAGGCCTGTATCCCCCAGTTTTCTTTGGGATAAGGAAATAGGGGGAGTAAAACCCTATACCCTGTTGATGAATGGGTACTTCTTCTTTTGCCCCTTGGGCAAGAAGCATAGTGACCTCTTGATCTAACAGGTTGATGACAGAGGTCTGAGAATTGAACTGTCTTATCATTGTGGGAGGGGGCATGCTCAAAAAATGAAGCTTGTACCCCTCTTTTATGATGGAGAGTGTCTATTGCTCTGCTGTTATCTGCCCCCATCTAGGGGCAAAGTGACACAACCTTCCTGGAATGGTGGAAGGCTCTGGTCCATTGAGAGCCAGGAAGGCTAAGTTCTCAAGCTGAAAGTCAAAGGCCTTGTGGAGACTGAGACTGCTGAGATGGTTGAGGCTTAGCAGTCTTTGCTTTCCTTTGTTTGGGTGGTTGCTGACTTTTCCGGACAGGCTGACCTGCAGAACGTCCCTGCTGGGAATAACCAGGATAAAACCTTTTCTTTTTGGAAAAGAATGGTTTCTTGAAAGATTTCTTTCTTGCAGGATCAGCTATGGCCTTGGATAATTATCCAAGGTAGAGTTGTCAGCATCCAACTCATTGGCTTTTTCTTGCCAATCTTTGCCAAACAGGTTCTCACCAGTACAAGGAATATTGCCCAGTTTGTCTTGTACCCAGAGCTCCAAATCAGATGCCTGGAGCCAGGCAATTCTATGTGCACCTATGGCAATGGCAGAGGTTCTGCTTATGCACTCAAAACAATCAAAAGCTGCACGGTTGACAAATTTAGAAACATCCTGGGCATGTTTGACCAATGTGAGAAAGTACTGTCTTATCTTCAGGCCCAAAATGACACGTGCACCTGGAAAAAATGGGAAAAAAAGTACTAAGTATATTTTATTATTTTTTTTTTTTTAAAGAAAAGAAGAAAGAAAGAAGAACGGGCAGTACCGGTAAGCGTCGAGGAAGACAGACGCGACCACAAAAAAGAAAAAGAATAAGGACAAATTTTCTGCGGTGACAGGAATGACGACCTGCTGGCTCCGCGGAAAACAAAGAACTGGAGAGAGGCAGTTGGGAAAGCCGAAGTCAGAGCGGATGGACAGAGAGGGCAAGAAACCCTTTGGAAGAAAGAAGAGAAAAGCATTTGGGAGGTCTAAAGGAGTCCAGAGCAGTACGTATACTGGGAGACATTCAAAAGGCCAGCATACACCATTGGACTGGGGAAAGCCAGAGGAATGGTGCTGCAGAGCTAGGAGTCTCCAGACAGTACCTGTGAGGGAGACGGCTGCACGTGGAAGGGACCCTAAGACCCGTGCCAGAAGGTATGTGAAGAGAGATCCAGTGTCCAGGGATCTGGATTGGAAGGCTGGACATAAGAACAGGACTACATACTGGCCAGGCTATTTAGAGAGGAACTCTAACAGCAATGGAAGCTCAGGTATGAACACTGATCTATGCCCTAGCTATACCCTTGAAAGACAGCAGGGAAACAAGTATTCTCTTGAGAGTGCTCCATTGAGAAATTCCTCTGTGCCAATCCATGATATTGAGCCCATGATTGTTGAAGAAGGGGTGTTAGATACAGACTGTGAATATATGGATTGCTCTCTGTCTAAACTCCTTTGGTAATTTACTGTTACAAAGTACAACGACCATCACAAAGAAATACAAACTTGTTCTTTAATCTACTCAGAAAAGCTCCTGCGTAGGATTTTGAGCCATGCAGTAGAAATTAAGCCAGCTAAGGGGTTTCAGCTGGATAACTGCTAGCAATTGAGCCTTACCTAATTGCTTGTGAGCTCTGAGGGAATCACTTCTGAATCTATGTGTGAAGATATAAGAAATTAACCTGAAAAGAACAGTTTTCCCTTCTTTGTGGGTTTTGCTTGTTGTTTGAAACACTGCTAAGAAAATATTAGCTAAAGCCTACAGAAAAGACCAGTTTGTTACCAACCAGGTCTTTATTCTTTTGCTTTGATTGCCTGACAAGTTCATCTGTTGTTTTCCTGATTTTGTTTTCCTAAGTTAAAACACTGAAAGCAAGTATCCTGTTTTATGTGCTACCAAGCATATCTGTGTTGGGAGAAATAACCCCATAAATAAATATCTTATTGGCTTTACACTCAAGCACAACTAATTATTGTGAGCAGCTGTGTCTGGTGTGAATGGACTGCATTTCCCACAATCCCTTGCAAATCATATTGATATATGCACTTGCCAAGACTGTGAACATTCTCACCCAGGCAGCTGTCTGACAGACTCCATGGTGAAGGCCAAGGCCTTTGCCATGTCCCAGATGAAGTTCTGCGGTGGAGACAGGTCCAAGGAGACATCCTGGTGTCACCGGTGTCTGGGGACTCAATATTGGAAGAGACCTCAAGAACCCAATGGGTCTCGTAGGCACACCTGGCTGGGGGCGTCGACAGGGTCCTGGGATCCTCACACTCTGATCTAGAGGCACTTGTGGGTGATACCCGAGATCTCGAGTGGGACCGGGACCGATGCTGGGAATCAGCCCAAAACCGATGCTGCTCTAGTACCGGCTGAATCTCCTCAGGTGATGCCCTCGTGGTGGAGAGGCTAGTCGCCGGGTCAGAGGACCCAGAGAAACTGGGCATTAGGTCCTATTGCTGGGCTAGGAAGGCATGTGAGGCTGCGTTCCAAGGCTGCCATCCTGACCTCAAGGCCAGAAGACTCCGTAGCCACCAGCGCATGTACAGAAGGTATCTGTCCCAATGCCGGCTCCGTCAAGGGGGCTTCCTCAATGACGATGGCCTCTGAGGACTGGTGTCAGTCCCCCGATGCTGATGGAGTCTTCTCCGGCTGGGGCTGCTTCGAGGACCATTCCCAGCCATTACCCTTGGCATCGCATCAAGGACTCCAATGTCAGTAACAGAGGGTCTTACCCCTGGGTTCCAGCATCGGCCTTCGACACAGCCATGGGTGAAGTGCAATTCTTCCAGGGATGGCCCTCTGTGGACGATTCCTGGTCTGATGCCCCATGACCTTGGGGCTCTAAGTGGGCGTGGCTGCTAGGCAAGGCTGAGGCCTCTGCAGCAGCACCCAAGGGCATCAATTTCGCACGTGAAGCTGGGGTCAAAGAGGAGGTCTTGTGTCCAAACGTCGTCTCTCGCTAGCTTTCTCGATTCCAACGACCCTTGCTCATCATCTCATGACAGAGTGAGCAGGCAGAGGCATCATGATCATCTCCAAGGCACCACAGGCAACAGCCGTGGGTATCTGGTGCTGGACATGGTGTGCCCAGAATGGTCACACTGCTTAAATCCAATAAACAAAGACATAGCAGGAAAAGCTGTACCTGCAAGATCAAACTCCAAGGCCTTGGGTTAGGGAGGGCGCGAGAAAAACCCCATGCACCAGAGAACAGGAAAAAGGAAAAAAGGGTACCTGAAAAAACTTGATGCTGAGGCAGCAGCGGTTCGGTGACCGAGAAGGTGGCGCGGTACGTGACCAGATGAAGAGAGAAAAGAAAAACCCAATGGCAAAGAGAGCAATTTTTTTAGGGGTGCAGATGAAACGTCCAATGGGCTCCACGGAAAAAAGACGACTGAGGTAAGATGGCACTCTTGGGTGGGAAGCTAATCACGCATGTATGGTCTAACTCCCAAAGGCTTTCTGTGAAAGCTAGGGAGTGCTCACCACACGGGCTCCGCCTGTGCCAAAGTCACCCATATGTGAGGACTGACTTCCTGCTTGTTCCTGGAGAACTTCCATCTACAAAATGTATGAGGAATCCGTTCCTTAGTAGAAATTAAATAAATTCTATTTCCTACAGAGCCAATTCACTATTTAAGTGAGCACAGATGATGCACTATCTATACTAGGACCAAGATGATAGCTGTTTTTACAACAGAATTTTATCAATGCTAATTCCTGAACATTATCTTACACAGACCTGGAGACTCTTCCTCTGCCGAGACTAAAGCTGGCATATTCAGTGCCTTCAAGGATTCCGTAAGAGCTGGCAACTCCTCCCAGCGAAAAACTCGGATGATTCACATCTGGTCTTCACACTCCAGGATTTCACCTTCTTCCAACTCCTCGTCCAATTCCAACTCCGTATCCAAATCCTCCCCCCACAAGACCCTCTGACAAGGGAGAGTGCCCCGGCACCTCCTCCGAGGGCCTGAGTCTCTTCGCCGGTCCTGCTCCTGGCTCGCCTTCATGAGCCTCCATAGACCTTTTGGTACTGTGTCCTGACGCCAAGAGGCTATACCCCGCCCCCTGCTGGCGCAAGCAGAATGTCTTGTGGAAAAGTAGCATGAACTCTGGAGAGAAAACTCTGGGAATCCCCACCTCGCCCACATTCTGTGATGTGGAGGGTCCAGGGAGGGCCGGGGCACCAGACAGAGTCTGCAGCGGAACAGGTGCGGAAACCCACGCCTCCTGCTCCTCCCACAAAAGTGAGGGAGTATTGTCCAGTCCAACTGGATCTTGCAGGGACTGTTCCATTGTGGTGGCCTCTTGCACACACCCCCAACAGATGCCCATCTCCGAGACCGTACCCTGCTGAGTTCCACAGATCAAACACTGCGGTCTGATCAGCATGTCGGACTAGACCAGGGGCCCGGCTCTGTTTGCCTCTGTTCTTTCTTATGTCAAAAAAAGGCCCACAACTCTCCTGCCTGTAAACCTAAGGAAGACTGGGCATAGCAGCTCTCTTCTACCACTAGCCCTTCTTCAAACAAGTATATCTCCTTGTCTTTTTTTTTTTTTTTTTTGAAAAAACAAAACTGGCCAATGAATGAAAATCCAAATTAAAATAAAAATCAACAAAAATATTAACTCCGGGGGCCCCTACTAGCTTTGCTGCCTAGGTAACGTTTAGCCAGCACATTTGGGCGCAGGAAGGGAGAAACTAAAACTCAAACCACGGCTTTCTCCTTTCCACGCAGCCCCACAGCATCTGCCACGCTGTCGCAGGCGGCACGAAACAGGTCTCTGGTGCCTTCCCTGCCCACGATGCTGTCCTTCCCGCAATCAAACTAGAGGAGAAGAAAAAGGGCCCTGGGCACCGCCAGCAAATCATTTGAGGCAGAAACGCTTACTTCTCTCAGTCTCAGTTCAGCAATTCTGGGATGCCTCCTTCTCCTCGCGCTCAGCCGGAAACATGCGGCTTCGATGCTGAGGAGGCCTCCGGGGACAATCTGCGCAGCTGCTCAGCGTTGGAATACAGAGCTGGCCCTTCACCCGTAGACAGGTTTGTGATCGCCGTTCCCCAGTTCTCTTCCCTACCTTCCCCAACACCCGGCACCTCCAAGGGAGGGAGGAGGGATTTTCTCTCTGTTGAAAATGCGCTTTTTTTTTAAATAAAGAAAAGTGCTCTTCAATGAGAAGACTCAGAAAATAAAAACAGAAGTCCCCCAAAAAACTTATCAAAACATGAAACTCTGAAGTAAATATGATCAATTGCAAACGTATTTGTCAAACCAGCTTACACACAATCTTTCATGAAATGACTGACTGGGTCTCAGACTCAAGGTTCGTGCTCATGAGGCTGATGAGTTTAAGCTAGAGTTTAAAACGTGATTTTTCAAGACTAGACATAATGGGTCATTGATGCAAAAATAGGCTCCGCATGAGCAGCCTCACGACACTCTGGAGAACCTTGAGTCTGAGACCCAGTCAGTCATTTCATGAAAGATTGTGTGTGTTGGTTTGACAAATACGTTTGCAATTGATCATATTTACTTCAGAGTTTCACGTTTTGATTGATGAATGACCACTCTGATACAAGTTGACTAAAATAGATTTGTGGGCCCCAAAAAACTTAGCCTAACCACTGTTCCTTAGTTGTCCCTCAGTGAGTCCAACACCTTGGCTCACTACCTTCTCTAGCTGCTTGGAGACAGAGTACTGGAGATAGTGGGCTGACCCCGCTGTATTAGTTCTGGTGTCATCAAAAGATGACATGTTCAGTCTCCAAGATGCTGGAAGAGGTACACTACCCAGAGGTGTGGGACTGGACTGGAGGGATGATAAAGAACATTATCTTGCACAGACCTGGGGGCGGAATAAGAAGAAAGACAGGAAACAAAGGGTTGCCAAGGTCCTTAGTTCTGAACTTGTGCATTAAATAATTTCTAAACAAAGCTGTGGGGGTTCAATAAAGTACTCAGTGCTACCACAGCACTGCACAACACTGATCTTCGCAAATAAGTAGGACAAGCAACTCAATGTAAGTTACACAACCCAGGTGAAGCAAAGTCTCCCTGGAACAATCCCTTATAAATCATATCAGTAAACATAATTGCCAAGTGCTTACTATCAAAAACAAACATTTCCCAAACTCAATTACCGGCAGATGCTGCAGTTACCAAGCGTGAATTATCCATTCAGTTCCAGTCCATAATAAAGCTGGACTGTCAGCAGCTTTTGGAATGAACAGAAATGCCACACTTTGTGCAACATGTAGTGTTCTCTTTATAGCACAGCTGCTTAGGATTCTAAGCTCTCTTGGGAAGGGACCTTGTGGCTGTATGCAATTCACTATAAAGGAGCCCTAATATAGTACAATAGGTAAAATGCCAAAAATAAAAGGAAAAAAACTTTTCCTGTGAGAAAACTGAACTTGTGCCCCTCTAGATGGCTTTTACAAAATATTTGTTATCACATTTAAACTGACAGAACAAATTCCTCCAAATTATTTTGACTCCCTCCATCTTATTTACAAAGACAACCCCATCAATACTTACAATTTTAACAGTAAGCAACATTACCTTAATGGTTTCTTTTATAGGCTCCAGGCTTCCAGTCATCAATCTTGGCAACCGAGTTATCAGATCTCGGGTCTGTTAATTATAAGAAACAGCGAGTTCATAATCGCTTATTACAAATAATTTTAGTCTTTTAGAGCTCTGTCATTAGATCAGTGGTTCTCAATCCAGTTCTCGGGACACACCTAGCTAGCTAGGTTTTCAGGATAACTACAATGAATATGCATGAGACAGATCTGCATGCATTGCCTCCATTGCATGTAGATCTTTCTCATGCCTATTCGTTGTGGTTATCCTGAAAACCCTAATGACTAGGTGTGTCCAGAGGACTGGATTGAGAACCCCTGCATTACACAAACATCGTAATCCAAATAGAATGGTTCTTGTTTCCTTTGCTATGGCCACATTCTTCAGAATGTCATGGTGTAGTTCAACTTGCGGCCAGCTCCTTCTATCCATTGTTCACAAAACCCTGCTGAAGGTCATGCAGAAGAAACAACTTACAATTAAGTTCTCTGCCTGGTCTATATTCACAGACAATGAAAGGAATATACTCAGTTGGAAAATGCAAAGCACAAAACTGGGGCATTCCTCGTGCTGGAGGAATGCTTAGATAAAATGCGGTCACCCTGCAGGGTGGGGGGGAAACATTTCAGCAGTACACTGCAACAGTCAGAGATAAAAGCTGCAGGAATATGAAAAGAGGATGATAGCAGACTATACCCTCTGTTTTTAACTGTTTTAGGGGTAACTACCAATCTCTGTAGAGCAGAAGATAGAAAATGAGGAGGGAAGCGGTACAATTCTCAATGGTGAAAACGGGTATCACATAGCAGGACTCTTAGAAGAAAGCTGAGAGAGTGATTTTTGTTTTCATAAATATCTGTGCTTGCTCTGCTAAGGATAGCTGGGGGTCAGAAATCTGCTGTAGAGGAGTCATGCTCAGTGCTGGGAGAGGGAAGCTACCCATACTGTGGTGGCACTAATGTCGGGTTTAAAAAGGGGGATGAGAGAAAGAGGACATAACCTCTCGGCTAAAAGAAGAATAAAAGTCAGGAAATACACACAGGTAACTGAAAAAGCAAAAGAAAGAAGAGGAAATAAGATATATTACAGATAAAGATGCCACTAGTAAGTTAGGAAAATGGTAAATTTAATGAGAATGAGAAGTGTAAAGAATATTTAAGTGCTCAGAAAGAAAGGACAAGAAAAGGAGTAAAAATGGAAAGAAGAAACAAACAAGAATGAAGAAAAAGCGTACTTACTCACCTGGAACAGATGTTCTTCAGGGACAGCATGAATCAGTCCTAACATATGGGACTCCCTAGCTCCAGGCTATCGAGGACCAGTAGCAAAAACACTGCCCAGCTGTGAGCAGCCACAAGCTAATCTGAAGGCAGACTCTGAGGACCCCAGTGTTCAGGGAGAACCATGGCTTCAGTGGCCTGAACAAGAAGGGTCGGAGGGCAGAAGTTTCCTAAACCCCAAAGAGGTTACGGAGTACGGCCTGGCTGAAGGCACTGTCCCATCGGATTTGCTTTCCAGGCAGTAGTGGGCTGCAAAGGTGTGGAAAGAGGAGCAGGTGGCAGCCCAGCAGATGTCGGCCATTGGCAGCGACCGTAGGTTCACAACCGAGGTTGCCATTGCCCTGACATTGTGCGCCATGACACAACACTCCAGGGGAACTCAGGCACGGCTATGAGTGAAGGCAATGCAATCTGCCACCCAGACAGATATGGGCTGTTTAGTGACTGCCTGCCCCATATGGGTGGGGTCGAAGGAGACAAACGTTGTGAGGCTTTGTGGTGGCCCTGGGTCTGTTGTAAGTAAAAGGACAGGGCTCGTTTGCAGTCCAAAGTATGGAGGACCGCCGATGCTATGTCGCCGTGAGACCGCGGGAAGAAGGTAGGAAAACCCAAATGATTTGCGTCAGGTCGGAGACTACCTTCAGTAGGAACTTGAGGTGAGTGCAGACCATCACTCTGTTAGTATAGAACCTAGTGTAGGCAGGCTTAGCCACCAGCACCTGAAGTTCACTTACCCTATGAGCAGAGGCGAGAGCCACAAGGAAGGCGACTTTCCAGGACAGGTGGCGTAGGGAGCAGGCAGCCAAGGGAGGTTTGGTGAGCTGTGCCAGGACCACATTGAGATCCCATTTCGCTGGTGGAGGCTGCAAGGGAGGTCTGGAGAGCAAGAGGCCCCACATAAACCTGGTGATAAGGGGCTGCATGGAAAGGGGCTTACCCTCAATGGGGTGATGATTAGCTGAGAGAGCACTGAAATGCACCCTGACGGAGTTGGACTTAAGCCCAGAATGCGATAGGTGGAGGAGATACTGAAGGACCGAGTGCACAGGGCAAGAGAATGGGTCAAGGCAGTACTCCATGCACCACATGGGAAACTGTCGCCACTTGAAGGCATAAGCCCATCTCGTGAAATCTTTGCGAGAGGCCAGGATGATTTCTTCCACCTCCCTGGGAAGGTGTAGTGAAGTTAGGATGACCCGCTCAGCTGCCATGCTGTAAGGGATAGGGTTCCCGGGTTGGGATGGAGGACTGAGCCTTCCTCCTGTGTCGGGAGTTCCTGAGAGCTCTCGAGGGGAACCGGACGATTCAGCGAGAGACGGCGCAGCAGAAGGAACCACGGGTGCCTGGGTCACTGCAGGGCTACCAGGATGATCGACATCTTGTCGCGGTGGACCTTGAAGAGGGTCCAAGCAATCAGTGGCGTGGGGGGAGATGCATAACGGAGGCCCCGTCAACGAGAGGAGGAAGGAGTTGGCGGCCATCCGGGAGGGGTGGGGTTCCAGATGCCACTCGTGTGGCTGGAGGACCCTGCTCAGCCTGTCTGCCAGGGCACTGTCCTGGCCCGGAAGATAGACAGCCCTGAGGAGCATCGCTTGGCTGGCTGTGAAGAAGAGGGCCATGGCTTCCTGACAGAGGGGGTTAGGAGCCTTGCTTGTTCATGTAGAACATCGTGACCTGGTGATCCGCCTGGACGAGCACCGACTGGTGCCGTAGGCGGTGTCTGAAGACCCTCAGGGCGAGGAGGGTGGCGCTGAGCTCAAGCAGATTAATCTGCTACTGGCTCTCCTCGACGTATCAAGCTCCTTGGGCGTGCAGCTCCTCACAGTGGGCACCCCAACTTGTCTGGAAAGCATCTGTTGTGAAGATCCTGTGGGGGGGTTTGGGAGTTGGAAGAGCATGCCCGCTCGCAGGTGCCAGACATTCTGCCACCAGATGAGGAACTCTGCGAGTTGGCGAGAAATGCTGACTGTCCCAAAGCCCACCTGTGGCCTGGGTCCACTGGGACTGGAGGCATCACTGAGCCGCCCGCATGTAGACGCGTGCGTTGGGGACTACATGGACTGTGGAGGCCATGTGGCCGAGGAAGCAGAGGAACGCTCGAGCTGATGTGGCTTTGCGCCTCTATACCTCAGCCGTGAGGGCCATGAGGTGGTCTGCCCTGTCAAGGGGAAGGAAAGCCATGGCCTGCAAGGAGTCCAGATGGGCCCCAATGAACTCCAGAGCCTGCATTGGAATGAGGTTGAACTTTGTATGATGTATCACGAAGCCCAGGTACTATAACACTTGAATGGTGTGGCCGGTGGCCTGTCCAACCTTTGAGGCTGTGTCCCCCTTGATGAGCCAGACGTCGAGGTAGGGGAAGACGAAGGCCCCGTGGAGGCGGAGATAGTCCACCACCACTGCCAGGCACTTGGTGAAGACTCTTGGAGCAGATGCGAGGCCGAGGGGGAGTACCCTATACTGGTAGTGGTCGCCTCCTACCATAAACCTGGAGGTACTGCCTGTGACTTGGGTGGATCAGGATGTGGGTATAAGCATCCTTCAGATCCAAGGAGCATAGCCAATCTCCCTGCTGGAGGTATGACAGCAGTGTTCCAAGGGAGAGGATCTTGAATTTCTCCCGCACCAGAAACCTGTTGAGGTTTCTCAGATCCAAGATGGGCCTCAGGCCCCCTGTTCTCTCGGGGACCAGGAAGTACCTGGAGTAAAACCCTCTGCCTCACATGTGGTGCGGAATGGGCTCCACAGCTCTGTCCTTGAGAAGGTCTGTGAGCTCTTGCCTCAGCAAGGTCTGGTGAAGGGGAGACCAAGTGGACTCCCTGAGAAAGAAGGGTGGTGGGACCTGGTTGAGGTGGAGGTGGTAGCCCTCCTTGACTGCCTGACGAGCCCAGGAGTTGGTGGTAATGGAGGCCCAGCAGTGGGCAAAGTAAACCAGGAGAGGTGTCCTCGACGGGGCGGCTCTCGGGAGACTGGGGTCCGTCGCCGGAGGCCACAACATCCGTTCTGGGCACCTTTCGGGGGATGCTCCTGCTCAGACTCCTCAATATCTTGCTGGAGGGGACTGAGGGACCGGGTGCGGGACTTCCCATGCTTATCCACATCTCCAGAAGAGGCCCTTGAGGTCTTCTTCTTCTTCTTATGCTTTTGCTCAGGAGTATCTTGTTCAGAGTGCCTGCGGGTCCACTGAGGGGCTGAAGGAATCTTGCGTGGCTCGTAGGAGCTGTGCAGGGCCTTTGAGCTTGAGACTACCGGGGTGGAGTCTGCCTTGTGGAAGATGTTGTCCTGCTTAAGCCGATGGCTCTGGATGGCCTTCGCGGACATTTTCTCGCACAAAGGGCATTCCTCTGGGTCATGGTCAGCACCCAGACACCGGAGGCAATAATCATGTGTGTCAGTGTTGGACATATTTTTGAACATCGATCACATTTTTTAAAACCGGTGGCCATTGGGGTGAAAAGGACCCCCGCCACGACCAGTGGTTGAAAAGGGCACGAAAGCTCTGAAAAACAAAAATATGACAAAAAGCAAAACTTTAGAGGCCCGGTGCCGCAGCAGCGGGTCCCAAGGTGGGAAAGAGCCGGTGCAAGCCGGAAAAGTACAAGAATGTACGAGTTAAAACTTTTTTCCAGGGACAAGACCAACGTCTGTAGGGCTCCGTGGAAAAAGGGAAACTGATCAAGATGGCACTCTTGGGCGGGAAGGGGACCACACATGAGTGGTGGAAGTTCCCAAAGGCTTTCTTTGAAAGCTGGGGAGATGCTTCCGTGAGGGCTCCATCGGCACTGACATCACCCCATATGTGAGGACCGACTTCCTGCTTGTTCCTGGAGAAAACAAGAACAATTTGAAAAATATACACATACAATGTGACACAATGATGTGTTACCCCATGTTCAGAATCAGACTTTTTTTAGGGAGGGGGGGGATTCATTTGTTTGTCTTTCTGTGGTGTGTGTCATGGAAAGAGTTGAGCGCATGTGCATGCGTGTGTTAGGGCTGCATGCACGTGTGTGTTTAATGGGGGGGTGTCAGGGGCTGGGTGTACATGTGTTATGGGAAGTGTAGAGGGCTGCGTGTGTGCATGTTATGGGAAGTGTAGAGGGCTGCGTGTGTGCATGTTATGGGAAGTGTAGAGGGCTGCGTGTGTGCATGTTATGGGAAGTGTAGAGGCTGTGTGTGTGTGTTATTGGAAGTGTTGGGGCTACATGTGTGTCTCTCCTCTGCAGGCCTCTTGTAAGCATGTGTCTCAGTGTGTGTGTATGTCTCGGGGGGTGGCTGTCTATGTGTGTGTCTTGGAGTGGTGGATATGTTAGGGGAGGGGTCGTGGTATAATTGTGCGCGCACTTTTCCTGTCCTCATGCATGTATTCTTTGTCTCTCCCAAAAGTCCCCTCTTTCTATCCTTCACTGCCCTCTTTTCTTGCCACCTACCTATGCACACAGGCCTTTCACTCCCTTGTTCCCTTCCTTTCCTTTTACTCTTAATGCACTCCCCGTATCTTTCCTTTCTTCTCCATCTCTGTCCCTTTCCTTATGCTACACCCCTGTTCTCCTCTTCTTTTCTATCTAGCACATCCCCTTCCCTTATACCCCATCACTTTCTTTCCTCGTAACCACATACCTTCCCTGTTAGGTTCCATCCCTTTCTTTCCTTCTAACCCTGCCCTTCTGCTAGTCTCCACCCCTCGCCCACCTCCCTCCTAGGCTCCAACCCTTCCCTCATAGCTCTCCTCTGACACCGGCAGTACCCGAGAACTACACGGGCCTCTGAAAGCTGAATCCCTGCTCCTCAGGCTGGCAGACCTTTGCAGGCCACAGCCCTGACTCTTGTGCTACCTGTGAAGGTCCTGTCCATAGGTGCTCTTCATGCCGATGAGAGTGAGACTCCCATGAATTGTCATCCCACATCTTGCGGGGCGGGATAGCATAGCCATATTTCTTTGCACATGCTTATGCAGGTGTAAACAAATATGCGAACGGACCGACATTTCCACGGTCTGCTGAATCCTTGACAATAGGTGCTGAACCAACTGAAATGCACCTAAAATAGGAAAATACACTAAAAAAACCTAGTGAAAAGGAAGAGCATACCATAGCTAAAACAAGATGGAAAGTAAGTTGGAAATGAGAAAGTACTGCAAGTAAGATAAATGAATCAATGGGAGAGTATGGACTGACTCAATGGGCTATACACACAGAGGGTCCTCAGTTTGATTCCTGGCTCAAGTCAATCAGGGTTAGGGCAGCATTCGCAGCACCTGGGGGGAGGGGAGGGGAGGGTTCGTCTCAGGCAACATCCACGGTACAGACTTAAGGCCCATGTTAGCAAGGTTCCAGAAAAATCCACAGAGCACTGCCCCCTGACCTAGGCCTGTCTCAAAGTAAGTGTGGGAGAGATATAAAATAGGGGAAAACATCCCCCGGTAGTTGTGAAGGATGGACTATTGTGACAGGTCTGGTTCTGAATGAGCTGGCAGCCAAAAGGAGCAGAGCAGCAAACTGATGAATCCAAAAATAAATGGGGGCATTTCTATAACGGTGATTGTATTCTAAAGCCAGCAACATAAAATAAATTTGAAAAATATTAAAAACATTTATTGCTAAAAGGCGGCACTTTATGTTCCGTATTAAGAAAAAATAAATCTGCACCACTTAATAGGGATATTCTCTAAATTTAAGAAAGATTTAGCTGGTTCTGGTTTACAAAGGGGAATAAAGCACAGGTACTTACCTGTAACAGGTGATCTCTGGGAACAGCAGGAATAAGTCTTCACATATGGGTATTGTCGGTACCGACGGAGCCTGCGCGGGAACACTCCCCAGAGTCCAGTAAGAAAGCTTTTGGGAGCATCCCACAGCGCCTGCATGCTGCCTTCCCGCCTTTCCCAACCGCCTCTCTCCAGTTCGAGTTTTAAAGCTGAGACAAAGAGAGAGAGAGGAAAGGAAAGATAGATAGAGAGATACAACTCCTAGGGGAGGTGGGTGGGTTGTGAAGACTTATTCCTGCTGTTCCCAGAGATCACCTGTTACAGGTAAGTAACTGTGCTATCTCCAGGAACAAGCAGGAATGAGTCTTCACATATGGGGACTCCCTAGCTGCAGATGCCAGGGAGAAGCCCCAGGTTGTGTGTCATTGAAAAGGACTCTACCTCCCCCCATGGATCTCTGGCATCCGACCAGGGTAGGTGGGTAGGAGTTGATTAGGAATGGAACAGGTGTTTGAGAACAGCCTGACCAAACAAGGCATCCCGGCGGGAGTCCTTGTCCAAACAGTAATGGGCTGTGAAGGTATGAACCGAGGCCCAGGTGGCCGCTCGACAAATTTGGTCGATGGACACGGAATTTAAATGAGCCATTGAGGCTGCCATGGCTCTCACATTGTGAGCTGTGACATGGCCCTCCAGAGAAATGTTCCTACTCTGGTAGGCAAAAGAAATACACTGAGCAATCCAGTTGGACAGTGTTCTCTTAGAGACTGGAAGTCCTAAATGAGAAGGATCAAAAGCAACAAAGAGTTGAGAAGACTTTCTATGTTGCTGTGTTCTTTGTAAGTAAAAAGCAAGAGCTCTCTTACAATCCAAGGTATGAAGATTCCTCTCTGCATTTGATGCATGAGGGTCCTGGAAAAAAGACAGGTAAATATACCTCTTGGTTCAGATGAAAAAGTGAGACCACTTTAGGCATAAAGTGTGGATTGGTCCTGAGGACTACCTTATCATGATGGAACCTTGTATAAGGTGGATTAGCCACCAAAGCTTGCAACTCACTGATGCGGCGTGCTGAGGTGACTGCAATGAGAAAAATAACTTTCCAAGAAAGGAATTTCAAGGAGGTGGTGGCTAAAGATTCGAAGGGTGGCTTCATAAACTGGCCAAGAACCAGGTTTAAGTCCCATGCCACTGGAGGTGGCCTAATGGGAGGTTTAGTTAAAAGAAGGCCTCTCATGAATCTTGCTATAAGAGGATGAGAGGAAATAGGTTGTCCATTGAGAGGCTTGAGGGACGCTGCAATAGCACTCAAATGGACCCTTACTGAAAATGTTTACAGACCTACAAGGGATAGATGCAGGAGATACTCTAGTAGAGAATTCAGAGGTATTGCAAGAGGGTTTAGACCTTTCCCTGAACACCAAATGGTAAATCTTTTCTATTTGAAAGCATAGGAACGTCTAGTAGAAGGCTTTCTAGAGGCATGAACAACATCTCTGACTTGCTGAGAGAGATGAAAATCTTGAAGGTCTAGGCCCTCAGCAACCAAGCCCTGAGATGGAGCGACTGGGGGTTTGGGTGCCACAAAGTTCCCTCTTCCTGGGACAGAAGGTCTGGTGCAGAGCCCAAGTCCAGGGAAGGAGCTTGAGAGAGATGCAGAAGTAGAGGGTACCACACTTGGCGTGGCCAATGTGGTGCTATGAGGATCATAGTCCCTTGATCTCTCTGAAGCTTGAATAGTGTCTTGGGAATTAGGGGAAATTGGTGGAAAGGCATAAAGGAAGTCTTGACCCCAGTGAAGGAGGAAGGCATCCTTGGCCTGAACTCCCTGACACGGAATTCTGGAACAGAACCGGGGAAGTTTGGCATTCCACGGACTTGTAAAGAGGTCTATGTCCGGGGTTCCCCAAATTCGAAAGATCCTGGCTACCTGGTCCATGTGGAGGGACCACTCGTGTGGAAGCAGAAATCGACTGAGTCTGTCCGCCCAAGAGTTTTGAACGCCTGGAAGATATACTGCCAGAGGATGGATGTGATGCTCTCTGGCGAAGGCCCACAGTCGCAAAGCTTCGTTGCAAAGCGACAGAGAGCCAGTCCCTCCCTGCTTGTTTATATAGAACATGGCTACTTGACTGTCCGTATGGATGAGGACTCTCCTGTAGCTGAGCAGGGAATGGAACACTCTGAGAGCTAAGAATATTGCTCTGAGTTCCAAGAGATTGATATGCAGAGAAGTCTCCTGTGGAGACCAGATGCCCTGGGAGGAGAGATCCTGCAAATGAGCTCCCCAACCCATTGGAGAAGCATCTGTTGTCAGAGTTGCTTGGGGTAGCGACTGCTGAAAAGGGGACCCCAGCAACAGATTTGGAGGGGACTTCCACCACTGGAGAGACCAAAATAGGCGAATGGAGTTTGCTATTTTGTCTGACAGGCAACCTGATGCCTGAGTCCATTGGGTGGACAAAGTCCATTAAGCTGCCCTCATGTGAAGGCGAGCATATGGAACCACATGCACGGTGGATGCCATGTGGCTTAATAGTTGTAACATCTCTCGAGCAGTTAAATGGGACTTTAACTGAATCTGGGAGGCTAACTGCACCAAGCGTAGTCAACGGGCCTGAGGAAGATAGGCCCTTGCAGTTGCGGTATCCAGCAAGGCCCCTATAAACTCCAGAGACTGAGTAGGGGTGAGATGGGATTTTGGGATGTTTATTACCAGTCCCAAATACTGAAGGACATGCATTGTGCAGGTTAGAGAAATCTGGGCCTCTGACTGGGATGGAGCTCGAATGAGCCAGTCGTCCAGATATGGGAATATGAATATTCCTAGAGTGCGTAGAAATGCAGCTACTACTGCCATGCATTTCGTGAACACCCTTGGTGCAGAGGCCAGACCAAAGGAAGCACCCTGTATTGGTAGCGCTTTCCTTGAAAAAGGAACCGAAGGAACCTTCTGTGTGTTGGATGGATGAGGACATGGGTGTACGCATCCTTGAGATCTAGAGAACAAAGCCAGTCCTGACTCTGAAGGTATGGCAGCAGAGTACCGAGAGAAATCATCTTGAATTTCTCTTTGAATAGAAACTTGTTCAATTCTCTGAGATCTAATATGGGTTTGTAGCCCCCTGTTTTCTTTGGAATAAGAAAATAAGGGGAGTAGAACCCTGAGCCCTGTTGAAGAAGGGGTACTTCTTCTATTGCCCTTTGGGCAAGAAGGGTAGCAATCTCCTGATCCAGAAGGTTGAGGAGAGATGTTGGAGAATTGAACTGTTTCACCATGGTGTGGGGAGGAAGGTTTAAGAAATGAAGCTTGTACCCTTCCCTTATAATGGTGAGGGTCCATTGTTCTCCTGTGATTTGCTCCCATCTGGGAGCAAAGTAAGCCAACCTTCCTGGAATGGTGAGGGGCTCTGGTTTTTCCACAGCCAGAAAGGCTAAGTTCTCTAGTTGCAAGTCAAAGGCCCTGAGGAGGCTGAGCCGTGGGAGGCCTGGCAGCCTTTGACTTGGCCTGTTTAAGTGGTTGCTGATGCTTTGCAGCAAAACGACCTGCAGAAGATGCCTGCTGACCATAAGCAGGATAGTATCTTCCCTTTTTAGAAAAAGTTGTCTTTTTGAACAATCTTTTCTTAGCAGGAGCAGAAGTAGACTTTGAAAGTCGATCCAAAGCAGAGTTCTCAGCATCCATCTGAGTGGCCTTTGTTTTCCAATCCCTGCCAAAAAGGTTTTCACCTGTACAAGGAAGATTTCCCAGTTCATCTTGGACCCAAAGTTCCAAATCAGAGGCTTGTAACCAAGCAATTATGTGTGCACCTATGGCAATAGCCGAGGCTCTGCTTACACACTCAAAAGAGTCAAAGGCTGCACGGTTGGAAAATGTGGAAACATCTTGGGCATGTTTAAGCCAAGTGAGATATTCCTGCCATTTATCTTCTGAAATAAAAGGGGCTAAAGTCTGCAGATGATCTGTGACTTCTTTTAGAAACATCCTCATATAGAGACTATAGGAGTTGATTCTGGCAGCAAGCATATTGGCTTGGAAAACCCTTCGGCAAAAAGCATCAAGGGTCCTGCATTCACGTCCTGGAGGATTAGATGAGTGTCTCTTTGCACTCATTATTTTCCTCATGGCAGACTCTACCACAATAGAGTGGTGAGGAAGTTGAGACTTATGAAAGCCAGGACAAGGAGGGACACGGTACATGGTGTCTAATCTACGAGAATGAGGAGAGGTGGTAAGAGGAGTCTCCCACATGTTCGACATGAGATCATAGAGAATCTCATGAATAGGTAAAGTAGCTGCTTCTTTAGGAGCCTTAGGATATTGCAAATTATCTAGTTGCTTGGCTCTAGGCTCTGACTCAGGGGCCCTCTAATGGAGAGGCCCCTAGCCACTTCCCTAATGAAGTCCTGAAAAGACAAGTCTTCTGGAGGAGACATTCTTCGTTTTGGAGAATTAGACTCCTGAGGAAGAAGTACCGGTGCCTCGACAGAAGCCTCCGACTCAGAGTCTTCGTAGGAATCAAAGTATCGCCTGTCCGGCTGCTCCTGTAAAGCCCGATACGCGTACCGAGTGGGATCGACATCGGGATTAAGCGGTACCGGTTCGGTACCAATGGGCATCATCGGACAGGGCACCGCTGCAGTCGACACCGAAGCCGATGTCGATGCAATCGGTACCGGCACCGGGAACGATGCCGGTGCCGGAGTTGGTACCGGCAACGGAGATTGTTGCGGTACCGGAGGCGTCGAAGCCTGCATAAACGCCGTTAGGGTGCGCTGCATGGACAGAATCTTCTGATCCATCGACGCCACCAGAGTCTCGATGTCGGTACCAGTGGAGGCCACCGGTACCCCAGAACACGGCAACAGGTGATCGGTCGAGGCCAAGCCATTGATGTCAACTTGTGACCCCATAGACAATGCTTTGGAAGCCGGAACTTCCCGCTGGAGTAATTTTGCCGGTGCGGAATCCTCGAGGACAAGCCCGGAGGCATCTCGATGATTAAAGGGAGATTTGCCCTTCGAGGACCGGCTAGATTTATGTTTGGTTACCTGAGATCCATGGGAGGAAGAAGAAGCCCTGGAAGACGTCGATGCCACCGAGGCTGCATCAGAGGGAAACAGGTTACTGAGCTTGGCTGCTCGGTTCTGCCGACCTCTTTTAGACATCATGGTACAGGACACACAATCCGTGATGGAATGGTCAGGACCCAAACATTTTAGACACCAGTCATAGTACCGCCACACTTCGTGCACTTTTTAAACCCGGAAGCGGGCTTCTCCATGAGGAGAAAAAATGTTTAGGCCTAAGGCCCAAACCGAAAATGCACTAGTTGAAGGTTTTTTTTTTTTTTGTAAGAAAAGAAAAGAAAAGACCGGCGGTACCGGTCTGACATCGAAGAAGGCAGACGCGACACAGAAAAATAAAGAATTCTTCTGCGGTGACAGGAACACGACCTGCTGGCTCCGCGGAAAAGAAGAACTGGAGAGAGGCGGTTGGGAAAGGCGGAAAGGCAGCGCGCAGGCGCTGTGGGATGCTCCCAAAAGCTCTCTTATTGGACGCTGGGGAGCGTTCCCACGCAGGCTCCGTCGGTACCGATGATACCCATATGTGAAGACTCATTCCTGCTTGTTCCTGGAGATAAATGTGTTTTAAAGTACCCATACTGAAACTAACCACCAGCTAAATAGCCACACTCAGGTTCTTTGTGCTGTTACAACAGGGCTAGACAAACCCCAGGCGCCAGGTCACAATGGCCACTAGAAATTTGCCTCTGGTAACTGCAAATGCTGTGCCCTGTTGCCGCTGCTGGAAATGCTGCCTCTAGAGTAAAAGCCTTCTGCAGCTTGTGGCCTATTACCACTGCTTCTGCCATTGCTGGAATCACATTTGCTAGAGTTAAGAGTCTCCTGACGTGTGTGGCTCTGAGTGAACTTGAGCCGCAAGATTCAAGAAGTCTTGAGCTGGTCTCAGTAGCTCAAATCCAAAGACTTCCTGCACCATGTGGCTCAAGTTCACTTAGAACCACGCAGGTTAGAAAACAGAAAGCTCTTACTCCAGCAGCAATGATTCCAGCAATGGTGGCAGAGATGGGAACACACCTCAAGGCAGGGCCGGATTTACCTATACGCCATGTACGCCATGGCGTAGGGCCCACAGCTGGCAAGGGCCCACAAAAATAGAATTAGCTTTTTTAAAAAAAATAAAATTAAAAAAAAAAACTGCTGGCTGCCGCCGCGGCAGCATGGACTGACCCGCGGGGGCCCCCTCTGCAAGCTGAATCCGTCGGTCCGTCAGTCCCTCCCTCCCTCCGTGCAGAGACACTCTCCCTTCGCGCCTCTCACAGCCTGCACGGAGGGAAGGAGGGACCGACGGATTCAGCTTGCAGAGGGGGCCCCCGCGGGTCAGTCCATGCTGCCGCGGCAGCAGAGGGGGCCCCGGGGCGGCAGCCAGCAGTTTTTTTTAAAAAATTAAATTTTACTTTAGGCCGATGGGGGGGGGGGGGGGGGTAGGACGGGTAATGGGCTATTGGGGGGGCTGGGGCTGGGAATGGAAATGGGCTGATGGGGTTAGGACTGGTAATGGGCTGTGAGCTGTTGGGGGGGGGTTTAGAACTGGTAATGGGCTTTGGGGGGGGTTAAGACGTAATGGGCTGTGGGCTGTTGGGGGGGTTAGAACTGGTAATGGGCTTTGGGGGGTTAAGACTGGTAATGGGCTGTGGGCTGATGGGGGCTGTCTGGTAATGGGCTATGGGGGGCTATGACTGGAAAGGGACTGGGGGGGTTAAGACTGGAGGTGGGCTGATGGGTTTAGGACTGGTAATGGGCTGTTGGGGGGTTTAGGACTGGTAATGGGCTTTGGGGGGGGTTAAGACTGGTAATGGGCTGTGGGCTGATGGGGGCTGTCTGGTAATGGGCTATGGGGGGGGCTAGGACTGGAAATGGGCTGGGGGGGCTAGGACTGGAAATGGGCTGGGGGGGTTAAGACTGGAGGTGGGCTGATGGGGTTAGGACTGGTAATGGGCTGTGGGCTGATGGGGGGCTTAGGACTGGCAATGGGCTATGGGGGGCTGACTGGAAGTGGGCTGATGGGGGGTTAGGACTGGTAATGGGTTATAGGGGGGGCTTAAACTGAAAATGGGGTGATGGGGGGGTTAGGACTGTAAGTGGGTTGATGGGGGGCTAGGACTGGTATTGGGTTGGGGGGTTGCTAGGACTGGAAATGGGCTGATGGGTGGCTAGGACTGGAAATGGGCTGATGCAGGGACTAGAAGGGAATGGATGCTGGGTGAGGCTGGAACTAGAAGGGAGCTGATGTTGGGGGAGGATTAGAATGGGATGGGGCTGGAAGAGTAAAATGGAGAAGGGAAAAATATTTTGTGTGGGAGGGATAAAAAATCTACAATTGGCCGGGTATTGGGAGAGTAAGTGGGGATTGAGGATGGAGGGGTAAAATTTGAGTGGATGAAATAGGAATGAGGAAAGAGCAAAAGGAGAAAGATTAATATGTTAAAGCAGATGTAGAGAGAGAATGGAAAAAAACTAGAAGAGAGAAGAAAGGACAAATGGACAGCAGACGATGGGGAGTTAGCAGAAGACACGAAGAAACCAGAAGAAAGTGGCTGGAGCAATTGCAGCTGAAAAAAATGCACAAAAGGTAGAAAAATATCTCTTTATTTTGAATTTATTAATTGGAATATGTCAGCTCTGGTAAATGTGCATCATTAACGTCTGCGCTTTGTTTAGTACAAGAGCAAATTAATGTATAGTTTTATTTATACAGTGTTGTATATTCCAAGTTTGGCTTTTGGGATTCCCAGTTTAATTATTGTCTTCCTGTTTCTAAATTGTGATTACTTGTTTGGTGATGGTCTATGTTCTGCATGTGTAACTGAGCTGAGGTGTTCTGTTTATATAATTCCTATTTGACATTGCCACTTGTTCTCTTTCCCCAGTAGGTCATGTATTGTTGTTCTCTGAAATGTATTGGTTTAATATTTGCAGTGTTGCCTTTTGATTGGTAGAGTATGGTGCTTTGTGAGTCCTGGTAGTGCTGTTAGGATACGGCGGATTTGCTATGGGTTCTAAATGGGCAGTGTTTGTAGTAGTTCCTAATGTGTCTGGCAGTTGGCACTGGATTATAGTAATGTAGAAATCTTTTAGTCTTTCTTTATCCATACACTCATTAAGAGGCACGTTTACTAAAAGTTAGTATATGGTAACATTATGCAAATATTTATGCAAATGAGGCCCCTTATGCAAATGAGACCCCGCACCCCCCTTGGGCCACCCCTGCTGGGGGCCCACAATTTTTGTTGGCGTAGGGCCTCACTCAAGGTAAATCCGGCCCTGCCTCAAGGTACAGGAGGAAGAAGTGCAGTAAGTTGAGGATATGATCTAGGAAGGGGTTGCTAAACTTGCAGGGGTAAGGGCTGGAGGGTGACCTAGGGTGCTGGCTAGCTAAAGGGAAAGGGGGACCTGACCATCTTCCTGGTTGGTGAGGGATGGCAAGGGAGGGGGGGGGAAGGGCTCGAGGACTATACTGGCTATGGTGCTGGATGACTAGTTTGCTCCTAGGGTGGAGACAGAGGCTGGCTGATTTGCTGACTGGCAAGGGATAGCTGGGCTGAGGGAGCTCTAAAAGCTGAAAGGTGGTTAGCTGCTTTGCTGGGTGGCGAGAGCTAGCCTTGGGGAGGGGGCTGACTTTAAGGTAAGTGTGAGATGGTAGGAAGGAATGGAATAAGAGCACAACTGGGTGACAGCAGGGTGGAGAGGACTGGGACAGTGCATTTCGGCCAGTGTTGCATTAAAGGCCTGATTTATGAAGCTTTCTTTTCTTTTTGACACTCTCCTCAACTTTGGTGGAGAAAACAGGGTGGAGGATGTCTCGGCTCCTGCCTCTTAGGTTTTTGGGCTGGTTCCTAGATCCAGAGAAAATGTATCAAGTCCTGGGTCTTTTAAGGACTTAAAACAGGAAGGGGCTGCACAGCTAGCAACAGACAGCACTGAAAAAGGGTAATTACATTTCTTAAACTTCAGCAGCATCTGCTGAGCTTTGAGGTCTCTGGATGTGGGGTAATTGGCCGTTCTGGCTTGCGGGATATTCGGAGGACAAATTGTCAGCTCAGACTATTCCAGGTGCAGGCTCCTGTGCTTTGGAGCTCCCTCACTGCAAGTGGAGAATGATTTTAAGGCATTTAAGGTTCAACTGAAAACTTATCTGTTTGTACAGGCTTTTGAGTGAGGGAATTATGAACAAATAATTGTATCCTGTATGTTACTGTATTGACGTATTGTATGTAAACTGCCATGAGCGTTTTTTTTGGATGTGTGGTATAGAAGTGCAATAAACTAAATAAATTGCATAATTTTTTTAAAAGTATATATTTTGTCATCTCAATGTGCACTGAACATTGTGTTTTTTAATAAACCCCCCAGTGCCAGTGTTATTTCGGCAATGTACTGCCTGTTTCAAGGGGATTTTTTTCTCTGAAAAGTAAGTTCAAAAGAATCACAATATACCTGAACAAAACACAAAAGATCAGATGTATGTAAAACACAGCTGTTCCTCGATATTTTAGAAAACACCATTTACCAATATACCAGTATATCCCGTGCGTCAAAATATCAATCATCTTGATGTCTGCCTTCTGCAACAGTTTTGCACAGTCTCTGCATTAAAGCTATTTGACTGCAGTCAGATGATGTAAAAGAGCCAATCAGGAAGCTGCATGGGTGCAATTCTGATTGGGTAATTCCACCTCAAAAATTGGGCATATTCAGATGTCCCTTTAAAACCTTGCCAATCCTGTTCAAGATTGAGGCCATAGGGAATTGCAGTACATAGCTAATAGATCCATTGTTGTTCATGCTGTTCCAAAAAACCTTTAAAATTACCTCCCCGTATTGAAGGCATAGACACATCAATAGCTGAAAAACAACTAAACTATGTGCAAGCTACAACCAGTGGGGATTACACTTTCTTAGTTCAAATATAGCTCTGATGTTCTATCAAGTGAGTTTTGAAAGCCCTCACTGTTTCCTAATTAACAAAGTCCACAGGGGAGGGGGTGGGGCAAATAATTAAATAGACAACCCTTCTAGTTTCACAATTGCTAATAAAGCACAGTTACTTACTTGTAACAGATGATCTCTGGGAACAGCAGGAATAAGTCTTCACATATGGGTATGTCGGTACCGACGGAGCCTGCGCGAGAACGCTCCCCAGCGTCCAAAAAGAAAGCTTTTGGGAGCATCCCATGCGCGCTGCCTTCCCGCCCATTCGCTTTCCTCTCATCAGTTGGGTTTGTAGCTGAGACCGAAGGAGGGAAGTAGACAAATTAGAGCGAGAAAGAGAGAGAGAGAGAGACAACTCCTAGGGGAGGGGGGTGGGTTGTGAAGACTTATTCCTGCTGTTTCCAGAGATCACCTGTTACAGGTAAGTAACTGTGCTATCTCAAGGAACAAGCAGGAATGAGTCTTCACATATGGGGACTCCTAAGCTAAAGATGCCTGGAGGAGGTCCCAGCATGCTGCAAATCTAGTCGATGGGCCATGAACCAGAACCTGAGGCATCCAAGGGCTGGAGGGTAAGAGTTGAACTAAAAAGGGGTGTGCTGTGGAACAGCTGGACTAAACAAGGCATCTAGAGAGGAGTCCTTGTGTAGATCAGAAATGTTAGTGAAAATTGGATTCCAATTTTCTAATGTGGACCTCAGTCAAAAGTATTGCGAAACTATTTGCTGAGACCAATGTTCCCTCTAATTTTCTGTAGGCTGTGTGCGCATAAAATATCAGCTGTGCAGCTTTTGAAGGAAGGTTAAATTTTTGTGCGCCACATAACGACACTCGGAGTTATATACTTTAAAATTTGACTACACGTCAGAATACAGTATGTACACCACATTGATTGCACTAGAAAATATTGTAGAACTTGTGAAAACCGTAAATACACAACAACTTTTAAATTTTAAGACATTTGTGTTGTTTTCTATCAGAATCAGAACCGTAATTTTTGTGCGCTCTGTTGTAAAGTATGTGCGCTCGCTTGGCAAGGTGTGTGCGCGCGCACACATGCGCAAAGCTTAGAGGGAACAGTGGTTGAGACTAATGGTCTGGTGCTAGAAACCAGTACATTATCCTCAAAGAAAATACCTTACTGAGAAGTAGAGGAAAATAAATTTTGCAATACAGGCAGAGGACAGAAGCCTAAAAGGCTAGAACTAATCCCAGAAGAAAAAACTGGGAGAGTTTAATGAGGTTGGACTTCGGATGAGAAGCTAAAACTTCTGTAGGCCAACGTTTGAAGCTCTTCGTCCTTGCAGCAGAAAAAGGCTCTAGGATAGAGAGGAGATAAATCTGACTGGTTTGGAGAAAAAGGATGGGTCTTTGACCCCTCTATCCAAATGAAAGACAGAAAGAAACATTTGTAGTAGGCGGTGTAGCCTCCAATTTCTCGAAGATCAGGAATGTCTTCCCTAAATGATGTCACTTAGGATGACTTTACATGGAGAGCTTCAGATGTAACGTAACGGGAGAGGTTACAGTAAAAGAAGGTAGTTTGTGATTACCATAGAAATTGGTTGTCCATTTAAAACCCTATGGCATGCTAGAACAGCATTAATATGGACAGTAACAAATCTTTCAGAGTGAGATATGTGTGTGTGTATATATATATATATAAGAGAGACTCACTTAAAAACAAGAAGGGGTAAGACCTGCTTGCAAAATATGGATAGAGAAACCCTTACTGGTTACACGTGGAAGAACCATGAAGAAGGTTACATGGAAACCAGTGGAATGTTCCTAGTCAGAAGGATAGGTCTAGATCTCTTTAAAATTCTAGAGACTTTGAATAACCAGAAGTGGAGATCTACGTGAAGGGGTGCAAAGAAAACCTTAGTCTTAAGACAACAAGTCTGGATCCTTCTATAACTTCAGTGTGGAGAAAAAGACACAATAAAAGGGAATACCATATTTGCCCGTCTATGAGGGCAATATGAGTATAATGCGTTCTTTGTTCAGCATAAGCTCCAATGAAGTATTGGGAATTAGAAGGAATGCACTAGACAAGGACAGACTGCAGTGAAAAGAAATGCATCCCTGTTGGAAGAGTTCCACTGGAGATGTGGAACAACTCAGGGAATTAAGCAATTCTTGAGAGGGAGGAGTGGTCTAGTGGTTAGGACAAGGTACTTCAGGCCGGAGGGCCGGGGGTTCAAGCCCCACCTGGGGATAGCAATCTCAGGCCGGAGGGACTGGGATTTCTAGTCCTATAGGCACTCCTTGTGGTCTTGGGCAAGCCACTTATTTATTTTTATTTATTTATTTATTTATATTCTCTTATATACCATGCTATTCTGCATCAGTGCGGTTTACATTGAACAAACTGAAATTACATTGAACAGGGCATTATAACTTGGAGATAACTATTTACAGGGAACACTTAACCCTCCATTGCCCATGTTCCCTATAAGTATTAGCGTATGTGTCTCATATCCCCTCGTGTTAAATGTATCCCCCAATTGACCGCTTTGACCCAATGAAAAGCGGGATATAAATACAGCTAAATAAATAAATAAATTCTTTATGCTTTCATGCTATCTAAACCCTGGTTCATTTTCCCTAAAAGGAAATTTTAAGGAAGATGGTAAAAGTAGGAAAACAACGGTCATGTGGGAGCATGACTGGGCAAGCCTTTCAACCATCTGGAAGTTACCCACCAGGAATGGCTCTGACGCTCTCTGGCAAAGGCCCATAGTTGCAGAGCTTCTTGTAGAATTGCAGAAAGCATGTTGTAGGTTGCCCAGGTGAGATCTGGTTGTTTAATTATAATTATCAGTGTGCAATCTAATCTATTCTGTGGGAGCCAAAGAATTGAAGATGGCTAAGAACAGCAGACAGGCTGGTTGCCTGCAACAATAAACTGACCAAGTAGGTTTTGGAACCTCTTGGAATTATGTGTTATTAAGGCAGCAGAAGAGGTTAGGTCCTATAGATTGGAAAAGGACCGACAGACCGAATTAGAAGTGATAACTCTCACTTATGGTCTGATAAGCTGTCTTAAAAGAAATATTTGAAAGATTGCAGAGGGGAGAAACTCTGTATGGAAATTATTTACTGGAGTATGTATTGGGGACAATCCTATGGCTTAAAGGTAAGCCCTCCAGTCAAATAGTATCACACTTAGATTGAAAATCTCAACTAAGAGGGATGGAAGTAATACAGAGTTGGGAAGACTTACAATTTGGTAAGTCTCTGAAAAGGGTAAAGCTCCCCTGCAGTGAAAAGTATAAGATATCCTTGTACAGGACAACTGCCAAGGTGAAGGGCATCCAAAAAACAAACTAACTAAACCCTATACAAAATTAATCAGCACAAAATAGAGTAGGTATGTGAACATCTCTGAGCTAGCATGTGTGTAATATTGTCGGAAGAATCGCCATGAGGTTTAAATCACCTCCTGACACAGCACTGCGTTTCGGGCAAAAACAAAATTATAGCCCTGTCTCAACGCTTGACACAACTGCAAAAAGAAACCAGTCTATTAGCTGATCCCAAAAAATGCCAGTGCATGCTCAATAGCGATCTTAAGGGTAGTGGCTGGCTTTTCCATAATGGAAAGATAGAGGCCTAGTGGCCTAGAAACCATCAGACATTAAACAGGAAAAAGTTCTGAAGAAAAGAAAAAATTCTTTAGAAAAAAGAAAGAAAAGCACCGGTGGTACCGGTGGCGTCGAGGAAAGGCAGACGCGACCACAAAAAACTAAGAATAAAAAGAAGAATTTTCTGCGGTGACAGGAATATGTCCTGCCGGCTCCGCGGAAAACTGATGAGAGGGAAGTGAATGGACGGGAAGGCAGCGCGCATGTGTGTGGTATGCTCCCAAAAGCTTTCTTTTTGGACGCTGGGGAGCGTTCCCGCGCAGGCTCCGTCGGTACCGACGTACCCATATGTGAAGACTCATTCCTGCTTGTTCCTGGCGATAATCTTAATACAATCTGTCGGCCACTGGGGAGAGTAATGGCATTTCCAGATAAACACTGCTGACATACTACTGTAAGCACTTCCCATGGGATGGTGTCCCACACGATTTATAGCAGCAGATTTGTTAGAAATAAATGGAGTAAACTAGTCTCTTAAATTACAAGCTCTCTTAAAAGCAAATTGAGGCAATGTTGCAAAACTGGCCAGTGTTTCAAAATGATGCATTTAGGTGCATTTGAACCCTGGGCAGCTCAAGATAATCTGCTGTCTGAGGTGAAAGATGAGTTGGCACCCCTCCCAAACCCTGGCAGCCAACATGGAAGGGCCACACCACTCATAATATCAGTCAGATGGTTGCCCCAAGAATAAAGAAAGCAATATACTCCCAGGTTATATAATTTTTTTAAAACTTTGCAATGGTGTTTTTTATGCAACAAAAATTGCAGCAGCTTAATAATGTAGTCTGGGAATCTAATGTAAAAACACAAACTCCTGACACTGAATAATGGACTGGCATACTATTAAATGTAAAGCATAGTTACTCACCTGTAACAGGTGTTCTCCAGGTACAGCAGGAATCAGTCCTCACATATGGGTGACGCTGGCACCGATGGAGCCCGCACAGAGCATTTCCCCAGCTTTCAAAGAAGGCCTTTGAGAATGCCACCACGCATGCGTGGTTCCCTTCCCGCCCAAAAAGATATAAACAGGATGGAGTCAGTACAATCAGTACAGAGAGTGGCTACTAAAATGGTTAGTGGTCTTCATTACAAAGCATATGTGGACAGACTTAAGGATCTTAATATGTACACATTAGAGGAAAGGTGGGATAGAAGGGATATGATTGAGACATTTGAATACCTCCGTGGCATAAATGCACAGGGGGAGAACCTCTTTCGATTGAAAGCAAGTACTGCTACGAAGGGACATGTGATAAGGGTGAAAGGGGATAGATTCAGGAGTGATACACGGAAATATTTCTTTACGGAAAGAGTGGTGAATCTGTGGAATAGTCTCCCAGTGGAGGTGGTAGAGATGAGGACAGTATCTGAATTCAAAAAAGTATGGGACAAACACAGAGGATCTCTAAAGGAAAAAGGGGGACTGTTGTAGTTGTTGATATGGAAGGACAGACTAGATAGGCCATGTGGTCTTTTTCTCTCATCATTTTTCTATGTTTCTAAGGGTGCCATCTTACTCAGTCAGGTGCCACAGCTATAGCCCCTTCAAGAAGATGGCATAAAAATATACAGCAACTCCAAGGGGAGGAGGGAGGGTTGTGAGAAATGATTTCTGCTGTCCCTGGAGAACAACTGTTACAGGTGAGTAACTATGCTTTCTTCAGGAACAAGAAGGAAGTCAGTCCTCACATATGGGACTCCCTAGCTACAGGCTATCAAGGACCTGTAGAAAAAGGCACGGCAATGACATGAGCAGTTGCCAGTGAAAGCCGAAGGCAGCCCAAGAACCCCGGGTTCATGGATGGCCACGCTCCCGGTAGCCAGAACAAGAAGGGTCAGAGGGCAGGAATTGCTTAAACCCCAAACAGATTATGGAGTACAGCCTGGCCAAAGGCGGTGTCCCGACGGGACTCCCTCTCCAGGCAGTAATGCACCGCAAAGATGTGAGTGGAAGACCAGGTGGCAGCCCGGCAGATGTCCACCAGTGGCACCGAGCGCAGACTAGCAACAGACGCTGCCATCACTCGGACATTGTGAGCCATGACTTGGCATTCCAGGGGGAACCTGGCTTGAGCTTGGGCAAAGGCGATGCAGTCCGCCACCCAGATGGACAAGGTACGCTTGGTGACTGCCAACCCCAAGTGGCTAGAGTCAAAGGAAACGAAGAGCTGCCCAGATCTGCGGTGGTCCCGAGTCCACTGCAGGTAAAAGTAGAGAGTCCTCTTACAATCCAGGATGTGGAGGATCGCCGACGCCCAGTCGACGTGGGGATATGGGAAGAAAGTGGGCAGCACTCTCTCTTGATTGAGATGAAAATCCGAGAAAACCTTCGGGAGGAACTTAGGGTGAGTTCGCAAGACCACCCGATTCTTAAAGAACCTCATGTACGATGCCTCAGCCATAAACACCTGGAGTTCACTGACTCTCCGGGCGGAGGTGAGAGCTATCAAGAAGGCCACCTTCCATGACAGGTGCTGCAGCGGGCAAGAAGCCATGGGCCCAAAGGGCGGCTTGGTCAGCTGTGTGAGGACCACACTGAGGTCCCATTCCATTGGAGGAGGGCAGGTAGTGGACTTGAAAAGCAGTAGGTCGCGCATAAAACGAGAGACAAGCAGCAGCCCCGAAAGGGGTTTGCCCTCGATGGGGTGGTGGTTCGTTGAGATGGCACTCAGGTGAACCCTGACCGAATTAGACTTCAGCCCAGACTGCAAGCGGTGGAGCAGGTACTGTAAGACCAAACTGGTAGGGCAGGAAAATGGGTCCGAGCACCAGACCGAGAAACGACGCCACTTAATGGCGTAAGCCCATCCAGTCGAGTCCTTTTGAGAGGCCAAAAGAATGTCCTCGATCTCCACGGGGAGGTGGTAGGAGGCTAGGGCAATCCACTCAGCCACTAAACTGTGACGGACAGGGACCTCGAATTGGAGTGAAGAAGCAACCCCTCCTCCTGCATAAGCAGCTCTGATGAGAACCAGAGCGGGACCGGGGGCTCCGTTGAGAGACGAAGCAGCAGGGGAAACCAAGGCTTCCTGGGCCACTGGACCTTGAGGAGGATATGACTGATGAGGGGTGTGGGGGGGGGGAGGCATACAGTAACCCCGTGCTCCACGAGATGAGGAAGGCATTGGGAGCCACCCTGCCCGGGAGCAGGAAGGGACCACAGAATCAAGGAAGCTGCGAGTTTGCCGGGTTGGCAAAAGGGTCCAAGCCCAGAGTCCCCCAATGCTGGAAGAGCCCCTGTACCATCCAGAGACACAGGTGCCACTTGTGTGGCCAGAGGACACTGCTGAGCCGGTCCGCCAAAGCATTGTCCTGACCCAGGAGGTAAGTAGCCCGGATGGTCATGCCCTGGCTCACAGCAAAGGAACACAGGGCTGTCACCTCCAAACATAGGCTGTAGAAGCCAGTGCCCCCCTGTTTGTTCACATAGAACATCATGACCTGATTGTGTCTGGACTAGCACCGCCCAGTGCTGCAAGCGGTCCCTGAAAACACGGAGAGCAAAGTGAATTGCCTGGAGTTCCAGAAGATTGATCTGCTGCCTGGACTCCTTGAGGGATCAGGACCCCTGAGTGCGCCGACCCTTGCAGTGAGCTCCCCAGCCCACCAGGAAGGCGTCCATGGTCAACACCACCTGATGCGTCAGGGCTTGGAAGGGCATACCGCGAAGCAGGTTCTGAGACTCCTGATACCAAGCCAGAGACTCCGCAATGCTGGGAAAGACTGAGATGGGGTCTCAGAGGCAGCCGATCAACTGCTTCCATTGTGCCCGGAGGCACCACTGTATTTCCCGCATGTTGAGGCGGGCATTGAGCACGACATGAACCGTGGAGGCCATGTGGCTGGGAAGGCGAAGCATAGTCTGAGCTGGGACGTCACCGTGGCCTCGGACTTTGGATACCAGGGAACCAGGCGGTCCGTCCTGTCGCGGGGGAGAAAAGCCATGGCCCGAAGGGTGTCCAAGCAAGCCTCGATGAACTCCAGGGGCTGAACTGGAGTGAGGTGGGCTTTGGGGTAATTGATCACAAACCCCAGCTGTTCCAGGCGGCCAATGGTGCGGTCCATGACTTGCCTGGCTTTGGAGGCCGTGCCGCCTATTATGAGCCAGTCATCCAGATATGGGTAGACGAAGGTTCCCTGCAGCCGCAGGTAGGCCGCAACCATGGCCAGGCACTTGGTGAAGACCCGCAGGATGGATGCGAGGCCGAAGAGAAGCACCCTGTACTGGTAATGGTTTCCCTGAACCATGAAGCGAAGGTACTTTCTGTGTTTGGGGTGGACGAGGATGTGAGTGTAGGCATCCTTTAAGTCCAAGCAGCATAGCCAATTGCCCTGCTGGAGGTAGGGCAGTAACGTTCCAAGGGAGAGCATCTTGAACTTCTCCAACACCAGGAACTTGTTGAGGCTCCACAGATTGAAGGTAGGCCGAAGGTCCCCTGTCCGCTTCAGGACGAGAAAGTATCGGAAGTAAAATGCCCTCCTCAGAGGTGCGGTGGAACTGGCTCAATGATTGGAGCCAGCCACCGCCACCCGGGCGGAAGACTCAAAGCCGTCATACGCTGCTCGCGAGAGATACTTCGAGCATTCTCTGACAGACTTCGAGAAGACTTGAAAACGCTGGAGATGGTCTCCGTCAAGGCCCACCGCAAAGCCTCCGAGCTCTCTAGCGAGGTCACGGAGAAACATACCAATGTATAATTGGTAAACCTGGATGCGGCATAACATGGAGCCCTGATAAGCCTTGCACCTGAGAGCATCGAGTCTCTCTGCCCGGTGGAACTGACAAATGAGTCTTTGGACTCTAGCTTCCGCATGGCCAATCTGACCACCATCGATGTGTGGGGAAGCTGGGCTTTCTGAAACCCTGGACCTTGTTGGACCTTGTACATAGCATCCAGGCGCTTGCTTACAATTGGGACAGAGGCCGGGGACTTCCACATGCGGAGCAGGAGGGGGTTCAGAATGGGAGGAACCAACCCCAAGACAGCCTCTCTTGGAGGAGCTTCGTATTGCAGAATATCAAGCTCCTCTGCACAGAGCTCCTCCTCCGACTCAGTGGCGAGCACAAGGGCCCGCGCCATATCCTGGACGAACTCCAAGATGGAAGTGTCCTCAGGTGACCACCGCTTCTGGGTCAGCAGAGAGGGGTCAGAGGGGAGGTCTCGGTGGGACCGAGTCTCCAGGGAGGTCTTCCCATCAAGATTCCCAGTCTGAGTAGCCTGTGGAGGACTCAAGGTCAGGTGGCTTGAGATGGGTGGATGACCCGCGCTGGGCCTCCGAGGCCAAAACTTGTCTGGAGCTGGAGGTGCTCGCCTGTAAAAGCACCCGAGGAATGGGACGGATATCGAGACCCTCGCCGAGGATCCTCATGAGGCTTCTGGCTCTCGGGGGTCACAATGGCGGTCGGGGAGTCCTCGAGGTCGAGGTCCTTGCGGACTCAAGGCTCATGCCGGCAGGGCTGGGCAGCGAGGAATGCAGAAACGCTGCGTTCCAAGGCCAGCATTCAGACCTCCCACTCAGGAGTGGGGCCCTGCGACACTGATGCCGGGGTGACCGGGTCAGGTGTCGAGGAAGAGAGGGGGTCCTCACCGGGAAGACCCTCAGGAGACCGGGCGCCTTCGCCGGAGGCCTCCATATCTGATCAAGTCACCTTATTGGGCCGCTCCCTCTCCGACTCTAGAGACTGCCGAAGGGGGCTGAGAGACTGGGCACATGACCTTTCACGCTTGTCTGGCGCCCACGACAGATTCCTCGAGGCCTTCTTCTTCTTCCGTTCGTGTTCAGGCGACCCCTGGTCAGAGTGCTGCCGGGCCCGGGGAGGAGCCTTGGGAGACTCTGGAGCTGGCAGGGCCGAAGAGCAGGAGGCTACTGGGGATGTCTTACAGAAGAGATCATCCAGCTTTTGCTTACGACTCTGGATGGCCTTGGAGGACATCTTCTTACAGAGGGAGCATAGCTCCGGGTCATAGTCCCTAGACACCTGAGACAACAGTCATGGGTTCCATGAGCGACATGTTTTTGGAGCATCTATCACATTTCTTAAAACCGGAGGCCATAAGGGCAAAAAGGACTCCTGCAAGGTCAAAGATCCTCGACACGGTCAGTGGTTAAAAAAGGCATGAGGCACAGAAAGAACAAAAAAAGGCAAAAAAGAAAACCCCCAAGGCCAGAACAGAAGCAGAGGTTCTCGGGAGGCGGGAAGAGGACTGGCGAAGGCCTGTATAGCAAAAACTGGTTGGAACAGAGAAAACATCTTCTGGGGACGAGACACACGTCCGAAGGGCTCCGCGGAAAAAGGGAGACTGAGTATGATGGCACCCTTGGGCGGGAAGGGGACCACGCATGCACGGTGGCATTCCCAAAAGGCTTTCTTTGAAAGCTGTGGAAATGCTCCACGTAGGCTCCGTCAGTGCTGACGTCACCCATAAGTGAGGACCGACTTCCTGCTTGTTCCTGGAGAATGGATGATCAACTGTTGTTTAATAATTGTATGTAGGTAACCAACTCCAGGAAAGAACACGGTCTTTGCTATGTTGGTGCATTTTTCTCCATGGATGTTGCATTCCAGAACTCAGTTATGTTTGGAATGGAGAATGCACCTGGCAAGGCAGTCACTTCTAAAAAAGTGCATCAGTCCATCTTGCTGGGCAGACTAGATGGATCATGCTGGTCTTTATCTGCCGTCATATACTATCAGCTGACTGAGGAAACCCAATTTGCGACTGCATTTTCAGAGTAGGAAAATGGCCTGATTTAAAGCATCTAACCAGAATAATGGTATCCTGAATCTGGGATGCTATGGACCTGCAAATTGAGAGAAACTCCATCTTTTTTTGGTTGACTTTCAAGACTGAATATATTCTTACCTTCTGGTAATATTATGGGATGCTCTGACCAGCTCTTGAAATCAAGCCTCATGAGTTTTGGTTATATGTGTGTTATTAAGCGTAGTTACTCACCTGTAACAGGTGTTCTCCGGGAACAGCAGGAATCAGTCCTCACTTATGGGCGACGTCGACACCGACGGAGCCCATGCGAAGCAAATCCCCAGCTCTCAAAGAAAGCCTTTGGGAGTTGCTACCACACATGTGTGGTCCTCTTCCCGCCCAGTCAAATGACATAGCTAAAAAGACAGCAAACAAATGAGAGAAAACAAAAATAATTGGACTGCAACTCCAAGGGAAGGAGGGAGGGTTGTGAGGACAGATTCCTGCTGTCCCAGAGAGCATCTGTTACAGGTGAGTAACTACGCTTTCTCCGGGAACAAGCAGGAAGTCAGTCCTCACATATGGGACTCCCCAGCTACAGGCTACCTGAAAAGGACCCCTCATCGAGAGCTGCAAGCAGCTGCAATGAAACCCTAACCAGGGAAGAAGCACTCCGGTAGCCTGAACACAGAGGGGTCGGAGGGCAGGAGTTGCCTACACCTCAAACAGATTACGGAGCACAGCCTGGCCAAAGTCACTGTCCCGTCGGGACTCCCTATCCAGACAGTAATGAGCTGCGAAGGTCTGATCCGAAGACCAGGTGGCAGCCCGGCAGATGTCCACCAACGGAACAGAGCACAGGTGAGTTACTGATGCTGCCATAGCCCTGATTCTATGAGCCGTAACACGGCCCTCAAGCGGAAGCCCCGCTGCCTCTTAAGTCCGGGCAATACAGTCCGCCACCCAAGTGGACAACGTACACTTTGTCACCGCCTTCCCCAGTTTAATGGGGTCATAGGAAACGAAAAGCTGGGAGGCTTTGCGGTGAGTTTGCGTACGCTGGATGTAGGAGGACAGGGCCCTCCTACATTCCAGAGTATGGAGGATCGTCTCTGCCTGACTGGCATTGGCCTGGGAAAAAAAGTAGGAAGAACAACTCCTGGTTGAGGTGAAACGAAGAAACCACCTTCGGAAGGAACTTGGGATGTGTACGAAGCACCACCCTATTCTTGTAGAACCTGGTATAAGGCCTCTCCACCACGAAAGCCTGGAGCTCATTCACTCTTCGGGCAGAAGTGAGCACAACCAAAAATTCCACTTTCCAGGAGAGATACCGGAGGTGGCACGTGGCCATAGGCTCAAAGGGCAGCTGGGTAAGCTGCCCCAACACGACATTAAGGTCTCATTCGGTTGCTGGAGGACGGACCGGAGATTTCAACAGGAGCAGGCCCTTTAGAAACACTGATACCATTGGGTGAGCCGAGAGAGGCTTCCCATCTACGTGAAAGTGGTTTGCCGCTAGGGCACTCTGATGGAATTGGACTTAAGGCCCAACTCGGAGAGGTGGAGAAGGTATTTCAACACAACAACCACCGGGCAAGAAAAGAGGTCCACCTTTTGCCCAGCACACCATACAGCAAATCTACCCCACTTGAAGGCGTACGTCCGTTTAGTAGACTGTCTATGTGAAGCCAGCAAGACCTCCTCCACCTCCTCTGGAAGGAGTGGGGCGAGAGTCACCCTCTCAGCAGCCTGCTGTCAGCTCAAGAGAGAGGAGACGTGGAGACGAACCCAGGGGAATGGGGATCTCCACCACTAGCTGCAGAAGAAGCGGGAACCACGGTTGCCGGGGCCACCGTGGGGCTATGAGAATGACAAAAGCTCTGTCCCGAAGGATCTTGAACAGAGTCTGGGTGATCAGAGGCGTCGGGGGAAAAGCATACAGAAGACCCATTGACCATGAGACTAGGAAGGCATCGGCGGACACCCTGGAGGGATGTGGCTGCCTTGAGCAGAAACCAGGAAGCTGGTGATTGTCTGGACTTGCGAACAAGTCCGTCCCCGGTTCACCCCAGGTCTGGAAAAGCCTGTTGGCCACCGCCCAGTCCAGCTGCCACTCATGCAGCTGGAGGATCCTGCTAAGTCTGTCGACCAGCCAGTTGTCATGGCCCGGCAGGTAGACTGCCTTGAGGAGAATCCCCTGCTGGGTTGCAAAAGAGCATAAGTCCAGGGCCTCCTGAGAGAGGGTGCATGATCCCATACCCCCCTGTTTGTTCACGTAGAACATAGCCACTTGGTTGTCCGTTTGGACCAGAACCAGTGGTGCAGATCCTGCCTGAAAACCCTCAGGGCGAGATAGATGGCCCGGAGCTCCAAGAAGTTGATCTGTTGGGCACTCTCCTCTGGGGACCAGCTCCCCTGTGTGCATAACCCCTGGCAATGGGCCCTCCAGCCTAGTAAGGAGGCATCTGTGGTGAGGACCCTTGAATGGGGAAGAGCCTGAAAAGGCATACCTGCCTTCCTGGGGCGAGAGCCACCAGACCAGGGACTGTACCCGGCGCCTGGTCACTTTGATCCTGTCCTGCAGGTGCCCAGTGGCCTGGGACCATTTGTCGTTGAGGCACCACTGATCGCATGTGGAGGCGGGCATCTGAAGTGACATGAACGGTGGAGGCCATGTGCCCGAGGAGGCGCAGCAGCTGCCTCGCCCGCACTGAGGAGCTGTGGCGCACTTTCCCTGCAAGGGCCATGAGCCTGTCTGCAGGCAGGAAGGCCTTCGACTGCAGGGTATTGAGCGTTGCCCCAATGAAGTCTAACTCCTGAGACGGACAGAGACTGGACTTGGAGTAGCTGATTACAAACCCCAAGTCCTGCAGGACCTGGATGGTGCGGGCTGTGGCCTGCTGCACCTCTGCGGCTGATGTGCCCCTGATGAGCCAGTTGTCGAGATAGGGGAAGACGAAAATCCATTGAAGCCTGAGAAAGGCTGTGACCACCGCCAGGCACTTTGTGAACACCCTGGGGGCTGAAGCAAGGCCAAAGGGGAGAAACTCTGTACTGGAAGTGGTTGTCCCCCACCACAAAGCATAGGTATTGCCTATGGCTTGGGCAAATTAGGATGTGTGTGTAGGCATTCTTTAGGTCGAAGGAGCATAGCCAATCTCCCTGGCAGAGGTAGAGCAGCAATATTCCAAGGGACAGCATCTTGAACTTCTGCCTCACCAGGAATTTGTTGAGGTTGCACAGGTCGAGGATGGGCCTTAGGCCCCCTGCCCTTTTTGGGACGAGGAAGTACCTGGAGTAGAACCCCTTGCCCTTGAGGTGGTGGGGCACCGGTTCCACCACACAGTCCTCGAAAAGACTTGCCAACTCCTTCAGAAGAAGGTCCCCATGAAGGGGAGATCTTGGAGGCTCTCCTGGGAAGTAGTGTGGAGACATCTGGGCTAGATGGAGAAGGTATCCCTCCCTGACCACTTGCAATGCTCAGGAATCAGTGGTGATGGTCTACCACCTGTGGGCATACAAGAATAGCCGACCCCCTGTAGGCTGCCCCGTCCATGCTGGGAGAGGGGCTATGCTGATGGAGTCAAAACCCCCCACCAGGCTGGGCCTGGGCCGGAGCCTGGGGGCCTTCTGCTTACATGGGCCATGCCCCTGTCCCTTGGCCTGCTGCTCCTGTGGGGGAGCCGGGGAGGCCTGGTAAGGGGGGGTAGTTTCGGTAAGCAGCTCCCTTCCTCGGGTAAAAGGACTTTTTACCCGAGTCCTTCTTACAAGGAGGGGCAGAGGTCTTCTTAGAGAGCCATGTCCTCATCATGAACTCGGTCTCCAGCTCTGCGGCCTTGTCGGTCATGGGTTTACCGAAGGAGGAGGCCTAGTGGTTGGGGCAAGGTACTTCGGGCCGGAAGGTCGGGGGTTCAAATCCCACTGGAGGACAGCAACCTTGGGCCAGAAGGACTGGGGTTTCTAGTCCCACAGGTGCTCCTTGTGGTCTTGGGCAAGCCACTTAACCCTCCATAGCCCATGTTCCCTGTAAAATAGTTCTCTGTGTGCTGTGCTTTCCTGTCTAATCAATGTGTTTATACCTCAAAAATTTCCTGTCATGATTTGACAATTTCCAATCTGTAATCAAACCGCTGCTGATCGCTGGAAGTAGCGGTATACAAATGTATACTAAATAAAATAAAATAAATAAATTCTCTCCTTGGCATGGGACATCGATAAACTTGTGCTGAACCCATTGCTCGAGGTTGGACGACTGCAGCCAAGCCTGGAGGGGTGCACCGATGCCAGCCGCAGCTACTCGAGCCGCCGACTCAAACCCGTCATAGGCCGCCCGAGACACAAACTTGGAGCATTCACGGACAGCTTTGGACAGGCCCTTGAAGCGCTGCAAGGGTTCCTCGGAGAGACCAGAAGAGAACCCGGTGAGTTCCTTCGCCAGGTCCCCTCAGGTAAATGCCCATGTACAACTGGTACGCCTGAATTCGGCAATTCAGCATTGTGCTCTGGAAACACTTTCTGCCGAGGGCATCCACGTTGCGGGCCTCCCTGCTGGGGGGCACTGAGGAATGTGTCTTCTGGCACTTAAGCTGACGCATGGCCGATTCCACAAACCATGGAATTGTGCGGTAGCTGCAATTTCTAGAATCCAGGGCTCCGGCGGACTCGATACATCGAGTCCAGTTGTTTGCTTATCACCGGCATCGACGCCGGTGTCCACATGGGGGATCGGAGGAACGGGAACCATGAGGGTCTCCCGAGGAGGAGCCTCATACTGGAGGATCTCAAGCTCGTCGGCTCCTCCTCTGACTCCGTGGGGAAAAGTCCAGGAAACCGATATCCTCCGGTGGGGACCTTCTCAGAGGTTCAGACACGGGGGAATCAGATGGAATGTTCCGATGCCTCCGGGTATCCGGGGACTCTTTGTCCTCTGCCTTCCAGGCCGAGGCCTCCGAGGAGGACCCGAGCACCGTCCGTTCCGACGCCGATCGACTCGGCGGTGACGACCTCGGTCCTGATCGGGAGGCCGAGTGTGACCTCGGCTGAGGATCGTCTCGAGTCCGAAAGGTCTCGAGGATCGTCTCGACCTCTGGGGTCAACTTTGACGTCGAGGGCCCGGTGGCTGGGGCTGAGGAGCCAGACATGCCGGACATCAGCACCCGCTGCTGCTCGATTAAGGCAGTAAAACTGCACTCCAAAGCAGCCATCCTGGACACGAGTTCCGGAGGCTCCGCAGCTACCGGCTCGGGCATCGACACAGTCGGACCCGACACCAGTTCCCCAGGAGGGGAGTCTACAACCAGAACAGTCGGTATTTTCCCCGGCTGGTCTGGTTTTCGTCAAGGGACTTTGGCCGGGCGCTCCTTTTCCGACGATCCTGGCCGACGCTCAGGACTCCGCGACAGGTCCCGCGAGGAACCTGGTCGTTCGGAGCCATCCAGAGATGCCGCCTTTGAGGACTTTTTTTTTCCTCGTGCTCCCGCAAGGGAAACCCCTTTCTCTGAGGAGCCCCAACGACCCTCAGGCTCAGAGTGATCCCCCCAAGACGTCGAAGCCTCAGATGAGGTCCTGGCTCTTGAAGGCATGGGGGATTCTGGAAAAATCTTGTTGTGCTGCTGCTGGCGGCTCCGCAGGACCTTAGACAACATTTTCTTGCATGGAGGACAGACCGCTGGGTCGTGGTCCGGACCAAGGCACCGGAGACAGCAGTCGTGTGTATCGGTGAGGGACATAATTTTCCTGCACCGATCACATTTCTTACACCCGGTGGTGGCCATCGGGGGAAAAAGGACCCTGGCTAGGTCGAAGACCTTACCTGCCAGCAAGAAAAAGTGAAAAAAAGGGCACAAAGACGCACAAGGTAAAAACTTAAGCAAAAAACAGGACCGACCCGATACCAGAATACCGAGCCCAGAGGCGGGAAGGAACACCGGTGTCAACCGGTCGACAAAAGGCACAGAAAATCAACTTTTTCCGGCTCCGCAGAAAAAAGCAGATTGAGCAAGATGGCACCCTTTGAAAGCTAGGGATTTGCTCCACGCGGGCTCCGTCGGCGTCGTCGTCACCCATATGTGAGGACTGACTTCCTGCTTGTTCCCGGAGAATATTTGTTTCCTAGCATTGCCCATATCATTAATATTTTTCCTATTAATTTTAATTATATACCAAGGTTTTTATTTTACCCATTGTGTTATGACTATGGAATGTTAATCTGCATTTCATGTTATTGTTCAGATTTTGTTAACTTACTTTTATTGTATTTTATAATTTGCACATCTGTTTTTGTTTTGTATTTCAGATTTTGTAAATGGCTTAACTTTATTTAAATTGATAGGTGACGTATTACATAAATGTGAAACACGAATCTTCAGGAACAATAAAAGGAACCCTTGGAAATTCATTTTGGACTGAAAGGGATTTGCCCTCGATGTGGTGGGAAGTAGACAGAGCAGAGTCAACCCTGATAGGGAAGGATCAGGAATTGAGAACAGACATCCCAGGGAGCTACGAGATGTCCTAAATTGAAAGAGTGCCTGTATATAAAATTTTGTAAAATTATGTAAAAATGTACATATGTATTTTCTGAACCTCCTTACGACCTTACCAATGTGTGCAGTGCCTTCCTGTCTAATCAATGTGTGTATACCCCAAAATTTCCCGTCATGATTTGACAATTTCCAATCTGTAATCAAACCGCTGCTGATCGCTGGAAGTAGCGGTATACAAATGTATACTAAATAAATAAATAAATAAAATAAATTTATCTGTTAGTGTATGTGGCTGGCTGTAGGCAGCACCTAGAAGGAAAGAAAGCACAGACCCGGAAGGGCTTCTGCGTCTTCATTCCAGGAAGTCCTCAGTAGTAAAGGCAGCAGGTGAATAATTTGACTTAAATCAGATCTTCAATAAGCGGAGGACGACTTATTCCAAACCTCACAACATTTTATTTATTTATTTATTTATTACAAGCTCTTATATACCGCACTATTTAGCATCAGCGCGCTTTACATTAAACAATAGAACAGAACAACATACTGTTTGGTTTTACAGAGAACAGGTACGACAACTTGGATAACATAGGGAATTGTTAACTGAAACTATTTACATATATACAGTATACTTTATGCCAGGGGTCTCAAACACGCGGCCCGCGAGACAACTTTGTGCGGCCCGCGACGGAGGAAAACAAAAAACCCCCAAAACCCTGGCTTCTGCCGTTGCCGCCGTGGCAGCGGCAGAATCAATTGTCAAATTTTTAAAAAACCTGGCTTCTGCTGCTCAAGCAGCAAAATCAGCTGTCCTGCAGCCCCTTCCCCTGTGCCCGGAGATCCGAGTCTGCTCTATCAGCGGCGTGCTTTTCAAGCCGCGAAGAGAGTATTCCCCTCTCGCGCGGTTTCAAGCCGCGCGAGAGGGGAATACTCTCCTCGCGGCTTGAAAAGCACGCCGCTGATAGAGCAGACTCGGATCTCCGGGCACAGGGGAAGGGGCCGCAGGACAGCTGATTTTGCTGCTTGAGCAGCAGAAGCCAGGTTTTTTTTAATTTACCGGGGGGGGGGGGGGGGTGTAGGACGGGAAAAGGGCTATTGGGGGGGGTTGGGCTGGAAATGGGGTATTGGGGGGGGTGTAGGACTGGAAATGGGCTATTGGCAGGGGGGGGGGGGTGTGTAGGACTGGAAATGGGCCTATTGGGGGGGTGTGTAGGACTGGAAATGGGCTATTGCCAGGGGGGGGGTGTAGGACTGGAAATGGGCTATTGGCAGGGGGGGGGGTGTAGGACTGGAAATGGGCTATTGGCAGGGGGGGGTTATGACTGGAGATGGGCTATTGGCAGGGGGGGGGGTTATGACTGGAGATGGGCTATTGGCAGGGGGGGGTTATGACTGGAGATGGGCTATTGGCAGGGGGGTTATGACTGGTAATGGGCTATGGTGGGGGCTAGGACTGGAAATGGGCAGGTGGGGGTTAGGAAGGACTGGAGGTGGGCTGATGGGGGGAGTTAGGACTGGTAATGAGCTATGGAAGGGCTGACTGAAATGGGGTAATGGGGGTTAGGGCTGGAAGTGGGCTATTGGCAGGGGGGTTATGACTGGTAATGGGCTATGGGGGGGGTAAGACTGAAAATGGGGTGATGGGGGGTAAAACTGGAAGTGCGCTATGGGGAGGTTAGGACTGGTAATGGGCTATGGGGGGTCTAGGACTGGTAATGGGCTGGGGGGGGGTTGCTAGGACTGGAAATGGGCTGAGTGGAAGGGGGGCTTGAACTGCAAATGGCTGATGGGGAGGGGGGCTTGGAATGGAAATGGGCTGTGAGGGGAGGGAGCTAGGATTGGAAATGGGCTGATGGGGGGCTAGGATTGGAAATGGGCTGATGGTGAGGCTAGGATAGGACTGGAAATGGACTAATGGGGGGACTAGAAGGGAGCGGATGCTGGGTGGGGCTGGAACTAGAAGGGAGCTGATGTTGGGGGAGGATTAGAATGGGATGGAGCTGGGAAAGTGAAATGGAGAGGGGAAAAATATTTTGTCTGGGAGAGAAGACAAATCTACAATTGGCCAGGTATTGGGAGAGTAAGTGGGGATTGAGGATGGAGGGGTAAAATTTGAGTGGATGAAATAGGAATGAGGAAATAGAAAAAGGAGAAAGATTAGTATGTTAAAGCAGATGTAGAGAGAGAATGGAAAAAAAACTAGGAGAGAAGAAAGGGCAAATGGACAGCAGACGATGGAGAGTTAGCAGAAGACATGAAGAAACCAGAAGAAAGTGGCTGGAACAATTGCAACTGAAAAAAAATGCACAAAAGGTAGAAAAATATCTCTTTATTTTGAATTTATTAACTGGAATATGTCAGCTCTGGGAAATGTGCATCATTAATGTTTGCGCTTTGTTTAGTACAAGAGGAAATTAATTTATAGTTTTATTTCTACAGTGTTGTTGTACATTCCAAGTTTGGCTTTTGGGGTTCCCAGTTTAATTATTGTCTTCTTGTTTCTAAATCTTTTAGTCTTTCTTTATCCATACTCATTAAAGAGGCATGTTTACTAAAAGTTAGTGTATGGTAACATTATGCAAATATTTATGCAAATGAGGCCCCTTATGCAAATGAGGCCCCGCGTCTTATGCGGCCCCCGGGTTACTTTACAAGTCCTCATTTGGCCCTCAAAGCAATTTGAGTTTGAGACCCCTGCTTTATGCTCTGGGTTTGGATAGCGTCCTGTAGCACAGGTGGCTGAATTGGAGGAGGTGTGGTTAGGTCGGTGTCTGGCTGACCTGGTAGTAGTGGGGGAATAGGTGGAATTTGAGTGCTTTTCTGAATAGGGTTAGATCGGTGACAGCACGAATCTCCGGTGGTAATGTGTTCCAGCATTTTGGAGCATAGAAGCTGAAAGCCCTGTTTGATGTTGCTAGTGTGCATTTTGTTGATGCCTTAGGGATTACTAGAGCGTTTGTAGATGTGGTTCTTCTAGCTCTGTTAGGTGGAACGGTCTGAATGAGGTCTATTAGTGAAGAGGAAGTAATGCCTTTGATGGCCTTGAAAGTGAGTAACAAGGTCTTGAACAACAGTCTTCCATGTATGGGGAGCCAGTGAAGCTGCTTTAGGATAGGTGTTACGTGGTCACTCCTCGATGCTCCGTAGAGGACTCTGGCAGCGGCATTCATGGCAAGTTGTAAAGGGTTCAAGGTAGACTGTGGGAGACCTTGAAGAATGGCATTAGCATAATCGAAGTGAGGTAAGATTAGTGCTTGGTATATAGTCCGGAAGTCGTCTGGATCAAGTAAGGAGTGAAGGTGTCGGAGTGTCCGGATCTTGAAGTATATCGCTCTAACTATGTTGGTTATATGTAACTTAATATCCAGGCGTTGGTCCAAGGTAACCCCTAGGTATCGAATTGTGGATTTTGTTTGGAGCTCGGCCTCTTTCACCTTTATTTGGGGTGGGGGAGTGAAATTAGGGTCCCTCGTGATGAAGAGCACCTCCGTTTTCTTGTGAGGTTTTGAGACTGAAGCCATTCAGACACTGCATCAAAATATTTAGTCAGCGGGGAGAGGTCCATATGAACTGTGGAGAATGGCATGTAGAGAAGGATGTCATCTGCATATATCAAACAGTCGACCTTGAAAGACCTGATGATATTGCAGATGGGTTGTATGTATATGCTGAACATGAGTGATGATAAGGAAGACCCTTGTGGAACGCCCTGCCTTTGATGGAAAGGTGTAGATGCTGCTGCTCCTGACATAACATACTGCCATCTCTCATCTAGGTATGACCTGCACCAATCGAGAGCAATGTCGTTGATGCCCTTTTCTTTTAGTCGCCCTAAGAGAAGATCGTGATGTACCGAGTCAAAAACTGCAGCAATGTCTGAGAAGATAAGAACAAAACCTTGGCGGATGTTGTCGATACCTGTGATAATATTATTGAAGAGGGTGGTAAGGAGGGTTTCAACGCCGTGGGACTCCCTGAAGCCATGTTGGCAGTGGTCTAGGGGGGAGGCGGTATCAATGTGATTTTGTATTTGCCTTTGTGCTTCCTTTTCAATTATTTTAGCTAGGAGGAGTATACTAGCTATGGGTCTGTAAGATTCAACCTTTTGTGGGTCAAGCTTGGGATTTTTCAGCAGAGGTCTAATGGATGTTTGCTTGAGCACTGTTGGGAAAGATCCAGTTGTAAAAGATAGGTTCATCATTCTTGTGATTAAAGGGCTGAGTTCACTGCGTAGCTCCTTTATCCAATAGGCGGGGCAGGGGTCAGTTTGTGCCGTAGTGGTATTGAGCAAAAAACAAAAAAGAAAACCACTCTACCCAAATGATACCAAAAGCAAAAATAGAGTGAAAATTGTGTGAGCAAATCAATGATATGTAATATTTTTGTCGGAAGGCAGCCCGGAGGATCAAACTACCCTCTTGAAGCTGTAACTTCCATTTTATTCGGTTTGTGATAAACCCTATGAAAATATACTTAAGGGTTAAAATTGAGGTAAAACCACCACAAAAGGTGTCACCTCATCCAAAAGGTGACACTTTTTGTGGTGGTTTTACCTCAATTTTAACCCTTAAGTATATTTTCATAGGGTTTATCACAAACCGAATAAAATGGAAGTTACAGCTTCAAGAGGGTAGTTTGATCCTCAGGGCTGCCTTCCGACAAAAATATTACATATCATTGATTTGCTCACACAATTTTCACTCTATTTTTGCTTTTGGTAGTGGTATTGAGGGCAGCGATGGTGTCCTCAACATATTTCTTGGATGGTGTGGAGAACATAGATAGGTTCCATAGGCAGGTGGTGTCTTGAGCAGTGATTGTTGCGATATTGTCAGTTTGTAGTAGCTTAGATTGTAGATAGTCAGCGAAATCTTGTGGGTGAATCACTTCGGGTTGTTCTGGCGATGGTTCCTTTGATAAAGTCTTGACTAAATTGAAAAGATCACGTGGTTTATTTAGTGATCTTTTGAGTGTGTCAGTATGGAATTGCTTCATTTTAGCCATGACTGACTCTCTGTGAGTAGATAGATGTAATTTTTAAGCTGTTTGGTCCTCTGTGGAGCGTGATCGACGCCAACGTTTTTCAAGTTTTCGTAGATGTATGAGGGAAGCTCGCAACTCAGGGGAGAACCATGGTGAGGGTCTTCTTTTCTTTGAGCTCTTATTATGGTTTGGTTGTTGCGCAATGGTGCTGAGATTCCTATTCCAAGAGGCGATCAGGTTTTCCAGGTTGAGAGATGTATCGTTGGAGAGAGGACGGGTCTCTGCCAGTATGAGCTCTTTATTGAAAGCTCTGAAACTCCGAGATGCTAGTCTTGTTGAGTTGCACGACCTTCTGTTGTTGTGTGATATCTTGCTATTGATGGGAATAGGAAAGTTGATTAGCTTGTGGTCTGACCAAGGTACTGGAGTCAGAGATGTCACAAGTTAATTGCTTGAATCCAAGGCTGTCAGAGGGGCAAAAATCATGTCAAGGATGTTTCCTTTTTCGTGTGTGGGTTCTTTGACAATTTGCCTGTATCCCAGCTCATCGATTGCTTCTAGGAGGGCCGAGGCGTGGTTGGGGTGAAGTGAAGGGAGATTGAAATCTCCTAGTATCCAATTTGGAGTGCTGGGTTTGCGTGTATTGGCTGCTAGGTCTAAAATGTTGGGAAGATCATCGGGGGAGGGGGCTCTATATAACAGGTTGATAGAACACTGCTCATTTGCGATGGATAAGATGTCCAGGTTGTTCGAGCTTGTGGAGTCAACTGTATGGAAATGTAGATCCACCTTGGTAAGTATGAGAGTACCTCCTCCTCTCTTGTTCTCTCTATGTTGGGAGTGAACGGAGAAGTTGGAGGGTACGAGTTGATTGAGGATTACATTATTCATGTCCGATAACCAGGTTTCAGTTATCATGAGTATATCCAGATTATAGGAGGAAATTATATCTGCGATAACTGGCCATTTCTTACGGATTGACCGTGCGTTTATGAGGGCACAGTTTAGGCATTGGGATTGTGGGGGTTCCTCTTGTTTAGTCTTCTTGGAATGCTGGAGAGCTATGTGTAGTAAGTGAGAGTGGCGTGTGAGGGCTTCCACTTTTGGGTAATGAGATGAAGCTTCTGCCCATCTTTTCCCATGGCTCTGAAGTATTGGAATTTGGTGGGCTGTGTGGGATAGGGCAAGGGATTCATCAAGCCAGCCTAGGAGAAAGAGGATACAGCTAACTAAGGCAGTGATGGGTAGAGCCATTTGGTGGCTACTGTTGAATTGGAATGAGAGACTTTTCTGAGGGGAATTGGAGATACTGTTACAACAGACTACCCGGGTACCAGCACAACTGACCGAGAATGCTCAGCGTAATTTGGTTGTTTTGTGAGCAACCAGGTAGGCAATAGAGGTATGAAGTGGAATTGTTGCTTACTGACATGTGGTACAGGAGTTTGACAAATACCCTGGCAGTTATGCGGCATGCAGAGAAATCAAAATGGCGGATTGAGGTACACAGGCAATATACAAGATAGCACAAAACATGCGACTTAACAGGCAAGGTATTAAGCAGATAAAACTGGAAATCAGTGTGGTTATGTTAAACTAAAAGTTTTTAGTTACGGTGATGAGACTGCTCCGAGAATGGTAATGTCCCAGGGAGCATGAAACTTGATGAGACAAAGGAAGCTAGGTACCTGGTAGGTACCTGGTTGTATGGCACTTGCGCCTGTCTTCCTGGATTCAGTTGAGGGTAAACGTGGCCAGCAACTTGCTTGTGAGCTTGCCGGCTGAGGGGCGTCTATGCAGGAACATACAACGTCAGGCGATCAGGTTACTGGAGCAATTGTGGCTTATGGAATTGCTATCTGATTACCTGTCGTGCCCCGCCTAAGGGCTATGCCAAAGGGCCCTCTGGCGAGGCCCTCAGGCGCGGGTGTGCCCAATCAGCTCGGCGATTTAAGGTGAACTGCAGGCTGCCCCGATTGGGCAGATCCTCACGTGGGGGTGTGTGCTGCCGCTGCTTGCTGCTCCGGCCCACTCTATCCCCGGCTGGGAGAGCTGTTGGTGGAGGGCCGGAGTGGTGGAGAAGAGACCGAGGCCCGATCAGCGTGGCGATTTAAGGTGAACTGCAGGCTGCCCCGATTGGGCAGATCCTCACATGGGGGTGTGTGCTGCCACTGCTTGCTGCTCCGGCCCGCTCTATCCCCGGCTGGGAGAGCTGTTGGTGGAGGGCCAGAGTGGTGGAGAAGAGCATTGAACATACACACAATTGAGGGCTCAACTAAGCCCCACAACAGAGAACCGAAGTCAACAATTGCTGCAAAGAACTGGGTAAGCAAGTAGCTCATTGATATGATGTCAGACACAGTTGTTTTAAGAAGAGAATCCTACATTTTGTGTGTTCATTCATTCATGAGCAACCTCCTTGTATGAACTATGGAGATCTTTTGCCTGATACAGGGTCTTTGAGAGTGGTTTAGACCCGAAATGCAGTGCTGTGTTGCAGATGACCTCCGTTGTATATTTCTCATCAGGTTTTTGGAGCTAGTCGGTTGTTCAGATAAGCGATTTTCATTTTTTCAAAATAAAGCTAAGTTGCTAGTTTTTACTGCAAATTTGAGGACCTGGTCTCTTGTAGAGGTTAATTCCCCACATAGACACTGTCTGACAATAAAAAGTTGTTCTTGTGGGAGTTTACTCTTTTTAGGGTTTGGCATTTTTGTTTTTTTGCAAAGAACTGGGTGGCATCCCATATTTTTAGTGACTGAGTTAGAGGGGTTTAGGCCCTCAATATTGTTGAGTTAGTGGCGCACCACACAGGACTTATCAAATAATTACTCTGAAGGACATAAGTAAATTGGAGTTCACAGACTTTCCAGCTTTAGTGATTTTTTTCCCTTGTTGCAAACAAGACTAGAGACTATGGCTAATCTATTTTGAGACTGATATGATAGTAGAGGTCTTGACAAATTTTCTTGGAATCTAGGAGTCAGCTGCTGAAACACAGGTCACAGTGCACGTCTCCACTCCCCAAAAAGGGGTATCATAGTTACTTTCTTAGGTTTTAGAGCCTAATTTACTAAGACTGTGTTCCCATTTTCTATGGGGAAAAAATTTAATAAATCAGGCTCTTAATGGGCACTGGACAGTGCCAACAGAAGGCAGTGGACCCACTCCTCCCTCTCCCATAACCGCCATTGACTCTTTATAGCTATGTGCGTGTGCCTGTGGTGCGCAGGTGGAATGCCTGTGTGGAGAAGATGTGGGGTGCACAAATGTGTGTGGTGAGAGAGAGGTGTGCCTTTTGCACGAATACATTGTGCCCTTTACCTCCCATGCATTCATCTCTTCACCCTCCTACCTCATTCACTCATCCCTGCTCCTTCCCCATTCCAACCCCTCTCCTGCTATCCCTCCCCCACCCCCAAATCTTTTCCCTTCCCAGACTCTCTCCACTTCTCTCTCCTCCTTTGCACTGTTCCTTCCCTCCATTCCTCCTACCATTCTTATTAAACCTACCGCCTCTTTAAACACCTTCAGCCTTCTTTTAAGCAAACTCTTCCTGCTTGGAGTCTAACCTTTTTTGCAGGCGATTCCAGCTCTCAGGAAGTCTTGGCAGCAAAGTTAGCACTTCTGCCCGCAGTGAATGGAATCCCCATGGGTGGCCAGTGCTGGTTCCGGTTGCAATCTTTAGCACTTTTGTCTGTAGGGGATTGGATCCCTGTGGGCAGCCAGCAATCTTCGTGCTGCACAAGTGTTCTGAGGCCCAGAAGCCAGGTCTGATATTTAAGTCATCATGGCAACCTGGCACCTGGGGTTTGTCGAGCCCTGTGATAGTATATAAAATTTACCCTATTTCTACCATTTAACCAAGCTTACTTTTATTTTCTGTACCTGTACTATTTCTACACATTTTAAGTTAGTGTTCTGTCTAAAGGCTTTGTTGCTCTACTGATTGTTTGAACTATATGCTGACACCAGAGTAAAGAGTTACCGTCCCTGGGCTGCTTGAAATCACTGTCATCCTGTGAGCATGGGGGCGCAGTGGTTGTATTGTTGATAAAGATTGTATGTGGTGGTAGTAAAGAAACATACAGCATGAGCTAGAGGCTAGTGGGACACCTGTCACTCCCCACCAGACTCTTGAATCCATACTTCTTCAGTCCCTTCTGGGTTTTCTCAGAACGCTAGCAAAGGTGTAAATCATCTTCTATGATGGTCCTCCTATATCTAGTTTGACCCGAGGGGGTGCTATACACAACGTCTTGCAAATTTTAGAACTATTTTACATATTAAAAAAACTGCAGTGTTGATATCAACACCTTTATACAGTATGTTCAATACAAGTTTAGCTCTAGAGAAGCTTGTCCTTCCAACCACTTGTGGTTTACTTAGAAGCACTTCATAGTCTAAGATTTTTTATAATATAGAAGCTAATCTGAATCTTGTGAGGACCACCTAGGATAGATGCAAATACATGAAGTACACAGAGATGCTGATAGGGAAGTAGCATTCAAAGATTATACTTACTTTCGATGTGCTTAATCCAAGCTCTTTCTGGAAAAATCCAAGTCGATTATCTAGTCTTTCCACTGAGAAGTTCAATAAATAGGGAGCCCCTCTAACGATATCAGTGATTGCTTCCTTACTGAATTTTACTGATGCAAGATAAGCCACTCTAAGAAACAAATACACAGAGAACCATAGTTTACATTTTCCAAGTTTCCTCAAAGCTGTTTCTTTAAATCTAACTTGCCTAAAAACATAATTTCTTAGATAACAAAATCAGAGCTACGTGTTACGTATAAACTGATCTAAAGCCTTCCAATCCTGTTGACACCTAAAAGCTTACTTATTCTTTTCCGCAACAGATTTGTATCTAGGCGTTAAACACATAACATTCCACTAAACATTTACATCCAATAATGCATTATAATCCCAGTTGTTAAAAACTAATGTTACAGCCAAGAATAGAAGAACTGTATTAGGTACAAATCATAGAAACATGCATTTATTATAAATTTCCAGATGACTATACAAAATGAGAGCTGCACTTCTAGATTAGGTTAGGGCAGCAGCCTGGAAATGGAAAGACCGGTAGTTCAAATTCCACTGACACGCCTTGTGGCCTTGGGTAAGCTACTTAACCCTCCACTGCCTCATGTACAAACTTAGATTGTAAGATCTCTGAGGACAGGCAAATAACTACTGTACCTGAATGTAACGTGTTTTGATCATGTACTGGAAAGGCATGAGCTAAATATAAAAAAATAAAATGAATAATAAAAACAAATAAATAGATGTAAAAAACAAATTGTTTCATATAGGCGTCCAGTAGGACAGCAGGTTTGGACAATGGTGGAGCATATGTGGGAGAGAGCCTATATTGGAAGTACAAAACCAATTGCTAGTACCGTTAGAAAACGTAGCGATAATTATATAAGCCCATGGAGAAAGTTAAAAGCATCCCTCCATCAATGGTGAAATTTTACATAACTGATCATTTTCGTACCTTGAATCCTGCTAACTAGTCCAGATGAGTGGGTTATGCTTCCTTGCCAGCAGGCAGAGGCAGATTTAACGTTCAGTGATGTCATCACTTAGTATATCTACTGGTGCAGAACTGACAGAAGCCAATATGGTGGTGCCTTTACACAAAAGCGGTAGTAAGGATGTGGTTGAAAACTACAGGCCGGTTAGTTTAACTTCAGCGGTAAGTAAATTAATGGAAACGCTGTTGAAAGAGAAAATAGTGAGGTTTCTGGAGTCCAGCGGATTACAGGATCCGAGGCAGCATGGATTCACCAGAGGCAGGTCTTGTCAGACAAATCTGATTGATTTCTTTGACTGGGTGACCAGGGAGTTGGACCGCGGGAGAGCTCTAGATGTGGTGTATTTAGATTTCAGTAAAGCCTTTGACACTGTTCCTCACAGGCGACTTATAAACAAACTGAGCACCCTAGGGATGGACCCTAAAGTTACTGCTTGGGTTAGAAATTGGTTGGGTGGGAGGCGACAAAGAGTACAAGTAAATGGAGCTCACTCTGAGGAGAAGGATGTTACCAGTGGTGTGCCCCAGGGATCTGTCCTTGGTCCGATTCTTTTTAACATCTTTGTTAGTGATATAGCGGAAGGGCTGTCGGGTAAGGTTTGCCTCTTTGCGGATGATACCAAAATCTGCAATAGAGTAGGCACCCAGGAAGGTGTAGATAACATGAGGAGGGATCTAGCTAAGCTTGAAGAATGGTCTAGAATTTGGCAACTGGGATTTAATGTTAAAAAATGTAAGGTCATGCATTTGGGCTGCAGCAATCCAAGGGAGCAATACAGTATAGGAGGTGAAGTACTTTTGTCCACTAAAGAAGAGCGGGACCTAGGCGTAGTTGTGTCCGATGATCTTAAAGTAGCTAAACAGGTAGAAAAGGCGATGGCAAAAGCTAGAAGGATGCTTGGGTGCATACGGAGAGGAATGGCTAGCAGAAAAAAGGAGGTGATAATGCCTCTGTATAAGTCTTTGGTGCGACCTCATTTGGAGTATGGTGTGCAATTCTGGAGACCGCACCTTCAAAAGGATGTGAACAGGATGGAGTCGGTGCAGAGGGTTGCTACTAAGATGATTAGTGGTCTTCATTATAAAGCATATGAGGACAGACTTAAGGATCTTAATATGTACACCTTAGAGGAAAGGCGGGATAGAGGTGATATGATTGAGATGTTTAAATACCTCCGTGGCATAAATGTTCAGGGAGAGAGCCTCTTTCAATTGAAAGCAAGTTCTGCGACGAGGGGACATGGGATGAGGGTGAAGGGAGATAGATTCAGGAGTGATATGCGGAAATATTTCTTTACGGAAAGAGTAGTGGATCCGTGGAATAGTCTCCCAGTGGAGGTGGTAGAGATGAGGACAGTAACTGAATTAAAAAAGCATGGGACCAACACAGAGGATCTCTAAAGGTAAAAAGTGGACTGTTGTAGTTGTTGTTATGGAAGGACAGACTAGATGGGCCTTGTGGTCTTTTTCTGTCATCATGTTTCTATGTTTCTAATATAAAACTTTCCAAGCAGTAAGCAAGACTGAAAAACTCAACAAAAATATCAATGTTAATAACCAACCATAAATTGCAAACAACATTTGGAACAAGTATTTGGCTTTCTTACTGCAAATAACTGCCTCAGACACTGAGACTGACAAGGCAATCAAGAGAGAGCAAGGCTCCCAAACCTGTAGAAGAATTCTTCCAGGGAGGGTCCTGGACTCATCTAGCAGGATTTAAGAAAAAAAAATGATCAGATATGTAAAAATTTTCCTTCCTCATCATCCTGCTAGATCAGTCCAGATGAGTGGAATGTACCCAAGCAGTCAGAACTCAAGGTGGGAGGAAGACAAATTGTCTTGTCAGAGGTATCATCTGTATCAGCTCCCACATGTAGCCTGTTATGCTTCATTTAGGTGCTCAGAGAGAACCAGGTATTCACTGTGCAGATATCCTCCAAGATACAAATGTGGACTCCACTTAAGAGGAGGCCTATGTCCTAGTGGAGTGGGCACTGACTCCCTCCAGCACGTTTTCCAGTCAAAAGGTATGCTGGACAAATAGCCTCCTTATTCCACTGGGCAACAGAGGACTTGGCCGCTGCCTGTCCTTTTCTTGGAGTGCTGAAGAGGACAACGATGATCGGAGCAAATGAAAGGATTAGTAACTTCTGGAATTTAATCAACACCACTCTCACATTTATCAGATGTAAAGATGGGTTTGCCCAAAGATCCTCCTCAGAGGAGGAGGTGAGAATGACAATTTGGTTAGGGTGAAAAGGACGGGTACGGGAGAACAAGACAGCAGCTGTGCAAATAAGATATCAGCTATGCTGTTCGATTGAAGTTGAAGCTCGATCATTCTAAGCTAAGCAAACCAATTTTTTGGATTATTTTCCTGTGGATGGAGGGAGCATTTTATCAATAATACCTTTGAAAAAAATGGAAGCTATATAGTGTGGTCATTGATGTAAAGCCTATGACAGTGAATTTGAAGCGTTGTGTTCCTGTCTAACAATACTGAGACCACGTTAGCTTCCATTGTAGAATTGTGGCATATATTGATTTTTCCTGTTCTCTGGTCCACAAGTGAATGTGCCAGACTTTCAAACTATATTACAGAGTTTTTGTTTTTACTATTTAGGGTGAAAAGGAGACAGCACCTTTGGGAAGAAGAACAGCACAGTTTACAAGGAGAGAGGCTGTTGAGATGGCCAAAAATGAATTTCTCCTGGAAGAGATCTGCCACTATGACATCACCTGTAGATACAATAGACACCAGGAAACTATCTTGAGGGTCAAATCTTTGAGGGAGGTAGCACAAATGGTCTCAAAGTGGGTCCCTTTCAGCACTTTCAACATCAGGGAGAGACTCCACTGAGGGATTATCAGATGAATTGGTGGGATGGACTGTTTCACTCTCTTAAGGAAACAGGAGACATCAGAGTACTCAGCCAAGGACATCCCTTGAATATGTCCACTGTAACCTGCCAGGGACACTATCTGAACCTTGTGAGATTTCACAGTTAACCCTGGTCAAGATCAGGCTGCAAAAAGGATGAAAACGGCTATCATGTCCACTACCAACCTAGAGTAATCATTCTTGGACAGCCTATGCCTCTCAAGGGCCAAGTCATAAACAAGTGCATCCCATGGTCTGTGTGGCTAGTCCAGGGCCTCTAGAATCACCAGACCTAGCTAAGACTGAATCCTACACAGTAGGTGGCACACCAAGGGCCAAAATGGGAAGACATACAGGAGCCCCTCCAGGGGCACTCCTGCAGCAGGGCATCCAATTCTGGCCCCGTGGATTCCTCCGTTGGCTGAAAATGTTTGAAATTCTTGCAAGTGACTATTAAGAATAATTGTAGAAGGTGCTACCTCTGCATTATGATGTTGAGTGCTCAAGGACTTAACTCCCAATCAATGTGAATGACAGAATTCAGATTCATGAAATCGGCCTGTGCATTGTTGATACCTGTTATGTGGGCTGCAGACAGGGTTGTCAGATGTTCCTGCACTCAATGACAGTTCCTTGAGAGCCATCCCAGCACCGTGAGATTTGCTCTACTTGCTGACATATGCTACAGCGCAGTCAATGTCTGAGAAGATGTGGACTGCTTCACCTACCAGTAGAAGTCGGATCCTCTCCATAAACAGGTGGATACCCCTGGCCTCCAACCAGATGATTAACCAGAGGCTCGGGACCAAAGCCCCTGAACAGGCCTACCTAGAGAGTGGGCTCTCCAGCCTTTCTGAATGGCATCTCTGGTGACTACCACCCAATCTGGTGCATCCTCCCTAGGAGATGAAGATAGTCCCCACTCTTGGTAGATGACCGAGCATAGCACCCCTTGTTGATTGTGCACCTTGAGAGCTCTGAACTGAGCAGAGATACTCCAAGTCTTGTGAGGGGATCAAGCTGCTCTTGAGATAGTGGATCACTAAAGACAGCTTTTCCAGCCAGCAAATCACCTGAGCTGTGTTGTGTCAGGACTTCTCCAGGGAGTCCGACTGAATCAGCCAACCATCTAGGTACAAGTGAACATAGATCCCCTGCTGGTGCAGAAGCGTCACAATACCATCACCATGATTTTTAAGGTGGTGTGAGGAGCTGTGGCCAGGCTGAAAGGAAGAGTCAGAAATTTGAAATGGCAGCCCAGAACACAGAAGCGAAGAAATCACTGGTATTGCTCCTAGAAGGAAATAAGGAAGTATAACGTATGCTATAAATTACCTGTATATATTTGTATATAGTTACCCTGTTATTACCTGTACATATACCCACGTTATATTGTAAATCCAGTGCAGACCTTAATGTTTATTTATTTATTTATTTTATTTTATTTTATTTTATTTATTCTCTTATATACCGTGCTATTCTGCATCAGTGCGGTTTACATTGAACAAACTGAAATTACATTGAACAGGGCATTATAACTTGGAAATAACTATTTTACAGGGAACATGGGCTATGGAGGGTTAAGTGGCTTGCCCAAGACCACAAGGAGCACCTGTGGGACTAGAAACCCCAGTCCTTCCGGCCCAAGGTTGCTGTCCTCTAGTGGGATTTAAACCTCCGACCTTCCGGCCTGAAGTACCTTGCCCCAACCACTAGGCCACTCCTCCACATGTGCTGGACAGTTGTGTTTTGATGTAAACCGCACTGATACAGAAGGGCGTGGTATATAAGTTAAATAAATAAATAAATACTTCAGCAAAATCCAAGAAGGTGAGACATTCTCCTTGACTAACTTGATGGTATCCCTGTGGAAATACGGAATTCTGAGCTTTGCATTCAGTGCCTTTAGGCCCAGGATAGACTGGAAGGAAACTCCCTCCTTGGGCACCAAAAATAGATGGAATAGCACCCTTGGCCCTGCTCAGTGGCGAGCATGAGCAGAATAACCTGCCAATGCAAGAGGCGAGTGGAGCTTCCTCTATTGCCACTTGTTTCAGCATGGAGCTGCAGGCAGATCATAGTAGCTCTGCAAACCTCAGCGCATGGCCCTGACTGAGAATCTTGGGGACCCAGTGGTCTGAAATGATATGGTGCCATTCTGAGAGAAACAGACTTGAGGCCTCCCCCAACCAAATGAACTTCATAAATGGACATAGAAACACAGAAAAATGATGACAGAAAAAGACCTCATGGCCTATCTAGTCTGTCTTTCTATATCAACAACTACAACAGCTCCCTTTTTTCCTTTAGAGATCCTCTGTGTTTGTCCCATGATGTTCTGAATTCAGATACTGTCCTCATCTCTACCACCTCCACTGAGACACTATTCCACAGATCCACCACTCTTTCCGTAAAGAAATATTTCCGCATATCACTCCTGAATCTATCCCTTTTCACCCTCATCCCATGTCCCCTTGTAGCAGAACTTGCTTTCAATCGAAAGAGGCTATCCCCCTGTGCATTTATGCCACGGAGGTATTTAAACATCTCAATCATATCACTTCTATCCCGCCTTTCCTCTAAGGTATACACATATGAAGATCCTTAAGTCTGTCCTCATATGCTTTATAATGAAGACCACTAACCACTTTAGTAGCCACCCTCTGTACTGACTCCATCCTGTTTATAACCTTTTGAAGGTGCAGTCTCCAGAATTTCACACTATATTCCAAATGAGGTCGCACCAAAGACTTATACAGTGGCACTATCATCTCCTTTTTTCTGCTAGCCATTCCTCTCTGCATACACCCAAGCATCCTTAAAGCTTTTTCTGTCGCCTTTTCTACCTGTTTAGCCACTTTAAGATCATCAGACACAACCACGCCTAGGTCCCACTCTTCTTTTGTGGACAAAAGTACTTCACCCCCTATACTATATTGCTCCCTTGGAATGCTGCACCCCAAATGCATGACTTTACATTTTTTTTAGCATTAATTCCCAGCTGCCAAATTCTAGACCATTATTCAAGCTTAGCTAGATCCTGCCTCATGTTATCTACACCTTCCTGGGTGTCTACTCTATTGCAGATTTTGGTATCATCCGCAAAGAGGCAAACCTTACCCGACAGCCCTTCCGCCATATCACTAACAAAGATGTTAAAAAGAATCGGACCAAGGACAGATCCCTGGGGCACACCACTGGTAACTTCCCTCTCCTCAGAGTGAGCTCAATTTATCTGTACTCTTTGTTGCCTCCCACTCAACCAATTTCTAACCCAAATAGTAACTTTATGGTCCATCCCTAGGGTGCTCAGTTTGTTTATAAGTCGCCTGTGAGGAACGGTGTCAAAGGCTTTGCTGAAATCTAAATACACCACATCTAGGGCTCTCACTCAGTCCAACTCCCTGCTCACCCAGTCAAAGAAATCAATCAGGTTTGTCTGAAAAGACCTGCCTCTGGTGAATCCATGCTGCCTCGGATCCTGTAATCCACTGGACTCCAGAAACCTCACTATTTTCTCTTTCAGCAACGTTTCCAATAATTTACTCACCACTGAAGTTAAACTAACCGGCCTGTAGTTTTCAACCACATCTTTACTTCCGCTTTTATGTAAAGGCACCACATGAGCCTCTCTCCAGTCCTTTGGCACCACTCCAGACTCCAACAAGGCATTGAAAAGATCAGTCAGTGAAGCTGCTAGAACGTCCCCAAGTTCCCTCAGTATTCTAGGGTGTATCCCATCCGGTCCCATCGCTTTGTCTACTTTAAGTTGAGCTAATTTCTCACGAACACAGTCTTCTGAAAATTTTTCAAGATGTCCCTCGCTTCTCTTCCTGTTTGTGGGTGTTTTCTGAAGTCCTGATCCTGGTTCTTCATTTGTTAAGCAATTCCGCTTTATCCTCATCAGCTTCTACATATTCCTCCCCTGCATCCTTGAGTCTGACAATACCACTTTTGCCCTTCCTCTTCTCACTAACATATCTGAAAAATGTCTTATCCCTGCTTTTATTGCATTGGCTATTTCCTCCTCTTTTTGAATCTTTGCTTTCCTGACTACTTTGCTAGCTCCTTTAAGTTTTTCCAAATATAGATGCCTGTCTTCCTCTCTCTGTGATCTCTTGTATTTCATGAAGGCCTCCCTCTTTTTCTTCACCTTTTCAGCTACTTCTTTCGAAAGCCATAGCTGTCTCCTTTTCCTTTTACTATTTTAACAAAAAGGTTGGCTGCCCTTAAAATATCCCCTTTTAGTTTTGCCCACTGTTTTTCTACACCCCCCAGCTGTTCCCATCCCACTAACGACTCCCTGAGGTATTGGCCCATCTTGGCAAAGTTTGTTTTCCTAAAGTCTAAGTCCCTCACTTTTGAATGGATTCTAATAACCGTAGTCCTAATACTGAACCACACCATCTGGTGATCACTGAATGCAAAATGATCTCCCACTATAACATCAGAAAAACTTTCACCATTGGTAAGCACCAAGTCCAGTGTGGCCCCTTCACATGTGGGGTTTGTTACCAATTGCCTGAATAGTTCTCCCTGTAGAGAATCCAGGATCTCCTTACTTCTAGATGATACTGCAGCAGGAATACGCCAATCAACATCTGGCATATTGAAATCCCCTATGAGTAGCATTTCCCCTTTCCTAGCAATGCTGCGCATGTCTTTAATTAACTCTGTCCACCTCTTCCTCTTGTTAGGGAGGTCTGTCTATCACGCCAATGCAAATAGATTTCTCTTTCCCTCTTTCTAGTTTAACCCACAATGCCTCCTCTCTCCCTTCTAAGCTCTGTAATTCCAAAGCTTTAATATTATGCTTTACATATAGTGCCACTCCTCCTCCCCTTCTTCCTACCCTGTTTTTTCTGAATAAAGCACAGAATGGTATAGTTACATCCCAGTCATGGTTTTCTGTGAACCATGTTTCTGTTACTGCCACTAAAACCAAGTTGTCCACTCCCACCAAAGCTTCAACATCAGGGATCTTATTTCCCATGTTACGGGCAATTATACACACCGCTTTCCATATGTTACCCCTTTTACCCATTTCCATAAAGGTATTTAATATATCACTTACCTGGGGGCATTCTTCACCCATCCCCAACGAATCTAGTTTAAAGCCCTCTTCAGTAGATTAGCCAGTCTACTACTGAAGATGCGTCGACCTTTCTTGGACAGATGGACGCCATCTCTTCTCTGCAACCCTTGGAACAGCATCCCATAGTCCAGGAAACCAAAACACTCTAGATGATACCATCCATGCAGTCATGCATTCATCTCCAGGATGCGAGCCTCTCTGCCTTGACCTTTACCCTCAACATGGAGGATTGAAGAGAACACCACCTGTGCACCTATCTGTTTCACCCTCTGTCCCAGAACCATGAAGTCACTTTTTATATGCTCAGAGGGATACCTGGCAGTATCATTTGTTCCGACATGGATTAGCAACATTGGGCAATAGTCAGTGGGCTTTATGAGTCTCGGCAAACTCTCCGTAACATCTTGGATTTTGGCACCAGGCAGACAGCATACCTCTCTGGACATCAAGTCTGGTCGGCAGATGGACGCCTCAGTACCCCTCAGAAGAGAGTCGCCAACCACCACTACCCTTCGCTTCCTTGTGGTCACCGATTCTGCAACTTTGGGGTACTTGAGCTCTGGTTCTTCCCTTTCCAGAGATGTTTTCACCTCCTCCACTTCCAGTGTTGCGTAATGGTTCTTCAATTCAAGGGCTGGAGAAGTTGGATTGGTGATTCTGCAGGCCCTGGTGACTTGGTTAAAGGAGCACTAAGAGGCGACAAGGCGATAGCGGAGAGACTGAATGAATTCTTTGCTTCAGTCTTTACTGAGGAAGATGTAGGGATGTTACCCATGACTGAAGTGGTATTTAAAGGTGCGGAAGAATTGAAGGAAATATCGATACACCGGGAAGATGTATTACAACTATTAGATAAACTGAAGAGTAGCAAATCACCTGGGCCGGATGGTATACATCCAAGGGTGTTGAAAGAACTGAAATATGAGATAGCAGACCTGCTATTAGTAATCTGTGAACTATCATTAAAATCATCTCTAATATCTGAAGATTGGAGGATCGTCAATGTAACACCAATTTTTAAAAAGGGTTCCAGGGGTGATCCGGGAAACTACAGACCGGTGAGCCTGACATCAGTACCGGGAAAAATGGTAGAAACCATCATAAAGAATAAAATTACTCAGCATGTAGATAGTCATGACCTAATGGGAGACAGCCAACATGGCTTTAGACAAGGAAGATCTTGTCTTACTAATCTGTTATGTTTTTTTGAAGGAGTGAATAATCAGGTGGACAAAGGTGAGTCGGTTGATATTGTGTATCTGGACTTTCAGAAAGCCTTTGACAAGGTCCCTCATCAGAGACTTTTGGCAAAACTAAAGGAGTCATGGGATAGGAGGCAGTGTACTATTGTGGATCAGGAACTGGTTAAAAGATAGAAAGCAGAGGGTAGGGCTAAATGGCCAATTTTCCCAATGGAGAAAGGTGAATAGTGGTGTACCCCAGGGATCTGTGCTGGGTCCGCTGCTTTTTGACATATTCATAAATGACCTGGAAAGTGGAATAACGAGTGAGGTTATCAAATTTGCAGATGACACAAAACTATTTAAAGTTGTTAAAAGCCAAGAGGATTGTGGAAAACTGCAAGAGGATCTTGATAAATTGGAAGACTGGGCATCAAAATGGCAGATGAAATTTAATGTGGACAAGTGCAAGGTTATGCACCTAGGGAAGAACAACCCAAACTATGGTTACACGATGCAAGGTTCCACATTAGGAACCACCACCCAGGAAAAAGATTTAGGCATCATTGTGGATACCATGTTAAAACCCTCGGCCCAGTGTGCAGCGGCGGCCAAGAGAGCAAATAGAATGCTAGGTATGATAAGGAAAGGAATGGAAAATAAAACAAAAGATATTATAATGCCTCTGTATCGTTCCATGGTGAGACCGCACCTTGAATATTGTGTGCAATTCTGGTCGCCGTATCTTAAAAAGGATATAGCGATTTTAGAAAAGGTTCAGAGAAGAGCCACCAAAATGGTAAAGGGGATGGAAGGATACTCCTATGAAGAAAGGCTTAAAAGGTTAGGGCTCTTTAACCTGGAAAAGAGACGGCTGAGGGGAGATATGATAGAAGTCTATAAATTAATGAACGGAGTGGAACGGGTAAACGTAGATCGATTGTTTACCTTATCAGAATATAGAAAGACTAGGGGACATGCAATGAAGCTACAGGGTAAACTATTTAAGACTAATAAAAGAAAATTTTTTTCACTCAACGTGTAATCAAACTCTGGAATTTGTTACCGGAGGATGTAGTAAAGGCTGTTAGTGTAGCTGGGTTTAAAAAAGGTTTGGACAAGTTCCTGGAGGAAAGGTCCATAAACCATTATTAAGAAGGGACCCAGGATATCAATGCTTGAACCAATACAAGCATTGTGGAACCTGTGTCCCTTGGGGAAACTGCTAGGTACATATGACCTAGATTGGCCACTTTTGGAAACAGAATACTGGGCTTGATGGACCTTGGTCTGACCCAGTAATGCAATGCAATGTGTGCCTTCGAGTCAGTCCTGACTCCTGGCGACCCAGAAGCTCCTGGGTTTTCTTGGCATTGTCACCGGAAGTAGATTGCCAGGCCTTTCTTCCGAGGCAATGGAGGGTTAAGTGACTTGCCCAAGGCCACAAGGAGTGCTAGTGGGAATTGAACCCTGGTTGCTTAGTTACCAAGCCAGTGTTCTAACCACTAGGCTGCTCCTCCACTCCCTGACCCAGTATGGCATATCTTATGTTCTTAACTTTCGTCATTCTGTAGGCACACATCTTCTTCTCTGCTGGAGAGCTTGGTTGCTGCAAGAAGCATCTCATCAATGTACTTCTCAATGTCTTGAATGCTCCTCAGCCTCGCTACCTCCTCTCTGAGTTCCTCCACTTGTTTCCCGAGAGCTTCAGCATGCAGGCACCCTGCACATGGAACCAGTCCTTCAACTGGCAATGGGACCTCTGTCTGGACAGAGGCAGAAGCTGTAACAGGGACAACAGTTTTAGCGATATGATTTTTCCCAGCCAGATTTCTGTTTGTGGAGCTTAGGTATCTGTTAAAGCAAAACAGAGAGATCTACCAAAGTAGCAGCCGGTTTCTCAGCTGTCCTTTCAGAGAAAAAGCAGTTAAATCTCTTTAATTATATTCAAAATGTGCTGTTACAAGTTCCTGTGTTTTGTTAATTGGGGAAGTGCCCTATAAAGCAAGACCACTCACTAGAGGTGGGTGGGAGTTGGGGGGGGGGTTGGGAGAGAACTACTCCTAATTAGGTGTCAGCACCTTTCAAGAGCTGAGAAAGTTACCAAAGCAGAGTTTTAAACCTTCCCCACTAAAGAAAATATTTCTCCTTTTAAACTAAAGCACCAAAATGTATGTAACTTTGTTTTAAAAATGTACCAAACCCTTTTTTTTTTTTTCCCAAAGTTTATTTATAATCCATCAAAACAAACATTTAACATACAATTGTAACCGTCCCGGGGTGTACTCTGATCCCCGGGCGGAACTATGATGGACACAATTTTTCATAGATAATCCCTCTCCCATACCTCCCCCCACCCTCCCTTCCCCCCCTCCCCAAACATCCAAATAAAGGCAGCAACATTGGATCAGAGAACAGTCTAGACCAAGTACTGTCTGGGACTACTCCCAGTCAAGCCTCCATTTAACATCCTGTCTGCAGAACCTCATTGCGCACCCGGGAACTCAGGGTTTGGAGATAGGGGTCCCATATTAGCAAAAAGGCAGCCCAGCGTTTAGCATGACCTCTGGCCCCTCTACTCTCCAAGAGCATCAATTGATGAAAGGAGTTCCGCCATTCCCAGTAGGAGGGAGGGGACCGTTCCCGCCATCGATGTAAAAGTGGGCCCTTACCCACCAGACAAGCCTTCCGCACCAGCCAGCGGCCCCATTTCCCTTTCGGGGAGTTGAGTCTTAGAAGGTCCAAGCCTGCGTCCCAAGTTATGGCCTGTCCTAGGAGGGTAGACACAAAACCACTTATTCTCCGCCAATACGGCCGAATCCGCCAGCATCCCCACCACATGTGCAGCAGAGTCGCCAGGGGCTCAGCACACCGCGGGCAACTACCCTCCGGGGTCAAGTGACTACGAAAAGCCCGACGCGGGGAAAAATGAACCCTGGTAATACACCTGAATTGTATCTCCCTCCATCGCACACCTTCTACCAGGTGGGCAATTCGCTGGAGGGCAGCAGGAACGGTATCAGGAGGAATAGCCTGTCCCATCTCCCCCTCCCAGGCCCGCTCCACCCCCCGATAGTCCGAACAAGGCCGAAGGGGAGCCAGCCGCGAATTAAACAGCCGTATAGAGGGTTTCTCCGCCCCGATCAAGCTAAAGAACTCAATAATCTGAGCTGATCGCTCTCCATGCAGCTCTTCACCCGGGAGCGAGGCCACATAATGAGCAACCTGCACGTATGCGAACGTATGGCTTAGCCCCAGACCATATTCCCGAGATAGGATAGGGAAGGGTTTAATTTTCCCGGCAGGGTCCACTAAATGTCCGAGATTCCGCAAACCTCTATCCCCCCAGGCTCGAAATACAGTAGTCTCCGTTCCCGGAGTAAAACTGACATTACCCCGAATGGGCAACCAGCACGACACCCGCCAGCTCCGGCCCCAGTAAAGATTCAGCTGTCTCCACGTCCGCAACACCGGGTTCAATACCACACTGCCAGCCAGGTGGGAAGGCAGCCGGTTGGTGTCCGTATGTAACAGAGCCTGCAGGGAATGGGGGGCTACAAAAGCTGCCTCCAGCGCCAAGGGGGTATATACCTCTGTAGAGCCCAGCCAGTCTCCCAAGTGTCGCGCCTGACAGGCCAAGGCATAGGCTCTTAGGTCAGGCAGCCCCCAGCCCCCGTTACGCACCCTCCCCACCAACCGATTATAGGGGATCCGAGCCCGCGCACCTCCCCACAGAAAACTTTTAAACTCCGACTCGAAACGCTGAATATCCCTTCTTAAGAGCCAAACCGGCAGCGTCTGTAACCAATATAGAATCCTGGGAAGGATCACCAATTTAATCGCTGCAATCCTCCCTGATAGAGAAAGGGGACGGGTCCGCCAAACCTGCAACTGGGTTTTCACCTTGTCCAACACCCGGGAGAGATTACTCCTATATAAGTGGGATACCTGACAGGGCAACACTATCCCCAGATAGGTAAAATGGTCGTCCGCCTATTTGAGAGGGAACTCCCCAAGCCAGCCATTATGGTTTATGGTTTAGGCATTTGATATACCGCCCTTTACTTACGCATCAGAGTGGTTTACATGTATACTAACAGGTACTTTTTATTCCCTTGTCCCCGCAGGGCTCACAATCTAAGTGTACCTGAGGCAATGGAGGGTTAAGTGGCTTGCCCAAGGCCACAAGGAGCAGCCATGGGACTAGAGACCCCAGTCCCTCCGGCCTGAGGTTACTTGTCCCCATGTGGGAATTGAACCCCCGGCCCTCCAGCCTGAGGTAACCTGTCCCAACCACTGAGCCACTCCTCCCTCCATTCCGTAGCTGCCCCGAAACATCCAGGGCCTCTGACTTGTCTCAGTTGATAGTGAACCCCGCAAACATCCCAAAAGTTTGAAATTCTCGCAGCAGGAGAGGTAGGGAGTCAGCTGGCGAAAGCAAGTGAACTAACAAGTCATCAGCAAAAGCGGACAGTTTAAACTCCTGGGTGTCAATACATACTCCCCGGATCTCCCGCAGTTGCTCCAAGCGACGCAAAAGAGGGTCAAGAGACAAGACAAAAAGAAGGGGAGAGAGGGGACACCCCTGTCGAGTCCCCCGCCTCAAAGGGAAGGTCTCGGACAGGACCCCATTACAAAGAATCGCAGCAGTCGGATTAGAGTAGAGGCTTGCCACCATATTACAAAAGGCGGGCCCTATACCATAGCGCGGGAGAAGGTACATCAAATACTGCCAATCTACTCTATCAAAGGCCTTCTCTGCGTCAAAGCTAATTAATAGGGAGGGCATCTCGCGGCGCCGTACCCACTCGAGGGAAGTTATTATTTTACGTAAGTTCCGTGCTGCATAACGGTCCCTGACAAAACCCACTTGGGACTCATGAACCAGCTGCCCCAAGAATTCCGACAGGCGATCGGCCAGTATTTTTGCCATAAGTTTAAGGTCAAAATTAAGCAAAGAAATAGGGCGATAGGATGCTGCAGCAAGTGGGTCCTTAGCCGGCTTTGGAATAAATACAATATGGGCTCGGTTATCCCCCCATCGGAAATATCCCTGCTGAGCTCTCACATTGTGAACGGCAGCTAAGGTTGGGGAAATGAGCTCATTCAAGATCTTATAAAACTCCGCACCTAGCCCGTCTGACCCCGGAGATTTACAGCAATGGGCTTTGGAAATAGCAGCCTGCAACTCTTCAACTGAAATCGGTTGATCTAACTGCGCCCTCTGTTCCCGAGAGAGCCGGGGTAAATTCAACCCCTCTACATAGTCTGCCATCCGCGTCAGGGAGGGAGACTCTGCTGCGTATAATCGCTTAAAGAAAGATTGAAAGACCCCCGCAATCGCCGCCCGCTCCCGATGCAGTACCCCCCGATCATCCCGCAGCGCCGGCACCAGACCCGAGCCCCTAGGGCCCCTCAGACATCTAGCCAGTAGTTTCCCAGATTTGTCCCCGTAGCGGTACAATTGATATCGATAGTACTGCACGGACTTCTTGGCCCGTTGATGGAGAAGTTCATTAAGCTCCGTTTGCCTCTCCCACAACCGCCTCTTAAGCCCGGCCGAGGGGCTCTGAGCCCACCGCCGACGCAGCCGAACAATCAGCCCCTCGAGACCGAGAATTCGCGCCGCCAGCAGCTTCCGTTTCCTAGCATAGAACCCGATAATGTCGCCCCGAAGCACAACCTTCGCTGTTTCCCACACCAGCTCGGGCTCGTCCTGGTGGGCCGCGTGGTTTGTCTCAAAGTCCCGCCATCTCTGCCGTATGAATGATTGAAACTGAGCGTCCCGATATAATTCCAGGGGAAATCGCCATAGGGAGTTCCGGGGGACCGTCCCACTCCATTGTACGGCTAACCCAGTGAACGCATGATCCGAGATCTCTGTGGGGCCAATCATCGCTTCTTCTACCGTGGCAAACTCCCCAGCCGAAATTAACAGGTAGTCGATACGCGCACCAGAACCATGCGCCCTCGATTGGTGTGTATAGTCCCGTTCAGTCGGGTGCAATAGCCGCCAAGGGTCCACCAGCCCCAACCTGGAGCACAATCGACGCAACGCTCGGGCAGACTGTAGCCGTTCCCGTGGCTCACACCCCCTAGACGTATCCAATGTCGCATCCATAACAGCATTAAAGTCTCCTCCGAGTATCACAGGGAAATCAGGCAAAGACTCTATCTTAGAGGCGAGGCGAGAGTACAGGGTCAAATCCAGAACATTGGGACAGTAGAGATTACCCAGGATAACAGACCTCCCCTCCAGGACCCCCTGCAAGAGGACAAATCTGCCTGACTGATCGGCCACTTCCCGTACAACCTCCAACCGGATCCGTTTATGAATCAGAAGGGCCACCCCACCCTTCTTCCCCAGGGCTGGGGCTCCCCACACTTGCCCCACCCAGTCCCTGCATAGCTTACGGTGCTCTTCGGCTGTCTGGTGGGTTTCCTGGAGCATGGCTATATCCACCTTATGTCTCGCCAAGGCCTGCAGGATTTTGGAGCGCTTGATCGGGTTACCCAAACCACATACATTCCAAGATATTATCTTAATTGGCATGCATTATTCATTCTGAGTGTAATTACACTGTATCGCAATGCTACGAGGGAGCCCCCCCAGCCTAGGGCACCCCCCGGACAACCAGCACTGTTCCTCAACCGGGTATGCCACCTACACCCCTTTGATCCAAGATCTGCCCCCACCCTCCTCCTAAAGCTGTACAATGTCCCCCCCCTCTTCCCCGCTCCCCCCTTCGCCCCTTCCCCTTCTCCCTCCCCCTCCCTTTAACCCCCCACCCATCCCCCCCTCCCCCAATAATTCCCCAACCTCAATCATCCTTCCTCACCTACCCTCTCACCCGGATGTGCTCGGGCTCCCCCCTCCATGACACAGTCGTGCACCCCCCCTCAAATTCACCCCCCCTCGAGGACCCCTCATACAATACATTAACAGCCAACTGTAATAAACACCCCCGAACAAGTCCCGAGGCGGTCTCCCTCTTTTTCCTAGTAACATAACCGCCATCCTTCCCCCATCTCATCAGACCTTTAACTAGGGGACTAGCTAACCCACAGGTGTTTCTCCCTCTGCCCTAGCCAATATCCCCTATCTCCAATCCACGTCCCCCCTCCCTCTCCGCCAACTCCACCCATCTCAGAATGGTCCACAACCCATAGGGCTTCACCCCTCGCACCCGGCAGAGGAGGACATGGGTCAGATCAACTAGGGCCCGCCTGGGGTCAACCGTGGCCGCTGACCCAGCTCAAAGTACCCCGCCCAACCACCCAACCTGGAGAAGCACCAACCACAATCTAGGCCCCCAATTAACAAACTTAGCCCAGATGCACTTAGAAGCCCTCCCCCTCTCACTCCCCCGGGTGCTAAGCCCCAGGAAGTGTCACAGGAGCCCCAGGTCACTCATATTTTTACAACAGCTGAACATATGAACAATAACTAAACAGTCATGGCGTGCTTGCAGTCCCGCTGCCCAACGGCAGGCCCGGCCGCACTGAACGCTCCACGTAGGCCGCTGCTTCCTCTGCTGAACTAAACAGCTTCTGTTTCCCGCCATGGAACACCACCAGACGTGCAGGGTACTGGACCACGAAGCGAACGTTGGCCTCTATAAGGTGCTTGCAGACTGGGGCATACGCTCGCCGCTGTTTGCTCATGGCTGCAGAATAATCCTGCGTGATACGTATGCGGGCATTATCATATTCTACAGTCCCCTGCTTCCTGGCCGCCCGCAGCACTGCTTCTTTTTGAGGGAATTGTAAATACTTGGCCAGGACCACCCGTGGGTGCAGGTCTCCGGTATTTCGAGGGCCCACTCTGTGCGCTCTCTCAATCACTAGAGGCACATTACCCCCCTCTTCCCCCAGCAGGGACACCGACAGCGCAGCAATATACACACGGAGATCGGCATCCCCCACCGAGGCGGGTATGCCCAAGAACCGCAGATTGCCCCGTCGAGAGCGGTTCTCAAGATCGTCCAGCTTCTCTTCTTGGGCCTTTAAGGTAGACCGCATCTGCTCTAATTCCCAGCCCAGTTTCTGTACCTCGTCTTCGGCCTGCGATATGCGGGCCTCTGCCTGTTGCATACGGGCCCCTATGGCCTCGACCGACTGCTGTACGGTGTCCAGCTTGCTGCGCAGGGAGTCGAATTGGAGGGAGAGGGCACTGGAAACCGCAGCAGAGATTTCAGCGACCGAGGCCCCAACCGCCGGCGCCGGTGATTCTCCCAGCTTAGGGGGTGATTCCGCCATCTTGGGTGCCCCCACCGCCCGGTCCTTCTCTCTCCTCCCGGCTCGAGCCGCCGCTGTCGCCATGCGCCTCCAAGAGTTCTCCGCAGGGCTCCGGTGTGTGAGGTACCCTGGGGGGGTCTTTGTGTCGGTGAGTGTGCCTAAATAGGCACTATTGAGCCAGTTTTAGAGCGAGGGGAGCCCGGAGCTCAAGATGAACACGTCCACCCAAGCTCACCACATCACGTGACCCCATGTACCAAACCCTTTTAAGAGCTCCCATTCAGAGAGCTAGCAATTTGAAAAGAAAAAAAAACACAATTCCCTACCTTTGTTTGAAATGTGTAGTCCCTGTTGGGAATGCATCAATAGTGCTGGGCTCTGAAGCCTTTTATGCAGGGCACAGCTGCTCTCAGTTCTTTCACTGGATCTCATTGTTGGGGCTTGCTGATTCCTTCAGGGGCCACTGCTGAGTCTCAAGGACATAAAGAGTCCCGAAAGGACTGACCTTTCTTAGATTTAAGGCTATAGGATGAATAGGCCCATACATGGACTCCTGTGTATCACCATGCTCCATGCAAGGCCCTACCAGAGGCACTTCGAGCTCCTTGGAATTATCCTTCAAGGGCCTCTGAGGCAGACCTCACCCAGGACTTTCACACACTTCTCCAGGGCGTCCTCAATGAGCAACTTACCCCTAAAAAAGAGCATGCTCTGCTGTAACTTAAAGGCAGCATCATTTGACCAGTTGCGGAGCCAAAGCCACTGCCTAACCACTACTACTGTTGCTATGGATTTAGAGGAAATGCCAATCAAGCCAAACAGGGCATCAGAAACATACACGGCTCCAGACTCCAATTCCACCATCTCTGGTCTATCTGGCAGCTGCTGGATCCAGTGCGAAGAGGTTCAGGCCACCATGCCTGAACACAAGACTACCAGAGGGGAGCATAAGGCAGAAGTATAAAGGCATTCTTAAGGAGGGTCTCTACCCGCCTATCATGAGACTCTTTGAGCACAGCAACCCCTTTAACTTGTATGGTTGTGTATTTTGTCATTGCTGTGATGATAGCACCAACCCGCAGGAGTCCAAAAGGCTGATCAAACTCACCCTGGGGCTGAGAGTACAACTGAGACAGGACCTCAGGACCCTTAATAGCCAGTTTGGGGGTTTTCTCAACCTCACCTGAAAGTAGACTCTACCTCATGCAGAGCTGCCATAGCATCCTGAAAGGGCATAGGAAGGTCCCTTCTGCAAAATAGGTGATCATGGAGATCCTAGCTACAGGAATCACCCTATCCTTCTCAGACTTACCTTCTGGTGAAATTCATTTCTCTATGGCATTCCAACCAACCCCTGTAGGGAATAAGAGGGGGCTCCTAGAGGAAGAGATGAACAACAGAGAAAGGTAGGGATACTTAACCCCCTTACTACCCGTGACAGAGGTGTTCGAGGGCCACAGGTTCCCAATAGTGGAGACCTAAGCTTTGGACTCCTGCTTTCAGGAAGGAGGGGTGGAATCTACAAACCTTGCTTGAAAACATGCTCTACACATGCAGAGCTGCTATAGCATCCAGAAAGTACATTAAAAGAACCCTTCTACTAAAGAGGTGAACCATGGAGCCCCTAGTCTTTCACCAGGGGAAACACTACATCCTTCTCAGACTTATGTTCTTGAGAAAGGATTGCCTACAGTCTCTCAACCAACCCTCCCATAGGGGATAAGGCTGGACTCTGAGAGGAATGATGGGTACAAGGGCACAGTGGGGGCCTTGAACCTCTTACTGCTGCAACAAAGGCACTTGAGCCCAGGGTCCACCGAAGAGGAGGCTTGGGCCTTGGATTCCCACAAGGGGCAATGGTCAAGCAGCTAGAAAAGACTGAAAGAACAGTCTGTGAGCCATTTCAGGAGCTGTGGCTCAAGAAGTTTGAAGAAGGGGCCATGAGGGGCCATACTTGAAACTATGGCCATCCAGCCAGGCTCTTCATCCACCAGGACTAAGCAGCCATCTCAAATAGCCATGGAAGCACAGGGAAAGAGTAGCAGAGGCCACATGAAACTGCATCAGGCCCCGAGCTCCTCATGGGGACTCCCAACAATGTCATAAAAAGAATGTCCTGGGTATTCCCATCACAATCAGGGCCAAACCTAGCAGCAGCGGGCAAAGGTTGCTTGGGGTCGTAGGCTTCATTGGGTCACGTGACTGAACACTGCAGACCACGAAACAAACTGCTGGAAAAATGAGAAAGACCGCAGTAAAAAGGAAGTCCCGAAAAGAGAATTCCAACATCTGTTAGGCTGACTGGGGAAGCCCAGATGCCCATGCAAGCCTGGAAGTCCCAGATGCCAAAGAAAGAGGGTTTAAAAGAAAAACCCCCAAACAAACAAACATTAGAATTGCTTTGTTCTAAGCAGCAAGAGAGCGCCAAAAACATCCTACTGATTTCAATGGGGGAATAAAAAAACACACAGCAGAAAAAAAAAAAAGGTTAAGACAAAAAAGCACACAAATAAGAACATAGGGTATGACATACTGGGTCAGACTAAGGTCATTCAAGCCCAGTATCCTGTTTCAAACAGTGGCCAAGCCAGGTCACATGTACCTGGCAGGTTCCCAAAGGGTACGCAGGTTTCACAATGCTTGTCCTGGGGTATGCATTGGATTTCCAGAGCTCCCTTTATTAATGGTTTATTGACCTTTCCTCTAGGAACTTGTCCAAACCTCTTTTAAACCCAGCTACACTAACAGCTTTTACTACATCCTCTGGTAATGAATTCCAGAGTTTGATTACGCACCGAGTGAAAAAATACTCTCTCTTATTAGTCTTAAATAAGTTACATTGAAGCTTCATGGCGTGTCCCCTAGTCTACGTTTACCCATTCCACTCCATTTATTAATTTATAGACCTCCAGTTGGTGAGGGGTCTTACGTGTGCATAAGCTGCAAGGAACTCTTTGTTCTCAGGGAACGAGTCCGATCTCTGGAGGCAAGAGTAGCAGACTTGGAAGAAATAAGGAAGACAGAGAGGTACATAGACGAGACCTACAAGGATATAGTCCTGAAGTCTCACCTCCAGTCTGGCAGCATCCTTGTTGCCATGGAGGAGAGAGGTCAAGTGACAGAAGAGCATCACCCTGGAGTGGCAGGAAGTGATCCTATAGCAAGGACCTGTCCTCCAGGTGATGTAAAACCCTCTCGCACCGAGGAAGTTTCTCCAGGGCCAAGTGCCCATGAGGGAAGGGTTAGGACAGCCATTATAGTTGGTGATTCGATCATTAAGCATGTAGATATCTGGGTGGCTGGTGGACGTGAGGATCGCTTAGTAACATGCCTGCCTGGTGCGAAGATAGCAGACATCACGCGCCACCTAGACAAGGTCTTAGATAGAGCTGGGGAGGAGTCTGCTGTCTTGGTACATGTCGGTACCAATGACATAGGAAAATGTGGTAGGGAGGTTCTGGAGGCTAAATTTAGGCTTTTAGGTAGGAAGTTGAAATCCAGAATTTCCAGGGTAGCTTTATCTGAAATGCTTCCCGTTCCAAGCGCAGGACCCAAAAGGCAGGCAGAGCTCCAGAGTCTCAATGTGTGGATGAGAGAATGGTGCAAGGATGAGGGTTTTGGATATGTTAGGAACTGGGGAACATTCTGGGGAAAGGAGGGGTTCTTCCAAAGAGATGGGCTTCACCTTAACCGAGATGGAACCAGGCTGCTGGTATTAACCTTTAAAAAGGAGATAGAGCAGCTTTTAAACTAGATAATAGGGGAGAGTCGACAGTCGCCCAAGAGCGCATGGTTCGGAACAATGTATCCTTGAAGGATACTACCAAAAAATGAAGTTAGGGTACATCAGCAGGGAGGTCCCAATAAAGACAAAGGTAGCCCAAATGCCCTTGAGAACAGAGCAGACAGAGCTTAAAGATTCCAAATTGCCCCTGCCTACCGATAACCAGATTAATATGAATAAAATAGTCTCTAAAATGCTTGTATGCAAATGCTAGAAGTCTAAAAAATAAGATGGGAGAGTTAGAATATATGGCACTAAATGAGAAGTTAGATATGATTGGTATCTCAGAGACATGGTGGAAGGAGGACAACCAGTGGGACACTGATACCTGGGTACAAACTATATCGGAATGATAGAGCTGATCAAATTGGTGGAGGGGTTGCGCTCTATGTTAGAGAGGGCATTGAGTCACAAAGGATTAAAGTTCTACAGGAAACAAAATTTGCTTTAGAATCTTTATGGATTGAAATTCCATATAAAAAGGGGAAGGTGATGGCAATGGGGGGGGGGGGGGGGTGTACTATCGACCGCCTGGCCAGAATGAACAAATGGATGATGAAATGCTCAAAGAAATCAGGGAAGCTAACAAAAGTAAAAGAACGGTAATAATAATGGGTGATTTCAATTACCCCAGTATTGACTGGGTCAGTGTCATGGCAGGACATGCTAGGGAAATAAAGTTTCTAGATGAAATAAATTACTGCTTCTTGGAGCAGCTGGTTCATGAACCAACCAGAGAGGAAGCCATTTTGGACTAAGTCCTCAGTGGAACACCAGATCTGGTGCAAGACATAAGGGTGATGGGGCCACTTGGGGATGGTAAGGAAATCCACATTACTACCGTTTAACTTTCGAAGGGAGACTATGATAAAATGAGGAAAATGGTTAAGAAAAAACTAAAAGGAGCAGTTGCAAAGGTTAAAGACTTACATCAAGCTTGGGTGTTGTTAAAAAATACTATCTTGGAAGCCCAGACCGGCTGTATTCCACGCTTTAAGAAAAGTGGAAGGAAGTCCAAAAAAACTGCCAGCATGGTTTAAAGGTGAGGTCAGAGAGACTGTTGTTGCCAAAAGTGCAACTTTCAGGAAATGGAAAAAAGAGCCAAATGACGAAAAATGGAAGCAGCACAAGCACTGGCAAGTTAAATACAAGGCATTGATAAGGCAGGCAAAGAGAGAATTTGAGAAGAAACTTGCTGTGGAAGCAAAAATGCATAATAAAGAGACTTTTTCAAGTACATTCGTAGCAAAAAAACTGTGAGAGAGTCAGTTGGATCATTAGATGATAGAGGGGTAAAAGGGGCAGTAGAGGAGACAAGGCGATAGCGAAGACACTTAATGAATTCTTTGCTTCGGTCTTTACTGAGGAAGATGTAGGGATGTTACCCATGACTGACGTGGTATTTAAAAGAGATACTGTGGAAGAATTGAAAGAAAGATAGATAGAGAGACAACTCCTGGGGAGGTGGGTGGGTTGTGAAGACTTATTCCTGCTGTTCCCAGAGATCACCTCTTACAGGTAAATAACTGTGCTATCTCCAGGAACAAGCAGGAATGAGTTTTCACATATGAGGACTCCCAAGCTGAGATGCCTGGAGTCCCAGCATGTCATAGGTTGGAACATGCTATCTCTCAGAACAGCAGGCATCCTGAGGATGGAGGGTAGGAGTTGAAGAAAGAAAGATGCTGTGGAACAGCTAACCTAGCATAGGACTGCAGAGAAGGAGTCCATGTGTGGATGATGATTGTCATCAATGATATTGCAAAGAATATTGCAATATGGACCTCCCCAGACAGGATTTCACAGAAGTATGGAGGTTCATGGATCTACTGGGAAACCCAGTAGAGGAACCGTGAAGAGGACCTCACTGTAAAGTGGAGGTAATAAACCTGTAGGAAAACAGTGGGAGGTCAGAATTCTGAAAGGTAACAGGTAACCCCAGTAGGAAAAACTGGGGTAGTACAAAAACGGTGGGCCTTCAGCGGAAGGCTGTATGACAAAACAAGTTTATTTCCCTGTTATATGTAACTCATACGTGTTTTTCAAATGTATTGAGAATGTTTTGTTCCATGTAAACCGCGCTGATGCTAAAGAGCGCGGTATATAAGAAACTTTAAATAAATAAATAAATAAAACCCTAACTCTTTTGGTGGCAGAGTGGCTCACTCTTAGGAGCAAAAAGAGAAAGGCTAACCGATTTAGACAAACAGGCACAGTCCTTGTGGGGAGAAAGGGTATGGGAACCCCTTGTATCCCAAAAAGAGAGAACAAATGCCTGAGGCGTTAAAGCCTGTGATTAACTGAAGATCCACAATGTCTCTCCTAACTGGGGTAAGCTAGGAGAGATATTGGACACGGAGAGCTTCAGAGGTACCTAAACCCTTAGGTTATGGTATAACAATTGTTGACTACCACAGGAGTGGTTGTGTGCGTAGAACCCCAAACCTGCTGGATAGCATAGGTATGGGTAAAGCCCCTCTGTCAGAAACATATAGCTATATGAGCATAGACAGTCAGATAGATAAGTATGTGGAGACATATCTATCTATAATGAAATATCTCGACAGATATTATAGAGAGAGAGAGAGAGAGAGAGAGAGAGAGAGAGAGAGAGAGAGAGAGAGAGAGAGAGAGAGAGATAGATATAGATATATAAATATATATATACATATAGATATATAGATAGACATATAAGAATATATCTATAGTGAGATATGGAGGGGCATAAAATACACACAAAAGATAAATATGAATATGTAAGCCTAAATATGGGTGTCTGCAATTAAGCAGACAGATATGCCTACAGCACGGTATTCACATAGGATATGTGGAGAGGAAAGATTCATCTAATAACAAGAAGGTGGAACCTACTTGAGAAGATATATAGAGAATCTATTCCCCCTGGTTATGATCTGCAAGGATGCTAGCTAGTAAAATAACCAGGATGGTTACATGAAAAACAGAGGATAATATCAATCTGCAGCCAGCAAGTCCCGAGTCTTGCAGGACTCTAGCATGGTAAGTAGACAGAAGACACATAGAGATAAGATACCATGTTGACCTGCTTAAGGGCAAAAAGTATCATGCGTTCTTACCATGAGGACGAGCTGCAAGGAGAAAGAGCATATCCCCTATTGGGAATGCTATGGACCAAAGCAGGGAATTGGTAACTCCTTAAGCCTTTATGTAAGAGAAGGCCTATGTCCTTTATATCAAAAGGAGATAGTAAAAGAAGGGAGAACCTTCTAGTCATGGGAGACATGACTGAAAAGCCTTTTCCAATCATCTAGGATAGCTGTTGGAGAAAAAAAACCCATGCTCTCTAGCAAGGGCCCATAGTGGAAAGCTTCTCTGTAGAATTGCAGAGAGCATGATGCAGGAAAATGAGGAGATAGAACTGGCTGCTAGAGCTAACTAAGCTGCCAAACCCAGGGGAATGGAAATGGCAGAAATAGAAGACCAATCCAGAAAGCTTGTAGTGAGATAATCTCCAAGATAGATGAAAGCACTGACTTGGAGCCACTACTAAGACTAGACAGAATGTTAGTGGAGGACAAATCTGGTTGTTTGTGAACAAGAACCAGTGGACCAATCATCAAGGCTCCTGCATAGGCAGCTGCTAGCAAGACAGCAGAAAGAATCTTACTGTTCAAAAACAGAAAGAACAGACAGAACAGGAGTAGAAAACTCTGGATATGTCTGATAAGCTGCCTCAAAGTAAGATTGAAACAGGGGAGGTAACTCAGAGAGGAAAACTCCGCACTGGAAAGTGACAAAAACTAGAGAGGCTGAAGAAAAGCCCCCCAGTAAGTAGTTCCGCTCTTACAGTGGTAAGAGGGTGAAGAGAATGGAGCTGAAGAAGACTTACCAAGTAGTAAGTCTATAGAAAGGAAAAATGCATGCTGGCACAGGAACTATCATTTGATAGTGGTCAGACCTCTTTCCCTAGCAGGAAAAGAGGAGAAACCTGTGACCTATAGGCATGAACATCCTGACAGTTCATAGAAATATAGAAAAAATGGATGTCTTTTGGAAAGAGATCCATGTGTAGGGGTTAGAATGAAGCAGTGGATTGCCTCTATTGAGAAGAAGCAACTGTAGATTCTAACCCCAAGAGTCACAAGCATCTGATGATGATTGATCAGAAACCCTGGAGGTGCTGGGTTTGCTGAGCCTGGTGCGAGGTTGGATTCTTCAGACCAGGACGATGCCTCCCCTGTTGGGGAACATCTGTATGATAGGCAAGTGATGAATAAAACCTTCTCCTGTGGGAAGAAAGTTTGGTAGGACATTTCCTACCTACTGGGACAGAAGAAGGTGTAGAACAACCCTTAGGAACAGGTAAATCAGTGGACAACTGAGTAACCTGACGTAAAGACTCCTTGTTGAAAAGATTTTCTCCAGTGCAAGGAGTATGTCCCAGCCGTTGTTGTGCCCATTTGTCCAAGTCTGAAGCTTGGAGCCAGGCTCTACGTCGTGCCCCTATAGCTATAGCAGAAGTCCTGCTAACAGACTCAAAAGAGTCTAGGGAAGCATGAGAAAGAAACCAAGAGATATTCTGGATATGCTTAAGCAGTGAGGAATAGTCTGTACTCCTGGAATCTGGAAGGAAAGGAGTCAAAAGATGTAATTGCTTTGTGACCTCCTCAAGAGAAAGACTCATAAAAAATATATGAGAGAATTCTTGCAGAAAGCATAGATGTCTGGAAGGTTTGACGTCCAAAGGCATCTAGTGTCTTAGACTCACGACCTGGCGGATAAGAAGAGTGCTTTTTCTTACTCTTTACCCGCCTCATTGCTGATTCCACTACTATGGAATGATGAGGAAGTTGAGTCTTTTGAAACCCTGGAGAGGGGGGCACCTGATATAAGAGATTAGTTGCCCTGGGAGGTGGGGGTACCCTTAAAGGTGTTTCCCACATTCCTAGAAGGAGATCCCGCAAGGAATGATGCAAAGGAAGCATTATGTTGTCCTTTGCTTTGGTAGAAACAGAGCCTTGTGCAGGATCATGTCCTGGAATAGGAATGGCAAGGAATCGTGCTATATCCAGGAGGAAACTCTGAAAAGAGGGATCCCAAACAGGAATCTCCCTTGGCCAGGTTAGATCTAAAGAACTAGCCTGAGCATCCACAGAGTTATCCAAATATATAGGAATAGAAGATCCTGCAGAGTGCAGTGTGGAATGCTTAAGGGATGGTTGCTGGTACTGGCTGTCAGGAGCAGCAACCGTCCTTACCACATTGTCCATGCCAGGTATCGACTCCAAGCTTTGTATAGAATGGAGCGATGCTGTTGAAAAAAGCATTGAAACAAAGATACCGTTGAAGATCCCCAAAAAAGTTTTTTACTTATTTTTTGTCGGACATAGATCACACGGAGAAGGCACTGAAAACCAAACTCCAAATGCGATACATCTCCCTTTTATTCAACCATATAGGTTCAAACTTTTTCCATCTTAAATAGGCTGGGCACTTTAACAGATAAAAGCATACAGTACTTATCTTGTAATTTTTTTGGGGATCTTCAACGGTATCTTTGTTTCAGTGCTATTTTGATTACCGTTTTTTGGGGGTAATTTTTTGGGTTGAAAAAAGCATGGCAGGAGTTGGCCACGATGCTACTGTGGATACCGGTACCGATGTCAATACCGGTACCGATGTCGGAGTCGAGCCCGACAAAGACATCGGAGTAGTCATCGGTGACAGTTCAATCGGTACCGAGGTGACTGAAACCCTCCGGCCAGTATCCTCGGTACCGAAGCACCGGTATCGATCGATGTCGGTACCAAAACCTATTGGTACCGAGTCTTCTAGCCTAGAGATCGATTCCAAACTCGGCATCGAGGGCAGAGAGCCTGATAAGCGAAGCATGGAAGGCACTGACCGTAAAGGTAATGAGGTCGTCGGTACCGGTTTCGGTACCGTGTCTGACACCGGTGAAGGAAGGTCAACCAGTGGCAACTCAATCGGCCTCGAAGGAACCGAGAGTTGTGGATCCAAATCATCGGAACCGAGCCTTCGGTACCGCCGAGAGCCGGTACCAAGGCGAGTCGGTACCCAGTCCTCCAGACTGGAGATCGATTCCAGACTCGGCATCGAAGGAAGCGAGTCTATCGATGCACGTCTGGAGGGTACCGACGGCGGTGGTAGTATCGGTGCTGGTACCGATAATGGAAAGTCAGTCTGGGGTGTAGCCACCGGTCCCGAAGGCACCGAGGACGCCAGATGACGATCCCTGGTGAGGAGTGTTTCATCCAACACCAGTACCGGTACCGCTCGAAGCGGATGCCACCACCGGACACGGCTGAGGTATGTTCTGTGAGGGGTGAACCTCAGGAACAACCTGAAACCCCTTATCTGCTTTGGAGACTGAAGACTCTTGCCGGGGTTTTGAAGCCAGTGGGCCCTCGAGGACAAGGCCGGAGCCGTCTTCATGCTGTGCATGAGACCTACCACTCGAGGACTGGCTAGTCTTAACAGACTGTTTGTGGGTTACCTGATCCTGTGTGGAAGAAGAAGGGGACGGTGCCCCGAAGCTGGAGGGCAACCGTTTATCGAGGGAACCTCGATGTTGAAGACCTCTTCTCACCAAACTGTTGTCAGGACCCAAGCAGGTTAGACACCGACTTTGAGGGTCTAAAAATAAAGTTGTACTGCCACAGTGTGAACATTTCTTGGAGAAAGTGCCTGGCGGTTCCATGAAGGAAAAAGAAAAGAAGAGGCCTAAAAGGCCTAAGAGACCGTGGAACACTATGAAGAAAAAATATCCCGTGGAAAAGGAAAACCTTTTCAAGAAAAGAAAAGAAAAACACCGGCGGTACCGGTGGCATCGGGAAGACAGCCGCGACTACAAGAAAAATAAAAAATAAAAACAAGAATTTTCTGCGGTGACAGGACGACGACCTGCCGGCTCCGTGGAAAAATGAAAACTGAGGAGAGGCAGTTGGGAAAGGCGGGAAGGCAGCACGCAGGCGTGCTGGGATGCTTCCAAAAGCTCTTGATTGGACGCTGGGAAGCGTTCCCGCGCAGACTCCGTCGGTACTGACGTACCCATATGTGAAGACTCATTCCTGCTTGTTCCTGGAGATTACTGTTAATGCATATTTGCTGCAAGATCTATTTTATGCAGCAGGTCCTCTGGAAAATAGAATGCACTAATGCCATTAATGCATGTTAATGGTTAATAAAGACACTGTATATTTGTTTTTTTCAATATACAAATAGAGGATGCTAAAATCAGATTGACAACTAGGATTGGTCAATGAGGCACAGACCTTTCAAGACTTTCCCAATTTGTCCTAGGTACAAAGAAAATAATTTATCAGCGTGCAATAAACCCAATATTTGTATGTCAAGAAAACCATGCATAAAATGTAGCCTACCTCTGCTGTAGATTTTCCATGTTTTCAGTGAGGATGAAAGGATTTTTGGTTAGAAATGATCCCAGTTGACTATCTTCTAAACCCAAGTCCTTGAGAAAGAGAAGCCGTCCTTTTACATCCTTTTCAAAATCTAACCGCAATAGGAGGTTTCCCACATTTTCACGCTGTTCCAGTTTAGATAAATCAACACCTGCAATAGAAAGATTTTATTTCTTTGATATCACTTACAAAAGCACACGCCATGGAGCACAGCAATAGTACTGAATGGACAACAATGTTGAAAGCAAGATTAAATCCTCTGGGGTTACAACATTAAAAAAACCCATAAAAAACAACTGTATGCATACAAACTCGGACCTAAACAGATCACCAAGAATCATTTTGGACTGCTCTTGCAGGATGCCATACATATAATGATGTTTGAGTTGAATGACTTTAAACTATAATTAAATACCAAAGAATTGTTCTGTAGCCGTCTTTATATAGACCTTGGCAGGTTGCTATGCAATAGCATCGTTTAGGCCTGGCATCCTCAAAACATTCAAAAAAATCAAGAGGAATTGAAAGATTGACTTGGAATGGAGCAGAGGCTACAAGAAAGCGTAGTCACTCACCTGTAACAGGTGTTCTCCAGGGACAGGAGGAATCAGTCCTCACATATGGGTGACGTCGGCGCCAACGGAGCCCATGCGGAAGCATCTCCCCAGCTTTCAACGAAAGCCTTTGGGAGATGCACCACGCATGTGTGGCCGACTTCCCATCCAAGGGTGCCATATTGCCTCAGTTTAATGACATAGCTAAGTCAGCAAAAATAAAATACGGTAAAGAAGCAACTCCAAGGAGAGGAGGGAGGATTATGAGGACTGATTCCTGCTGTCCCCGGAGAACATCTATTACAGGTAAGTAACTATGATGTCTCCGGGAACAAGCAGGAAGTCCGTCCTCACATATGGGACTCCCCAGCTACAGGCTATTGAGAATCTGTAACCAAAAATGCCACAGCAACCTGCAAGGGTGAGCCATGATCAGCAGCAGTTGGGTCTTGTGAAAGTCTCTCAGTAGGGACTAAAGTGTCTGGCCGAAAACTAGCACTCTGGTAGCCTGAACACAGAAGGGTCGGAGGGCAGGAGTTGCCTACACCCCGAAGAAATTACAGAGTACGGCCTGGCTGAAGGCGCTGTCCCATCAGGACTCCTTCTCCAGTCAGTAATGAGCTGCGAAGGTGTGGACCAAAGACCAGGTGGTGACCTAGCAGATTTCTGTCACGGGGATGGAAAGCAGATTTGCCACGGAAGTAGCTATGGTCCTGAAATGGTGCACCATGACATTCTGGTCCAGTGAGATTCCTGCTTGCTCGTAAGCAAGAGTAATACAGTCCGCCACCCAAGTGGACAGAGTTCGCTTAGTCACTGGGAGCCCCAGATGACTGGGGTCATAGGATATGAAAATCTGGAGGTGCTTTGTGGTGGCCCTGGGTCCACTGCAGTTAATAAAAGGAAAGGGCTATCTCACAATCCCGACTGTGGAGAATGGTCTCCACCTTACTGGCTTGAGGCCTTGGAAAGAAGGTGGGAAGTACCACTTCCTGGTTGAGGTGGAATGGGGACACCACTTTCGGCAGAAACTTGGGCTGTGTGCAGAGCATAACCCTGTTCTTGTAGAACCCCATATAGGGGAGCTCTGCCATCAAAGCCTGGAGCTTGCTGACTCTGCGAGCTGATGTGCTACCAGGAAGGCAAATTTTCAGGATAGGTACCGGAGGAGGCAGGTATTCAGAGGCTCGAACGGAGGCTTAGTGAGCTGCGAGAGCACCACATTGAGATCTCACTCCATCACTGGGGAGGCAGACGGGTGGTTTGGATAACATGAGGGCCCGCAGGAATCGGAACACAAGGGACTGGGCTGAGAGGGGCTTTCCCTCAATGGAATGGTGATGTGCTGAGATGGTGCTCAGATGGACTTCAGTCCTGCCTGTAATAGGTGAAGAAGGTACTGAAGTACCCCTTGTAACGAGCAAGAAAACTGGTTCGCCCATCTTGCCACACACCACACCAAGAATCTGCGCCACTTGAAGGCTTATGCTCTTCTAGTGGAGGCCTTACGAGAGGCCAGAAGAATCTCTTCCACATCCCATGGGAGGTTGAAGGGAGCTAACGCTACCCTTTCAGCAGCCAAGCTGTGAGTGAGAGGGACCCCAGATTGAGGTGCAGGAGAGAGCCCTGCTCCTGAGAGTAGTCCTGGAGCTCGGCCCAGGGGAATCGGCAATGCTGCCGATATGGAGAGGAGCAGTGGGAACCAGGGCTGCTTGGGCCACCGAGGGGCTATCAGCACTAGCGATGCTCTGTTGCGATGGACCTTCAATAATGTATTAGCTACATGAGGCCTTCTGTCCACGGGATGATCAATTTATCCACTGCCATCCAGGATGGGTGCGGATGGTGTGAGCATAATCAGGGCAAATGTGTTTTGTCCAGGCTGGTGAGGTCCATTAAGGGGACACCCCAGAGATGGAACAGCTGTGAGGCTACCACTGGATCCAGGCACCACTCGTGTGGCTGGAAGACCCTGCTCAATTTGTCCGCCAGGGCACTGTCCTGGTCTGCGAGGTACACTGCCCTTAGGAGCATCCCTCTGCCTGCAGCATAGGAGCAGAGAGCTACCATCTCCTGGCAGATAGGGTACGACTCTATACCCCCCTGTTTGTTTACACAGAATTCTGAGACCTGACTGTCGGTCTGGATCAGCAGAGTGTTGTTGGAGTTGGTGCCAGAAGGCTTGGAGGGCTAGGTATATTGCCCAGAGTTCTAGCAGGTTGATTTGCAACCAGGATTCCTCCTGGGACTAGTAGCCTTGCATCTGGAGGCTCCTGAAATACGCTCCCTAGCCCATTAGCGAGGCGTCCGAGGTGAGAAACCTCTGGGGGTTGGGTGCTTGGAAGGACATCTTGGTCTGAAGGTAGCATGGATTCTGCCACCATCTGAGGGAGTCCGATATCTGACGGGTCACCCTCACTCTGTCCCTGATCCTGCCTGTGGCTTGAGTCCCCTGAGAGCAGAGGCACCACTGGGCTTCCCTCCTATGTAGGTGGGTGTATGGGATGATGTAGACTGTGGAGGCCATGTGTTCCAACAGGCAGAGTAGGAACTGGGCTGGTAGTGTCCTGTGTCATTGTAACTCTGTGGGTAACTCCCTGAGGTGTTCTGACCTCTCCTGAGGGAGGAAGGCTTTTGCCTGGTGGGTATCTAGTTGCGTCCCTATGAACTCTAGGTGCTGGGCCGGAGTGATTTGGGGTAGTTTAAAATGAACCCCTGATGTTGCAGGGCATTGATGGTGCATCCAATGGCACATTGTGCCTCTGCAGCAGTGTCCCCCTTTATTTATTTTATTTAACAAAGTTTTGCTTTTTTTTGTACCGCCCTATCATAGGATTCAGAATGGTTTACATGTAACATGAACCAGTAAGAAAGGTTTATATTGAACAAGGGTGTTAAACTTGGATGATTATGTGGAGGTTACAGATAATTCATTTGTGTAAGCATTGTGGGTGACATATTACAGCAGATAGCTTATAATGTGAGTATTTATTAGGGAGAGGGTTGAATGATACTTAGTCTTTGGGGGATCATATCAGTGACACTATTAGTGAGGGAGTATTTGGGGGAGGTATGTTCTTGGGAGGACTGAACTGGCTGGGTAAAAGGGAGTTAGGTTGGGTTGGGAAGGGGATGCTGGGGCAGACAATTGGGAAGAATTGAGTCTGTGGACTGTGGTCTACGAGCCAGTCGTCCAGATAGGGGAAGACAAAGGCCCCTTGAAACCAGAGGTGGGCTGCGACCACCGCGAGGCATTTTGTGAAGACCCTTGGCGACAAGGCCAGACTGAAGGGCAGCATCCTGTATTGGTAGTGCTGTCCTCCCACCACAAACTGGAGATATTTTCTGTGGCTGGGAAGAATTAGGATGTGAGTGTAAGCATTGCCAATCTCCCTACTGGAGGAATAGCAGTAGTGTCCTAAGGGAGAGCATACTGAACTTCTCCCTGACCAGAAACCTGTTGAGCTCTCACAGGTTCAAGATGGGCCTGAAGCCACCTGTCCTCTTGGGGAAGAGGAAGTATCTGGAATAGAAACATGTGCATCAGAAATGTTTCGGCAATGGCTCTACTGCTTTGTCATTGATTAGGCCTGCTAGCTCAGTAAGGAGCAGGGTCTGGTGAAGGAGAGGCCTGGTGGGCTCACCTGGGAAGTACGTGGGTAGTGACTGATGTAGGTGGAGGAGGTAGCCCTCCTTGACCACCTGTAGCACCCAGGTGTCAGTGGTGATGGCTGTCCACCTGTGGGCAAACATGGCTAGGCAACCCCCTGTGGGCAGCAGAGAACCCCCTGGGGGTAAGGAGGTCACGCCCAGGCAGTCAAAAGCTCCCCCCAGGCAGGGCCAGTGCCAGTGCCAGGGACTTCAGGGCTTTTTGTTTTCTGGGTCCATACACCTGTCCTTTTTGTTGATGGCTCTACTGAGGGGCCGAGAAGGCCTGGAAGTGCGGAGTACCACTGAAGCCTCCTTTCTTCTTCAAGAAGGGCTTTTTCCCCAGGGCTTTCTTCTGGGGGTGCGCCAAGGTCTTTTTTGAGAGCCTGGTTCTTGTCACATACTTGGTTTTTATCTCCGCTGCCTTATCCGCCATGGGTTTCCCTATTCAGGGGACATCTATCAGTTTGTCCTACACCCACTGTTCCAGGTCGGATGACTGCAGCCATGCCTGGCGTAGAGCCACGATGCTTGCGGCGGCCACCCTGGCCGATGACTCGAAGCCATCTTAGGCTGCCCGGGACAAAAACTTTGAGCATTCCTTTACTGCCGAGGTTAGGATCTTGAACCTCTGTAGGGGTCCCTCCTCAAGACTACCGAGAATCCACCAAGCGCCTTTGACAGTTCTTTCAGGTACATGTCGATGTAGAGTTGGTAGGACTGGATCCAGCATGTTCGCATCGAGCCCTGAAAGGCCTTCCGGCTGAGGGTATCGAGGGTTCGGGCCTCTCTGCCGGGTGGCACCGACAAATGTTTTTTTGGGCTCTTGAGCCGATGCATTGCCAACTCCATGACCATGGAGTTGTGGGAAAGCTAGGTCTTTTAGAACCTAAGGCTTCGGCATACCTGATTCATGGCACTGAGGCACCTGTTAACAATTGGTACCGATGCCGGTGTTTCCCACATTCAGAGGATGCAACGATCGAGGATCGAGAGCACCGAGACCCTAAGGGTTTCCTTTTGGGGTGCCTCATATTGAGTATCTCCAATTCTTCGGTTCGAGGATCCTCCTCGGCCTCGATGGTGAGGGTCTTGGCCATGTCCCGCACAAAAATCAAGGATCGCATCCTCGGACGGGGAGCAGCATCAGGTTGTTGGAGAGATGGGTCCGATGGCACATCACTGTGCTGCCTCGGGTCAGGGTACTCTTCGTCCTCTGTCTCCCATTCAGATTCGATGTCAGAGTACGAGTCTGACACCACGCGATCACCTCTGCTAATGGTTGCTCTCAGCGATCTGTGACCTCTGGAGATCGTCGGTCCGAGGTGTGGGAGCTCGCCAGGGAGGACCGGTGTCCTGATGAATGGGAGCGGGACCTCGTCCGGGGACAGGGGCTCTCTCGAGGCTGATGGCACTTGAGAAATGGCTTGACGTCAAGGGAAGCCCTTGATGTCAAAAGTCCCATCATCGGGGCAGATGAACCGGATGAGCTGGACATAAATGACCACTAGGGCAGATATACTGCTCGCAGGCCTGGCATCGGTACTGTCAAGGGGGAAGTCCTCGAAAGGATGGCCTAGGAGATGCGAGGCTGGTCAGCAGGTGCCGACGACTTCTTTCGGGGCAGCTTGGCGGGCTGCTCTTGCCCCCAACTCCTTGGACTCATGCCTGGGACTCTGGGTCCTGGGGTGTGATTTCCCCTTCTTCTCGGATCCGTCCTCCGAGGCAGTCTTCGAGGATTTCTTCTTTTTGTGCTCCTCCTCCGGGAATTTCTGCTCAGAGGAACCACCGATGTAAAGTTGATAGGACTGGATCAGAGGAGGCTCAGGCTTCATGGGGCACAGAGGTATTGGAGGAGGCCCTGGAGCGTGGTGTCCCCGGACACTCTGGTGCGGAGTCAGACTTCTGAAAGAAACTTATCTACTGCTGATGGCGGCTCTTCAAGGCCTTTGAGGTCATTTATTTATTTATTTATACATCTTTTCTATACCGCCACTTCCAGAGATCAGTGGCGGTTTACAGGTAACAAACTTTAATAATAGAGTACTATTATTTTACATAGAACAGATTTAGAACAATGAACATTCAACTATTAATTGTAACTTATAGATACCAGGAGATAGTAAGAGAGGTAGGAACATTTGAACTGGGTAAGAATTAGATAATGTTTCAAAAATACTACCAACAGTATATCAACAGTAAAGGGATATATTTACATTATATTACAGTTTTTCACATTAGCGACAAGTAATTGCTTTCAAAGAGTAAGCTTAAACTAGGTGAGCAATGTGAAATGTGTGGGAAAGATTTTATGCTTGTCTAGGTAGGGTCATTGAGTGACTGATGATCGGTGTTTTTCTCAGTGTTAGGATTATCTTCAATGTGAAGGTTATTGTAGTGCAGAGTGAATAGATGGGTTTTTAGGTTTTTTCTAAATAATTGAAGGTCCTTGATTTCTCTGATTTCAGTCGGGAGGTTGTTCCATAATGTAGGAGCGAAGTATGAGAAAGCTGTGTTGCTTGTCTTCTGACTTGTCTTTCGGATAGAATCAGGGACTTGTAACGTGTGAAGGTTTATTTTTCGTCTTGATCTATTTTCATGTGGGATGTTGATGAGTGTAGATAAGAAGGATGGAGCTATGTTATTAAAGATCTTAAATGTATTGACTAAGGTCTTGTAGATGATTCTGCATGAGACGGGTAACCAATGGAGAGAGTAGAGAATCGGAGATATATGATCCGAAAGTTTCGCTTTATGGATAATCCTTGCGGTGACATTTTGGGCTAATTGAAGTGTGTGAATATTTTCTTAGAGGTCCCTTGAAGAATACCATTACAGTAGTCTAAATGTGGTGTAATAAGTGTTTGTACTATGGTTCTGAAATCAGTGTTATCTATCAATGGTCTAAGTTGTTGGATCGTCCTTAATTTGAAATATATTGTTTTTACAGATTGTTTTATATGTTTAGTGAGGCTGAGGGTCTTATCCAGCGTGACTCCTAAATATTTGATCTCATCTTTGACTGGGAGAGAGTTATTTCCAATGTTGATTTCAAGTGGGGGAGTGAAGCTTGTGTTTCTTGTTATGAATAGAACTTCTGTTTTTTTAAAATTAATATTCATATTCATTGATTTCAGCCACAGCTCAGCTTCAGAGAGGCAACGACAGATGTTGCTATAATCCGGGTTGGACACATCAAATGGCGAGTATAACATGATGTCATCCGCGTAGATGTGGTAGTTGATTTTGAAGCGTTTAAATATGGAACAGATGGGTTGGAGATAAAGATTAAACAATAGAGCCGAAAGGGCAGAGCCTTGAGGGATGCCCTGTTCTTGTGGAAATGGGGATGAGGCATTTCGATCTATTTGCACATATTGGGTCCGGTTAGTAAAATAGGATATGAACCATTCAAGGGTTTTATCTTTGATGCCTAATTGTGAGAGTCTTGAAATGAGCGTGGTATGATTTACAGTGTCAAAGGCCGAGGAAATATCAATGAATATGAGAATGAAGGCTCGCTTGGTATTATCAATACCTCTGATGATTGTATCAAATAGTGCTGTTAGGAGTGTTTCTACACCATGAAATGGGCGAAATCCATATTGATGATCATCTAATGGAGCTGATGAGTCTATATAATCTTGCAGCTGCATTTGCACAATCTTTTCAATAATCTTGGCAAGGAATGGAATACTTGCAATAGGACGATATGACGTTGGGTCGTTGCTGTCTAGTGCTTTGTTTTTTAACAGCGGTCGGATTGCTGACCTTTTGAGGACATCTGCTATACGTCCTTGTTGAAGAGATTGGTTTACTATGTTCAGTAAGTCTGAGGCAAGTTCTGTTTTTGTTGATTTTATCCAAGACACTGGTCATGGTTCTGCAGAGCTCGCAGTCAGAGTCGTTGTGCTCCAAGCCAAGACATTGGGAGCAGCTGTTGTGTGGGTCATGAGTGACATCGTTTTGCCACACAGGTCACACTTTTTGAAGCCACTGGAGGTCATTGAAAAAACGGGGTCCCAGGCCTTCAGCTGGAAAAGGGCATGAACGCCAGTCGAGGAGCACCTCGATGAAAAATTGAAAAAACTAACAGACGAACCCAAGCAGCGATGCAGAGGCGAGCTGGTTTGGGGGCGAGAAGGAACCGGTATGCAACTGGAGAAACACAACAATAAAAATCTAACATTTTCTGGGGAAAACTGGACAAAGTCCTATGGGCTCTGCGGAAAAAAGGAGACTGAGGCAAGATGGCACCCTTGGGCATGCATAGTGCATCTCCCAAAGGCTTTCTTTGAAAGCTGGGGAGATGCTTCCCCGCGGGCTCCATCGGCGCCGACGTCACCCATATGTGAGGGCTGACTTCCTGCTTGTTTGTGGTGAATATTGCGTACACTTCCAAGATGACTGCTGACAGAATCACGTCTTGTGCAAGATAATTTTATATCAGGAAATTAGGTTATCAAGACACATAGGCATACGAGGTGTGACAAAAAAAAAGATAGGCGACTGTGGCAGCCACGCCCATGACTAAATGCCAATAGGCTAACCGCTTATGTCACTGTGTTGTGCAACATCTCGCCACTATTCTGCTATAATATTTTTCATCTCTCTCACTCTGTTTTTCTTTTTCAGTTTTTTTTGTAGTACACTGTTCCATCGCTTTGTCACGCAACTGGAGGTGGCAGAAATATGGAGCAAAGAATCAACTTGAAATTTCTGGTTAAGTTGGAGAAGGGCCCAACTGAGTGTCTCCAACTTCTCCAAAAGGCTTATGGAGAAGATGCAATATCAAGTCCGCGAGTCTTCGAGTGGCACAAACGCTTCAAGACTGGCCGCGAGGAGGTGGAGGATGACCCCAAGTCAGGACAGCCTTCCATGACAAAGACGGCTGAGAACATTGACAGAATGAACCAGCTGATGTGGAGTGATCGTAGATTGAGGGTGCGGATGATAGCTGAGAAGCTCAGCCTGAACAGGGAGTCAGTGTGGACCATCTTGGTGCAGGAGCAGGGGATGCGGAAGGTGTGCACCAAGATGATGCCCAAGCTTTTATCAGACGACCAGAAGGAGCACCGGTTCAATGTTTGTCCAGACTTGCTAGAGAAGATCGGAGAAGATCCAGAGTTCTTTGGCTGAGTCATCATAGGAGACAAAACTTGGGTCTTCCAGTACGACCCTGAAAGCAAGAGACAGAGCCTGCAGTGGAAGACTTGATTGTCAGCCAGACCCAATAAAGCGCCCATGTCCAAATCAAGGATCAAAGTCATGCTGATTGCATTCTTCGACCAGAAGGGAGTGGTCCATCATGAGTTTGTGCCTGAGGGTCAGACAGTCAACCAGCACTTCTATCCTCAATCGCCTCTATGACCGAGTTCAGCGCAGCAGGCGGGCTCTGTGGAGAGAAGTCGTGGCTGCTCCACCACGACAACACGCCCGCACACACGGCGTTCAGTGTGAGGCAGTACTTGCCCAACAAACAGATCACAGCTCTCGACTACCCTCCTTATTCCCCAGGTCTCACACCGTGCGACTTCTGGCTCTTACCCAGGCTGAAGACTGTGCTCAAAGTAATGCATTTCACCTCTGTAGAAGAGATCAAGGCCATTGTGATGAGGGAGCTGAGGCACCTCAAGGAGGAGGACTTTATCAAGTGCTTCCGTACATGGCAGAAGCGAATGCAGAAGTGCATTAACTTTGAAGGGGACAATACGTAATTTCTCTGTAGATTTTGTAATAAAACATTTATGGGGCAGTATCGTTTCTTTTTTGCCACACCTTGTATAAGCAACATATACACCTATGTGCCTTTGAAAAATTACTTCAGAGAAAGCAAGCATACACATTTATACTTGGTCTAAGGCAGGTGTAATTGTGTACATGTATGTGCTGAAAAAACAGGCACATATTCATGTATTGTATTAGTTAGGCACACAAGTGCAACTTATATCCCCATGCTGCCTACTCTCCACTCAGGGGCAGCCCAAGGGTGATCCAGGGCCATGTGCGGAGACTCATTGGGGTCCTTATTTGCATAAATGTAATTTATTTTATTTTAAAATGTGTATGTTGCCCATCTAAAATTTTAGGCGGATTTCAAAAGAGCCCTTCACAAGCCTCTTTTTTGTCCTAGCAATGACTTTGGGGCATGTTTACTAAACATTAATGTGCGTTAAGTGCCACTGCACCAACAGAAATAAATAAGTGTTCCTACACTTAGTGCACATTAACTTTTAGAAAACATGCCAGTGCACAGAGTCAGGAAATGCCCCCGTTTAACCTCCCAGCACTCAGCGCACCGGCGGGCTGCAAGTTAACAGCCGCAGGAATGAAGGACGATGCCGCTTTTCACTCCTGCAGATGTGCAGAGGTGAGCCAGGGCGCCAGGCCTCCCTGGATACCTCTGAAGCTAGTCATGCAGGCGCAGGGCCATGTGAAGGAAACATTCCTGCACAATGATCGGGCCGGCCCTTTCTCCACTCCCAGGAAAGCATAGTTACTCACCTGTAACAGGTGATCTCCGGGAACAGCAGGAATTTAGTCTTCACATATGGGTATCGTCGGTACTGACGGAGCCTGCGCGAGAACGCTCCCCAGCATCCAATAGGAAAGCTTTTGGGAGCATCCCACAGTGCCTGCTTGCTGCCTTCCCGCCTTTCCCAACTGTCCCTTTCCAGTTGAGTTTAAAGCTGAGACAAAAGAGAGAGGGAAAGAGAGAAAGATAGAGAGATACAACTCCTAGGGGAGGTGGGTGGGTTGTGAAGACTAAATTCCTGCTGTTCCCGGAGATCACCTGTTACAGGAGAGTAACTATGCTATCTCCATGAACAAGCAGGAATGTAGTCTTCACATATGGGGACTCCCTAGCTGCAGATGCCAGGGAGATGCACCCAGAAAGTTGTGTGCCCTTGTGAAAGGGCTCCACTTCCCCCCATGGATCTCAGGCATCCTACCAGGAATGATGGGTAGGAGTTGATTAAGTATGGAACAGGTGTTGAAGAACAGCCTGACCAAACAAGGCATCCCGGCGGGAGTCATTGTCTAAGCAGTAAAGGGCTATGAAGATGAGCCATTGAGGCTGCCATGGCTCTCACATTGTGAGCTGTGACATGGCCTTCAAGAGGAAGGTTTTTACTCTCATAGGCAAAAGATATACACTGTGCAATCCAGTTGGAGAGCGTTCTCTTGGAGACTGGAAGTCCTAAATGACTAGGATCAAAAGCAACAAAGAGCTGAGAGGACTTTCTATGTTGCTGTGTCCACTGCAAGTAAACGGCCAAAGCTCTTTTACAGTCCAAAGTATGAAGGTTCCTTTCTGCATTTGAGGCGTGAGGCCTTGGAAAGAATACAGAAAGGTAAATCGCCTGGTTTAGATGACAAGGCGATACCACCTTTGGCATAAAGTGTGGATGAGTCCTAAGGACTACCTTGTCATGATGGAACCTTTTATAAGGAGGATCAGCCACCAACGCTTGCAATTCACTGATGCGACGTGCTGATGTGATTGCAATGAGAAAGATGACTTTCCAGGAAAAGAATTTCAAAGAAGTAGTGGCTAATGGTTCATATGACCTCTGTCTCTCTGAAGCTTGAACAGGGTTTTGGGAATTAGGGGAATGGGTGGAAAGGCATACAGGAAGCCCTGACCCCAATGGAGGAGGAAAGCATCCGTGGCCTGACAACCCTGAGCCAGAATTCTGGAACAGAACCGGGGAAGTTTGGCAATCAGCGGACTTGCAAAGAGGTCTATGTCCGGGGGTTCCCCAAATTTGAAAAGTTTTGGTCACCTGGTCTGCATGGAGAGACCATTTGTGTGGAAGCAGAACTTGACTGAGTCTGTCTGCCCAAGAGTTATGAATGCCTAGAAGATACACCGCAAGGAGATGAATCTGATGCTCTCTGGCGAGGGCCCATAGTCACAAAGCTTCGTTGCAGAGTGACAGAGAGCCTGTTCCACCCTGCTTGTTCACATAGAACATGGCTACTTGATTGTCCGTTTGAACTAGGACTATATCTTGTAGCTGAGCTGTGTGTGGAATACTCGAAGAGCAAGGAAGATTGCTCCGAGTTCCAGGAGATTGATGTGGAGATAGGACTCCTGTGGAGTCCAGGTACCCTGGGTGGAGAGGCCTTGCAGATGGGCTCCCCAACCCACCTGTGAAGCATCTGTTGTTAGAGTGACTTGGGGTGGGGGTTGCTGAAAAGGAGACTCCACCAAAAGATTTTGGGGTGACTGCCACCATTGGAGGGAAAAAATAAGGCGATCTGAGTTTGCTATTTTGTCTGACAGGCAACCTGACGCCTGAGTCCACTGAGTAGATAAGGTCCACTGGGCTGCCCTCATATGGAGGCGAGCATAGGGAACCACATGCATGGTGGATGCCATGTGGCCTAGCAACTGTCACATTTCCCGAGCAGTGAGGTGAGGCTTTAGCACCGCTTGGGAGGCTAACTGCACAATGCGAAGGTAGCGGGGCTGTGGAAGAAAGGCCCTTGTCTGCCTGGTATCCAGCAGAGCTCCTATAAACTCTAGGGATTGAGTGGGAGCAAGGTTGGATTTTGGGAAGTTTATGACAAGTCCCAAATACTGAAGGATGTGCATTGTGCGAGAGAGGGCAACTCTGAAAATCGCCTCGCCTCACAGATTTATTTATTTATTTATTTATTTACATTCTCTCATATACCGCGCTATTCTGCATCAGAGCGGTTTACACTGAACAAACTGAAATTACATTGAACAGGGCATTATAACTTGGAGATAACTATTTTACAGGGAACATGGGCTATGGAGGGTTAAGTGGCTTGCCCAAGACCACAAGGAGCACCTGTGGGACTAGAAACCCCAGTCCTTCCGGCCCAAGGTTGCTGTCCTCTAGTGGGATTTGAACCCCTGACCTTCCGGCCTGAAGTACCTTGCCCCAACCACTAGGCCACTCCTCCACTCCAGATGACCATCAAACATACCGTCTTCAAGGCAAAACCCTTAACCTATGCCTGTTGCAAGGACCCCAATGGCACACTAGCTAACGCTCCTAAAACCAACTTGAGCTTCCCCGCTGGAATTAATATCCTACGACAGGGCTACAGTCTGGTAACCGCCTGAGAAAGCGTACCACATCGACCTGTGCATGAGAGCCACTCCCTGTCCTTTGCCCCTTTAGCAAGACAGAGCTGCTAACTGAACTCTCCAGGACTTGCCTTTACCAAACCCGTCCTGCAGAAAAGGTAATACCAAGAGAACTGACACTGTTGTCGCACGAGCGTGCCTCCGCAAGTACCCGTCCTCAAAGATGAGCCATATACGCACATATGCAAGGGATGTAGACTTTTATTTTTTTTTTTGCGGCAAGGTGGCAAAGACTGCTGTCGAGCAACTCTTTTTCCTTAAGCTTGCCCTTTCAATGGCCACCCCGTAAGCAAAAAACGATGCACCTGAGGCATTCGAAGGGAACTCCATAGCAACAGAATCTCCAATGTCAGAAACCTCCATGGATTCCCGTCGAGCAACCGTATGAGGCAGGCATACCACAGGCGCCTCGGCCAGCCCGAGGCCCCCAACCACACGTTCCCCCGAAGTGCTTCGATACGCAGAACCACTCGACCTATGAGTGCCCCCGGTGGAAAGACATAGAGAAGACCGGACGACGGGCGCCGTTAAAACAGTGCGTCGATGCCTTCTGACCTCCTTTTGCGTTGTCTGCTGAAGAAGCGACCCGCTTATGCAGAGTGAAACGCTGCCATGAGGTCCATTACTGGCTGTCCCCATATGCGACCGACCTGTGCGAACACCTCCGGATGCCACTCCCATTCTCTGGCATCTACTGGGACCCATCTGAGGAAATCCGCCGTCACGATGTCCTTACCCGCAACATGCGCCACCGAAAACGCTGGCAGCCAAAGCTCTATCCACACACACAGACCATCTGCCGCGGCCTCTATGGCCACACTTCCGGTTCTGCCCTGCCGATTGATGTAGGCCACTGCCGCAGAGTTGTTGGACAGTACTCGCACCGCTCGACCTGTCACCGTAGCTTCGACCGCCTGCAACGCCCGGCGTATCGCTCGCATTTCCAGTCAGTTTATTGACCACTGGGTCTCCTGTGTGTACTCAAAGAGCCTTGCATGAAACGATCTCCAAACGTAGCGGAGTTTAACAACGGTTTTGGCCAAGCTCCCGGAGGAAAAGTCCATAACCTTTTATTAGAGAGAAGCTGGAAAATTATATTTTTTTTATACCAACTTTCACCAATTCAAGATTTTCTACAAGGCACACAACCCAACAGAGCGTCACATCTGTTGTACATGCAACAGAACCCTTAAAATATGAGCATACATGAATCCGCCGCTTGCCCCGATACAAGCATTGAGTAGCCTATTCGTCTTTTTGGAAACCAGCCAGGTCCTTAAGACCTGGATTGGCTACCCTAGGAAACAGGATACTGGACCTGAATGAGCTTGGTCTGACCCAGTATGGCATTTCTCATATCCTTATGAACGGAACCTCCCCAAGGTCTCTGCCTTGGAAGTAACAGGCTGCGCCTGGCCTTATGGCCCTGTGGCTAGCTCACACGGACCAGTGCGGCCTAGTGGTTGAGGCAAGTTGCCAGAGAACCAAGGGTTTGAATTCCAATCGAGATCACCAACCTTGGGCCATAAAAACTGGGGTTTCTGGTCCCACAGGTGGTCCTTCTGGTCTTCATTAAGCAACTTAACCCTCTGCCTCAGGTACCAAAACATAAATTGTGAGCCCTTCAGGGACAAGGGAAATAGAAATACCGTAATCGACTGTATGCCACCCTGACCTGTAGGCAATCAGTATACTCAAATAAATAACTGACTGTGAATATGTGACTGTAGCAAATACTGGCAGTGGAGAGACATCAGAGCTGGTGCTGGTTCCTGGTCTTCCTTTCTCGCTCTCCCAGTCCTTCTGCCAGCATTGAGAAAAGGCTGAGAATAGATTGTCCAGTGAGCCGGGGACCTTGCGTCCTGGACATCAGAGAGAAAGAGGGGCTAGGATCTGGGAGCAAAACCCAAAGAGAAAGGGAAACTGGTGACTGACTGTGACACTGTAGCTCCTCCGGACGGCTCACTCCACAGCAGATCCCATGACTGCATCTCCAACCCTATGTAACACCATGAGGACCTCACACACTTTATTACAATCGACATCCCCCCATTACTGGATAAATTACCTTAGTCTGATAATACAGTCTGAGCAAAGAAATGCAGTCTCACTCTGCAAAGAGTGCACCCAAAAATCATGCCTAAGCAATTGTGAGCACATACAAAATGCACATCTACATATACGGGTGACCCAGCACCTGTCACCCAAACACAGTGCAGTGAGCACGCTTGAACATAGGCTGAATGCATGGAGCATACACAGAGTAATGACTTCCTCTATGAAACCTTCCAGTGCCCTGGAGCGCTAAGCCCCAGACTGTGCTACCTAGACGTCCTTCTCTTCAACCTCAGCATGGGCCCTTTAACAAGATGGCACAGACGGGTCAATGCCCCTGCTAAGTGCTTAAAGCCCTGCTCTGACAGCACAGGCTCTAGAAATAGATGAGAATTTCCTGGGACGGGCATGCTAAGTGGAGCTATGAAACACACAGGCACCCCCCCCACCCTCCGGCCTTCCTGCAGTCAGAGAAATAGCAGTGGGATACACCGACAACCTTGCAAGTGGTGGTCTTAGATGTTGCTGCCTGCGTGAAGAATACGATTTTGTATTTTACCCCCCCCCCCCCCAGGAATGGGGGCACTGAATACTATATGTGATTCATGAGCAGCGCTGCCATCCGGTGGCTTTTAGGGCACCAGAGCCCGACAAACGATACAGAAGTTAAGAGCTTTAAATCTTGGTCATATAATCTTGATTTGCAGAACATTATAGTTGCTTGTTTAATCACTAACCCCTGAGTGCCCATGAGGTGGCCCTGTGGTTATTACTTCCCTGACTTGCAGAGAATGAGATCAATCTGATGATGGCTGCATACACATGGTCAAAGAAAGGCACTACTGAGTGTACCTGCTGCCCTCTGGTGGCCATAGACCGTAGCACAGGCACTTCTTGGTTGACAGTTTAACTGTCATTATTATTATATATTTTTATATCCTAAGGTTTCCTAAACCTGTCCCTGTGAAACCACAGACGTTTGGGCAACTTTCACTAGAATACACAAAAGCACACTTCCAGCCTGTCCCTCCTTCCACCTACAAGTTAGGGCTCTGCTCTTGAAGAACCTAAAAGCTGGCAATTTGCCTAATATCCCGGGACTTAACAGATGCTCCTCAGAGACATAATTAGGAGGGAGAGAACATGTGGCATCAGAGATCAATGCCAAAACTGCTGTCCTATAAAACTAAGAATAAACTTAAAAATAAAGAGGACTGACAACAGCCCCCTTAAGGCTGAGGAACCCCCGAGCCTCAAAAAACCTACAAACAAAAGAAACACTAGACCTAAAAATCTAGCTAGTCTGCCTGTCTTCTTCACACAGGCAGCTCACTGCAACTCTCGCCATGCGGTCCAAATACCTAGAGAGAAAATGGCCGCCCCTTTGCCAACGAATTTTGGCGCCAAGAACAACAGTCACTGCAAAAAGGAGGCCTCAGCAGACAGACAGAGCCCGAAGGCCTTACCTGCAGGGCCGAAAGCCACGCAGCCTGCTCCTACCACCTTGAATTCATCCGATCCTCAAGCTGCACTGCTGCGCCTGGCAGCCGCGGCGAGGACCGCTCAGCCGGTTCCACAGAGTAAAATTAAAATCCCGCAGCAATGGAGAGGCTCCGTCTCACACAGCTTCAGTGTGGCTGTACAGGTCCTGGAGCTCTCTCCCGTACCGTCAAGGGAGAGAGATCCACACCGGCGAATGCCTGCAGCAAGTGAAAATAACTGACAAGGAGGGAAGGCGAGAGCTGCTACTAATTTAAAGAGCCAGGCTCAAATTTAAAATTACTGTAAATATAAAGAAATTTGCTCCTAACAACTAAAGGGAACTAATCCCTGATTGCCAATTAACCAAAGGTAACTGAATTAAAAGTAAAATTAAAGGTAAAAATCAAAAGTAAAATCAGAATAGAATTTGTCACACTAAATGCTCCTTATCTGTTCCCCCAAGTGAGCCCAGAGGCTAGGCTCACTACGTCCTCCTGCTGCATGGAGACTGGACACACTGGGGGCTGATGGGAGAGACCAGCAGGCTATATTCAGTGATGTCATGAGTTTTTTGACATGCCCAGTCTCCAAGCTGCAGGAGGAGGTTCACTATCCAGAGGTTGAGGACTAAACTGGAGGAACGATAAAGAAGTAAATCTTTTTTGGAGTTTTCCAGATCCTATGGATTTCAGTCTTTTGGCATTTGAGCAATCTGTGTTTACAGATGTACAACAACTTTCAGAACATTTACCAGCTTATAATAATTTTACTAGAGTTGAGTGGCATGCGTTGATGGATCTACAGAAAGAGCTTTGATTAATAAAGCCAGAAGATAAAGGTGAGGGCATTGTGGTATGGGATATAAAAGCATATGAAGCTGAGGCCCTGCGACAATTTAATGGTATTACTTTTTATTGTCACTTGCAAGAGGATCCTACTCCTTTACAAAAAGAAATTTAAAAAAGTAATTGATTGGGTTCTTCAACATAAGCTTATTTCTTTGAAGGAGACATCATTCTTACAACTATCTTGCCCTTCCTTACTGCGTGGGGACAATTCTTGAATCTTTATCTATTTATATCTATCAGTTTCTTTGCCCTTTGTTTAAGCAAAGTGCTTTGTTTGTTCTAGACTTTTCAGATGTTATTAATAAACCATCTGGATTTGAAAAGTTGATTCATGGAAATTGCCATCAATGGCTATTACCTCACTCTATATGAATATCCCTCAGGATGAAGTTATTGACCTTTTGTTGGGGGAATTATCAGGGATTGGTGTGGGTGAGACCCAGGTGCTTTTTTGGCATACAACTGTTCACATTAGTACTGAAGAAAAATTGGTTTGTTTTTGGAGATCGATATTTTGCTCAAACTCAGAGCACTGTGATGAAGGGATATGGTTGCACCCTCTGTTGCAGTCATGTATGTAGCTCATTTTAAGGAAACCTTTGTACAATCAATTTTTGGTCGTATATTAAACGATAGCTGTGATATATATATATTTATTTATTTATTTTATCATCTGGTCTGGGTCTGATGAGATGTTAGAAGGTTTTTTTATTTCACTTAATACCTGGGATCTACATTTACAATTTTACCGGCAGATTCCCACACAATGTGTAATTCTTTTGAACATTTCTATCTATGAAGATGACACTTTTTCAGCGGTTTCCTGCAAACCGATCATAATAAAGTCTTTTGGACTATAAGAATTTTGATCCTTCCCATGTGATGAATGGTATCCCTTATTTTTATGTTTGATGTGATTATGCACTACATTAGAAGAGTTTCTTAATTAGGCAAGAATGATGAAGCAACAGTTCAAGTCAAAAAACTATCTGGATGCACCTTGTTCCCATATCTCTGGGCTAAGTACACTAATTAAGATCTGCTACTGCAACTACTACAATATAAATCTAAACAGCACATATGTGCACTGTCCTATTCAAGACAAGTTTTTTCAATCAAGATTATTATTTTTCAGCATTGGGGTGTTTTGAAGATACACAAGGTTTTTGATGAATTTCCTTTATTCATGTTTCAGCATCAAAAAAAATCGAAGGGACTTTTTGGTGAGGAATGGTATATCGTGTGGGCAAAATAGTGCCAATGCCTCCCAACTGAAGGTCATTGATGATGTGGACACTGTGTGGTGTATCCACATGCATTTGAGATTGATTCCTTTAATCCTCAGTTGGGTTTTTGTTCTGACCTGATGTCATCAACTACTTATGAGATAGAGGGCATGATTTATGCATTATGTACCTCTGTCGGAAGATTTAAATAGGTAAAAACCATTCAAATGGTGAAGACAGATTTGGATCATTGTTCTGCCATTTGCAGATGAAGACATCTCCTACACTAGTTACTTACTGGATCTCAGCGGCAGATCACCTGATGGATTTAAATTTTTTTGTAATTGAAACTGCTATGAATGATTACTGTCCTATTACCCGCCCCCTCCCAACATGGTGGGTAAGATGTGAGAAACAATTTTTAAAAGGCAAATTTTGACTACGGAGGTTATGAACAGTGAAATTTTTGTAGTTTCCATGTGTCTTTCCCCTTTAAAATATTGTTTTTTTCCTTTAGCTATCAGATGGCTTGATCACGGCATGATATATTTCTGCATGTGTCCAAGAGTTTTTTCATAGAAAGTGTAGTTACTTGGCTGACGCTTAAGTCTTAACCCGCTAGGTTTAATATAGGATTTCTTGTTATTATATTGCCATATGTTCTATCTTATTAGATAGTTAGGATAGGACTTGACAATGATATTTCCTGTAGCCTCCTGGTAGTTTTGTGGGCTCAGTGGTGGGATGATTTAATTTAATTGCTTATTTCTTGATTTGTATGATTTTCTTTTTCTGTTTAAGATTGGTATGATTGTTTTGGGCATCCCTTTTTCTTCTATATGCATACTGTTGTTGCATGTATAAATATGTATACTTTAATAAAAATTTAAAGTTAAAAAAAAAAGAAAGTGTAGTTACTCACCTGTAACAGGTGTTCTCCAGGGACAGCAGGAATCAGTCCTCACATGTGGGTGACGTCGGCGCCAACAGAGCCCTCGTGCGGAACAAATCCCCAGCTTTTTAAGAAAGCTTTTGGGAATTGCATCATGCATGCATGGTCCCCTTCCCGCCCAAGGGTGCCATCTTAGCCAGTCAAATGACATAGCTAAAAAGATGCCAAAAATTAGCAAAAACAATAGGAGGACTGCAACTCCAAGGGGAGAAGGGAGGGTCGTGAGGACTGATTCCTGCTGTCCCTGGAGAACACCTGTTACAGGTGAGTAACTACGCTTTCTCCAGGAACAAGCAGGAAGTCAGTCCTCACATGTGGGACTCACCAGCTATAGGCTACCGAGAACCCACAGCTGAAAAATAAGCTCCCTCTACGAGAGCTGCAAGCAGCCACAATAGGATCTAACTGAGAGAGTAACACTCTGGTAGCATGACATCAAAGGGTCGGAGGGCAGGACTTGCCTAGACCTCGAAAAGGTTACGGACTACGGCCTGGCCGAAAGCACTGTCCTGCTGGGGCTCTCTATCCAGGCAATAATGAGTTGCAAAAGTCTGACCCGAAGACCAGGTGGCGGCCCAGCAGATGTCTGCCAGCAGAACAGAGCGGATATGAGCCACTGATGCGGCCATAGCCCTGACCCGGTGGGCCGTAACATGACCCTGCAACGGAAGATCAGCCACCCTATATGCCCAGGCGATGCAGTCTACCACCCAGGTGGACAGTGTACGTTTGGAGATGGCTATCAGTCATAAGATACGAAGAGCTGAGAAGCTCTTCTATGGCCTTGTGTATGCTGCAGGTAGAAGGCCAACGCCCTCTTATAGTCCAGGGTATGCAGCACTGCCTCTGCCCGATTGGCGTGTGGCCTGGGAAAAAGGTAGGCAGGACTATCTCCTGATTGAGGTGGAACAAAGAGATCACTTTCAGAAGGAACTTGGGGTGAGTGCATAGCACCACCCTGGTCCTATAGAACCTTGTATAAGGCCTAATCGGACACCAGAGCCTGAAGCTCACTCACTCGCCGAGCCGAGAGCCACCAAGAAAACTACCTTCCAAGAAAGGAAGCGTAGATGGCGGGTTGCCATCGGTTCAAATGGCGGACGAGTAAGCTGCCCTAAGACCACATTCAAATCCCACTCGGTTGCCGGAGAAGGAAACCCATCAGGAACCTGGACACTAAGGGATGTGCAGAAAGGGGTTTTCCTTCCACTGGCAAGTGGTGTGTTGCCAAGGCACTAAGATGAACTCGGACTTCGTTGGACCTAAGGCCCAAATCTGAGAGATGGAGAAGATACACTAACGATTCCCAGAGAAATAACAAAATGCACAAAGTCAACCAGGAACAGAGCATTCAAGCTATATGCCCCTAGCTGCTGGAACACACTCCCTGCACCCATTAGAGCCATCAAAGACCTAGCTCAGTTCAGAAGAGCGCTTAAACATCACCTCTTTCTCCTATACTATTCACAGCAATCTAACACGTCACCCCTTAACATGCTATCAAGTATGAACACGTGAACCTTACTAATGGATGTATATACTATAAAAACAGTCTGTAAATAGATGTAAATTGTTGTACATAGTTACCACTAGTTGAATTCCAAGTTAATCTACCCTGTTCATTGTAAGTGCTATGCTTTGACTGCACAAATCTGTTACATGTAAACCGCGCTGATTTTTAAGAGTGCGGTATATAGGAACAACAAATAAATAAATAATAAATAATACTGCAGCACCACCGCAACCTGACAGGAGAAATGATTTTCTTTCTGCTTTTCGCACCATACCCCAAAACCTATGCCACTTAAAAGCATAGGTCCTTCTAGTTGACTGCCTCCTTGAGGCTAGCAAAACGTCTTCCACTTCCTTGGGAAGTAGGAATGGTGCGAGAACTACCCTTTCAGCAGCCACGCCATCAGTTTGAGGGAGCGGAGGTTGGGGTGCAGAAGAGTGCCCCTCTCCTGAGACAGAAGGTTGGGATAGGATCCCAGAGGGATTGGGGCCTCCACTGCTAGGTGAAGTAGAAGCGGAAACTAAGGCTGCCCCGGCCATCTGGGGGCTACCAGAATGACCGAGGCCCTGTCCTGGAGAATTGTGAACAGGGTTTTGGCCACCAGAGGCATCAGAGGAAATGCATAGAGGCCCACAGACCATGAAATGAGAAAGGCATTGGCAGCTACCCTGTTTGGGTGTGGCTGTCTGGAGCAAAACTGGGACACTTGGAAGTTGTGAGGGCTGGCAAACAAATCCAGGGTTGGTTGTCCCCAGGTCTGAAAGATCCATTGGGCCATATTTGTGTCCAGCTGCCATTCGTGGGGCTGGAGAATCCTGCTCAGCCTGTTGGCTAAGTAGGTTTCCTGGCCTGGTAGATAAACTGCACTCAGATGCATGCCGTGCCAGACTGCAAAAGAGCACAGGTCCAGAGTTTCCTGACACAGCAGGCGGGACCCCATGCCTCCCTGCTTGATCACAAAGAACATGGCTACCTGGTTGTCTGTTTGTATTAAGACAGGTTGATGAGCCAAGGTTTGACAAAAAGATCGCAGAGCTAGGTGAATGGCACGAAGTTCCAGGAAATTGATCTGCTGTGTGCTCTCACATGGAGACCACACGCCTTGTGTGCAAAATCCCTGGCAATGGGCTGCCCAGCCCTGCAAGGATGCATCTGTAGTCAGAACTCTTGTGTGTTGAGGAGTCTGAAAGGGCACCCCCGCCTCCACGTTTTGTGGTTGAAGCCACCAAGTCAAGGACTACACTAGTCTTTTGGAGACCTTGACCTAGTCTCGAAGTTTGCCTGTGGCCTGTGTCCACTGGTCCCGGAGGCACCATTGAGCTGTTCTCATGTGGAGGTGGGCATTCAGTGTCACATGCACCGTGGAGGCCATGTGCCCTAGGAGGCGCAGGAAGTGTCTTGCTGATATTTGGGACCTGCGACTCACTTGACGGGTAAGGCCCAGAAGCCTCTGTGCCTTGTCCTCTGATAGGTAAGCCCTTGCATGAAGGGTATCTAGCCTGGCCCCAATGAACTCTAGTTGTTGAGTGGGAACTAGGGTAGATTTGGGGTAACTGATTATAAACCCTAGATGTTGAAGCACCTGAATGGTGCGTGATGTGGCCTGTTGGGCCTCCAGAGCTGATGGGGCTCTGACTAGCCAATCGTCTAGGTAGGGAAAGACGAACACTCCTTGGATTCTGAGAAAGGCGGTCACCACCACCAGGCATTTTGTGACTACCATGGTGGTGGAGGCTAGGCCAAAGGGAAGCACTTTGTACTGATAGGTACGTATGACCTAGATTGGCCACTGTTGGAAACAGGATACTGGGCTTGATGGACCATGGTCTGACCCAGTATGGCATATCTTATGTTCTTATGGTTTCCTCCCACCACAAAGCGTAGGAACTGCCTGTGGTCTGGATGAATTAGGATGTGTGTGTACGCATCCTTGAGGTCTAAGGAGCATAGCCAGTCTCCCTGGCAGAGGTAAGGCAGCAATATTCCAAGGGAGAGCATCTTGAGTTTCTCCCTCACCAGGAATTTGTTTAAGTTTCGCAGGTTGAGGATGGGCCTTAGGCCTCCTGTCCTTTTTGGTATCAGGAAGTACCTGGAATAGAAGCTACTGCCCTGCAGGTGGTATGGCACCGGTTCTACCACCCGGTCCTCAAGAATACCTGCCAACTCCTTCAGAAGAAGATCCTGGTGAAGAGGACAGCGGATGGGCTCTCCTGGAAAGTAAGGGCGGCATACTTGGCTGAAATGGAGCAGATAGCCCTGATGGACTATCTGGAGAACCCAAGTGTCTGTGGTAATGGCCTGCCACCTGTGGGCATACAGGGCAAGCCTTCCCCCTGTGCATTGCCTTTCTCCTGGGGTGAGAGGGGCTATGCCTTGAGAGTCAAAAGCCACTACCAGGCTGGGCCAGAGCCTGTGCCTGGGGTTTGGGGGCTTTCTGCTTATGCGGGCCATGCCCCTGATGGGGAGCCGGGGAGGCCTGATATTGGGGGTAGCTTCGGTAAGCAGCACCCTTCCTCGGGAAAAAGGGCTTCTTACCCAAGCCCTTCTCTTTAGAAGGGGCAGAAATCTTCTTCAAGAGCCGTGTCCTGGTCATGACTCGGACTCAATCTCAGCAGCCTTTTCGGTCATGCCAGCCGCAGCTACCCGGGCCAACGCCTCAAAGCCGTCATAAGCTGCTCCAGTCATGAACTTCGAGCACTCACGGACTCCGGTGGACAAGGTCTTGAAGCGCTGCAAGGGTCCCTCGGAGAGACCAGCCGAGAACCCAGCGATCTCCTTTGCCAGATCCCTGAGGTACATGTCCATGTACAGCTGGTACGTCTGGATTCGACATGACAGCATAGAACCCTGGAAACACTTCTTGCTTAGGGCATCCAAGTTGCGGGCCTCACTGCCAGAAGGCACAGAGGAGTGCATCTTCTGGCTCTTGAGCCGGTGAAAGGCCAATGTGCGGCAGCTGTGCTTTTTGGAAACCAGGGCTCTTACGGACGGTATCGAGTTGAGTCTCCTGCTGATCACCGGCACCGACACCGGTGTCTCCCACATGCAAAGCATGAGTCTATCCTGGATCGGAGGCACTGGTACAGTAAGGGCTTCCTGAGGGAGAAAGTCATACTGGAGGATCTCGAGCTCCTTGGCTCGAGGCTCCTCCTTGGACTCTGTAGGGAATGCCAAAGCCTTTGACATATCCCGTACGAAGTCCAAGAACCAAGTATCCTCCGAGGGGGACCTTCTCTGAGATTTGGACACCGGGGAATCGGAGGAGACGTCCCTGGTCCGGCAGGTGTCCCGGGACTCTTCTTCCTCAGTCTCCCAGCCTGAGGCCTCTGGAGGAATCAAGCGGCTCCGGCCTCGAGGGCTTCGGCTTCGACCGCCCCGACACCGGTGGTCCCGAACGGGAGGTCAAGGGAGACCTCGGCCGAGAATCAACTTGGGACCACATGGTCTCGAGGATGGGCTCAGCATCCGGGGTCAACTTGGACGTCGGAGTCCCGGTGGTCGGAGTGGAAGAACCGGTGAGACTGGCTATCAGCGCCCACTGATGATCCATGAAGGCAGACATGCTGTGCTCCAAGGCCACCATTCTGAGACTGAGCTCAGAAGGCTCCGCAGCTCCCAGGTCGGGTCCCGACGCCGGCTCTCCCGGAGAAGAGTCCACAACGAGGACAGCGGTTACCTGCCTCGGCTGGTCCAGTTCGCTTCGAGGAAGTTTTGCAGGACTCTCCAACGCCGGCGGTCAGGGCTCCACAACCGGTCCCGGGAGGAACCAGGCCCTTAGGAACCATCCAACGACGCTGCCTTCGAGGATTTTTTCTTCCTCCGATGTTCCCAGGAGGGAGACCCCCTTTCTGAGGACCCCCGATGCTGCTCAGGCTCAGACAGTTCCCGAGACGTCGAGCCCTCAAATGAGGTCCGGGCTCAAGAGGGTACGGGCTCACCAAAAATCCTATCATGCTGCTGCTGGCGGCTTCTCAGGGCCTTAGAGGACATTTTCCTACATGGGCCACATACCTTCAGGTTGTGGTCAGGCCCGAGGCACCGGAGACAGCAGTCATGTATGTCGGTGAGGGACATTAATTTTGTACACCAATCACACTTTTTAAACCCGCTGGTAGCCATTGGGGGAAAAAGGGCCCCTGCAAGGTCAAAGCCTCGGGCTGCCAGTGAAAAAGAAAAAAAGAGCGCGTTTCCTGGAGAATAAGCCTTTTCTGTATGATCATGCTCAGTTGTGGATTTGGTGGGCATTTTGGTGTTGGGGAGGTTTAAATGGATAATTTGGATGTGATTCTTTGGGTGAATGGCATTTTCTTTTTTTTTCCCCCTGAAGCAGCCCATTGATGAGTGAAACTTGGCTGAATTGGGATTAGTTCTGAAACAATCAACAGGGATCACACATTTACTGCTGTTCAAGATAAATACATTTTGGAATGAACCCGACATCTTTGACTACTTTAATTTTTTTTTTTTACTACAAAACTATTTAAGTTTTTTCAATTCATAAACAAACTATATATATGAAAAGTTAAATTCACAAGAAGAAATATGAGCAATCATTTGTTTAAGCCAGTATGTGTATCTATACTGTGAAGAAAATTTAAGCCCGTTTTTATGTAAATGATATTTTTAATTAATGCGAAAAATAATGTGTTCTCATATATAGACTGATGACGAGACTACTGGATGGTAAGAAACTTGACTTCTAGATCAAAACTTCTAGATGTAAAACCTGTTCTATGTAAAACCAAACAGCTTGTTGCTCTGGTCTTTTGTTATACTGTAAACCGCGCTGATACTAAATAGTGCGGTATATAAAAGCCTGTAATAAATAATAATAATAAATAAATAAAAATAAATAAAATCAGCACTCCCCACACCGCCAACAGAGCCAGCTCCCCTGATCGGGGTAGAAGTGCCTGAGCGGGAAATCATCCCGCTCAGAAGCTCCTGCCCAATCGGGGCAGTGGGAGAGCAACAAAAGCAGCCCTAACATCGGCGCGGCAGCACTCCCCACACCGCCAGCTCCCCCGATCGGGGTAGAAGCGCCTGAGCGGGAAATCATCCCGCTCAGAAGCTCCTGCCCAATCGGGGCAGTGGGAGAGCAACAAAAGCAGCCATAACATCGGCACGGCTGCGCCTAGCGGGCCCACGCTCGAGGGCCTCGCCAGAGGGCACTTTGGCGTGGCCCTTAGGTGGGGCACAGGGGTGAGCACAGAAAAATGGAACAGGCACAACTACAAGGCCCACAGGAGCCACACAGAAAAAACACCAGAAACAACCAAAAACAACAAGAGCAGCGAAAAGTAAGTGAAGTAAGCAAAACTTTACACCAAAAACAGACCAGAAGACAACATGCATACAACTCTGATTCTCCCCATCAGCCTCCTCCTCACACAACTCCTTCCACTGCATGCACCCAACCACCACCTACACACTAACACGCCATTGCTTATACTAACAGCACAGATATACGCATGCCCACAGTATAATCACGGGAACACACATAGGACACCCATGCACAAAAGGCAAACCAGGCGCAAGAATGACACCCACACAAACCCAAAGGAAGCGCACAGAACAACAAACACCCCAGCAACAATCTCAATAGAGCTCATAAACGCCAGATCCATACAAAACAAAACCAACACAATAGCAGACCACATAGATGTTCAACAACCTGACATACTTTGCATCACAGAAACATGGCTCACCCCCACCGACCATGTACTACTCAATCAATTAGTGCCTGACACATACTCAGCATTCAACTGCCCACGCGCTCACCGGAGAGGAGGAGGGGTCCTGATCATCGCAAAGAACAGCCTAAAGTTCAAATCACGAAGTGCCACAGATACCCAACAATGCAACACCATCACTGTTGAGAACAAACGGATGGCCCTATGCCTCACCTACAGAGCCCTCCATGCGCCACCTGACGAACTAGCCTCCACACTCAAAGCAATCTGCGCAATCAGCTCAAACCACAAACCCACGATACTGCTAGGAGACTTCAACCTCAAATCTACCACAACCAAAGATGCAGAAGCTTTTCTCCTAGCGATGAGTTCCTTTCAATACACCCAAATAATTAACACCCCGACACACAGACACAGATCATTACCAGACCTCATATTCACACCCAACTATCTACTCGACAGAGGACTCATTTCAACCCCCACTGTCACACCCGTACCATGGTCAGACCACCACATAATTAAAATAAATATTATGCCACAAGGAGGAAAACAAGACGAAAAACCGGACAACCCACCCACACAAAGATGATTCAAGAGCTTCAACAGGGACCAATTCCTACAGGACACTATACCACACCTGAACTCAGAAGCAGATGATCTAGAAGCTCAAATCAGAAACTGGAACACCATCATCAATGACGCTGCCAAAGCCACAGAACATAGACCCAAGAAAACTCGCTGAACCAAATTACATCACAAACCATGGTACTCAAAAGTCATACGGAATGAAAAGAGGGAACTAGGAAAGTTTTAACGGCGATGGAGACACACCAAGTCGTCCAATACCCAAGAACTATACCTAACAAAGCAAAAAAACTACAACAAACTCATCAACCAAACAAACAGAGAGAATACCACACAAACATTATACTCAAATCCAACAACAAACCTAGAGAGCTTTTCGAAATTGTGAAAACCTTCACCAAAGAACAGAAGGCCGAAAGCGAAGTCCAAATAGACCCACAAAAATTTGCAGACCACATCCAAGAAAAATTCCATTCATCTTTACAACCAAAATCAAACACAACCATCAAACCAACCACACCCCTGAAAACCTGAGGCACATTCAGCACCCCATCCAAAAAGCAGCTCTCACACATCATCACCGCACTCAATACAAGCAAGGCGCCAACGGACCCATGCCCAGTGACATGGATCAAAGCCACTAAGTCAAACTTCATTCACACTATACACAACATGGTGCACAGCTCTCTGGCCCAAGGAACCATGCCAAACCAACTAAAGCTCGCCACTATAAGACCAATCCCGAAGAAATCCACACTCGATAAGAACAATCCAGCAGCATACAGACCAATCTCAAGCATACCTCTACTGGCAAAAATTATTGAGAAGGCAGTACAGCATCAGCTACAAGACCACATTGACAACCACGCACCACTAGACATCAACCAACATGGTTTCCGCCCCAACCATGGAGTCAAAACATTCCCATTATACCTATTCAATAACATACTCCGCCTCACAGACAACTGCAAGAACGGAATACTAATGATCTTCACTGACATTTCATCAGCATTTGACACAGTGGATCACAGAACTCCACTGGAAAGACTACAGAACATTGGACTACAGGGTTCCACTCTGAAATGGTTCCACTCATACCTAACGGACAGACAGATACAGGTCAAGGTCGGCTCCAACACATCCCGACCCATAAAGGTCCTGCAAGGAGTACCACAAGGATCCGCCTTATCAGCACTATTATTTAACCTCTACATTCAGCCAATATGCGACATCATGAAAGAACACGAGATACAATACACAATTTACACTGATGACATCATGATATACACACCAATCACAATAGACAACCCGGACTACTCCAAAATAACAAACTGTCTCATACACATGACCAGCTGGTTTCAAGACAACAACCTGACCATAAACTACAGCAAGACCAAGGCACTAATCATCACCCGAAACACCAAATTCGTCCCTCCATTCAACATCAAGGTAAACAACACAACCATATCCATAAAACCGAAAGTAAAATACCTCGGAGTGACTCTGAACAAAGAACGGAACCCACAATCACACATAAGCAGAACCACCAAAAACACATACCACAGGATGAGACTAATCCGACGCCTTAAACCCCTCCTCTCCCCGGAGCACTTCTGCACAGTCTGCCAGGCTCTAATAACCCCAATTCTAGACTTCTGCAACCCAATCTATCTCGGTCTCACAAAACAAACACTCAGACCGCTGCAACTGGCACAAAACACAGCAGCATGCATAATATCTGGTACAGCACGACAAGAACACATCACACCCATCCTGAAAGATCTACACTGGCTTCCAATCAGCTCACGCATCAAATATAAGACAGTCATAAACATATTCAAAATCAAACAACAGTCATCAGCTCTCAGCTTACAACCAATCATACAATCTGACACAAGCACACGACCGAGGAGGAGGGGCACCTCCAACTGTGTTAACACACCAAAAGACCTCACCAAGGTCCGCAAGGACACCGCGGACCGAGCCTTTTCTCTGGCTGCACCAGCAATTTGGAATGCCCTCCCAGATGAATTATGATTAACAACAGACCTCAAAGACTTTCAGAAGCAGCTTAAGGCAACACTATTCATCGAATACTACGGGGACATCACATGATCTACTCGCTAGTCAAGACCGCAGACCAAATGTATAATAGCGCACGCTGTAAATAGCTCAACATGAATCTACTGTACACCACCACACACACACGCACTGTATCACTGCATGAACACACATAACCCATTCTTGTTGATTGTTTGCTGTGTAGACCGCCTTGATTGAAGGAGAAGGCGGTATAGAAATCCTTTTAAATAAAAAATAAATAAATAAAATCACTACTAATAGCTCTATCATTAAAATCATCTATAGTATCAGGAAAGTGGCCAATGTAACGCCTATTTTAGAAAGGGTTCCAGGGGTGACCTGGAAACTACAGACCAGAGAGCCTAATGTTGGTGCCGGGTAAAATGGAAGAAATCACTAACACCACAATTACTGGACACTTGGACAGACATGGTTTAATGGGACAAAGACAAGAAGGATTTAGCCTAAGGAAATCTTGCCATACCAATCTGCTCCATTTGATTAAAGACATGAATAAACATGTGGAAAAAGGTGAGCCAGTTGATATAGAGTATTTAGACTTTCAGAAAATGTTTGACAAAGTCCCACATCAGATTCCTGAGGACATTAAAAAGTTGTTGAGAGATGGAAAACAGAAAGTAGGGATAAATGGTCTAGTTTCTCAAGTGAGAAGGATAAATAGTGGAGTATCCCAGGGATCTGAACTGGAACCGGTGCTTTTTAACTTTTATCAATGATCTGGAGTTGGGAACAACAAGTAATTAAATTTGCAGGTGACAAAATTATTAAAATTTGCTAAATTGTATGCGGATTGTGAGAAATTGCAGGAAGACCTTGTGAGGCTGGGAGACTAGGCATCCAAATGGCAGATTAAATTGAATGTGGACAAGTGCATAGTGATGCACATAAGGAAGAATGAACCAAATTAGAGATACACAATTCTAGGTTCCACATTAAGAGTCACCACCCAAGAAAAGGATCTGTGTATAATCATAGATAATACATTGAAATATTTTGTTCAGTGTGCAGCAGTGGCCAAAAACATAAATAGAATGTTAGGAATTATTAGAAAAGGAATAGAGAATATAACAAAGGATATAATAATGCCCCTGTATCGCTCCATAGTTTGACCGCACCTTGAGTATCGTGTGCAATTGTGGTCTCTGCATCCCTAAAAAAAAAAAAAAGATATAGTGGCATTAGAAAAGATACAGAGGAGAGTGACGAAAATGATAAATGGGATGAAATGACCAGGGCCAGTGCTAGGGTCTCTGGGGCACCCCTGCCTCATTACTATTAATGGTAGGCTGCACCTCCTCCTTTCCCAAAACTCCTTTGTGAACTCTGTTCACGTAATGCTAGCATTTTTCCTTAAAATCAAATATTGTAACAAGAAAATTGCAGTGAAGGGGCAAATGCATAGCTGGAATAAAAATAAATACTGGCAAGTTAATATTTAACATTGTATTTACAGGCTGTGATAGCAAAGGGTTAATGTAATCGAAGCAAACACAATCAATGTATTTATTTAACAAAAAAAGGATCTACAAAAAGGTTATCAATTAGCTTTTTGTGCTTCTTCTCCACCTGCTATTGTTTTCACAGATACTACCGCAGCTCTATCTCTGCATGTACGGTTGCACAGCTCTTTGATAAAAATCTGACAAATAAGGAGGTGATGATAAAAGCAGATAGTGTAGCTGGGATGAAAAAAGGTTCAGACAAGTTCCTGGAGAAAAAGTTAAATAGATGTTTATTAAGACAGATCTAGGGAAAGCGCCTGCTATCCCTGGGAATAAGCAGAATGGAAGCCATGATGAGCATTAAGAGGCAGGACTCAATCCCAGAGCTGATGTCGGTAGTTCTGATAGTCAACGGCAGCGCTGCCTGTTGGAGCTGTTGCAATAGTGAAACATTCAGAGATTTTGCTAGCATTGCAGACAAGCTGGGTGAAAAGTGGAAAGATCATTTCATAGGCTCCTATGAGAGCCAGCAGTGGTGCTTCTTATAGTGGACTAGCAGTGATGCACCTGTGTCCGACCGACCAATATGTTTTACCCAAAGCTCCCCCAACTCCCTGTATTCTCTGTGGCTGGCTGCCTGGCTGTGGCAAAGGTGAATACCATCCTAGCAGTGCAAGCTGAAACAAGTTGAAAAGTACACATTTTACAGAGTAAAGCCTTTGACACGGTTCTTTACAGACAACTTATAAATAAACTGAGTGCCCTAGGGAAGGACCCTAAAGTGACTGACCGGATTAGAAATTAATTGAGTGGGAAGTGGCAAAGGATACAGGTAAATGGAGCTCACTCTGAGGAGAAGGATGTTACCAGTGGTGTTCCAGGGGAATCTGTCCTTGATCTGATTCCTGTTCACATTTTTGTAATTGATATTGTGGAAAGATGGTCAGGTAAGGTAAGGTTTGCCTCTTTACAGATGATGCCAAAATCTGCAATAGATTAGACATGCAGGAAGATATAGATAAAATGAGGAGAGATCCAGAAAGGCTTGAAGAAGGGTTGAGCATTCATCAGCTGGGATTTAATGTTAAAAAAATGCAGCATCATGCATTCGGGCTGCAAAAATCCAAGGGCGTGAAGTACATCTGTCCACAAAAGAAGAGAGAGACCTGGGTGCATAGGGAGAGGAATGACCAGCACAAAGAAGGTGGTGATAGTGTCTTTTGTACATGGCAAAGGGTCAGCTGGACCATGGGCTAGACAGCTCCCAAGCAGGCCCTTCCTCCGTCCAAAGGGGAAAGAAACACACAGGGAGGACTTACCACTTCCCAATAAAACCTCACCTTATGCAGGACAGTACACTCTTACATGGTAATTACTATCTCAGATTTTTCTTGCCAAAGGATCCTTTATTAGATTTATTCCCTAACTCACAAAAAAACAGACTAAGAACAAAGAAAAGGGCAGTCTAGTGGAATTACAGATCTTGCCACCTCTCAAAGCACACAAACAGGGTCATTCTGTACTTATCTGGGTGCTAAAAGCAAGAATGTCTGCTGCTCCCTGCATGATTCCGTCTTACTTCCTGACTCAGAAATAGCAAACAAAAGTACACCCTTCTATCAGTCTATACCAGCAAGTGAGAGAATGTGTGACAGGCATTCTGGACAAAAGAAATCAGTGTTACAGACACACACACAGTAGAACAATTTTACACAAGACAAACTAGCACACACACAAAACCCTCAGACACAACAGTGATACTGGGGCCATAGGGAATCCATACCCCACACAGCCCTCATTGCGCAGGAGAGGAACTCATTGCCTATCTGGTCCTGTCACACTATATACCTTGCTCATACTTGCTATTCCAGGCATTTTTCTCTAATTACCTAATTTTTGTTACAGTTGCCATGTTATTCTACTCATGTCTGTGCCCCTCTCCATTGACCTTTTCTTGGACCCATGTTAATCTAGGCCTCGTCAGATTTATTTAATGTTATCTGACCTTCGCCCACTCTCAGTTCTTTTTGCTTCGTTCTTTTAATTGGTTCTTTCCCACTCCTCAGTTCCCAAGAAATCTCTCTCTTTAACTCCCCGTGTTCTGGACAACTATACTGGGGGCAATTTGCTCTTCTTTATGTTAAGATGATGTTTATATCTCATGTTTGCCTTTTTTACCCTCTCACTGTCCACCACTTACTGATAAGTGTGTTTTCACAATTTTTCCATTTGATGTCGCATACCTCTGAAAACTTCACGCATGCACCACAGTACATTCCAGCATTCAGACAACATTTAGATTTTGTTTTTTGGGTTAACCCTTTCTCCTCTTGCTCTCACACTCTTTATAAATCTTTGGTGAAACCACATTTGGAGTACTATGTGCAATTCTGGAAAACACACTTTCAAAAGAATATAAACAGAATGGAGTCAGTGCAGAGGGTGACTAACAAATTGATCAGTGGACTTTGTCAGAAAGCATAGGGGGGACAGACAAAGATCTCAATAGGTACACTTTGGAAGAAAGGCGGGAGAGAGGAGATATGATAGAAATGTTTAAATCCCTCCACAGAATAAATGCATAGGAGGAGAGTGTTTTTCAATTGAAGGAAAGCTCTGCAATAAGGGACACAGAATGAAGGTCAAAGGGGATAGGCTCAGGAGTAATTTGTGGAAACATTTCTTTATGGAAAGAGTGGTAGATGCATGGAATAGTCTCCTAGCAGAGGTGATAGAGATGAGGACTGTATCTGAATTCAAGAAAGCATGAGACAAACATGGAAGATCTCAAGGAAAAAAAAGGATCGTAGTATCTGGTATGGAAGGGCAGACTGGATAAGCTACATCACCAGTGGCTGCCCAACGTAAATGCTGACAAAGATCCAACTCCTGCATGGGATCAATGAATAAGCAATTCACTTGGACAGCCTATGTGACGTTCCTTTAATTCAGCTGGACCAGAATTTGGCCTTTGAAATCATTGATCGTATTCTCCAGCTTGACCGCTTAAAAGAAATCAGGAATAAGACACATTACAGGGAACTGGTTCCGCTCCTATTTATCAGGTTGCACTTTACAGATCTCCAGACTGCCACTATTGATGCCAACTCTGCCATTTCGCAAATGCCGATAAGCTTGGTTGCTTTGTTACATGCTGCCTGTGCTGTGCCTCTGTGTGAGTTACTGACATGATTTTAAAGTATGCTTTTGGCTATGATGATCTCATTGCCTCCTGAAGAAGAATTTGCAAAATGTCGGAGTTGGCATCAATAGTGGCATAGGGGAGATCTGCAGAGCATACAATTTACAGTTAACAGAAAAGTGATTTTGTTTTTGAGCAGTAACATATGCATTGAAAAGCAGTTTCTGTAATGAACAGGTGAAAAGAAATTGAGAAGGAACTTTTGTGCATTGCCCTAATAAGAGTTTTCAAAGATAATTTAAGAACATACGTGTTTGCTAGGAATATATTTGATGATTACTGAGATAGAGTAAAATAGAAAAGGATTATCGATAAAGAGGAGTTTTTTGGATCCATGATGCAGTATGCATATTTCAAAAGCTATAAATTCCATGGTCAAGTTATAGAGTGTGAAAATCAGAAAAACAAAAAGACTCACTCTAGTACAACACTATTTGTTTCTTCATCAAAACAACGTGTAAAATGACATTCCTGTTGGTGCTAATATGGAACGGAGGTGGCACGGTCTCAGCCAACTCGGGCACAGGCACAAATAATCAAGACACAGGTCCAGATTTTGCTGACAAACAAAAGCCCATTCACATCAATGACCTGTTGCCTCCTCCACCATATGCACATTTAAACACACCATTGTAGCAGAAAATACATTTTCAAATGCACTTGCGGCCCAGCCCCTGATCACACTTAGCTTTTAAAAAATCTTGAGGGAAATGGACCGCAAACTGCTGCCCCGACGTCAACCATAGAGCTCTCATACGTTTCGCAATCAAGTCGCTGCATCAGGGGAATTCTGCTGCAAAACAGAAACAAACATACACACTCAGACACACTATTTAAAACCAGAAACAAAAACTGACCCCAACCCATCACATATTCAAAACAACCAAACCACCAAGAACGCCACTTACTCTAAGCGGCAACCATACCAGCACTTCACTGTTGCTTCACAAAAACGCCGCGCATGCTCAAATGACCACAACTCCAACCTCCCAAAAATACTCTTCAACTGACGTCAGCGGCTTCCCACACAGGAGAACTCCGCCCACCTACCCTAAAGGCAGACTACCCAGTCAATCCGAAGGTTCAAACCAGCCGGAACAACTGTATTCAGCCGAAAAATGTACCGCTGCTCACACACTAACAAAGACTGCTCTCTACTCTTGCCGTCTCTGCCCGACAGTACCCGATCCAAACCAAAACAACGCAAATCCCCAAACTGATGTTTGTATTCCAAGCAGTGTGGGACCAAAGGGGCCTCCCGAACTGCACATTTAAGTCTGCTTTTATGTTCAATGAGGCGTTTGCGAAGCGGCCGGCATGTGCTGCCTACATACAAAAGATCACACGGGCAGAGAATCCCATACACCACAAAAGTGGAGTCACAGGAGGTCCAATGTCTAAACTTATGTTGAACACCACGATAGGCAAACTGAGAAACCTCACTGGAGACCCCACATATAGAGCAGTGCCCACAAGGGCGATGACCCCCTGTGCTATTAACCGCATCCCCAGAAACTGCCCGCAAAACAGAGGGACTCAAGATTTCCTGCAAATTCCGATGACGCCGCCAGACACACCGGACCATTCTTCCCTCCAACCCCGGAAGGGTGCACAATACCCCAGAGTGTCTGCGTATAATCCGTTGTATAGAAAAACTAAAAGGGGAATATTGTGAAATCAAATTAATGGGCTCATCAACATCCACTGTTAACCCCTTATTTTTGGGAACTAACAACAAGGAGCGATTGTTAAACAAAGCTCTCCGGTAAGCATTGCGTACTACCTTACGGGGATACCCCCTAGCTAGCAAACTACATGCCAAAGATTTAGACTGATGTTTAAAATCGGAAATATGTGAACAATTCCTCCTAAACCGGATGAATTGAGAAAAGGGTAAACTATTGCGCAAACCCACCGGATGAGCACTCCCGTAATGTAATAAAGTATTCTTATCAGTCACTTTCCTGTGAACACTAGTTACCCAACCAGAACAAGCCCTGACCACTACCACATCCAAAAACACAATTTGAATAGAGCTACACACACTAGTAAACTGAATGTGCGGCTCACAGCCATTAAGCCAAACGACAAACTCCTGAAAACTCTCAGATGTACCTTGCCATAAAACAAACACGTCGTCGATGAAACAATACCATAAACGCAAGTGTGCTGAAAAGGGAGAAGCATAAATCCACTTAGCTTCATAATTAGCCATATACAAATTGGTCACCGGGGGGGCACAGGTGGCACCCATAGCCACCCCCGATAGTTGATGGTACAAGAGATCCTCAAACATAAAATAATTCTCAAAAATAGCTAGGTGGGCCAAATGAGTCACAAATTCTACCATCTCACATGCCAAATCTCCCCTTCGCCGCACTGCTACTGCATCCCCTTGCGGAATCGACGTGTACAATGAAGCCACATCTAAAGTGGCCAACAAAATTTCTGAAGAGTTGGCCAAATCTTGATTATTTGTGCCTGTGCCCGAGTTGGCTGAGACCGTGCCACCTCCATTCCATATTAGCACCAACAGGAATGTCATTTTACACGTTGTTTTGATGAAGAAACAAATAGTGTTGTACTAGAGTGAGTCTTTTTGTTTTTCTGTATTTCAAAAGCTATTACATCTTATGCCCAAGAAAAGAAGTGCAACTTTCTCCAACTAATATATGTATATGGGCCCGTTTCCTCTCTTTTCTAGATTTGTGTGACTAAAGCTTTTACAGGCTGTGGAGAACTCAACTCCAAACTACAGTCTATGGTGGCTTGGCTGCAATCACATAAGAGGATTCTGATCCCCAATAAGACTGAGGCTCTCTGAATCTCTCATAATTCCAATCCACCCCTTACATTCCACAAATTTCTTCTACCCTGATCTTAATTAAGACATCTATTCGGTCTCTTGGAGTCCTTCTGGAAGAAATTAACATTCCGCTCCTTTATTTCAAAAACTATCCTAAGTTGATCCATGAAACCTTATCGTGATAAAAAGGCTTTACAAATAGTTATTCACCCATTTGTGATAAATAGATTTGATTATTGCAACTATGTTAGTAGTAGGTATGTCAAGTATAAATAAAATGTCTTCAACTCATACAGGACTCAGAAATAAGACTTATCTACAATGATTGTATCACTCCTCTGCTCTGTGAACAACATTGGCTTCCTGTTATTTTCCAAATCAAGTTTAAACTCCTGCTAACCCAACGCGCTTACTACACTGGCCTACCTACTTACTTACACTCACATCTCACTCCCTACTGTCCCTCCTGTACCCTTTTTGTTCATTAAATACCAATCTCTTAGTAACTCCTACAAAATGCACATTACATCTAGAAGTCTATCGGTCTATTGCAGTGGTTCTCAACCTTTTTTGTACCGTGACCCTTTTAACCATTGGTCAACTTGTGGTGACCCCCCAATGATAAAATCAAATGCGTCTCTCTTCCTTTACCGTTAACGCATTGTCAATGTAATCATTTGTTGAATTATTAATATATTATAGGCCTTTGCAATATGTTTTTATTTATAAAATTTACTTATTTAAACCACAATAATTAATCACAATAACAAGTAACAATATTTGATTTCAAAATTATGATGATTTTGTAGTCAAATCACTAATATGAAATAAAATTATTTTTTCTACCTTTGATGTCTGACCAATTTATTCTCTGATCATGCTGGTCCCGATCTGAGGCTTCTGCTTTCCTGTCTTCTCTTAGCTCTCTTTCTGTGGTCTATGGTCCATCTGACATTTCTTATCTCTTCTTTCGTTTTCTTCACTTCTTTCCATCAGCCTATTTCCAGTCCCAGTAACCATACCCAGTATCAGCCCCTTTCCAGTCCTCACTCTCAGTACCTTCCAATGTCAACTTGCATTCCCATGACTGCCACTGGTTTCCATTCCCTTCCAGTCCCCCTCCTGAGCAGTCCCTTCCAGTCCCCCCTGAGCAGTCCCTTCTAGTACAAATACCATGGCAGCCCCTCTCAGATCCACTCTCTTCCAGTTCCATTCTCCCATCCCCTCGTATCAGCCCATTTGTAGCCTTAGCCCCCAGTTTTCTTCCAGGGCCAGCAGCTCTATCCTCCCCTCCCCACAATCAGCCCATTCCCAGTCAAAGCCCTCCAATCAGCTCGCTTCCAGTGCTAGTCCCCCCTCAACCCCATTACCAGTGCTAGCCTCCCCTAATCAGCCGACTACCAGTCCTCCCCCCCAATCAGCCCATTTCCAGTCCTAACCTCCCCGATCAGCTCATTTCCAGTGCTAGCCCCCCATCAGTCCATTACCAGTCCTTTCCCTCTATCAGCACATTACCAGTCCCAACCCCCCCTTGATCAGTCCATTCCCAGTCCTAATCTTTCCAGTGCTAGTCCCTCCTCAACCCCATTACCAGTGCTAGGCTCCCCTAATCAGCCCATTACCATTCCTAGCCCCCTCCCCCCCAACTGCCCATTATAATCCTAACCCGCACTGTCTCCCCCCCCCGTCCAGCATTTATTGCCTGTCTGTACAGTATGTCCCCCTGTCTCTTCCCTTTGTCCATGTCAGCCCCCCTCCCTCCCTCGTCAGCCCCCTCCCTCCATTCATGTCAGCCCCCCTCTCTCCATGTCAGCCCCCTGTCCATGTCAGACACCTCCCTCCCTCCATGTCAGCCCCGTTGCAGGTTCCCTGCCCCCTCCTCCCCTCTCCATGTCTGCCTGCTACTGCCCTGCTGTTCTTTTACAGCCGCGGCTACCTGTCTCTTAGGGAACCGCGGCTATACCTGTAAAACCATTGCGGAGCCTTCCCGTCTCTCGACGGGCTCCATGCAGCATTATCCTGCCTCCAAAGGAAGTGGTAAACAACTTCCACTGGAGGCGGGACAATGCTGCACGGAGCCCGTCAAAAGACAGGAAGGCTCCGCAATGGTTTTACTAGCATAGCCGCAGTTCCCTAAGAGGCAGGGAGCCGCGGCTGCATTAGAAGGGACTGGGAGGCAGTGAGTTTGCCGCTGCCGAGAAGCGGACTTGGCAGCAGCAGCAACTTGGGTGCTTTTTTTTTTTTTTAACAGCGGAGTGAGGTGACGCGAGGCGACCCCTGCTAAATCCTGTGGCGACCCCGGTGGGGGTCGCGACCCACAGGTTGACGCTGGTCTATTGCCTTTTGTTTTCAAGCTCCTTACCTGTGGAGCACCACACAAACCTCGCTTCAGATGGAATTCATCTACACAAAGTTTAACACTGGTCTGAAGGCCTGTTTTTTTAACCAGGTCTTTGAATAAATCTTTTGACTCCTGAAGCTCAGATCTTGATCCCCCTTCCATCGTCGTTTCTCCATGCAATTATTTAACAGTTGCTGTTTTTGGACAGAAATAGTTGTGCTACTACTCTGCCCTTTCCCTCAATGGTTCACTGATTGTCATTTGTCTATGTCTTACCTGTCTTTGTGGTTTCTACAGTCAAGACACTAGTATTATTTGTAAACCCCTATATCAATAGCAGTACATGAGAACATAAGATATGCCATACTGGGTCAGATAAAATGTCCATAAAGCCCAGTATCCTGTTTCCAACAGTGGCCAATCTAGGTCATACGTACCTAGAAGTTTCCCCAAAAGACACAGGTTCCACAATCCTTGTATTGGGTCAAGCAGTGATATACTGGGTCCCTTTTTAATAATGGTTTATGGACCATTCCTCCAGGAACTTGTCCAAACCTTTTTTAAACCCAACTACACTAACAGCTTTTACTACATCCTCCTGTAACAAATTCCAGAGTTTGATTACACGTTGAGCGAAAAAATATTTTCTCTTATTTGTCTTAAAATAATTACCCTGTAGCTTCATTGCATGTCCCCTAGTCTTTCTATATTCTGATGACGTAAACAATCGATCTACGTTAACCCGTTCCACTCCGTTCATCAATTTATAGACTTCTATAATATCTCCCCTCAGCCATCTCTTTTCCAGGTTAAAGAGCCCTAACCTTTTTAGCCTTTTCTTCATAGGGGTATCCTTCCATCCCCTTTAACATTTTTGTGGCTCTTCTCTGAACCTTTTCTAATAACGCTATATCCTTTTTAAGATACAGCGACCAGAACTGCACACAATATTCAAGGTGCAGTAGCACCATAGAACGATACAGAGACATTATAATATCCTTTGTTTTATTTTCCATTCCTTTCCTTATGATACCTAGCATTCTATATGCTCTTTTGGCCACCGCAGCACACTGAGTGGAGGGTTTTAACAGGTTATCCACCATGACGCCTAAAGCATAGTTACTCACCTGTAACAGGTGATCTCCGGGAACAGCAGGAATTTAGTCTTCAAATATGGGTATCGTCGGTACCGACGGAGCCTGCACGGAAACGCTCCCCAGCGTTCAATTAGAAAGCTTTTGGGAGCATCCCACAGCGCCTGCATGCTGCCTTCCCGCCTTTCCCAACTGCCTCTCTCCAGTTGAGTTTAAAGCTAAGACAAAGAGAGAGCGGGAAAGAGAAAGAGATAGATAGAGAGATACAACTCCTAGGGGAGGTGGGTGGGTTGTGAAGACTAAATTCCTGCTGTTCCCGGAGATCACCTGTTACAGGTGAGTAACTATGCTATCTCCAGGAACAAGCAGGAATGTAGTCTTCACATATCGGGACTCCCTAGCTTTAGATGCCAGGGAGAGACCCCAGAAGTTGTGTGTCCCTGTGAAAGGGCTCCACATCCTCCCATGGATCTCTGGCATCCAACCAGGGATGGTGGGTAGGAGTTGATTAGGTATGGAACAGGTGTTGGAGAACAGCCTGACCAAACAAGGCATCCCAGCGGGAGTCCTTGTCCAAGCAGTAATGGGCTGTGAAGGTATGAACTGAGGCCCAAGTGGCTGCTCGACAGATGTCGTCGATAGACACGGAGTGCAGATGAGCCATTAAAGCTGCCATGGCTCTCACATTGTGAGCTGTGACATGGCCATCTAGAGGAAGATTCTTACTCTGATAGGCAAAGGAAATGCACTGAGCAATCCAGTTGGACAGTGTTCTCTTGGAGACTGGAAGTCCCAAATGAGAAGGATCAAGAGCAACAAAGAGTTGAGAGGACTTTCTATGTTGCTGTGTTCTTTGTAAGTAAAAGGCTAAAGCTCTTTTACAGTCCAAAGTATGAAGATTCCTTTCTGCATTTGATGCATGAGGCCTTAGAAAAAACACAGGCAGGTAGACCACTTGGTTTAGATGAAAAGGCGAGACCACCTTTGGCATAAAGTGTGGATGAGTCCTAAGGACTACCTTGTCATGCTGGAACCTTGTATAAGGTGGATCAGCCACTAGTGCCTGCAACTCACTGATGCGACGTGCTGATGTGATTGCAATGAGAAAGATAACCTTCCAAGAAAGGAATTTCAATGAGGTAGCAGTTATGGGTTCGAAAGGTGGCTTCATGAGCTGACCAAGAACCAGGTTTAAGTCCCATGCCACCGGTGGTGGCCTAATGGGAGGCTTAGTTAGAAGAAGGCCTCTCATAAATCTTGCTATAAGAGGATGGGAGGAAATAGGTTGTCCATTTAGAGGCTTGAAAAAAGCTGCAATAGCACTCAAATGGACTCTTACTGAGTTAGTCTTAAGTCCTGCATTGGATAAATGACGGAGATACTCCAGTAATGATTCCAGATGTATCGCAAGGGGGTTAAGACCCTTCTGCGAACACCATATGGTAAACCTCTTCCACTTAAAAGCATAAGAGCATCTTGTGGAAGGCTTCCTGGAAGCATAAAGGACATGCTTTACTTGTTGAGGAAGGTTAAGATCATGAAGATCTAAGCCTTCAGCAACCAAGTTCTGAGATGCAGAGACTGGGGATTGGGATGCCATAACAGTCTGTCCTCCTGAGACAGGAGATCTGGAGCAGATCCTAACTCCAGGGAGGGAGCTTGAGAGAGATGTAGAAGCAGAGGGTACCACACTTGCCGTGGCCAATGTGGAGCTATGAGAATCATATGCCCTCTGTCTCTCTGAAGCTTGAACAGGGTTTTGGGAATTAAGGGAATGGGTGGAAAGGCATAAAGTCAGTCTTGACCCCAGTAAAAGAGGAAAGCATCCCTGGCCTGAGAGCCCTGAGCCGGAATTCTGGAACAGAACCGGGGAGGGGAAGTTTGGCATTCAACGGACTTGCAAAGAGGTCTATGTCCAGGGTTCCCCAAATTTGAAATATCTTGGCCACTTGGTCCGCATGCAGAGACCACTCATGTGGAAGCAGAACTCGACTGAGTCTGTCTGCCCAAGAGTTTTGTATGCCTGGAAGGTACACTGCCTGGAGATGAATCTGATGCTCTCTGGCGAGGGCCCATAGTCACAAAGCTTCGTTGCAAAGCGACAGAGAGTCTGTTCCCCACTGCTTGTTCACGTAGAACATGGCTACTTGATTGTCCGTATGAATGAGGACTGTCTTGTGGCTGAGCAGGGTGTGGAACACTCGAAGAGCAAGGAAGATTGCTCTGAGCTCTAAGAGACTGATATGTAGATGAGTCTCCTGTGGAGTCCAAGTGCCTTGGGTGGAGAGGTCCTTCAGATGAGTTCCCCAACCCACTGGTGAAGCATCTGTCGTGAGAGTTGCCTGGGGTAAAGGTTGTTGAAATGGGGACCCCAGCAACAGGTTCTGAGTGGACTGCCACCATTGGAGAGACAAAAGGCGGCGGTTTGTGTTTGCTATTTTGTCTTATAGGCACCCTGATGCCTGGGTCCATTGAGCGGATAAAGTCCACTGGGCTGCTCTCATATGGAGGCTAGCATAAGGAACCACATGCACTGTAGATGCCATGTGGCCTAGTAGCTGTAACATTTCTCGGGCAGTGAGATGAGATTTTAGCACTGCTTGAGAAGCTAACTGCACCATGCGAAGGCAACGGGTCTGAGGAAGATAGGCCCTTGCTTTTCTGGTATCCAGCAAAGCTCCTATGAACTCCAGAGACTGAGTGGGAGTCAGACTGGATTTTGGGATGTTTATGACCAGACCCAAATACTGGAGGATACTCATTGGGTAAGATAGAGAAATCCTGACCTCTGACTCTGATGGGGCTTGAATGAGCCAGTCGTCTAAGTAGGGGAATACGAATATTCCTAGAGTGCGGAGAAATGCTGCTACCACAGCCATGTACTTCGTAAACACTCTTGGTGCTGAGGCCAGGCCGAAAGGAAGCACCCTGTATTGGTAGTGCTTTCCATGAAAAAGGAACCGAAGGAACTTTCTGTGAGTTGGATGGATGAGAACATAAGTGTACGCATCCTTGAGATCTAGAGAACAAAGCCAATCCTGACTCTGAAGGTATGGTAGCAGAGTTCCCAGAGAAACCATTTTGAATTTCTCCCTGAACAGGAATTTGTTCAATTCTCTTAGGTCTAAAATAGGTCTGTGTCCCCCTGTTTTCTTTGAGATAAGGAAATAGGGGGAGTAAAACCCTGTACCCTGTTGATGAATGGGTACTTCCTCTATTGCCCCTTGGGCAAGAAGCATAGTGACCTCTTGACCTAACAGGTTGATGAGAGAGGTCTGAGAATTGAACTGTTTTACCATTGTGGGAGGGGGCATGCACAAAAAGTGAAACTTGTACCCCTCTTTTATAATGGAGAGTGTCCAATGTTCTGCTATGGTCCATTGAGGGCCAGGAAGGCTAAGTTCTCTAGATGAAAGTCAAAGGCCTTGTGGAGGCTGAGACTGCTGAGGCTTAGCAGTCTTTGCTTTCCTTTGTTTAGGTGGTTGCTGACTCTTTCGGGCAGGCTGACCTGCAGAACGTCCCTGCTGGGAATAAGAGGGATAAAACCTCTTCTTTTTTAAGAAGAATGGTTTCTTGAAAGATTTCTTTCTTGAGGGATCAGCTGTGGCTTTGGATAACCTATCCAAAGTGGAGTTGTCAGCATCCAACTCATTGGCTTTCTCTTGCCAATTTTTGCCAAATAGATTCTCACCTGTACAAGGGATATTGCCCGGTTTGTCCTGCACCCAGAGCTCCAAATCGGACGTGCACCTATGGCAATGGCAGAGGTTCTGCTTATGCACTCAAAACAGTCAAAAGCTGCACGATTGACAAACTTAGAAACATCCTGGGCATGTTTAACCAGTGTGAGAAAATCCTGCCTCTTGTCATCAGGAAGGAGAGGGCTTAAAATCTCCAAGTCTCCTGTGACTTCTTTAAGGAACATTCCCATATATAAAATATAGGAACTAATCCTGGCAGAAAGCATGGAAGCCTGGAAAGTACGACGTCCAAAGGCATCCAAGGTTCTACACTCACGTCCTGGAGGATTAGAGGCATGCCTCTTTGCACTCCTGATCCTTTTCATAGCTGATTCCACTACAATAGAGTGGTGAGGAAGCCGAGTTTTCTGGAAACCAGGACAAGGAGGGACTCGATACATGGTATCCAGTCTGCGAGAGTGAGGAGAGGTGGTAAGAGGTGTCTCCCACATTCTCAACATGAGATCATGTAAGATCTCATGGATAGGCAGAGTAGCTGCCTCCTTAGGAGCTTTGGGATATTGCAAAATCTCCAACTCCGTAGCTCTGGGCTCTGTTTCAGGAGCCACAGTAATGGACAGACCTCGAGCCACCTCCCTGATAAAATCCTGAAAGGAGATATCTTCTGGGGAGACATCCTACGTTTAGGGGAGGAAGGCTCCTCCGGGAGAAGTATCCCGGTACCGGCAGAGCTGTCAGAATCCTCAGAGTCCTCCGAGGATTCGAAGTACCTCCTGTCCGGATGCTCTTGAAGAGCCCGATACCCGTACCGACCGAAGTCGGTACCGGGGGGAATTGGTACAGGTGTATCGGCACCGGAAGGCATCGCATGACTGGGTGCCGGCAAAGCAGACACCGCTATCGATGCCGATGCTATCGGTACCAGTACCGGCTGAACTGTCTGACGCGGTTCTGAGGGTGTCAATGCCGCAAGGAGCGCCGCCAGACTGCGTTCAATAGCCAGGAACCTCTGGTCTATCGACACTGCCGTTGCCTGGGTATTGGTACCGGAAGCAGCCAGTACCCCAGAGCATGGCACCAGTAGTTCTGCCGAGGTCGAGGCCTCGAGAACAATGCTTTGGAAGCCGAAGCCTCCCGCCAGGGCAATTTTGCCATTACAGAACCCTCAAGGGCAACGCCAGAGGCATTTCAATGCTTGGAAGGAGATCTACCCTTTGAGGACCTGCTGGACTTATGTTTGGTTACTTGAGATCCATAGGAGGAAGACGAAGCCCTGGAAGACGTCGATGCCACAGAAGCTGCATCGGAGGGAAAAAGGGCACTGAGCTTAGCAGCTGGGTTTTGTCGACCCCTCTTGGACATCATGGCACAAGCCATACACTCGGAGATGGAGTGGTCAGGACCTAAACATTTGAGACACCACTCATGGGTGTCGGTGACGGAGATGGTACTGCCACACTTGGTGCACTTTTTGAAACCCGAAGCGGGTTTTTCCATACTGGAGAAAATTTTGGGCCTAAGACCCAAAATGGCGCGTGCACCTGGGAAGAAAAGTTTGGAAACAAACAAAAGAAGAAAAAAAAAAAAAAGAGAACCGGCGGTACCGGTATAGTGTCGAGAAGGCAGACGCGACCACAAAAAAGAAGGAATAAGGAAAATATTTTCTGCGGTGACAGGAACAACAACCTGCTAGCTCCACAGAAAATGAAGAAATGGAGAGAGGCAGTTGGGAAAGGTGGGAAGGCAGCACGCAGGCGCTGTGGGATGCTCCCAAAAGCTTTCTAATTGGACACTGGGGAGCGTTCCCGCGCAGGCTCCGTTGGTACCGACAATACCCATATGTGAAGACTACATTCCTGCTTGTTCCTGGAGATATCTTTTTCCTGGGTGGTGGATCCTAATGTGGAACCTTGCATTGTGTAACCATAGTTTGGGTTGTTCTTCCCTAGGTGCATAACTCTGCATTTGTCCACATTAAATTTGATCTGCCATTGTGATGCCCAATCTTCCAATTTATCAAGATCCTCTTGCAATTTTCTAAAATTATCATGGGTTTTAACAACTTTAAATAGTTTTGTGTCATCTGCAAATCTGATAACCTCACTCGTTATTCCCTTTTCCAGGTCATTTATGAATATGTCAAAAAGACGCGGACCGAGCACAGATCCCTGGGGTACACCACTGTTCACCTTTCTCCATTGGGAAAATTGGCCATTTAGCCCTACCCTCTGCTTTCTATCTTTTAACCAGTTCCTGATCCACAGTAGTACACTGCCTCCTGTCCCATGACTCTTTAGTTTTGCCAAAAGTCTCTGATGAGGGACCTTGTCAAAGGCTTTCTGAAAGTCCAAATACACTATATCATCCGACTCATTTTTGTCTACCTGTTTATTCACACCTTCAAAAAACATAACAGATTAGTACACCAAATCACTGCAAATAAATAAATAAATAGCCTTTTTAGAGAGAGGCTTTGATCAGGATTTGGTCCTGAACTCTGAAGATTCAGGTGGCAGCCTAGGTGTGCTACTGGGGCAAAGGTACAGAGTGGGTGCTTATTAGCCCACCGTGATGTGGCTCACTTCCTTACAACAGTTAAGCACATTCGATCTCTGGTGCACCCACTCATCCCTCAGTAGAGTCTCACATTGGTGTTGAAGGCACTGAAGGGTTCATCATTTTGAACCTATTCACAGGGCCACTCTTAAGGATTTGACACTTAAGTTGATTTTTTTTGTGGCAACTGGTTCCACCAGACAGTTCTCAGAGTTGCAGCCTTAGTTCTGCCAGGAGCTATTTTTATTAATCACCATGACTTCTGTTTCCTAAGAACAGCTTAATCTTTTCTTTGTCACCTAAATCAGCAAGCGGTCTTCCCTCCTTAGCAGAGGACAATCTCTGGTCAGATTCTTCACTGCATCTCCTTGATGTGAGGAGAGTTTTGCTCAAGTACCTGGAAGTGACTAATGCCTTTCGGTGGTCAGATCACGTGTTTGTGCTTTTCAGTGGCCCGAAGAATGGTCAAGCAGCAACCCAATCCTCCATTTCTCATTGGATCAGAGAGGCCATTGGTTCAGCATATCTTCTGGATGGGAAGCAAATGCCAGACAGAGTCAAAGCTTACTCGACTAGGTCGTAGGCCTCCTCCTGGACAGAGTTTGCCTTGATGTCTTCAGAGGATATCTGTAAGGAGGCTACCTCATCCTCCTTCAGTACATGTTTGTGAAGCACTACCAGTTTCATGTGGAAGCAAGTGCTGATGGCACCTTTGGCAAAGCTGTTTAAGCCAGAGTGTCGTCTTTCTCCCATCCGGGGTCCTGACTGCTCGGGTATATTCCAGTTGTTTGGTCTGGTCTAGCAGGATAATAAGGGAGGAGATTTTTTAATCATACCTGATAATCTTCTTTTCTTGAGTTCTGAAAGATGTTGCTGCATTTTCAGAAGTCCTACTGCCTTTCCAATTCTTAGCTGAGCAGAGCCTGATCTGCAGTAAGGTATGGTAAGACAGCCAAATCAGAGTTCAGATTAGCAATAAAAAAAAATTGGATCAATCATGTTTGAGTTTTTCAGTTTTTACTTACTGCTTGGGAAGACTCTTACTGGATTCTCTCAGTGTGTTACATCTCCTGACAACATCACGGAAAGTTTCTCAAGTTTGCCTCCACTTGATGGCAAGAGGGAATAACCCACTCATCTGAACTGGTCTGGCAGGACTCATGGAAAGGAGATCATCAGGTATGATTAAAATCTCTCCGTAATGTAGCTGGATTTAAAAAAGGGTTGGACAAATTCATGGAGGAATTTAGGAAATGTAGCACCCAAGGATAGTGTCTCTGATCTCAAAACCAAAAAGGCTTTCCATCTTTCCTGTGTAGAGCAAATATTACTAATCTTTTAACATTGCCACTTTGAATGCTAAATCTTCACATATTTTATTTATACAACTACAATGTGGCATGACATGAAAATCTCCAACAGCAGAAACCTGAATAAATCCCCAAAGACTCTATACACAAAGGAAATTGTTCACATTTATCCTAAAAATCAATTTCTACACAGCTAGCAATTCTCCCAGATATTTTTAGACCAAGCAGAGAAAAGAGAAACTTTGGAGTGTGGAGGGAATCAACGAGAACCTTGCTGGGCAGTCTATACTACAATCTGAAGGACCCACTTGTCTGTCACATGTGGGAAGCGATAAAGTCTTCCTTCTACCATACTTTCTGGGAAGACCAGACACTTATATTTCACAAGGTAAAGGACTTTTCTGGCATGGAATTTGAATTCTTTTAGCTAATATTTGTGTAGCTATTTAGTGCTTCATAAATATATTGAGAACTATTCAGGTATTTGTGCTCCTTGGGAGTATTTGGCTAATTGGAGTCTTAGAATTTGGATGAGAAATTAATCATCCAGCCAGCAAACCAAATTCACAAAATGTGAGTCATGCTCACTTGGCCAACTGAGCTTTAATTACATATGCTTAGAACACATTGAACAACTTGCTGATCTGCCAGTTCTGAAATACTTTTTACATGGACTACAGCTACAAACACTAGAAATCTAACGTAAAAAAAATAAGGAACCAAATCTATTTCTCATACAGAAGATGAGAAATTTTATTACGGATAGGTTGCATTGATAGTCACTGACCATGTAAGTGTCTTTGTATATTGTGTCCAAGGCAAATGTATTATGCCAATCCTTTAAAGATAGTCCAAACACACAAAGTTATCCCTGTTATAAAATGGAACCACTCAAAAATATTTGTGTGTCAGACTTATCATAAAATAGGTTATTGTTAAGTGCCATTGAATCAGTATTGACTCATGGCAGCCCTCTTGATAGCTGTCCTAAACCAAATTTGGTCCTCAGTCAGGCAGCTCATTGTTGATAGAGTGGCATATATAGCTGCTGTTACTGTATCGATGCATCTCATTACTGGCCTTCTTCTTTTGCACTGACCTTCAACCTTGCCAAGCATGATGTCTACCACTGTATAACAACAAAGGTTCCTTCACCAAAATAATCCTTTAAATATAAAATCTTTATCCTCATATGTAAAAAACCCTTTTCAATACCTTTTTGGAGTTGGGAGAGGTGCCAAAGGACTGGAGAAAGGTACATGTGGTCCCTTTACACAAAAGCAGATGGAGAAATTTCACTTACCGTTAATTTCCTTTCCTGGAATACTGATAGACCAGTCCAGACAAACGGGTTGTGTCCCCCTGCCAGCAGATCTTGGAGACAGAGAATTCTACCAGAGCTCTGATAGGCTGGACTCTGGTGATATGGTCCTACCCCTAGGGGTCTCCCTCAGTATTGTCTGTAAAGCGAACCCAAACATGTAACGCAACTTAACCATAAGACCACACACAGTGGACGTTTAATTCAACTATGTAGAAGGGAGCTGAAAGTATCCCCAGAACTGAAGGCTGCTAAGACAGATAACGCAGCCATCGGCACCCCATGGTGAGGCATACTGACAAGGAAGGAACAGAGGCCGGCAGCTTCACCGCACTAGCAGCATCGTAACTGACAGCAGGGTGGGTCCTGGACTGGTCTAGCAGCATTCCAGGAAAGGAAATTAACGGTAAGTGAAATTTCTCCTTCCAAGTCATACTGCTAGACCAGTCCAGACAAACGGGCAGTACCCAAGCTACCTGCTTTCAAGGGGGGGGGGTCAATGCCGATGACAGCACTGCAGCTCCAAACTGGCCCTCCTGCTGAGCGTGAACGTCCAATCTATAGTGACGGACAAACGTGGACAACAACCACCAAGTCGCCACCCGGCAAATGTCGAGAGGGGCTACTTGAGACCGCTCGGCCCAAGACGAAGCCTGAGCCCGAGTGGAGTGAGCTTGGAGCCCTGCTAGAATCTGCTTGCCTTGCAGTATATAAGCTGCCTCAATAGCTCCTCGCAACCATCTAGAAATGGATGTGGAGGCTGCGGACCCCCGTCGAGGGCCCACAAACAGGACAAAAAGATGATCGGTCTTACGGAAGGCGTTCGTGATCTTAAGATACCGATAAAGCACTCTCTTCAGGTCCACAGCACACAATTGACGAAGGCGACTGGAACACTGCTCTTTTTCAAAGGTAGGCAAGAAAAGAGGCTGGTTGACATGAAACGGGGTAAGCACCTTAGGTAAAAAGGATGGAACAGTTCGAAGAGAAACTCCCGCCGAAGAAAACGAGAGATAGGGGTCTCGACAAGAGAGATCCTGAAGTTCGGAAATCCGACGTGCCGAGGTTATGGCCACTAGGAAAACTGTCTTTAGCGTTAAATCCTTAAGAGAACATGCCTTCAGGGGCTCAAAGGGAGGAGCAACAAGGGCAAGGAGAACGAGAGCGAGATCCCAAGAAGGAACTAAAGGACGTATCGGGGGCCGTAATGTCTGAACCCCTTTGAGAAACACAAAACGTCCACATGCGAGGCGAGAACACGCCCCGCTATCGTCCCTCGAAAACAAGTTAGCGCGGCAACCTGCACACACAAGGTTCCGAGCGCCAGACCCTTATCTAGACCGGCCTGCAGAAAGGAAAGAATATCCGGGATGTTGCAACGCCAGGGCGAGATGTGACGTAGCAAACACCAAGTGTCAAAGAGACGCCACACACGAGCGTAAGCCAGCAACGTCGAAGACCGCCGTGCCTTAAGCATTGTCGCCACCACACTCGACGAATATCCCTTCTGAACTAACCTGCGGCATTCAAGAGCCAGGCCGTAAGCGAGTAAGGAGCCGGGTTTTCCATTTCCACCGGCCCTTGGAGCAGGAGCCCTGGGAACGCCCCCAAGCATAGAGGAGACAGCCAGACGAGATCCGCATACCACAGTCTGCGAGGCCAATCCGGTGCCACCAGGATCACCGGGCCGCGATGCTCCCTGACTCTTTGGAGAATCTTGCCGATCATGGACCAGGGAGGAAAGACATACAGAAGGAGATGGGTTGGCCACGCTTGAGACAGTGCATCTATCCCATGCGACCCGTTGTCTCTCCAACAGCTGAAGTAGATCGGTGCCTTGGTATTCTGCGCCGTAGCCATGAGATCCATTGCCGGTAGACCCCATCGTCGAACAATGGACTGAAAGGACTCTGGCGCCAGAGCCCACTCCCCCGGATCCAGAGCATGTCGGCTGAGGAAATCGGCTTTTACACTGTCTACCCCTGCGATGTGTTGCGCCGAGATCGCCTGCAGATGCCTCTCCGCCCACGGAAGGAGAAGACTCATTTCCTTCGATACACCTGGACATTTCGTGCCCCCTTGGCAGTTGAGGTATGCCCCTGTCGTAGCGTTGTTGGACAGAATTCGAACTGCCTGACGCCGCAGAAGAGGCTGAAACATTTGCAAGGCTAAGTGCACCGCTCGCGTCTCGAGGTGAGTGATGGGCCACCGGGCCTCCCGAGGAGACCAAATCCCCTGCGCTGAGTGCGAGCCGCAATGCGCTCCCCAACCGGAGAGACTGGCGTCTGTCGTTACCAACACCCAGCACGGAGTCTCCAAGGGAACCCCTCGAAGGAGATTGCGGGGCCGGAGCCACCAACGGAGGCAAAGTCTCACCGCCGGTAGTAGAGGCAACCAAACTTGATAATCCTCTGACACCATGCTCGAGGCGAGACCTGTGCTAGGAGACTGCGAACTTGAGAAGTTAACTTGAGGAATCGAGGCACTGACAAAAAGACCCGACCTAAGGCTGTATTGAATTGAGCCCCCAAAAATTCGATCTCCTGGGACGGCTGAAGACAACACTTGTCGTGGTTGATTACCCAGCCGAGGCTTTCGAGAAAGGCAACAACCACCGAGACTGTGCTGCAAGCCTCGGGGAGAGAGTCTGCGCGAATGAGCCAGTCGTCCAGATAAGGATGAACTCTGATGTCGTGGCTGCGTAAGGCCGCAGCTACTACCATCATTATCTTGGAGAAGGTTCGAGGCGCCGAAGCTAGACCAAAGGGCATCGCACGAAATTGGAAATGTTGACCAAGTACCGCAAATCGAATGAGTCGCTGATGCCCCTTTCGAATGGGAATGTGAAAGAATGCTTCCGCGAGATTGAGGGAAGCTAGAATTCCCCCTTGCGTACCGCTTGAATAACGGATCGCAGAGTCTCCATTCGAAAGTGTGGCACCCGCAGACTACGATTGATGCCTTTGAGGATCCAAGATAGGGCGAAAGAAGCCGTCTTTTTTTTTTTTGGCACCACGAAATAGACAGAGTAACGGCCTAGTCCTCTTTCCAACAGTGGAACTGGACGAATGGCATCTAAACACTGGAGTCTTTGAATGAATCAACATCCGCTGCCCACTGACGCAGCCAGAGCCATCTCCGAGCTATTGTCACTGGTGCTACGGAGCGAGCTGACAGCCGCAAGAGATCAGAGAAGGCCTCTGCCAGGAATGCAGCGATGGATTCTAAAACGAGCCAACTCGGGATCACCTGGAAGCTGCTGAATCCATCGAAGGGAGGCCCGTGCTGCTAGACCTCCGCACACCCCTGCTTGAAGGGAAAGAGCGGACGACGAAAAACCCGTCTTTAGCAGACTCTCAACTTTTTAGGTCTTGCTAGTCATGGAGTGCCGCTCCGCCCTCAACCGGAACTGTGGTATGCTTGGTGACCCCGGTCACTAACGCATCAACTTTCGGGTATGTCAGCCAATGGTCCAAGTCAGAGGGAGACCAAGGGTATAACTGACCAATACCGCGTGCCGTACGTAGAGAGGACTCTGGAGAGTCCCACTCTCGAGATATCATATGCTGTAACTCGGCTGGAAAGGAAAAAGCTTTGGAAGGCTTACGAATGCCCTGTAAAATGGGATCCGGCTGCAACAGGGTTTGAGAACTCTGAGGATCAGGCGTATCGGCTAGGCGTAGCGACTCCATCACCTGTGTGATTAGGACCGGCAACTCCTCTTTCCAAAAAAGTCTGATATCTTGAGAGCCCTCATGAACTGTCAGCAAAGAATCAGACGGAGAATATTCCCCATCTTCTTTCTCCAATGAGTCAGGGCTCACCTCCGACGATTTAAAGTCTTCTTGAACATCCGTAGTGTCCCGCAAGCCACATGCAACGTTCCTGGAAGGACGTACTGCTTTAAGGTCTGAGGACTTTCGGGACCGCTTGCGAGACCCCACCATATCCTTGTCTGCTACCAGGCGGGTGCTGGAGGTATACCAAAAGACTCAGAACGCCACAGGTGCCATGCCTGGCGGAAGAGCGTCAGGAACTCACTGTCAGCCAAGGCTGCCGTGGCTTCCAGCGGCTCTGGAAGCAAAATGGGAGCTGACTGAGTCCTTTCTGCAGGAAGATCCTGCTGCAGGGGCTCTAAGGAGGGAGGAGTTAAGGCGCTGATGTCCCCAGCTGGCAGCGCAGTGGGAATGGAGGAAGAAGATTCTCCTGGATGCAGCATGCAGGTGGAACACAAGCAATCTATTAACTCCTTTTTCTTATTATTACATATAATACAGCTGTGCAGACAAACAGGCATTGCAGAGGCTTAAACCCTTTTTCTTTTTTTTTTGTAAATAAAAATCAAGATAGGCTTAGGGAAACAGAAGACTCTTCAAAGAAAAAGGGATTTTGAAACTCCCTGTGCCTTCACAGCATGTTTAAACGTTTTGAAATGGCCGCCCAGAGCTGCTCCCTCCAAAAAAAACCACTGAAGAGAAATCCCTCCTGATTTTCAAAATGGCCGCTGGCACAGAAAAACTGCAAAATAAAAGTTTCCTAAGCTCTAAAAACCTTAAAAATGCAGCAAAATCACTGGGGAAGAGGCAAGGAGCGCTGCTGGCAACTTAAAAATTCAAATCCTGACGAACCCTGAATCACCAGAAACGGAGGGGAGAAGGAAACTGTCAGTTATTCACTGTGCTGGTACAGAGGAGCTGAGTTCCCATGGAGGAGAAGAGAAACTTTCAAAGTCAGTGCAAGGTAATTACAGCGACTGAAAGGTAGGGAAATTAGAGTTTGATCCCTCTGCAGCCACATAGACCCTCAAGGCAGGGGCTGGAAGGTATTTCTGGAGAAAAGGGGAGCTGCACAGACAGTGAAATCAGGAGCTCAAACCCTGCTGTATTGTTGATTACAGAAAATCCAGCTATTAAGGAGGGAAGCCTGGGAAACCCAGAGAAACACCTCTTGTGTGCTCTGGGTGCATCCAGGAAATAAAAATGAAGAAAGGAAAGTAGGAACTTCAAACCCCAGTTGAACAGACCCTGATGAAACCGGAAGTGAAGGAATCAGGTCAGAGACAGCCAGTCCCGATGCAGTTGAAATAAACCCAGGGCAGCTGAGGCAAGTAAGAAAACAGTTTACTTACAGTTTCTCTCAGAAATTGATACCTGATCCTCCTGCTGATGTCTAAGTCCTCCTGGCAAAGACTCAGCGCTGCTTAAAGAAAATTGGGAGCTCTACTGAAGCCAGGCTCAGGAGCTCCACAAGTTTATCTGGGGAATCAAGTTGCTGGGAAACCTGATTTTAGGGGAGTCCTTCATCCAGCTAACAAGCCCTCATGGCCAGATGCTGGGGATTCTTCCTGTCAGCGAGCTCTACTGTGTCAGAAACAGGAGCTCAGCTGCAAACACCCTGGTGTACAGTGAAACTATACTGGCAGCAACAGGCAAGTAGAAATATCAGTCCCCAAAGGGATTCTAAATAATTTTAAAGATTTTGAGGGAAAAACAACAAAAGCAACCAGATCTGCTGGAGACAGAGAAATACTGAGGGAGACCCCTAGGGGTAGGACCATATCACCAGAGTCCAGCCTATCAGAGCTCTGGTAGAATTCTCTGTCTCCAAGATCTGCTGGCAGGGGGACACAACCCGTTTGTCTGGACTGGTCTAGCAGTAGGACTTGGAAATAAGGATGACACTGAGAACTGCAGGCCAGTTTAGCCTAACCTCTGTGGTTAGTAAATTATTGAAAAGGCTACTAAAGGAAAGAATAGTAAGGTTTCTGGAGTCCAATGGATTGCAGGATCCGAGGCAGCATGGATTCACCAGAGGCAGGTCTTGTCAGACAAATCTGATAAGTTTCTTTGACTGGGTGACAGCACTAGATGTAGTATATTTAGATTTCAGTAAAACCTTTGACACCGTTCCACATAGGCGACTTATAAACAAACTGAGCACTCTAGGGATGGACCCTAAAGTTACTGATTGGGTTAGATATTGGTTAAGTGGGAGGTGACAAAGGGAACAGATAAATGGAGCTCACTGAGGAGCTCACAGTGGTGTGCTTCAGGGATTTGTCCTTGGTTCAATTCTGTTTAACATCTTGGTTAGTGATATTGTGGAAGGATTTTCAGGTAAGGTTTGATTTTTTGCAGATACCAAAATCTGCAATAGAATAGACACCCAGGAAGGAGTAGATAACATGAGGAGGAATCTAGCTAAGTTTGAAGAATGGTCTAGAATTTGACAGCTGAAATTGAATGCCAAAATAATGCAGGATCATGCATTTAAGCTGCAAAAATCCAAAGGAGCTATACAGTGTAGGGGGTGAGGTACTTCTGTCCACAAAAGAGCAGGACCTGGGCGTAATTGCATCTGATGATCTTAAAGTAGCTAAGCAGATAGAAAAGGAGACTGCGAAAGCCAAAAGGATGTTTGGATGTATAGGGAGAGGAATGGCCAGCAGAAGAAAGGAGGTAATAATGCCTCTATATAAGTCTCTGGTGTGATCTCATTTGGAGTATTATGTGCAATTCTGGAGACCCCACCTTCAAAAGGATATAAGCAGGTTGGAGTCAATGCAAAGGGTGGCTACTAAAATGGTTAGTGGTCTTTGTTATGAGTCCAAGTGAACCACTTAAAGATCTTAATGTGTATACTTTAGAGAAAAGGCAGGATAGGGGTGACATGATAAAGACATTTAAATACCTCCATGGCATAAATGCACAAGAGGGTCTTTGAATTGATGGCAAGCTCTGCTACAAGGTGACATAGGATGAGCGTGAAGGGGGATAGACTCAGGAGTAATATGCGGATATATTTCTTTATGGGAAGAGTGGTAGATGCATGGAATAGTCTCCCAGTGAGGTGGTGGACATGACAGTATTTGAATTCAAAAAAGCATGGGACAAACACACAGGATCTCTAAAGGTAAAGAGAGGACTAATGTAGTTGATATGGAAGGGCAGACTACATAGAACACACAATGGCAGAAAAAGACCACATGGCCTATGTTTCTATGTATGGGTTGACGTCTCAGACAAAGCCCCATGTGGGAATGCTCCCTAGTTTCTATTGGAAACTTTTGGGAGGCTCCACTGCACCTGCCTTCCTGCCTGCTGCCATGGCACCATCTTCTCTAGTCTAATAACAAAGCTGTAGCAGAATACAACTCCTTGGGGAGGTGAGAGGGTTGTGAGGACTTATCCCTGCTGTCCATTGGGAATACCTGCTACAGGTAATTAACCACCTTTTCTCTGTGGACAAGCAGGAGGTCCTTACGTATGGGACTGCAAAGCAACAGATTATCTAAAACAGAGGAGGCCACCAAGATGCCCAACAAGGGCAAAACTGAACTAAGAACTGGAGAATCAACTATGTACAGAAGTGGTAGTTCATCTTCACCATTTGTTTTATTTTTTATTTTTTTGTAGCCTGGATGGACAAAAGGGCCTTGGGGGAGATGGAGTTGGATTCTAATCCTCAAACAGATGTTGGAGTACCGATTGGCCAAAGTTGCTGTCATGTCGGGAATCCCCATCCAGACAGTAGTGAAATATGAATGTGTGGACAGAAGACCATGTTGCAGCCCTGCAGATCTCTTCCATGGAGATCAAGCGCAAGTTGGCTACCGATGCAGCCATGGCTCTGACGTTGTGATCTGTGACATGAATATTAAGGCTCAGGTCAGCCTGGGCATAAGCGAAAGAAATGTAGTCTGCCAGCCAAATTGAATGAGTGCCTTTGGAAATGGCAGTCCCTAACTTGCAAGGGTCAAAAGAAACAAACAGCTGGATAGACTTTCAGTGGGACTTTGTCCGCTCAAAGTAGAAGGCAAAGGATCATTTGCAGTGCCGCCTCCCCTCTGTGGGCATGAAATCTCAGGAAGGAAGTCGGCAGAATGACTGACTGATTAAGATGGAAAGTGGATACCACCTTTGAAGGGAATAGAGGGCGAGTGTGCAGGACCACTCTATTATGATGGAACCAGGTGTACCCAGCATGCTGATGTAACTGCCACCAGAAACAAGACCTTACAGGTCAAGTACTTCATAGGGCATGAATCAATTGCTCAAAGGGAATTAATATGAACTGCGCCAGAACCACACTGAGGTCCCAAGCCACCACTGAGGGCTAGAAGGGAGGCTTTGAGAGACGCAAACCTCATGAAGTGAACCACTAAAGGCTGAACCAAGATGGACATTCCTTCTATTCCACGATGGTATGCCCCATCATGCTGAGGTGAACCCTGACAGAGTTGGACTCGAGACCCGACTCCAAGAGGTGTAGGAGGTACTTGAGTAGTCTGTCAGTAGGGCAATCAAAAGGATCTAGTGCATGTTCCCCACACCAGAAGGCTAATCTTTTCCATTTGAATGTATAAGACCTTTTTGTTGACGCCCTCCTAGAGTCCAACTGAACATCTGTTGACCTTGTCGGGCTGGTTAAGCTCAGACAGGACTAGCCTCTCAATATCCACGCAGTTAGGCCAAGGACTGAACGTTGGGATGTAGCATCCTCCCCGTCTTCCTGAGATACGAGGCCACAGAGATTCCTACTGGGAGAGTTGAAACAGAAGGGGAAACCACAGCTGTCTGGGCCAATATGGCACAATGATCATCTTTATACCCTGTCTGTCTGGAGTTTCAACAGAGTCTTTGCTGAGAGGCATGGGGGGGATATGCGTATAATGGGCCCTTTCCCCAGATGCTTTCTCTGGAAAGCATCCGGTGCCAGCCTGCTGCGCGAGGAGACTATGGAGCAGAAATGATCCACTTGGGTGTTTTGTTGGGTGGCAAATAGGTCTATAGAAGGGATACCCTACTTTTGAAAGATGTGGGCTGCCATGCCCTTCTCCAATGTCCACTCGTGCAGCTGGAGGATGCGACTTGGCTGGTCCATCAGGATATTCTGCTGCCCTGGTATATACATGAACCTTAGCTCCTTCCCATAGGTGATGACGAACCTACACAACCGTACTGTTTCCCAGCACAGGAGATACAAACGCGTAACCCCCTGCTTGTTTATGCGGTACATAACGACCAAACTGCCAGTCTGAATCGGGACAATCTGGTTGGCTGTTCTCGGAAAGCCCCGAAGACATTCGCTATGGCTCTCAATTCCAAGAAATTTATCTGGTGCAGGTTCTCCTGTTTGGCACAGACGACCTGAGTGTGAAGGCTATCCAGATGTGCTCCCCAACACTGTTTGGATGCGTCTGTTGTCAATGTTTTCTAAGGTGATGCCTTCTGAAAGGGGAAACCCTGAGCAGGTTCCGATGATTCAACTACCAGTGCAGGGACTGGACGAGAGGGCCGATGATAGCCATCCAGTCCCAAAGGCAGCAGGTGGCCTGGTTCCACTGAGTCTTCAGTGTCCATTGAGCCTGTTTCATCAAAAGATGAACCATGGGTGTGATGTTTACAGTAGAGGCTATGTGGCTGAGCACGGTCAGCATCTCTCGAGCAACTGTCTGATGACTCCACTGGGTATCTCAGACCAAGGCTGTCAATCTCTGAAGTCAATCTAATGGAAAAAAGGTCTTTGCTTGAGTTATGTTGAGGAGAGCCCCTATAAACGCCAGTTGTTGGGTGTGCTGAAAGTGGGACTTTGGGTAATTGACTACAAACCCCAACAGCTCTAGCACCTGAATGTTCAACCATTTTGTTGGTTGGACTCCTTCAAACAAGTCCAAAGTTATAAAGAACTACTTGTGGGCAAAAACAGAGCCTTCTCCCCACCGAAGGGTTCCCCTCTGTGGATACTGGCAGATTGTCTATGCTCCGGAGGAACCAGTCATAACCCAGCTCTCAGCTTTGGTTGCAGGACTGGCTGGGCCTTTTGAGGCTTTTCTCGATACTGCAGGTGAAGTCTGTGTTTCTTGTTGGGATGTTTGAGGGCCAGGAAATTACCTGCGCTTAGTACATCTTCTTCTGGCTTCCACTTTGATACCTTCTGCGATAGGCAGCTGGTTCGGATGTGCGTCTCGAAAGCCTGGTGAGGGCAACATGCTGCTTCTGTACGACGCCCGTCTTTTCCTCTACGTGCTATCCGAAGAGGTTCTTTCCTCAGTACAGCACATTCACCTGCAAACTTATTTTGCACCAACTGTTCCAGGTCAGAAGATTGAAGCCAGACAAGCCTGTGGGCTGCAATGCCCACTGCTGCCATTCTAGACACTTTTTAAGGCGTCATAGGTTGCCTAGACCAGGAACTTTGAGCAGTCCTGGCCATGGCCCACTGAGACACAATAGAGCTCTGATTTCTCTGGGGGAAGGAACTGGCACAAGTCGGCGAGACCACACATGATGTCATTCAAGAACATACAAACAGATGACAAACAACAAGGCTACCTACTCCTATTTATAGATATCTCAGCCGCATTCGATAACATTAATCATCTAACACTGATCAACAGATTAGAAAATCTAGGAATAGGCGGGACCGTCCTTAACTGGTTCAAATCCTACATTTCACAACGATTAATACGCGTCCAAATTGACCAACAAGCATCAGAAACATTCCCCCAAGGACAGGGAATACCCCAAGGATCAGCCCTATCAGCCCTCCTATTTAACCTGTACCTGCAACCGATAACTAACATATTTAAAAAACACAAGATTAACCACTTTATATATGCCGATGACATCATGCTAGCTACCCCCATAACCATTAAAAACCCTACATATCACTCGCTTTCCAAATGCATGGCTGAAACCACCTCCTGGATGGAAACTAACCACCTCAGCATAAACTTCAAAAAAACTGAGGCAATGTTTGTGACAAGATCATCTATGACTGAGAACACCTACCCGGAAATAATCACTATCAACAAAACCTCCATACCTGTCAGAAAACAGGTAAAATACTTAGGAGTAATAATAGACCACACTCTCACCATGTTACCACACATAAAACAAACAGTAAAAACCATTTTCTATAAACTCAAAACAATTCAACACCTAAGGCCACTCCTAGAAACACCAGACTTTAGATCCGTAGTAGGTACACTGATCACCCCTCACTTTGACTATTGCAATAGTCTCCTAATAGGCCTCCTGCAAAAAAGCACCTACCTTCTGCAAAGAGCACAAAACATCTGTGCAAAAGTGATTGCTAAAGCTCCCCTAACAGATCACGTAACCCCTATACTGCTAGACCTCCACTGGCTCCCTATAAACAGTCGAATTAAATATAAAATCATCCTAACAACCTATAAACTCATAAACGACATAACCCCCTCACACTTATCCACATTACTGCAATCTCCAACTTCGACAAGGACCCTCAGACAAAACGCGGCCCACTCGCTCATCATACCTAAAACCATCCGCAAAACTAAGAACACCACTAGCTCCAGAGCATTCTCATTCACTGCCCCTACACTCTGGAACGACCTCCCTATTGAACTTCGCACCATAAGAGACCCAATTCAGAAAAGAATTAAAGACCTACCTGTTCACTGAACACTTCGAAGTCCCCTACTACCCCAAAGCTAGCTCCACAACAAACCTGGTCACACATGCACAAACTCCCTTAACCCAAACAATATAAACACAAGCCTACCCCCCCCCCCCCCCCACTCACACGCCTCAAAGACGACAAAAAAAAAGGAACTAAATTCCAACACCTACACCAATATCTGCCCCACACAACACACACACCACACACTGTAAATATACATTTGTAAAAAGTTTGATGTGTTTGCTTTAATACCTACAAAGTTCTTGCTTTAATACTTAAAAGATGTCTCTGCTTATTGTTTTTCGTTAATATATTTACTGTTCAATGTAAATAGTTGATTTCTATTGTTCTATGTACAATGTTCAATGTAAATAGTTGATTTCTATTGTTCTATGTAAAATGTATACAAACTGTGTACAAGACTGTTAACCTGTTATATGTAAACCGCCCTTGATCTCTGGAAGGGGCGGTATAAAAGAAATAGTTAAATAAATAAATAAAATAAAAATACTCATGTACTCGAGTCACGAGCATGGAGCTTTGCAAAGGAGTCCAATGTCTGAACCTCCCTACCCGGGGGCATCGAGCAATGAGTTTTGATGCTCTGAATCCTCTTAAGAGCAGACTCTGCTACTAAGAAGTTGGTGTGAAAGCTGAGGGTTCTGAAACCCTGGAGCTTTTTGAACTCTGTACATAGAGTGCAGCCTCCTACTGACTGGTGGCACAGTGAGGGGTTCAACCACATCCTCATTTATAGCCTCTGTAGGATAAGAACATAAGAAATGCCATACTGGGTCAGACCAAGGTCCATCAAGCCCAGTATCCTGTTTCCAACAGTGGCCAATCTAGGTCATACCTCAGGAAGTGGTGCATTGGCACTGTCACTGCCTTCTGAAGGACAGAGGAATACAGGAGAATTTCCAACTCCTCCGCCCTGGGCTCATCCTGTCTCCAGTAAAAATGTGATGGCCTTTGCATAACCCTCATGAAATCTGGAAGGATATGTCCTCCAGAGAATATGTCTGTCGCTCGTGGAGGGGTCTGATGGGAGCTCCGTCAAGTTCTCCAATTCCATATCAGTCACCCAGCCATCAGAGTCAGACTCCGAAAGGAAGTCTAAGTACTTCTAAGACTCTGTACGGAGCTCCCTCCTGCCTCTAAGAGAGTGTGAGCTTCTACAGGATCGATGATGCATCGAGGGCTCCCAAGGTTTCACCGAGGCATTGGAACCTGAGACACCCAAGAGGGAGATGGCACTGCTGGGAATCAGTGTCGGGTCTCTTCAATGCCCCGACATCGATGCCTCAGCAGGCAGAGTGTGCGTCTCGAGGATCGGCTGAACAAAGTTCTATGATGATGCCATTGGTGCAAAGCACCAGCCAGCTGTTTCTCCAGCAACAATATGATGTAGACTGAGTTCCTCCATGGCTGCCAATTCAAAGCCTTGGGTGCAAGAAGAGCAGAGTCCAGAATCCAGGGATGAAGCACCTTGCTTGCCACAGGTTAAATGTTTCCTGGAAGAAGATATAAAGAGTTAGGCAAGTATCATAATAGCACGCACTAAGGCTGTGGCAACCCAGAAGTGCACGTTAACTGTGCTTTTATGCAATGCAAATTACAGGCACTAGGGAAGAAGCGTGCGTTGGGAGCCACTTGGGCAGAACACACAGTAGGACCACGTGAGCACCAGGTGCTCAGTAGGTAAAAACACTACTAACGTGTGCAGAAAATGTTGGGAAGCCCTCATACTGTGCCAACGGTCACCAGCGGTCCACCCTGAATTGAATCCCAGGAAGATGGAATTGGGAGTCCACAACAAGGACAATGACGAGATCAAGCCTTGGTACTCACCCCCTGAGAGCCCTGGGCAGAGGATCCATGCCAGGTTCAGCTCTACTCCCCTGAAACTGTGTTACTGGCAGGTTGTGCAGTACTGCATTTAAGGTGGCTAGCAGGCAGATTGTTCTGAGAGCCTTCTGCAATCTTCGGGAGAGGGCACTGAGGTTGTATGAGGCTACTAAATCAGTTTTTATCTAACAAATCCCAAATGACCTACACATACAATTCTTCATAGCTGATACTGTACTTTGAATAACGCTTAAGTCCCACATAATGTGTATTTGTACATAATGTATATAGTTTACACTGTTCTATACTGTTCTGTATTAACACTGGTTGTTTATCTTATTGTTTTTGGTCACATGATGTTATATGTAAAAAAAAAACAAAAAAACTCTGATTTGTTAACTGTTGTTTATTGTGAACCACAACTGAACTGTGGAAGATGCGGTATATAAATCATTGTTAAATAAATAATAATAATAAATCCTTCCATCCTTATGGCTGCTCAACAGTTTTTATCTAGAGTAAGAACGTGGAGCCGAACCAATTTTCACTCCTCCTATGGCTACCAAAAAGACCGAAGTCTAGTGGAGCCTCCCACATCACGCGCAAAGTGAAATTAGGCCTGCTCATTGTCTTTCCTCGAGTACCTCCAGTCCAGTCAAGACGCATGGCTTATGCACACCTATCAGCAGATAGAGACTGACAGACACTGGTTTGATCTTTTTGACATCACCACACACAGGGTCCTGTACAGCCTCGATCTCACCAGTATTTCTGTAACAAAGCAGACTTTGTGAGTAGCCACCATTAAAAATATATTTAAATGTCTTAAAATCTGGATATTCAATGGCATTTACATGGTTAGTGCCATTGAATATCCCCTTCTAACTCCCCCATGCACCCCGATACTATCTGATTAGCATCGGGACATGTTGGGGGCATTCTGGGGTGGAGCAGAGGCGGCGACAAGCAACGATATTGCATGTTACCCGGTTAGCTCCTGCACCAAAAAGATAGGCGAGGAAAACTCTGTATGGAAATAGCAGAGGACCACGAGAAGCAGCAACTTGGATCTAAATTAAGGATCTCCGATTTCACACATCTAAAAGGACCACCGCATCAACCATATATAGGTCTGGAGGACGGCGCCCACTACAGTGGATTTGCTGTCCAGTTTGACTACCACTAGGCTGAACTACTGGGTCCCACGAGCCTCAATTAGACAGATACACTCACTTGGAAAACAACCAGCCAGTAATAGGCACCCTGATGTAATTAGCAGCAGTAAGGTATCTCCATCCTATAAGCTCCAGCTCAAAGGGTCTGTAACGAGGCAATACAACCTTTCCATCCCCTGCAGAGAGGCTACTTACTTTAATGTCCAAGGGAGACTAAATCAGCACTGAGCAGCGCCCCAAAGGCAAGGCAACCCAATCACCACCGCAGGCAGGAATTCTCAAACCCCCACTACAGGTCAAGGCCTGGACGAGAGAGAATGAGAGAGCACTGAGAACAGTCTGTGCTCTAGACCAGGCACCACTGATCTAGCCCTAGCAGAATAGACCAAATGTAGAATGCCCAAAAAAACCCCACACACTATTAGTCCCCCCAGGGTAGTAGCAGAACTGCTTGCAACTAACTTATTTTTTTTAAACCACCAGAGCTATTTCTTCCCCGAAGACCACACACCAGACCCCCAACCAGCCTCCAAAAAGGTGAAAAAAAAATGTCAGGATGATGGTGGGGAACAAAACAGATTCCCCAAGCATAACACTCACAAAGTCCCCTTTTTTCCTGAGAAAGGATAAGAGGGGACTTTTGTAGTGGTTGATATGGAAGGGCAGACTAGAAAGGCCATGTGGTCTTTTTCTGCCATCATGTTTCTAGGTTTCTATACAGGAGACTCATCTCACAGCACTGGGATCATGCAAGCTGTAGAGCCCCAGATCCTCTCCCCATCAGTATCCATCTGGGACAAATTTATAAAAAAAAAAAAAAATCCACTGCCCATGCTAATTGGCTGAGCAATTAAAAGAAACCAATGCAAAATACCCAAGATGGCCACTTTCGCGCCAAAAATGTCCGCTGAGAACAAAAAACGGTTTGAAACTTTCAGAGAGCCCAGTTTTGCGAAAAAAAGACGCCAAACTAGCATCTTGCAGATTAAGGGAAAATAATAACTAATTAAACAAATGATATCTCCAAGGAACAAGTTTCCGGCATCGGGAACTACTGAAAACAAAACTCCCTCTGAGGAGAGAGTCTCAGTATGCTGCCGGTACAGGACAACCTGGAGAGCGAAGACTCTACGCCCAAGCCCAAACAATGGAGAACTGCCCCAAAAGGGGACCACACACACAGAAACCTTCTGGGATGGCACCAAAGAAAAACTTCCCGGTATTACACTGAACCTACCAGCAGCGCAGAAGATCAAAAACTCTCACTAAAGGAAGTTCAAAGAGAAACTGCAGGAAGTTGGATAGCCCCCCCCCCCACCCAAAGGGAGCAGCAGTCATTAATACCTCAGGCCTCATCGGTCCATACTCCCCGAGAAGTCAGCGGCTGACGGACCCACAGCTACCAGTTTCCTCTCCATTTAAGGAGACGTCAGCTGGATACAACAGAGGTAGCTAAGCAGTTTTAGTCAACTTCTCTTATAAAAAATATATATATTTAAATATCTCTCTCTATATATATCTCTGTATCTCTCTAAATATATTTTTTTGTGCCATATCTCATATCAGTAACTCCATTTGAAAAGCCCAATGAAGGGTGCATAGGTGGGGAGAGAAAGAGACCTGGCATCACCAGTTATAACATCAAACCTGAGCCCCCCAAATCCACATCATCCTTTGATTCCAGTCCGGACTGCACAGATTGGACAACATCCGTCTGCAGGAGACTGAGAAATACTGGTGAGATCGAGGTGTACAAGTTGTGTGGTGATGTCAAAAAGATCAAACCAATGGCTCTCAGTCACTATCTGCAGCTAGGCATGCATAACCCATGCATCTGGATTGGACTGGAGGGATGATAAGGAAGTGAGGGAGTCACCTTTGTTTCTCAAAGTGGTCGTTCACAAGAGTTTAATCAATTCTTTCCTCTCAATCCTCAGATTTTCTTCAGGGAGGAGAAAATCCATCCGACATCTGCTGGAGACAAAGAAATGCTGAAGAGACCTCTGGTGGCTGAGGTGAATAGAGGATTATGGGAGTGATGTTATTGAAACCTGGGCTTTTCATTGGTTCTTTGTCTCCACCAATCTGCTGGTAGAGGAACACAACACACTTGTTGATATGGAAAGCGTAGTTACTCACCTGTAACAGGTGTTCTCCAGGAGCAGCAGGAATCAGTCCTCACATATGGGTGACGTCGGCGCCGACGGAGCCCTCGCGGAGCAATTTTCCCCAGCTTTCAAAGAAAGCCTTTGGGAATTGCAGCGCGCATGCGCGGTCCCCTTCCCGCCCAAAGGTGCCATCTTGGCCAGTCAGATGACATAGCGAAAAGACAGCAAAAAATTTGCAAAAACTAAATCATATGACTGCAACTCCACGGGGAGGAGGGAGGGTTGTGAGGACTGATTCCTGCTGCTCCTGGAGAACACCTATTACAGGTGAGTAACTACGCTTTCTCCAGGACCAAGCAGGAAGTCAGTCCTCACATATGGGACTCCCAAGCTTAAGGCTACCGGAGACCCGAAGCACAAAAATGAGCTCCCTCTAGCTCAGCAGCACAGAAGGAAGGAATCTTCTCAGACTAATCTCCAACCGGTAGCCCAACATCCGGGATGGAGGGTAGGAGTTGCTTAAACCTCGAAGAGATTACGGAGGACTGCCTGTCCGAAAGCACTGTCCCTGCGAGACTCCCTCTCGAGGCAGTAATGGGTTGCAAAAGTCTGGCTCGAAGACCAAGTAGCGGCCCGGCAGATGTCTGCCAATGGAACAGAGCGGAGGTAAGCCACTGACGCAGCCTTCGCCCTAACCCGATGAGCCGTGACTCGACTTTCCAACGAGAGGCCTGCCGCCGCATAAGTCCAAGCGATACAGTCAGCTACCCAGATGGACAGAGTACGCTTGGAGACAGGGAGCCCTAATTTATTAGGGTCGTAAGACAGGAAGAGCTGAACAGTCTTACGGTGCTCCCGCGTACGATCAAGGTAGAGGTTCAGCACCCTCCTACAGTCCAGGGTATGCAAGACCATCTCAGCTTGGCTGGAGTGCGGCCTGGGAAAGAAGGTCGGAAGCACCACCTCCTGATTGATGTGAAAAGGGGAGACCACTTTTGGAAGAAACTTAGGGTGAGTCCGCAGGACTACTCTGTTCTTGTAGAACCTAGTGTACGGGGGATCAGACACTAGGGCCTGCAGTTCACTAACGCGTCTGGCGGAAGTGAGGGCTACCAGGAATAAGGTCTTCCAAGAAAGAAAACGGAGAGGACAGGTAGCCATGGGTTCAAAGGGCGGACAGGTGATCCGCTGTAAAACCACGTTAAGGTCCCAGTCTGGGGCTGGGGGGCGCAAAGGTGGTTTAAGGAGAAGGAGACCTCGGGAAAACCGTGCCACGAGGGGGTGGCCGGAAAGAGGCCTGCCTTCCACCGGCACATGATGTGCAGAAATAGCACTGAGGTGAACCTTGACCGAGTTGGACTTTAGTCCAAGATTGGAGAGGGAAAGCAAGTACTGCAAGACCACCGACACCGAGCAGGAGAAGGGGTCTTGAGACTGTTGAGTACACCAGGTGGAGAAGCGACGCCATTTAAGGGCGTAGGATTTCCGGGTAGAGGGTCGCCTGGAAGCCAGCACGACCTCTTCCACCTCCGGAGGCAGCAGGAGGGGAGCAAGGACTACCCTTTCAGCAGCCAGGCCATCAGATGAAGAGATCTGAGGTTGGGGTATAGGAGAGACCCCTGATCCTGGGTCAGGAGATCTGGTTGGAACCCCAGAGGCAACGGAGTATCTACCGCCAGTTGCATCAGAAGTGGGAACCACGGTTGCCTGGGCCACCGGGGCGCTATCAGGATCATCGAAGCCTTGTCCTGGAGAACCTTGAAAAGTGTTCGAGACACCAGCGGCATGGGAGGAAAGGCATACAGAAGGCCCGTGGACCATGAGAGCAGAAAAGCATCCGCCGCTACTCGGAGGGGATGCGGTTCCCGAGAGCAGAACCGAGGAAGTTGCCGGTTCAGAGGACTGGCAAATAGATCCAGCGTGGGGAGGCCCCACTGGAGAAAGATCCTTTGAACCACCAACGGGTCCAATCGCCACTCGTGTGGTTGGAGGATTCTGCTCAGTTTGTCTGCCAGGTAATTTTCTTGACCTGGGAGGTAGACAGCTTTGAGGAGGATCCTTCGGCTGACGGCCCAAGCGCAGAGCTTTTGCGCTTCCCGACAGAGAAGGAAGGAGCCCGTGCCCCCCTGTTTGTTCACGTAGAACATGGCCACTTGATTGTCCGTCTGGACGAGGACGGACTGGCGAGTGGTAAGGTGAGAGAAGGCCCGGAGAGCCAGGCGGATCGCTCTGAGCTCCAGGAAGTTGATCTGCTGGGCAGATTCCCACGGGGTCCAGAGACCCTGAGTACATGCCCCTTGGCAATGTGCTCCCCAACCCAGGAGAGAAGCGTCGGTCGTCAGTACCTGAACCGGCGGGGGAGACTGAAAAGGCATCCCGAGCACTAGGTTGGGCAGATGAAGCCACCACCGTAGAGAAGAGACCAGCGGGCCGGAGATTCGCACTGAGTCCGCTAGTCTCCCCGAGGCCTGACGCCATTGTGAGCGAAGGCACCATTGAGCAGGCCGCATATTCAGGCGGGCATTGGGGATCACATGGACCGTGGAAGCCATATGGCCGAGCAATTGCAGAAAGTGCCTGGCCGAGACCCGGGAATGGCTGCGAAAGCGGCTGGCGAGAGCCATGAGCCGTTGTGCTCGGTCGAGCGGCAGAAAGGCTCGCGCTTGAAGCGTGTTTAACCTGGCGCCGATGAACTCGAGATCCTGAGAGGGGAGCAAAGTGGACTTTTCGAAGTTTATGACAAAGCCCAAGTACTGGAGCAGAGTCACAGTACGTTGCGTGGCGTGAGTGGCCTCCGTGGAGGACGGTGCTCTGATGAGCCAGTCGTCTAGGTAAGGGAAGACAAAGAGGCCTTGAAGCCGGAGATAAGCCGCCACCACTGCGAGACATTTTGTGAAGACTCGTGGTGCGGAGGATAGGCCAAAGGGCAGTACTCTGTACTGGTAATGATTGCCTGCCACCACAAACCTTAGGAATTGTCGGTGGCTTGGGTGGATGAGGATGTGAGTGTAGGCATCCTTTAGATCCAAGGAGCATAGCCAATCTCCCTGCCGGAGGTAGGGCAGCAGGATTCCAAGGGTAAGCATCTTGAACTTTTCCCTTTCCAGGAACTTGTTGAGGTTCCGCAAGTCCAGGATGGGTCTGAGGCCCCCAGTTCGCTTTGGTACCAGGAAGTACCTGGAATAAAAGCCCTGACCTCTCAGGTGGTGGGGCACTGGTTCCACCGCCTGTTCCCGAAGAAGACTTGCCAACTCTTGAAGGAGTAAGTCCCGGTGGAGAGGGGGTCGCAGAGGCTCCCCTGGGAAGTAGGGGGGAGGTACCTGGTGGAAGTGTAGAAGATAGCCCTCTCGGACTATGTGGAGCACCCAGGTATCGGACGTGATGTTGGACCACCTGTGGGCAAAGTGGACCAGCCGGCCTCCCGTGCTGAGAGACACCAGCGGAGGGGGAGAGGCTATGCTGAAAGAGTCAAAAACCCCTACCCTGCGGGGCCGGTGGCGCAGGCTTGGGGGCTTGCTGCCTACGGGACCCGTTACCCCGTCCCTTGGCCTGCTGACCCTGTTGGGGAGCTGCTGAGGCCTGATAATGAGGGTAGTGTTTATAGGCAGCCGCCTTCCTCGGGTAAAAGGGCTTTTTCCCCGAGCCCTTCTTCTTCTGGGAGGGGGCAGAGGTTTTCCTGGAGAGCCGAGTCCTGGTGAGAGTCTCTGTCTCGAGCTGTGCAGCCTTCTCGTCCATAGGTTTGCCAAAGAGGTTTTCACCTCTGCAGGGGACATCGACCAACTTGTCCTGCACCCAGGGCTCGAGGTCGGATGACTGAAGCCACGCCTGTCGGCGGGCCCCTATGCCGGCTGCGGCTACCCGAGCCGATGCCTCAAAGCCATCATAGGCTGCTCGAGAGATAAACTTGGAGCACTCCCGAATACCGGTGGACAAGGCCAGGAACCTCCGCAAAGGTTCCTCGGAGAGACCAGCAGAGAATCCGGCTATTTCTTTAGCCAGGTCTCGGAGATACATGCCCATGTAGAGCTGGTAAGTCTGGACCCGACAAGCAAGCATAGAGCCCTGAAAATACTTCTTACCGATGCCATCCAGGCTGCGGGCTTCCCTGCCGGGAGGCACCGAGGAGTGCATCTTCTGGCTCTTGAGCCTATGCATGGCCGATTCCACCACCATGGAATGGTGCGGCAGCTGTGCTTTTTGGAAGCCAGGGCTCTTGCGGACTCGATAGATGGCATCGACCCGCTTGCTCAACACCGGCGACGACGCCGGACTCTCCCACATGCGGAAGAGAAGTCGTTCCAGCATCGGAGGAACCGGTACAGTAAAATGCTACTTTGCAGGAGAGTCATACTGGAGGGCATCGAGCTCTTCGGCTCGAGGCTCCTCCTCGGGATCCGCAGGGAAGGCCAAGGCCTTGGCCATGTCCCTCACGAAGTCCGAGAACCGTGCATCCTCCGGGGGGGGACTGTCTCCGAGGTTCGGACTCGGGGGAGTCCGAAGGGACACACCGAGTCCGAAAAGAATCAGGCGACTCATCCACCTCGGATTCCCAGGCGGACTCCTCGGAGGAGTCGAGCGGCTCCGGCCGGGCGGGTACAGACGCCGTCCGCCTCGACGCCGAGGGGGTTGGCGTCGACGACCTCGGCCCCGAACGGGAGGCCGAAGGCGACCGCGACCGAGGATCGACTCGAGCCCGCATGGACTCGAGGATCGGCTCGGTCTCCGGGGTCGACTTAGACGTCGACGACCCGGCGGTCAGGGCAGAAGCGCCAGCGAGGCCAGCGATCAATGCCCGCTGCTGGTCCATGAAGGCAGCAAGGCTGCTCTCCAAGGCCGTCAACCTGAGTCCGAACTCAGGAGACCCAGCAGCCCCCGACTCGGGCCCCGACGGCGTCGGGCCCGACGTCGGACCCCTTGGAGGCGAGTCCACGAAGACAACAGCACTTACGTGAGCAGAGGAGTCCATCTCCAGACGAGGCTGTTTGGATGGCCGCTCCAGCTCCAAAGACCCGGGACGGCTGTCGGGGCTATGCGACCTGGCCCTCGAGGAGCCAGGAGCGTCCACCGACGCCGCCCTCGCGGGTTTGTTCTTCCGGTGATGTTCCCGGGTAGGGGACCCCCTCTCAGAGGAGCTCCAACGGTGTTCAGAGCCAGATTCTCTGGACACCGAAGCTTCTGACGAGGTCCGGGTACGGCTGGGGTCAGAGAAGATTCTCTCCCGCTGATGCTGCAGACTCCGCAAAGATTTCGCGGACATCTTGCTACAGGCCCCACAGATCAGTTCTTCATGATCTGGGCCCAGGCAACGGAGGCAGCAATCATGTGTGTCGGTAAGAGACATCAGTTTCTTACACTTAACACACTTTTTAAAGCCACTGGCGGCCATCGGGGGAAAAAGGGCCCCTGCGAGGTCGAACGAGCGGGCCGCCAGGGAAAAAGTGAAAGAGCGTGAATTTGTCACGAAGGACAGGAAAACCGAAAAAGAAGGGGAGGCCTCGCAACCGGCGTCGCGAGGCCGGACGGAAAAAGGACCGGCGTCGAACCGAAGAAAAACTTAAAATAAGAAAGAAAATCAACTTTTCAGCGGTGACTGTTAGACAACGTCTGTAGGGCTCCGCGGAAAAAAGAAGACTGGCCAAGATGGCACCTTTGGGCGGGAAGGGGACCGCGCATGCGCGCTGCAATTCCCAAAGGCTTTCTTTGAAAGCTGGGGAAAATTGCTCCGCGAGGGCTCCGTCGGCGCCGACGTCACCCATATGTGAGGACTGACTTCCTGCTTGGTCCTGGAGAAAGAATTGTTACACTTATAAAGGGAAATAGGAAAAGCAGAAATTCTTTTTTCGCGAAATTGGGCTCACTGAAGGTTTCAAGCTGTTTTTTGTTCTCAGCGGACATTTTTGGTGCGAAAGTGGCCAACTTGGGTATTTTGCGTTGGTATAACATGAGAGCATGAAGTGGGATGATAATATTCTGTTCTGTTTCAGAGTGAGCAGCAGATCCACAACTATTAATGTTTACCATAACTTTGGCACAAAACTTCAAAGTCTGAAATTTAAAAACAAAACACAAATATGGAAAATATTGTTACAGGAAGGGGAAAAAACCGATAATGCTAACACTCAGCTGATCATGAAAGATATACAATCTGCTGAGGATGGAGAAGCTGCTGAGTGTAACGTGACAATGATCATTCAGTAGTTCATTAGGGGGGTTTTTTGTTTCCATATGACTGGTCTTAATCCTTCCAGTTTTGCTTACTAAAATGACAATGGAATAAATAAATCTTACTACTACTTCCATTGTGTGAGTGTTCCTACTAACTTGTGCATGGTGCTCTATCCATACCAAATTTTCAGTGCAGATCAGGGGCATGAGGAAGGATAGGTTGCCTTTCTTCTTGCACCTGCACAGATCTGTAGATTGTGAACACGTATGTTCCGGAAGGTAGGCTCCTTGAGTTCTGAGTGGAATTTCTTGCTCGATGAGGTGCATTGTTTATGACAAATCTTAAACACATTTTTGTCTGCAGATTTGTAACAGACTATATTAAACAAGTATTTACAAACTCAGCTAATTCAATAAATAGGATAATCAAAATGCACATCCCCTGCACATACACGCAGATGCTAAACTATATACAAAGTCAATAAATGAAAAATTTGTATTGATGTCTTCGTTGCTGTTCCCATCTCTATCCACAGATTATGCCCATAAGAGGAATGCATGCTTCTACTACAGAGTAAGGCAACGCATGTGTCACTGGTATAAGCCAAGCCCCAAGACTTTGAGGAAAACATTATTTTAAAGCGCAGTGTGAACTCTTTGGTAGTATACAGCATTATGTTAAGGGCAATATAGCAATGAGATACGATACAAAAATACTTCAACAAGCTGAAGTGCCTCTCCAAAACCTATTCAAAAGCTCGATTTTTGCATTATTTTACAAACTTAGATAGATGTAGACCTTGTTGGTCCTCGAGTTCTTATAATGCTGATCAGGTTCACAGGCTATCTGCACTGAAACCCCTCACCCCACCTACCCTGGTGTTGCATTGTCTATATAGTCGTCACATAGATTGACATCTGTCCTCCAATTAGATTAGAACTGCTTTATAACAGTCTTAATCGGCATGCCTGGCTTAAGTAGAGATTTTGTGATGTCAAAAAAGCTCTCTAAGCTTTTTTAGGGAGCTCGTGATAAGCTTTGTGTGATATTCTCTTCTTATGCTGGTTTACCTTTTGCCTACAGATAGCCAGATTTTGCAAAAAGCTGCTTTTGTGTTCCCATCTGAAGCTAGTTTCACCACAGTATGATGAAACATACTTGGGACTCTAGAAAGGGGTGGATAGATCCATTCTTCAGAAGGGAAGGCATGTAACCTTGTGTGAATGAGCACCATATTATCTTTCTCAGAAATGGTGCTATATGAGTAAACTTGATCCAGCTTACCGGGAAAAGGTCAAGCGGAGATGTTGTTGTACTGAGGTCTTTTATGATAGTTTCCAAATGTTCAACTGAGTGAGGGGTTAGTTTTAGAAGAGAAGTATTAGGTGTTTCATCATACTGGGGTGAAGCTAGCTTCAGATGGGAACCGTTGACTTTACTCTGAAAGAAGTTAGCTAGTTCTTGTGGGGCTAGTGGGTTAATGATTTTAGAACTGTCTTGACACTTAAGTAGAGATTTTGCAGTTAGAAAGCTCTCTAAGCTTATTTATGGAGATCATGATACGTTTTTTGTGATATTTAGTCAGTTTTGTATACCACCTTATCCTTCAGTCAAAGTGGTTAGGGATATAACAAGGGGTCTACATTCAATGTAGGTGACATGACATACATATATTTCCAGGTGTTGAGTCCCAGGTCTGAGCTGTTGGTGTTTGGTGGCTGTATCGACATGGCTGCATTGATTGGGAGTTAAGGTACTTGTTCATATGCGGCCATGAACAAGTGGGTTTTGAGGGATTTGCGGAAGTCCTTGAGGTCCTTTTGTGCTTAGTTCCTCAGGGAGCGAGTTCCATAGGTCCGGCGCCGACAGTGAGAAGGCTCTTCTGGAAGTTGATTGCTTCGTTTTGTGGTATCCGGCTGGGGTGAGGAGTCTGTTGCTGCCTTGGGTTTGCCTGGGTCTGCTGCTTGTGTCTTTGGTTATTGCGGTCTGTAGAATTTCTGCTGAGCAGTGGTGTATGGTCTTGAAGATGATCAGTGTTGCCTTGACTTTTGCTCGTGCCATTTCTTCTTATGCTGGTTTACTTTTTGCCTATAGATAGCCAGATTTTTCAAGTAGTTGCTTTTATGTTGTTCATTTTGAGAATGGCGCCATCTACATTCTAGCCTTCCGAGTTCCTTTTTTTAGCAGTTTCATTTCTGGGCTGTACCAAATCGTGTTAACACGAGTCTTGCATTGTCTCACCTGTGGTGCTATGGCAAAATCACTTATGATCTCGTTCCAGTTTTTGAAGAGGTTGTCAAGGTTGCTCAGGACTGTGTCTAGCATTGGGGATACAGCATCTAGGAAGGATTGCTTGTCAAACTGTTTCAATCTGCGTTCATAGTTTAGATTGGGATCATTGTAATTTACAGGATGGCTATATGGCTATTGACTAGTAGAAAGGCAGTATATAAAAAATGTTAAATAAAATAAATATGGAAGTTGGAATGAGATTAAATACTGGTTGGACCAAGATACCCGAACAATTTGAGTCACAGGATCTGAGTTAGGATGTAGAAATTGTGTCGGGGTGAAGATTAGACCTATTATGTTGTTTCTTCTCTTGTGTGTAGTGCTGACAATATGTGTACAGTCTAAGGCTTCCATAGCTTCTATGAATGTGTTTGCTTGTGTTAATGGTAAGGTAGAGAGACTGAAGTCACCTAATAGTACCAGATGCTTCATTTTAGTGATATTTGAACATACTATTGCCAAAATGTTAGCTAGGTCAGATTATCTGATTTTGGTGATCTAGACACAAGGCATAATGACATGTGTTTATTTTCAATGAGAATTAAGTCAAGGCCCTCAGTGTTAAATAGCACTTTCGTGGAGAATCCGACTTTGCTTTTAGCCATGATAAGAACACCTCCTCCTCTGCGTTCATTTCTAGAACTATTCAAGAAGTCATATCCTGGTGTTTTAAGCTGATTTATAAGAACATTGTCTTCTTCAGTAAGCCGTGTTTCCACTGAACATATGGAGGCACATTCCATTCTGTGCGTCCTAGTCTGAACAGGACGCACAGAGGTAGACGCAATTCTAATCCCACGGGGCATGTCTAGCCCCCGCAGGATCAGAATTGTGTCCAGGCCTGTACATGCAGGCCAGGACCCGATTCCTATCAGCCTGCACGTAGAGGCCTTTGCCCAGCTAAGTCAGTCAGGCTCCTGAATGGAGCTGCAGTGCCATGGGGTCTGGTTGCCATGGCACTGTGGCCCCATTCAGGAGCCGCGATCCTTGGCCGCCGTCAACTTTTTCCTTTCACCCGCAGCCCAACCCCTGATCTGGCCTCCCATGGCCAGGGTCAAGCTGTGGGGAATCTCCTGAACCCACCTCACCTCTTCGATGCTGGCTGGACCCGCCGTCCAATCTGCCAGCCCCAGATATCCATCCCCACTATTCGTGGGACAGAGTAGACCCCATAAGGTCTACATCATAATCCTTGATGTAATCTGTTATGAGTGGTATTTTATTCCTGACAGATCGAGTGTTGACTAGGATGCATTTTAAATCTGATACAGAATGTGCCGCATGAGACATTTTTGTGCTGTTTGTTTTTATATTTCTACTTGTTTCAGGAAACCACGTTTTATTTCTCATTCGTTGTCTCTCTGTAAGTATTTTATTTATTTAACATTTTTTATATACCGCCTTTCAGATTTTCAAAGCGGTTTACAGCGAACAGAACTTTGTTTACATAAAATGTTTCTTCTGAACTATTTACAAAATCTGTTAACAGTGCTTACAATTAACAATTTAACTATTTACATGGAGTTTGAGCTCTATGGATGCCTGGGGACTGCCAAGGTCTATCTGACATGATAAGTCTATCTGACAAGTATATATGATTGGAATGCTTTTCGCATTTGGTGACCAAGATTCAGAGCATATGAATGCTGATATGAGGCAGGCTATGGTCAGCAGTAGAAACAGACCGATTTGCATTTTGTCACTGCATGCAATGCTGTTTATAAGGAGAATGTTCAGCAATTCACCGAGATATTTGGGTTGAGCTGTAGTAAGCGTACCTGGTCAATTATGATATTGCTTACTTTTCATAAGGAGTCTGGAGTCAGTTGACACCTTTTTCAAGGAGTTTGCAGGATCAGGTCCTTAAAGACGTGATGTGGAGTGCGGTGGAAAGGTGACAATGTTTGCCTACCTCGAGCACGCCTTGGCTCAGCCCTTAGGCTGGAGCACGCCTAGAGTGTAATAACTTTATGCAGCATTGTCATCACTCTGGAGTGACGAGGAGATGGTGGGTGGAGCTTATTGCGGGGGTTCTCCTCTTCTTTAACTTGTACTGCCGCTATTCTGTCTGACAAGGAATCCCTCTGTAGGAGGAGCTTACCTCCATAGTTATTTTCACTTCTCCTTCTGCTGCAGTGAGAAGTTATTCAGGGGGAGTTCTGTCACTGTTGCAGGTCTCAGGATCACTGGGCACACTGAGGCTGAATGACTGAGCGGGATCCTCTTCTGTTAGGCAGCATGGCCGTTGCTCCAGGGTGACGAAGAGATGGTGGGCGGAGCTTACCGCTGGGGTTTTCCTCTTCTTTAACTTGTACTGCTGTGATTCTGTCTCACGAGGAATCATGTGGATAACATGTGGAAACATGAGGAAAGATCTACAAAAGCTGGAAGAATGGTCTAATGTTTGACAGTTAAGATTTAATGTGAAAAAGTGCAGTGTCATGCACTTCGGATGCTGAAATCCAAGGGGATTGAATGTGATAGGGGATGAGAGGTTGGTGTGCACGGACCAAGAGAAGGACCTTTGAGTGATTATCTCAGAGGATCTCAAGGCGACGAAACAGTATGACAAGGCAGTTGCCAAAGCCAGGAGGATACTGGGTTGCATACAGAGAGGAATTACCAGCAGAAAGGAGGAGGTGCTAATGCCACTGTACAAGTCGTTGGGGAAACCTCACTTGGAATATTGTGTTCAGTTTTGGAGACCATATCTCACAAAGGATATACAAAGGCTGGAAACTGTTCAGAGGAAGGCAATCAAAATGATTTGGAGCCTGCATCAGAAGATGTATGAGAAGAGACTTGAAGACCTAAATATGAGGAGAGGAGGGACATGGGAGATATGATACACACCTTTAAATACTTAAAGGGTATTAATGAACAAATAAACCTTTTTCAAAGACAGGAAGCTGTAAAACTAGTGGGCACATGAAGCTGCTAGGGGGTAAACTGAAAGGCAATGTCAGGAAATGCTTTTTCACTGAAAAGGTGTAGATGCTTGGAATGCCCTCCCGATGGAAGTGATGGGGGCAAATACAGTGACAGAATTCAAAATAGCATGGGACAGACATAGTAACAGGATAAAAATCAAATTCATCTTAACTATCTCTTATATCTCAACAAATAGGGGTGTCCTGCACAGAGCAGGCATAAGGAGGGGTGACCTGTATGGAGCAGCAGCTGCACCTACTCTTGCCGCCTTGCTGGGCAGACTAGATGCCGTCATATACTATGTTACTAAGAGATGCACAATAGAGGCTCTTCATGCAAATACATCTCATGCATATTCTGTGTCAGTATCTTGAAAACTTAAATGGTTTGTGGTACTTTCGGATTGGAGATGCCTACACCTGCTTTAGCTTAAGCAATCAAGGGCAGACAACTGTAAACAGGTACAGAATCAAAAGAATGCAATCCCCTCAAAATCAATGACTCTTGATGTCCACCAATGTAGTTTCCCAGGCACTGCCAAACAGCGTAGCAATAGAAGTCAATAAGAAAACCTAGAGCACACCCTGTGATTAAAGGGGTGTAAACATTCCCCACGTAGTTCACAGAACTCTGCCTATAAAAAAGAGAAAGATTTCACTTACCCAGGAGCAGCAGTTTGTTCAGAGTTTCGGAACGGTCCACATAATCTCGAAGAGTAAAAGAAGCAGAAGGAAGGAGCGGTTCTGCTACAATCTGCAGGGCTTCCTCCTCGGAAATTTCCTCCAAGGGACTCAAGGGTGGTGACTCCTCCAATTCTGGAAGCCAACAACATCGAAAAACAAATACACACCAAGCCAAATGAGTTTCCTGCAATTCTGAAGGCTCAAGAAGCAGAACGCACAGTTCAGTTAACAGTGATCAGCTTTCAACATTTACAATCCAAAGTTGTATTCAAATATGCTGCTTTCGTATCTCATCACTAACTTGAAGTAAACATTAATCAACATACAGTGGGCCCAAGGCACGTGGAGGCTAATTTTATAAAAGGCTGCCTATGGGTGAAGACCAAGTAGAAGCCTATTTTAAGGATATTTTATAAAAACACAGACGCCTGTGGGTCTTTATAAAATAGTAGGTCAAAAGCAGCAGAAATCACAGCTAGACTGAAGCTACTGACATTTGCATAAGCTTAACAGCAGGGGCAAATGTTCGAGTGTAAAGTACACATGTAATTTATAAACACATGGAAACAGCAACTCCACCCCTCAATATGCCTACACAAAGGTTTCCATAAGAGAACACGCCTTCTCGGTGCCACACATACATTTATGCACGTAATCCCCGGGTTCATTTTATAAAAGCCCAAATATAAAAGGCCTTTATGCACAAAGATTCTTTATAACTTACCCCCTTAATGGGTATGTTGAGCCATGTTAAAGTGAGCAAGGATTACTGTGCTTTAGTGAATAAGCAAATGAGAACATAAGGTTATTAAGATCTTACTACAACATGGAGCCAGAACTATGTACTTTTTCCTTGAATAAATAGACTCTAAAATGGTTGTTAGGATGCTGCAGTTAGTCAGGTTTTCAAAGTACTCAAACGGACTACGCATGAGATGTTTGCACACACTGGAGAAACAGAATATGCAGGACTGCGATGCATACTCCTGGGTATGGCAGACCTGGGAACTGCTGTTCCAGGATATTAATTAAAATGTTCTTACTTATTCAGATATGACCAAGCATGAACTTGAATACAGCATCCCATTCTTACAGAAATTCTACCTATTCCTCTCTTAAATGTGCAAAGAAAAAACAAAACAAATCTGTTCTTCTCTTCCTTGCAAGACCTCTTTCCTTAGATCTTGGAATCGGAGAACCACTATCCTCCAGCACTTCACTTTTACCCTATTCTAGGATTAGAGTCTTTTACTAAAGCGCCAGCAAGGGTCTGTACTTAGTGCGCATTTATTTATTTAACACATTTTTCATATAACGTTTTTCTACAAATCAAAACAGTTTACATGGAGCTGAGTTGTTACAATGAACGAATTATAATGAAAATCAATATCCATTTACAATAAACATGAAAAATATTTTAAATGTGAACAGAGAACAAAGAACATTTTGTATGTACCAACACATTCGGTACAAATGGTACAGATAAATGGAGTTCACTCTGAGGAGAAGGAGGTTACCAGTGGTGTGCCACAGGGATCTGTCCTTGGTCCAATTCTTTTTAACATCTTTGTTAGTGATATTGTGGAAGGGCAGTCTGGTAAGGTTTGCCTCTTTGTGACACACAGGAAGGTATAGATAACATGAGGAGTGATCCAGCTAAGGAGGAGGGGTATAGAATTTGGCAGCTGAGATTTAATGTTAAAAAATGCAAGGGCTGCAAATGCATTGGGGTGCAAAAATCCAAGGGAGTGGTACAGTGTAGGGGGTGAAGTATTTCTGTCCACAAAGTAAGAGCGGGACCTAGGCGTGATTGTGTATGATGAACTTAAAGTAACTAAACAGGTAGAAAAGGCGACGGTGAAAGCTAGAAAGATGCTTGGGTGCATAGGGAGAGAAATGGCCAGCAGAAGAAAGGAGGTGATAACTCTGTATAAGTCTTTGATGCGACCTCATTTGGAGTACTGTGCGCAATTCTGGAGATTGCACCTTCAAAATTATATAAACAGGCTGGAGTCGGTACAGACGGTGGCTATTTATATGGTTAATGGTCTTCGTTATAAAGCATACAAAGACAAACTTAAGAAGCTTAATATGTATACTTCAGAGGAAAGGTAGGATAGAGGCGATATGATTAAGACGTTTAAATCTCTCTGTGGCATAAATGCACAGGAGGAGAGCCTCTTTCAGTTGAAAGCAAGCTCTGCTATGAGGGGACATAGGATGAGGGTGAAAGGGGATAGATTCAGGAGTAATATGCGGAAATATTTATTTACGGAAAGAGTGGTAGATACATGGAATAGTCTCCCAGTGAAGGTGGTAGAGATGAGGACAGTATCTGAATACAAAAAAGCATGGGACAAACACAGAGGATCTCTAAAGGCAAAAACGGAACTGTTGTAGATGTTGATATGAAAGGGCAGATTAGGTAGGCCATGTGGTCTTTTTCTGCCATCACATTTCTATGTTTCTATTCATATCAATACACATTTAAATAACTATGTACAGTGGGGAGAAGGGTAGGGAGGGGGTGTGAGGGGTTGTAGGGGTGGAGTGGGTGATGATGTGATTATTTATATGATGTAGTCGTGTTCTGTGGTTGTTGGGTGTCTTTTGGAAAAATGTTCCAGGAAGAGGCGAGTCTTGAGTTGTTTGTGTAAGTCTGCAGTTGATTTGATACTTCGAATTGAGAGGATAATGCATTCCATAGGGAGCGTACAGTGAGAATGTTCTTATTCTTGTTGTTTGCTTGCATTTTTGAGTCTGTAGTAGGAGACTGAGGTGGTTTTGGGTGCTCTGTCTTCTTAATCTGTCGGAGTTCAGGGTTTGAATTAGTGCTTGGATGTGCTCTGAGGATTGTTTGTCCAGGGTTTTATGAATGAGGGTTAGAACTTTGAATTGTATTCTAGAGCTGATGGGAAGCCAGAAGAGGTGCTTGAGGATGGGAGTGATGTGGGTTGCCTTGAGACTTTGAAAAAGTAATTAGTCCTTACCTGCTAATTAGTGTTCCTGAAGGAACTCCAGTCCAGTCCCTTTACTCTCGGGTTGCGCAACCCTTCCAGCAGCTTGGAGGCTGAGCCCATCATCGTTTTGATGATGGTGTGGTATAAATACCACTGGCACCACCCCTAGGCACCAGTAATCTAATGCAAAAGCAGAACTGACAGATAACCGTAACTATAACGTGTAAAAACAAACTCAAACTAAGGGAACCAAAGTATTTTCTATATATAGCCATATATGATATTATTATTATTATTATTATTTTTTTTTTTTTTAACTGACCGAACAGCGGTAAGGGAGGGAGAGGGGGGAAGGAGAAGGCTCACCCGAGGCCGCCCCAGCCCTTGGACACTCATCCCTGGACCTCCCAAGCTCTTATCCCCGCCGCTTGGGCTCTTCCTACCGGGGTTTCCATCTTCCGCCTCGCTCCGTGCCTCGACTTCGGTCCTTTATTCTCTTCTGACCACTAGAAAGTCGAACCTGGGCGGGATCAGGGACTGGACTGGAGTTCCTTCAGGAACACTAATTAGCAGGTAAGGACTAATTACTTTTTCCTTAGCAGAACTCCAGTCCAGTCCCTTTACTCTCGGGATGTAACAGAGCAGTTCATACCTGGGTGGGGTTCGTTAACCCGGACCGAAGTACCGCACCCGCAAACCTGGTGTCTGCTCTACTCTGGACATCCAGTCTGTAGTGCTTGGAAAAGGTATGCAGCGAGGACCAGGTAGCCGCTCTACAGATGTCTAGCGGCGGAACCAAGCTGTGCTCTGCCCAGGAAGCTGCCTGCGCTCGAGTCGAATGCGCGCGAAGCCCTGTTGGGACCTGCCTCCCCTTGAGAATGTAGGCAGAGGCGATGGTCTCCCTGACCCACCTAGAAATGGACGCTTTGGCCGCCGCTTGTCCCTTGTGTGGCCCTCCAAATTGAATAACGAGCCGATCGGACTTGCGGAAAGCCGCTGTGCGTGAAAGATACCGTCTGAGCACTCTACGCAAATCTAGTAGGCGCAGTTTGTTACTCTCTCCTATCTGTGCTTCTCCTGCGAAGGACGGAAGTGGGACTGTTTGGTTCATATGAAAAGGGGAGGAGACCTTGGGTAGGAAAGAAGGGACCGTCCGTAAGACCACCTTATCCTTGAAAAAGGACAGGAAGGGAGGTTGAGAAGAGAGAGCTTGAAGCTCGGAGACCCTCCTGGCCGAACAAATAGCTACCAAAAACACCGTCTTGAGGGTCAAGTCTTTTAGGGAGGAACTCCTAGCCGGTTCGAAGGGTTCCCTGGTTAGGGAATCCAAAACCAGGTTTAAGTCCCAAGGGGGAATCACTGATCTTTGTTGAGGTCGTAAGCGCTTGACCGCCCTCAGGAATCTACTCACATCAACGTGCTCTCCTAGGGACTTGCCCCGCACCTTACCTCTATAACAAGAGATGGCCGCTAGCTGGACTCGTAGCGAGCTGTGAGCCAAACCTTTCTCGAAACCTGCTTGTAAGAACCCTAACACCTCCGGAACTGAGGCTTCTGAGGGTTTCTTATGGTGATCGGCGCACCACGCCTCGAATATGCACCAAACCCTGACATAGGATAGACAGGTCGAGCGTTTCCGAGCGTTCAGCAGTGTTGCAATTACCGAGGCTGAGTAACCTCGCTTCACGAGCCGAGCCCTCTCAAGGGCCAAGCCGTAAGCGAGAATCGATGCACGTGGGGCATGAGTACCGGACCCTGCCGTAGTAGATCCTTTCTGTCGGGGAGCCTCCAAGGGCGATGAGCCGTAAGTCTCACCAGGTCTGCATACCATGGGCGACGTGGCCAATCCGGAGCTATGAGTATTACCAGACCTGGATGGGCCTCTATTCGTCTTAGAACTCTCCCTATGAGGGCCCAGGGCGGGAACACGTACAGGAGACCTTCCGAAGGCCACTTCTGGACCAGGGCATCCAAGCCCTCTGACATCCTTTCTTTTCTTCGACTGAAGAACCGACTCGCTTTGGAAGATTCGTAGCGCGCCATGAGGTCCATGATCGGTGCTCCCCAGCGGGCTACCACTTGGTCGAACACTTCCTGCGCTAGTTCCCATTCTCCGTGGTCTATCTTGTGTCTGCTGAGATAATCGGCCGTCACATTGTCTGTTCCCGCCACGTGTTGAGCTGACAGGTTCAATAGATGTGCTTCGGCCCACTGAAGGAGGCTGTCTGCCTCCTTCTCCAGCAGCGGGCTGCTCGTCCCCCCTTGGCGGTTGATGTAGGCCACCGTGGTGACATTGTCCGAGAGGACGCGGACCGCCCTTTGCCGTACCAAGGGCTCGAGAGCTGTGAGAGCTAGCGCCACTGTCCTCAGCTCTAACCTGTTGATGGACCACCGAGCTTCCGTCGGGGTCCAGCTCCCCTGTGCGAACTGTCCCTCGCAATGAGCCCCCCATCCTGCGAGGCTTGCATCCATCGTTAGTTGTATCCATTGCGGTGGGTCTAGGGGCATCCCGCATCCAAGGTTCTTCGGGCGCTCCCACCAGAGGAGAGTCCTTCTGACCTGAAGAGGACAAGGCAGCTGCATGGATAAGGGATGAAGCTGCGGGGACCACCGTCGTAACAATGCACGTTGGAGGGGTCGCATATGTGCCTTGGCCCACGGTACTACCTCTATCGCTGCCGCCATGGTGCCCAGCAGTTGAAGGTAATGCCAGGCGGTAGGGATTCGTCTTGCAATGAAGCGAGAAACCAGATTCCTCAGATCTCGTAACCTCTGTTCCGACAGGAAGACTCTTCCTCTCCTTGTGTCGAATCGTGCTCCGAGGTAATCGATCTCCTGTGAGGGGATTAATCTGCTCTTTGCCCGATTGATGACCCAACCCAACTCCTCCAGGAATTCCACCACTCTGGTCGTAGCTGCATGACTCTCTGACTCGGTTTTTGCCCGAATCAGCCAATCGTCCAGGTATGGATGAACTAGAATCCCTTCCTTGCGAAGAGCCGCGGCTACGACTACCATTACCTTGGTGAATGTCCTGGGAGCTGTTGCTAGGCCAAAGGGAAGAGCCTGGAACTGAAAATGACCCCTCGGCACTGCAAATCTCAGGAACTGCTGATGAGATTTTCGGACCGGGATATGTAAGTATGCTTCCGTCAAGTCCAGCGATGTTAGAAACTCCCCCTGTCTTACCGCTGCAATGACCGACCTCAGAGTCTCCATTCGAAAATGAGGAACCGAGAGACAACGATTGACTTGCTTTAAGTCCAGGATTGGGCGGAAGGACCCTTCTTTCTTTGGCACCACAAAGTAGATCGAGTATCGACCGGAGCCGTATTGGTCTCTCGGGACCGGGGTCACCGCTCCCAACTCGATCAGCCTTGAAAGGGTGTCTTCTATTGCTGCTCTCCTTTCTGGAGATCCGCAGGGAGATTGCATAAAGGCTGGGGGTACTTTCTTTGTGAACTCGAGGGCATAACCCTCTCTGATTATTTCGAGTACCCAACGATCCGATGTGACTCGGGCCCAGGCGGGAAAGAACTGCCTTAACCGGCCCCCCACCAGCAGGCCTTCTTCCTGGGCCCCCGTCGTTTCATTGTGTTTTCCTAGGGCCTGAGGAAGCGGAGGAAGACCCAAAGCCTCTTCCTGCTCCTCGAAACCCTCGGAAACCTTGACCTCTAGGAAAGGGGCGACCCCTAGTAAAAAAATTCTGTCTGAACGGCCGGAACCTACGAGAGTCCCTGGTTTGATTGCGAGTAGGGACCGTCGAACGGTTTTGTTTGGGTCTATCTTCCGGGAGCCTACCTCCCTTAGACTCGCCCAGGTCTTTCACTAGCTTTTTTAGGTCTTCACCAAATAGTAGTCTCCCCTTGAAGGGGAGGCGACTCAGGCGAGCCTTCGAGGAGGGGTCCGCCGCCCAATTGCGTAGCCACAGATATCTCCTGGCTGCTACCACCGAAGCCATATTTTTGGCTAGGCTTCTAATAAGGTCGTACTGACTATCCGCTAGAAAGGCGGAGCCTGACTCTAAGCGTGCAGCACTAGCTTGCGCGTCAGTGGCGGCGCTATCCGCTAGTTGAAGCTGTTGAGCCCACCTCAGGCAGGCTCTTGCTACCCATGCTCCTGAAACTGAGGCCTGCAGGGCGAGGGCACTAATATCGAAGGCTTGCTTCAATAACGAGTCAAGCTTTCTATCCTGACTATCCTTAAGTGCTGCGCCGCCCTCGACCGGAATGGTCGTTTTCTTTGTCACAGCTGAGACCGCCGCATCTACCTTTGGGGATTTCAGCAGGTCCTTGTCCGCTTCCGGCACTGGGTACAAGCGAGACATGGCTCGTACCCCCCTTAGACTGGACTCAGGTTGATCCCACTCCTCCTGGATCATCTGACGTACCACCCTGTGGACCGGAAAGACTTTCTGTGTTTTTCTGACGGCTTGGATCAAAGGATCCTCCAACGCGTCTGCTTCTTCTGCAGGGATGTCTGATGCCATATTGAGCACCTTCATGGACTCATTAATTAAGGATGGGAGCTCTTCCCGGCGAAATACTCTAACTATTCTGGAGTGCTCTTCTTCTGGGATCTCCCCCTCCTCGAGCTCTTCACCTTCCTCGCCCACTTTCCTGTCTGAGCCCTCCTCATCCGGGGTGGTAGGGGAAGGAGGCGTGAGAGGTTCCTCACCCATTAGTCTAGAGCGCTTAGGGGGGGCTCCAGGGTCATGGGAGCTTGTCTTCCCTGGACCGGGTCGACCACCCTCTCTCGGCATTGGAGGCCCCATGACTCCCTGCTGACGCATACAATAAGCTTTGTGTAGGAGGAGGACAAATTCTGGTGAAAAAAACTCCCAACCTCCCTCTGTTCCACTGGGGGCCGAGGGAAGAGTCTGCGAGGAGCCTGGACAGACCAATGTAGAGGGCGGAGGGATGGTAGAAGAATCCTCTCCCCCTTCCCTGGGACCTTGAGAGACCTGAGCAGGCTGATCCCTGGACAACTGAATCTCCTGCTCAACAGAAGCTGCTTCAGCAGCACAACCCCGGCAAATGCCTGCCTCAGAATCCGCCATTCTGCGTGTGCCGCAGGACGGGCAGCGTAATTTCCCCGTCATTCTTCCTCCTCTCTAGGTTTTGTATTCAAGAGTCCCCCCCTGAGAGAGAGGATCCGGAGAACCAGAAGGCAAAGGACCAGAAATCAAACCTGAACTAGACTGAATTAAAACTAGATTCCAAAAGAATTCACAAATGCTAAAAAAATAACCAATAAAAAAGCATTTTCACATGCTGCCCCTATTCTATGGAACTCCCTCCCTGATGAAATAAGAGCATTAAATGAAATTAAGGAACTCCGCAAGGAATTGAAAACATTCCTCTTCACCTCCCACTTTGGTACACTAGTAAATCCATTACCCCTAACAGGAAATGGATAATGGCAAAATTGGTTCAGGCAATCTAATCACAGTTAAAGGATTAATCATAAACTTTTAGTAAATCGGTAAACAGAGTTATGTAAAGAGTTGTAAAAATTATATAACAAATTTTTTCTGTATATAGTCCAATCATGTTTAAAGCATTAACAAAATTGTACATAGTTTCTAATGTTCCATGTAATAGCAAATTTGTATATAGTTGCTAATGTTCCATGTAAAACAGATATGTTACTCTGTCATTTCGTTCATTGTAAACCGCACCTGATCTGTGGAAGGTAGCGGTATATAAGTGACTGTTAAATAAAATAAATAAAATAAATAAAGAAAAAACAAAACTTTCTTAGGAACAGTAAGGGGAGGGGGGGGGTATGCAAGGACCCAACCAAGCCCCAAAAAGGCAAAAATAAAAAGGAATAAAGTTAATAAAATAAAGAATAAATTCTTAAAAATTAAGAATACATTCAGAGATCTTGAGACTCTGCAATACTTGCGGTTTCTGTGACCCGATGTTCCCTGAGCCGCGCTCGGCACGATGAATCCGCTGACTGAAGATAGACTCCACGTGGTAGGCCTCAGCCACGTGGAGTCAGGATGTGCAGCCGGCGAACTTGCTTTTACTGCCGGCTCCCCCAGCCGTTAGGGCAAGAATGCCTCGACGATCTGCCGCCGCCTCTAGCGCTCAGCTTGGGGAGACGCTGAAAGCGCGAGGCGGCAGGGAGGCCGGGATAGTAGCGTTGCTGTCCCCGTACTCAGCCCCCGAATCGGGGCTTCAGCGTGGGGATGCCTCCAGCGCTCAGTCCGCCACGGGGACTTCGGCGCGAGGCAACAGAGAGAGGAGCAGACAAACTGAAGTCCCGGATGCCGCACCCGCGGGGGGGGGGGGGGGAATGCCCGAAGCGGCCTGCTGCCCAGGAAACAACCTTCTCCTTCCCACGGACTCCGGAGGACCGGGAAGGGGGGGGGGGGGAATAAGGAACTAGAGATTCCGAAAAGAGAAACACCCGGGAGTAGAGAAGAACTCCCTCAACTAAATAAGGTAAATCAAAGAAATTAAAGCAATTAACTAAAAGGTTAATAAAAGGTTAAGAAAGGAACTAAAAGACCAGTAAGCTCTTGGCTTACGGTAGCCTTCCAGCTGCTTGGAGGCTGAGAATACTGGTGCCTAGGGGTGGTGCCAGTGGTATTTATACCACACCATCATCAAAACGATGATGGGCTCAGCCTCCAAGCTGCTGGAAGGGTTGCGCAACCCGAGAGTAAAGGGACTGGACTGGAGTTCTGCTAAGGAAGATACATTGAGCAACAATATTTGGGCTAGTTGTAGTGGGAGGAGTGCGTACTGAGTTAGACCTTGATAAATGGAATTGCAGTAGTCAAAAAGGGGCGTGATGGTGGCTTGGCAGACTGAGTGGAATGTGTTGGTGGATAGGAGGGGGCATAGGTTTTGGAGAATTTTGCTTTCATATTATACCGCCTTGTTGATACCTTAAATATGGGCCTTGAATATCAGCTGCTGGTCCAGTATGTTACCAAGGTATTTTATCTGGGTGCTTACTCAGATATCGTTGTTGCCGAGTCTGATGGTGGCAGGGGGGATGAAGTTGGGGTCCTTTGTAACAAGGAGGAGCTCTGTTTTAGAGAGGTTGATGGAGAGATTTTGAAGATAGAGACATTTAGTTACTTCCATGAGGCAACTTGAAAGCATGGAGTAATCAGGAGCAGAAGTGGAGAATAGCGCAAAGATCATTATGTCGTCAGCATATATCAAGAACTCTACTTGGGATTGTTGGAAGATGGCACACAGTGGTTGAATGTATATGCTGAACAGTAGGGAGGATACTTCCTATCCACCAACACATTCCACTCAGTCTGCCAAGCCTCATATCGTTAGTACTGCTCTGCTACGCCACACTTGTCTGGACAGGACTGGACTGGAGGGAGGCCCTGGAAGGTGAAGTTTATGCCTTACCTACCAATTTTCTTTCCTGTAGTCCCACCAGTCCTGGACCCACCCTTATTTCAGTCTTTCGGGAATTCAGCGTGTTATTCCACAGATATGAAACATGATGGGTACGTGCATGAGTGGCGGATTCTCACCCGATTAGGTGCGTTTGTGTAGGTGTATCTTTCTGGAGGTGGTTAACCTCTTCCTGTTTAGAGGGGAGAACATTTCCCTTGACATATATATTACTGTATCTATGTTTGACCGACCTTGGTGATTGGCATAGCAGCAGTGGACTTGGTTCGTTCTGGCCCTGTATCTGTGCAGTGGTATAGGGCGCAAGGCTCCCACATGTTAGGTTGGCCCATGGTTCTGGTTCCCTTTGAGGACTGGGCGGAGATTGGGGGTTCAAACCCCGTGCTGTGTTTTCTGCTTGGTGAGTGTCAGATACTGGCTCTATTTAGTGGGCACAGGCTATTTATACTGCTGGTTGGGGTGCATAACCACTACTGGTTGGGGTGCATAACCCACTTGTCTGTACTGGACTGGAGGGACTGCAAGAAAGAAAATTAGCAGGTAAGGTCTAATTTCACCTTTACACATGCAGTTGTGTTTTAACAGATTTTATGTCAAAATATACTGTGGCCACGCCATCCAGAGTGCACCTGATCTTGTTTGATCTTGGAAGATAAGCAGGGTCGATCCTGATTAATGCTTGGATGGGAGATCACCTTGGAATACCAGGTTCTGTAGGCTTACTGTGTGGAAGAAAGGCCTGGCAATCTACTTCTGACTGCACCTTAGCAAGAAAAGGGGACAGTCCACCTGTCCACAGAGTCACCAGGAGTCGACAAACTCACTGCACCTCCTTATGCTATCCAGCCTAGGGCGGTATAGAAAGTTTTAATAACCATAACCAATTAACAACAGCATGATGCCAAAATATAAGCTAATAAAATAGTTACAGTATGTTTTGTTTTTAATATAGCATATTCATTTTCAGTCCAGAGACCCCACCAAAATGGTTCAAATTAGACCCCTTGGTTGCTAAGGCTGGACCTGAAGGTCATGCATTTAGTTGAATTAGTGCTTATAACTAATGCTCTGTAAGCACTCTGCATCGTTCTAAAGCAAATGGGGCAGTGCTATCAACCCTTACATAACTTCTAAAGTTTACAAATATTACTACTTAAGGATAGTAAACTATCTGCAGTTTAATAGAGTTGCGGGATCTGGCTTTACCAGAGGCAGACCATGTCAAAAGTATCTGATTAAAGTCTCTGAATGACTAGAGAATTAAATCAAGCATGTATGCTAGATACCGTTTTATCAAGATCTCGGCAAGACTTCCGATACTGTCCCACATAGGAGGCTCATGAATAAACTGCATAACCTAGGGGTGGGTCCCAAGGTGGAGGACTGGATTAGGAACTAGTCAGGCGATAGGCAACAAAAGGTCAATAATACATGGGAGCAGTGACTAGTGGAGTTCTTTAGGGATCTATCCTGAAATTTGTTCTGTTTGATAGCTTTGTGAACATTTGTTAAGGAGGAATTATGGATGTGCAACAGAATGCGCTCCACTGACTGAGTAGGCTGAAGAAGTGATTGAAGAAAGCTTGAAATAGTCAAGTACTTGGTAACTGAAACTGAGTGCAGAAAAGTGTACTCATGCATTTGGGATTCAGAGATCTCAAGGAACGGTACGTGATGTGGGTGAGAACTGATGTGTACTGACCAGGAGAGAGACCTCAGGGTGATGGTGTCTGATCTCAAGGTATCAAAACAGTGTGACAGGGATGACGAGTCAGAGGGGTTCTATAATTAATAGGGAGAGTTATAACCAACAGAAAATGAAGTAGTCGCGCTTCTGTACAGGTCACTGATATTTCTCTGACATCACAGTCTTACATCTCTGCTTGCCTGCTGTCTCACCGCTATTTGAAATTGAACATGGCCAAAACAAACAAAAGACACACACTTATTTTTCCCCCTAAACCTTCTTCCTCCTTTCTCTATAGATAACTCTTCTACTTCCTGTTTCCTCTGCCTGCAACCTTTGAGTCATCTTTGACTCCTCCCTCTCCTTCTCCACACATATCCATCAAATAGCTAAAACCTGTTGTTTCTTTCTCTATAACATTAACAAAATTCACACTTTTCTTTCTGAATCCATTACTAAAACACTTATCCACTCTTTAGTCATCTCCTGTCTCGACTATTGCAACCTCCTCCTTGCTGGTCTCCCTTTGAGTCACTTCTCTCCCCTTCAATCTATTCAGAAGTCTGCTGTGCGGATAATCTTCCGCCAGTCCCCATATGCTCATATAACCCCCCTTCCGTTTCCGTATCCAATTCAAACTTCTTTTGACCTATAAATGCATTCATTCCATGGATCCTCACTATACTTCCTCTCTTTTTCTCCCTACACCCCTCCTTGCGAACTCCACTCTTCCACTGGCCTGCTTCTGTCCATGTCCTTTTTATCTACTGCCAACTCCAGGATCTGTTCCTTGCTACTCCTTATGCCTGAAACAATTACCCAAGTCTGTACATTAGGCTTTATCTCTCTCTTTTTTTAAATCCATGCTGAAGGCTCACCTCTTTGAGGCTGCTTTTGGATCCTTATGTCTCCTTGCCCTCCCTTTTTTGTACCCTTATTCTAATCTGTTGAATCGTTTGTCTTGATTCGATTGTAAGCTCTGAGAGCAGGGACTGTCTTTTATATGTGTCTTTACAGCATTGAGTACACCTTGTAGCGCTATATAAATAATTAGTAGTGGGCTTCACCTGGAGTGCTGTGCTCCATTCTGGAGACCGTATCTCAGAAAGGAGAGAGAGAGAGATCAGAAGCTCTTCAGAGAGGCAACCAAAATGGTATAGGGTCTAATTTAGGTATAGGCTATTTAGGCAACTGCTTTTGATATCAAATTTTGATAGGCACCAGAGCGCTGCCTTCACTGCATGCCTTAATCTGGGCCTAGTGTTACTGTGCTGTTCCTTGAGCCGGTGGTTGAGCGCAGCAGCAGCGCTGTTAGCAAATTTCTCTGTGCAGCCTGTCCAGGCCTGGTGGTGCCCCGTCTTCTCTTCCCTTGCAAGATTTCTGTGATACAAGAAGCCATGCAAGAGCAGAAGGTAAGGCACCACTGGGCCTGGGTAGGCCCCAAATTGAATTTTGCTAATAGCCTTGCTGCTTTGTTCAGCCACCATGAAGAGGGCCCGTACTGTTGTATTTTCCCCACTTTCTGCTGTGGAGTTTGGTGATGCTTTTCAGAAGAAATTAACCGATTTATATTATTGGCTGTCACCATTTTTCTATTTGGATGAGGGAACCGTGGGGGTGGATGTTCTAGAGCAGGAGTCTCCAGCTCCACTCCTGGAGGACCACAAACCAGTCATTTTCAGGATATCCCTAATGAATATGCATAAACCAAACAAAAACTCTCCGACCAAAACAATCTAAATAATTCCTAACTCAGCTAAAATCTTACTCCAATAGCTCAAGAAAGTCAAAACAGCTAAACCATCTAAAAGGAGAAAAAGCCTCAGAACTTTATTACTTCCCACTATGCGGCAACGGAAGTCGTAGGGGAGATCAAGAGCTCTACATCATAGGCATTAAAAAACTCCCCCTTCTTTTATTATAATTTTTATTCAATAGTTCAACAAAACAAAAAGGTGCCTACAAGATACACTCTCTATACCCAGCGCTGCCACCCCAAAACGCACATCCTGCTGAGCCTGCAGATCCAAGTGATAATGCTGCACAAAACAATGAAAGGAGGACCAAGTGGCTGCCCAACAAATGTCGAAGAGGAGGAACCCTCCCCAGTTCTGCCTAGGACGAGGCCTGAGCCCTAGTCGAGCAGGCCCAGAGGCCCGTGAGCACAGACAGGCTGACCCAATGGTCTCCTGAATCAAACTGGGCAATTGAGGCTTTAGATGTCTCTTCCCCCATTGGATTCAGGAGACCATTGGGTCAGCCTGTCTGTTGAAGGGCAGGCATGTGCTCACGGGCCTCTGGGCCTGCTCGACTAGGGCTCAGGCCTCGTCCTAGGCAGAACTGGGGAGGGTTCCTCCTCCTCGACATTTGTCAGGCGGCCACTTGGTCCTCCTTCCAGGGGAAGAAACGCCACCAGGGCCAAACCTACTGTTTGTGTCTCCAACCTGTTGATGGGTCATGGACCTTCCTCGGTGGACCACTGACCCTGCATCACCTGTGCTATGCAGTGTCTACCTAGCCAGAGAGACTCCAATCCGTGTTGACTACCACCCATTCCGGTGTCTCCAGGGGCATCCCTGCCCCCAAGCTGGCCGGGTTCAGCCACCAGTGCTGGCTGACCCGGACCACTCTGGACAGGAGGAGACACACCTCCAGGAACTGCACTAGCGGAGACCAGTGGGCCAGGAGATGGAGTGGTTGCATGTGGAGACGGGCCCATAGAACCAGCTCCAGGGAGGTCACCATGGAGCCCAACACCTGTAGATAATCCCAGGCCTGAGAATGTGGAGTCTGACAGAGCTCCTGAATCTGAGCCTGCAGCTTTGCCACATGCCTCTCTGGAAGAAACACCATGCTCCGACATGTGTTGAGCAGGCACCCAGATATTCCAGGGACTGCGATGGTTGCAGCTGGTTCTTGTTGAAGTTGACCTCCCAACTAAGCTCCTGCAGACAGTGATCTAATGTGTCCATCAAGCGCTGCCTCTCCCTGAAGGGATTTCTCCCGAATCAGCCAGTCATCCAGATAGGGGTAGACCAACACACCTTGCTTGTGAAGATGGGCCACCACGACCACCATTACTTTGGAAAAGATCCGTGGCACCATGGCCAGCCCAAAGGGCAATGCCTGAAACTGGAAGTGTCCCCTGTGCACTGCAAAGCGAAGGAAACACTGATGCTCCAGCTTCACAGAGATATGAAAATAAGCCTCAGTGAGATCTAAGGAGGTAAGATATTCACCTTGGAGCATCGCCAAAATCACCAAACGCAAGGTCTCCATGCTGAATCGCAGTACCCTGAAGGCCCTGTTGTCTCCCTTTAAATCCAAGATGGGACACGAGGACCCCTCCTTCTTTGGCACCACAAAGTAGATGAATACCTTCCGAGGCACCAGTTGGCCTGCGGTACTGGCACTACTGCCTCGAGCTGCAACAGATGCTCAAATACTCTTCCAAAGTGCTGCCTTCCTGGCTGACCCGCAGGGGGAGAACATGAATAAATCAGTCAATGGCTGGACGAATTTGAGGGGGTACCCCTCCTGAATGACCTCCAAGACCTGGGCATCTGATGTGGTCTGGACCCAGGCGAGAAGGAAGTTCCACAGGCAACCGCCTACCAGCTGCACTCCCACCGGGGCCCCCAAACCTTCATTGGGAGGACTTGGTTGTAGCCAGGGCAGCAGGAGTGAACCCTTGACTCCCCTAGGCCTCTCCTCGAAAGGACAAGCCCCACTGCAGGAAGCTGGTTCTTTGGGGGTTCTCCCTCCCACTGCCCACCTGAGAGGGCTGGAACTCACGAATGCTGCCACTATGACCCCGAACGGGCCCACCTCTACCGGCTTTGGGTTTATCCTCTGGCAAATGTGGCATCTAGGACTCACTCAGGGCCTTAACCAACTAATCCAAATCTTCCCCAAAGAGCAACCTGCCGAAAAGGGGAGCTTCGTCTTCAAAGCCACATCCTCTGATTAGGTACGCAGCCACAGGAGACGATGCACCACCAAAACCGTGGCCATGCTCTTAGCGGAAACCCGCAAGAGATCATAAAGCAAATCCACCGGGAAGGCAGTCCCAGACTCCATATGGATATCTGCCGACTGGCCTGTGGCACCCACCACCTCCTGCAGCCCCTGCGACCAGAGGAGGCAAGCACGAGCCACATAGGACCCATAGATAGTACTCTGTAGGCCTAGGGCGGATACCTCAAATGCTTGCTTAAGCAGTGCCTCTATGCGCTGGTCCTGCAGGTCCCTTGAGGGCCGGCTGCCCTCCACTGGGATAGTGGTCTTCTGAGTGACTGCAGCCATCAGGACATCCACCTTGGGAAGGTGCAGCTTCTCCTTCTCTTTGGGTGGGCTGGGGTAAAGTCTAGCTATACTGTGCCCCACCTGAAGTCCCGCATCTGGAGTGCTCCTCTCCTCATTGATCAAAGCCCGCGGGGCCTTGTGGACCATGAGGGACTAAGAATGCCTCTGGATATCCTCCATTGAGGGGTCCTCATCTGAGTCCGGGCCCACTGGCCCATGTTCCACTATCTGAAGGGCAGCGAGCAATTCAGTAATCAAATCTGGGGGCTCATCACGGTGGAAAATCCAGACTGCTGATGGATCCTCCACCCTCTGGAGCTTCCTCTCCTTCAGCAACTCCTGGAACTGCTCTAGGAGGTCCGCCGGGCCTTCCATCATGTCCAGCGACTCCAGGGAGGCCAAAGAGCCCATCTCGTGCTCCTCATCCAAGTGCTCACATTTTGAACGTTTAGCCGAAGCAAACCCCCTTTCCCACCCCCATGGGGCCTAAGGGGATGCCTCTCCAGCTTCCTGCTTCATCTGAACGCCTAATGGAGCAGGAGCACAAACCTGAGGGAGAAAGGAGTTGTCCCCACTACCCCTGTACTTGCAGCCCTGCTACGGACCTTACCCCCGCAAAAACTGCACAAATTCTGAAGCACCGGGGGGTCCCAGACTGTCCTCTGTGGGCTGTAGTTATGCTTTCCAAAATGGTGATGGTTCCTGCCAAAACTGCGGTACTGCCGCCATCCCTCGTGGCCTCGCCGCAGTCTAACATGTCCCCTGCATCCACCTCTGACCCCTGCTGGATCCCTGCGAGGTCCTCAGTTGCTAATTCGCTCGATGTTCAGCAACCACGGCATAGCCCGATCTCAGACAGCTGTGCACTGCAGTTGCCGCACAGCGCACACCAGCCCCTGTCCATGTGGCCGCACTGTGCGCTGACGGGCCCCCAGTCACAAACGGCAAAAAACCCCCCCAAAAAAACTCACAACCTACCAAGAAATACCCTCTGGGGCCAGCAGGACTTACCTGGGGTGCTCTCTCCGCAGGAAACCTATGACCATCAGATCCCTGATCAAAGTGTGCTGTGCACGGTGCTCTCTTGTTTTATTTTATTTTTCTTTTTGTTAAAGTCCAGGTAAAAGGAGATTTTATGTCTTTTGAATAGCACCGAGTTTAGCGGCGGTCATGTTTTGCACTACGAGTTGATGGCGAAGAGTGCAGATAATCAAATGACGCAGTTGTCTTGTGTGCGGACCTGCGAATGTAGGTACTCTTTGAGCCTGCTCAATTTCCAGGGGCGGGTAAATTCCAGGTGGAGCAATTCTGGCAACAGTTTTTCCAGGAAATGCACCATGTTGGAACCCTCTGCATCGCCCAGTATGCCAATTAATCAAATATTGTTCCTCCGTGCTCTGTTTAATTCCTCCAGGCTCCACCTGTTGACATAATCCGTTTTGTAATCTGCGGTATCTGTATCAACCGTTCCTCGTACATCAGCAATTTTGTTGATCCGAACAGTAAGGGAAACCATTCGTAATGTAAGTTCTGCAAGATCTGTCTGCACAATGGTAAGCGCACTGTTCGCCGAGATTAAGTCCTGAATTGCACAGATTTCCGTGAGAGGTTCCTGCATACCCTCAGCGGTTTCACGATGGCCACCATCTTGTGTGGGGAGGGGGGGGGGGGTCAGGCTTTGCCTTTTTGCCGCTCAGTTCTGTTCCTGAGGATATTCCAAGCGAGCTGGCTTGCTTCCAGACATACTCCGAACAACAAACAGTTTAGGGGGTACAAAGTTTAAGCAGCGAGGTAAAAAGCAGGATTCTTGTCACGGTCCTTGGGAGCTAGGATCCTATGCAGTCATCTTGCACTACAGTCGGCTCTGCCCCCCCCCCCCTTTTTTTTTTCTTTTTAATCAACTTTAGCAGTTTGCACAGCCAGCAGAAAAGCAATGCAGGCAAAAGTGCTATGACTTCCGGCCCCTTCGCAAAGGTTGGGAAGGGGGGAAGGAAGGAGCAAAGCAGAAGGGGCTACTGGGGGAGGGACCCAGAACATCCAGGTTCTGCACCCCTGGTACAATTAGGCCTGTAGCAAGACTCTGCAGTCCAATACAGGCTATGCACACCACCTGCTGGAGACTGAGAAATACTATCTCAGGGGGCACAGGCTATTTATACTGCTCTAGGAGAGTTTTCTTCAGTCTCTACCTGCTGGTTGGTGTGCATGTCTGGACTGGACTGGAGGGAAGCCCTGAAAAAAAAAACTCTCTCTTGCTTTCTATTCTGCAAACTCTTTTAAAATTCAGTAGTTCTCTTAACTATAGTGTGGGGCCCCACAGGGTCAAATAGTTTCAAGTGGCCTAAAGCTAGCCCTGTCCACTTCAACCTATCTGAATGGCAGGAGTGGATCTCTGATCTCTCCCAGCTGACATCAAGAAGCATGGACCACTGGGACATTAGAATGACTCTAAAGTAGTTCTGAAAAGAAAAAGATACTGAGCCTGGTCCTATGGCCTAATCCATAGCACTAGAACAAGAGGAGTCCAGGGCCAACTGGGTCTGATAGCATCAGAGAGGTGGCAGTGTACCCATGGAAGACAAATGTTTTTTGCTATTGTAGCCTAGTGGTTAGAGCAGGGGCCTAGTGACCAAGAGACCACAGTTTGATTCCAACTGGCACTCCTTGTGACCTTGGACAAGTCACTTTACTCTCTACTGCCTTGGAAGAAAGTCCTTACAATCTACTTCCAGTCACACCTTGCCAATAAAACCCAGGGGTTGCTGGGTCATCAGGAGTTAGCATTGATTTGACGGCACACACTGCAGTTCATGGCCAGTTGATGTTGCCTTTGAATGTGTACTGCTAAGGAGTTGCCCCTCCAGCCCTAGGATTAAAGAAGATTTGCCACTTCATCACATGTCAGGAAGCAATTATGGAACTGAAAGGGGATAAAATGAATTTTAAAAATATGAATAACACATTTACTTAAATTATGCAGCTCTCCACAATTTTAGATCCAGCACAACCTGAAAATTGAATAGCTTTGTGGTTTTTTTCTTTTAATTTAGTATAGAACTTATTAAGAAACGAATGAAAACCAAGTAGAAAGTCCATCCATGGAATAGGGTGGGGTGGAGGGGGGGGGGCAGAATAAAATGCTTGTAGTGGGAAAACTTGTGAAGACCAAGGGACACAGACTGTTGAAGATAGGGAACCCTGCAGTGGACTGGAGATGGTAAGGGAAGTTTTAAGCCTTTCCTCCTTATATTTTTATACTTGTATTGTCCTTAATGTTACAGTCCTGGTCTCCCCCCATATACCTTGCTCTTGTGTTTGTCCTTCTTTCATATCTGTTTCCCCGCCCCACCCCATTACCATGTCTTTGTCTATTTGTTTACTGACTTCCTCTCTCCTGTTCTGTCTGATTTGATGGCGTTCTTTTCCTAATTTCTCGCAGCCTGTAAATTTTAATTTTAATTGTGAACCGCCCAGATGCCTACTGTGGTGTGGGCGGTATATCAAATTTTAATAAAACATAAAACATAAACATAAGTAGGTTCCTCAGCCCTGTTGAGTGGTCGGGTATTTTCTTAGAAAGTTTTCCACTGCACAACTGCCGTTATGCTCAGCAGTTTACATACTACCACTTGTAACTTAGTAGCTAGCCCTCTTAATCAATGCTAAAGGAATAGGAACTAAGGTGCACTAACGTTATACATTAATTCACAGTTAACAAGCGTTATTAGCAAATAGGTTCCATTGACTAAAATGAGACCTGTGATAAAATACAGTAAATTAATGCATGTTAAAGTTAACTTATAACGCAACTTAGTAACTAGTCCTCTAAATCTGCCACTCAAAAGTAATACCATGGCTTGCTCATATTGTGAATACTAAATTAACACAGAGTCACTCTGCATGGTCCTTAAAACAGGCCCAAATAAGGCCGATTTTATAAAAGGAAGACACTGATAATGATGTGAAGAATTACCAGCCAATTTCAAATCTACAGTACTCGTGGATAGCTGATGGATTATCTGGATGAGAATCAGATTTTTTCAGTCTAGATCAGGGGTTCTTAATCCAATCCTTGGGACACCCCTTGCCAGTCAGGTTTTCAGGATAATCACATTGAATATGCATGAGAGAGGTCTGCATACAATGCAGGCAAAACATACAAATCTCTCTCATGCATATTCATTATGGTTATCCTGAAAACCTGACTGGCTAGTTGTGTCCCGCGGACTGGGTTGAGAACCTCTAGTCTAGATTTAGAAAGATGCTCAGAACCTAAATAGTGCTACTAATGCTTTTAGATAACCTTACTATATCAACAGATAATGGGTTTGACTCTTTTCTTGTCATTTTGGACCTTACAGCAGTATTTGATAAGCTCAATCACCAATTACTGTCAGCTTGATTACAGCAAATTGGCATTATGGGGGCAGTACTGAATTGGTCTGGCTCCTGCATGCAAGGCCATTCTTTTACAGTTTGCAGACTTGAAGACAATGGTACCTTAGGGCTCAGTCCTACTGTCTGTGTTTTTCAACAACCATTTAACACCACTGCTATCATCCAGCAATGTAGGATTGAACAGCAGGTGTACACTGATGACATGCAGCTCCGTGATGACGTTGATCAGCATCAAGTAGATGACAATTGAACAAGCCGATGCAGAAAGCTGATGCTGAAGTCACACGCTATTAGCTATATACATGTCTTTGTAGCATGCCGATAGCATGAAACTTTGCACCAGCATGCAGCAAAGGGCATGCATGCAAATGAGCTGTGTGCAAAACTTTAGCATAAAGTTGAAAGGCGGGGAGCCAATGTATGCGCAAACAACAGATGCCCCACAAGTGGCTGTGTGCGCGCATGTGTGTAAATGTCAAACGCTCACGTTATGCACATAGGATGTTCAGATTCTTTTGGCATTCATCCCATAATAATCAACACTGTTACATCCAAAAACGTTTTTTTATGAAATCAGAACAAAGAGACATTATAGTAAAGATGACATTTTACTTACCAGATAATGTCCTTTCGTAAAGTCCTGCTAGATCAGTCCAAACAAGTGGGTTGTGTTCCCTTACCAGCAGATTGGTGGAGACTAAGACCAATGAAAAGCCCAGGTTTCAATGACATCACTCCCATGCCTCTATCCACCAGAGGTCCCTTCAGTATTCATCCCAAAGCATATGATAGATACAGAGCAAGTCTCATACAACCTCAATGTGGGCAATGATGAGTACTCAACAGTAGATAACTATGTAAGGAAGGTAGAACAGAAGGCTGTCAGTAGAAGAAGAGCCTGCAGTCAAGTATAAGATCATGGCAGACCAAAGGGACTGCAGCAGAAGAACAGAGCAAAACAGTTTCAGTCTAGCAGAACTCAAGGAAAGGACATTATCTGGTAAGTAAAATGTCATCTTCCATATCGTTCTTCTAGATGACTACAGACAAGTGGGATGTACCAAAGCTACACCACCACTGGGCAGGAAGAAGATACAGCAGCTCACAAAACACTTGAGCCGAAGGCGTTGTCCGACCGCATGTGCACATCAAGCAGTAATGCTTGACAAAAGTGGAAAGAGATGACAACAACTGCTATCCGACAAATGTCTGAAGGAGCCACCAAGCTCCTCTCCACCCACGAGGACGTTTGTGCTCGGGTAGAATGAGCATGTAACCCTTCTGGAACCAGCTAGTTCCGCAACAGCCTCCTTAATCTAGTACCCCAAGGTCAACTTGGCCAACACCTCACTCTTGCACGGGCAAGCAACAGCACAAAAAGATGGTCAGAGACTTATTTATTTTATTTATTTATTTGAACACATTTATATACCGCTGCTTCCAGCGATCAGTAGCGGTTTGATTCTTCTTTTGGGATAAGTCGATCAGGACAGTGGGGGAGTATATACATAGAGGAATGGGAGGTCACGGCACACATGGTTACTGTTTTGGGGGTAAACTTATTTACATTTACATTTACATTTAACATTTAAATACATATTTACAGATTACAGATTGGGGAAAAATCACATTTTACATGGCTTTACATGGTTATACAAGGCGGATCTATAATGTGTATATTTATCAGTTTACTTTGTTGTTTTCTGGGTTTTGTGAGTTATGGCTGGTTGTAATAGCATTTAAATAGGTGGGTTTTTAACTCCTTCCTGAAGCTCTTCATGTCCTGAGTTAGCCGCAGGTCAACAGGGAGCTGATTCCATATAGTGGGTGCAGCGAAAGAGAAGGCTCTGCGACATGTACTTGTTTTCACAGTTCGTATTGCGTTAGGGACTTGCAGGGTGCCCAAGTTGTTAGATCTTCTATTCCTATTTGCTGGCTGAGTGTTGATAAGGGAGGATAGAAACGAGGGTGCTATGTCGTTGATCAGCTTGAACGTTGTTACTAACATCTTGTACTGTACCCTAGCAGCCACTGGAAGCCAATGAAGGTCGATCAACATTGGGGTGATGTGGTCAGTCACTCTCGTTCCCATTATTATCCTAGCTGCGACATTCTGGGCCATTTGAAGGATACTTATTGATTTTTTGGGTAGACCTTGGAGGATCGCGTTACAGTAGTCAAGGTGCGGCATTACTAGTGCTTGTGCCACTGACCTGAAATCGCAAGGTGCTATTATTTTCTTTAGAGGTTGTATCACCCTAAGTTTATAAAAAATGGCTTTGTTTGTTTTACGCAGGTGTTTCTCCATTCTTAGGTTGCAGTCTAGTGTGACACCTAGATATTTGATTTCTTCTTTTGCCTTGTATGTGTTGTTGCACAGGGTGATTGAGTCAGGTGACTTGAAGTTGGGTTTGTTGGATATGTACATTACCTCCGTTTTTTTGTGGTTTATCGTCATGTTATTTTTCCGTAGCCATAGCATCATCTCGTTCAGGCAGTTTTCTAGCTGTGCATATTTGGGGTCTGTGACGTCCAGTTGCGTGTAGAGCATAATATCATCTGCATAGATGTGGTAGTTGATGCTATGCTTTTTAAAGATGTCACAGAGGGGTCGCATGTAGATATTGAACAGCAGTGCTGATAGTGCTGATCCCTGGGGTATGCCTTGCATTTGAGTGAATGGAATAGCTTCTTCCCCATTGAATTGTACTTTAGGCTTTCTGTTAGATATATAGGATGATAACCATTTGAGGGGGGTTCCCTCAACTCCTATGGATTCTAGTTTACTAAGAAGTATCTCATGATGTACCGTGTCGAAGGCAGCAGAGATGTCAATGAAAATGAGTATGAACATTTTCTTTGTGTCTTCTAGTCCTTTAATTAGGTTGTTCATTAATGCTATTAGAAGTGTTTCTACTCCATGGTTTCTTCTGAATCCGTATTGTTGTTTGTCTAGTATATCCTGTTCGTCGAGGTGGTCTTGAAGTTGTAAGAGGACTGCCTTTTCTATGATTTTTGCCAGAAATGCAATGCTTGATATGGGGCGGTATGATGATGGGTCTTCTTTGTTGAGGGAATTATTTTTTAGGATCGGCCTTATTATAGATTGTTTTAATTTCTCCGGCATTTCTCCTTGGCTTAGTGATTGATTAACAATGTGGGCTATTTGCTGGTTTATCTCATTTTTTGCCGCTTTGATCCAAGCAGTTGGGCAGGGGTCAAGCGGTGAGGTGGTTGTGTTGATGGAGGTTAAGATGTTGATGGTTTGTTGTTTGTCGATATTGCGGAATTTGCTCCATGTAGTTTCTTTCTTCATCTTCGTTCGTTGGTGTGGGGTGTCTACGGCAAATGTGGGGGTGGTAGTATTCAGTTTGCTTGCGTAGTAATCTGCTAGTGTTTGTGGATGTATTGAGCTATCCTGAGGTTCAGGGAGGGCAGTTTTTGTAAGTGATTTTACTAGGGCAAAAAGCTCCCGTGGTTTGTTTATTGCTTTGTTCAGTATGTTGGTATGGTATAACCTTTTTGCTTTGTTTATTTCCTCTTTGTAGCTTGCTAGGAGATTAAGGTACACTGACCTGAGTTCAGTGGTTTTGGTGTGTCTCCACTTTCTTTCATGCTTCCTGAGTTCTCTCTTCATTTTGGTTAACGTTCTGGTGTACCAAAGTTCATTTTGTTGTTTTGATACGTTCGTCGTTTGTGTCTGTTTGGGAGTTGCTATGGTCCTGATTCCGGTGTCCCATTCATTTGTTAAGTCATCGAGGTTTGTTTTGCCGAGGTCTATATGTGATTTGATGGACTCAATCAGACCTTCCATGTTTGGTTTGTTGAATCGTCGTTGATGTTGTGGTATTCCTTTTGCTTTGAAAGGAATTCGTAACCTTCAAGTACCGAAGCAGCACATCTTCAAAGCAAAGATCCTTATCCTTCCCCCGACACTGCTCCTTCGAGGAGGAGGGCAGGCAAGCTACCTGGTTCATGTGAAAGGGAGACAGCACTTTAGTCAAGAAGGAAGGCACAGGCTGAATGGAAATGGCTTCTGCTGGAAAAGGACAGATAAGGATCTTGACAAGACAGAGCCTGCAGCTCAGAGATCCACATTTCAGAACAAATCATGACCAAGAAGACAGTCTTGAGAGTCAAACCTTCAAGGTAGCATGCTTCAATGGCTCAAAAGGGACTGCAATCAGGGCCCTGAGCACCAGAGACAGATCCTAGGAAGGGATCACAGACATCAAACCCCTTGGAGAAAACGTGAGAAGTCCGGGTGAAAGGCCAAGGACTCGCTCACCAGTGGACCACAGAAACAGGCCAATGCTGCCACCTGAAACTTCAGGGAGCTAAGGGAGAGACCCTTCTCTAGGCCATCCTGCAGAAAAGCCAACAAGGATAACACCATGGCCGCCTCAGGAGCCAAGTGATGCACTCCGGCCTCTCCAAAAACTCTCCCGGCAGGGATCGAGCCGGCCGGAGCAACAACCACCCCCACCAGGGAACACTGCCCAATCGGGGCAGGCGGCGGCACATTTAAAAAGAGCGCCGAGCGGGCGCGTGGTCCTCTGCTGCACTCCGGCCTCTCCAACAGCTCTCCCAGCAGGGATCGAGCCGGCCGGAGCAACCACCACCCCCACCAGGGAACACTGCCCAATCGGGGCAGGCGGCGGCCCATTTAAAAAGAGCACCGAGCGGGCGTGCCCGCGCCTTGCGGGCCCGCGCCTGAGAGCCTCGCCAGAGGGCCCTTTGGCGCGGCCCTTAGGCGAGGTCCATGGCGCCGTTTCTTAGGCTGTGGCCGAGTTCATTGAAGAAGCTCTCTAAGCACTGTCACCACCATCTACAATTGCTTAATGAACTCTGAAGAGCTTCTCAGGTCCTACGGAAGAGCCGACTAAATAGCGAAGAGCAGCCTATTCTACCAGAAACATCAATGAATGCTATATCTGACAACAAGCTGGTATCTGGTAACTCTGTATTACTATACTTAGTGATCTGTTAACTTTGTATCCACTCTGAACAGATACTTCTCTTTGCATTCCTGCAGACAACCATGTAAACCATCTCGAGCAATCTAGTCTGCTATTTAACAACCTGCCTGTCTGATCTGTATTACTTGTGCTATTATATATGCATATAATAACTAATCTATACCTAGATTAATAGATGGTGCCTTTTTCCACTCTGAATAGATACTTCATTTGCTTTCCTGCAGGCAGCCTGTAAACTATCTGGGTCAGTCTAGTCTGCTAATGTTAAATCTTGCCTGTCTAAACTGTGTTACTTGAATAATTGATCTGTATTCCATAACCAATCTATACCCAGAATAAGAGAATTAGCTTGTTTTCGATGCCAATGAGCAACAACCCTACAGAATTCTCACAAATCTCCCCCACTCACTAGTAATATCTCACTGTCTCTGCGACTACATTCAGAGTGAGTAAGATGGGTTCCCCCATCACCTTAATGGGCTGTTACCTACTCTTCTCCTTCTGCCTCTCATTCTCCCGAGCTCTATCCCTTGAGGGCAACCGGATACCAATTTTATACAGCCAAGGAAAAAGAGGGACAGGTATACCCAAGTTCAGTTATAATTGGAACTCTCATGCACATCACCAGCATCTAATATACATTCCACTCCAACATTCGACGAGAGCCAAACAGGACGAAAGCCTCTACTCACAAAGCTTGAAATGTGCCCTCATCAACGCTCGCTCAATTCGTACGAAATGGCCGGTGATTGCGGACACTATTTCCCTCCATAACCTTGATATTCTCATGGTTACTGAAACGTGGCTTTCCGCAGAAGACAATGTTCTACTTAACCAACTCCTTCCACCAAATTTCTCAGTGTTTACCAGTCACAGACAAAACAAGCGAGGAGGGGGCGTGCTCATTCTCTCCAGATCAGACCTTCGGTTCCAGCTGATAGATACTCCTAGATCCGACCACCTCGAGTTAGTCTCTATCTCCAACAAATTATGCACGATAAACCTTCTATACAGAGCACCTTCAGCCTCCCCAGACGTCCTTCCAGCCATTATAGATCTGGCATCCAACATTCAGAATCCTAATATCCCAACTTGGATTGTGGGTGATTTTAACCTGCCAGCTCTTGAAGCGCTTGAATCCCTGGGATACCAACAATTAATCCATGAACCTACCCATGCAAAGGGAAACACCCTTGACCTTATCTTTGCCCCACAGTCCTTAAACACCCAATCTTACACTGCTGCGATATCTATTACTGATGTACCGTGGTCAGATCATAAACTCATCTTTTTCCAAATTCCTACTCACAACAGACATTCAATGACCAACAATGCTCCAAATAACAGCCCCAAATCTCTGGCTAGGAGCTTTCTTCCTTTCAACAGAGATCGCATCCTTGCTGGAACATGCTCACTTCGTAACAAGACCTCCCTAGAAATAGAAGATCTAATCACCTGCTGGAACAGTAGTCTTAATGCGACTGCACTACGACCATCACTCAACAGGCTGCCTAGAAAAAGAGCTTCTGCACCATGGTACACAGATGATCTGAGAGTATCACTATCCCAACTACGGAACCTCGAGAAGTGCTGGCGTCGGTCTCGCTCCACGGTAGACCAGGCAGCCTACCTCAATCAGCTATCCATCCACCGCAAGGCCATCTCAGAGAAAATGAAGCGGTACCACACGGACACCTTGAGGCGTGCACTAAACAAACCTCATGATTTGTTTAACCTAGTCAAGACCTTATCTAAAGAGCCAGCCCCTGAAAAGCAATGCGAGATCCATCCTCAAGACTTCGCAGTCTACCTACAATCCAAGCTTACACAAACAAATAAACCTCCATTAGAATTAGCCCCACAGGTCAAGATTGCCAAACAGCTCTAACCTTTTTTTCTACCCCTACCAAGAAGCGAATTGAAGATCTGATCATGTCTCTCAATTCCACAACTGCTCAGACGGACCCTTGCCCAGCCTTCTGGATAAGGGAACTGCGTTGTGAATTCATCCCAATAATAACTAAAATAATAAACCTGTCTTTCAACTCCGGTACATTCCCCTCTGCCCTCAAGCAAACTTCCATCAGACCACTCCTAAAAAACTATAAGTTAGATATAGTAATTAGATCTTACCTGCTAATTAGTGTTCCTTATCGTCACTCCAGTCCAGTCCCTTTACTTCTGGGTTACGCAACCCTTCCAGCAGCTTGGAGGCTGAGCCCAACCTTTTTGGAGGTGGAGCGGTATAAATACCACTGGGACCACCCACCAACTCCAGTATTCTCAGCCTCCAAGCAGCTGGAGGGTTCCGTAAGCCTAGGGCTTACTGGAGTCTTTCCTTTTAGTTAGAATTTACTTACTTATTTATTTCTCATTTATTTCTTATTTGTCTGCTGTTTTCCTTTCTTTTAGTACTTAGTAGGTACTGCACCTTTAATTCCTCCTGCCTGCTCTCCTCCCCCCCCCCCCCGGGTCGGCACGGACGTCGGAGACGTTTTTCCTGCAGGCTGCAGCGAAGAGACTTCCTTGGCTGATCTCCTCGGCTGTATTCGCGACTGGCTCCTGCACTCTTCACCGAGAGCCCTCCTGCCTCGCGCCGAAGCCCCCTGGGTGGCTGAGCGCTTGAGGCAGCGCCGCCATCTTACTCCCACCGCTGGACCCGTCCCGGAGCAGAGGGACGCGGAGGCGAGTGCTGGGTACCCCGTTTTACCGGCAGGGCTGCAGTTTCAAGCGGCGATCACCTTTTGGAAGAGTGGTTCCCGTCTCCAGTCTCCTTTCGGCTGCCGGCACGGAGAACAGGCTCGCGGCGCCCCGTTCAGGCTCCACATGGTGAGGCTCACCACGTGTTGAGCCAATGGGCAGTGAACGCTGAGCCGGGCCCAGCTAACATCAGGCACTTAATCGCAAGTGCATTTAAGTTTCATAGCATTGTAATTTGAGGATTTTAATTTTAATTTTAGTTTATTTGTTTTTTTGGCTATTTGTGTTATGTAGCCTGTTTCTTTGGAAGGTAATTTTTAATTTAATAAGGACAAAGGGCCTGTTAATTCCCGGTTAGGGGGAACTGTTGTGTTACTGGGGGAGAGAGCACACAGAACCCTCAGCCCGTGTAAAAGAGTGCCAGACTCTGGTGAGAGATCCACGTATTCTGGGCAGTACAGACTTTGGGCTCTCGGCTATTCCAAAGCCTCTGAGTAAGAAGGGCTTCGGGAGCTCTTTTCAAGGTATGGCGGCCAAATCTAAGTGTCCCTCCTGCGGCTCTCGCAGGGGAACTTCCTCGGAGGCAGGGATCTGTAGGGTTTGTGCCACAGTGGCTGCCTCCGTGGAACAAGAAACTAATCTAACTATGACACAGCCCTCTCAGGGGTCAGGAGACCCCCTAGAAGGAGAGAGTGGGTCCCAGTTGCCTCTCTCTACTCCCTCGGATCTGCCCACTCCTCCTCTGCCCCTTCCGTCCCTCCCCTCTGGTGCAGGGGGGGCCGGAGAATTTTTTTCCCCTGACTTTATTCTCTTGCTTCACAAGGCTTACTGCCTACGTAAGCAGGGCTTTAGGACAGAGGAGGCTGGCACGTCATCGGACGACAAGTCATCTAGATACATGGGAGCAAGCAATCTGGAATCCGGTATCCCTCCTAAGCGTCCCCGTCTTGCTTGTGAAGAGCCTCTAGCGTCCTTCTCTCAGGGTACCCCGGAGGAGGATAGCTCTGATAAGGACTTGGACGAGGAAGAGGAGGAGCTTGAAGAAGGGGAGATCCCGGAAGAATATCAATCCCGGATAGTTAGGGTTTTTCGTCGAAGACCCTTTAATCCAGGCCATTAGGAGATCCCAGAAGGTTTTCCCTCTCCACAGGGTCGTGCGTCAGATGATCCAGGAAGAATGGGATCAATGTAAAACTATAAGTTAGATCCTCAAAAGGTAGACTCCTACAGACCCATCTCAAGTATTCCTTTTCTCGCAAAGTTAATAGAAAAGGAGGTGCAATGTCAATTGCAGGACCACATCGATGCCGCTGCTCCCCTGGATCCTTGCCAACATGGCTTCAGAGAGTCACATGGTGTAGAAACACTCCTTACATCTCTCCTCAATACCATAATTTCTGGTATCAACAACATCCGACAGAGTTTTGCACTTGTGTTCCTGGACATAGCCGCTGCTTTTGACTCTGTGAGCCATGACCTCCTCCTATTACAGCTAAAGGAGAAAGGAGTGGGCGGAACTGCCCTTGAGTGGTGCAGATCGTACTTATCCGAAAGATGGCAACATGTTCGTGCTGGGGGAGTGATGTCTGATCCATTTCACCAATGGCAAGGGGTTCCTCCCTCTCTGCTTTGTTGTTCAATATTTATATGCAACCTATTTGCAAGATCATCCGGTCTTTCAATGTAAGTTGCATGATATATGTGGATGACGTCCTGCTTTATATGCCTTTCAACATAGACAATTTGGACCTGTTCCCTCTGAGCAACTGTTTTGACGCCATATCAGAATGGCTCTTATCACAAAACCTCAGGATTCAACATAAGAAGAGAGAGGTGCTCTTCATTTCAAAGAACCCGAACTTCAGCCCTCCACAATTCCTGAAGGTGAAAGATGCTGAGCTACAATCAAAACAAAAAATACGTTATCTGGGTGTTACACTCGATCAGAACCTGGACATGAAGGCGCATATAGCTAACACTGTAAGATCCATATACTACAAAATCCGGTCACTAAGACATCTTCGTCCACTGCTTGAACCTGAAGATTTCCGTACCATCTACCAGGCTCTGATCATGCCTCACTTTGACTATGCTAATGTCATATTGCTAGGCCTCCCTCAATCCACCTTGAATCCCTTACAGCTTGCAATGAATAGCGCTGCGAGGGTTCTCTATGGGGCATCGAGGAGTGAGCATGTGTCGCCCCTTCTGAAGCAGTTACACTGGCTTCCTATACAGGCCAGGATCATTTTCAAGACATTACTACTTACCTTCAAAGCGGTAAACAGTCTCTCCTCCACCTCTTTAACTGAGCTCATCAAACCCATATCCCCTAATAGATCAAGAAGATCAATTGCATTAAATATGCTATTGGTTCCCCGTGAACTTACAAAAAGCACCTCATCAACAGTAAACAGGGCTTTCAGTCTCCGTGCCCCAAAGCTTTGGAATACGTTGCCACCAGATATTAGAGCAATCACCAACCTACTTCAATTCAGAAAGGCCCTCAAACATTACTTATTCCTTATATACTTCCCGGTGAGTGCAGAATCACGTCCCATCTCTGTTAGTTATAGAAACTCCGAATCACCCAGTGACCCTAAATTCCCCACATAGTAAGTTCAAGGTTCAGCTGACCATTACGTCTCAGCTGTGCTCTAATTTAAAGATGTAAATAGTTTACATTGCAATCAAAGTTTACTTTCCTGAGATTCATAATTACCTTGTTATCCAATTTATTGACCCTGTTTAATGTAACTCAGACATTGTTTTTGTACTAAAGTGTTGTGTTCGACGTAAACCGCGCTGATGTTGAATAGTGCGGTATATAAGAAATGTAAAATAAATAAATAAATAAAATAAATAAGTGCCATGCCACACAAGTGCTCAAAGAGGCACCATATTTATTTATTTTATTTAACATTTCTTATATACCGCCTTTTGTGATATCAAGGCGGTTTACATTGAACAAACTGAAATTACATTGAACAGGGCATTATAACTTGGAAATAACTATTTTACAGGGAACATGGGCTATGGAGGGTTAAGTGGCTTGCCCAAGACCACAAGGAACACCTGTGGGACTAGAAACCCCAGTCCTTCCGGCCCAAGGTTGCTGTCCTCTAGTGGGATTTGAACCCCTGACCTTCCGGCCTGAAGTACCTTGCCCCAACCACTAGGCCACTCCTCCCATATCCATACGTATGCTAGCTTGGTAGACCTCCTCTGGGCACCTAGTAAAGATTACAGCTGGAGAGTAGCCCTTATGCTTTAACAATCTCCTTTCTAGAGCCATGCTGTAAGCAAGAAGTAAGCCAGGTTCTGTAGGACAATTGGCCCCTGCCACAACAGCCCCAGCGATAGAGGCAGCCAAAGGGGAGATGCTTGAAGGAGCCACATCAGGTCTCCCAACCACACTCTCCATGGCCAATCCAGCACCACTAGAACAATCCTGCCCGGGTGGCGCTCTATTCAACAAATCACACGCCCTCCAGGGACCATGGAGGAAATATGTATAGCAACAGCTGACCGGGCCAAGGCTGGGTCAGGGCATTAACGCCTTTGGACTCCATCTCCGTGCGGTGACGGAAGAAGAGGCACACTTTGTCAATGTAGCGGGTCATCATCAGATCCATCTCGGGGCGACCCTAACAGTGCATAATCAACTGAAAGGCTTTTTGACTCAACTTTCACTCGCTGGGATTCAGGGAGTGGGGCTGAGGAAGTCTGCTTCCATGTTGTCCACTCTGGCAATGTGTTGAGCCAACAAGGCTGGGAGGTTCTTCTCTGCCCAAACAGGCTATCCATCTTTAGAGCCACTCCAGCACGTCTTGTGCTGCCCTGCCGATTGATGTAAGCCACCGCCGTGGCATTGTCGGGAAAACCTCAAACTGCCTGGCTCGTGACCAGCGATCGGAAACACAGAATACTCAACCTGATGGCCCTCCTCCTTGAGGCAGTTGATGGACAACACCACTTTCCTGAGGTTCCAACAGCCCTGGGCCGTAATGTCTCAGCAATAGGCTCCCCTGTTTGAGAGACTGGCATCAGTCTCCGCAGGATCCAGGAGAAATGGTCCAGTGGAACGCCATTCCTCAGATGACAGGGCTCTCACCACCCCTGCAGGCGGGACTTCACCATCAACGGGAGCAGGAGCTTGTGCTCAAACTCCTGAGATCTTGGGGACCACCAAGTCAACCAGGATCACTGCAGCGGTCGCATGTAGGCACGTGCCCATGGGACTCTCTCTATGGCCACTGCAATCAATCCGAGGAGCTGAAAATAATCCCAGATTTTGGGGACATGCTGCACACATATCACCACCAGGCAATTTAACAGTCTTGACTTTGCCCTCTGGCAGGAAATCTCTGCCCATCTGAGCGTAGAAATGTGCTTCCAGAAACTCCAAGGACTGGGAAGGCTAAAGCTGGCTCTTTTCCTGATCACTCAGCTGACGCTTTCTAAGAAGTATACAACTCAGAACGTCACCCGAGATGCTTTTGACAGAATGGGTCCAGATGAGCCAGTCATCCATAAGAACATATGATATGCCATACTGGGTCAGACCAAGGTCCATCAAGCCCAGTATTCTGTTTCCAACAGTGGCCAATCTAGGTCATATGTACCTAGCAGTTTCCCCAAGAGACACAAGTTCCACAATGCTTGTACTGGGTCAAGCATTGATATCTTCAGTCACTTCTTAATAATGGTTTATGGACCTTTCCTCCAGGAACTTGTCCAAACCTTTTTTAAACCCAGCTACACTAACAGCCTTTACTACATCCTCCGGTAACAAATTCCAGAGTTTGATTACACGTTGAGTGAAAAAATATTTTCTTTTATTAGTCTTAAATAGTTTACCCTGTAGCTTCATTGCATGTCCCCTAGTCTTTCTATATTCTGATAAGGTAAACAGTCGATCTACGTTTACCCGTTCCACTCCGTTCATTAATTTATAGACTTCTATCATATCTCCCCTCAGCCGTCTCATTTCCAGGTTAAAGAGCCCTAACCTTTTTAGCCTCTCTTCATAGGAGTATCCTTCCATCCCCTTTACCATTTTGGTGGCTCTTCTCTGTACCTTTTCTAAAATCGCTATATCCTTTTTAAGATACGGCGAACAGAATTGCACACAATATTCAAGGTGCGGTCTCACCATGGAACGATATAGAGGCATTATAATATCTTTTCTTTTCCATTCCTTTCCTTATCATACCTAGCATTCTATTTGCTCTCTTGGCTGCCGCTGCACACTGGGCCGAGAGTTTTAACATGGTATCCACAATGACGCCTAAATCTTTTTCCTGGGTGGTGGTTCCTAATGTGGAACCTTGCATCGTGTAACCATAGTTTGGGTTGTTCTTCCCTAGGTGCATAACCTTGCACTTGCCCACATTAAATTTCATCTGCCATTTTGATGCCCAGTCAGCGTAGTTACTCACCTGTAACAGGTGTTCTCCAGGAGCAGCAGGAATCAGTCCTCACTTATGGGTGACGTCGGCGCCGACGGAGCCCTCGCGGAGCAATTTTCCCCAGCTTTCAAAGAAAGCCTTTGGGAATTGCAGCGCGCATGCGCGGTCGTCTTCCCGCCCGAAGGTGCCATCTTAGCCAGTCAGATGACATAGCTAAAAAAGACAGCATAAAAATTTGCAAAAAGAACATAAGCAGACGATTGCAACTCCAAGGGGAGGAGGGAGGGTAGTGAGGACTGATTCCTGCTGCTCCTGGAGAACACCTGTTACAGGTGAGTAACTACGTTTTCTCCAGGACCAAGCAGGAAGTCAGTCCTCACTTATGGGACTCCCAAGCTCAAGGCTACCGGAGACCCTAAGCACAAAAATGAGCTCCCTCTAGCTCAGCAGCACAGAAGGAAAGCATCTTCGCTGAATTATCACCCACCGGTAGCCCACATCCGGGATGGAGGGTAGGAGTTGCTCAGACCTCAAAGAGATTACGGAGGGCTGCCTGTCCGAAAGCACTGTCCCTACGGGACTCCCTCTCGAGACAGTAATGGACCGCAAAAGTCTGGCTCGAAGACCAAGTAGCGGCCCGGCAGATGTCTGCCAGCGGAACAGAGCGGAGGTAAGCCACTGACGTGGCCTTTGCCCGAACACAATGAGCCGTGACTCGACTTTCTAAGGCGAGTCCGGCTGCCCCATAAGCCCAAGAGATACAGTCCGCAACCCAGATGGACAGAGTACGCTTGGAGACCGGGAGTCCCAATTTATTGGGGTCAAAAGACACAAAAAGCTGAGCAGCTTTACGGTGCTCCCGCGTACGGTCAAGGTAGAAGTTCAATGCCCTTCTACAGTCCAGGGTATGGAGGACCGTCTCGGCTCGGCTGGAGTGTGGTCTGGGAAAGAAGGTTGGAAGTACCACCTCCTGATTGATGTGAAAAGGGGAGACCACTTTAGGCAGAAACTTAGGGTGAGTCCGTAGGACTACCCTATTCTTGTAGAACCGAGTGTAGGGGGGATCAGACACGAGGGCCTGCAACTCACTTACGCGCCTAGCGGAAGTGAGGGCTACCAAGAACAGTGTTTTCCAAGACAGAAAACGGAGAGAACATGTAGCCATGGGTTCAAAAGGCGGACAGGTGATCCGCTGCAAAACCACATTCAGGTCCCAGTTCGGCGCTGGCGGGCGCAGAGGTGGTTTAAGTAGAAGGAGACCTCGGAGAAACCTCGCTACGAGAGGGTCGCTGGAGAGAGGTCTACCGTCCACCGGCACATGATGTGCCGAAAGAGCACTGAGGTGAACTTTGACGGAGTTGGACTTAAGTCCTAGATTAGAGAGGTGTAGCAAGTACTGCAAGATCACCGACACCGGGCAGGAGAAGGGATCCTGAGACTGTTCGGTACACCAGACTGCAAAGCGACGCCATTTAAGGGCGTAGCATTTGCGGGTAGAAGGCCGTCGCGAAGCCAAGACGACCTCCTCCACCTCCGCCGGCAGGAGAAGGGGAGCAAGGACTACCCTCTCAGCAGCCAGGCCATGAGGTTGAGAGACCTGAGGTTGGGGTGCAGTAGGGACCCCTGATCCTGGGTGAGGAGATCCGGTTGCGCCCCCAGAGGGATTGGATCCTCCACCGCCAGTTGCAGCAGGAGCGGAAACCACGGCTGCCTGGGCCAGCGAGGGGCCACCAGGATCATGAAGGCTTTGTCTCGGAGAACCTTGAAAAGAGTCCGAGAGACTAACGGAATGGGAGGGAAAGCGTACAGAAGGCTCCCCGACCATGAGATCAGAAAGGCGTCCGCCGCAACCCGAAGGGGGTGAGGCTGACGAGAGCAGAAGCGAGGAAGTTGCCGGTTGCGAGGACTGGCAAAGAGATCCACCGTGGGGAGGCCCCACCTGAGGAAGAGCTTCTGGACGATCAAGGGATCCAGACGCCACTCGTGCGGCTGGAGGACCCTGCTGAGTTTGTCCGCCAGGCAATTTTCTGGGCCCGGGAGATAAACTGCCTTGAGGAGAATGCCGTGACTGACGGCCCAAGAGCAGAGCTTCTGTGCCTCCCGGCAGAGGAGGAAGGAGCCCGTGCCCCCCCGGCGTCGGGCCCGACGTCGGCTGTCGCGGAGGCGAGTCCAGAAGGACTACAGGACTTACCCGGGCAGGCATCTCCGACTCCAGGCGAGGTCGCTTCGGGAGGTGCTCCTTCTCCAAGGACCCGGGGCGGCTGTCGGGGCTATGCGACCTGGCCCTCGCGGAGCCAGGAGCGTCCACCGACGCCGCCCTCGCGGGTTTTTCCTTCCGACGATGGTCCCCGGAGGGAGAACCCCGGTCGGAGGAGCTCCGGCGACGGTCCGAGCTGGAGCCTTTCGACACGGAGGCCTCCGACGAGGTCCGGGTACGGCTGGGGTCAGCGAAGATTCTCTCGCGCTGATGCCGCCGACTTCTCAACGCCTTCGAGGACAGTTTGCTGCAGGGCCCACAGATCAGTTCCTCATGATCCGGGCCCAGGCAGCGGAGGCAAAAGTCGTGTGTGTCGGTTAGTGACATATTTCGGTCACACCGACCACACCGCTTAAAGCCACTGGCAGCCATCGGGGGAAAAAGGGCCCCTGCGAGGTCAAAGGACCGGGCTGCCAGGGAAAACGAAAACGAAAGCTGACTAAGTCAGAAAAACCGAAAAAACGGAAGAGGACTCGAGACCGGCGTCGCGAGTCCGGGCGGGAAAACGATCGGCGTCGAACCGAAAGAAAAAAGTGTAAAATAAAGAGGAAAATCAACTTTTTCGCGGGGACAAGACGGGGACGTCTGTAGGGCTCCGCGGAAAAAAGAAGACTGGCTAAGATGGCACCTTCGGGCGGGAAGACGACCGCGCATGCGCGCTGCAATTCCCAAAGGCTTTCTTTGAAAGCTGGGGAAAATTGCTCCGCGAGGGCTCCGTCGGCGCCGACGTCACCCATAAGTGAGGACTGACTTCCTGCTTGGTCCTGGAGAATTCCAATTTATCAAGATCCTCTTGCAATTTTTCACAATCCTCTTGGGTTTTAACAACTTTAAATAGTTTTGTGTCATCTGCAAATTTGATAGCCTCACTCGTTATTCCACTTTCCAGGTCATTTATGAATATGTCAAAAAGCAGCGGACCCAGCACAGATCCCTGGGGTACACCACTATTCACCTTTCTCCATTGGGAAAATTGGCCATTTAGCCCTACCCTCTGCTTTCTATCTTTTAACCAGTTCCTGATCCACAATAGTACACTGCCTGCTATCCCATGACTCTTTAGTTTTGCCAAAAGTCTCTGATGAGGGACCTTGTCAAAGGCTTTCTGAAAGTCCAGATACACAATATCAACCGACTCACCTTTGTCCACCTGTTTATTCACTCCTTCAAAAAAAACATAACAGATTAGTAAGACAAGATCTTCCTTGTCTAAAGCCATGTTGGCTGTCTCCCATTAGGTTGTGACTATTGCCACCCACCCACTCCCTGGACCTTGAGGGTTAAGGGAGGGGCTGGCCTTGAATGCCCTTGAGGGTTAATGTTGTAGTTGTGGTGGTGCTCAAGTGATAAGGCAAGGCAAAGAATATTTCTTTTTTATGAGGTTTATTTCCCGCTTACGCAGTTCAAATGCAGCAGACGTTAATGAAATAATATGGCACAAAACAAGATGGAGAAACTGAACTTAAACAAGGCTTTTTTCACTGCTTAACTGAATGTCCATTACAAATCACATTCACCTGTCATGTGATCTCCTTTTCATTAAAGTAACAGAAAACTCCGATCCCAGCACTGCTCCTGAATTGCATAGAATATGCTTCCACTTATTCTCTTCAGATAAGCTCTTTTATCACAGCAACAGTGAGGTAACTTTGCTATTTTCTTACATACAACACTGGCAAGCAAAACACTTAAATGTCCTTTGGAATCATACAAGTAGAGCAATCCATCGGGACTTCCTGTTCTGCAGATGGCAAAGAAATTAAAGGCATTTCTTCTTGCCAGCTGATCAATGGCTTTGCTACGTTCTGAGTAGAAACTGCTCTGCTTTTAAGGAACTCTCTGAATTCACTGAGAAGTAGTTCAGCCTGTGTATTTTCTGAGCTAGGCTGAGCAAATCCTCTTTCAAGTAAATGCTTGTTTATATTACTTATCTCTAGGCAATTATCAGTGCTTTTACTTGGACAACATTGCAGCGTGCAAGCATTTCCCTTCCCCCACCTATCTCCACATGGCAGTGCAGGGTAAAACGCTCCAGCTGTATTTAGAGAGTCTCTCAGAGTGTTAAAAGGAAAACAGTCAGGCTTTTCTTGACTTAACCAGTTAGTATCAAACTTTCTGCCTTTATCCTGTCTTTCACGATTAAAATTCACTCTTTCTGGCTTTCCACTGTTAAGCTTGCTAGCCGTGCCACACCCACCAGATACCTTGTGCTTGGGCTTCTTCCAGGGTAATTCCTTATCCCTTTGCCTCCTATTCCAAGGTTCTTCTGGGTCCTTTAAACTCCTGAGCTGCAGCCTTGGGTCTCTCAGTGCCTTAGAATTCTTCTGCTTCCAGAAATCTTTCTCTGCCTCTGAGTCTCCCAGCTCCTGTCTGCTCCTTCTTGGATCACAGCTGCTTAGTGGTTCTCTCTCTCTCGGTTCCTGTTCCTGGTCATCTGACCTATCCTCGTCCAGGTGCTTGTAACCTTGGTTCCTCTCCTGGTGGTCCTCTCCCTTGTCTAACTGTTTCTGGGTTTTTAACAAGCTAGCTGAGTACTGCACTGCCCGCCTCCTGCTTGGGCGTGCCCAATCAGGGACTTGGCTTCTCACCTGCCTTGAAGTGAGGAGTGGTTCCTGATTAGCTCTGCATTCTTTTTTCCTCTCAAAGAAAATCCTGCATTCCCCTGCAGTACCGGTTCTCTCCACCGGATCACGATCAGTTTCTCTTGCTTCATAAGAGCCTGCTACATCACACTATCTACATGCTGAGTAATTTTATTCTTTATGATGGTTTCTACCATTTTTCCCGGTACTGACATCAGGCTCACCGGTCTGTAGTTTCCCGGATCACCCCTGGAACCCTTTTTAAAAATTGGTGTTACATTGGCGATCCTCCAATCTTCAGGTATTAGAGATGATTTTAATGATAGTTCACAGATTACTGATAGCAGGTCTGCAATCTCATATTTCAGTTCTTTCAACACCCTTGGATGTATACCATCCGGCCCAGGTGATTTGCTACTCTTCAGTTTATCTAATAGTTGTAAGACATCTTCCCGATGTATCAATATTTCCTTCAATTCTTCCGCACCTTTAAATACCACTTCAGTCATGGGTAACATCCCTATATCTTCCTCAGTAAAGACCGAAGCAAAGAATTCATTCAGCCTCTCCGCTATCGCCTTGTCGCCTCTTAGTGCTCCTTTAACCCCTTTATCATCTAATGGGCCAGCTGACTCTCTCACAGGTTTTTTGCTACGAATGTACTTGAAAAGGTCTTTATTTCACGTCTTTGCTTCCGCAGCAAGCTTCTTCTCAAATTCTCTCTTTGCCTGCCTTATCAATGCCTTGCATTTGACTTGCCAGTGCTTGTGCTGTTTCCAGGTTTCGTCGTTTGGCTCTTTTTTCCATTTCCTGAAAGATGCTTTTTTGGCAACAGCCTCTCTGACCTCACCTTTAAACCATGCTGGCAGTTTTTTGGACTTCCGTCCACTTTTCTTAAAGCGTGGAATACAGCTGGTCTGGGCTTCCAAGATAGTATTTTTCAACAACACGCAAGCTTGATGTACGTCTTTAAGCTTCACAACTGCTCCTTTTAGTTTTTTCTTAACTGTTTTCCTCATTTTATCATAGTCTCCCTTTCAAAAGTTAAAAGGTAGTACTGTGGATTTCCTTACTATCCCCTCCTCCACTAATTAAATCAAAGGCGATCATGCTATGATCACTATTGCCAAGTGGCCCCAACACCCTTATCTCTTGCACTAGATCTGGTGTTCCACTAAGGACTAGGTCTAATATGGCTTCCCCTCTGGTCGGTTCATGAACCAGCTGCTCCAAGAAGCAATCATTTATTTCATCTAGGAACTTTATCTCCCTAGCATGTCCTGACGTGACACTGACCCAGTCAATACTGGGGTAATTGAAATCACCCATTATTATTACTGCGCTGTAACTTTTGTTAGCTTCCTTGATTTCTTTGAGCATTTCATCATCCATTTGGTCATTCTGGCCAGGTGCTCGATAGTACACCCCCACTGCCATCGCCTTCCCCCTTTTATATGGAATTTCAATCCATATAGATTCTACAGCAGATTTTGTTTCCTGCAAAACTTTAATCCTTTCTGAGTCAATGCCCTCTCTAACATAGAGCGCAACCCCTCCACCAATTTGGTGCACAGCATAAATCACGGACAGCAAGGTTTCCATCCAAAAGCGCAAGACATACAAGTGCTTGTTGATCCCTTTGAAGTCCAGGATGGGCCAGAAGGAACAGTCCTTCTTTGGCACTACAAAGTAAATGGAGTATCTGCCTTTGCCCCACTTGCATGGGGGGACGGGCACCATTGCATTCAGGTGAAGCAACTTGTCCAAGGTGATCCGCACCAAGGCACCTTTGATCACAGACTCACAGGGGGAAAATGATGAAGGCATCTGGAATTGATTCCTTGCATTCCAGGACACAGCCAAATTGAATGGTGTCTAGCACCCAGCAATCCTTGGTAGCCTGGGCCCATTGAAAGAAGAGGTGAAGCCTGCCTTCTAATGGAGGTACCAGGAAATGGGCCCCAAGCCTTCATTGCATGGCTCGGAAGAGTCTTCCTCCGGAGGGGGCCATGTCCCTGGGTCCACGTGCTCCATGAAAGGACTGAGAATGAGTCGAAGGCCCTGAAGCAGAGGAAAAGAAAGGCTTTCCAGGTCTGACAATAATCAGACAATAGTCCCGAGGCCCTGGGAATACGACCAGCATGCCCTTGTCGGTCGGACGGAGGCTGATGAGAAAAAGAGGCACTCGCACGCTACAAAGGCCCCCTGTATCTGTCTTCCAGGAGGCAGTAAGATTTTGTCTCGCCTAGATCCTTTACCAGTTTCTCCAAATCTGTTCCAAACAGGAGCTGCCCCTTAAAGGCCAGTTGAACCAATCAGGCTTTAGAGGATGTGTCCACCACCCAGTGATAACCAAATCCAACACAGTGACATAGTAGTCAGGGCAACATACCTGGCCACCAGGCGCACCAGGTCATACATGGCATCAGGAAAGAAAGGCAGTAGTTGACTCCAAGAGAGAAGTGGTATCATCAGGTGGAAGAGACTGAATCGCTAACGACCGTGGTGATGTTACCCTCCTGGTGTCCCTTGACCTGTCGGCAGCCTTCGACCTCATTGACCATAGTACCCTCCTGTCACGATTATCAGACATCGGTCTTCGCGGCGTTGTCTGGCACTGGTTCCGCTCTTTCCTCTCCACCCGTTCCTTTTCTGTACACGTCAATGGGCAGTCCTCCACTGTTCTTCCTCTCACTTGTGGCGTCCCACAGGGTTCCGTTCTCTCTCCCTTGCTATTTAACATTTTTCTCTCTCCACTACCATTAATTATGCAGCAGTATCCCGTTTCCTCGTACATTTATGCAGATGATATTGTTCTTCTTTTCCACACTTCACCACTATCGCCAGATATTTCCCAGCTTAATCTTTGCCTTACTCACGTTGCTTCCTGGATCTCGGAGAATTTCCTCCACCTCAACCCTACAAAGTCTTCAGCAATGTGGGTATCACTGAGTGGTGCATGCCCTACCCTAGCTCCCTCCATCGGCTCAACAGCTATCCCTCTAACATCTTCTTTCCGATATTTGGGTGTTCTTCTGGATCCATCCCTTTCCTTTCAAGAGCATATCGCCACAATTTCCCATCGTTCCTTTGCCACCTTACGACAAATTCGGGCCGTTCGCTCTGTTACCCCCTAGTTCACTAATTACCCTTGTACTTGCACTGGTTATTAGTCGGCTGGACTACTGTAACGTTTTCCTGGCTAACCTCCCCAATTATCAGCTCCAAAGAGTGCAACGGATTCAGAATACAGCGGCGCGCCTTGTCACATTTTCTAGTCGCTTTGATCACATTACTCCCATCCTCATCCGGTTACATTGGCTATCTCTGCGCTTTCGCTTTCACTACAAATTTCTGATCTTGATCCATCGAGCCATTTATACTGGCAATCCTCTTTACTTAGCAGACTGCATTTCGTTACATTCACCTCACCGTCAACTCCGTTCAATCCATGCCAATCGCCTTTCTCTTCCCTCACCTTCTCAGGCCCATTTAGAACAGACCCGCCATTCTGCTTTTTTCTTTTTTGGACCCCTCCTATGGAACATGCTGCCCACTCCCCTCCGGTTAGAATCTTCTTATCCTCAGTTCAAGTCCCTACTTAAGACTTACCTATTTCAGAAAGCATACGACCTCCCCCCAGAGGCCCCTCCCTGATTGCCTTGTTTGTCTTTGTCTTTTTCTAGGCTGTCACTTGTCTGTCCCCTGTTCGTTTGTCTATGTTGCCCGGTTGGGCTATGTTTGTCCTATGATTTGGTATTTAATGTGATGTTACTGCTCTGTCCTGCCTCTTTCTTTCCTATTTTATTATTGGCGTTCCTTTTTCTTGGTTTGCAGTGTGAAATCCTTCCTTTTTATTGTACACCACTTAATGTTATTTACAATAGCGGTTTATCAAATGTGAATAAAGATAAAGATAAAGAATCCACTGGAGCAGTGCTCGAGAAATCAAGTTGGTGCAAACCCCGAGCTATAAAATAGTCGCAGACATGGCAAACTGGCTGTTCAGCAAGGAATCAATCTTGCGGTCTAGGACATCTTTTAAGGCCAATATGGAAATTACACTAACCTGGTAATTGTAGTTCCTGGAGGGTCCAGTTTAGTCCTCCAACATCGGGTAGTGCCCCTCCTCCTGCAGCCGGGAGACTGGACCAATCAAATCTTCTGTAGTATATATGCAACCGGAGCTCCCAGAAGTCCCCAGTGTACTAGTAACAAAGCATACTTAACGAAGCAACACATTAGATTAATATACAAAATGACCTAATTAAAGAACAATTTGTTCCCCCCCCAAGGAATATCCAACCCCCTCCCCAAACGAGGAAGTCAGAACACTGCATTGCGCCGGCACCGACGCCGCAGGAATCAAAACACCGCTCCCCACCAGAAGTTCAGGAGCTGCCTGAACCCCAGAGACAGGGAAGAGCCTCTGCAAAAAACGCGGCTGCCACAGAGGGACCGAACGGCAAGAGGAACCGTCTTAATATCAACCGTTCGGAAAGGCGCGCCGCACCACATTAGCAGATAGTCGGGAGGGAAGGAGGACTAAACTGGACCCTCCAGGAACTACAATTACCAGGTTAGTGTAATTTCCATTTCCTGTTCGGTAATCCAGTTTAGTCCTCCAACATCGGGATGTAACAGAGCAGTTAAGACCGGGCGGGACCTTGCCATCCGGCGCGCAGAACCGCCGAACCAAAACAGGAATCCCGAGCCGCTGACACATCTAAGCGATAGTGTCTACTGAAAGCATGCAGAGACGACCAAGTGGCCGCCCTACAGATATCTGCCGGCGGAACCAGGCTATACTCCGCCCAAGAGGTCGCCTGAGCCCTAGTGGAATGAGCCCTCAGACCCTCCGGAACAGACCGCTGTTGCAACAGATACGCGGACGCGATCGCCTCTTTGAGCCATCTAGCAATGGAGGCTTTAGCTGCCGCTTCCCCTTTACGCGCACCCCCGAAGAGCACGAAAAGCCGGTCAGATTTCCGAAAAGACTCGGTAACCTTTAAATAACGATGGAGCGTACGACCCACATCGAGCCGGAGAAGACCTTTGTCCGTTGACCCGACAGATTGCGAAAAAAGCACTGGAAGAAACACTGCCTGATTCATGTGAAAGGGAGACACCACCTTTGGCAGAAAGGAAGGAACCGGACGGAGAACGATCCGATCCGCGGAAAAAGACAAGAAAGGCTCCCGACAGGACAATGCATGCAGATCTGAAATGCGCCGTGCCGAACAGATGGCTACAAGAAAAACTGCCTTCAGCGTGAGATCTTTCAGAGACGCCCTGCGCAGGGGCTCAAAAGGTTCACGAACCAGGGCCCTCAGAACTAAATTCAAGTCCCAAGGAGGAACGAAAACTCTGCGGGAGGGCCGCAAATGAAAAACAGCCGTAAGGAATCGGCGTACATCCGGATGAGCCCCGAGCAGACGACCCAAAACCTTGCCGCGGTAACACGAGATAGCCGCCAGCTGGACTTTTAGGGAACTAGCCGCAAGGCCCTTATCGAAACCATCCTGAAGAAAACTTAAAACGACGGGCACGGAAACCGTCGCCGCCCGGACTCCCCGCCGGGAGCACCAGTCCTCAAAAATCCTCCAAATCCGAACGTAAGTAAGAGAAGTGGACGTTTTCCTCGCCCGCAGAAGGGTAGAAATCACCGTGGGGGAGTATCCCTTCCTTTTCAGCCGAGCCCTCTCAATGGCCAAACCGTAAGCGAGAATCGATCCACTTGGGGCATCCGCAAGGGACCCTGAAGAAGAAGATCCGGTAGAGCGGGCAGGAGCCAAGGAACGCCGTCGCGCAACCGGACCAGATCGGCATACCAGGGCCTCCGGGGCCACCAGTAACACGCGACCCCGGTGGCTCTCGATACGTTGTACGACCCGGCCGATCAGAGCCCACGGAGGAAAAAGACATAAAGAAGACCGGACGTGGGCCACGGCTGAATGAGAGCGTCGAGCCCCTCGGACATGCGCTCCCTTCGCCTGCTGAAGAAGTGCCCTGTCTTGGCTGATTGAAAGGTCGCCCTGAGATCCATGATGGGTGGACCCCACCGCCGGACCATTTGTGCGTAAACCTGTGGGTTTAGCTCCCATTCTCCGGGGTCCACCCGCACCCTGCTGAGAAAATCGGCCTGGACATTGTCTACGCCCGCAATGTGAGCCGCCGAGATCGCTGGAAGGCGAGTTTGCACCCAGTTGAACAAGGCCGCCGCTTCTGCCTCCAGGGCCACGCTGCCAGTACCCCCTTGGCGATTGATGTAAGCTACAGTGGACGCATTGTCCGACAGGACTCTCACCGGCCGTCCGAGAACCAGGGACTCCAGGTCCACCAGGGCTAGCCGGACTGCCCGCAATTCGAGACGGTTGATCGACCAAGAGGCCTCCAGGGGAGACCATTCCCCCTGAGCAAAGCGGAACTCGCAGTGAGCCCCCCAGCCGGTTAAGCTCGCATCCGTCGTGAACGGAACCCACAGAGGAGGCTCCAAGGGAATCCCTCGCGACAGGTTCTCGGCGGAGAGCCACCACCGGAGGGATCGGCGAACCGTCTTTGGGCAAGGCAATCTCTTGTTCAACGAGTCGAACTGGTTGGACCAACGTCGCAGAAGAGCACTCTGCAGCGGACGCATGTGGAAGCGCGCCCAAGGCACCACCTCCAAGGTCGCCGCCATCGTGCCGAGGAGCCGCAGGTACCACCACGCCGACGGAGCTGGCATCCCCCGGAAGAGACGGACCAGAGCCCGCAACGCCAGCACGCGTCGCACCGGAAGGCACACCAAGCCCCTTGCTGTGTCGAAGCGGACTCCCAGATACTCGAGATCCTGTGTCGGAGACAGACAACTTTTGCATTCGTTCACCACCCATCCGAGGGACCGAAGGAGATCTACCACCCTGCTCGTGACTTGCACACACTCCCGACTGGACTTCGCTCGAATCAATCAGTCGTCGAGATATGGATGGACCAGGATGCCCTCCTTGCGCAACGCCGCCGCGACTACAACCATTACCTTTGCGAAGGTGCGGGGAGCCGTGGCGAGTCCGAACGGCATGGCCCGGAATTGAAAATGGCCCCACGGGAGCGCAAAGCGGAGAAACCGTTGATGGGAGGGCCGGATGGGAATGTGTAAATAGGCCTCTGTAAGATCGAGGGATGTCAAAAATTCCCCTTGACGCACCGCTACGATGACTGACCGCAGGGTCTCCATGCGAAAGTGCGGTACTCTGAGAGCGCGATTCACGCCTTTGAGATCCAAGATCAGACGAAGGGAACCGCCCTTTTTGGGAACCACAAAATAGATGGAGTAGCGACCTGCGCCTCTTTCCAAAGGCGGGACCGGAACCACGGCCCCCAGAGAGAGAAGCCGATCCAGGGTCACGCGGATGTCCCGCGCCTTTTGAGCTCCCTTGCTGGGAGACAGAACAAACGAATCCGGAAGTGGGTGCGCAAACTCTAGGGCATAACCTTCTTCTATAATCTGCAGCACCCACCGATCTGACGTAATTTGGGCCCAAGAAGGAAGAAAGTCACGCAAACGACCCCCGATGACCGGGTCTTCCTCTAGAGCCCGCCTCGTTTCATTGTGGCTTGCGATTAAAGGAAGAGGCCGAGGAAGAGGCGGCTCCGGAGAAGCCCCTTCCCGCTCCTCTGAAACCACGAAACCCTTGATGACGGGTTCCAAAACGACCGTGCTGCGAAGTCCACAGCTGGGAAGAACGAAATCTGCGCGCATCCCGAAACTGGCCGCACGCTGAGGTGGACGACCTATTAAACTTAGGCTTATCCTCTGGAAGCCGACCACCCTTCGACTCACCGAGATCCTTCACCAACTTATCCAGAGCCTCACCAAATAACAACCTGCCCTTAAAGGGTAGTTTACTGAGGCGAGACTTGGAAGAACCGTCGGCCGCCCAATTGCGCAACCAGATGGACCGTCGTGCCGCTACCATGGAGGCCATGCTATTAGCTAGGGAGCGTATTAAATCATAACACAGATCCGCCAAGTAGGCCGATCCCGACTCCACGCGGGTAACGTCCAACAGCCCCTGTTGGTCCATACCGGACCCCGAGCGCAGGTGCTGCGACCATCGCAAACAAGCTCGAGCTACCCACGCCCCACATATAGAAGCTTGTAACGATAAGGCGTTGGTCTCGAAGGCTTGCTTCAACAAATTATCAACCTTTTTGTCCTGAACATCCCTCAGGGCCGCGGCCCCTTCAACCGGGATGGTGGTTTTCTTAGTCACTGCCGAAACGGCAGCATCCACCCGTGGAGACTTAAACAAGTCCCTGTCCTTGTCGGCAAGGGGGTAAAGATGATTCATGGTCCGAATCCCTTTCAAAGCGGATTCCGGTTGCTCCCATTCCGCATGGATCATCTGCTCAACTACTCGGTGCACAGGAAAAACTACCTGGGCATCCCTGACCGCCTGAATGAGAGGATCCTCGAGACCCTCCTCCTCCAGCGGCCGCACCGCAGAGAGGTTAAGTGCTTGGAGAGACTCCGTGACCAAAGGTACCAGCTCGTCCCTTCGAAACACCCGAATGATGCGAGCCTGATCTTCCGGTTCTGGAAGCTCTCCGTCTTCTAATTCCTCCGCCTCAATATCCGGATCCCCCTCAGCCTCGGAATCCGGGAGGCAAAGGGCGTCCTGATCCTGGTCCCCCAACCTGGGCCGCTTGACAGCGGGTTGGGAAGACCGCTGAACCCCCCCCTGCGGAAGCTGGGGGGAGAGAGGCGGGCCAAGCCTCCGGTAAATGACCAGACCGGCTTAAGCGGAAGGCCTGATGCATGAGCAGAACAAAATCCGGGGAAAAGTCTATAGGCGACGCCACCATAGCCGCCTGCTGGAGCTCAGGGACCGACGTATTAGACGCCGGGCCCAGACCAGAAGGAAGGATGCTCGGTGAAGGGACACTGTCCCCTGAAAGAGAAGGGTCCCCGGGCACATGCTGTTCCTTAATTTCAATAGGCAGCTCCAGTTCTGAAGAAACTGCAGCACAGCTCTTACAGATTCCAGAGTCAGTCATTGTACCTCTGCGGGAGCCACAAATTACACACTGAGGTTTGGCAGCCATGCCAAGGCCACCTGCTCTCAGGGAAAAATAAGGCAATAGGAACAGGGAAGCCCACACCAAGGGGACTAAACTTATTCAATTCAGCACAGTATTAAATTTAAAAACTTTTTTTTTTTTTTTTTTTTTTTTTTTACAGTAAACAAAATACTCCCCCGAATCCTAGGGGTGCCCTGAGCAAAATCGCCAGCAAAAGAAACCCCAAAAACACCAGGGGAACCCGTGCGCAAGTGTTAAAAAGTGCCCTGAAAAAGCACACTTTAGAAATCCAAAATGGCCGCCGCACTTTTTCACCCGCGGTAAAAAACGGCGCGAAAATACAAAGGTACCCAAATAATATGGAAAAGAAAGAAAACGACCCTCTAATACAGGGCAAGCGAAAAAAGGCAGGAAAAGTGCAATTTGGAAGCCAGGGGAGCCGACAGAGCCTCTGCCCAAGCAAAGAACAGAGAGCTGAAAGCTTAAAACAAGGAAAATTCCTACCAGCTCTGGGAACAGCAAGGAACTCAGCCCACTTCTCCAAGTGACAGGCAATGTTGCAGCCGGTATGGCTCTTCCCCGAACAGCCTTGGGGAGAGCTCAACCCAGGCTTCAGAGATTCCCAGGCAGGAAGGCAGGAGCCCAAGGCAGGTCTGGCTTTCCCCAGCAAGTCCCCTGTGTCTTTTTTTTTTTTTTTTTTTTTAAAGATACAGCTACCTAGCAAAGGAAATAGAACATAAAGGACCAGAAATAAACCCCAAAAGAACTAACTAACTAGTGTTGCTCCTTCAAGTGTCACTTAGCGTGCCCAGCAGGGGCACAGAAGTCCTCCAGCTGCAGGGAGACTGGACACACTGGGGACTTCTGGGAGCTCCGGTTGCATATATACTACAGAAGATTTGATTGGTCCAGTCTCCCGGCTGCAGGAGGAGGGGCACTACCCGATGTTGGAGGACTAAACTGGATTACCGAACAGGAACTGCCTTCAATGAGAATGGTGGTCCATCTGGTAACCGCTGTGACCTCTGCATCCAGGTGGTCCTTCTCCACATCAGCACCCAATAATGATTCATCTGGGTCTGAGGCAAAGTCAACATTTTAGAGAGCTCCCAAGTATTCCTAATCTTCAAGGAGTGTCCCGCACAGGGGACGCTTAGCCAAAGATAATTGAGCAGGGCTTCGGCTTCCAGCTTGCCTGGTACGACACAGTGTCTGGGGGCACCCAGAGGCTGGAGAGTCTGAATTTCCATGCCAGAAGGACCAAGCCTGTTGTAAAAAGGAAAGAGCTCTGGGGAGGACAATCCTGACTCTGGAAGCTCTTCTCTGGGGAAAGGCACCCCGACACCAGTGGGCATAGTCGCCACAGACCCCCTAGAAGATGAAGAGTGGCTCACAGCACGTCACCGGAGCCTCCGGCCAGCTGAGCATCCTTACCTTTTGCGCCATCAGACTCACTGTGTTCCCAGACTGAAAGGGGGAAAACATGCCCTCCAGGAGCAATTCAGAAGCTGCCATACAGGAAAGACAAAGTCCAGAATCCAAGGATGAGGCTCCTTGCTTGCAACAGAAGCATAGAAACATAGAAATACGATGACAGAAAAATACCACATGGCCTATCTAGTCTGTCCTTCCATATCAACAACTACAACAGTCCACTTTTTACCTTTAGAGATCCTCTGTGTTTGTCCCATGCTTTTTTGAATTCAGTTACTGTCCTCATCTCTACCACCTCCAGTGGGAGACTATTCCATGGATCCACTACTCTTTCCGTAAAGAAATATTTCCGCATATCACTCCTGAATCTATCTCCCTTCACCCTCATCCCATGTCCCCTCATAGCAGAACTTGCTTTCAATTGAAAGAGACTCTCTCCCTGAACATTTATGCCACGGAGGTATTTAAACATCTCAATTATATCACCTCTATCCCGCCTTTCCTCTAAGGTGTACATATTAAGATCCTTCAGTCTGTCCTCATATGCTTTATAATGAAGACCACTAATCATTTTAGTAGCCACCCTCTGCAACGACTCCATCCAGTTCACATCCTTTTGAAGGTGCAGTTTCCAGAATTGCACACTATACTCCAAATGAGGTCGCACCAAAGACTTATACAGAGGCATTATCACCTCCTTTTTTCTGCAAGCCATTCCTCTCCGTATGCACCCAAGCATCCTTCTACCTGTTTAGCTACTTTAAGATCAGACACAACCACGCCTAGGTCCCGCTCTTCTTTAGTGGACAAAAGTACTTCACCCCCTATACTATATTGCTCCCTTGGATTGCTGCAGCCCAAATGCATGACCTTACATTTTTTAACATTAAATCCCAGCTGCCAAATTCTAGACCATTCTTCAAGCTTAGCTAGATCCCTCTTCATGTTATCTACACCTTCCTGGGTGTCTACTCTATTGCAGATTTTGGTATCATCCGCAAAGAGGCAAACCTTACCCGACAGCCCTTCCGCTATATCACTAACAAATATGTTAAAAAGAATCGGACCAAGGACAGATCCCTGGGGTACACCACTGGTAACATCCTTCTCCTCAGAGTGAGCTCCATTTACTTGTACTCTTTGTCGCCTCCCACCCAAACAATTTCTAACCCAAGCAGTAACTTTAGGGTCCATCCCTAGGGTGCTCAGTTTGTTTATAAGTGAGGAACAGTGTCAAAGGCTTTACTGAAATCTAAATACACCACATCTAGAGCTCTCCCTCGGTCCAACTCCCTGGTCACCCAGTCAAAGAAATCAATCAGATTTGTCTGACAAGACCTGCCTCTGGTGAATCCATGCTGCCTCGGATCCTGTAATCCACTGAACTTCAGAAACCTCACTATTTTCTCTTTCAGCAGCGTTTCCAATATTTTACTCACCACCAAAGTTAAACTAACCGGCCTGTAGTTTTCAACCACATCCTTACTTCCGCTTTTGTGTAAAGGCACCACATATGCCTCTCTCCAGTCCTTTGGCACCACTCCCGACTCCAACGAGGCATTGAAAAGGTCAGTCAGTGGAGTTGCTAGAACGTCCCCAAGTTCCCTCAGTATTCTAGGGTGTATCCCATCCGGTCCCATCGCTTTGTCTACTTTAAGTTGAGCTAGTTTCTCACGAACACAGTCTTCTGAAAATTGTTCAAGATGTCCCTCGCTTCTGTTCCTATTTATGGGTGTTTTCTGAGGTCCTGCTCCTGGTTCTTCATCTGTGAACACAGAACAAAAATATTTGTTAAGCAATTCCGCTTTATCCTTATCAGCTTCTACATATTCCTCCCCTGCACCCTTGAGTCTGACAATACCACTTTTGCCCTTCCTCTTCTCACTAATATATCTGAAAAATGTCTTATCCCCCCATTTTATTGCATTGGCTATTTCCTCCTCCTTTTGAATCTTTGCCTTCTTGACTACTTTGCTAGCTTCTCTAAGTTTTTCCAAATACAGATGCCTGTCTTCCTCTCTCAGTGATCTCTTGTATTTCATGAAGGCCTCCCTCTTTTTCTTCACTTTTTCAGCTACTTCTTTCGAAAACCATAGCAGTCTCCTTTTCCTTTTACCTTTATTTACCATTTTAACAAAAAGTTTGGTTGCCCTTAAAATATCCCCTTTCAGTTTTGCGCAGTTTTTCTACATTCCCCAGCTGTTCCCATTCCACTAACAACTCCCTGAGGTATTGGCCCATCTTGGCAAAGTTAGTCTTCCTAAAGTCTAAGATCCTCGCCTTTGAATGGATTCTAACAGCCCTAGTCCTAATACTGAACCACACCATTTGGTGATCACTGGATGCAAAATGATCTCCCACTACAACATCAGAAACACTTTCACCATTGGTAAGCACCAAGTCCAGTATGGCCCCTTCAAGTGTGGGGTCTGTTACCAATTGCCTGAATAGTTCTCCCTGTAGAGAATCCAGGATCTCCTTACTTCTAGATGATACTGCAGCAGGGATGTGCCAAACAACATCTGGCATATTGAAATCCCCTATCAGTAGCACTTCCCCTTTCCTAGCAATGCTGCGTATGTCTTCAATTAACTCTCTTTTCACCTCTTCCTCTTGTGAGGGAGGTCTGTATATCACACCAATGCAAATAGATTTCTCTTTCCCTCTTTCTAGTTTAACCCATAATGCCTCCTCTCTCCTTTTTAAGCTCTGTAATTACAAAGCTTTAATAGTAGTTTTTACATATAGTGCCACTCCTCCTCCCCTTCTTCCTACCCTGTCCTTTCTGAATAAAGTATAGCCAGGTATAGTTACATCCCAATCATGGTTTTCTGTGAACCATGTTTCTGTAACTGTCACTAAATCCAAGTCAGCCACTCTCACCAAAGCTTCAACATCAGGGATCTTATTTCCCATGCTACGGCATTTATACACACTGCAGGTCATTTATACACAACAGGTCAAACAATGTTGCCTGGAAGAAGACATGTGTCATGGATCAAGCTAACTAGAAAGGAACTATGCTCAATCCTACATGAAATAACACAGCTATCACTTATACAAGGCTACCTGTCTCCTGTCCTAAAGCAAGCCTCTTATCAAACCGATACTGAAGAATTCCTCACTCGACCCAAACGACCCCATGCATACTGACCAATCTCTAGCCTACCATTCATAGCCAAGATCATAGAGAAAACTGTACATCAGTAACTACAAGACCATGTAAACCAATATGCACCTTTGGACCTTCATCAACACGGATTCAAACCCAACCACAGTGTAGAAACCCTACTAGCATCCCTTCTTGACAGACTCGTAAAAAGGCATAGATGACACCAAAAATGGCTTCATCCTCATCTTCCTTGATATATCAGCTGACTTTGACAGTTACTGACCACATACTATTACAAAGACTAAGAGAAATAGGCCTCAACACCACCATCCTCAAATGATTCCACTCATACCTAGACTCCTGACAGCAACAAGTCAGAAGCGGCCCAAACAAATCAAGATCATTTAGACACTAGTGTATCCCACAAGATTCAACCCTCTCCTCATTGCTATTCAACCTTTATCTACAGCCAACGTGTGAAATAACAAACCACAACGTGCCATGCCATCTATATGCAGATGACATGATATACATGCCATTTAAAACACAGAAACCTGAATACTCAGCAATAACGAAATGCTTGGAGGCAATGATAAACTGGCTAAACACACACAATCTAAACATAAGTTACAAAAACAAAACAAAAAACACAACACAGAGGCCCTTCAAATTACTAGAAACACACCATTTGTCGTCCCCCCCCCAACAACTCGAAAACTACTACAAAACTACTACATGGCAGCTTAATGGTAAAGAATGAAGTGAGATATCTGGGAGTTACACTAGACCAAAACCTCAACCTGCAATCACACATAAGCAAAACTACAAAGAATGCATACTATAAGATGAAAATCATCCAAAAATTAAAACCCCTGCTCAACCAAAACGACTTAAGGACCGTTTGCCAAGCGATATCACCACCACTTCTGAACTACTGCAACTTAATGTACCAAGGTCTCCCAAAACATGCCATTCATCCTCTGCAGATGCCCCAAAACACTGCAGCACATATTTTGCTGACCATGTAATGATGTAACTACATAACACCCCTCCTAGATCAACTGCACTGGTTCCCAATGCAAGTACATATCAAATTCCCAACGCAAGTACATATGAAACCTTCCCTTTCTTTCAGAAGTCCTCGAAAAATTTGTCTTCCACCAACTCACTGCAAACCTCGACTCCACCATCTCCCTACACCCCCGGCAATCAGGATTTAGGGCTGGTCACAGCACAGAAACTATCCTTGTGGCACTTCTTAACGAATTACACCGGCCCCACGATAGGGGTGATTTTTCCATCGCTGTTTCCCTGGATCTCTCCGCTGCATTTGATGTCGTTGATCACCGCACCCTTCTTGTCCGTCTGTCTGATCTTGGTATCCAGGGCACAGTCCACTAGTGGTTCCAGTCTTTCCTCTCCTCCCGAACCTTTGCTGTCACATCGGGCTCCACCTCTTCTGCCTCTTTCCCTCTACATTGCGGTGTACCCCAAGGTTCCATTCTTGCACCGCTTCTTTTCAATGTCTTTATTGCTCCCCTTGCCTTACTCATACAACAAACTGGTCTATCTGCCTATTTTTTTGCGGATGATATCCTTCTGATTCACCACACATCTCCTTCAGCCCCGGATCTTTCTCTCCTCAATAACGGTCTCACTTCCATCTCTGATTGGTTTTGTAGCAATTTCCTCATCGCCAATCCTTCTAAGTCAGCGGCTATTTGGTTCACCTTTGGTGCCCCTCCCCTACCTTGACGCCACTTATGTCCGGCTCACCAATCCCTTTGGCTTCAACTCTCCGTTATCTTGGCGTTACCTTAGACTCTTCACTCTCATTTCACTAGCACATCTCTGGAGTGGTGCGTAGTTCCTTTTTTCATCTTCGCAGGATTAGGGCTGTTTGGTCTCTCCTCCCAATTCCATCCCTCACCACTCCTGTTCTTTCGTTAGTAATCACTCGGCTTGACTATTGCAACTCGCTATTCGCTGGTCTTCCCCATTATCAACTTCGTCAACTGCAACTAATCCAAAACACAGCTGCCCGTCTTCTTACCTTTTCCTCCCCCAGAGATCATGTCACCCCCTGCCTTCTCTCCCTCCACTGGCTCCCTATCAAAGTCCATTATCTTTACAAGCTCCTTACAATTACCCACAAGGCTCTTCACACCAACACTCCCCAGTATTTAGCGGATCTTATCTATCTTCAACCTACTCCCCACTTGCTCCGTTCTGCACACGGCACTCGCCTCTTCCTGCCATCCCCTACCCAGGCCCACCTTGAATCCACTCGTCACGCTGCCTTTTGTTTTGCAAGTCCCGCCCTATGGAACTCTCTCCCACACTCCCTCCAACGGAAGCATCTTTTTCTCGGTTTAAGGCTCTTCTCAAGACTTATCTTTTTTGTCAGGCTTTTGAACTTCCCCCCCCCCCCTTCCATCCAGTCATAATCTGTCAAATACACTCTCCGCCAATAACCGCCTAGGGGCCCAGGTATCCTGTCCTTCATCATAATCCCGCCCTCCCTCATTGGCCCACCCACTCCCTTCATGTATTCTTTTACCCTGGTGTCTTCATTTTTGTTGTCACCTGTCCTTTGCTGTCTGTCTATCAACTCAATGGCGTTCCCTTCTTTCTATATTTTTCCTGCAGCCAAACCTTTGTTGTACACCGCCTTAACACCTCGGTAATAGGCGGTATATAAAATGTTGCTAATAAAGATAAAGATGAAGATAAATTCAAGACAATACTCACCAAATTCAAAAATCTTACATCACACACCCTACAAACATTTGTCTCAAAAAGACCTAAAACCCGACCAAGAAGAACCAATAATAAAAACCTGCTCATCACCCCCAACTCCCAAACAAGAACGAAACAAACCACATGTAAAAGGGCTTTCTCCCTATCAGCACCATCACTATGTAATTCTCTACCAGAAGACATCAGGGCCACAAAGGACATCCAAGACTTTAGAAAGAAACTAAAAACTTTCCTGTACTTAGAACACTCTAGAGCTATTACATAAGAACATAAGATATGCCATACTGGCTCAGACCAAGGTCCATCAAGCCCAGTATCCTGTTTCCAACAGTGGCCAATCTAGGTCACAAGTACCTAGCAGTTTCCCCAAAAAACACAAGTTCCACAATGCTTGTATTGGGGAAAGTAGTAGATTTCCCGGGTCCCCTTTAATAATGGTTTATAGACCTTTCCTCCATGAACTTGTCCAAACCTTTTTTAAACCCAGCTACACTAAATAGAAATTACACTTACCTGGTAATTGTCGATCCTTGAGTGATGACAGTTTAGTCGTCCACCACTGGGTAGTGCACCTCCTCCTGCAGCTTGGAGACTGGACAAGTCAAAATCGTGACATCACTGGATGTAACCTGCTGGTAACTCCCATCAGCCCCAGTGAACTATTGACAAAGCAGACTCAAAGGAGCAACAGATAAGTAGCTTTAAATGAACTTCAACCATATCAATAAACTTGTGTGAACACTAACTCTGAACCCTGAACTATCAAGAATAATGTTCCATTATGTTTTATCTTATAATAAAAAATAGTAATTAGATCTTACCTGCTAATTAGTGTTCCTGAAGGAACGACAGTCCAGTCCCTTTACTTCTGGGTTACGCAACCCTTCCAGCAGCTTGGAGGCTGAGCCCAACCTTTTTGGGGGTGGAGCGGTATAAATACCACTGGGACCACCTCCCCAATCCAGTATCTGAATGAAAAAGCAGATATATCGAACTTCTAACCAAACCTTAACTCATGGAGTAAAACATAACACCTCCAAATTCTATCAAAGAGATTTTTTTTTTTTTTTTTTTGTAGAAGGAATAGAGGGAAGGATAGAAGGAATGACCACGACCGGGGGAGATGGCTGCTTCTGCCCGAGCCTGCTTCCTCCTGCGTTCCCTCCCGTCTCACCGACCGTACGCTCGGTCCGAATTTCTTCAATGTACCCGCTATCTTCACGATCGCCGGAGCTGGGTGGGATCAGGGACTGGACTGTCGTTCCTTCAGGAACACTAATTAGCAGGTAAGATCTAATTACTATTTCCTTATCGTCACTCCAGTCCAGTCCCTTTACTTCTGGGATGTACCAGAGCAGTTCACACCTGGGTGGGATCCGGCATCCCGGACTGAAGAACCGCTACCCCGAACCGAGTGTCCGTCGCACTCTGCACATCCAGTCTGTAGTGCTTGGAGAAGGTATGAAGAGAAGACCATGTCGCCGCTCTGCAAATATCTAGCGGGGGAACCAGGCTGAATTCCGCCCAAGAGGTAGCCTGAGCCCGAGTGGAGTGGGCCCGCAGCCCCACTGGTACCTGCCTCCCCTTCAGGATGTAGGCGGAGGCAATCGCCTCTCTGATCCACCTGGAGATCGAAGCCTTAGCCGCCGCCTCGCCTTTGTGCGGCCCCCCGAACTGAATGAACAGTCGACCTGACTTTCGGAAGGGCGCTGTGCGCGAGAGGTATCGCTTCAAGATTCTCTGGACGTCTAGGAGACGTAGCTTGCTATCCTTCCGAGTATCTCCTTTGGCCGAAAAGGCCGGCAAGGTAACTGTCTGGTTCAGGTGAAAGGGGGAGATAACTTTGGGCAAAAAGGAAGGAACTGTACGCAGAACCACTTTGTCTTTGAGGAAGGTCAAGAAGGGAGGCTGAGAAGACAGGGCCTGTAACTCCGACACCCTCCTGGCCGAACAGATGGCGACCAGGAAGACTGTTTTAAGGGTTAAATCCTTTAAGGAGGCTCTCTTTACCGGCTCAAAGGGTTCCCCGATCAAGGCATTCAGTACTAGGTTAAGGTCCCAAGGGGGACGACAGACCTCCTTTGAGAGCGAAGCCGTCTGACCGCTCTTAAGAACCTGGCGACGTCGGAGTGTGCCCCTAAGGGTTTGCCACGGATCTTGCCCCTATAGCAAGAGATCGCCGCCAGTTGAACCCGTAAGGAGCTGTGCGCCAGTCCCTTATCCAAACCTGCCTGCAAGAATTCCAGAACCTCCGGGACGGAGGTCGCAAGGGGCTTCCGATGGTGCTCTGCACACCAGGCTTCGAAGATGCGCCAAACCCTCACATAAGCTAGACAGGTCGAGCGCTTCTTAGCTTTTAACAGCGTCGAGATGACCGCTCCTGAGTAGCCCCGTTTTAGGAGGCGCGCCCTTTCAATAGCCAGGCCGTAAGCGAGAATCGATCCACGTGAGGCATCCGCACCGGACCCTGCCTCAGCAGGTCCCTTTTGTAAGGAAGCCGCCAAGGCCGGTCGGCGATCAACCTCACCAGATCAGCGTACCAGGGGCGGCGAGGCCAATCCGGGGCTATGAGGATTACCAAACCTTGGTGGGACTCCACCCGCTGCAGCACCTTTCCGATCAGGGCCCACGGAGGGAATACATAGAGAAGACCCTCCGACGGCCACTTTTGTGACAGGGCGTCTAAGCCCTCGGACATCCTTTCCTTCCTTCGGCTGAAGAATCTGTCTACCTTGGTTGTGGCGAACCGCGCCATGAGGTCCATGACTGGGAGACCCCACCGGGTCACTATCTGGTTGAAGGTCTCCTGATCTAGTTCCCACTCTCCGTGGTCTATCTTGCACCTGCTGAGGAAGTCGGCCGTGACGTTGTCTTCGCCCGCCACGTGTTGAGCTGAAATTGCTAGTAGCCAGATCTCCGCCCACTGGAAAAGCACGTCCGCCTCCTTCTCCAAGGCGGGGCTGCTGGTGCCTCCCTGGTGGTTGATGTAGGCCACCGTGGTGACATTGTCGGAGAGAACGCGAATTGCTTTTCCTTGCACTAAGGTCTTGAACGCCTTGAGTGCTAGGGTGACGGCCCTCAATTCCAGCCTGTTGATGGGCCAATGAGATTCCAGCAGAGTCCAGCTGCCCTGGACGAACTGGTCCTCGCAGTGCGCTCCCCAGCCTGTCAGGCTGGCATCCGTCGTCAAGAGTAACCACTGATGAGGTTCGAGGGGCATCCCGCAGTCCAGATTCCTTGGGCAACGCCACCAGTGAAGGGACTGCTTGGTCCGCGGAGCGCAAGGTAACTGCATCCGGAGAGGCTGCTGTTGAGGGGACCATCGACGTAATAGCGCCCGCTGCAGCGGTCGCATGTGGGCCCTGGCCCATGGCACTACCTCTATTGTCGCCGCCATAGTTCCCAGGACTTGCAGATAATGCCACGCCGAGGGGTTTCGTCTGCCCAAGAACTGCGTGACGAGAAGTCTTAGCTCCCTTGATCTTGCCCGAGACAGGAAGACCCTGCCCCTGTGGGTGTCGAATCTGGCTCCGAGGTACTCGAGTTCTTGTGAGGGAGTCATCCTGCTCTTTGCCCGATTGATGACCCACCCCAATTCTTCTAGGACCTGGATCACTCTGGTCGTCGCCGAACGACTTTCCCCTTCCGACTTCGCTCGGATTAACCAATCGTCCAAGTAGGGGTGCACTAATATTCCCTCCTTCCGGAGGAAGGCCGCAACCACCACCATTACCTTGGTGAACGTTCTGGGGGCAGTGGCTAGGCCGAATGGTAGGGCCTGGAACTGAAAGTGGCCTCTCGGTACTGCGAATCTCAGGAACTGCTGATGGGACTTCCTGACTGGGATATGCAAGTAGGCTTCCGTCAGGTCTAGGGACGTTAGGAACTCTCCTCCTCTCACGGCCGCTATGACTGACCTTAGGGTCTCCATCCGGAAATGTGGGACCCTGAGGCAGCGGTTGACCTGTTTTAGGTCCAGGATCGGTCGAAAGGACCCCTCCTTTTTTGGTACTATGAAGTAAATTGAGTATCGACCCGAGCCGCACTGGTCCGGTGGTACTGGGACCACCGCCCCTAAGGTTATTAGACGGGCAAGAGTTGCCTCTATTGCCGCCCTCTTTGCGGAAGAGGTGCAGGGGGACTGAACAAAGGCTGGAGGTATTTGTTTTGCAAATTCGAGAGCATAACCCTCCCTGATCACCTCTAGGACCCATTGATCGGACGTGACTCGGGACCAGGTGGGAAGGAACCGCCCCAGGCGCCCGCCTAACGGCCGCCCTTCCCCCTGGACCCCCGTCATCTCATTGTTGTTTTCTAGGTCCCGAGAAGGAGGAGGAGGAGGGAGCTCCAAATCCTCGACCTGCTCCTCGGAAACCTCTGAAACCTTGTCCCTTGGAGGGAAAACGACCCCTGAGAAAGGAGATAGACCTGGCTGGGCGAAATCTCCGCGAGTCTCTAGGCTGGGTACGCCCTGGAGCTAGAGGACGTCCTTGCCTTGGCCTATCCTCCGGCAGTCTGCCTCCCTTAGACTCACCCAGGTCCTTAACTAGCTTCTCTAAGTCCTCCCCGAATAAAAGCTTCCCCTTGAAGGGGAGCCGACTCAGGCGGGACTTTGAGGAAGCATCAGCAGCCCAATTACGTAGCCACAGGTAACATCTAGCCGCCACCACCGAGGCCATGTTTTTGGCTAGGCTTCTGATGAGGTCATACTGACTGTCTGCCAAGAAGGCTGCTCCGGATTCCACCCTGGCCGAGTTGGCCTGTATTTCGCCTGTTGAGCTCTCTGCCTGGAGCTGCTGGGCCCACCTTAAACAGGCCCGCGCCACCCAGGCACCTGACACGGAGGCCTGCAAGGCGAGGGCGCTTACGTCAAAGGCTTGTTTCTGGAGCCTATCCAACTTCCTGTCTTGCGCGTCTTTTAAGGCTGAACTGCCCTCCACCGGGATAGTCGTCTTCTTAGTAACTGCTGATACCGCCGCATCCACCCTGGGAGATTTCAGCAGCTCTTTATCTGCCTCTGGCAGGGGGTATAGGCGAGACATGGTTCTGGTCCCTCTTAAGCTTGATTCTGGTTGGTCCCACTCTTCCTGGATCATCTGTCGCACAACCCTGTGGACCGGGAAAACCTTCTGCGATTTCCTAATGGCTTGGATTAGGGGATCCTCCAATGCCTCTTCCTGAGATGGCGTGTCGGAGGTCACATTGAGAACCTTCAGAGACTCATTAATTAATGCCGGGAGCTCCTCTCGACGAAAAACTCTGACAATCCGTGATTGATTTTCTTCCGGGATCTCTCCTTCCTCCAGCAACTCTTCATCCTCTTCCAAGTCCCTAATGGAGCCATCCTCCTCCAGGGTACCCTGAGAGAGGGACGCTAGGAGCTCCTCACCACCCAGACGTGGGCGCTTCGAAGGAATACCGGATTCCGGAATGGTAACCTCAAGAGGTCTAGCTGATTTGTCCTCCACTGGTGGAGCAGCCCCTACTGCCCCCGGGCCCTGCTTACGTAGGCAGTAGGCCTTGTGAAGTAGGAGGATAAAGTCAGGAGAGAAAAAATCTCCGGCACACCCCCCGCACTAGAGGGGGGAGATGGGAGAGGCAGGGAAGGCGTGGGCAGATCCGAAGGAGCAGTGATAGGGAGCTGGGACCCCCCTTCCCCTTCTAGAGAGTCTCCTGATTCCTGGGAGGGCTGTAACATGGCCAAGCTAATCTCCTGCTCTACTGAGATGGCCACTGCAGCACAGCTCCTGCAGACTCCTGTATCTGCGGAGGTGCCCCTGCGGACTCCACAGGATGGGCAGCGCGGCTTGGATGCCATGGAATAGGACTGGTGATCCCACTGAAAGCACCGGATCCTAGAGAATAATTTGCCCAGAGGAAAACTAAGAGGCCCTTAGATTAGTAGCCGAGGGAAAGCCAGGAACAGGGCCTAGTTGATTGGCAATAAGCCTGGTAAGCACCCAGAAATTAAAACAAAGGCATAGTTGAAATAAAATAAATTAAACTAAATTAAATTTAAATTAAATTAGCTTAAATCTTAAAACTCCTCTATCGTGGTACTTGCGGTTTCCTGGTGCTGACTGAGAGGATCCTGGGCCCGACTCCGCGGTCTCCACCCGTCGGCTCTACACGTGGCAGGCCTAACACGTGGAGCCTGAACGGGGAGCCGCGGGCCTATTCGTGGCGGCGAACTGCGCTCCGATCCGAGTCCCACTGCTCTCTTGTGCGACCGGCGCTCAGGGGCTGAGTCCTGCTGCTGTCCGAGATCGCTACTGCAGCGTGCAGAGACCGGGCGCCGCGTGGCTCACCTCGCCGTCCTATCGATCTGTGACAGACCGGGCAGCCGACGCCGACTAGTGTTGCAGCCTCTAGCGCTCAGCCACCCGCAGGGCTTCGGCGCGAGGCTGTCTCCCCCCAAAGAGCACAGGAACAAAGGAGCCGACTGTCGGGCAGAGCAGCGCACCTCCCCGCAGCTGCCAACAGCGAGGCCGCTTCAAGGTCTGTGCCGGGAACGAGGGGGGGGGGAGGGGAGTGAGGATGAAGGAGAGAGCCGGCAGCCCTTAAAGGAGCAGAGCTCCAGAACGGGAGACCAAGGGAAAAGGGTAAAATAAAGGTAAAATTAACAGCAAACAGTAACTAAAATTAAAGTTAAAATAAATTAAAAGTTTTTAGGTTTTTAAGGTAGGACTCCAGTAAGCCCCAGGCTTACGGAACCCTCCAGCTGCTTGGAGGCTGAGTATACTGGATTGGGGAGGTGGTCCCAGTGGTATTTATACCGCTCCACCCCCAAAAAGGTTGGGCTCAGCCTCCAAGCTGCTGGAAGGGTTGCGTAACCCAGAAGTAAAGGGACTGGACTGGAGTGACGATAAGGAATTATGCATTGCTACGATCTCGCATCCCCTTATTCTTTACTTTCAATGTACCCCCCACTAAACGACAGAAAAGAACAGGGAAAGATAACAGCACTGACATCCATACTCACTGCGATCCAGGAACTGAAATAATTGTATTCACTCTTCGAAAATGATTCTCCTCCGCATCTAGAAGAAAACCCTGAACTGAATACTCCCCGGGTGGGCATGAGGACTAAACTGTCATCACTCAAGGAACGACAATTACCAGGTAAGTGTAATTTCTATTTCCTTATCATTCCTCCAGTATAGTCCTCCACCACTGGGATGTATCAGAGCAGTAATCATTGGGAAAGACCTTTCAAACCTGATCGCAACACGCCGATCCAAAGCAGGCATCGCCAGCTGCTAGAATGTCGAGCCAATAGTGTTTACTGAAAGAGTGCAGCGACGACCAAGTGGCCGCCCTGCAGATCTCCACTGGCGGAACCAAACAATGTTCTGCCCAAGACATCGCTTGTGCCCTAGTAGAGTGAGCTCATAACTCCTCTAGTACTCGACCTCCTTGTAAAATATACACCGACGCAATAGCCTCCCGAACCCACCTGGAAATTGACACTTTGGCCGCCGCTTCCCCTTTACGGGGACCATCGAAAAGTACGAAAAGCCGTTCGGACTTGTGAAATGCCTCTGAAACCTTTAGATATTGACGCAACACTCTATATCTAAGCGCCTCAAACTACGGTCCAATCCGCTGTCTTCTGCCGAGCCCAATATCGGTAACGACACTGAACTGGTTCAAATGAAATGGAGAAACTATTTTGGGCAGAAAGGATGGAACCGGCCGTAACACCACTTTTTCCTCTAGAAAACACCAAAAATGGCTCTCGACAAGACAACGCTTGAAGCTCCAAAACCCGTCTCGCCGAACAAATAGCCACCAAAAACACTGTTTTCAAAGTCAAATCTTCACCGAAGCCTGACACAAGGGCTCAAAAGGTTTTCTAGTCAAAGCCCCTAGCAGTAGGTTGAGATCCCATGGCGGTACCAAAACCCTGCATGCAGGTCGAAGCCTAGACACCGCCCTAAGGAAACTGAGAACATCGCCGTGCTCACCCAGGGCTACGCCTTGCACCTTACCTCTATAGCAAGCTAGGGCCGCTAACTGAACTCGTAAAGAACTAGCCGCGAGACCCTTATTTAAAACCGTCTTGTAGGAAGCTTAAGACTACAGGAACGGAGGCAGACGCTGCACGAACCTGATGCTGCAAACACCAGTCCTCAAAAATACGCCAGACGCGAACATAAGCTAGGGAAGTGGATCTTTTCCTTGCTCGGAGTAAAGTAGCGATGACCGCTCTTGAGTAGCCCTTTCTCCTTAACCTCGCCCTTTCAATGGCCAGACCATAAGCGAGAATCGATCCACCAGGGGCATTCGTAGCGGGCCCTGACACAACAGATCCTCTGTTGGCAGTAATCTCCAAGGATCTCCGTCTAGCAATCGAACTAGGTCCGCAAACCACAGGCGTCTCGGCCAATCCGGAGCCACCAATAGTACCCTTCCTCGATGGGCCTTGATGCGCTGAACCACTCGTCCTATGAGTGCCCATGGAGGAAAAACAGAGAAGTCCCGTCGACGGCCAATTCTGAATGAGCGCGTCGATCCCTTCCAACATCCGCTGAAGAAATGACTCGCCTTTGCCGACTGAAAGGTCGCCATGACATCCATAATCGGGCGTCCTCATCTGTATACTATTTGGGCAAACACTTGCGGATGGAGCTCCCATTCTCCGGCATCCACCTTGACCCTGCTGAGATAGTGGGGAAAGACAATGTGACAACGGACTATCTAACTAACTCCAAAAGTACTGGAATAATTTGGGAACGGGTCTCAGACTCAGTCGGGGATAGAGCATATGAGGTATTGCGCCTCTATAGCTATTAAACCTCTATGTTGCATCAAGGACCCGATGTATTTCCCATCTCAAGTTTATAATGATGCTTTCCAAAAAGCTAGGTGTGTTCTTAAATCATTGGTATTCATAAGAATGAAGACCTGGAAACATAGCAAAACATAGCAAAATGTTTATCTATGAGCTTTTTTCAGAATGCAATCCCAACGCAAATCCTAGACGAGGGAGACGACAATTCCAAAAAGAAAAAAAACAAAAGAAATAAAAGACAAAAGCAAACCACAGGGTCGAGGCACTATACGGCACAAATCATAGATGACGAACATTCCTCAGATGCGAGTTCGCTAGTAATCAACATCTCTTCACATTCTTTGACTAAGGAACAAATTCGACTTCTTAATAAAGGATTATCTTACGTACCAAGAACTTTTCATGATGGGTTTCAATTTCGAGTAGACCTTGAAAGTTTAATTCGGAAGCTTAATTTGAAGATATATTTTTCATCATTGACTGTTCCCGTTGGGCAGGCTCTAATTCCAAAAGATCGTGTACCTCTACCTTTACCACCCTGTTCGTCACCCGAATGCTCTCTGCTTCGGATTTCGCCCGAATCAACCAGTCGTCGAGATAAGGATGTACCAGGATGCCTTCCTTTCGCAACACCGCAGCCACCACCACCACCACCACCACCATTATTTTGGTGAACGTGCGCAGGGCCGTTGCTAAGCCGAATGGCAATGCGCAAAATTGAAAATGCCCCCAAGGAAGGGCGAACCTCAAGAACCTTTGATGGGATGTTCTGATGGGGATATGTAGATGCGGTTCGGCAAGGGGAGTTCCTTACTTCTCTTGACCTCACGGAAGCGTAACAATTACCGAACGCAAATCTCCATCCGAAAGTGAGGCACTCTAAGACAGCGATTTACTCCTTTGAGATCCAGAATAGGCCAGAGAGACCCGTCTTTCTTTGGCACCACAAAATATATGGAATACTGACCCACGCTGCACTCCTCTGCAGGCACTGGGGATACTGCTCCTAACTGTAGGAGGCGATCCAGCGTTTTCCTTACCGCTAACGTTTTCCGTTGACCTCTGCAGGATGAGGAGTATGAAGGAGTCGAGAACTGGACGTGCCGACTCCAGTGCATAGCCGTCTCGAACTATTTCGAGCACCCACTGATTGGACATTATTCGGGTCCAGGCCGGAAGAAACTCCCAAAGACCTCCTCCTATCGGTTGGCCTCCTGCCCGGACCTGCCTCGCTTCATTGTTTGTTGAGTGCCTGCTGCTGAGGCAGTCGCGATACTCCTACCTGCTCCACGAAAGCACCGAAATCCCTGAGCTCTTGACACAAATCTTCCTCTCTGAAAGCCTCCCAGACAAGAAGCCCGAAATCTCCTGAAATCCCTAAACTGACTCCGGGAGCTGGGCATGGACTTCCCCTGCTTAGCTTTATCTTCTGGCATCCTCCCACCCCTGGACTCTCCCAAATCCTTAACCAGTTTATCCAAATCTTCTCCAAACAGCAGCTTAACTTTAAAGGGAAGTTTACTGAGATGGGATTTAGACGATCCGTCGGCTGCCCAATTTCGCAGCCAGAGGATTGTCTGGTGGCTACCAAGGAGGCCATACTATTTGCCAAGGCTCTAATCAAATCATAATGTACATCTGCTAAATATGCTGACCCAGACTCCATTCGAGCCACTTGCATCACACTGTCCTGCTCAAGATGAGAATTCTGTCATAGATTCTGGGACCAACGCAGACACGCTCTTGCCACCCAGGCCCCACATATGGAAGCTTGTAAGGCTAAAGCGTTAGCCTCGAAGGCTTGTTTCAACAATCCATCCAGCTTTCTGTCCTGCGCATCCTTCAAGGCAGCGCTGCCTTCTACCGGGATGGTCGTCTTCTTAGTAACCGCTGATATCGCTGCATCAATACGTGGTAACCTGACCTTTTCCTTATCTTTATCCGCCAAAGGGTAGAGTCTATTCATCGTTCTGACTCCCCTGAGGCCCGCCTCTGGCTGGTCCCATTCGTCCTGTATCATCCGATCCACCACCCGATGAAAGGGAAATACCACTTGGGACTGCCTCACCGCTTGAATGAGAGGGTCCTCGACCTGCTCCTCTTCCACTGGCTGTGCTGTAGCGTGATTGAAGCAATTCTGTAATAAGGGTCACCAATTCTTCCTTACGGAAGACTCTAATAATTCTTGCCTGATCCTCAGGCTCCAGAATTTCACCTTCCTCCAGCTCTTCTGGCCCAGACTCCGGCTCGAATTCTGCCTCCTCCGGATCTGGCCAGTCCAACTCTGAGAAAGATTGGCCAGTGGGCCGAGCTCTCTTGGAAGGTCTCGAGGAAAGGGGATCAACCTCCTCTCTCTTGGCTTGCTGTTTTGCAGCGGAAGGCGGCAAGGATCCAGGAACCTTCCCCTGCCGCCTCAAACAGAAGGCTTGATGCATGATTAACACAAAATCAGGACAAAAATCTCCAAGCAGCGAATCCATAGCCATTCCAGTCTGTGGTGAGACCTGGCCCGGGGGACCGTCAAAGGAGGACCCAGACTGGATCTCCCTCAAACACTCTCCTTCAGTTGCTACCGCGCTCCCACCGGACTCCTGAAGCCCTTTCTCCTCCATTTGCTGCTCTACACTGGTAGACACAGTAGTGCAGCCACGACAGATACCCGTGTCAGACACGGTGCCCCTGCGAGTACCGCAGACTACACACTGCGGGCGAGAGGACATTAGAACTGACCCTCCCCGCAACTCTCCGCTCTCTGCAAGTTAAAACGGCTTCCTTAGTTTTCCTTTTTTTTTTTAAATATTCTAATCAATGCTTAGCCCAGGAAAGTCTGATGTGCCTTCTAACTTTACTGCTTGCAAAACTCAGCTCCGCAGGTAATTAAAGGCCCTGGGGAGTCAGTTGAACTCTCTGCCACAGCCTCTGCATCAATCGCGGCGTTTGGGCCTGCCACACGGTTATCCAAGCGCGGGAACCGCAGAGAAAATGGCCATGGTCCTCACAGCACCCGTTTTGGCGCCAGAATGCTCGCGCTGACGCAGACCGCAAAAACGAGCGCTGAGCCCCACCCAATGTCGGCTTCGTCGGCGCCCCGCTGCCCAGAACCGTCTTACCTATGAAATGTAGCCCTGCAAGCCGCTCAGCCCTGCTGCGAGCGATGTCTGCGGCGAGGGCTGAACTGCCATTCGAGAGTGAAAGTATCTCTCCTCCTGCTCTTCGCGGTCCTGCCAATGCCTGATCGCCACTCACTGTGTAAGTAAGAAGAACAGACAGAGCTTCTCCCCGTACAATCTAGGGGAGTAGATCTAAGCCTCTTCCTGACCCACAGAGTAGCAAAGCATAAGGGAAAGCAGAGACTGTAGCCGGCTAATTAACTTGCTCTTTTTTTTTTTTTTTTTTTTTTTTTAAAAGACGCAGTCACCTAACAAACCAAAGTATTAAATTGAAATATTTCAAAACAAATTTTAACGTAACTATAAGCTCCTTATATGTTCCTCTAGTGAGCCCAGCACCTAGGCTCACTACGTCTTCCTGCTGCATGGAGACTGGACACACTGGGGCTGATGGGAGTTACCAGCAGGTTACATCCAGTGATGTCACTATTTTGACTTGTCCAGTCTCCAAACAACAGGAGGAGGTGCACTACCCAGTGGTGGAGGACTAAACTGGAGGAACGATAAGGAACAGCTTTTACTACATCTTCTGGTAACGAATTCCAGAGTTTGATTATGCATTGAGTGAAAAAATATTTTATTTTATTAGTCTTCTATTTTCTTTATGGAAAGAGTAGTGGATCCATGGAATAGTCTCCCAGTGGAGGTGGTAGAGATGAGGACAGTAAATGAATTCAAAAAAGCATGGGACCAACACAGAGGATCTCTAAAGGTAAAAAGTGGACTGTTGTAGTTGTTGATATGGAAGGACAGACTAGATAGGCCATGTGGTCTTTTTCTGTCATCATGTTTCTATGTTTCTTAAATAGGTTACACTTTAGCTTCCTTGCATGTCCCCTAGTCTTTTGATAATAAAACTGTGGTCGATTTATCAGAGGGAAATATACTGTTGAAAATTAAGGTGAACTCCTCTATGAATAAAGATATCTCTGATTGTAAAATACTTATGGGCTCAAATATCCAACTAAGAACTTATACCATCTAATATTCATATGTAGATGCAGATAATTCAACAAAAATGAACCAGTGGTCTCAGTTCAAAATTTTTTCAACTCGGGATAACTTGTCCCAAAGCTGTAAACTCCGATTACATCAACGACCACATGTGCGGTTCATATGTCTGCTTGTTTGAGCTTTCATAAATGTAATAGAAATCAGAACTTATCTGTATGATTGAACTTAGTTTCAAATTGCAATAGATAGTTGTGCTGCTGATTTCTGTTACATTTATGAAAGCTCAAACAAGCAGACATATGAACCGCACATGTGGTCGTTGATGTAATCGGAGTTTACAGCTTTGGGACAAGTTATCCCGAGTTGAAAAAATTTTGAACTGAGACCACTGGTTCATTTTTGTTGAATTATCTGCATCTACATATGAATATTAGATGGTATAAGTTCTTAGTTGGATATTTGAGCCCATAAGTATTTTACAATCAGAGATATCTTTATTCATAGAGGGGTTCACCTTAATTTCCCTAGTCTTTTGATGACAAACAATCAATCTACATTTACCCGTTCTACTCCATTCATTATTTTATAGACCTCTATCATATCTATACAGAAACCCCAGCAGGAACCTGTACGTGTGAACCTCTGCACATATACACTCCGTGTGTGTTGTACCACAGTGCTGCCATTACATAGCCCAGCATGGAAAAAGCCATACCCTGCCATAACACAGCACACTGTAACCTTTCTCAATGTTGAACCCAAGTTGCTAATGTTAATTTAAATTCCAAGTTTCCTGTTTATTGTAATTACTTATATTACATTATACCATAAACCGCTTTGACTAAAGGATAAAGCAGTATAAAAAAAACCTGTTAAATAAATAAATAAATAAAACAGAGTTAGGGTAAGTATCATCAGAGCGCACATAAACGCTGCTTTGGCCTGCAAGTGCACGTTAATTGCACTTTTACAGAATGCACGTTAAAAAGGCGCTAAGGCAGGAGTGCGTGTTAGAGCCACTTGGGCAGAACGCACATTAGGACTGCGGGATGCACAGGCACACAATAGGCAAAAACATTACTAATGCATGCAGAAAACACCCAACCAGCACCAATGGTTACTAGCAGTCCACCCCAAATTGCGTCCCACAGAGACAAAACTGGGAGCCCCCAACAAGGAAAATGACAGTCAAGCCTTGGTTCTCATCCCCTGAGAGCCCTGGGCATAGATTCCGTGCCAGACTCAGCTCTACTCCCCTGAAACCGCTTCACTGGCTGGGTTTAATTTTCAGCAGCACTGTGTGAAAGGTGGCTGGCAGGCAGATCCCTCTGGGAGCCTTTTGCAATCTTCGGGAGAGAGCAGGAGGAGGAGGAGGAGAGGGAGGGGCACTGAGGTCGTGTGAGGCATCTGTATTCTTCCAGATTCTTCCAAATCCTTCCAAATTTAGTGGCTGCTCAACAGACCCTTATAATAAGGGCGTTGTGTTGAACCAATTTTCCTTCTCCTATGGCTACCAAAAAGACCACAGTCTACTGGAGCCTCTCACGTCACGCTCAAATGAGAGTCTCACCCCTTTATGGCTTGAAGTAGTCTTTCACGAGCGTTTAATCAATCTCTCTTCCTCTCAAGCTTCAGAGAGGAGAAAATCCATCCACCATCTGCTGGAAACAAAGAAATACTGAAGGGACCCCTAGTGGTTGAGCCGGATAGAGGCATGGGAGTGATGTCATTGAAACCTGGGCTTTTCATTACTCCCCTGCTTCCACCAGTCTTCTGGTAGGAGAACACAACCCACTTGTCTGGACTTACCTAGCAGGACAATATGGCATGGAGAATGATATAAAGTGAGATCAAAGAACCCACAAGGAGAAGCAGCAAAAGATATTTCTTCTTGAATGCCGAACTCTTTCTTATACGTCAAAGGATACACGCTGAAAACTTTCATATCGAAGTTAACTGTTCACCGGAACATACCCTGAAACAGTCTTTCTTTACACGCACAAGATTTTCAAGTCATCTCAGACAAGGTGTAGAGATAATGGCACTCCTGAATTTTACGCCTGGTTATATAATCCTCTACGCATTTCTCTGCATTAGGCGTAGACCTTATTAGCATTCCATTTTAATACCTGCAGCTCATTGGTGTATTATTTAAATATGCTTGGCATTGCTGTGTGCGCATACTTTTTTTTTTTTTTGCTGTTTACGACCACATCAATCTCTTTTCTGTATTTGACATAGTGGTACTTGTGTATATATGCCTTGTTATCTGCATGTAAAGGGCACACTAGTCTTTCTGCTTTGAACCACAAGTTTTTGTTAGGAGGCAGTAGGTGTTTGCTTTCCTACAATGCTTGAACTAAATGTGACTAAGCAAGTCACTGACTGTAAGACAGCTGGTTGACAGAGTGAAATCACAAGAGCATATATATATATAGATAGTGATGACATCACTGAAAGTTACTCAAGTCTCCCTCCACCTGCTGGCAAGGGAGTACAACCCACTCTTCTGGACTGGTCTAGAAGGATAATAAAGAATTGTGTTTCACTAAATCCCCAAGTGAACAGAAGCTGACACGACCTCTACGTGGTACGAAGTTCAACATCACACCGTTTTGCAAATGTTAACAGATAAAAATAAAGTGAATACGGTAGGTGCAAAAATGTGGATAGCCTTTAGTCTATTGAAGATAATTCCATGGCTGAACATATACTCTTACCTTTCTAATCTTTCAGACTGTGGCTGCTGCTCTATTTGAACAAACATAGGTTCCTATAAAAAGCTAACTGAGCATTTGAAAACAAAGAACATTTACTCTTAAACAGAGGAAGGCTATTTAAAACTTCTAACACTTTGGGCCAGTGATTTCTTCAACTGTCAAACACTTATGAAGTAGAGGTTTCATGTAAGAGCTTGAAAACCAAAAAAAAATCTGATAGAACTGTCTGAAAACAGATCAGATGTGCAAGAGAGAACCCACAGATCACTGCAGATGTCCTGCACAAAAGGATTAGCTAACACTGGAGTAGTCCATGGTACAACATTGGTGATGATCTGCATACAGAAACCTTTTCTAGTATCTCTCCATAAAAGCCATTGTCTAAAGCAGTGGCTCCCAAACTCTAGTCCATGAGACTATTATAAGGGGTCTGCAAGAGAGAAACAAAGAAGAAAACATCTGCTACAGTGAAGTGGAATCAGTAGTGGCTGCAGAGATGGCGACAGCAGTCATGGGGTTGGATGCAGTAGTAGCAGAAAGCCGCAGAGGCTATGAGGGTGGAATCAGGGGCAGTGCAGATGAAAACCAGAAGCTGCCATGGGGATCAGAGGCAGCTGTGGCGACCAGAGATAGGAGTGCTGGGACCAGCAGTGCCAAGGTAATAGGTGAGGAGAGGAGAGGGAGCAATAGTAATGATGAGGACTGCTGGAGGCGGGGAGAGAGAGGTAGGCACTGGTACAGACAGTGGAGATTGGATTGGTGTTGAGTTGGCAAGGATCAGGAAAGAGGGAACTAACTACAGGCCCCTTAACATTTTCGAGATCAACAAGTGGTTCACCCAAGCAAAATATTAGGGATCCCCTGGTCTAGAGTATGCAGAAGAAAACCCTGATTAAGCCTGAAATGTTTTGGAACAAAGTGCTTTGGACTCATGAAACAAAACAAAACAAAACAAAAAATCTGTGGTTGTGGACAAATTGTTGATCAACATGTGGACAAAAAATGATGAAACATTTGAGGCAGAGAACATTTTGCCAATCATCAAGAATGGAGGTGGATCTATTATTATGCTTTGGGGTTGTGTGGCAGCCAGTGGAAATACTGTACATAGAAGGAAGACTGGATTCAACTAAACAACAACATATCCTAAAATTTGGTAAAGAAACTGAAGCTGAAAAAGTAATACTGATACTTATATCCTGTCCTTTAAATCATCAAGGTATCCAGCCTCTGTTATTGCAATCCATTCTGTTCTATTCCAGCAAGACAAGAATCCAAGACATACCTCAAAATCAGCTATGACGTACCGTCAGGAAATAAAGATGAAGACTTTTGAATGGTCTTCAGAATCCTCAAACCTGATAATTGAAAATCTGAGGGAGATCTCAAAAATGAGGCACATATAAAGAGACAAAAGAATATTTCTGAGCTAGAATCGATTTGCGTGGAAGTGTGGGAAAAACTCCAAAAGCAGAAATAGGACTAGGGAACATTTGGAAGTTTTTATTCGTATCGGATGACATTACAAAAAGTACTGACTAGAAGTGTTCCAAACTTTTGCACCTGCCATACTCACTTCTTTCTTATCGTGTATCTGTCAAAACTCTTCCACAAATTTTAGTACATAATGTACTATTTATTTGTAAAGATGTAACTTTCTATCATGTAAAGATTGTGTTGGCTTTCGTTCACTTAGGGATTCAGTGACCATGCAGGCCTAAACATTTGCTCACAACTGCATACAGACTTCATAGATCTGCATCAGGGTAGCAGCATCTGATCATCTTTTCTCAGACAGACAGAGTCTGGAAATCGATCTATCTCCTGCCCAATGGCAAGATCACTCAAGGCTTGTTCCCATAGGCATAAGACAGTAAATCTATCAAGGCTGATTCAAACATTTCATAATCAATATGCAAAACCTCAACACACACAATTGGTCAAATGTAGATTTTCCATTCCACAGCCCCAGGTGCAGCTATCCAGAACTAGTTCTTCAAAAGCAACGGCAATAATGGCAATCTGCAATGTTCGCTGCTTAAGTTAAAAAGGTCAAAACTGACTGTCTGTGCTTGCCTGCAGTCCACTTACAGCTTCACACTGTAGAAAACTGAAATGGATCTTTGCTGAATAAGGCTTCTGGAGTTTCTCCTACCTTCAAACGGTGGTTCTGTCTCTGTACTGGGCAGCACTTCTGTGATACGATGAGTCTGGTTAGCAGAAGAAAGTTTTTCTGGTGAAAGAGCCTTGGTGAGAGTCCCTCCACTGCATTGAAATCTTTTCACCAGGGCTAAAGATCTGGGTATACTTGAACACAAGTGATGGAAGTGGTGGAGACTGTAACAGTGTATAGATGAGAGATTGAAAGGCTTGTGCAATGTTACCCAAGATCTGACCGACTGCCGCTGTAATCTCTGCATACAGTACATGAAGTTCTGTCCCTTTAACAAAGGACACCATGGGGATAGCTGGTGCCCCAACAGAACTGTCCGCCACATGATTTCTAAGGAGGAAAAGAAAAAGAAAACAAATGTAGCAGTTTTTCATGCAAAATGTATGACAGGAAGAAATAACTGTCTTGTAATCTAAGTGCTTAATGGAACTTAAATGAGTCTTAGGGGAGAAGTTCTAGACCTCATCTTCACCTCTACCAACTGGCCTTAACACCACCTCGCCTCCAGAATTCAAAACTCTCCAATACCATGGTCAGATCACAACATGATCATATTTTCTTATCTCATCCTTCTGGTACAACCAATTCTATTTCCTCCTCACATCATCCACAAAGATTTTGTCCATTTGATAAAAACTCATTCCTCAAAGAAATACTCCCGCTAGCCCACTCCAATCCAACTGACCTTGACTCTCTAATCTCTAACTGGAACAACTGTATATCTTCTTATGCGGTTACACCTAACAAGTCAAACTCCATCAAGAGACATCACAAGGTTCCATGGTACACACCTGAATTAAAGAAGCTCAAAGGTCACCTCTGACAGCTGGAGCGCAAATGGCGGCATCCTAAAAACGCAACCCAGTCCACCACTTTTCATACACCATTGCTAAAAGAAATAACTGCATACTTAAACACAAAAAAGGAATACCAAACAAAGTTGATTTGTTCCTCCCTAAATCGTCCCAGAGAGCTATTTGATATAGCACAAAACCTACTAAAAAGTCCCTCCTCCAAGAAGCCCGATGCCACCTTATCCCCAAGCGATTTGGCACAGTTCTTCCAATCCAAACTTGCCTCCACCAATACAATAAACCTCCCAGCTCCCTCCCTGCTCAAAGTCCACTGGAGCAAATGTGGTCAACCTGCTCCACCATCATGATTGAACGGCTGGAAAATATCATCACAAACATCAACTCTGCGATCTCCATCATTGACCCTTGCCCTGGATCAAACTCACTAAGCATGAACTCTCTCCAATGCTGCAAAGGAAAGTCCAATCATCCATATCCCTAGGTTATATGCCTAGGAGTCTTAAACATACCACCACCAGACCATTATTAAAAAACTCCACTGCTGACCGAAACTCACCATTGTCCTATTGACCCATTTCTAGTATTCCATTTCTGGCAAAAATCATTAAGAAAGCAGGAATTCATCGATGCTCATGCTCCTCTCGACCAGCAGCAACATAGTTTTAGACCACTCCACAGCGCTGAAACATTACCGACCTCCCTCCTTGACACCTTAATCAAAGGCACGGTAAAGATAACACAAAGCTACTTAGTTATTTTCCTTGACATCACTGCAGCGCTTGATTCAATAAACCACCAGTAGCTCTTATCTCCGCTCAATTAGTCTAATCGGAAATACACTACAATGATTTTAGTCCACTATCAACAAGTAAATGTTGGCCCAACCACCTTGTTCCCTAACAAACAATACCGAGGTCCACCACAAGGCTCCGCCCCTCTCCTCGCTATTATCCAGCCTCTATGTTCCATAATCCAGAACCACAACATTCATCATCTCCATGTAGATATCTTGATATATACACAATTCTCCACCAAAAACCTAGACTATTACATGATAGAATGATGCTTTGCATTCTCTCCCAATAGCTTCACCACCACAAGCCCGGACACAGTTAAAGCGGCGCCCTAGCACAAAGGGAGCCGCTTTACTCTCCAGCAGCCCGCATCGCTCAGCAGCTCCCCCGATCGGGGTAGAGTGCTTGAGCGGGACGTCCTCCCGCTCAGAAGCTCCTGCCCAATCGGGGCAGTGGGAGCAACGCAGCCACAAGCCCAGACACAGTTAAAACAGTGCCCCAGCAGGGCGGGCCCGCGCTTGAGGGCCTCGCCAGAGGGCCCTTTGGCGTGGCCCTTAGGCGCAGCACAGAGGCGCACACAAGCAGAAACAAAAGGAAAAAAGAACAGAACCCACTGGAACCACAAGAACAACCCCAGAAACAACAAAAAGCAACATAACCCACTGAAATCACCACAACCAGTAACAGAAGAAACCACAACAAAAACAACCGTGGAACTACAGCAACAAACACCTAGACATGAGACAACACAGAAAAAGGACCCTCAACACATTCAAGAAACCAGCGCAGAAACACAGCACAGCCCTGAACACCAAGGTACGCCTACAAACCATGCCACCCTTCCTAGCCCCTATTTACCTCCTAACACCACTCCTGACCCTCTACCCCTCCGCCACAGGCACACTCACCAACCCATCCTGGCCAAACACCACAACCATCCAAACATCTACAACCCCCCCTCACATGGGACAACACCCACACACCAATCCACATCCCCAACCCCCCGAACTGCAGCCCCCTCTCCATTTCATTAATAAATGCTCGTTCAGTCAGAAACAAATACCACATGCTCCAAGACCTGATAACAACCCAAAAGATTGACATCCTATGCATAACAGAAACTTGGCTAACAGACGCTGACACGGTGCTCATGAACCAACTAACACCAAAAGGATACAGCTTTCAACATTGCTCCCGAACACACACCAGAGGAGGAGGCGTAGCCGTTATAGCAAAAGCCAACCTCCACCTCAGGAACCATGCATCAGAAACGACCAATGAAGCGGACATACTCACCCTCACCAATAAGCACCTCTCATTATGCCTAGTCTACCGAGCACCCACCCCAAGCACCAACCTACCAAGAATACTACAACACATATCTGAGAACCATCTCCGCAAAAGAGCAAATAATCCTAGGAGACTTCAACCTCCCATCACTCCAGGACAAGCAAGCAGAAACCTTCATCAATGCCATGGAAGCAATGAACCTAACACAGATCATACACGAACCAAAAAGGAAATACACTGGACCTCATATTCCTAAATTCCCAAACCGCCATCTCATACAAGAATCCAGAAATCACACATGTGCCATGGTCTGACCTCATCAGCATATCCCACACCCACCAGCACACGAACAGCAAGGAGAACAAACAGCATACAAGAAGATTTAAAACCTTCATTAAAGAAGATTTCCTGGCACAAACTCTACCTAAACTTCAAACAAGCTCCAACAATATCGATGGCCTAATCCACAATTGGAACACCACAATCTCCTCTGCATCCAGCGCAGCAAAAAACAAGACTACAACCAGACACACCTACACAAAAGCCCGATGGTTCACCCCCAATCTCCGGAAACTAAAGACCAAACTCAGAAGAGCGGAAAGAAAATGGAGAAAAAACAAAAAAAAGAGGACAACAAAACGAACTACATGTACGAACTAGATGCATACCACACAGAAACAGACAAAGTAAAAAAGGCCTACCATTCGAAGATCATAGACACATCAATAAACAAAACACGAGAACTCTTCGAGATTGTCAAAAAACTGACAAAACCACACCGCCCAACCACACCGACCAACCACACCGACCAACTACAAAACATCCCACCAGAATTACTAGCACGACAATACAAGCAGCTTCAACCACAAAATCCACAATTGAACACAGAGACAACAACAACAAACCACCCCTCCACCATAGACAAAGACTGGAGCACATTCGAAGCAATCACGAAAGAGGAAATATCATTCATCATCTCCCGCCTGAATACCACCACCTCTCCGCTAGACCCCTGCCCTACAGAATGGATAAAGAAAACCTGAGCACACCATTAACCTGCATTGTTAATGAATCCTTCAGCCAAGGACGTATGCCAGACCTCCTCAAAACTTCAATCATCCGACCAACCCTAAAAAAACACAACCTGGATCCCCTCGACCCCGCCTCCTACAGACCTATAGCAAGCCTACCGTTCACTGTCAAAATCATTGAGAAGGTAGACCAGCAACAGCTCCAAGAACATTAAGATACCAAGAACATACTGGACCCGCAACAACATGGCTTCCGTCCACTCCACGGAGTCGAGACCCTCATGACCTCACTAATGAACACTCTCATCATAGGAACTCAAGCCAAACACTCTGGATATGCCATGATCTTCCTAGACGTATCAGCAGCCTTCGACACCATCTCCCACAACATCCTCATACACAGACTACAAACAATTGGCATCAAAGATACCGTACTTCAATGGTTCCACTCCTACCTAACCAATAGACAACAACCGATCAGCACAAACATATCAACCTCACCCCCCTTCCAGCAACACCAAGGAGTACCCCAAGGATCCACACTATCTGCCATGCTTTTCAACATCTACCTGCAACCACTCTGCTCAATCATACGTGCCCACAACATTAACTATCACATCTATGCAGATGACATAATGCTCTATGCCCCAATCACAACCTCGAACCCATCAAATAAACACTTATCAGAATGCTTCACAGAAGTATCCAGCTGGCTACAAAAAAACAACCTATCAACATAAAGAAAACAGAAGCCCTCATAGTAACAAAGGACCCAGACTTCACACCACCTTCACACCTCAACATTGGAGCCACACAAATACAACCATACAAAGTATCTAGGAATCATCATAGACCAAGCACTCACACTCAAGCAACAAATCAAAAAACCACCGGAACAATATTCCACAAGGCTAAAACAGTACAACGCCTCAGACCTCTCCTTGAACCACAGGACTTCCAAACAGTGATGCAAGCCATGACACTCCCCCACCTGGCCTACTGCAATATAATCTACCACGGACTACCAGCCACCCACACCAACCCACTCCGAACTGCCTTAAATACCACACCAAGGATTATCCAGAAAGCAAAAAAACAAGACCGCATCACTCCAGTCCTGAGGAAGCTACACATACTCCCCCTCGAAGCAAGAATCAAGTACAAAGCCGCCCTACTTACTCACAAAGTTCTCTACCAAACTCAGACTTCTCAGCTCCGCACACTACTGCCCCGACCAGCCCACAACAGAACAACCAGACAAACTACCAACAACTCCCTCACCATCCCCCATAAACGAACCCAGTGCAAACAACGGACCTGCAACAGAACCTTCGAACTATATGCACCAACCCTCTGGAACTCTCTACCAAGTCACATCAGAAGCAACGGAGACCCCTCATCATTCAGGAAACAACTAAAAACCATCCTATTCCACGAATACCTCGGACCAGAAACAAGCACCCACCACTGACTACCCCCAACCCCCCCCCCCCATTTCATCCCCTTAAACATATGTTCTAAGAGACCGTAACACAATGTCAATGTCTATGTCCCAATTATTTGTTAAAATCATTACTGATGGACACCTGGTGATGGACCCAACCCCAGAAGTTGTTTATTGTCCACCCCCCCCCCCCTTTTATGTTACACCACTTTGATCCGGTGAAAAGCGGGATATAAATACAGTTAAATAAATAAATAGATAAATAAAATAAATTTGGAGATAAATCCCAACAAAACAGAAGTACTTTATGTTACTAGAAACCCAGCATTCTCTCCCCCTCCCAGCATCAGCCTGGTCAATGCAGCTCTTCAAGTCAAAGAACAAATCAATTATCTGGGCATAATCATCAATCAGAGGCTAAGCTTTCACTCCCAGAAAAAACAAGTCAGAAAATCAGCCTACTTTATAACAAAAACAGCCCAAAACCTCCACCCCCTACTTGAACCCAGTGATTTTAGAGATGCTTGCCAGGCACTTATCACCCCTATCCTTGGCTTTAGAAACATTTACCAAAGTCTTCCAAAGACCACATTACTCCCTTTACAACCTCACACAAAAACACTGGTGCTAGTATTATTTCAGGTGCTCATTGTCAATCCCACATCACTGTGATCTTAAAGCAGCTCCACTGACTGCTCATCCACACGAAGATCAGATACAAACCCTCCCTAAATATTTTCTAAATCCTCCAGTCTCTCTCCGGACACCCTTCAACCACAGTGACATCAAAACCAGGAGGAAATCCAACAGTTACATGTTAACTCTTCCAACGCTGGTAGCTCGATGCACCCAAAGCACCTCAAACAGAGTTTTTTCACTGTATGCACCCACCCTGTGGGACTCCCTTCCTTTGGGCATAAGAACATCAACTACCATAAACAAATTCTGCCGCAGACTGAAAACTCACCTCTTCAATGAACATATTGGCTCCAAAACTTAGCCACTCCCCCCAATTGTAACACAGATAAGCCACATGCTCTTTGTAGTCTCTAATCCAGTCATATGTTTAACCCCTCCCCCCTGTTCTACCCCCCCCCACACACACACACCCCTTCAGCTCCTAACCCTGTTCTCTTCTTTCCATAATCTACAATTATATCTCAACCTATATTTTATGTCATAGTTTTACCATTATTAGTTACTGTTCACATGTTGTTATAAGTTATACCTCTTCTTAATGTTCTTAACAAGTAACACTGGTTAACGGATTACATATAACTTGATATCTGTACACTGCAATGACTTGTAGATAGAGTGGTATAAAAAAGTTGCTAAATAAAGGGGAAGATGAAAGACAAAGGAGAGGAAGAGGAACACTATCAGTAACTTGTAAAGAGGCAGGAGGAAGGGAAAGATTAGTCAGGGCAAGTAAGAAATATTCTGCATGCCAATCTGCAGTAGTGATGTTACTTGTGCAGAAAAGTGAATGTGCACAGTTTGACTACAAAATGCACATGCAGAAAGGTGCCACTAATAGCCGCTTCTGCTAGCGGGAAAAGAAGGGTGTCATTCTTAACATTTCACGAAAAGCTTAGTGAAGAAATCATAGAAGGCCGGTTGGAAAGAAGGCAGCATCAAATACTAGAGGAACAAATCTTGCTCCTGCTACTAAGAATGCTTTTAATTCCACGCTGTGATGCTTTCACTTTCGGGCAAATGGCAGAGCAACAGCACCTTCCTATAATCCTAACTTAATTATTGTAAAGCCTTAACGTTCCAGAAGCCTTCTACTGAAAGTCTCAGCCTACTGCAAAGGAAGATACGGCATTGCCTTTTTATAGAAAGGGATGACATGCAGCTGTGTGAGGTACTAAGAGGGAATCCTCAGGGCTACTTAAGAGTTGCTAAGTTACCCAGTTCTAGGAGCGAGCCAGTCCTGGATTTCTGACAAGCTCATTCTGATCCGTTATGGGACCTGTAACACTAATTCCAATAGGTAAAATCAGGGACTACAGCTACCATACTGCATTGCAATGCAAATTTAAAACCAGAACTAGCAAAAAAAAATCTCACTCCTGGAACTGGGTAACTTGCAACTCTGACACTTGGCTTTAGAGGTGATATGTTCTCAAAAGAGAACAGGTTCCACTCTTGCACCAGTTTTTACACACACCCCTATGCTATAAGTTCAGATTTCCTATACTGTGCATATTTTGAGGACAGCTTTGGAATCTTCTTAGACCCAGCGTGATGCTTAATCTTGGCAAATTATGACAAAGATTCTGTTGCCTTGTAGCCTTTGTATAAAGGCCCGGAGGAGGATTCATTGCTCAGTCACATCTTGTGCAGGAAAGCTACTATTACATTTTGGGAACCTGATCGATACTTGTGACCTGGATTGGCCACTGTTGGAAACAGGACACTGGGCTTGGACATGATGGTCCTTTGGTATGGCATAGCTTACGTACCATATACTGGATAATGATGTCCTCATTTTGTCATGTGTTCTCTTTCTTATAATGTACTGTTTTGCCTGCAGTTATGGAATATTCTTTTTCAAAAAAAGAAGCAGACACATTTGTAAAGGCACATGAGATGACACAAACAACCTGCCTATAATTTGTGCCACTCAACTTGGATATCTGGGTATGTACCTAACAAGGATCCCAATGGTCTAACACGTTTGGAGCTTTCTTCCAAAATAGGTGCCGTAAACTCTAGAATGGTATTTTGTTCCCAATGCTTGATTCAAATTACAGTTTGTTACATCATTTCACAGCTGGTGTGTTTTTTGTTAGGCCATAAAGACAAAGAAGGGTAGTTATCTCTCAGGAATGCATGACAGCATTTTATTGATATTCCATGGCATAAAATCACAGTAAATTTGGAAGCACAAATGACTCCGTTTATTATTGCACTTGTTTCAAAATTTAAAAAGTAACTTCCTAAACTCTGTTTTAAAATTATTTACATTAATAAAGCTTTTTTTAAACTAATGCTTTCCGGTATTAAGTTTCACAATAATGCACATATAGGGGCCCTTTTACTAAAGTGTACTAAGCAGTTAGGGCGGGTTTCAGTGCACACTAATTACGCCTTGTAGCCCGTGTTAACTGTTGGCGCATGGCCATGACCATGAGTGCCGATTCCCATGCTGACTGCATCTCACAAGTTCGAGTGGGTGAGGGGCAGAGAGTGGGTATTTTGAGTGTCACACTGTTAGCACATGCATATATACAGTGCGCTAAGAGTACATCTTACAATTAGCATGGGTGTGATTACCTCCAACTAACTGCACCTGCAGTACTGCCAGTGGGTGTGGGTAAAAAAGATCTTCCAGATCTAGGGAATACCATCTTAATTCAGAACCCTGGAGGATCTGGCTTTTATCTACTTGACAGTGGTGATTTTAATATGCCCCTGCATTAGTGTGCAGCGCCGATCAGATTTTTATGCAGGAAGTGAAAAGACTCACTTAGATCCAGATGATTAGTTGTAGTACCCTATAAAGCATGCAAAACGTTTTTCCAGTAGACCTGAAAAGATAAGCTCTCTCTTTTTTAGTACTATTGACAGCATATATCATTTCTCTGATCTGTAAATTCAACAGCCATGACCCAATTTAACCTTTAATGATGCATTATTTCAGAACAACTGTTATAAAACGTATCAGAGATGCTAAATTATCTAATTCCAGGAATGAGATTTTAAGCCAATCCTGGATTTCTTAAATCATATTCTGATACATTATGTTAAATTCAACAATGTTGTCAGTACCGACTCCTAGCGACCCAGCAGCTCCTGGGTTTTCTTCAGGGACTACAAATATCATAGTGCATTACAATTCAAATTTAAAACCCGAACAGGCAGAAAACATCTCACTCCTGAAACTAGGCAACTCTGATGCATATATATTCAGGTCAGTTGGAAACTCCACAGTATTATCAGAATCAAGTAGATTTATATCAAAATGCAGTGAGAGTGTAAATCATGTATCATTTCTTAGCTCTTCGGGAGTTTTCTGTATAAAGTATGAGCAGTGTGGCCATCAGACCTACACTTTTAGGACAATAAAAGGCAATGCTTTTATTTTAAGCTGCCAAGTGCTTTTAACTTTGTGGTCAAAAACAACCACTGAACAAGTTTAAAGCAGGTCGGAGAATCCAGACAGATCTTCCAGATCTGCTTTTTAAACATGTGCAGCAGCGAAGGACCTCAGGTGTCAGAGGAAGCACGTGAAAGCTAAAGGAAAAAGGAGGCAAACAAAGTTTCGACGGGAACATCGTATTTTTTTTCATCGTTAAAATCAGATCAGGACGATCTCCGGGATTAATATCTTACCTCTTGCAATTGAGCTACCCACCCCAACTCTATGTGCAGGCGCTTCGCGTTTAAATCCTCACCGCGTGCCTTAAGATGCAAAGAAAATAATTCCGTTTTTATCATTTTCCTTGTTTGCAAGGCATGTACTTTTACGCTATTGTTTTCATAAATTAATATTTCTTTGAGATTGAGGAATTTGTCATTGAGCGCCAAGGCAGTCACGCAAATTCACCTACCTGCACACACAATGTGTATATCAGAAGGAAGAGACGAAAGAACCCATAACCCTACATTCACCTAAAGGTTTATCTTCTACCAAGTCTCATATCCACTATGCATGGCACAATACAAAAAGGACTCTATTAAGACAACACTAAGACTGCCGCGCCCTCGCTTCAACGCTCTACAGTCACTGCTAGCGCTGTGGTACATACTGTAATCCAGGCCTTACCCACGTGTCTTCCCTTCTGTAGCACTTCCTGTCCGGACGAGTCCATCCATCTTCTCCGGGGGGGGGGGCGGAGAGGGAGAAATGCGGCGCCGCTTTTCATGCAGCGTACTCCCCGCCGCTCTTCTTTCGCCTCACTGGCAGTGAGCACGAGAGGTCTGCGGCTCCGGACTCGCCCCTGTATGGGGGTGATCTTGGCCCAGCCCACGGGGAGGCGAAAGTGAGGAAGAGGGAGGCCTCCGCGGCGAGCAGTGCTCCTTTCGCCTCCTGGGCGTGTGCGGCGGCGGCTGCAGGGGGCGGGCTCCAGGGTTAGCGCTGCGCCGCCAGGGATGGCGTCCTGCATGAGAGCCCGGACACTGAGTAAGAACGACGCCAACTACAAAGTGCACTTCAGGATGATCAACGAACAGCAAGTGGAGGATATCACCATCGACTTCTTCTACCGGCCGCACACCATCACTCTCCTCTCCTTCACCACCATCAGTCTCATGTACTTTGCCTTCACGCGGTAAGAGCTTGGGCTCTGTTCCCGGACGCATTCTGGGCAGCGAGGCTTTTCGTTTAGTCTGTGTGTATACACACAACCTTCTTTGTAAGCGTGCTCTGATGCATGCCTTCCCCGATCCCGCTCGCGCTCATTTGTGGGGATGCGGTGCGATCGAACGGCTTGCAGATTCTGCAAAGGACCGTCTGTGGCATGCCCCATCCTCTCCCAGGCTACGGCACGTAGTACTTAATAACGCTGGTTCTGTAGCAAAAAGCCTTCGGCGGTTATAGTTAACTGCAAGAGGCCACGAGTCTGGATTATTAGATTAGATATTGCATTATCCAGTAGAGCGCTGTCATCTCTGATATATCTAGTCATAAAGTGTTCTGGGTAGTAGATCGTGCTGTTTGATAATCTACGTCGTGGAGTGGAGAAGACTTAACATTCTTGTAAAATCTGTTCTCATTTGTATTTAGGGTTGTTCAGTATAATTTTTGTGCAAGACACGTTTTCTGTCCATTCTGACCAGCCCATGCTAACAGTGTGAGGGAGGATATCTGTCAAAAAAACGCTGTTTTGCTAGGTCTCTTGTTTTCAGATGTAGGTCTAAGGAGGTGGAGTGAATACAATTCTTAAGGGACTTGGTCTCTTGGTGCTCTTTTTTTTTTCTTAAACGGGTATTAAGGAAGAAACCTTGTCCTCTTGCTATATAGAGATCCTTTGTGTCTGTTACATGCCATTTTGCATTCCATCACAGTTTTTGCCCCAACCACCTCCATCAGGAGGGCATTCCAGGAATCCATCAGCCTTTCAGTGAAAAAAAGTATTTCCTGACATTGCTTTTAAATTGATCTCCTTGTAGCTTCATTTTATGTCCTTGTAGCTTCCCCTTCTTCTGAAATAAACTTTTTTTTATATTGTAGCTACACATAAATGATAACATTGTTTTTTTTTATATATCAGGATGTCACTAAGAGGTGACATAATTTTCAAGATGTGGGGTTTTTTTCTCTAAAAAAATGTAACCTATGTTTATCTACCAAGCTAGTCAACACTTTTTGCTAATTGTGGTTGCCATAATATCTTTATGATCCAATTCTTATTAACCATAGTGTGCATATACCAATGTCCTATTTTTGCTAGAATTTCATGCCCTGAAAACTCTCCAAGACCATGGTACATGACTGTCTGTATGTATGTGCCTGAAAAGTGCTGCTTTTGTATTACAACCAGTGGTTGCAAGCATTCATTTAAGAGCACAGCTGTTATCTATAAATGTAAGAGCCCCATCTGGATGACTGGGGGTTCTCTAGAAAGGGCGTTTGGTGTCCCATACAGATTAGCACATCCCAACGTTCTTACAGTTTAGGAAGTAGACTGGGCGAGAGAAGCACTTCAGGACCTTTGGGCATTGCCAGCATTTTTCTCTCAGTAAAAACTCCTCTCAGAGGAATTCTTCAATTAAAAATTTTTTTAATATGTTTTCTTGATGTGACATCCATGAACATTGAAACAATTCTCTTGAATCCTCCCTTACCCTTCCTGCTAGATTAGATGGTAAGATTCCTCTGCTGGTTCTTCACTCCTCTCCTCTACAAAGTACTGGGTAGGCACTCGGCATCTGCAGGACCAACATTTTTCATAGTTTTTTGTTGAAAATAAACTGCATATTTTTTTATTTTAGTCATGATAGTGCCCATAAATTCATAAGATAAAAGCAATTTGCATGCATGCTTAAGTTTTAGGCATGCAAAACTATTGTCTGCGAGCCTGAAATGCACAAGCCTAGTAGGCACTGTTTCTTTGACTTCTCCAACTCTTAAACTGCTCCCGTTGGATTGACACCAAGGGCCCTTTTTACTAACATTTAACTCAAGCTATCTTCTGCTGCATGGCCCGTTTTTATTCCTGTGAGCTGTGTGGCAGGTAGCTTGAGGTAGGTGTTAGTAAAAGGGCCCCGAGTCTATCAGGTTCAGAGACAGCAGTGTAAACTGCAGTTCTTTCCAATAGTACAAAAACATAAAGCTAGTCTTCCACTCCCCCCCCTCCCAGAAGAAACAAAAACTTGAAGAAATAAGGCTTTTGTTCAGTGTCTGAGCAACTTCTTTGTTTCACCTTTCCTTTCCTTGTAAAAAAAAAAAATCTCTTTCAAAAACCAAACTAAATTATACAAAAACATCCCCTTGCTGTCCCTTCAGCAATGGGCTAGCATGAACACTGAGGGGCCCTATTAATAAAGAGTACTGTGCTGTTGCACCAAAAGTGCCAATAATGTGCAAATCCATGGAATGTTAGAGCAACACCACATCATTAGCTGCTGGGACCCCAAGGTAAGCATACTCCCGGCAGTTACTTGGGTGCATGCGACCCTGTCACAGGATGACAATAGTGCGGCTGCACCCACGCTACTTGCCCACTGTGCAGGTGGTGTGGGTGTGCTGATTGTGTGATGCTCACACCACCCCTAGCCCTCCTGCTTGCAACCCTAATGTGCCATGGACGGCATCAAAATTCAGCGGCACTAACTGCTGTGGCCCTGTGCTGACAGCTAACACATTTTAGTATAAGAGCCCCTAAGACATGCAGCTGGCAGGAGAGAGGGGGATATAACGCTCCTTCTCTTGAGCTCTCTCAGCTGGGTCCTTAGCTATTGCTTCTGCTGCTTCTAGGAATTGAGCAACGTTCTGGGGAAAGGGGAGGGGCTTTTCCAAAAGGATGGGCTCCACTTTCACCAGGGTGGAACCAGGCAGCTGACCTTAACCTTTAAAAAGGTGATAGAGCAACTTTTAAACTAGGTAATGGACGAAAGCTGACAATTGCCCAAGAACGCATGGTGTGGAATGATGTAGCTTTGAAGGATGCTAGCAAAACAGGGCATCCTGATAGTTTTCAGTAAAGGTAAATGTAACCCAGGTACCTTAAGTAAAGAGCAGACAGAGCTGAAGGATTCCAAATGATCCCTGTCAGCTGATAACTAGATTGTTAATGCAAACTTTGAAATGCCGGTATGCAAATTCTAGAAGTCTAAACAATAAGATGGGAGGGTTAGAATACATAGTACCGATTGAAAGGGTAGATATAATTGGCAACTCGGAGACCTGGTGGAAGGAGGATAAACAATGGGACACTGTGATACCAGGGTACAAACTGTATCACAATGATAGAGGGGTTGTATTATGTGCTAAAGAGGGTATTGAGTCAAATGGGATAAACGTTTTGCAAGAAACCAAAATACACTGTAGAATCTCAATGGAGTGGTAAGCTCTACAAGCAGGGACTGTCTTCTTTATATGTTTGTCCAGCGCCGGTTCACCTTGTAGCGCCATATAAACATTTAGTGGTAGTAGGAACTGGGCATCAGAGATATTCAGCTGCTGCCCGGTTAGCTTCAGCGGTGAAAGTTAGGACCTCCTTTACTTTGCTTGACTTTCACCTCTTAGCGATAAGAGTAGTGGCGATATTGAGCCGCTGCCCAGTTATCACCTCATGCCAGTCCCAGAATGCCTGATGCTAACCGGCTAGCATCAGGGCAAGCAGCAATGGCCCCATAGATATTCAGTGGTGCTAACGGTGTTTGGACAATTTCCTGGAGAAAAGTCTATAAACCATCATTACAGTGGGCTGGGGAAATGCTCTGCTAATGCCTGGGATAAGCAGCATGGAATGTCTGTCGGACAGGTACTTGTGACCTGGATTGGCCACTGCTGGAAACATGATGCCAGGCTTGATGGATGTTTTTGTTCTGACCTCGTGTGGCATACATTTATGGGGGGGGGGGGGATATTCAACGCAAATAATATGATTAGAAGATGTGCTGACCACTGAATATCCATGGGTGCTGCCGCTGATGTCCCAGTGCAAACCAGCAAGCATCGGGGTGTTCTGTGGGCAGAACAGAGGCGGCATCCAGCAATAATCTTTGCTGTCTGGTGATTTTATTGGTCCCTGTCTCTGGTTCTGCTTTTCTCTGGATGGCATTTCCATAATTTGCACTGAGTACTGGAAAATAGATCCTGTCTTACTGCACAACACAAAGTAGACAGCAATTTGATCAAGCGCTTGAGGAAACTGGTATGGCTGCCTCCCCTTAGGACAAGCGGGTACCCTTCCTTTACAGTCAGTATATCAAGACTGTCCTTTTGGAGGTTTATTGTAAGAATTGACAGAGTTGGTTTGAAGGGTTAATCCACCCACACTGCTCAGATATCAGTGTGAATAATGTCATTCTGCTCATTCTCAAACTTGTCTTTGATCAACCACTAGTAATTTATTTATATATATATATTTTTTTGCTTTGTGTAGGCTGTTTGAGGAGGATGAAATGGCTGTTTAAAGATTTTTGGAATTTGAATTGGGAAGGGAGGAGTTGTGTCGGTAACAATCACAAGAATTTTGCCCCTATATTGTATTTCTGAAGTTTTCATTTCTCATATTTTTTTTCCATTTAAGATTTTTATTGGTGTTGTGCAAGAACAATACAAACCATTCTGGACTCAGCTTATATACATTTTGATCAAAAAGCGATCGTCAACCTGATGATTATTCCCTAATAACTTGTACAACCATGCATATGATCTACCCTAAAAAACTCCCCCCTCCCCTTCCCCCTCTATCCCCCCCTCCATTATACGTACTCCTTATCTTACCACCATTTTTCCCCATTTCTTTTTAGCACAAATGGATAGGGTAGTGTTTTCATGCTCCCAATTTGTTTCCCCCCACAGGGAAAGCCTTCCATTAGAAATAACACTACCCCCAACAACCTGCTTGTCACCTACATTAAGCTATCCATCCCCTCAGCACTTCCCCCTCCCCCCCCCCCCGGCTCTCCTTATACTCCCCCTATGGTCATCCTTTCACTGCACATTCACATAATGTCAAAGCCATACTTCCACACTTATTGTCCACCGCTATCCACCCCCCCTCCCCCACCCCTTCTCGCCAAACCGCCAGCCACCTCCAGACCCCCTGCCAGTATACCTCACTTTTCCCCGTCTCAGCTCTGTTAATTTATGCATCAAGCTCACCTCAGCCACTCTTCACACAAATCCTGCCAGTTGTGGTACGCTCTGTCCCCCCCAATGTTGGGCTATCTCGCATCGAGCCGCTGCTATGCAGTGGTGCAGTACCCCCTCCTCCCGTCTCGAAATGTCATCATCGAGTTGATGCAGCAAACATGCCTCTGGTCTCCCATGCAATCGATGCCCAGTCATGCTGTTAATCATCTCAATGACCTGTCCCCAATAAGCCTGTATCTTATCACACTTCCACCACATATGCATCCAGTCCCCTTTTTCAGCACACCCCCGCCAGCAGAGGTCATCCCGTCCCTTCCCCGCTCTGTACCGACGCACTGGCGTCCAGTACCATCTGTATAATACTTTTATATGCATTTTCTTTAATTTGCGTAGCTATGGACACAGAAGCTATCGTCTGGAGTACTTTATCCCAAGCCTCTGCAGACCAACACACCCCCAGGTCCTCCTCCCATTTCAACATGTAATTGGGCTTGCATTCACCAGTCTCCATTAGGCCTTTATAAATTCTGGACAAAACCCCCTTTTGACCCAACTGGCCTGAGCATAAAGCCTCAAACCAGCCTCTATTTTCCCATAGATCTTTCCATACCTTCGGTTGCCTCACAAAGTGGCTAAGTTGTATATAGGCAAAATAATCACTCTCCTTCAACCTATATAGGTCCTTAATGCCTTCAAACTGATAAATCCCCTGGGAGTGTATAACTTGATGAATATGCACCAGCCCGTTTTTTGCCCATCTATGTAAGATTTGCTCTCCAGGCCCCTGCCCCCGCTCGAAACAAGCCTCTAGAGTCATCCCCTGTATATAACCTTTATCTGGAACTAGCTGTGGCTTATTGCGTTTCCAAATTTTTAAACTATTCACCACCATGGGGTTGAGCAAGTGCATGTCGGGACCTTTATTCCCCCTCCAGATCAGCCTTTCTAGTCCCACCCCCCCACCAGCTCATGCTCCATTTGGACCCATGGTTTAGATGTTCCCCTTTGCCACTCATAGATCGTTTTTAATTGCACTGCTTCATAGTATTTGCGTATATTAGGTACCCCTAACCCCCCCTCTCCTTTTGCCCTTTGCAATACCCGCATTGCCACCCTTGGGTGCTTCTGCACCCATATAAACCTATTAACTAACCTCTGCATCCTTCTCAAACTTTTCGGCGGCACCCATATCGGGAGCGTCTGAAACAAAAACAGCAATCTGGGCACAAGCATCAATTTAACCGTCGCAATGCGCCCAAACCAGGAGAGAGATCCCCTTCCCCACCCTTCCAACCAACCTTCAATCTTCCCCAGAACCCTCCGATAGTTCAAATTATATAACTCTTCAATTTTATTACTTATCCAGATGCCAAGATACCGTATACTTTCTCAAGCCCACTTAAAGGGGTATTTCTTAGCCAATATATTGGCTACCTCACTTGGAACCGCTAAGTTTAAAATTTCCGATTTGGTCCAGTTTATAGTGAAACTCGAAAGTTTACCATATTCTTCCAGCTCCCACATAACTATGGGTAGGCCTACCCGGGGTCTTGCCGTACTTAGGATTATATCATCTGCAAACAATGAAATTTTATAGTCGCACTGCCCCACTTTTATTCTAAGTATATCCGCCCGTTCCCTTATCCGCTGCGCAAAAGGCTCTATTGCTAAGGCAAACAATATTGGTAATAAAGGGCAGCCCTGCCTCGTTCCCCTCCCCTGATCAAAGTAATTCGAATGGGCCCCGTTCACTCTCACACATGCTTTAGGATGTGTATATAGCGCCTTCACCCAGGTTAAAAACTCTCTCCCCAATCCCACCTTCTCCAGCACCTGGAAAAGAAAGGGCCATGACACCTGATCAAAGGCCTTCTCCGCATCCAGCGAGAGTAAGAGCGCCTCTTCCCCGCTCCGCTCGCTAGACCATATGATATTTAGGATCTTCCTGATATTGTCCGCAACCTGTCTACCTGGAATAAAGCCCGCCTGGTCGTGATGTATCAATTTTCCAATAAATTTATTTAATCTCGTGGTGAGTATCTTAGCTAAAAGTTTAGCATCCAAATTCAGCAGGGAGATAGGCCTATAAGATGCACACTCTTGCGGGTCCTTCCCCTCCTTATGGATTACTGTTATACCCGCCCACCCAATCGTATCCGCTAATTCCCCGCCCTCCCGTGGTTGGTTAAATAATTTCACCAGAGGCACATTCAAGAGGTCTCCGAATTTCCTATAAAATCTGGCTGTTAATCCATCCAACCCCGGAGCTTTCTCTAACTTTAACTGTTTAATTGCCCTCCGTACTTTCTCTTCCTGTACGGGTTTGTTAATTTCCTCTTGTTCTCCCTCTCCCAATTTAGGCAAATCTATGGAATCTAGGTAATTTTTCACCCTCCCGGTTTGTGGTGGGTCTCTTGCTTTGTACAGCTCCTGATAATATTCCTTGAAAGCATCCCTAATCTCCCCATCTTTAGTAACCAGTTCTCCACCCTTCTTGCAAACTCCTATTATATGGGAGCGAAGCTTCTGTTGCTTCAACTTCTGCGCTAGGTACCTCCCTGCCTTATTCCCCCCCTCAAATACCTCCTGCCTTAGAAGCTGCATCTGGTATTGTATCTTTTCCGCCTGCAGTTCATTAAGCTGCGCCCTCGCCGACAGTACCTGTCCTCTATAAGCTTCTCCCCTCCTCTGCCCATGCAGTTCTTCCAATTCCAGCAAATGTTCCCTCAAAATCCGCTCTCTGCCCTCCCGTTCCTTCTTTTTCCTTGCCCCCCATTTAATTAATACTCCTCGTATCACTGCCTTATACCCATCCCAGACTCCTCCCCACGTGGCCTCCCCATTATCGTTAAATTGAAAATATTCGCGGGTTTCCCTCTCCACTTCCTCTTGTACCCTCTCATCTTCCAAAAGTGACTCGTTGAGTCTCCAGAACCTAGTTCCCATCCCTTCGTCTGCCATGTGCAGACTGACCACCACCGGGGCATGGTCCGACCAGGTAATAGACTCCATTTCAGCCCCTGTTATCTTTCCCCCCACCTCCTTGGAGACCCAAATAGCATCAATACGTGAGTAAGACCCATGTACTGGCGAGTAGTAGGAAAATTGTCTCCTTCCTGGATACTGCAATCGCCACGCGTCTACTAGACAATGTTGTTTCACAAAATTACGATATCTCCTTCTATCTCCCCTCTTACCCTCTCATATCCCTGTGGCATCCCTGGCTGGGTTCCATGTTAAATTAAAATCACCCCCACATATAAGGATACCGTCCCCCTGTTTCCCCACCTCTTCATTCAGTTTTGTCCAGAATTCACGCTGAACCCCTGTTGGTGCATACACATTCACTACACAATACCATGTATTCCCCACCTTCACCTGCACTAGAGCATACCTCCGCTCTTTATCCCTTACCACCGACTGCACCTGCATCTTTAACCGAGTTGAGAAGAGTATAGCAACCCCTCCCTTTTTCTTCTCAACAGTATTTGAAGCATGAATACACACTTCATATCCTTTAGGCTTGACCAGATATTCTGTTGCTCGTGTCAAGTGCGTTTCCTGAATCATAACTATAGCTGCCTTCTGACGGGCTATCTCTGTGAACAATTTCCGCCATTTAAATGGCGAGTTAAGCCCCTTCACATTTAATGTGACTATTTTTAACTCACCCATCTTCCCACTCCCCCCCTTCTTCAATCCTAGCCTTTGAATCCCCAACCCCCCTCCCCTCTTCCTCCCTCCCAACCCCCCCAACCCTCCCCCCTCTCCTTAAGCGAGAATCATCTTCCATTATGGTGACCAAATATCGGGCCATGCCTGTCTCTGTCTTTTCATCCCCCTCCCCCCTTTCCCTAACCAGCTCAACACCCAAGCCCCCTCCTCGCCTCCCAATCCCAATCCCTACCGCTATCCACCCCTCCTCCCCCCCTTATCTATTGGTAACCTCATCCATCCCCCCCTTCTATCAGCATGTTTCTGCTATATCAAGTGAAGACATACCAATATAACTTTTAAACTCAAAGTCCACAAGTTCAGCCATCTCCCTGCTCCGCTTCCTGCATTTCTGGGCTCTTTCTGTTCAATCTCGCCGCTCTTCTCCCCGATGTTGGAACTCTGTGCCATCTCTGAAGACTCCTTTTTGAGTTGGAGGACATCGCAGTATTTGCCAGTGCTCCTGCCTGGGTCCTCCCCCCTTCTGATATGTTAGGTAAGCCCAGTTCTTTGAGAACAGTCCACGCCTCCTCTCTGGTTTGTACTCACCTTGACTTCCCCTTAAATGTAATCAGTAGCCCGAATGGAAACAGCCACTTGTATCTTATGTCCTCTCGTCGCAGGTATGCTGTCACTTCTTTGAGGTTTCGTCTGCGTTGCAACGTTCCTGCAGAGAGATCCTGAAATATCTCCAGGTGGTGTTCATCCAAAGTTATCTGTCGCACTTTCCTCGCCGCTCGCAACAGTCCTTCCTTGATTTTGAAAGAGCCGAGACACACAACTATGTCTCTTGGTTTATTGCTAGGGACCTCCCTTGCCTACTCTCCCTCCACCAATCATATACCGATCCTCAAGAACCACGGAAAACAATGGTCAGGCAACCCTTACCATCATCCAGATAAGGAAGCTCGTATACGACACTCCCACCTCATCCACATAGCAATACATCAAACCAGCAACCCTAAGCAACACAAATCCCAACTCCCACAAAGCTTAAAATGTGCCCTCATAAATGCACGCTCAATTCGAAAAAAATGGCCTGTAATCCTAGACATAATTACCCATCACGATCTTGATGCACTCATGATCACCGAAACCTGGTTATCCAAAGAGGACAATGTCCTCATCAACCAACTCATTCCACCTAACCTCTCTATACACACAACCCATAGAGAAAACAAGAAGGGAGGAGGAGCACTGATACTCACCAAGTCTGAACTCCTTTTCAACATGACCAGCTCTCATAACACAAGCAACCTAGATATAATCACCATAGTGAACAAACAATGCTCCATCAACCTAATCTACAGAGCCCCCTCGAGCTCACCGGATGAACTTCCCACCATATTGGACCTGGCCGCCAATACCAGCAACCCCACCACTCCTAACTGGATAATGGGAGACCTGAATCTCCCATCATTACAGCAAAACCAGTCATCTTCACTCCTCAATGCCATTGAAGATCTTGGATATCAACAACTGATCACGGAGCCCATTCATACCAAAGGAAACATTCTTGATATGGTCTTCGCTCCCAAATCTGTTTCCGAACAGAACTACAACATTGTAAAATCGATCACCAATGTACCATGGTCAGACCATAAGCTTATAAACCTACAAATTCCTCTGAGTAACAATCATCTTCTCAACAACAGAAAACCGGACAACACATCCAGAGCAACGAGAAGCTTTCGACTTTTCAATAGGGAACTTATACTGTCAAGCACCCAACCACTTCTCAACAACACAGTACTCAACCTTGATGAGTCTGTCACCGCCTGGTACAACAACCTCAACACCATTGCTCAACTACACAAAAAGAACATATCATCAAGAAAAAGAACCTCTGCTCCATGGTTTTCCCCTGATCTACAGTCCTTCCTTTCCCACCTACGAAGACTCGAAAAACGCTGGCACCGCTCACTTTCCATCGATGACCACGCAGCCTACAATCACCACCTTGCATCTCACCGCGAGGCAATCACAACCATAAAGAAGCAATACCACACTAATCTGCTCAAAAGATCTTTGAACAAACCTTGCGACCTATTCAACCTTGTCAAATCACTATCAAAGGACCCATCTTCTGAACAAAATGAAGATATCCACCCACAGGAATTTGCTGATTTCTTACAATCAAAACTTCTACAAACAGATGAACTCTCAAAAACCACGGTACATGAAACAACCTGTATAACATCCCTGTCTGCACTTACCACACCCTCTGCCAAACACATTGAAGACACAATCGCCTCACTCAACACCACGACTGCACAAACCGACCCGTGCCCAGCCTTTTGGATAAAGGATCTTCGAAGTACATTTAGCCCTTTCATTGCAAGAATCATTAACCTCTCCTTTACATCTGGCTCCTTCCCATCTGCATTAAAGATCACATCCATTAGACCTCTGCTAAAAAACGCAAAACTAGACCCTAAACGGCCCGATTCCTACAGGCCAATAGCCAGTATCCCCCTTCTAGCAAAGATCTTTGAGAAAGAGTCACAAAGGCAAATCCAAGACCACATAGATTCCGCAGCCCCCCTGGACCATTCTCAACACGGCTTCAGAGAATTCCATGGTGTTGAGACACTGCTTACTACTCTATTCAATGATGTTCTCACCACCATAGACAACCTACAGCAAGGCGTTGTACTAATCTTCTTGGATATAGCAGCAGCGTTCGATTCGGTAAACCATGAGATTCTCCTCGGTCGACTGAAAGAAAAAGGCATCTGCAACTCAGCACTCGAATGGTGCAAATCATACCTTGACACCAGAATGCAATATGTAAAATCCGCAACAGGAGAATCCAAACTCTTCCATCAAAAACAAGGCGTTCCGCAAGGGTCCTCTCTCTCTTCCCTCATGTTCAACATCTATATACAGCCGATCTGCAGTATCATCAGATCATTCACTGTGAAATGTATGGTATACGCAGATGATATCCTACTCTACATGCCATTTTTCCACAAAGCAAATGGATTTATTGCCTATAACAAATTGCTTCAATGCAGTCTCAGAATGGCTCCTGTCACAGAACCTCCGCATTCAGCACAAGAAAACTGAGGTTCTCTTTATCACCAGAGACCCCAACTTCACTCCACCATCACATATAAATGTCAAGGGAGCTGAGCTATGCACTAAGGAAGCAATAAAATACCTTGGAGTAACACTTGACCATCGGCTCAACATGATACCACACATAAATAATATCGTAAAAGCGGTGTACTTCAAGATACGCACACTCAAGCACCTACGTTCCCTACTTGACCCAGAGGACTTCAGAACCATTTACCAAGCACTAATCTTACCACATTTTGATTTCGCCAACTCAATTCTTCAAGGACTCCCACAATCCACCTTGAGCCCATTACAGCTCGCTATGAATACTGCTGCAAGGGTTCTTCAAGGAGCATCCAAGCGTGAACATATCACACCTATCCTCAAACAGCTCCATTGGCTCCCCATACACGGAAGGCTGATGTTCAAAAACCCTGATTCTCACATTCAAGGCCATCAAGGGTATATCTTCCAACTCACTTTCTGAGCTCATCCAATCTGTACCACCAAACAGAAAAAGAAGACAGGCAGCATTAAACTCCTTAGCATTACCAAAGGCCATAACAACATGCAATCTATCAACAGCGAACAGAGCTTTCTTGTTTTGCGCACCAAAATGCTGGAACTCCCTCCCTTCTGACATCCGTACCATAACCGACTTAGCCCAGTTCAGAAAGGCCCTTAAATTCAACCTATTTACCAAATACTACCCCATATGAAGTTAACATAATAGTCCCACTACATATCAACCACTTTTTCTTTTTCTCTTTCTTCCTTGCTCCCAACATGTGTGCCAATTCATGTACATAGTTCGAGTATGTTATCTAGTTAACAGATTGCATATTCCATGTAAATAGTTCTTCCATGTTTTTCCAGGTTGAATACCCCTGTTATATGTAATACCGAACAGCCTGTTGTTCTGGTTTTGTTGTGTTCTCTGTGAACCGCGCTGATGTCAAAAAGTGCGGTATATAAGAAATTAAAATAAATAAATAAATTGTCTCGTATCGGGCCCAGGCCTCGATGTGCTCGCTCTATTTGCGAAGATTCTATTGGCATATCTCCCTGCAGGTCTGCAGATACAACCAAAGCTCTGAAAATGTTTAGCAGAACTTCTTCACAGTTTCGGTACCGAGGTTCTTCTGGAAGCCCTCAGATCCGTAGATTGCATCTCCTAGATCTATCTTCCAAATCATCTAATTTCACCCGCTGTTCCACTTGGGCCTGCTGGAGATCCCCCCAGCGTTTTTGTAGGTCTTCAATTTCCTCGCCTTGTTGTTCTGAGTCTCCATCTCCTCTACTCTTTTTCCAATGTCCACAATATCCTGTCTGTGATTGTATGGACTCTTTGAGTTCATGCTTCACCCCGCTAATTTCTGTTTTAATCTCTTCTTTCATTGCAGTTAGCCAATCTTTCAGTTTTGATATTTCTCCTGAGCTGGATCCGTGCTCCCATTCCACCCCCAGATCTTTGGGTTCTCCCTCTTTATCCCCCTCTCTTCCACCTTTGGCCGCCGCGTATGGGGAGCGAAAATCAGCCAGTTTCTTCCGTGCCACCAGGCTTCCTTTATTTTTTTCCATATTGTCGTTTAGGGCCTCTGAGTCAAGACTAAGTTCCCACAATTCCAGAAGTGTCCCCAGTAGGCTACTTCCCTTAAGTGCCTCTCCCTCCGCTTCTCAGCTTGTTTCGTAAGCTTCTATTGAGCCACACTGTCTTCTTCAGTGATATTTCTTGCTCTACTCACACCACTTTCCCCCCTGCTGGGGCAATATCCTCCTCCGTGCTGCTCACCTCAGTGCTCCACCACTCTCTTTCTGTCTCCTGGAACTATCTCCGTTCCTCTCCAAGCACTGTTCCTCTTCTCGCCGCCTCTCTTCTGGGTAGCAATCCGGGCTCACCCTTGTCTCAGCACTTCAGGTACTGGTGGGCACTTGCGGAGTCCACCCAGGAGCACTGCTGGCACCTTCCCCCTCTCCCTGGCGTTCTTCTCCCAGGCCTCTCTGCCTTCCCACCTCCTCACCGGCCTTCCAGGGTATATGCCGCTCCGCTGGGTCTCCGTCCCCTGCAGGCAACCTCCCGCAACCGAAATTCAGCGCCCCTGCAGTGCTGTGCTCTATATTTTGCACTGCTGCTCCTGCCTCCACCGACTGACCTCACCGTCCTCTTCTGCTCCAAAGTTTCGGCTGTCTCCTACCCGCTGCACTCTTTCACAAGGGGGGCGCCCCCTCCACACCGGAGCTCTTCTTCCCTACTGCTCAGGGCCGCTTCCGTCCCCGCCGCTCTGGATGGGTCTCTGCACCTCTGCAGTAACGTTCGCCGCTCCGGCCTGCCACGCGATCTGCGGGTTCGCCGGTCCGTTGCTCAGCTCGTCTCTCACCGACGCTTCGGCGGGGGCTGGTAAGATCGCTGCTGCTTCTTTTAGTGCCTTGGTCTCTGCCCCGTCCGTTCCCTCACCTTAGCCCCAATTATGTCATGCTTTTAGGGGTACAGAGCCCCCCTTCTACAGGCTTACGGCAGAGCCAAAATTCTATGCCGCCATTTGCCCCAATGCCGTCACCGGACGTCTCCATTTCTCATAATTTTAAGGTAGTTTGAGTATATGGAGGGATGTATGGCTCAGGTGAGCTGTGGGACTGGCTTGAGGAGGATAAGGAGCGATGTGGGGCATAAGGTTGATAAGGAGTATTGATGGTGGAGAAAAAGTTTTGGCTGTTTATTACAATTTTGTTTGTGTCTTAGTCTCATTTTGCATTGAATAGTGGTGGTTGTCTGCCATTCAGTTATATATTGTGAAAGGATAAGTGTGTATATGAGGATAGTGAAATGGGAAAGTGGCCAGGAAGCATTTTATAGGAGTGAGAAGGCATAGGAGTATGCAGTGAGGGGAATCAAGAGTGTAGGCTGACCTTAGGGGATGTATAGCAGCGGGTGGGGACTTTGTGAAAGTGATCCAGGGGTAATTGAAAAATGGGCGGGGCATAATGGGAGGGTGGTTTGGAATGTGTGTGTGTTAGGGGAGGATGGGGAGGTACAGCTAAATTCAGGGAGCTGGCCTTCAGATTATAAGTAATGATTTTTGAAGGGTGGAGAAATGGAAGGGTTTTTTTGGGAGGGGGGGTGTCATTTTGAAACTGTCTCAAGCTGTGTGAAGGGGTGTGATACCCCCTGTTGATGAGGAGGGAGCAAGAAGGGATTGTGAGGGTGGGGATAGGGCTATGAAGGTCTTAGCATGTTAGGAGTTATTGAAGGTGGGGCAACCATAGGCTGGTCGGGGCGAGGGGGCCTTCCTTGATAGATGCTATGTGTTGTAGTAGTCTTTTCTTTCCAGAAGGGGTGGAATGATGTCGCTACCATTAATGATTTTGTCCTAGGGTGTCTGTGGTATAAGGACTCCCATCAAGAGGCACAAGATTCTTAAGGCTTTGTGGGACCACAAAGCAAACATATAGCTCTGCTTCAGAAAGCATATCTGATAGAAATAGAGCATGCAGAGCGTAAGAAATAGTAGGTAAGTGGTTGTCTGTGGTGCTCGTTCTGGGGGGGGGGGGGGGAGAAGGCAGGGGGTGGCTATCGTGGTGAGTGAAAATGTGGGGTTGTAAGTCGGTTGTATTAAGCAAGATACCTAAGATAGATATATTTTACTACTAGGTCAGTTACTGGACCAATCTATACTTTTTAGGTAAAATATATGCTCCAAACTCATAGGAGGTAACACCTTTTATTGAACTGGTGCATGGTATAACTGCTATGGGGACTCCATAGGATGCTACTGGGAGGGGGGGATTTAAATTGTGTGCTTGATAATGCACACAATCGATCTTTTGGTTTTTGGGAGGTTCTGTTTGGCAGCAGTGAAGATGGTTTGAGTACATTGACATTTAGCATGTGTTCCACCCCACAGAAAAAGATGATGTCCACTTATCGTGGTCACATGAAATCTGGTCCCAGATATATTACTTCTTGGCTACTGATGTGCTTTTGGAGATTTCTAATCATGTGATGATATGGATTGACTTGGTACAGTCAGAGTGAGGAGACCCTGGTGCTTTCCATATTGTCTATGGGGACACTGGATTATTGAGGTTGTAATGGGATCTTTGAGAGTACTAATGCAGGACACAAGGGCAATCCTTCACTATTTTGGAATGTGGTGAAAGTGTTCTTATGTGGCACATTATAGGGTACACAATACTGCTGAAAGATATGAATAAGAGGGTTTTAAATCTGTAATGACAGTTGTGTTGGTTGCTCAAGCAATGGGCGGCAAGCCTGATGGGAGAGTTGCATAAAAATATTCTTGCTACTCAGGTGAATCTTAATCTTAATTCTGTGCTGCATGAGAGGGTGCAAAAAACATTCCTATATTATAAGAAGACATTCTTGCTTTAAACTGCTTTGATTCGAAGATGTGGGGAGAATTGACAGACTTGGACTCATAGGGATGATTAAAGGGTGATTCAGATTGAGTAGTAGAAAATAGTTGAGATTTTTGGTAGATTTTATCAGACTCTTTGTTGTGGGGAGGGGGATAAGTTGTGAGCTCAGTGTAGAGTACCTTGGTTTATGGAGGATCAACTAACTGGAGCATTCAAAACAATCTTGGCAGCAGAAGTTCATCAAGCAATTAGGAAAGGGCAGAATTGTAAGGCCATGAGGCCCAGTGAGCTCAGCTATGAGTTTTTAAAGATTCTTGAGGAGAGTGTCCCGCTGAATGGGGTTTATGCTCTTTTAATTGGGCTGGGTTCCTTTGCAGTGGCTGCAAATGAGGCATTTATCAGGGTGCTAAAACGAGGGAGGGATCCCCTGAGACCAGAATCCTATAGGCCTAGATCCTTATGAAACATTGACCAGAAGATCCTAGCTATGATCTTAGCTTATAGGCTGCTGCAAATATTGCCACAATTAATCCTCCCAGGCCATGGTATTTTTAATAACAACATATGGATGTGAAAGTTGGACAGTGTAAAAAGATAGACTGGAACAAAATTGATGCCTTTGAATTATGGTGCTGATAACGAATACTGTGTATATCATGGACTGCCTGAAGAACAAACCAGTCAGTTCTAGAGATCAAACCTAAGATTTCCTTAGAAGCTCAGATAACAAGACTTCAACTTTCATATTTTGGACACATCATGCGAAGAGAAATCATTAGAGAAAGACATAATGCATGGCAAAGTAGAAGGTCACCATAAAAGAGGAAGGCCGGCAATGAGAGAGAGTGGTATCCACAGCTGCTGTTATTGTATTGATCCATCAACAATGAGCCACTTGGCTGAAGACCAAACAAAGTTTAGGTCAATTATCCAGAGGGTTGCCATGAGTCGACACCTACTTGATGGCACTTAACAACAACAATCCTCCCAGCGCAAGTAGGATTTGTAAAAGGTTATCATATAGTAGTTAATTTGCGGAGAATTTTGGCATCGTAGGGCTTCTGTTAGCAGAATGGAATACTCTCATTGCTTATCAGCTTTGATGCAGGAAAGGCTTTTAATAGGGTGGAGTGATCTTACATTTTTATGATTTTGCAGTGCTTTAGGCTGATGGGCTTTTATACAAAGCTGTGTAGCTTCTTTATAAGTCAACCCCGGGGTTGGTTATCTTTAATGGTACCTGTATATCCTCACTCGAGCTTCACAGGGGGATCAGGCAGAGTTATCCTCTGCCTCTACTGCTATATTTTTTTTACTCTGCAGCCTCTGTTGTGGTAAATCGGAGAGAATGATAGGATAAGAGGGGTTAGGATAGCTTTGGTGGAATTAAGTGTCTGTGTTTGCAGATTGCCTTCTGGTTCATGTAATGGAGCCAGAGATCTCCTTATCACATTTACTGAAGGAGTTTTGGGAATATGCTTCGTTTTCTGGATTCCGGTTGAATATAGAGGTTTTGGGTATCTGCCCGGAGATAAGGGGTCATCTGGAGATAGCTTTTTGTTTTAAGTGGGCTCAGTGCCCATTTCATTACCCTGGATCATATGGAAGAATGATACCATCCAATCTAATAGTCCCCCATTGCTGCAAACCATGGAAACACACCTTCAAAATTGGCATGATTTGCCATTGTCATTGGGGGTCATAATGCCCTATGTAAGATGGTGCTGTTTTTGAAGTGGCTCTGTGTTCTTCAGGTAGTACCCTTAGGGGTATTTAAATGGGACCTTAAACTGTTGGATTGGATATCAATAGATTTCTCTGGTGGGAAAAGAAGCCCCATCTTCCTTTGTCAGTGTTGCGGGCCTATAGATTGGGGGGGGGGGGGAGGGGGGACTGTCAGATTTAGGTAGCTGTAACTGCTTGTTTTCTGTGTCCTCTGAAAGATTGGTTGTTTGACATGGATGAATGTGTCTCTAGACCAGGGGTTCTCAACCCAGTCCTCAGGACATACCTAGCCAGTCAGGTTTTCAGGATAACCACAATAAATACACATGACAGAGACCTGCATGCATTGCCTCCATTGTATGCAAATCTCTCTCATGCATATTCATTGTGGTTATCCTGAAAACCCGGTCCTCAGGAACCACCTAGCCAGTCAGGTTAAGAGCCCCTGCTCTAGGCTATAAAAAGGCTCGCGTCTCTCTTCTTTAAAATACATCTTGCATGCTAAGTTATGACAGATACCTACAGTAATGAAGGACTTAGATTCTATTAAGGGAATTTGTGTTCTATGATAGCAGATATGTGCTCAGTCGCATCACATAGCAAACCAGGCTCCTTACCTCCATATATGATTGAATACAGATTTCCAGGTGGAATGCAATCTACGATTTTTAAAGATTGGGAGATCAAGGGTCTGATGACACTAGAATAGGCGTTAGAAGCTGAAGGACACTTACTTACTTTTGAGGAGCTACAATGCTAGTACTAGAGGGTAAAGATACATTTGCATACCTTCAGTTGCATAGCTTTGTCTGAGGCTTGAATGGAGACCATATTTCAAGTTTTGTTCTACTTACAGGATAACGTTTTGTCTGCAGAAGTGAATGGAATGTGTGTATTGTGGATCCGGAAGTCTTTTGTGGATCTGACAGCTTCCAAGAACGGTGATAATATTGTCAATTAAATGGAATGAGGAATTGAGGCTGCTTTTGACAGGAGAGGAATTCTTGCAGAGAGCTCGGATATCAAAAATCATCATAAATACAAGGTCAAGGGAACTAGGGATATGCAGGGCAAACAATTTTGTGATTTATTTTTTGTTGTTTTTTTGTCTTCATTTTTTTAAAAATAATGCACCCTATCGTTCAATAGGGTGTCCTATTGCTGCTTAATTTTTTTTTTCAAAATGAACACATCCCAAAGGGAAATTCACTATAAGTTTGTGCAGAGATCGTATTATCCCCCATTGAGGGTTTTTCATTTTTGGATTACTAGACAAGCTGGTGAAGGGGACTGAGGGCTACCTTGGGGCGCATGTTTTGAGTGTGCCCAATGGTGCAAGATTTCTGGACCTTTGTACATGCTTGCTTGGAAGGGGTGATTGGCTTCCAGTTTCTGCAGTGGGTTGGGGTGATCCATTTTGATGGCATTAACCCGTGATTAGAAATGTTGAAACAAAAGTTTTGGATTCACAAGGCCTGGCGGTGGTGGTGGGGGGGGGAGCGGAATTAATTCTTTCGGAGTGGGTAATCTCTGAGATGCCCTCCATTTTAGCACTAGCAGAGGGCCAAGCATCATCTTATATGAATGAAGTGGCTGGGGGTTAAGGGGAAACTGCACAGGCACAAACATTTCTGGAAATATGGGGAGATTATATCCAGGTTTTAACCCCCAAAAATCATACTAATTAAATAATATATTGAATTTTCTCTGATGGGAAGGTATAGAAGGGTGAAGGCGAGACCCCATATCCTGGGTAGGAGAAAAGGGAAGATTAGGGGGTGTGGAGTGAGACAGATAGGTGAGAGGGGGTGGGGGATGGGTGCTTTCCTATTGTAGAGGTTGCATGTTGGGAGGTTTGAATGGAGGAGAGTGCTTGTACATGTGACTGGAGTAAATTTGTTACTGGACTTAGCTAATTCTCCTTTCTTCATTATGGTGGCCTAGATTCGAGGGGGAGACTATGCATAATGTTGATTGTATTGGTACCCAATGCATTCAAAGGAACCCCACACTAGAAGTCACATTGTTGTGTTGGTTAATAAAAGTTTTCAAAGTTAAAGGAATTTAGAATTTCAGTTTCACATATTTGCAAATGATGTTCATTGATCTTCAGAGAATATGAAGTTAAATGAAAATTTGAATTCAGTCCCTAAATGGTTAATACATTACTCCCATCATCAAGTATTCCAAGACTTTCCCTAGGAAGATGATTAGATGACTAGACCTCCTCGCTGCAACTTCAAACAGATTTCACCAGGGGAGGACTTTACAAGGGGAGAACCCATTGAATCCCCCAACACCGACAAAGCCTCTAAGCTCTCAGGCAGGAGAATTTTCCCCCTTGAACATTCTAGGTTGCGGGGGGGGGGGGGGGGGGTGTACTATCTCTTCGGGGTTAAGAGACGTCTCTTTTGTGCTCCTGTCCAATCCAGCATTGCCAAAGCAGTCTAAAGTGATGGAAGAATCCCTTAATCAGGTGAACCCTGACTTGCTCTTAGGTAAGCTGGCACTTTGCTCCCAAGCCCAGCCATGATTGGTGAGCCGGATTCTTGCCTTTTTGTTTCGGCATCCCAACAGTAGGAAGAGCCACACCTCAGACGCGTGGAGCTCACCACACACTGCCTCTATGATTCACCATTTTCGCCCAAGACCTGTTTTTAATATATTTTGAATTTGGATTTTTTAGACAGAATAATGTGAAAAATGTACAAGTAGGGCTATAAAAAGTGTGAAGAATTTTGAAGGCATTATATGATGGTGCTGATTTCCATCCATGTCCTTCTGGAACTTACATGTGTTTTTTTGAAGGGGAAATTCTGCCTGTAAATTGAAAATATAGCTGAGATTCTGGTCCATCCTTGACATTTTGAGGCTACAGATTGTAAGACGGCCAGTTGTTCCTGCAGAACAACTACTTTGTGCCTTTTGGTGGTGGTAGGGAGATTGTTTCCCTGTTGCCTGCAATTTTTTTTATGCCAAAGGAGAAAGAGGATCAAGAGACATTATCTCTCACACCAAACAATGCTTTGGCACAAAGAAGCACCCACATCTCTCACCTCTCATTTTCACACACACAAGATCAACTCACGCTGAAACACACAGAACATGTTTCAATATCATTCACACAGATGAGCACAGCCTCTACATGTCTGCCTCATACCCACATGTGTATTTTGAAATGTTGTGCTCAATGTACAGAACTCCTTTGGAGATTTTGGGCACATCGCAGAGTACACTTTTCCAAACTTTGTTGCCTGCATGCCTACTTGTAAGTATTGTAGATAAATACTTACAAGTAGGCATGCAGGCAACAAAGTAAAAGCGAAGAATCAAGAAGAAAAAAATAATTTTGCAGTTAGAAAGGAACAGTGAAAAATACAGACTGAGTGCTAGAGGTTTTGTACTGTGATGTTTCATACCCACGAGTCTGAAAGCAAGATTCATATTTGTTTTGCATGTTAATGGAACATAAAGCGTGAGCAAAAATAAGTCTCATATTTATGTATTCATTTTCAAGGCCTGACATTCACAGTCTCTCTATCCAGATCATCAAAGGACTCAGTACTGTTTCTGTGCATTTCAAGGCCCTTTACTACCCTGTCATGTGTTAGCCTTGTCTTTGGAAAACTATCCCAGCCCCTAGCTGACCAGAAGTTTCAAGGAGACTGAAGCTTTTTCTAGTACGTGCCAACAGTCCCAACAAGGTCACAAACCCAGCAAATGGGAATAATCTTAGTTTGGAGCAAGAAATTTCAGCATACAAGTAACCTAAGCTTGAATGACATTAGCCACCCTCAGCCTGTACTTTTGGGCTGCAAAATTCAAGTTACAAATGTGGTAGGACATAGTGATTCTTTATAATATAAGTGTGTTGGAACTTGATATGGTCAAGATAAACAGTTGTTGTCGACTCATGGCGACCCTCTGGATAGCTATCCTAAATTGTGTTCGGTCTTCAGTCAGGTGGCTTATTGTTGACAGACTGGTACCCGTAGCTGCTGTTATTGTATCGATCCATCTCATTGCTGGCCTTCCTCTTTTGCGTTGACCTTCTATCTTGCCAAGCATGATGTCTTTCTCTAATGATCTCTCTTTGCATGATGTGTCCAAAGTATGAAAGTCGAAGTCTGGTCATCTGAGCTTCTAAAGAAAGCTTAGGTTTGATCTCCTCTAGTACCGACTGGTTTGTTCTTCGGGCAGTCCATGGTATACACAGTATTCGCCGTCAGCACCATAATTCAAAGGTGTCAATTTTCTTCCTGTCTATCTTTTTCACTGTCCAGCTTTCACATCCATATGATGTTATTGAAAATGCCATGGCTTGAACAAGTCGAATCTTCGTATGGAGAGAGACATCTCTGCTCTTGAGAATCTTATCTAGGTCTTTCGTAGCCATTCTGCGAAGAGAAATGCGTCGTCTGATTTCTTGACTGCTTGTTGCTTCTTTATTGATAGTTGATCCAAGTAGGTTAAAGTTGTTCACGATTTCAATTTCTTCTCCTTCAACGATGAACCTGTTGATTATGCCAGTTGTCATGATCTTTGTCTTCTTTCCATTAAGGTGCAGGCCCATTTTGAGACTATGTTCTTTGATTGTGAGAAGCAAATGTTTCAGATCATCTTCACTTTCAGCCAGTAATGTGGTATCATCAGCATAGCGAAGGTTGTTGATGAGTCTTCCACCAATCTTCACACCTCTGTTGTCTTCATACAATCCTGCTTCTCTGATGATTTGTTCTGCATATAAATTAAACAGGTAGGGGGAAAGTATGCAGCCTTGTCTTACACCTTTGCTTATTTTAAACCATTCTGTTTCTCCTTGTTCCGTTTGAACTGTTGCTTCTTGATCAATGTACAGATTGTGCAAGAGTGCGATCAGGTGTTCTGGTATACCCATGCTTCTTAATGTGGCCCAGAGTTTCTCATGGTTTACACAGTCAAAAGCCTTGCTAGAGTCGATAAAGCACAAATAGATATCCTTTTGGTATTCTTTAGTCTTTTCAAGGATCCATCTCACATCCGCAATGATGTCTCTCGTTCCTCGCCCTTTCCTGAACCCTGCTTGCACTTCAGGTAGTTCTTGTTCCAGGTATGGTTGTAGTCTCTTTTGAATAATCTTCAGTAGAATCTTGCTGCCATGTGGGATCAGAGTGATTGTGCGATAATTTCCACAGTCAGTTGGATCACCTTTCTTTAGTATTGGTATAAACACAGATCTTTTCCAGTCAGTTGGCCATGATGTTGTCTTCCATATTTCTTGGCAGAGCCTTGTAAGTATGGTAACAGATGCATCAGATTGCTGTAATACTTCTATGGGAATGATATCAATGCCTGGTGCTTTGTTCTTTGATAAGGCTTTCAATGCTGCTTCAACTTCTTTCATCACCAATGGTTCCCAATCATAAGGTACAGGTTGAAACCGCTGTTGGTCCACTTGATCTTTATCATATAAAAACTCTGTATATTCCTTCCACCTTTTCTTGATCTTCTCAGCATCATTCAACATAGAACCTTGAGCATCTTGTAACATTCCATTTCGAGGCTGGAACTTTTTCTTTAACTCTCGTAGCTTTAGGAAAGCCGATCTTGTTCTTCCTCTAATAGTTTCTGCTTCTGTTTCCTTGCATGTGTCGTTGTAGTATTTTTCCTTGTCCTGTCTTGCTGCACGTTGGGAATCTCTGTTGAGTTCTGTGATTGTCTTTCTTTCTCCTCTGGCTTTAGCTTCTCTGCGTTTCTGGACAATTTTCAGAGTTTCTTTCATCATCCATTTTGGCCGTTTTTTTCTTTTTCATCTTTTGTAGAAACTTCTCGCTTTCTTCCAACACAACCTTTTTGATGTCATTCCATAACTCTTCTGGAGCTCTGTCATTTGTATCTAAAGCAGCAAATCGATTTTGCAGGCAGTCCTTAAATTCCAGTGGTATATTCTCAAGGTCATATTTTGCTGCATTCATGAGTGGTTTGCTCTTTTTCAACTTTAGCTTGAGTTTGCATACTAGTAGTTGATGATCTGTACCACAGTCGGCTCCAGGTTTTGTCTTTGTTGATGTTTATAGAGCTTTTCCATCGTTGACTTCCACAGATGTAGTCAATTTGATTTTTATACAATCCATTGGGAGAAGTCCATGTGTACAGTCGCTGCTTGTGTTGCTGGAAGAAGGTGTTTGAGATGAATAGATCATTGGTCTTGCAGAATTCTATCATTCTTTCTCCAGCTTCATTTCTGTTGCCAAGTCCATATTTTCCAACTACTTTGCCTTCTTCTTTGTTGCCAACTTTTGCGTTCCAGTCACCCATGACTATCAGGATATCCTGTTTGCATGTTCTGTCAGTTTCATCTTGTACTTATTCATAGAACTCTTCAATTTCATTCTCTTCTGCAGCTGTTTTTGTGGCATATACTTGAATTATAGTTGTGTTGATAGGCATTCCTCGTAGATGAATGGAGATTAAGCGTTCGCTGACTGCATTGTATTTCATTACAGTTTTTGCAAGTTTCTTCTTTATTATAAATGCAACACCATTTCTTCTTTGTCTTTCATTTCCAGCATAGTAGACCATGCCAGTCCATTTCAGTTCGTTGACACCCAACAGATCAAGTTGTACACGTTCCATTTCATTCTTGACCACCTCCAACTTCCCTTGGTTCATGCTTCGTATGTTAATGTGTAAGACATCTTTACAGCTTCTGACTCTCATTTCATGTGCAGCTACATCAGCAGTCAGATGCCCCAAGGGCTTTGATCCAACCATATCATAAATGCTGGCTTTACTCTGAAAAGTCTTCAGCTCTTCCCCCAGTAGCTAGTTGAGTGCCTTCCAACCTGGGGGTCTCATCTTCTAGCACTATAGCACAATTTGTTTTGTTGTAACTGTCCATTGGGTTTTCATGGCAAGATACGGAGGTAGATTGCCGGGCCTTTCTTCCGCGCAGTTTAAGTTTGGTGGTGTTGTCGTTGTCACAGAAATGTGATCCTCCGCCGTCAACACTATCCCATTCTGCTGCTGCCCAGATGGGTGGTTTGTCTTGGTCTGGCACCTCAGCTGAGACCTGTCCATCTTGGGAGACCCTGCCAGTAGTTAAATTACCGATAGTTTAGCTCTCAGCATCACTGATGCACACAAGCCCTCACAGCACGACAAGCTGCAAACCAAGTGAGGGAGATGTAGGCAACTTCATTCCACTCAGTAGACTGCTGATTGGATGGATAAAGAGAGCGCCATTTACTTGGCCACAGCAGCATAAAGGGGGCCGTCAGCTTAGCCCACTTCACTAGGTAAAATACAAAATGTGTTAAAAAAAAAAAAAAAGGTTTAACTATAAGTTATAAGTAAAGGCCAAAAATATTATTCCATGCAGATATTTTTATGCTGCATAAATACTGATACAATAGGCCTGTCTGATTTTTAGTCACAGATACGTCTTGTTAAGGACTATTACATTTTTTCTGTATGTAGCACTTTTGCAAGAAGAATAACCTAACAAAAACAAGTTATTAGTTGCCTTTCTTTTAATTGCCAACCTAAAATTACAATTATAGCACCTTAAGGTAGTTATTGTATTTTTTGTTACCTAATGAAGTTCACCTATTCTTGGAGCCAGTTTACTAAAGAATACTACCTGATTAGCATGCATTTTTGGCATTGCGCAACAAAGGGCCCTGTGCTAAAAAATCAGTATGTGTCTTAGCAGGGAGCAATTACCGCCAACACATGGGTGGCAATAGTTTCTCCCCGCAGCGGCTCTACCACAGCGAGCTGTGCTAAATTCAGGGAGATGGCTGTCCCGCCCCCCCCTACATGTAGCGCAGTGCCCTTTGTTATCATTGTGGCCCAAATCTGCGTTACTAGCTTGGGACTTAGTAAACCGGCCCCTATATTTATTTTTTTAACTCATGTCTTTTCAGTAGTACTTTAAAGGTGAGCTACATTGAGGTACAGTAGGTGTTTCCCTGTCCCTGGATGGTTAAATGACTTGCCCAAGCCACAAAGAGCACCAGTGGGATATGAACCAGGCTTCTCTGCTCTAACCACTCGTCTACTCCTCCTCTCCCAATATGATTCTGACATTCAATATTCTTGTTCTGTTGGTTCCCGGTGGCTGATGATAGATCCACCGTTTGTCTTGTTCACTGTTATCCACTGCTGGAGTTTTTCTCTGTAGTAAGCCTGCAGTTGCCACTGTGATAGGAAATGTTTCAATTTTAAGTTTAGACAGTCCTCTACTTAAAAACAGGTTGCGTTCCAAGAGGCTGTTCGTAAGTCCATTTTGTTTATAAGTCCAACTTCTTGTGTACAGTCTAGTACACATATGGACGAACAGTGTGTAATCTATCAGCAAACATATTTTAAGTGTGCGTGTGCTCAGCCTCCCAATGCGCGATGGTGCTGCCAAGCGTACATATGTGGAACGCCTTAAACTAACCCTTTTCCCATCTTCCGTGACCTTCTAGAATTGCAGACAGGTTTGTTCGTATCGGCGTAACTCGAAAGTTCTTAAGTAGAGCGCTGTCTATACTTGCTTTGTGAAGGTGAGGAGCTTTGTCCAGAATAAACATTTAGTACTAAGAATGTAAAGCCAAGATAAAGTTTGTGTCAGACAGACACAAATATTGCATCCTTGGTATTCAATAATGTTGCCGACATCTGTATAGCTTAATGTCGTCTTGTGCCTCTTTCGAGCTGTAACATTTTATGAGTCTAAGAAAAGAAAAGCAACAGGAAAACATGCATGTACCAAAAGTCCCACAACATCTACTTGTAAGATGTTGGTGTGATAATGCAACAGAATGGGGCAGGGGGAGAACAGAGGATGAGAAGGGTACATAGATGGACACATTTCCTTTTCTTAGTATGTTTAATATTGAGATATAAACTTATTACAGTAGCTTTCAAATATTGAGAAGTACATGAAATTAAGCATGTTCTCAAAGCTGTCACCACCTCAATTCTTTACTTCTTGTGTTACTCTCATTGATCATTTCACAAGTGAACACAAAGTCTCTGATTTTGCCCTGCAGGTGAACAATATGCCCCAGTCCCACTTCCTTGCCTATACGAGTGTCCATGTAGTGGGTCGTCCCTCTCTTCTGGATCACAACACCACTAGCTCCACCCAACTCCATTGGTTTATACCCACGTGCAGCCTCTGTCTGAGCAGTGCTACAACTATTTCTCTTTTCCTCATCCCCAAGCTACGATTCAACATGTGCCTCCAGGAGATGTGCGGCGTGCCATGGAGCTCAGAGAGCACCATGGGATAAGTGGCAGCACTGGGATACATAGCGAGAGCTGACCATGTGCTGTCTACTTCATTTACATACAGAAGTGTTGCAAGCATCATCTGTCACAGCCACTGCTCAATACACAGGGAGGAAGGAGTACATGGCATGGACAGGAGGAGAGTAGCTTTATAACAGGGCACCGAGTCTTAGGCATCCGGAACATGCCTGTTTTCATTCTATTTTATAAAGAAAAGCAGGTGCCTATTTTTCTTTCTAAAAAGGGGTGTAAATTGGAAAAAATGCGTGTTCAATCTAGGTGCAAGCACTTAACACCAGCCCTAGGGCTGGCTTATATGCCCGCACATACATTTCTAAAGAATGCACGCAAGTTATAGTATATTAAAACTGAGGTGCATAAATTTGACTGTGCCCACACTCTGTCCCTATGCATACACTCACCAAAAGTACACGTGATCAGCTTGACATGCATACTTAGTAAATGGCGAGCAGCCCCAGTGCATGCGTAAGTCATAAGAACATGCCATATTGGATCAGGCCAGTGATCCGTCAAGACCAGTATTCTGTTTCCAACAGTGGCCAGTCCAGGTCACAAGTATCCCAGAAGGCAGACAGATTCTATGCTGTGTATCCCAGGGATAAATGGTAGATTTCGCCCACTTCACCTTACTAATGCTTTATGGACACTTCCTCCAAAAACTTGTCCAAACCTCTCTTAAACCCAACTACACTAACGGCTTTTACTACATCCTCTGGCATCAAATTTTAGAGCTTAATTATGCGCTGAGTGAAAAATATTTTTTTTGATTAGTCTTAAACATACTATTTTGTAGTCTCATTTCATGTCTTCTAGTCTTTGTACTTTTTGATGGAGTAAACAAACCTATTCATACTACTCATGCCACTCAGCTCATTATTTTATAGACCTCTATCATATCTCCCCTCAGTTGTCTCTTCAAGCTGAAGTACTCCTGCCTTTTAAGCCTTTCTTCATAGTGGTATCCTTCCATTCTCTTTATCATTTTGGTCACTCTTCTCTGTACCTTTTTCCAGTTCCACTATATATATATTTTTTATGTCACCAGAACAGCACATAATGCTCAAGGTATGGTCACACCATGGAACAGTAGAGAGGCATTTTGATATTCTTTGTTTTATTCATTTGTTTCTTTAAATTCCTAGCATTCTATTACCTTTCTTGGTTACCACTTCACACTGAGCAGATTTCAGCATATCCATGATAACACCTAGATCCTTTTTCCTGGGTGGTGATGCCTAAAGTGGAATCTTGCATCGTGTAACTGTAGTTTGGGTTGTTCTTCCTTACGTTCATAACGTTGCATTTGTTCACATTAAATTTCATCTGTCATTTGGATTCCCAATCTTCCGGTATCTCAAGGTCCTCTTGCAATTTTTCACAATCCTTATGTGATTTAACAACTTTGAATAATCTTATGTCCTCTGCAAATTTGATCACATCACTCATTTGTTCCCATTTCCAGGTCATTTATGGATATATTAAAGCAGTGGACCCAGCTCAGATCCCTGGGGTACTCCACTATTCACCTTTCTCCACAGAGAAAATTTACCATTTAGCCCTACTCTCTGCTTTCTGTCTTCTAAGAACATAAGATATGCCGTATATACTGGGTCAGACCAAGGTCCATCAAGCCCAGTATCCTGTTTCCAACAGTGGACAATCTAGGTCATACGTACCTAGCAGTTTCCCCAAAAGACACAGGTTCCACAATGCTTGTATTGGGTCAAGCATTGATATCCTGGGTCCCTTTTTAATAATGGTTTATGGACCTTTCCTCCAGGAACTTGTCCAAACCTTTTTTAAACCCAGATACACTAACAGCCTTTACTACATCCTCCGGTAACAAATTCCAGAGTTTGATTATACGTTAAGTGAAAAAATATTTTCTCTTATTAGTCTTAAATAGTTTACCCTGTAGTTTCATTGCATGTCCCCTAGGCTTTCTATATTCTGATAACATAAACAATCGATCTACATATCTCCAGGAACAAGCAGGAATGTAGTCTTCACATATGAGTATCGTCGGTACCAACGGAGCCTGTGCGGGAACGCTCCCCAGTGTCCAGTAAGAACGCTTTTGTGAGCATCCCTCAGCACATGCGCGCTGTCTTCCTGCCTTTCTAACTGTCCCTCTTCAGTTCTTCGTTTTCCGTGGAGCCGACAGGACACATACCCTGTCACCACAGAAAATTTCTTCTTTAATCTTGTTTTCTTGTGGTTGCGTTTGCCTCCGCACGACGCCTACCGGTATCGCCGGTTCTTTTCTTTTCTTCTTTAAAAAAAAAAAAAAAATTCTGAATTGTTTCTCTTCAGAAACTTTTTTCTTTTTCGGTGCTAGGTGCCACTTTGGGCATTACGCCCCATTTTTCCTTAAAGATGGAAAAACCAGCTAGTGGTTTTAAAAAAAATGCATTAAGTGTGGCGGTACCATCTCCGTCACCGACACCCATGACTGGTGTCTTAAATGTTTAGGCCCTGACCATTCTCCTTCGGAGTGTCTCTCTTGTATGGGGATGACTAAAAGAGGAAGACAGAACCTGGCTGCAAACTCGGTACCCTCTTTTCTTCGGATGCCAGGTCCATTGCATCGACGTCTTCAAGAGCCTCTTCTTCCTCCCATGGATAAGAACATAAGATATGCCATACTGGGTCAGACCAAGGTCCATCAAGCCCAGTATTCTGTTTCCAACAGTGGCCAGTCTAGGTCATATGTACCTAGCAGTTTCCCCAAGAGACACAAGTTCCACAATGCTTGTACTGGGTCAAGCATTGATATCTTCGGTCACTTCTTAATAATGGTTTATGGACCTGTCCTCCAGGAACTTGTCCAAACCTTTTTTAAACCCAGCTACACTAACAGCCTTTACTACATCCTCCGGTAACAAATTCCAGAGTTTGATTACACGTTGAGTGAAAAAATATTTTCTTTTATTAGTCTTAAATAGTTTACCCTGTAGCTTCATTGCATGTCCCCTAGTCTTTCTATATTCTGATAAGGTAAACAATCGATCTACGTTTACCCGTTCCACTCCGTTCATTAATTTATAGACTTCTATCATATCTCCCCTCAGCCGTCTCTTTTCCAGGTTAAAGAGCCCTAACCTTTTTAGCCTTTCTTCATAGGAGTATCCTTCCATCCCCTTTACCATTTTGGTGGCTCTTCTCTGAACCTTTTCTAAAATCGCTATATCCTTTTTAAGATATGGCGACCAGAATTGCACACAATATTCAAGGTGCGGTCTCACCATGGAACGATATAGAGGCATTATAATATCTTTTGTTTTATTTTCCATTCCTTTCCTTATCATACCTAGCATTCTATTTGCTCTCTTGGCCGCCGCTGCACACTGGGCCGAGGGTTTTAACATGGTATCCACAATGACGCCTAAATCTTTTTCCTGGGTGGTGGTTCCTAATGTGGAACCTTGCATTGTGTAACCATAGTTTGGGTTGTTCTTCCCTAGGTGCATAACCTTGCACTTGTCCACATTAAATTTCATCTGCCATTTTGATGCCCAGTCTTCCAATTTATCAAGATCCTCTTGCAATTTTTCACAATCCTCTTGGGTTTTAACAACTTTAAATAGTTTTGTGTCATCTGCAAATTTGATAACCTCACTCGTTGTTCCACTTTCCAGGTCATTTATGAATATGTCAAAAAGCAGCGGACCCAGCACAGATCCCTGGGGTACACCACTATTCACCTTTCTCCATTGGGAAAATTGGCCATTTAGCCCTACCCTCTGCTTTCTATCTTTTAACCAGTTCCTGATCCACAATAGTACACTGCCTCCTATCCCATGACTCTTTAGTTTTGCCAAAAGTCTCTGATGAGGGACCTTGTCAAAGGCTTTCTGAACGTCCAGATACACAATATCAACCGACTCACCTTTGTCCACCTGATTATTCACTCCTTCAAAAAAATATAACAGATTAGTAAGACAAGATCTTCCTTGTCTAAAGCCATGTTGGCTGTCTCCCATTAGGTTGTGACTATCTACATGCTGAGTAATTTTATTCTTTGATGGTTTCTACCATTTTTCCTGGTACTGATGTCAGGCTCACCGGTCTGTAGTTTCCCGGATCACCCCTGGAACCCTTTTTAAAAATTGGTGTTACATTGGTGATCCTCCAATCTTCAGGTATTAGAGATGATTTTAATGATAGTTCACAGATTACTGATAGCAGGTCTGCAATCTCATATTTCAGTTCTTTCAACACCCTTTGATGTATACCATCCGGCCCAGGTGATATGCTACTCTTCAGTTTATCTAATAGTTGTAAGACATCTTCCCGATGTATCGATATTTCCTTCAATTCTTCCGCACCTTTAAATACCACTTCAGTCATGGGTAACATCCCTACATCTTCCTCAGTAAAGACCGAAGCAAAGAATTCATTCAGTCTCTCCGCTATCGCCTTGTCGCCTCTTAGTGCTCCTTTAACCCCTTTATCATCTAATGGACCAACTGACTCTCTCACAGGTTTTTTGCTACGAATGTACTTGAAAAGGTCTTTATTTCACGTTTTTGCTTCCGCATCAAGCTTCTTCTCAAATTCTCTCTTTGCCTGCCTTATCAATGCCTTGCATTTGACTTGCCAGTGCTTGTGCTGTTTCCAGGTTTCATCGTTTGGCTCTTTTTTCCATTTCCTGAAAGATGCTTTTTTGGCAACAACAGCCTCTCTGACCTCACCTTTAAACCATGCTGGCAATTTTTTGGACTTCCTTTCACTTTTCTTAAAGCGTGGAATACAGCTGGTCTGGGCTTCCAAGACGGTATTTTTCAACAACACCCAAGCTTGATGTACGTGTTTTAACCTTTGCATCTGCTCCTTTTAGTTTTTTCTTAACTGTTTTCCTCATTTTATCATAGTCTCCCTTTCGAAAGTTAAAAGGTAGTACTGTGAATTTCCTTACTATCCCTCCTCCACTAATTAAATCAAAGGCGATCATGCTATGATCACTATTGCCAAGTGGCCCAAACACCCTTATCTCTTGCACTAGATCTGGTGTTCCACTAAGGACTAAGTCTAATATGGCTTCCCCTCTGGTCGGTTCATGAACCAGCTGCTCCAAGAAGCAGTCATTTATTTCATCTAGGAACTTTATCTCCCTAGCATGTCCTGACGTGACACTGACCCAGTCGATACCGGGGTAATTGAAATCACCCATTATTATTACTGCGCTGTAACTTTTGTTAGCTTCCTTGATTTCTTTGAGCATTTCATCATCCATTTGGTCATTCTGGCCAGGTGCTCGATAGTACACCCCCACTGCCATTGCCTTCCCCCTTTTATATGGAATTTCAATCCATATAGATTCTACAGCAGATTTTGTTTCCTGCAAAACTTTAATCCTTTCTGAGTCAATGCCCTCTCTAACATAGAGCGCAACCCCTCCACCAATTTGATCAGCTCTATCATTATGATATAGTTTGTACCCAGGTATCACAGTGTCCCACTGGTTGTCCTCCTTCCACCATGTCTCTGATATTCCAATCATATCTAACCTTTCATTTAGTGCTATATATTCTAACTCTCCCATCTCATTCTTTAGACTTCTAGCATTTGCATACAAGCATTTTAGAGAATGTATTTTATTCATGTTAATTTGGCTATTGTTAGACATGGGTAAATTGGGATCTTTAAGCCTCAGGTAACTAAACATAAAAGCCAGTCTTCAAAGGGTAGCTCTCCTGCAAAGCATTGAGAGTCCATTGACATTGCCCTTGAGGGAATCACACCGGCAAAACAGCCCCAGCGGGAGGCTTCGGCCTCCAAACATCAACAGGGTTCCAGGATGTTCTCGAGGCCTCGGCCTCGACAGAAGTACTGGTGCCATGCTCAGGGGTCCCAGCCGCCTTCACCAGTACTGATACCCAGGCATTGGCAGCGTTGATAGACCAGAGATTCCTCGCTATTGAGCGCGGTATTGCAGCTCTCCTTACAGCTGCGGTATCGTTGACACGATGATTCAATGGGCACCGGTACCGATACCGGTACCGGCACCGACGGTACCGTCTTTGGCTGGCATCGAGAGATCGGTACCGGATCAACTCGTTACCGACTTCGATCGATACCGGGACTGTGCGTTGCATGAACATCGTGATCAGAGATACTTCGAATCCTCCGATTCCGATGACTCTGATAATTCTGCCGGTACCAGAGTGTTTCTCCCGGAAGACTACTCTTCTCCCCAACGCAGAATGTTGCCTCCAGAGGACATGTCTTTTCAGGATTTTATTTGTGATGTTGCCAAAGGCCTTTCAATCACGGTAGCTCCTGAAAAGGAACCTAGGGCAAAGGAATTGGAAATTCTCCAGTATCCTAAGGCTTCAAAGGAGGCAACCACTCTGCCCATTCATGAAATTCTTCATGATTTGATGCTCAGAATGTGGGAGACACCTTTGACCACATCTCTTCATTCTAGGAGACTTGATACCATGTATCAAGTTCCACCGTGTCCTGGATTTCAAAAGACTCAGCTGCCACACCATTCAATGGTAGTGGAGTCAGCCATGTGTAGGATGAAAAGTGCAAAGAGACATGCATCCAATCCTCCAGGTCGTGAATGCAGGACTCTTGATGCTTTTGGGCATCAAACCTTTCAGGCTTCCATGCTTTCGGCTAGGATCAGCTCATATATTTTATATATGGGAATGTTTCTCAAAGAGGTCACAGGAGATTTGGAGCTTATGAGCCCACCTCTCCCAGATGAAACGACAAGACTTCCTTACTCTTGTCTCCAAGTTTGTAAATCGTGCAGCCTTTGACTGCTTTGAATGCTTCAACAGAATCTCTCTATTGTCATTGGTGCACGACGGATTGCCTGGCTTTAGGCATCAGACTTGGAGATTTGGGTACAGGATAAATTAGTCAACATCCCTTGCACAGGAGAAAACCTATTTGGCAAGAATTGGCAGGAAAAGGCTAATGAGATAGATGTTGACAATATCACCTTAGATTGTCAAAATCTACAGCCACTCCAGCCAAAAAGAAACCCTATAAAAAAACCCTCTTTCAGCAAAAAGAGGAAGTTTTATCCATCCTATACCCAGCAAAGCCAGGCTCATGCTCAAGTTGCCCAAAGGGGACAACAACAGCAATTCAAACAGCAGAAGCCGCCAAAAGGCCCGAGAGCTCAACCAGCTCCGCAGGTTTAGCCCCCTCAAGGGCTTTGACTCCTTCCTAGAGAGCTTAGCCTTCCTGCCTCTGAGGGGTCCGGAACCCCTAAATATTCCAGGTAGGCTGTATCATTTTGCCAACAGATTGCACCAAATAACAACAGAAAATTGGACTCTGTCCATTGTAGGAGAGGGGTAAAGGCTTCATTTTCACAACATGCCCCCTCCTACAATCCTAAGGCAGTTCAATTCCCAGACCTCTGCAGACAATCTGCTGGATCATGAGGTCCCAACACTTCTTGCCCAAGGGGCAATAGAAGAAGTACCCATTCTCCAGCAGGGTACAGGGTTCTACTCCCCCTATTTTCTTATTCCAAAGAAAACAGGGGGACACAGACCCATTCTAGACCTCAGAGAATTGAACAAATACCTGTTCCGAGAGAAGTTCAAAATGATTTCTCTAGGAACTCTTCTGCCATATCTTCAAAGTCAGGATTGGCTTTGCTCTCTAGATTTAAAGGATGCATATACTCACATTCTCATCCATCCAGATCACAGGAAATTCTTATGATTCCTTTTCAAGGGAAAACACTTCCAATACAGGATTCTTCCCTTTGGTCTGGCTTCCGCACCAAGAGTATTCACGAAATGCATGGCAGTAGTAGCTGCATTCCTGCGAACCCTGGGGATATTCGTCTTCCCTTACTTGGACAACTGGCTCATTCGAGCCCCCACGGTTGCAGAAGCCAGCTCTGCACTGTCTCACACAATGCGAATCCTCCAATATTTGGGATTGGTAATAAACTTCCCAAAATCCCAACTTGTTCCTTCCCAGTTTCTGGAGTTCATAGGAGGCTGTTTAGATACCAGTCAAGGGCTTTCCTTCCACAGGCCCGGTGTCTTGCTTAGTGCAACTAGCTTCTCAAGCAGCGGGAAAATCCTCCCTAACTGCTCGAACTGCTACAATTACTGGGACACATGGCATCCACAATTCATGTAGTTCCCTATGCTAGCCTCCACATGCGAGCAGCCCAGTGGACCCTATCCACACAGTGGACACAGGCCACAGGATGTCTGTCAGACAAGATGTCAAACTCTCATCAACTGATCTTGTCCCTCCAATGGTGGCAATCACTGGAGAATCTTTTAGTGGGGTCTCCTTTCCAACAACTCCTATTCCAGTCCACCCTAACAACAGATGCATCACAAGTGGTTTGGGGAGCACACCTGCATTATCTCTCTACCCAGGGCCCCTGGACTCCACAGGAGGCTTGTCTTCACATAAACCTCCTAGAATTAAGAGCAATCTATCTAGCTCTTCGAGTATTCCATGCCCAGCTCAGCTACAAGACAGTCCTAGTCCAAACAGACAGTCAAGTAGCCATGTTCTATGTGAACAAGCAGGGCGGAACAGGCTCTCTGTCGTTATGCAACAAAGCTTTACGACTATGGGCCCTCGCCAGAGAGCATCAAATTCACCTTCTCATGGTATATCTTCCAGGCCTTCAAAACCTTTGGGCAGACAAACTCAGCCGAGTACTGCTGCCTTACGAATGGGCTCTCCACCTAGACCAGGTGACAAAGATATTTCACATCTGGGGGACTCCAGACATAGACCTCTTTGCAAGTCCACTGAATGCCAAACCTTCCCGGTTCTGTTCCAGGATTACGGCTCACAATTGCCAGGCAAGGGATGCCTTCCTCCTTCACTGGGGTCAGGACTTCCTCTATGCCTTCCCTCCCATTTCCCTCATCCCCAAAACACTCTTCAAGCTTCAGAGAGACAGAGGTCATATGATCCTCATAGGACCACGGTGGCCACGCCAAACGTGGTATCCCCTGCTGCTTCATCTCTCTCAAGCTGCACCTCTGGAGTTAGGGTGTGCTCCAGATCTCCTTTCCCAAGAGAGCGGGACACTATGGCACCCGTATCCCCAGTCCCTGCATCTCATGGCCTGATTGCTGAGAGCTTAAATCTTCAGGATCTCAACCTTTCCCAACAGGTAAAAGATATCCTTCAGGCTTCTGGAAAACCTTCCACAAGACAATCTTACGCCTTCAAGTGGAAACGTTCACTATATGGTGTTTCCAGAAGGGGTTAAACCCCCTGGTGATACCTTTGGAATCGATACTAGAGTATCTACTTCATTTATCAAATTCTGGTCTGAAGACCAATTCAGTAAGAGTCCATCTTAGCGAAATTACAGCTTCCTATAAGCCTCTAAATGGACAACCAATTTCCTCTCATCCTCTCATATCCAGATTTATGAGAGGTCTTCTATTAACAAAACCTCCCATCAGACCACCACCGGTGGCATGGGATTTAAATCTAGTTCTCGGGCAGCTCATGAAACCGCCTTTTGAACCTTTAGCCGCTACTACCCTGAGGTTTTTGTCGTGGAAGGTCATCTTCCTAATTGCAATCACCTCTGCACGCCACATTAGTGAATTGCAAGCGTTAGTGGCTGATCCTCCTTACACTAGGTTTCACCATGATAAGGTTGTCCTCAGAACTCATCCACACTTTATGCCAAAGATGGTTTCGCCGCCTTCATTTAAATCAATCGATTTATCTTCCTGTATTCTTTCCGAGGCCTCATGCCTCCAATGCAGAGAAGAACCTTCACACTTTGAACTGTAAAAGAGCCTTAGCTTTTTACCTACAAAGAACACAGCAACATAGAAAGTCTTCTCATCGTTTTATTGCTTTTGATTCTAGTCATTTGGGACTTCCAGTCTCCAAGAGAACTTTATCCAAATGGATTGCACAATGCATAACCTTTGCTTATGAGAATAAGGGTCTTCCTCTTCAAGGCCATGTCGCAGCTCATAATGTGAGAGCCATGTCAGCCTCTATGGCTAACCTTCACACTGTGTCTATTGATGACATTTGTCGAGCAGCCACCTGGGCTTCGGTACACACCTTTACAGCCCACTACTGCCTAGATAAAGCCTCCCGTTGGGATGCCTTCTTTTTCCAGGCTGTTCTTCAAAATCTCTTTCAGACTTAATACAACTCCTACCCACCAACCCTGGTAGGATGCCAGAGATCCATGGGAGGAAGCATGGCACACCTCACTATAGGTGGCAGCTTCCTGGGGTCATCTCCCTGGCATCTTCAGCTAGGGCGTCCCCATATGTGAAGACTATATTCCTGCTTGTTCCTGGAGATAGCGTAGTTAGTCACCTGTAACAGGTGATCTCCGGGAACAGGAGGAATTTAGACTTCACAACCCACCCACCTCCCCTAGGAGTTGTCTCTCTGTCTCTTTCCTCTCTCCCTCTATCCTTTCACTCCGCTACAAACTTAACTGAAGAGGGACAGTTGGAAAGGCGGGAAGACAGCGCGCATGTGCTGAGGGATGCTCCCAAAAGCGTTCCTATTGGATGCTGGGGAGCGTTCCCGCACAGGCTCCGTTGGTACCATCGATACCCATACGTGAAGACTAAATTCCTGCTGTTTCCGGAGATCACCTGTTACAGGTGAGTAACTACGCTTTACCCGTTCCACGCCATTCATTAATTTAATTTATAGACTTCTATCATATTTCCCATAAGCCGTCTCTTTTCCAGGTTAAAGAGCCCTAACCTTTATAGCATTTCTTCATAAGGGTATCCTTCTATCCCCTTTACCATTTTGGTGGCTCTTCTCTGAACCTTTTCTAATAATGCTATATCCTTTTTAAGATACGGCGACCAGAATTGCACACAATATTCAAGGTGCGGTCTCACCATGGAAGGATATAGAGGCATTATAATATCCTTTGTTTTATTTTCCATTCCTTTCCTTATGATACCTAGCATTCTATTTGCTCTCTTGGCCGCTGCTCCACACTGGGCAGAGGTTTTTAACATGTTATCCACAATGACGCCTAAATCTTTTTCTTGGGTGGTGGTTCCTAATGTGGAACCTTGCATCGTGTAACCATAGTTTGGGTTTTTCTTCCCTAGGTGCATAACTTTGCACTTGTCCACATTAAATTTAATCTGCCATTTTGATGCCCAGTCTTCCAATTTATCAAGATCCTCTTGCAATTTTCCACAATCCTCTTGGGTTTTAACAACTTTAAATAGTTTTGTGTCATCTGCAAATTTGATAACCTCACTCGTTATTCCCTTTTCCAGGTCATTTATGAATATGTCAAAAAGCAGCAGACCCAGCACAGATCCCTGCGGTACTCCACTAGTCACCTTTCTCCATTGGGAAAATTGGCCATTTAGCCCTACCCTCTGCTTTCTATCTTTTAACCCATTCCTGATCTACAATAATACACTGCCTCCTAACCCATGAATCTTTAGTTTTGCCAAAAGTCTCTGATAAGGGACCTTGTCAAAGGCTTTCTGAAAGTCCAAATACACTATATCAACCGATATAAGCAGTTCCCAATCCATAACAGAACACTGCCTCCTATCACATGACTTTAATTTCCTCAAGAGTCTCTCATGAAGGACCTTGTCAAAGCCTTTCTGAAAATCCAGATAAATTATATCCACTCGCTCGCTTTTATCTACATGATTGTTCACGCTGGTGAGGCAAGACTTCCTTTAGCTAAATCCATGTTGGTTTTGTCCGAATAATAGGGCTATAGGTTCAGTAATTTTGTTCTTAATATTGGTTTCTACCATTTTGTTCAGTGTGTACTTGGTGGATCACCCTGGACCCTTTTTTTAAATGTGGTTTTACATTGGCCACTCTTTAGTCTTCAGGTATTATAGATTGTATTAATGATAGTTAAAATGAAATTGCAGACCTACTATTAGTCATTTTTAAAGTTCTTTCAGCACCCTGAGATGTATACTATCTGATCCAGGTGATTTGCTACTCTTTAGCTTGTCAAATTGCCCATTATATTTCCAGGTTCACTGAGATTTGTTTCAGTTCCTCACAACCATCTTTAAATACCATTTCTTGCATGGGTATCTCCCCTACATTTTCTTCTGTAAAGACCAAAGCAAAATATTAATTTTCTTATCATCCTGTTAAACTAGTCCAGACAAATAAGCTTTGTCCCCCTGCCAGCAGGTGAAGGCAGACTTCAGCAATTTTCAGTGATGTCAAAACCTGGTATTATCCTTTGGTACAGCACTGAGAGGAGCCAGTATTGTTTGCCTCTAGCAGGTGGCAAGGCTTTGTGGACTAGTACAGCAGTGAAGATAGGCCTGACTCCTCGCTCAACTTCAGTGCAGAGGCCTTGGATTTAGTTGGATACTGTGGTGTGGAGCCTTGGATTGCATCCTGAAGGGCCCAGTGGCTTGGAGCTCAGGTACACCTATCTCTCTCCTGAAGCAGATAGCTGCTCTATGTCTACAATGTTTCCTTTGGGTTACTAGCACAAGCAGGCTGAAGGAGGAGCAGGAGGGGGACCACCATGGGGGGGGGGGTAAATTGGGCCCAACCCCTCTTCCCTTTTGCTGTCCTTATCTGATCTTCAGCTTTTTGGGGGATTTTTTTTCTCTCTTTTGATCATTGATTTTCAGGGGAGTGCAGTTGACTCTCAGCAGCCTTTTAATAAATTAGTTTCAATTCAGAGGGAAAAAAAGAATAGAACTTTGTTGCTGTGGTTTTCTCAGCCCTATGCAGCTGTAGCTCTAGTGATTTTTTTTTTACTGTGGCTGCAGGTTTTGCACCCAGTTAGGCTCCATTGCCCAGGGCATCTTCTGGCTGGCATCTGGACACCCACCATGAGTGGCCCAAGGGCCCGATGCGATGTCATGGCTCCTGCTGCTTCTTTTTTTTTTTTTTCTGTACTGCTTGTGAGCTCTTCACCAACTGTGGTGGACTGTGTGGGACCAACACAAGCAGAGTATGGCAGGATGACACTAGCTGTGTGCCCTGGGGGCCTCACTTGAGGGCCAGCTTCCACGGCAGCTCCTGACTCTCAGCTTTATTTATTTATTTATTTATTTATTGTTCTTATATACCGCACTTTTAAAAATCAGCGTGGTTTACATAAAACGTATCTGAGCCGAATAGGATCCTATTAGGCTCTTACAAAGAACAGGAAGAAAACTTGGTTTCAACTGGGGGAACTATGTACATCAATTTCAGTTTATCTACAGTATCTACATGCGTTGACAGTAACTCATGAGTTCATATTTGGGTGTGTGATAGGTGATGTTAGGTTGGTGGGTTGCGAGTAGTGCAAAAGAAAGAGGTGGTGTTTTAGTGCCTTTCTGAATTGGGCAAGATCTGTTATGGCGCTGATGGTAGTTGGGAGTGCATTCCAACAGCTGGGAGCGTAGAACTTGAAGGCTCTGTTCCTTGCTGTCTTGGTGCATTTTGTTATTTCACTGGGTATCTGTAGGGTATTGGCGGTGCATGTTCTCCTTGCTCTGTTTGCTGACATGGGGTGAACAAGGTCCGTTATGGCTGTGGGGGCTATTTTGTTGATGGCCTTGAAGGTTATAATGATTGCTTTATAGGATAGCCGGCAGTAGATTGGTAGCCAGTGTAAGTCCTTAAGGATTGGGGTGATGTGATCGCTTCTGGCGGCTCCACTCAGGACGTGTGCGGCAGCATTCATTGCTAACTGTAGGGGGTTTAAGGTGCTTTTGGGTAAGCCCTGCAGGATAACATTGGCATAATCAAAGTGGGGGTCACCAGTGCCTGAAAAACTGATCTGAAGTCGTCAGGTTGCAATAGGGGTCAAAGATGTCGTAGAGTTCGTATTTTGTGGTAGATTTGTTTGATGGTGGTGTTAATGTGTGCTTTGAAGTTGAGCTGCTGGTCTAAAGTAACGCCTAGGTAGCGGATGCTGGGTCTGCTCGAGAGTTCTGCGTCTCTTATCTTTAAAGTTGGCGGAGGCGAGAAGGACTGGTTTCTAGTAATGAATAGTACGTCCGTCTTGTTGAAGTTGACCTTGAGGCTCTGTGAAGCGCCCCACCCCGCTTTTGTCTGTATTCGGTTGGCTAGCTGCTGTTCAGACCCCTGCAGTGGCATTTGGGACCTGAGTGTACCCTCCAGGAGCCCGGATCCCCTGTGCGCTCTTCTCATGAGTAGCTAGAGAGGTCACGTCCTCTTTTTTTGCCCTTGCACTCCTCCGTTCCTCGGTGAGCCCAACCTTCTGCACGTGCCATTCCAGCCACCGCAAGGTAAGTCTGAGGAGGATGAACTAACAGTTCCCCCATGGGCCAAATGGGATCCCTCCAAGATCCATCTTTCCTTGGCCATGCCCTTTTTAGGCTTTAAGGAACACTGTGATGGCTCCATAGGTTTCTGAGCTGGCTTTCAGGCAAGGGTAGCAAACTAGTCCCTCTTCCTTGGTGGACTAGTGTTTCTGCAATGTGCCATCTTCTCCTGGTTCTTAATGGTAGCATTTGGGCTTTTAGGGAGGAAAACCCTGAACTGTGAGCCTCTAGGGTCCTTAAGGTTCTGTCTCTGCTGCTTCCTTTGCCAGTAGCAAACTGGATCAGCCTGGTGGGCCCCTGGGATGGAGGTATATTTCTCAGCGGTGACAAGGTGCATGATTGTACAAAATGAGAGCACCAACACCCGTAGGTGATAACTGTAGGAAACGGTACAGGACAGGTGTACCAAACAGTGGCGGTTAAACAAACTTTAATTAAACCAACCCCAATGCGTTTTGGATTGATGCCCTCTACAGTGGGTATTAACCTTAAAAATACAATTTTAAGCTATTTAAAAATCATGAAAGCAACCATTATTTAGAAACATACATATGCAATATAAATGATTAAAAGCAAAATAAAAAAATATAAAAGGAATAACCAGATACAGGAAAATCAAATCAAATAAATACACCCATGTAAAAATGGCAAATGCCTTATAACAACCAGATATTAAAACCATGTGTGAGACATTTAAAAACAGGGAGTGATAAAAGAGGCTATGGATCAGACCAAACAATGATATTTCATGTTACTAAGAAACAAACGTAGTATATCAATTGCATTAAAAGACAACAAACTGAGAGAGGGACGAGAAGGACATCAGTTGTCAGCCAAATTAAACAAATGAAAATCTTTGTGCGTCAAAGGACTGTAGTGTACAAGAAGCAGTTAAACTCACTGTGATACTGCTTCAAAGTAAACTTGTGAAGCTAAGACGCATAAGAAATGTCCTGATCACATGAAAACGCTACAAATAAAAATGAAAATCAAAAGTTACATAAGGAAAGGAGTCGTAATTGTAGTGGCCATAAAGGAAAAAATCATGAATTATTTTCCTGCTGCATTAAACACGGCACACTTTAAGATGCCAAAACTCTAGTGAAAGAGAAAAGGACTGAAAAGAAATGCCATCGTTTTAAAAGACTTGCGCCAAAGGGCACAGTTCAAAGATCATTATTTCCAAAAACTTGTTTGGCGAACGTGCCACACACAAACGTGAATGTAGATTGCTAAAATGTAAGTGAAAATAAGAGCATTCCAATGCCTATATAAAATGAAAAATTTAAAAAGCAACATCTAAGTTGCAGAATGGTGATTAGACAAAGCTCCGCACCCTGGTTTAAATTGGAGAAAAACTCATACTGCTAATATCTAATGTAATAGGTTCTCCGTGGTGATACACTATCTAGATACACTAAAGATCATCATATTATAGTGGAAGGATGAGCTGTCACTGAACCGCCGCGGCTAAGCAGCTCAGAAGTGCTAGGCAATAAAGCCTTGTGTATCAATAAAAAAAAAAAACAGAACTATCTAAAAGGGCTAGGGAGATATATGATATCATGAGTAGAAAAATTGGTCATGATTATTGTGCATATTCATATATTTTTTTTATACTTCTTAATACAGTTCCCTCCCTCAGCAGGAAGTTATTCATGATTTTTTCAGTCTTTGGAGGAGTTTTCCCAGGATTTTGTCCTGCTCTTACATCAGGCGTTTTGCCTTCGTAAACAGGGAGCTGTTACGGACGTCTCGGGGGTGCGTGCTGGGATGGTAAAGAAAGTGGGGCAGACAGCGGTTTCACAAGTTCAGCCAGTCAAACGGTCGTGAATAGTGGAGGACCAGGCCCTTCGGAGGTTGTGGACGACGATATGTTGGAAGGGGAGTTGGAGGATCCAGGGGAGGATCTAGAGGAAGGTGAGATCCAAAAGCCGGAGGATCAAACCCGGATTATTCGGATATTTAGGAGAGAGGAGCTCACGGCACTGATATCTGAGTTGCAGGCCCTTAACCTTGTGGCATCAGCGTCGGTAGAGGAAGAGAGTGTTGAGAATCCACTCATTCAGGCGGTGAGGAAATCTCAGGTGGTGTTCCCTGTCCATAAGGTGGTTAAGCAAATGACTAAAGATGAGTGGGATATACCAGAGGCAGCTCTCGGAGGTAGAAGGTCCATGGCTCGGCTCTATCCTCTAGCTGACCAGGAGCGAGAGGTGTTTCGCTCCCCTAAGATAGATGCGGCAGTTTCAGCGGTTACGAAGAAGACTACTATTCCGGTGGAAGGTAGTGCAGCCTTGAAGGATGGACAGGACCGAAAGATAGATTCTATGGTGAAGCAGGCTTTTGAGGCCAGTGCTCTCGCAATTCAGGACTCCATATGTGGAGCATGGGTGGCGAGAGCCTGTCTTCGTTGGTCTCAGTGGTCGCAGGTGGCAGAAATGACGCCAGAGGAGTTGCAGGACTTATCCAGACTGGAGTCCGGAATAGAATATCTAGCGGACATGCATTATGACCTGATCAGGACTTTGGCAAATAATATGTCGTCCTTAGTGGCGGCGAGGAGATATATTTGGCTGCGGAATTGGGCAGCCGATGGTTCCTCCAAGTCGAGGCTTAGTAAGCTTCCTTTTAGAGGGAAGCTACTTTTTGGTGAGGATCTCGACAAACTGGTTAAGGACTTGGGGGAGTCCAAAGGCGGTCGGTTGCCGGAGGACAAGCTGAAGATGGGGAGGCCCCGATCGATGTTGTGGAGCCAGGCTCGTGATTTTCGCCGGTTTAGGGCGTCTCGCTTGGGATCATTTCAGATAGGGCAATATCCCTTTTCGAGGCCAAGGTTTTAGAGGTTTCCGAGGAGCGGGCAGAGGGGGTTCACAAACCCTCCGCTGTCCGGTTTCAAGAAGTCGCAATGAAATGAGAGGGGCTCAGGCGGCACTGCATCCAGTAGGGGGATGGCTATGGGAATTTTTGCCCGCCTGGGTTCAGATAACGTCCGATCAGTGGGTATTGGAAGTCAATCGAGAGTGTTATACTCTCGAATTTGCTAGACCGGTTCGAGACTCATTTGTTCTGTCTCCTTGCAGGGGGCGAAACAAGGAGTCAGTGGTTCGGGCTACTTTGTTGCAGCTCAGACAGCGTGGGGCCATGGTGCCGGTTCCTCAGGATCAATGCGGTTCAGGTCAGTACTTGATTTATTTCATAGTTCCAAAGAAGGACGGGGCCTATCATCCAATTTTGGATCTCAAGGGCATCAACCATTGTCTGAGGGTGACCCATTTCCGTATGGAAGCCCTAAGGTCTGTCATGGTAGTAGTTCGTTAAGGGGAGTTCTTGACGTTGCTTGACCTCACAGAGACTTACTTGCACATTCCAATTCGAGCGGATCATCAAAGATTCTTGCGGTTTGCGGTTCCGTGGGGTCATTTTCAGTTTCAAGCACTGCACTTCGGGTTGGCAACGGCTCCACGAACGTTTACCAAAGTAGTGGTGGTAGTAGCGGCATTTCTGCGCAGGGAAAGGGTGCTCGTTCATCCTTACCTGGATGACTGGTTGATTCGGGCGAAGTCCCGAGTGGAGAGCAAAAAAGCAGCGGCCAGAGTAGTGCAGTTGTTGTAGAGCCTTGGTTGGGTAGTCAGTGCTGGCAAAAGTTGGTTGGTGCCGTCACAGACGTTATAATATCTGGGGGTTCAGTTCAACACAAAGGTCGGAGCAGTTTTCCTTCTGGAGGCTCGGGTTCTAGGAATGCAATCCCTGGTGCTAGGTTTCTTGAAGCAGTGGGTGCCGACGGCCTGACATTATCTTTGGGTGCTAGGAACCATGGTGGCGGCCCTCGAAGTCATTCCTTGGGCTCAGGCGCACATGAGGCCTCTGCAGAGGTCTCTCCTTCGTCGGTGATTGCATCAGGAGGAGTCGTTGAACAGACGTTTGCCCTGTCCGGAACAGGTTCGGGCGTCTCTCAAATGTTGGCTGCGATGAGAAAGTTAACAGCAGAATGCTGTTGGAGCAGCCGCTATGGATCCCAGTGATGACGGATGCCAGCCTGAAGGGCTGGGGGGCCCATTGTGAGGGGCTCTTCACGCAAGGTTTGTGGAACGTGGAGGAAGCTCAGTGGTCCGGTAGCTCTAGCTCTAAAGGCGTTTGAGTCGGTATTGTTAGATCAGGCAGTGAGGGTGCTGTCCGACCGCTTCCGCGGTGGCGTATCTCAACTAGCAGGGAGGAACGGGCAGCGTGGTGCTGGAAAAGGAAGCGGGAGCTCTATTCGATTGGGTGGAGCCTCGGCTTTGAGCACTATCGTCAGCACACATAGCAGGAACGGACAATGTGATGGCGGATTACCTCAGTTGGGTTCGTGTGGACCCAGGGGAGTGGGAGCTGAATCCGGAGGTGTTCAGGCAGTTGGTGCTCAGATGGGGGGTGCCAGTAATGGATCTCATGGCAACTTGTCAGATGGCAAAGGCCAGTCGTTTCTTCAGCAGAAGGAGAGAAAGGATGTCAGAGGGGATCGATGCCTTGATTCAACAGTGGCCGTCGCAGGGCCTGCTGTATGTCTTTCCACCATGGGCGCTCATAGGCTGGGTGGTGCAGCGGATAGAAAAACATCTCGTGGCCGTGATTTTAATAGCGCTGGATTGGCCGCGGCGGCCATGGTACACGGACCTGGTCAGGCTTCTCGACGGTCAGCTGTGGTGGTTGCCGATTCGTGAGGATCTGCTTCTTCAGGGTTCACTTCGGATGTCGCAAGTGGCTCGGTTCTCGCTTACAGCTTGGCCATTGAAAGGGCTAGGTTGAGAAAGAAATGTTATTCATCAGCGGTGATTGCTACCTTGTTGTCGCCTAGAAAGCAATCGACTTCCTTCGCTTATGTTCGCATTTGGCGTATTTTTGAAGGCTGGTGTGAAACTAGGCACTTACGTCCGTCTTTGGCATCAGTTCCGGAGGTGTTGAGTTTTCTTCAGGATGACTTTGATAACGGGCTGGCGGTCAGTTCTTTGAGGGTGCTACTGGCTGCTATAGCTTGTTATCGTGGCAAATACTACTATACCAAAACATACAACTTCTTTCCCATCCTCAGACTATAAACTTAAGCTTCCTTCCTACTCCTCCCCCCCTTATTCTTCTCCCCCTTTCCCATCCCCCTCCTCTCCCTCCCTCCTCTCACATAAGTCTTGAAGTCTGTCTTTAGTTATGTCTCTGGTTCATCTCTGCTTTGCTCACCACAATTACTCCAGGGGAGTGAATACTGCAATAATTCAGATAAGGCATCTATACTGCTTGAAACAATTGCATTTTATATTTTGTTGCTGATTAATTTCTCCTTTTTATACTGTATACTTTTATTCATCCTAAGTACCCAGTGCTGTAAATGGGATGTAAGGGGGAGGGAGCTGTTGCCTTTCATCTTGCCATTATTTCACATCCAGTTGCTATAAGCTATATTTCAACAAGTTTGCCTCTTCCCCTTTGTTTCAAGGCTTTTATTTTTATTTTTTTTACTTTTTGCAATATTTCTACAATGTTGTTCTTTCACGATTCCACCATTTACCCTTTCCCTGGCACAATGACTTTTTTTTTTTAATTTCCCTTGTCCCTGTCCCCCTCCCCCCCCCCCTTCCCTCTTAAGGGCATGATTATCTTCTCTTTATTTCCTCCTGTCCCCCAGCATAATCATTTTAATTCCACTTCTCCTTCTGCGCCCCCTCTTCTGACAATTATCATTCCTCCTACCCTTATCTCTACCCTCCCGCAAGCCCAATAAGATATTTAGATAAGAATTAGCTCCTTTGTTCAAGAGTCCCAGTGGAAGCTGCTGCATCCCAGCTAGCACACACCAGGCAGGACTTAAAGCACTGCAGTGGAACACCACTTTCCACCAAGTCATCATAAAAACAGCAGAAGGGCCTGGTAGCTTCTGCACCTGCTCATTGCAAACTGGTCTTGGACCACTAACCATTGGGTTGAAAGGCAGGAGACTTACAAAAGGTGCTACTATTTTATTTATTTATTTATTACAATGCTACCCCACATAAAACAAACCGTAAAAACCATCTACTACAAACTAAAAACTATACAGCACCTAAGGCCACTCCTAGAAACTCAAGATTTTAGATCTGTAGTAAATACACTAATCACCCCCCACTTCGACTACTGCAATAGTCTATTCATAGGCCTCCCTCAAAAATACACATACCTTCTTCAAAGAGCTCAGAACATCTGTGCAAAAGTAACAGCCAAAGCACGTCTAACAGACCACGTAACCCCAATACTGCTAGAACTACACTGGCTCCCAATCAACAGCCGAATCAGATACAAAACTATCCTAACAACCTTTAAACTCATAAAAGACATAGCCCCCTCACACCTTTCCACACTTCTACAATCACCAAACAAAACTAGATCACACAGACAAAACGAAGCCCACTCTCTTATCACACCAAAAGCCTTCAGGAAGACAAAGAAAACTACTAGCTCCAGAGCATTCACATTCACTGCCCCTACGCTCTGGAACGACCTCCCAATAGACCTTCGTGTCATAAATGACCTCTATCAGTTCAGGAAAGAGCTAAAAACTTACCTCTTTACTGAACACTTTGAAATCCCATATTCCCCAAAACACCTCCATAACCATGGTAATACCCACATGAACCCCCTTACTCAAAACTAAATAACTCCCCCCCCCCCTGTCTGAAACCCCAAACACACCCCCGATTTACGTCAAAAAAAAGGAAATAAATTCCAAAACATACACAACCACTGTAAATATCCAATGTAAATAAGTTAATGGATGTTTGTATTATTAATACACCTTGAAGTTGAAGTTTTGTTTAATGTAAATAGTTAAACTCAACCGTTCATTGTAAATAGTTAAATCTAATTGTTCAATGTAAACGTATACATCTGTGTACAGTTGTTAAAATGTTCCTTGTAAACCGCCCTTGATCGCTGGAAGGGGCGGTATAGAAATATATACATAAATAAATAAATAAATATACCGCGCTATTTGGTATCAGCACGGTTCACATACAACAACATCAACAGAATAACAGGCTATTCTGTGTTTACAGCAAACAGGTATATAAACTTGGGTAACATAAGGTTAACTTATTACAAACATGATTATATAAAAGGTATCATGACAACACAAAAGTCCTAGTAATCTTACTGAGAAAGTGGGAGAGGCTATTTGAAGATAAGGTGTGTCTCTTATTTGGGGGGGGCTTTTGCTGGGGGTAATGTTTGGTGTGTAGTATATGAGTACTATATATCCAGGGAGGACAGGTTTCAGCCAACTTGTTCTTTAATTGTGTCTTGTATTTCTGGTTTATATTTATTTTATTATATTTGCTTAAGCGCCTTTCAGAGAGCCAGCAAGGTGGAGTATAGATAAAACCAGTACATAAAAATAACTCCCTAAAATCATAGGGGTACATCAATCATGCAGAGTCATACAACAGAATCAAAAGAGGGGAGAGGCGCAGGGGGTGGGCAGGACTGGTGAACAGAAGGAAATCAGGGGACTTATAGATCAAAGGCAGTTTGGAAAAGGTGAGTCATCAGAAGAAATTTGACTTTGGTAAATGAAGGCTCCAGTCGGAGGGTAGAGGAGAGGGAATTCCAGGATGCGGGAGCTATCAAGTAGAAAGCTCATCATTGGGTGGAACTTAGCCGGGCTTGGGAGACAGAGGGAAGGTGTAGACGATTACCATGAATGCTATGGAGGGCTTAGTGAGGAGAATGAAGGAGCAGGGAATCAGAGGTAACAGGGAGAATAAAGTGCATGATGAACCAGGATGAGTAGCTTATACTGAATGTGAGAATGTACCGGGAGCCAATGATATTGGATAAGGAACAGTGTAATATGTTCAGAGCGGGAAGTGAATGCGAGGATATGGGAGGCAGTGATCTTAGTTCCTATTTCCTGATTGGCCCAAAGTTTGTCTTGTCTTAAGCTTATGGAAAACACTAGCTGGAATTTTTGCCATGTGAGTCTTTTGACACCTGTTCAATAGACTTTCCTGTTGCCATGCTCTTGTGCCAGAAAAATTCTGTAAAAGCATATTTTGATGAGCAGGGACTGACTTTTACATGTTTCTGTACAGCGCTGCATATACCGCACTGTACAAATGATCAGAAGAACATAAGATATGCCATACTGCGTTAGACCAAGGTCCAAGCCCAGTATCATGTTTTCAACAGTGGCCAATCCAGGTCACAAGCACTTAGCAGTTTCCCAAAAAAACACACAGGTTCTACAAAGCTTGTACTGGGGCAAGCAGTGGATTTCCCGGGTCCTCTTTAATAATGGTTTGTGGACCTTTCTTTAGGGTATTTATCTAAACTTTTCTTAAACCCAGCTACACTAACTGCTTTTATTATATCCTCCAGTAATGAATTCCAGAGTTTGATTACGCGTTGAGCAAAAAAATATTTTCTCTTATTAGTCTTAAATGGGTTACACTGTAGCTTCATTGCATGTCCCCTAGTCTTTCTACTTTTTGATGGCATAAACAATCGATCTATGTTTACCCGTTTTATTCCATTCATTAATTTATAAACCTCTATCATATCTTCCCTCGGCTGTCTCTTTTCCAGGTTGAAGAGCCCTAATCTTTTAAGCCTCTTCTCATAGGGATATCCTTCCATCCTCTTTACCATTTTGGTGGCTCTTTGTACGTTTTCTAATTCCGCTATATCCATTTTAAGATACGACAACCAGAATGGCATACAATATTCGCACCATGGAATGATAGAGGCATTATAACATCCTTAGTTTTATTCCCCATCCCTTTCCTTATAATTCCTAGCATTCTATTTGCCTTCTTGGCCGCTGCTGCACACTAGGCAGAGGGTTTCAACATGTTGTTCATGATGACACCTAAATCTTTTTCCAGGATGGTGGTACCTAATGTGGAATATTGCACATGTAACCATTGTTTAGGTTGTTCTTTAATGTGAACAAGTGCATAACTTTGCACTCGTCCACATTAAATTTTATCTGCCATTTGAGCATCTAGTTTTCTAATATATCAAGGTCCTCTTGAAAAGTTTCACATTCTTCTTGTGTTTTAACAACTTTGAATAATTTGTGTCATCTTCAAATCTGATTACCTCACTCTTTATTCCCATTTCCAGGTCATTTACGAATATGTTAAAAAGCAGCGGACCCAGCACAGATCCCTGGGATACTCTACTATTCTCTGTTCTCCATTGGGAAAATTGGCCTTTTAGCCCTACTCTCTGGTTTCTATCTTTTGACCAGTTCCTTATCCGCAATAGTACACTGCCTCCAATCCCATGACTATTTAATTTTGCCAAGAGTCTCTCATGAGGGACCTTGTCAAAGGCTTTCTGAAAAAACAGATACACTATCAACCGGCTCACCTTTGTCTACCTGTTTATTCACACGTTAAAAAAAATATAACAGATTAGTAAGACAAGACCTTCCTTGGCTAAAGCCATGTTCCTTAGCAGAACTCCAGTCCAGTCCCTTTACTCTCGGGTTGCGTAACCTTTCCAGCAGCTTGGAGGCTGAGCCCATCATCGTTTTGATGATGGTGTGGTATAAATACCACTGGCACCGCCCATAGGCACCAGTATTCTCAGCCTCCAGCAGCTGGAGGGTTACCGTAAGCCGGGAGCTTACTGGTTCTTAGTTCCTTTTTGGTTTCTTTAATTTTCTTTAATTTTCCTTAATTTCTTTAATTTTATTTAATTTCCTTAGCTGTGGGAGCTTCTCCTACACCGGTGCTTTTAATTGGCTTTTTGCTTACTTGAGTTTTGCCTCTCCCCCTTCCCCCCCCCCCTCCTCGGCCTCCCGGGGGCCTTTGGAAGGAGAGCGCTTACTCTGCAGCGGGACGCCTCGGAGCCTCTCCTCTCGCAGTCGCGGAATTTTCATCCTCCTCCTCCGTATTGGTCTCGCGCCGAAGCCCCCCAGGCGGGCTGAGCGCTGGAGGCAACGGCCCGCTGTGCCCCCGGTGAGGAGCTCAGCGCGGGAGTAAGCAACGTTCCTGCCTTCTGCCTCTCGCCGCCTCGCGCTTGCAGCGGCTTCCCGGCTGAGCGCTAGAGGCGGCGTCCGAACGTCGAGACAATTGCCCAACAGAGGGGGGATTCCAGCGCCGGCGGATTGAAAGGATTCGCCGACCGCAGGTCTTGACTCCACGTGGCTACAGCCCAACACGTGGAGTCTAGCATCCGCCAGCATAAGCAGCGGCGGCGTGCACAGCATCAGGTCTCCTAATCCGCAAGTATTGCATTCGGTTCTGAGGCCTATATTTTAATTAGTTATATTTTAAATTTGTTTATTTTGTTTAATTTAACCTTGTGATAAGTTATCCGTGATCGGGGTCAGCGTCCTGATCCAGTCTTGGGAGTCAGGCCCTCCCCCCTCCCCTTCTTGCTGGATCATGGTTGGGAGGTTCATTTAATTTCATTTAATTTCATTTATTTCATCTAATTTCTTTGATTTATTTGATTTATTTGATTGCCAGCCTTGTGGTTTCTTGTGTGCACTTTCTCCAGGGGTTTTTTCAATTTTAACAATAATATTGATACAGGAGGTAGAATGACGGGAAAACCAAGGTGCCCGTCCTGCGGAACCCGCAGAGTAGCTGATTCAGAAGCTGGGGTCTGCCGGGGTTGTGCTGCGGAAGCAGTCTCGGTGGAACATGAAATCCAGGTGTCCATGGATCATCCTTCTCAGAGGTCTCAAGGTCTCACGGAAAGGGTGGGGGAATCTTCCTCCTCTCCCCCGCCCTCTACCCCTGCCTTACCAGGCCCCTCCCAGTCCCTCCCTCCTTCCGGGGCGCGGAGGAAAGCTGGGAGCATTTTTCCCCAGAATTTGTTCTTCTCTTGCACAAAGCTTATTGTATGCGTCAGCAGGGGCTCATAGAACCCACGCTACTGAAAGAAGGTAGCCGGCCCGATCCAGGGAAGACAAGCTCCCATGACCCCGGAGCCCCTCCCAAACGTTCTAGGCTAATGAGCGAGGAACCTCTCACGTCTCCATCCCTGGCTCCTCCGGAGGAGGAGGGATCAGACAGAGAAGTGGGAGAAGAAGAAGAAGACGAGCTTGAAGAAGGGGAGATCCCAGAGGAAGAGCATTCCCGAATAGTTAGAGTATTCCGTAGGGAGGAGCTCCCAGAGATAGAGGAGCTTTTAAACTAGAAAATAGGGGAAAGCCGACAGTCACCCAGGAGCGCACGGTTCGGACAAAGGTATCCTTGAAGGATACTACCAAAAGCAGTGAGGTTCCAAAAGGGAGTATAGTAGCCCAAATGCCCTTGAGTAAGGAGCAGACAGAGCATAAAGATTCCCAATTACCCATGCCTACCAATAGCCAGATTAATATTAATAAAATGCAGTCTCTAAAATGCTTGTATGCCAATGCTAGAAGTCTAAACAATAAGATGGGAGAATTAGAATATATAGCATTAAATGAGAGGTTAGATATGATTGCACTCTCAGAGACATGGTGGAAGGAGGATAACCAGTGGGACACTGTGATACCTGGATACAAACTATATCGTAATGATAGAGCTGAACAAATTGGTGGAGGGGTTGCGCTCTATGTTAGAGAGGGCATTGAGTCAGAAAGGATTAAAGTTTTGCAGGGAACAAAATATGCTGTAGAATCTCTATGGATTGAAATTCCATTTATGAAGGGGAAGGTGATGGCAGTGGGAGTATACTATCGACCACCTGGCCAGAATGAACAAATGGATGATGAAATGCTCAAAGAAATCAAGGAAGCTAACAAAAGCCACAACAGAGTAGTAATAATGGGTGATTTCAATTACCCCGGTATCGACTGGGACAGTGTCACAGCAGGACAAGCTAAAGAGATAAAGTTTCTAGATGAAATAAATGACTGCTTCTTGGAGCAGCTGGTTCATGAACCGACCAGAGGGGAAGCCATACTGGACCTAGTCCTTAGTGGAACGCCAGATCTGGTGCAAGAAATAAGGGTGTTGGGACCACTTGGCAATAGTGATCATAGTATGATCATGTTTGATTTAATCAGTGGAGGACAGATAGTAAAGGAATCCACAGTACTACCTTTTAACTTTCAAAAGGGTGACTATGATAGAATGAGGAATATAGTTCGGAAAAAACTAAAAGGAGCGGTTCCAAAGGTTAAAGACTTACAGCAAGCTTGGGTGTTATTTAAAAATACTATCCTCGAAGCCCAGACCAGCTGTATTCCACGCATTAAGAAAAGTGGAAGAAAGTCCAAAAAACTGCCAGCATGGTTTAAAGGTGAGGTCAGAGAGGCTGTTGCTGCCAAAAGAGCAACCTTCAGAAAATGGAAAAAAGAGCCAAATGATGAAAACTGGAAACAGCACAAGCACTGGCAAGTTAAATGCAAAGCATTGATAAGGCAGGCAAAGCGGGAATTTGAGAAGAAACTTGCTACGGAAGCAAAAACACGAAATAAAGACTTTTTCAAGTACATTCGTAGCAAAAGGCCTGTGAGAGAGTCAATTGGACCATTAGATGATAGAGGGGTAAAAGGGGCAGTAAGAGGAGACAAGGCTATAGCAGAGAGACTGAATGAATTCTTTGCTTCGGTCTTTACTGAGGAAGATGTAGGGGTGTTACCCAAGACTGAAGTGGTATTTAAAGGTGATACTGCAGAGGAATTGAGAGAAATATCGCTACACCGGGAAGATATATTACAACTATTTGATAAACTGAATAGTAGCAAATCACCTGGACCGGATGGTATACATCCCAGAGTGTTGAAAGAACTGAAATATGAGATTGCAGACCTGTTATTCTTAATCTGTGAACTTTCATTAAAATCATCTGTAATACCTGAAGATTGGAGGGTCGCCAACGTAACACCAATTTTTAAAAAGGGTTCCAGGGGTGACCCGGGAAATTACAGACCGGTGAGCCTGACGTCAGTACCAGGGAAAATGGTAGAAGCCATCATAAAGAACAAAATTACACAGCATGTAGATAGTCATGGCCTAATGGGAGACAGCCAACATGGCTTTAGACAAGGCAGATCTTGTCTTACTAATCTGATCTGTTTTTTTGAAGGTGTGCATAAACAGGTAGACAAAGGTGAATCGGTTGATATAGTGTATCTGGACTTTCAGAAAGCTTTTGACAAGGTCCCCCATCAGAGACTTTTGGCGAAGCTAAAAAGTCATGGGATAGGAGGCAGTGTACTATTGTGGATCGGGAACTGGTTAAAAGATAGAAAGCAGAGGGTAGGGCTAAATGGCCAATATTCCCAATGGAAAAAGGTGAATAGTGGAGTACCCCAGGGATCTGTACTGGGTCCGCTACTTTTTGACATATTCATAAATGACCTGGAAAAGGGAATAACTAGTGAGGTAATCAAATTTGCAGATGACACAAAACTGTTTAAAGTTGTTAAAACCCAAGAGGATTGTGGAAAACTGCAGGAGGATCTGGATAAATTGGAAGACTGGGCATCCAAATGGCAGATGAAATTTAATGTGGACAAGTGCAAAGTTATGCACCTAGGAAAGAACAACCCACACTATAGTTACAAGATGCAAGGCTCCACATTAGAAACCACCACCCAGGAAAAAGATTTAGGAGTCATCGTGGATAACATGTTAAAACCCTCCGCCCAGTGTGCAGCGGCGGCCAAGAAAGCAAATAGAATGCTAGGTATCCTAAGGAAAGGGATGGAGAATAAAACAAAGGATATTATAATGCCTCTGTATCGCTCCATGGTACGACCGCACCTTGAATATTGTGTGCAATTCTGGTCACCGTATCTTAAAAAGGACATAGAGTTATTAGAAAAAGTACAGAGAAGAGCCACCAAATTGGTGAAGGGGATGGAAGGCTACTCCTATGAAGAGAGGCTAAAAAGGTTAGGGCTCTTTAACCTAGAAAAGAGGCGGCTGAGGGGAGATATGATAGAGGTGTATAAATTAATGAATGGAGTGGAACGGATAAACGTGGATAAATTGTTTACGCTATCAGAATATAGAAGGACTAGGGGGCATGTAATGAAGCTACAGGGTAAACTATTTAAGACAAATAGGAGAAAATATTTCTTCTCTCAACGTGTAATCAAACTCTGGAATCTGTTACCGGAGGATGTAGTAAGGGCTGTTAGTATAGCTGGGTTTAAAAAAGGTTTGGACAAGTTCCTGGAGGAAAGGTCCATAAACCACTATTAAAAAGGGACCCAGGATATCAATGCTTGCCCTAGTACAAGCACTGCAGAACCTGTGTCTTTTGGGGAAACTGCTAGGTACGTATGACCTAGATTGGCCACTGTTGGAAACAGGATACTGGGCTTGATGGACCTCGGTCTGACCCAGTATGGCATTTCTTATGTTTTTATGTTCTTATGCTCAATATGGCATCAGACATCCCTGCAGAGGAAGAAACGTTAGAGGATCCTTTGATTCAAGCCGTCCGAAAGACTCAGAAAGTCTTTCCCGTCCACAGGGTTGTACGCCAGATGATTCAGGAAGAGTGGAATCAACCTGAATCCAGTTTAAGAGGGGTGCGGGCCATGTCCCGTTTGTACCCTTTACCGGAAGCTGACAAGGATCTGCTGAAGTCCCCAAGGGTAGACGCAGCGGTCTCAGCGGTGACTAAGAAGACGACCATTCCGGTCGAGGGCAGCGCAGCGCTTAAAGATAGTCAGGATAGAAAGCTGGACTCCCTGCTGAAGCAAGCCTTTGATGTGAGTGCCCTCGCGCTGCAGGCCTCAGTGTCAGGGGCTTGGGTCGCAAGAGCCTGCCTGAGGTGGGCCCAGCAACTCCAGCTAGCGGATGGCTCTTCTACCGACGCGCAGTCGAGCACTGCACGCTTGGAGTCGGGTTCCGCCTTTCTAGCAGATAGTCAATACGACCTTATTAGAAGTCTAGCAAAGAATATGGCCTCGGTAGTAGCAGCCAGGAGATATCTGTGGCTGCGCAATTGGGCGGCAGACCCCTCCTCGAAGGCTCGCCTGAGTCGCCTCCCCTTCAAGGGGAAGCTGCTGTTTGGGTAAGACCTAGAAAAGTTGGTTAAAGACCTTGGCGAGTCTAAGGGAGGCAGACTCCCGGAAGATAGACCTAAGCAGAACCGCTCGTCGGTCCCAGCTCGCAACCAGCCGAGGGAGTTTCGTAGGTTCCGAGCAACCAGACAGAATTTTTTTCCTAGGGGTCGCCCCCCGCCTAGAGGGCAAGGTTTCCGAGGGTTTCGTGGAGCTGGAAGAGGTTTTGGAGCCGCCTCCTCTTCCTCAGGTCCTAGGAAGCCACAATGAAGCTGCGGGGGCCCAGGGGAAAGGCCTGCTGGTGGGGGGTCGGTTGAGGCAGTTCCTTCCCGCCTGGGCCCGAGTCACGTCGGACCGTTGGGTACTGGAGGTAATCAGAGAGGGTTATGCCCTCGAGTTCACAAAACGAGTTCCTCCAGCCTTTATGCAGTCTCCTTGCGGCTCTCCGGAAAAGAGAGCAGCAATAGAAGACACCCTTTCAAGGTTGATCGAGTTGGGAGCGGTGACTCCTGTCCCGAGAGACCAATACGGTTCCGGTCGATACTCGATCTATTTTGTGGTACCAAAGAAAGAAGGGTCCTTCCGTCCTATCCTGGACTTAAAGCAAGTCAATCGCTGCCTCTCGGTTCCTCATTTTCGAATGGAAACTCTGAGGTCGGTCATTGCAGCGGTAAGACAGGGGGAGTTTCTCACATCTCTAGACTTGACAGAAGCATACTTACACATCCCGGTACGAAAATCTCATCAGCAGTTCCTGAGATTTGCAGTGCCGAGGGGTCATTTCCAGTTCCAGGCTCTTCCCTTTGGCCTAGCAACAGCCCCCAGGACTTTTACCAAGGTAATGGTAGTGGTAGCAGCGGCCCTTCGCAAAGAGGGGATTCTAGTACATCCATACCTGGACGATTGGCTGATTCGAGCAAAATCGGAGTCGGAAAGTCGCACTGCTACGGCCCGAGTGGTGGAATTCCTGGAGGAGTTGGGTTGGGTCATCAACCGGGCAAAGAGCAGATTAATTCCCTCACAGGAGATCGATTACCTCGGAGCAAGGTTCGACACAAGGAGTGGAAGAGTCTTCCTGTCGGAACAGAGGTTACGAGATCTGAAAAGCCTGGTCTCTCGCTTCATTTCAAGACGGATCCCCACCGCCTGGCATTACCTTCAGCTGTTGGGCACCATGGCGGCGGCGATAGAGGTTGTACCGTGGGCCAAGGCACATATGCGACCCCTTCAACGCGCTTTGTTACGACGTTGGTCCCCCCAGCATCATCCCTTATCCATGCTGCTACCCTGCCCTCTTCAGATCAGGAGGACTCTCCGCTGGTGGGAGTGTCCAAGGAACCTAGGATGCGGGATGCCCCTCGAGCCACCCCAATGGATACAGCTGACGACGGATGCAAGTCTCGCAGGCTGGGGAGCTCATTGCGAGGGCCAGTTCGCACAGGGAAGCTGGACCCCGACGGAAGCTCGGTGGTCCATCAACAGGCTAGAGCTGAGGGCAGTGACACGGGCACTCCGAGCTCTCGAGTCCTTGGTTCGGCAAAAGGCAGTCCGCGTCCTCTCGGACAATGTCACCATGGTGGCCTACATCAACCGTCAAGGGGGGACGAGCAGTCCCCTGCTAGAGAGGGAAGCAGGCAGCCTCTTACAGTGGGCCGAAGCACACCTATTGAATCTGTCAGCTCAACACGTGGCGGGAGCAGAAAATGTGACGGCCGATTACCTCAGCAGACACAAGATAGACCACGGGGAATGGGAGCTAGCGCAGGAGGTATTCGACCAAGTGGTAGCACGTTGGGGAACACCGATCATGGACCTCATGGCGCGCTACGAATCATCCAAAGCAAGCCGGTTCTTCAGCCGAAGAAAGGAAAGGATGTCAGAAGGCTTAGATGCCCTGGTCCAGAAGTGGCCTGCGGAAGGTCTACTGTATGTGTTCCCGCCCTGGGCACTCATAGGCAGAGTTCTAAGACGAATAGAGGAACACCCAGGTCTGGTAATCCTCATAGCTCCGGATTGGCCTCGTCGCCATGGTATGCAGACCTGGTGAGGCTAACGGCTCACTGCCCTTGGAGGCTCCCCAACAGAAAGGATTTGCTACGCCAGGGCCCAGTACTCATGCCCCACGTGCATCGATTCTTGCTTACGGCTTGGCCCTTGAGAGGGCGCGGCTCGTGAAGCGAGGTTATTCGACTTCAGTAATCTCGACCCTACTTTGAGAGTGACTCTCTCGCTTGAGCGTGACATGGGAGGCTCCACTAGATTGCGGTTTTCTGTAGCCATAGGAAGAGGGAAAATTGGTTCAGCTCCACACTCTTATCATGATAAGAACCTATTGATAGTTTAGAAACGATCATCAAAATGGTCTGCACCTCATCAAACAAAAAAAACCCACTCATCCTTTTAGGAGACTTCAATCTAGCCTCACTACATAACACCAGTGCTACTGCATTCCTAAATTCTATGACAGACCTGGACTATCATCAAGTAGTCAGTGTTCCCACCCACACCAGAGGAAATGCTCTAGACCTAGTATTCATACCCAACAATATCATCAAACGCCTACAACCCACTCCACAAACTCAACATCCCGTGGTTAGACCACCACCTAATAAAATTTCAGCTACCATCTCTTCTCTCCACCACACCAACAAACACCAGGCAAATCCATAGCAGAAGGTTCAAGCCATTCAACAGGGATAAATTTTTAAATGAAACCCTCCCACATCTCAACCCCAACCCAAAGAACCTAGTAGAAAAAATAGCCCATTGGAACGACAATATAGACAGTGCTGCAAAGTAAAGACCACACACCAAAATAGGAAACACAGACACCAGGCAGAATGGTACACTGCTGACCTAAAAAGAATAAAAATCTCCCTATGGAAGACTGAACGTACCTGGAAAACCACAAAATCCACGGAGCACGGGAACCTCTATATGAGTACTCTACAACACTACAAATCCACCATCAATAATAAAAAGATGGAATACTATTCCAACATACTCGCCAAATCCTTCAACCGCCCCAAGGAGTTATTTGATATAGTAAAAACTCTAACTCGCAACCCTGCTGCTGATGAGATAAAAAATTCCCCAATCAAACCACAAGCCTTGGCAGACTACTACAAGGAAAAACTAAAACTACTAACATTAGATACCTCTCCCTCACCAGATCCCAAACCCACAATCAAGTACACGTGGGCAACTTTTTCACAGATCAGATGCACTCTGCAACACAATATCCAAAATCAACACCACAACATCCAGTTTAGACCCATGCCCGGTCAGTTGGATAAAAGCAACAAAGACAGAGCTATCACCTTTTATGCCCCCCATCTCTGATATAAGGACACATACCACCATTACTAAAGCAAGCTCTGATCCGCCCCATCTTAAAAAAATTACTCTGTAGATAAAAACAACCCCACATCATTCAGACCGATATCCAGCCTCCCTTTTATGGCCAAGATAATAGAGAAAACAGTTCATATCCAACTTCAAGACCACATAGAAACACACGCACTCCTAGATGAACATCAATATGGCTTCAGGCTACACCATGGCGTAGAAATGCTCCTTGTCCTATCTGACAAACTGATACGTGGAATAGATAACACCAAACAAGCATTCATTCTTATATTCTTAGACATTACAGCCACATTCGACAGTATCAACCACAACATAATGCTTAACAGACTTCAACAAATAGGGGTAAAAGGAACTGTTCTTCAATGGTTCCAATCATACCTATCAAACCAAACACAAAAAGTCAAAATTGGACAATACACATCAGAATCATACAAGCAAGAACAAGGCCTCTCGCAAGGCTCCACCCTTTCAGCTCCTCTTTTTAATATCCAGCCAATCTGTACCATTTTTAAAAAAGTTTGAGTACTGTCAGACGGCTGCCTGGGTGAGAATCTTCACAGTCTTGGCGTGCATATATCTATATGATTTGCAAGGGATTGTGGGCAATGCAGTTCATTCACACCAGACACAGCTGCTCACAATAATTAGTTGTGCTTTTGGGTAAAGCCAATAAGATATTTATTTATGGGGTTATTTCTCCCAACACAGATATGCTTGGTAGCACATAAATCAGGTTACTTGCTTTCAGTGTTAAACTTGAAAAAAACAAAATAAGGAAAACAACATTTTAACTTATCAGGCAATCAAAGGCAAAAGAAATAAGACCTGGTTGATAACAAACGGGTCTTTTCTGTAGGCTTAGCTAATATCCTCTTAGCAAGTATCAAACAACAAACCAAAAGCCACAAAGAAAGAAAAAAACTGTTTTCAGGTTAACTTCTTATATCTTCCCACATAGATTCAGAAGTGATTCTCTCCTAGCTCACAAGCAATTAGGTAAGGCTCAATTGCTAGCAGTTATCCAGCTGAAACCCCTTAGCTGGCTTGCTTTCTACTGCGTGGGTCAAATCCTGCTTCAGGAGCTTTCCTGAGTAGATTAAAGAACAAGTTTGTATTTCTTTGTGATGGTTGCTGTACTTTATAACAGAAAGTTACCAAAGGAGTTTAGACAGAGAGCAGTCCATGTAAACAGAATCTTCATCTGCTATCATTTCCCCTTCTTCAACAAGCATGGGTTCAATATCATGGATTGGCACAGATGAATCTCTCAATGGAGCACTTTCAGGAGAATACTTGTTTCCCTGCTGTCTTTCAAGGTTATAGCTAGGGCATAGATCAGTGTTCATACCTGAGCTTCCATTGCTGTTAGAGTTCCTCTCTATATAGCCTGGCCAGTATGTAGTCCAATTCTTATGTCCAGCCTTCCAATCCAGATCCCTGGACACTGGATCTCTCTTCACATACCTTCTGGCACGGGTCTTAGGGTCCCTTCCACGTGTAGCCGTCTCTCTCACAGGTACTGTCTGGAGATTCCTAGCTCTGCAGCACCATTCCTCTGGCTTTCCCCAGTCCAATGGTGTATGCTGGCCCTTGGAATGCTTCCCAGTATACGTACTGTTCTGGACTCTTCTAGACCTCTTAAAGGCTTTTCTCCTCTTTCTTCCAAAGGGTTTCTTTCCCTCTCTGTCCATCCGGTTTGGCTTCTGCTTCTGATGATCCTCCTGATGATGAAGATGATCAAGCTCAAGCTAATTCTCAGGATAAGGATAATTCTCTGTAGAATAAACTCTACCTTTATTCTGCTTAGATGAGTGCTCCTCCCTAACACAGCGCAGCTGTGCTGAATCAGGCCCTGCCCTTTGAGATGAGTGCTTAGGGATTACCTCATAGCCCTCCTGATTGAACACACGTTTCTCCACTTCAGCTCCTCTAATGGCTGCTGGAAACCTGGTGCATTCTGGGACTGGTAGTCTTTTATGGGAAAATTCTGTTTTCTTATTTCTACCAGAACTGACAGGTTGCTTGTTCAGAGTCACTTCACCTTTTCTATAGCTCCTTCCTGAGCTATGATAAGCTTCCTTATCACAGTACATTATCATATCTGTGCAGATGATATAATGCTATATCTCCCATTCACCATCAACCCCCCCTCCCCCCCCCCCAAATCACCAAATGCTTCAGGGAAGCAGTGAAGTGGCTCAGCAATCATAATCTCCACATCAACGTCAATAAAACAGAGGTGATGTTTATAACCAAGAACCAGAACTTCTCACCACCTCCAAAAATCTGCCTTAATGATACAGATCCCCTGGTAAAAAAGTAAAATATCTGTGAGTTACCTTAGACCAATCACTCAACATGACCACACACAAAACTTACTACAAAGAACATCTGCTACAAACTCAGAATGATACAACAGCTAAGATCCATACTCGCAAATCATGACTTTAGATCGGTCCTCCAGGCACTAATCACCACACACTTCAACTATTGCAACAGTATCCTACATGGTCTACCTAAACTTGCCCTAAATCAACTTTAAATGGCCCAGCAAGTTGCAGCAAGAATAGTCTGGAAGGCTAATATCATACCAGTCCTATATAACCCACATTGGCTCCCAGTCCAAAACTCCATAAACTACAAAACTCTAATGACAACATTCAAACTCATTAAGGAAATTGCACCATCCTACCTCACAACACTCATCACCAAACCAGAAGACTCACGCCTAAGAAGTTCCACACAAAACAAACAGTCCCACCTGACTTCCGCAAATCAAACCGAGCCACTAACAACAGAGCGTTTGCATACTTTGCACCAGTACTATGGAACGACCTGCCCAATACACTAAGAGCAGTCAGACTTATCCACATTCCAGAAAGAACTAAAAGCACATCACTTTAAACTGCATTTTAGAAATCCACACAATCCTATAAATGCCGACCCTACTTAAGATTGCATTTAAACCCCACAGTTCACAGTCTCCCACGTGCCACAAGCGCATTCCCATCAACTTTAGAATGGGAGTGTACTTCGGGAAGTAATCAGTCCAATACCGGACCATAAGCCTTCATCCAAGTTATGCCTCGTTGTACATAATTCATCAAGAATACTAGTTTAGTCACAAGATCATTGTTTGCTGTTCATTGTACATAGTTATTGAACTGTTATATGTAATTTGACTTATTATTCTTGTTCAATGTAAACCACATTTGATCCCTGGAAAAAGCGGTGTATAAATGCAAGCAAGCAAATAAATAAATAAAATTGAGCAGCCACAAATTGGAAGGATCTTGAAGAGTGCCACAACCTCAGTTCCCCTCCCTCCTCCTCTGTACCCCCTCTCTTCCAAAGATTGTAGAAGGTTCTCTTAGGGATCTGTCTGCCAGCCACCTTAAAGGCAGTGCTGCAAAAGTCAGTAAAATGGTTTCATGGGAATAGAACAGAGTCCAGCGTGGATCCTCTGCCTGGGCTCTCAGGGGATGAGTCCCAAGGCTTGACCTCATCATTGTCCTTGTTGGGGGCTCCCAATTCTATCTGTATGGGATGTGATTCTGGGTGGACAGATGACCACCGTTGGCGCAGAGTGGGGGGGTTCCTGCCATTTTCTGCCTGTGTTAGTAGTGTTTTTCTCCTCTTGTGCACCTGGCAGTTTCGCAGTCTCTACGCACGTTCCACCTAAGTGGCTCCAACACGCACTCCTACCCTCGCACCTCTAACTTGCTTTGCAGTAAAAGTGCAGTTAACGTGTACCGCAGTAAGGCACAATTAACATGCACCTTTGGACCACTGCAGCCTTAGTGTGTGCTGTTGTGATACTTGCCTTAACTCTGTTTTCTTCCAGGAAATATTTGATCTGTTGCAAGAGAGGTGCCTCATCTCCGGATTCTGATCTTTGCTCTTTATGCATGGCAGTTTCTGAGTTGTCCCTGGAAGGCCTGCTCCCCTCTTTCAGTCAGGGGATGCAATTAGTTTGGCCTTGCATGCCTCAGGGCAGGAGGTGTGACGTATGACTCTTATGGGTAAGGATGTCCAGCTGGCCAGAGGATCCGGTGACCATGCTGTGAGCTGTTCATTGTCTTCTAGGGGTCTGTGGTGGCTCTGCCCCCTGGTATTGGGGGTTCATTTCTGAGAGGAGAGCTTCCAGACTCTGGATTGTCCCCCCTTGAATTCTGTCTTTTTTGCAGTAGGCCTGGTCCTTCTTGCATGGAAATTGAGACCCTTTGACCTCTGGGTTTCCCCAGGTGCAGTCTCGTGCAGGGCAGGCAGAGTGGAAACCCTATTAGATTGCCTTTGACTAAGCGTCCCCGGCATGGGGTGCTCCCTGGAGATGGGGAACACCTGGGAGCTGTCTGAGATTTTGATTATGACTTTGATTCAGATGGCTTGGTACTGGTCTCTGTCATGGATATAGAAGTACTCTCGCTTTCAGAAGATTGTGAAGAGGCCACAGTGATCTGCTTATTCTGGAAGGAGGAGTTGCCGGTGTTCATTACCAGGGTTTCATCTGCCTTGAACTTCATGGATGCTTTCAGCACAGAGCAGGGGCTGAAGGTACACTTTCTCCTTCAAGGGGTGCGAAATTCCACTACTGATTTCCATTTCCGGATGTGATCAAGGAAATGATCCAGTTGGAGTGGGGCTCTCCCAACTCTCTGCCTAACATGTTAAGAGTGTGTAAGAAGTTCTCCGCTCTCACAGAGGAGGACTGCTTTGAATAGTTTGGCATTCCTAAGGTGGATGTGCAGATTACGGCGGTTACCAGGTGGACTACCATTCCTGTGGAAGGTGGATCGGCCTTAAAGGATTTTCTGGACTGGAAGGTGGATTAGTGGTTGAAGAGCCAGTTCGCCATGGCAGCTGGTGTTCTGCAGCTGGCTGTATGTACTGTACCAGCTTGAAGTCTCGAGTCCTGCTTCAGTGGATTTAGTATTTTCCACTGGATGGTACTTCCCCCCTCTTTTGGAGTCTGCTATGCCCCTTTCTTTCTGATGCCATGTATGACCGGATATGTTTGGAAGCCATGGATGGTGCTCTCACATCTAATACTGGTCACTTTCTGAACGCAAACTGAAGCTTAATCGGAAAATTTTCGTTCAATTCAAACAGGAGAGGGATTCTATTCAAAGAATATTTTTTGTATAGAGGCTAAAGACATCCAAATACACTCGCACAATAGGCGAACAACTGGTCTCAGAACATTTCCCACCGTTCAGACTGACGTCTGTTCTAAGTGGGATATTAGAACATCAATGACCAGCCCCCATTTTTAGGAATCACCATTACGCTTTGCACTATTCCTGTGGTATGCTCCTAGTAGTAATTACCCAACACCCGGTTATTCTTGTGTATCTCAAAACCGGAGTATTGTTTCTATGGCTGGCACTACCCAAATATTTAGATCAATAAACTCAATGAAGATACTATTTCGTAAATTGGGTAAGCAAAACAAAAGTTGTGCGCTTCTGAAATGCCATTCAATCAGGAGCTCCCCACGCTCATCTTGATCTCAACGTTCTGCCTGGGCACCACCGAGGCGTTTCACGGCCACAGTTTCATCATGGATGGTGCCCTGACAGTGATGTCATGGCATTGGATTTGGCTGTGGCACTGGGCTGCGGACACATCTTCCAAAGCATGTGGCCCAACTGGTTTTTAAGGGATAACTTCTGTTAGAGCCGCTTTGGAAAAGCTGGTGAAGGACCTGGGTGAGACAAAATCTACCACCTTCCAGAAGACAGGTTCAAGGGGCCTGTGAAGTGGACTAGTGCCCCTTCTGGTCGGCCTCTGCCTGTCCACTGAGGGCATGCTGGCTGGATTCCCAGGGGTCTTGGGACTCCCGTCATTACCGACCTGGAAAAACCTTTCTTCCCCTGTGTTTCTGGGCATCTCCCATGCTGCGTAATGAAGGTTTTTGGGGCCCATTCCCTAGTTCCTCCGGTGGGCGACAGGCTTTGACTCTTCTTTCAGGAATGGGCCCGAGTTACCAAGGATTGCTGGGTACTAGACACCATTCAGTTCGGCTATGTCCTGAAATGCAAAGAGCAGATTCCTGATGCCTTTGTCATTTCCCCTTGTGGGTTTGCGATCCAGGGTGCCACTGTGCAGACCACCTTGCACAAGTTATTGCATCTAAAGGCAGTGGTGCCTATCCCCCTGGACGAGCTGGGGCAAGGGCAGATACTCCATCTGTTTTGTGGTGCCGAAGAAGGATAATTCCTTCCAGCCCATTCTAGACCTCAAGAGGGTCAACATGCACTTGCGCGTCATGCACTTCTGGATGGAAACTTTGTGCTTTCTGATTCAAGCAGTGCGCCGAGGGGAGTTCTTGGCTTCTCTGGATATGGCTGAGGCATATTTTCATATCCCAGTCTGCATTTTGCCATGTTTAGCTCTCACCATATCAGTTTGACACCCTCCTTTTCGGGCTATCCACTGTCCCAAGGATGTTTTTCAAGGTCATGGTGGTGACAGCTACTGCACCAAGGAATCTGTGTCCATCCCTATCTGGACAACTGGCTAATCCAAGCCCTTTCCCTGTGAGAAGCATCTCTGGTTGCAGCTCGAGTGGTGTCCTTTTTGGAAAGCCTTGGTTGGATGATCAATCAGGGAAAGAACAAGCTTCTGCTTTCCCAGTCCTTGAAGTTTCTGGGAGCATGTTTCGACACTCGAGTGGACAGAGTTTTTCTGCCAAAGGAAAAAAGTTAGAAGACTATTGGATTGCCTGGCACTGTTCTGTGCACAAGCAGGCTCTCAGAATCTGGGATTATCTTAAGCTCCTTTGTTTGATGGCAACAGCCATAGAGATGGTGCCATGGGTGCGTGCTAACATGTGGCCTCTCCAGCAGTCCCTGTTGACTTAGTGATCCCCATGTTCTCAGGATGAGTGCAGACTCCTGCTCCCGATGATGGCGGCCAGCCTGCAGTGGTGGCAGAAGCCCTGTCATTTTGAGAGAGAGCATGCTGCTGGTTGATTTCTCCTGGGTCCTTCTGATGAAATGGATGCCAGTCTTGGGGTGGGGAGCCCATTGCCAAGACCTTGGAACCACAGGGAAGCGGTATGGTCCATCATCTGCTTCGAGGCGAGGGCCATCAGGTTGATTCTACTGCATTTCTGGCCCTTGTGGAGGACTGGGCGGTTCAAGTGTTTTCCGACAATGCCACAGCAGTGGCTCATGTCAGTCAGCAAGGTGGCATGAGGCGTGCCAGAGTAGGTCTAGAGATGACTCTTCTGTTTGCCTGGATGGAGAAGACTCTCCTAACCTTGTCTGCTCAGCACATGTTTCCACATGCCAGAGTGGACAATGTGGAAGCGGATTTCCTCAGCCGGAAAACTTAGGATCCCAGAGAATGGGAGTTGAGTGAGGAGGTGTTTCAGTTGATTCTGTGCCTCTGGAGTCGCCCCGAAATAGATGTGATGGCGACCTGCTCCAATGTCAGTTTGCCACTTCTTCAGTCACTACCCGCAGATGGGGTCCGAGGGTGTCAGTACCCTGTCCCAACCTTGGCCAAGTCAGCATCTGCTGTATATGCAGTTGCCCCTGGTAGGGCATGTGATTTTATTTTATTTATTTATTTAACAGACTTTTATATACCGCAACCTTCCGGTGATCAGGTGCGGTTTACATATAACAGTTAAGGGGACAGAAAGACATTTCTGTTTTTACATTGAACATTGCATTTATTTATTTATTTATTTAAAGTTTCTTATATACCGCGCTCTTTAGCATCAGCGCGGTTTACATGGAACAAAACAATCTCAGTACATTTGAAAACAAGTATGAGTTACAGATAACAGGGCAATAATCTTGGGTAACAAGGGTAACTATCTACAATAACGATTGAACTATTTACATAAAATCAACTAGCAGCGAGATTTTAGTGAACAGAGTAATTACAACAACATTTTTAGTTCTAGAAGGTATGTCTTATGGAGTGGTTATGCCTATGAATCTGTGTTATGACATATTAGATAGCATTACGGTGGCTGGAAGTACTCAGTGAATAGGTAGTGCTTGATAGCCTTCCTGAACTGCTTCATGTCTCGTATTGCTCTGATATCTGGATGAAGTTTATTCCAGCATCTAGGCGCATAAGATTTAAATGCTCTGTTAATTGTTGATTGGGACCAATTTGTGGATTCACTGGGAATGACTAGGGTATTTTCAGCAAGTGGTCTCCTGGATCTTGTCTTGGGAGTTAGACTGATGAGGTCTGAAGTTGTTGCTGGTGATAAATTATTTAAGGCCTTGAATGTGATGAGGAGAGCTTTATAGCTAATTCTACATTCTATAGGGAGCCAGTGAAGGTCCCTAAGGATTGGTGTGATATGGTCTCTCTTTGATGCTCCAACTAGGATACGGGCCGCAGCATTCATTGCTAGTTGCAGGGGGTTAATGGTGTTCTTTGGAAGACCATGTAATACAATATTCGCATAGTCAAAGTGTGGAGTGACTATTGCTTGGAATATTGAGCGGAAGTCTTTGTATTCTAGCATGGGTCTTAGGTGGCGTAATGTTTTTATCTTGAAGTAGATAGTTTTTACCGTGCTTTTTATGTGAGAGGTAAAATCCAGTCGTTGATCAAGGATCACACCTAGGTAATGGATTGTATTCTTGATTGGGAGCTCAGCGTCCCGTACCTTGAGGTATGCAGGGGGTGAGAAGAGCTTGTTTCTTGTGACCATTAAAACTTCAGTCTTTTTGAAGTTGATTCGCATGTTTTGATCTAAAAGCCAATCTGCTATTACATTGAAACAGTTGGTTAAGTTGGTGTAATTTGGACTCGTTATATCAATCGGGGTGAAAATAAGCACGTCGTCAGCGTAAATGAGGTAGGAAACATTAAATGATTTGGTGATTTGGCAAATTGGCTGCATATATATATTGAAGAGGAGCGCCGATAGAGAGGAGCCTTGTGGAACCCCTTGCGTTTGGAGGAATGGTTCTGATGTTTTGGAGTCGATGCGAACATGTTGCCAACGATCTTCGAGGTATGATTTACACCAGTTCCATGCTAGGCCTTGTATGCCCTTTTCGTAGAGTCGCGATAGTAGAATCTTATGGTCTACTGAATCAAACGCAGCGGATATATCGAGGAAGATCATTGCGACACCAGATCTTATGTTATTGATCCCACAGATGAGCGAATTGATTAATGAGGTCATGAGAGTCTCGACTCCATGCATTTCCCTAAATCCATGTTGGCACGGATCTAGAGGGGAAGATGTGTCAATATATTGCTGAATTTGGCGTTGTGTCTCTCAAGAATTTTGGCAAGAAGCGGGATGCTGGAGATTGGACGGTATGATTCTTCCTTCTTAGGGTCGATCTGGTTGTTCTTTAATAGGGGACGTATTGAAGTTTGCTTGAGAGCAACTGGGAAAGTTCCAGTGGAGTAAGAGAGGTTTGCAATTTTGGCTATATATGGACTGAGCTCCGAGCGCATTGATTTGATCCAGTGTGCTGGGCATGGGTCGTTGGCTGCGGTAGTGGTATTCAAGGTGGCAATTAGTTCTTTGATGGTTTTGGATGATGGAGGTGAGATACTGAGGAGTGGTGCTTGAGACTGCTTGAATTGAGGGGATGCTTGTGATGAATCCAAAATTGTTCTGGTTAATTTGGATTGGATGTAATTCGCATACTGTTGGGGATGGATATATTCTTGCTGCTGCAGTGAAGGCTCCTTGGATAGTGATTTAACTAAGTTGAAAAGCTTGCGGGGTTTGTTTAGTGAACGACTAAGTAATTTTGCATGATGTTCCTTCCTTTTGGACCACATTAGTTCATGGTGACTTTTGAGGTGCGCCATGTATTCATCGTGGGTGATGATTTCATGAGAGCGTCTCCACTTTCCTTCTAGTCTTCTCAGTTGAAGCAGCGATGTTCGAATATCTGGAGAGAACCAGGGGGCATTATGCCTTATGCTAGGATCCTTGTTAGGAGCAATCGCATTGTGAGTTGTAGGTAGTTATGCATATTGTTGGAGTGTATCGTTCCAGTTGTCGACCATTTTATTGACGTCGGTCGTTGAAATTGACAACTTAGGTAGTGCTTGTGCGTTGAACACTTCGATATCCAGTGATTTAAAGCGTTTATGATGCGGTGGAGGGGCATTTTTTGGTAGATTTGGCGGATTCGAATGAATTATGTACATTAACAATTAAACTTTTAAACTTTGGAGAACTATGTACATTTAACTATGTACAGTTAGCAAAAGTGAGTTCAGCAGTGTCAAAGGTCATAAGGCAATTGCGGTGTTAGTTTCTATGTGTTATATAGATTATCCCTTTTCATTTTGGTGTTGGGAATTTGCCAGTGGACCGTAGTGGGAGATAAAGAGGTGAGTTTTTAAGGTTTTGCGTGGGTCTTTAAGGTCGGTTAAGGCTCTGATTTCGTCTGGTAGTGAGTTCCAGAGTATAGGTGCTGTGTGGGAGAATGCTTTTTTATTGGTTGTTTTTTTGGTCTTTGTGAATTCTTTTGGAATCCTTATTTTATTAGCGTTGCCTCTTCTATGTACGGAGTGGGCTGTGTCTTTAGTGAGTAGTTTATTTAGGGTAGCTGGGGCAGTGTTATTTAATGCTTTAAAGGTGGTTGTTATTAATTTATAGTTTATTCTACATTGAATAGGGAGCCAGTGTAGTTTGGCTAGATAGGGTGATATGTGCTCAAAAGGGTGTACCTTCATTATAGTTCTAGCTGCAGCGTTTTGGGCCAATTGGAGCCTTTTGATGTTTTGGTTAGTTGTGCCTAGTAGAGAGAGGTTGGCGAAGTCAAAATGTGGTGTGATAATGGCTTGAATGATGCTCAGGAAGTCTTGCAGGTGTACTAGAGGGCGTAATTGTTTTAATACTTTGAGTTTAAAGTAGATTTGGCAGGATTGTTCTGGTGGTACTGGATTGGCCAAAGAGAACATGGTTTGGAGACCCGATGTGACTCCTGCAGGTGCCTCCTCTTCAGTTGCCCCCATCTTGGGGCCTATTGCAGCAGGGACCAGTCATCCTGGAGGATCCAATTCCCTTTTCCCTTAAGCTTAGCTCTTAAAAGAGAAGGCTAGCATGTGAGGGCTACTCTCCAGTGATGGTCTCCACTTTGCTAGGAGCCCAGAGGAGGGTCTACCAAGCTAGCATATGCACGGATCTGGTGCCTCTTTGAGCGATGATGTGGCCATTGACATTTGGCCCCAGAGATGGCCAAGGTGCCCTATCTGTTGGCCTTTGTACAGGATGGCCTGAAGAATGGCATTTCTCTTAGCTCCCTGAAAGTTCAGTGACAGCTTTGACCTGTTTCCGCGGTTTGGTGGCTGGTAAGTCTCCAGCCTTGCAGCCAGACATCTCTAGCTTTCTCCAGAGGTTTCAGCATCTGCATCCTCCCTTCCAGTCTCTGATCTCTTCCTCGGATCAGTGTATGGTGCTCAGGGCCCTGATGGCAGTGCCTTTTGAGCCATTGAAGTGCGCTGCTTTAAAGGATTTGATGCTCAAGACTGTCTTTTTGGTGGTGGTTTGTTCCACAAGGCGAATTTCCAAGCTGCAGGCTCTGTCTTGCCAATGTCCTTATCTGTCTTTTTCAAAGGATGCCATTTCCATTCGGACTGTGCCGTCCTTCTTGCCTAAGGTGCTTTCTCCCTTTCATGTGAACCAGTTGATCTGCCTGTCCTCCTTCTCTAAAGGGCAGTGTCCGGGGAAGGAAAGGGATCTTTGCCTTGTGGATGTCCAGAGGGTGCTCCCCCGGTACTTGGAGGTTGCTAAATCCTTTCATAAGTCCTACCATCTTTTGTATTGTTTGCTGGCCTGCACAAAGGTGACATGGTGGCCAAGTCTACCTTGGGGTGCTGGATTAAGGAGGCTATTGCCTCGGTGTATCTGTTGCAGAACCAGCCGATTCCGGTGGGTTTGTGTGCCCATTCTACCCAAGCACAAGCATCCTTGCGGGCGGAGCAGAGCTCAGTAGCCCCTGCAGACATTTGTTAGGCAGTGATTTGGGCATCACTTCCAGTTTTGTTGAGCATTACCGTTTGGATATCCACGTGCGGGCAGACACTGCTTTGGTTCAAGGGTTTGTGAGCTGCTGTGTCTTCTTCCCGCCCAGTGGATTTGTAGCTTTGGTACATCCCACTTGTCTGGACTGGTCTAGCAGGAAGATATGGAAGGTGATGTTTCACTTACCAGTTAATGTCCTTTCCTGGAGTCCTGCTAGACCAGTCCAGGGCCTGCTCCTTAAACTGTATTTGCTCTGTTCTTCTTCTACTGCGGTACCCTTGGGCCTGCTATGATTTCTGTACTTGGCTCTGCAGGTTCATCTTCTACTGACAGCCTTCTGTTTAGGCTTTCTTGTACATAGTTTTCTTTTGTTGATTACTCTGTTGCCACGGTTCAGGTTGCGTGAGACTTGCCATGTTTCTCCTATGTGCTTTAGGATGAATACTGAAGAGACCTTTGGTGGCTGAGGCGAATAGAGGCATGGGAGTGATGTCATTGAAATCTGGGCTTTTCATTGATTCCACCAATCTGCTTATAGGGAAACCCAGCCCATTTGCCTGGACTGGTCTAGCAGGACTCAAGGAAAGGGCACAAATTAAACCCTGAAGAGGTGTACCAATGAGGGATAGAAAGTTTTTAAATAGAAAGAGAGAAGCTTGGGGGCAGAATATGATGAGATGGTATTTTAGGTAGTAGGTTCTCATGTGTGGGAGTCCTGGACTTGGATGGTGAATAGGATCAAAGGTGGTTGCAGACAGAGCTATAGGTGGGGGTGCAATGTGATTGCATAGAGAGGGTGAGACAAGCGGAGGGCTGAATTGTGTAGAAGGGGAGGGGTGATGAGACATGGTGAAAAAATGGCAGATGGTTTAAGACAAAACAGAACTAATGAAAAGGTAAAACAAAGGACGAATCACCACCCTCCATGGCCCATGTTCCCTGTAAAATAGTTATCTCCAAGTTATAATGCCCTGTTCAATGTAATTTCAGTTTGTTCAATGTAAACCGCACTGATGCAGAATAGCGCGGTATATAAGAGAATGTAAATAAATAAATAATAAATAAATACTTAAGCCATCTTCTGCCTTTTAAATTTGCTACATAATTTAATTCATGTCTGCACACATTTCTTGTGTAGCTGCATCATGCAAAGATTTTGTTCTAAAACCTATGACGTTTTAACCACTATGCCCCGTCATCTAAAAATCATTTTTGGCTGGAATTATAAGTTATTGCTGTGCAGTATTCAGTTGCCTTATAATAATTTAAGATATGTGAATTGATGCATTTGGAAACTTGGTTTTTCCTGTGAAGAAGCTTTTAAAGAGAGGCCTGCCGACTTACATGGTAAGAATTCTAGCCTTTTCCAAATGTGAGGAAATAGGTCACCCCAGTTTCACCACTGACTTTAATTTTAAGCACCATCAGGCTCACGGCAGTATGTTCCTTGAAATGTTTTTAATGCAGTGGGTCTTTCTACATTCTGTATTTGAACTTAGGCTGAATTTTTTTTAAATTCTGAATCTCGATTATTTAAATAAACACGGAACCCTTCTTTCTAGGGATGACACAAGCCCAGAAGACAATATTTGGAAGGGCATCCTGTCTGTGATTTTCTTCTTCCTTATCATCAGCGTTTTAGCTTTCCCAAATGGTAAGAGACATCAGTCTGTGTACATTCCAGAACAGTTTTCTAGCTGGCATGTGTCATTCATACAAAATTCCTTGTAACAAAAGACAGTCTCTTTATGAGCAACAGAGTGAGTGTCTGTACTGGAATTCTGCATATTTCCATCAATGTACTGTACAAATGGAAGGCTGCACTTTTGGTCAGCATTCAGTTGCTTTTTGAGCTGTTTGTGCCTTTTCAGGTGGCTAATGGGAATTCACACCTGTTACTTTTAAACTTATAATCCATCCATGTTACTGAAATGAAATAAAAATTGCTTTCTGTTTTTTTTTTCATGGTTTTGTTTTAGTCTTTGTTTTGCAATGCAAGCAACACAATTCTATAAGAGTATGGCCTTAAGGTGAATTCTTTTTCATATTAGAGGCTTTGTTTTATGTATTAAGAAGCGCAGTGTGCTGTTTCTAGTTTAAGGTGCCCAGCTTGTCATGAGCTGTGAGCTTATTAATGCTTGTCTCATTTTTCAGGTCCATTCACACGGCCACATCCTGCTCTATGGCGTATGGTGTTTGGTAAGTTTTTTTTAGAATTATTTTTCTTTGGATGATTTTTTTTTACTGCCATCTGCCAACTACAAAGAGTTATTTAAGTGCATGTTGCTAGAGCAAAAAAATGCCTATTGTGGAGAGTGTCTCTATGTCCGTCTTTCCATATGCATGTAGTACTGACCTTTTTGGATGGATTGTGTTGAAATTTGGTAGTAGAGGGTCTTACCAACATGTCACACTACTTGAGCAAAGCTTCAGCAAAATTTGTCCAGTGTATGAAGCGAGCTGTGATATCTGACAAATAGTAAAGACTTCAAGGAGTTACATAAGAACATAAGATATGCCATACTGGGTCAGACCAAGGTCCATCAAGCCCAGTATCCTGTTTCCAACAGTGGCCAATCTAGGTCATACGTACCTAGCAGTTCCTTATCGTTCCTCCAGTTTAGTTCTCTACCTCTGGGTTGTGCACCTCTTCCTGCAGCTTGGAGACTGGGCATGTCAAAGTCGTGACATCACTGAATATAGCCTGCTGGCATCTCCCATCAGCCTCCAGTGTGTCCAGTCTCCTTGCAGCAGGAGGACATAGTGAGCCTAGCTTCTGGGCTCACTTGGGGGGAACAGATAAGGAGCATTTAGTGTGACAAATTCTATTCTGATTTTACTTTTGATTTTTACCTTTAATTTACTTTTAATTTTACTTTTAATTCAGTTACCTTTGGTTAATTGGCAATCGGGGATTAGTTCCCTTTAGTTAGGAGCAAATGTCCTTATTTACAGTAATTTTAAATTTGAGCCTGGTTCTTTAAATTAGTAGCAGCTCTCACCTTCCCTCTTTCTCAGTTATTTTCACTTGCTGCAGGCATTTGCCGGTGCGGATCTCTCTCCCTTGACTGTACGGGAGAGAGCTCCGGGACCCGTACAGCCACACTGAAGCTGTGTGAGACAGAGCCTCTCCGTTGCTGCGGAATTTTAATTTTACTCTGTGGAACCGGCTGAGCGATCCTCGCCGCGGCTGCCAGGCGCATCAGCGCGGCTTGAGGATCGGAGGAATTCAAGGTGGTAGGAGCAGGCTGTGTGGCTTTCTGCCCTGCAGGTAAGGCCTTCGGGCTCGGTCGGTCTGCTGAGGCCTCATTTTTGCAACGGCTGTTGTTCCAAGTCATACTGCTAGACCAGTCCAGACAAATGGGTTATGCACCCCTGCCAGCAGATCTTGGAGACAGAGAATTCCACCAGAGCTCTGATAGGGTGGAGGCTGGTGATATACAGCTACCCCTAGGGGGCTCTGTCAGTATTTCTCTTGTCTCCAGCAGATCTGGATGCTTTTTGTTTGCTCCTTCAAAATTCCTCATCTACTTTAGATTCTTGGGATTCCATTGATTTCTTCTGTTCCCTGTCGTTGCCAGGTTAATTCTCTGGGCACCAGGGTTTGATTTTCCAGCTGATCCCCTGTCACAGTGGAGATCGCTGATGAGAAGGCTCCCCAGCGCTAGTCATGAGGGCTGGTTCGCTGGATGACAACCCTCCTAAAATCTAGTCCCTGGGGCTGATTTTAGTAGAGAGGCAGCTGACTGTGGTCTGAGCAGCAGTTTTGGCTTCCCTGCACCATCGGCATTGTAAGTACAGCACCTGACTCCCCTCAGTGCCTGCAGCTCCGTTGCAGCTCGTTTTCGTTTTTGACGTTTTCTGCAAATTTCGGGGTTTTCCTCATGTAGACAGCGTCCCCCTGCCTTCCCTCGAACTTTTCTTTGTTTTGTTGTTTTTTGGGGGGGGTTTAAACTCTGTTTTTTTGCTCTTTTGCTTTAACGGCGGCCATTTTGAATCGCTGAAAAGCTCCGGTTTTTGGCGGGAAACCAGTTTACTCTCCTCTGCTTCTTGTTTTTATTGCAGCCTTCCTACTGCTCGTTTTTCCCAGGAATTCCCAGCTGGAGGTTGGGAGATTGGTTCCTCTCCCTGTGGATATATAAAAAAAAAAAAAAAAACCAGCAGTTTTCTTCACTGTGTGTGGACTGCCTTCCTACCTTGCGCTGCAGGGCTGAATTTATTTGTCATTATGCTTTCTTCAGGGCAACGATGCCTGGGGTGTCAGAAGCACAAGGACCTCCAGAATCGCCTGTGCACTGCTTGCCTGGCCCACCCGGGCGAGTCTTCGGCTGCTGTTTTGCCATCAGACCCTTCAACCTTTCCTCTGCCTGTTGTGGATGGTCAGCCGCCTCCACTGCTGTCTGTGGAGCCACGGGATGCCTCTCCCGCAGATTCTCAGGTTCCAGGGCTATCCACGCCGGCAGGACTGCCTTCTGAGGAACATCTCCTATCCCTTTTTCGCCAGGCATGGTCTCTATGGAGAGCGGAGTCTGCGGCGACAGGGGCGCAGCAGCTGCCAGTAGCTCCGGGGAGCATCTCTGTACCTTCTGCAGGAAAGCAGAAACAGCCTGCTACAGGTCATAAGCGATCCCGCTCTCTCAGGGCGTCTCAGTTTATTCCTGAAGAGGTTTTCAGTTGCCCTGATGACAGGTCATCGGGAGAGGACTCTGCGGCTTCCTCGGATCGGGAGGATGGCGAATAGTCTCCTTCAGATTCGTCCTTACCTGCCCAGGATGACTCCCAAGACATTCGGCTTTTCCGGAAGGAAGAGTTATCCGCCTTGATTGCCCAGGTGTCGGAAGCGCTACGCCTTACAAATTTGGGGGAGCCGCAGACGGCTCCGGGTCAGTCCCAGGCGGATCCAATTTTGCAGGGCATTCAAAAGCCCTCCAAGGCCTTCCCCTTTCCACCGGAGTTGCAGCAAATGGTTTCCAGGGAGTGGGATTCTCCAGATGTGCCGCTGCGTAACTCTCGCCGCCTCAATCAGCTTTATGTCTGGTCTCCGGAAGCTCTAGAGCAGTGGCTGGCATACCCTAAGGTGGATGCCTTAGTCACTGGAGTAACGAAACACACCACCATCCCGGTGGAGGGCGGTGCGGCGCTTAAGGATCCGCAGGACCGTAAGGTGGAAAATCTTCTCAGGACTGCCTTTGCTTCGTCGTCCCTAGCTCTCCAGGCGTCAGCATGCAGGGGCTTGACAGCGCGGGCATTGCTCCACTGGCTTCAACGGTTGCCGGATGATCCTTCCCACACCCACCTCGAATCGGCTACGGCCTTTATCGCAGATTCCTTCTATGACTTACTGCGCATTTCGGCTCGCTCGCTTGCTGCCGTCACGGTGGCTAGGCGTTGGCTGTGGCTCCGCCAATGGGCGGCGGATGTAGTATCCAAGGCCCGGCTTTCCAAGTTGCCCTTTAAAGATCGACTTCTCTTCAGCGATGAGCTCGATAAGCTGGTGAAGGACCTGGGTGAAGTTAAGCCTACGCTTGCCGGAGGATAGGCCTAAGACGTCTTCTCGCCGTTCGTCACAGGCACAGAATTTTCGGCGCTATTCCCGGTCTTGGGACTCCCGAAAGTTTCGCCCCTTTAAATCCTCCCAGGGGGCGACTCCAGCCAATTGCTATGGAGCACGGTCACAGTCCTTTCGAGGGGCCCGTAAGGGCGCTGAGTCTTCCTCCACAGGGAAGTTCTCCACAGCCGGGCGGTCCTCCCGCTGACGGGGCAGGAAGCCCGCTTGGGGCATTGCCGCCAATCGGGGGTCGGTTGGCAATCTTTTTGCAAGAGTGGGCACGCATCACCACCAATCGTTGGGTGTTCGACAGCATTTCTCGGGGTTATTCGCTTGAGTGCGCTCGAGCCATCCCAGAGGCATTCATCGTCTCTCCAGCAGCCTCCCCCGAGAAACGACGAATCGTTCAAGTGACCCTTCGTCACCTTCTGTCCTTAAACTCCATTTGCCCCGTTCCTCCTTGCGAAAGGGGTCGAGGTCACTACTCCATCTATTTCGTGGTGCCCAAGAAAGATGGTTCATTTCGGCCTATCCTGGATCTCAAGGGCGTGAATCGCGATCTTCACGTTCCTCATTTTCGCATGGAGACCCTTCGCTCCGTGATTCAAGCCGTGCGCAAGGGCGAGTTCCTGGCGTCTCTCGATTTAGCGGAGGCCTATTTTCATATCCCGATCCGGACCGAACATCAGCGCTATCTCCGGTTCTCGGTGCTGGGGCAGCATTTTCAGTTTCACGCAATGCCCTTTGGATTGGCGACAGCTCCTCGGACTTTCTCAAAGATCATGATCGTCGTGGCGGCAGCCTTGCGCAAGCAGGGCATTCGGGTTCATCCCTACCTCGACGACTGGCTTGTCTGGGCCGACTCCCGGTCAGAAGCTCGCGAGACCGTCGCTCGGGTGGTCCTCTTCTTAGAGCAGCTCGGTTGGGTGATCAATCGCGCCAAAAGCTGTCTCCGGCCGACTCAGGTTCTGGATTTCCTCCATGCTCGGTTCAACACTCGTCAGGGCCGGGACTTTCTCACGCAGGAACGGGTTCGGAAGATCTCTCTTCAGCTTCACCGCTTCCTGGATCAAGCGGCGCCTCGGACATGGGACTACCTTCAACTCTTAGGGTCCATGGCAGCGACGATAGATCTCGTCCCGTGGGCCAGAGCACACATGCGCAGCTTGCAGGCGGCGCTTCTTTCTCGTTGGTCGCCGGTGTCGGAGGATTATCAGGTCCGGTTATGTCTGCCTTTGCAGGTGCGCCGCGACCTTCTCTGGTGGCTTCAAGCACGCAATCTTCTTCGAGGGGTGCCTCTGGAATCTCCGCGCTGGCTCCTGATCACGACGGATGCCAGTCTCTCCGGTTGGGGAGCACATTGCGGCATGACTTCGGCGCAGGGTGTTTGGTCGCCTCACGAAGCCCGTTGGTCCATCAAGCGTATCGAGACGCGCGCGGTGCGCTTGCTGTGCTTCAGTTTCAGCCTCTTCTGCAGCGATGTGCAGTTCGGGTTTTGTCCGACAATGCCACGACGGTGGCTTACCTCAACCGCCAGGGCGGCACGAAATGTCCGGGTGTCTCGCAGGAACTGCGCTTGCTCCTTCCGTGGTCAGAGAAGCATCTTCTGGCTATCTCGGCGCAGCACATCGTGGGCGTGGACAATGTGAAGGCTGACTTTCTCAGCCGGCACTCTCTGGATCCCGGGGAATGGTCGCTGCAGCCGGAAGCGTTTCGTTCCATTGTTCAACTATGGGGATTGCCGGCGATGAATCTCATGGCCACAGCGCAGAATACCAAGGCGCCGTGGTATTTCAGCCGTTGAAGGGAAGAGGGAGCGTGCGGCATAGATGCTCTCTCTCAGCCATGGCCGACCCACCTTCTTCTGTATGTCTTTCCACCGTGGTCCATGATAGGCAAGGTTCTCCAGAGGATCAGGGAACATCGCGGTCCGGTGATCTTGGTGGCTCCCGATTGGCCTCGCCGACCGTGGTATGCGGATCTAGTCCGGTTGTCTCGAGCGTCACCGCTCCATCTCGTGGCCTTTCCTGGTCTCCTGACCCAGCGACCGGTGGAAATGGAAGACCCGGCTCCATACTCGCTTACGGCTTGGCTATTGAACGCCGCAGGTTAGGGCGCAAGGGCTGTTCGCCGAGGGTGGTCGCTACCCTACTCAAAGCGCGGTGGTCGTCCACGTCCATGGCCTACGCCAGGGTTTGGCGGTGTTTTCACAGTTGGTGTTCCCGGCATAGCCTATCTCCCTGGCATGCCGGTATCCAGGACATCCTGGCTTTTCTCCAGGCCGGGGTGGATAAAGGCTTGGCGCTCGGTTCCTTGCGGGTACAGGTTGCCGCTTTGTCTTGCTTTCGGGGTCTCATAGCGGGGCGATCGATCGCTTCGCATGCGGACGTGTCTCGCTTCCTCCGCGGGGTTAAGTCCTTACGACCTCCGCTACGTCCTCCGGTGCCGACGTGGGATCTTGCTCTCGTGCTTCGTGCCCTCGTTGCTCCTCCCTTTGAGCCTCTGAAGGCCTGTTCGTTCAAAGATTTAACTCTAAAGACTGTCTTCTTAGTGGCTATTATGTCAGCGCGCTGTATTTCCGAGCTACAAGCTCTCTCCTGTCGAGATCCCTATCTCTCCTTTTCGGCGGAGGGCGTTTCTCTTTGGACTGTCCCTTCCTTCTTTTTTGCCAAAGGTGCTGATGCCGTTCCATGTTAACCAGCCTCTTTTCCTACCAGCCTTTACCAGGGCTCAGTGTGACGGTAGTCGGTCTCCGTTGCGGGCGGTAGACCTTAAGAGAGTGCTCACCCGGTACCTGAAAGTCACGAACTCGTTTCATACGTCTGATCATCTTTTTGTCCTGTTTGCGGGTCCTCGTCGGGGCTCCGCGGCCTCCAAATCTACCATTTCTAGATGGCTCAGAGGGGCCATTGAGGCAGCTTATATTCTTCGGGGGAAACCGGTTCTGGCGGGACTCCGTGCTCACTCTACACAGGCGCAAGTGGCTTCGTGGACCGAGCGGTCTCAAGTAGCACCTCTAGATATTTGTCGGGCAGCGACTTGGTCTTCGCTGTCCACTTTTGTACATCACTATAGGTTGGACGTTCAGGCTCGTCAGGACGGCTGCTTTGGAGCTGCAGTACTGTCGGTGGCCTTGACCCCCCCTTGAGAGCAGGTAGCTTGGGTACTGCCCGTTTGTTTGGACTGGTCTAGCAGTATGACTTGGAAGGTGAAATTTCACTTACCGTTAATTTCCTTTCCTGGAATACTGCTAGACCAGTCCAGGATCCGCCCTGCTGTCTGTTGCAATGCTGCTGGCGCTGTGCAGCCACCGACCGCTGTTCTTCTTTTTCAGTATGCCTCGCCATGGGCGATCCATGAGTGCGTTGGTGCATGCTAGCTTCGGTTCTGGGGAGTTCTTCGGCTCCCTTGTATATAGTTCATTGGGACCCTCTGGGGTACGGTTCAGTTTAAGTTGCCATAGCTTTTATACGTTACTGACAGAGCCCCCTAGGGGTAGCTGTATATCACCAGCCTCCACCCTATCAGAGCTCTGGTGGAATTCTCTGTCTCCAAGATCTTCTGGCAGGGGTGCATAACCCGTTTGTCTGGACTGGTCTAGCAGTATTCCAGGAAAGGAAATTAACGGTAAGTGAAATTTCACCTTCTTGGCGCCAAAATTCATTGGCGAAGGGGCGGCCATTTCCTCTCTAGGTATTTGGACCGCATGGCGAGAGTTGCAGTGAGCTGCCTGGGTGAGGAAAACAACAGGCAGAATAGCTAGATTTTTGGGCCTAGTGTGTCTTTCTTTCTTTTGTTTGTAGTGTTTTTTTGAGGCTCAGGGGGTTCCTCAGCCTTAAGGGGACTGTTGTCAATCCTCTTTATAAAATAAATAAGAATAAACTTAAAAATAGGACAGCAATTTTGGCATTGATCCCTGATACCACATGTTCTTTCCCTCCTAATCATGTCTCTGAGGAGCATCTGTTAAGTCCCAGGATATTAGGCAATTTGCCAGCTTTTAGGTTCAAGGGCAGAGCCCTAACTTGTAGTTGGAAGGAGGGACAGCCTGGAAGTGTGCTTTTATGTATTCTATAGTGAAAGTTGCCCAAAATTCACAGGGACAGGTTTAGGAAACCTTAGGATATAAAAAAAAATAGACTGACAGTTAAACTGTCAACCAAGAAGTGCCTGTGCTACGGTCTATGGCCACCAGTGGGCAGCTGGTGCACTCAATAGTGCCTTTCTATGACTGTGTGTATGCAGCCATTATCTGCAAGTCAGGAAAGAAATGCCACAGAGCAGCTGTAATGTTCTGAAAATCCAGATTATATGACCGAGATTTAAAGCTCTTAACTTCTGTATCGTTGGTCGGGCTCTGGTGCCCTAAAGGCCGCCGAATGGCAGCGCTGCTCATGAATCACATATAGTATTCAGTGCCCTCATCCCTGGGGGGGGGGTGGTGGTAAAATACAAAATCATATTACTCATCAGGTTCACACAGGCAGCAACCTCTAAGACCTCCATTTGCAAGGTGGTCGGTGTATTCCACTGCTATTTCTCTGACTGCAGGAAGGCCGGGGGAGGTGCCTGTGTGTTTCATAGCAACACTTAGCATGCCCTTTCCAAGAAATTCTAATATATTACTAGAGCAGGGTTTCATTTCATTTCATTTCTCTGGTTGTGGTTAATGCACAGCGTTAGGGGCTGTGTTCGAAAGCTTGGGTCCCACGGACTTCGGTGGGATTTCAAAAAGAAAAAGAAACTCGCTTTAGTGAGAGAGAGCCTTGTTCATTTTTAGCTAACTCTGTTGATTTTACTTTTGATTTTTACCTTTTGCGTCCTGAATCCCAAGGACGGGACACTGTTTGCTTCCAGGAGTTCTACTTTCTATTCTGCTCTTCAGCTCCCTGGCAGACGCAGCAGGCTGGCAGGGGGTGTGCAATGCTTCCTGCAATGCAGAATCCCCCAGGATAAGAGGGGAAGGACAACTGGGTGCAGCGGGGGCTGGTAGCTTCTTGCAAAGCTATAGGAGCAGTCGGGTAATTTTAGCTGATCTGCTTTGATTTCATTGGAGTTGGCGGAAACTTGGTTTTTGGGGTCCTATACTTTAAAAAAAAAAAGAAAAGAAAAAAGGGCATAGCTATGTTGATTTACAAGAATCTCCTTCCGCTATCCATAGAAGGTCCTATAAAGCGTTAAAGTCGGTTTATATGGCAGGGTAATATTTTTGCTTAGCTGCTGTGATATAGCGCTATGATCCGCTGTAAACATATTCAAGTCAAAAGGAATTATGGTGATAACTCTCTTGGACAGGTGTAACAGGTGCTTGGGTGAGCACCCCAGCTTGGGATCTCTGTCACTGACAGCGTGGCTGCTGAGAGGATGACCCCTTTCAACCTTTCAGTTGAGATGGAAGACATTCTGATGGCCTCTCGCAAGGCCTCTACTAGAAAGGCTTATGCCCTCAAAGGGCGCAGGTTCTCTGTTTGGTTGCCGTACACAGGGCTGACCCCTTCTCCTGCCCGGTGGCTCTGGTGTTGCAGTACCTTCTCCACCTCTCTCAGTCCGGGCTCAAGTCTATTTCCGTCCAAGTGCACGTTTATGCCCTGGCGGCGCACCACCATCTGGTGGATGGTAAGCCCATCTCGATCCATCCTTTGGTGACCCGCTTTCTTCGGGGCCTGCTGTTATCGAAGCCCCCAGTTCACCGTCCAGCAACCGAATGGGACCTCAACTTAGTGTTGGGGCAGCTCACTCTCCCTTCCTTTGAGCCTCTGGCTACCTGCCACCTTCACTTCCTCTCTTGGAAGGTGGCTTTCCTGGTCGCGCTTACCTCTGCTCACAGAATTAGTGAGCTTCAGGCCCTTGTGGTGAAGACACCCTATACCAGGTTCTACAAGAACAGAGTGGTGCTTCGCATGTACCCCAAATTCCTGCTGAAGGTAGTATCTCCCTTCATCTCAATCAGGAAGTGGTGCTCCCTACCTTCTTTCCAAGACCTCACTCCAGTCGGGCGGAGACGGTCCTTCACATAATGGACTGTCCTTCTGTATCCAGTGCACTGAGGGCCACCGCAAAGCTTTTCAGCTTTTCATCTCCTACAACCCCAGTAGGCTGGGAGAAGCGGTGACCAATCGTACCGTGTCCACATGGGTGGCGGACTATATAACCCTCGCTTATGAGCAGGCGAGGCTCCCGCTGGAAGGCCACATCACGGACTAAATTGCTGCTGCTTGCAGCTCCCCATGGGGGAGCCCCTATTTTTCTATAGGCTTTCGGTAGCCTATAGCTGGGGAGTCCCATATGTGAGGACTCACTTCCTGCTTGTTCCCGGAAAAAGAGTAGTTACTCACCTGTAACAGGTGTTCTCTGGGGACAGCAGGAATCAGTCCTTACAACCCTCCCTCCTCCCCTTGGAGTTGCTCTTTTACCATCTTTTATTTTTGCTGCCTTTTAGCTATGTCATCTGACTGAGCAAGATGGCACCTTTTGTGTGGGAAAGGAAAGCTGGGGGGGATGCTTCCGTGAGGGCTCCGTTGGTGCCGACATCGCCCATATGCGAGGACTGATTCCTGCTGTCCCCAGAGAACACCTGTTACAGGTGAGTAACTACACTTTTTGTGAAGGGATTTGGGTGAGTCCCATTCTCGGAGGCTTCTGGAAGACAAGCCCAAGTGTGCTTGTTCTGCTTCTTAGTGAACATCTCGTGATCTTGAAGGTGACTGCAGGCAGTAAAAGCTCCGTTTCAGCCTATTTCCCTAATGGATCTAGGTTCAAGAAGGGCCAGCCCTTTCAAGGATCCTACAGTCACAAGACATCTTGATGTCTTATGAGCAAATAAACAAAACCGTCAAACAATATACTTCAAGGCCAAAACCTTACAATGTCTCAGACCTCTCCTAGATCCCTCAGACTTCCGCACAGCTCTCCAGTCCATAATCCTCCTGCATCTAGACTATTGTAATTCCATTTGCCAGGGCCTCCCACAAACCACACTGCATCCATTAACTACCGCTCTATATACAACAGCACATATCCTGTAAGGAGTCTCAAAATATAAACACATCACACACATCCTTAAACAACTCCATTGTTGTTGTTAAGTGCCGTCGAGTCGGAGTCGACTCATGGCGACCCTCTGGATAGCTATTCTAAATTGTATTCGGTCTTGAGTCAGGCAGCTCATTGTTGACAGACTGGTACCCGTAGCTGCTGCTGTTGTATCGATCCATCTCATTGCTGGCCTTCCTCTTTTGTGTTTTTTTTTTTTCCTTTATTATTTATCAAACAGGTAACATCAAAAAGCCACAGTATAAAAACATACACAGCAAAATATCCACAAAATCCCATATCCCACCCCCCCACCCCCCGCCCACAGCCCTAACTTCCACAGTACAATCGAAGAATCACTACCACACAGACATAACAGCGGGTCCAGCACCATAATTAAAAGGGTCATTAATCACTACCCCCATTCCCTTTACACCACTCAGAATATTGGTCCCATAAAGCTTGAAATCGTAGTGGCCGCTTTACCCTTAACGCAGTAAGGCGATACATCAAATAAAGCTGAGCAACCTGGCTTTGGACACTCGATAATGGGGGCGGGTCTGCTTTCCTCCATTGCCTAGCAATGCATTACCGTGTCGCAGTACATAAAATGCCACACCACCCGGCCAAGTCCCCTGAGAGAGAGTCACTTCCCACATTAAGAAGTGCCATACATGGACCCAGGGGGACAGCCCACCCAACAATACATCCCAACCAATCCTGCACCTCCGCCCAAGTTCTCTTAATAACAGGACATTCCCACCAGATATGCAGAAAGGAGCCCACTCCCCCACACTCCCTCCAACAAAGTGCCTGACCCCCCCACCCACTTCTGTAGCCGCTGAGGAGTCAAGTACCAGCGATACAACATCTTATAGTTATGTTCTAAAACATTGCTGGCCACCATTCCTTTAAACAATCCCTTACAGACATCCTGCCATTGTTTCTCATCCCAAGAGTGGTTCAGATCACGCCGCCAAGCCTGCCGATGGGCCCAAGCATCGTACTTGGTAAATTCCATCAAGAACAGAGTAGAAATCAACCCTTTAACCTGCCCCCTAGCCAGGAGCTCATCGACAGCCTCCCCCCCTCTCTCCCCTCCCTCTCCTCCCTAGGGACTGGGAAAAGTGGATCACCTGCAAATAACGATATTTATCGTCGGGGCGGAGCTGAAATTCTCTCGCTAAATCCTCAAAAGATATCCAGTCACCACCTTCTTGAAACTGGCCCACAAACCGTAACCCCTGTACCGCCCACCTAACAAATACAGGATCTTGAATTCCAGGTAGGAAATCAGGGTTACCCACCACTGGTATGAATTTAGAGACTCCCATCCTTCCATACCATTTCAATTGCCATTTCCGCCAGTATCCCAGGGTTAGACGCAAAAAAGGGTTCTCCCCCTGCTCTCCACCCCCTACCCCCTTCAGCCATAACAGGGCCGCCAGGTTAATCGACTTCCCTAAATCTGCCCTTTCTAAGACCACCCATTCAACATCCTCTCGAAATAGCCACTCAAAGGCCTCCCGCACCCGTGCCGCCTCATAATATCAGGAGAACAATGGCAACCCCAACCCCCCTTCCGACTTATTCGCACAAAGAACATTCCACGCCACTCTCGGCCTTTTCCCTCGCCATACAAACTTTAAACACCTAGCCTGTATCTTTTGCAGAAAAGGCCGGGGCACCGCTATGGGCAGGTTCATAAACAAATACAACAAGCGAGGCAGGGCTATCATCTTAAGCAACGCGATCCTCCCCAGCCAAGACACCTCAAAACTTTCCCACCGCTCCAGCTCCTTAAACATACTGGCACAGGCAGCTTTGTAGTTGGCGGTGAAGAGCTGCCCCAAATGGGCTGTGAGCTGCACCCCAAGGTATCGAATACTACTGCGGGCCCACTTAAAGGGAAAAAGCTGCTTCACCCGTTCAAACTCCCCATCATTAAGAGAGATATTAAGTAGTTCCGATTTGGTTGCATTCATCCGGAACCCAGATACCTCCCCATACCTGGACAATTCCCCCTGAACTGCCTCCAAAGAATACTCAGGGTTAGTAATGAAAAAAAGCACATCGTCAGCAAATAGGGAAATCTTATGCTGCACTGTCCCGACGGGGATCCCAGAGATCTCCACTCGGTCCCGAACTCGCTGCGCCATTGGTTCCATAGCCAGTATAAATAACAGCGGCGACGGGGGGCAACCCTGTCGTGTCCCCCTCCGTAGTTCAAAAGCCCTGGTGACCGCCCCATTAATTTTTAAACACGCCAATGGATGTTGATATAAACTTTTCACCCAAGACAAAAAGGCACCCTGCACTCCCACTTTTTCCAAGGTTTTAAACAGGAAGGGCCAGCTCACCCGGTCAAAAGCTTTTTCAGCGTCCACTGCCAGGAGCGCCAAAGGCGTCCCGGCACGTGAACTCCGCCACATTAAATTCAGCACCCGACGGATGTTGTCGGAGGTATACCTACCGGGAACAAACCCAGATTGGTTGGGATGAATCAACCTCCCCAAGCTAGGCAGTAGCCGATTAGCCAATACCCTAGTGAAAATCTTAAAATCGCTGCCCAATAATGAAATAGGTCTATAAGAACCACAATCAGTGGGGTCTTTCCCCTCCTTATGTAAGATACTAATCCCAGCCAGCCTCAGAGACGCCGGGAGAGGGTTACCATCTCCGAAAGAATTATACATCTCTGTGAGGGGTTCCACTAACTGACCCGCAAAAACCTTGTAAAATAAATTAGAGAACCCATCCATCCCCGGGGCTTTATGAGGTTTCAGATCCTTAATCACAGAGAACACTTCCTGTTCACTTATTCTCTTAGAAAGCTCCTCACTATCCGTCCCTGACAGACGAGGAAGCTGAACACCATCCAAATATTCCGACAGCTTATCCTCCCCTGCTAGCTGTTCAGGGGTGTACAGCGCCTGGTAAAATTGCACGAACCTATCTTCAATTTCCTGGCTTAGCCACAACAGCCGCCCCTGAGCATCCTTAATCTTAGTAATAGCATTGCGTGCTGTCCACTTCCTCACCTTACGCGCTAGCAGCCTCCCGGCTTTATTTCCAAATTCGAAGCTGCGCTGCCGCAACATATGTAGCTTATATTGGATCTCGTGTAAGTGCAATTCACTCAATTCCTTTTAAAACCCCTGTAGTGTATCCCGTAAGGTCACATTGGTCGGATGCGCCTTTAATTTATTCTCAGTCTCCCTTATAGAATCCAGTAACTTCCCCTGTTGGTTGAGCCGGGTCTTTTTTTTGTGGGACCCCACCAAAATCAATTTTCCCCGCACCACCGCCTTCAAGCACTCCCAAAGAGTCCCTGGTGTAACCTCCCCCGTATTATTCAGAGATAAATACTCAGAAATGGTTTCTCTGACCTGGAGCACCACCTCAGGGTCATCCAATAAGGATTCATTCAGTTTCCACCATGCCCGGCAGGGGCCCTGCTTACTGAGTTGAACATGACATGTCAAGGGGGCATGATCAGACCAGGTTCATTCCCTGATCACACACTCCTTCACCCCCCCTAACAGAGTCTTATCGACTAAAAATAAATCAATTCTAGAGTACGTCTCATGGACCGGGGAGTAGTAAGAATAATCCCGTTGCCCATAATTCACCTCCCGCCACACATCTACCAGGTCCAGTTTGCTCACCAACTGCTTCAGCTTGAGACGGTGACTCCTGGGGATAGACGCAGCCCCCCTGGATGTATCCACCATTGGGTTGGGAGCGACATTAAAGTCTCCCCCCAGAATCAGCTTCCCCTCTGCTCTCCCCAGGAGCACCCCCTGCAAATTTACAAAGAACTCCCCTTGGTTAACATTCGGGGCGTAGACACTTACCAGAGTAAAAAGATCCACACTCAGTTTTAATTTAATAATCACATATCTTCCACTGCCATCCCTGAAACACTCGGTCACCTGCCCTGCAACTCTAGCGGAAAGGAGAATCCCCACTCCCCCCCCCTCTTTTTTTCATGCTTATTGGAAGCAAAGTACTGTTGTGGGAAATGCCTATGCCCCATACACCTCTCATCTTTCACCCGAAGGTGCGTTTCTTGAACAAAGACAATATCACCCCCCAACCTATTACACTCCTTAAAGAATAATTGTCGCTTCCTAAAGGAATTAAGACCCCTGGCATTAATCGTTACCAATTTAAATATTGCCATGGCCCAAATCATCCTTCACCCAGATAGGTATCTTCGATTGCAAACAATACCCCTTCCCCCTTTCCCCCTCCCCCTCCCCCTCCCCTCTGTCCCCCACCCCCTTCCCCCATTCCCCACTCCCCCCATTCCCCCCTCCCCCATCCACCATCGAATCCAGCAAGGCGATCTGCGTCACAAGGACCGCAGACCCGGACAGCCCCCCCCCCCCCTGGCTTAGCTAAATTTCCACCAGCCCCTTCTGATAATACAAGAAAAAAAAAAAAACACCTAGCACCCCAAAAACGTGCCCCCCATACACACCAAGTCCCACAGTCCATTCTACACAGCAAAACACCCCGGTAAAGATACAAAAGGAGATATGTAACACCCCCTCTCACTCATACATACAAAGAAAAAGGCCTTGCAAAGACACTCTAACCCTCATACAGTTCAAGTGACCACAGAAGTCTTGTCCTTAGCGGGTCGCTGCCTCCGTAAGCGCCGGTCTCCCCCAGCTGCACGGCTCCACTGCAGATGATTGGACCTCTGTGACCCACTCTTCCCAGGGCCACTATCCTCACTCGTTGGGATCGCTGGGATATCCGACCATCCCATCTGCTGCATGCTTTGGATTGCCGCCTCCACGGAGTGCACTGCAAAGGACTTGCCATTGATCGTGTACTGCAGTCCCACCGGATAAAGCCAGCGGTAGCGGACGTTCTCATCCCGCAGTTTCCTTGTCACCATCTGGTAGTCCCTACGTTTCCGCATGGTGATGCTGGAGATATCTGCAAAAACTTCCATCTCGGCCTCCTGCCATTTGATGCGCCCCAGCTTCCGTGCAGCAGCCATAACCATTTCCTTGGTGCGGTACTCATGTAGACAAAGAATGATATCTCGGGGCTTATTATCCCGGCGGGGACCCAACACCCGGTGCGCTCTTTCCACTGTCAGACATACTGATTCAGTCGCCACTTCGGCCTTCCGCAGCACCGCCCCGCAGAACTCCTCGGCCAGTTGCAGATAATTCACTGAGCCTTCTTGCTCCGGCAGGCCCCTGATCCGCAGGTTGGCTCGGCGTGACCTGTTCTCCAAATCCTCAATCTTTTGCCAGAGTTCCTCCTGGAGGAGGCTTAACGAGTCCACTCGCTGTTCAACTATGGCACATTGGCCCACGTGCTCTTCGAATTGCGTCTCCATGTCCTCCATCCGGTTCCCCAGCCCAGCCAGATCATTTTTCACTACCAGGAGTGCACATCTTTTTTGAGACTATCAAAGTCCTGCCTAGTGGACTCAAACCACCCCTGCAGGTCTGCTCTGAGTGCTTGAAGCTCACTCGGCCCACCGCCTCCATCCCCAGCGTCTCCCGCTCCGGCGGACTCACCACGTCCCGCCGCCATCTTAGCCACAGGCGTCCGCAGCCCCGCCGAGGGTTTAAAGGAATAAGCTTTCAGGTCAGCGCTCGCCTTTTTACCAGCCATTTGGCCTCTGTGCCAATCTCCACCGGGTCCGATACTTTGGGGCTGTTTTCGGGGGTTTTCACAGCTAGTTAGGGCATATTATCCTCACTCGGGACAGAGCTCAGTGTTCAGGCGGCCATCGGGATGTCCGACGTCACCGGAAGTCTCTTCTTTTGTGTTGGCCTTCTATCTTGCCAAGCATGATGTCTTTCTCTAATGATCTCTCTTCGCATGATGTGTCCAAAGTATGAAAGTCGAAGTCTTGTCATCTGAGCTTCTAAAGAAAGCTTAGGTTTGATCTCCTCTAGTACCGACTGGTTTGTTCTTCGGGCAGTCCATGGTATACACAGTATTCACCGCCAGCACCATAATTCAAAGGCATCAGTTTTCTTCCTGTCTATCTTTTTCACTGTCCTGCTTTCACATCCATATGATATTGAAAATACCATGGCTTGAACAAGTCTAATCTTTGTATGGAGAGAGACATCTCTGCTCTTGAGAATCTTATCTAGGTCTTTCATAACCATTCTGCCAAGAGCAATGCGTCGTCTAATTTCTTGACTGCTTGTTGCTTCTTTATTGATAGTTGATCCAAGTAGGTTAAAGTTGTTCACGATTTCAATTTCCTCTCCTTCAACGATGAACCTGTTGATTATGCCAGATGTCATGATCAAGACGCTCCTATTAACACACAAAAACATTCACTCACTCTCCACTACACACCTTCACACTCTGCTTCAAACACAACAACCCAACCAGACCAGAAAAACATCCACAGTGAACACTGTTACCATCCCCCATGCTAGAACTAAATATAATCAATAAACCTGCAAACGAGCTTTCCAACTATATGCCCCCTCCTTATGGAACACCTTTCCGACCTCAATAAGAAACATTACCGACCTCAGCATTTTCCAAAAACAACTAAAAACACATCTAGTCACAGAACATTATAGCCTTATGACTTAACACCCCCACCTCATCCATCGGACTCACTGAAGATGATGTAAGCACTATATATAACTAAGATTTGATTCCTGTTGTACAGGTTTTTTTTTCCAAATTTTATTCAATGTTTACTGTATATAGTTAATATGTTCTATGTAAACCGATTAGTATTTTACTGTACTTTGTAAACTGCTTTGACCTGGTGAAAAGCAGTATATAAACAATGCTAAATAAATAAATAAAAATCTAGATGGCTGCTGCCGGAGCCATGAAGCCCCCTCAATGAGATGTTTGTTTATTATTCATTTGATATACTGCAATTCTATATAACAAACAATGTGGTTTAGAATAAAAATCAATGAAAGGAACTTCAAGATACTCATAAAAGGTAGATAGAAAACAAATACATAGGATAAGGACAGGGGAAATAGTAGGAATTATCAGATCCGATAAGTCATGGTCCTCAATTAGATGGACCATTTTGACTGAAGGCTACCTCAAATAAGTGTGTCTTGAGTGCCTTCTTAAAAGTCTTAAAGCAGTCCTCTAAACGGATGGAAGTGGGAAGATAATTCAAGAGACACTGAGCTGCAGCAAAAAATGCAGATATTCGCATAGTCTGTCAGACGGCTGCCTAGGGTGAGAACTTACACAATCTTGACGATGCATATATTCATATGATTCTTGCAAGGTATTGTGGGTAATGTAGTTCATTCACTCCCAAACACAGCTGAAGACAATAATTGAGTTGTGTAACCAGTGGTAAAGCCAATAAAATACTTCTTTTATTGATGGGGTTTAATTCACCCAGCACAAGTATGCTTGTTAGCAATATAAATGAGGATACTTGCTTGCAGTGTTTAAATGGATAACATAAAGTCACAAAGCAAATCAGAAAACAACCTTCAGCTTGTCAGGCAATTAGCTAATGTTTTCTTAGCAAATAATTACCAAATAAAAAGGCACAAAGAAATGAATAAACTTTGTTTGTTAGGTTAACTTCTGCTTATTTTCCACGCAGATCCCAGCAGTGATTCTCCCTTGCTCACACACACAATCAGGTGCAGCTTTAATTACTATCAATTGACCAGCTGAAAGCCTTTAGCTGGCTGGCTGCTACTGTGTGAACCCAAATCCTGCTTTAAGAGCTGTTTGCAGTGGAAATAAGAACAAAGTTAGGTTTCTTTGTGATGGCTGATGTGTTTGCTCACAGAAAGCTAGCAATAGCACTTGGATAAAGAACAGTCCATGTAATTAATAGTTTCATCTGCTGTATCTCCCCCTTCATCAATCAGCATAGGGTCACTATCATACATTGGCACAGACGAGTCTTTCCATAAGGCACTATCATGAGAATGCTTATTCCCTTGCTGCCATTCACTATTATAGATAGGGTCTGGATCAGTGTTCATACCTGAGCCTCTCCTGCTATCATAATTCCTCTCTGTATAGCCTGGCCAGTATGTAATCCAGTTCTGATGTCCAGCCTTCCAATCTTGATCCCTGGACACTGGATCTTCCCTCACATACCTTCTGGCATAGGTCTGAAAGTCCTTTCCACGTGCAGTCTTCTCTCTTCCAGGTAGCCACTGGTGTTTCCTATCTCTGCCCTTCCATTCCTCTGGCTGACTCCAGTCCAATGGACTCTGCTGGCATTTGGAATACCTCCCATTATAGGTACTGCCTTGGAATCTCCCAGACCTTCCAATGGCCTTTCTTCTCTTCCTTCCAGAGAGTTTCCTTCTTTCTCTATCCGCTTGGCTTGGCTTCTGTTTCTCCAGGTGATGCTTAAACCTGTAGCTGGGCTGGAGCTTGTAGCCGTTGCTGTCTCTTTTCCTGAAGCTCTTTCTGTAGCTTTTGCTGAAGCTGTTATCTGAAGAATAAGCTCTATTCTTATTCTGTCCTAATGTGTGCTCCTCCCTAACACAGCACAGCTGTGTTGAATCAGGCCCTGCCCTTTGAGATGAGTGCTTAGGGATTACCTCATAGCTCTCTTGATTGCACACACGTTTTCTCACTTCAGCCCCTCTCATGGCTGCTGGAAACCTGGTGCATTCTGGGACTGGTAGTCTTTTATATGAAAACTCTGTTTTCTTACTTCTACCAGAACTGACAGGTTGCTTGTTCAGAGTCACATCATCTTTTCTATAGCTCCTACCTGAGCTATGATAAGCTTCCTTATCACAAGTCTCATAGTTAATAGAGGAGGGTAACGGAAATTGAAGGTGTTGACCATGCACAGAACGCAAAGCCCTAGCTGGGGCATGCAGGAAAATAATGGAGGATAAGTATTCAGGTGCAGAGTCATGTAGAATTTTATGAACCACAGTCAAGGCCTTGAAATGAATCAGACTGGTGACCAGTGATATTTGATTAAAAGTGGGGTAATATAATCATATTTTTGAGCATGTTGTAGTGTGCGAAGTGTGGAATTTTGAATTGTCTGAACATGCCTAATTTGTTATTGTGGCTGACCAAGATAAATGATGTTGCCATAATCTAAATGAGATAGAACTCTGTGAGTGAGTACTATAAGTTGAGCAGGTTTGTCCAAAAACGGTTGTATTGCATGAAATCTGCGGAGGGCAGAAAAGCAGTTTTTGAAACCTTAGTGATTTGTGGAGAAATTTTGGTCATACCTGAATTTCCTTTCCTTGAATCCTGTTAGACCATTCCAGGACCTGTCCTAGAAGACTTTCCTACAGGTTGGAAAGCCCTGTAGGAAACTGCCTGATGAAGATTCAACTGCAGTAAGAGAGCCAATACTTGATTATATTGTTGACTGTTATTTTTGCTAATAGTTTTATCTCCGAGTTTTCCAGTCTAGATTAATTCTTGGGAAGTGTCTTACTGGCTTCTCTCAGTGCTGCAGCAGTGGTTATATCTTCTGATGACATCACTTAAAGATGCTCAAGTCTGCCGCCACCTACTGTCATTGGAGCATAATCTTATCATCTGTACTGGTCTAGCAAGATTCAAGGAAAGGAAATTTATCTTTAGCACACATGTTTATTACTTGCGGGATTTGTTTCCTGTGACATTGGACCACATACCTTTGCTCTGCTTTCGTTGACTGATTTTCAGTGCTGAAATAACCAATGTGATACTGAAGCAGCTGAAAGAGGGTCTGTGCTTCAAAGAATCGCCTGATTGTGTTTTTCTGTGAACTTCTGATTGCATGCTGTGCCTTCCATACAGAATAAATTTCCTTATCCACCGCACCAGTCCAGAACACATGGATTGTGCACGCCAGCCAGCAGATGGAGACAGACTATAGAGCTATGAGCTCTGGTCTATAATAGGCACCATGCAGCCACATGTTCTTCAGTATTCTCTGTCTCCAGAAGATGATGACTGCAGTCTGTGCAGTAGAATTAGTCTGGTGGATAAACTGTGCTCATGTTGGATAGCCGTGCTTCTAGTTGAGTTAAGCATTCAGAGGGCATCCAAGTTTGGTCTCTGGAGACTGCTTTGCAGAATGATACCTGGAGGAGTCCAGGTCCCTTATCTAGCCAGTGGGCACAGGGATTTCAGTATATTTTATTTCTCCTTTTCCTTGGCTGTTATCATTCCTTTATTTTGTTGTATTTTCTCTTTCTGGCTTGCTTTTCTAGCTTGCCTTCCCCTCCCCCTCCCCTTTTGAACAATCTTGTTTAACAAAAAAAAGTCTCTGTTTACCGTTTTTAAGGCTAACAGGCGTCGCTGGAGGATCGAGGATACCTCTGTGTCTAGCACCCTTGTTACACGAGATATATTGGGTATATTGGCTGAAAGATAAACAGTGGGAGGATGTTCCTGGGCTGCTGGCAATTCACAGGAAGGGCTCCATGAAGGGTGTTCTGGCAGCAGGGTACTTGACAGCAGGGAACCGTTGTTCTGCCCATGTTCTGAGTGTTTTCACTGTGATTAGTGCAGTCAGTACAGTCCTATCCTGGAGGCATCTTCGGAAAGGGCAAAGTGTTGCTCCTATTGCAGAGGTCACCGGGGCAGCACAGAGCAATGTGGATCCTGCCAGCTATGACACTGGAGAATAGTGTGGAGGCGACAAGGCTTTAATGGGAGAGAGTTTGCCTGCAGTGTGTGTTTCCTCAGGCAGAAGGACCTGGAGGAAAACACGAGGCAGAGGCAGCTATGTTGGCCTCTGAAACGTTTTGCTGCCCATCCCTCTCCCCCATTCTTGTCTCAGAAAAGGAGACCGTTTTTCTGATGCAGCTTGTTCCTGGTCCTTTGCACTCTGGGGCTATGGAGACAGCTCCCTCGCTGTTTTCAGAAAATCTTTTTTCTGGGATTTGTACTGAACATAAGAACATAAGATATGCCATACTGGGTCAGACCAAGGTCCATCAAGCCCAGTATTCTGTTTCCAACAGTGGCCAATCTAGGTCATATGTACCTAGCAGTTTCCCCAAGGGACTCAGGTTCCACAATGCTTGTATTGGTTCAAGCATTGATATCCTGGGTCCCTTCTTAATAATGGCTTATGGACCTTTCCTCCAGGAACTTGTCCAAACCTTTTTTAAACCCAGCTACACTAACAGCCTTTACTACATCCTCCGGTAACAAATTCCAGAGTTTGATTACACGTTGAGTGAAAAAATATTTTCTTTTATTAGTCTTAAATAGTTTACCCTGTAGCTTCATTGCATGTCCCCTAGTCTTTCTATATTCTGATAAGGTAAACAATCGATCTACGTTTACCCGTTCCACTCCGCTCATTAATTTATAGACTTCTATCATATCTCCCCTCAGCCGTCTCTTTTCCAGGTTAAAGAGCCCTAACCTTTTTAGCCTTTCTTCATAGGAGTATCCTTCCATCCCCTTTACCATTTTGGTGGCTCTTCTCTGAACCTTTTCTAATAACTCTATATCCTTTTTAAGATACGGCGACCAGAATTGCACACAATATTCAAGGTGCGGTCTCACCATGGAACGATATAGAGGCATTATAATATCCTTTGTTTTATTTTCCATTCCTTTCCTTATCATACCTAGCATTCTATTTGCTCTCTTGGCCGCCGCTGTACACTGGGCCGAGGGTTTTAACATGGTATCCACAATGACGCCTAAATCTTTTTCCTGGGTGGTGGTTCCTAATGTGGAACCTTGCATCGTGTAACCATAGTTTGGGTTGTTCTTCCCTAGGTGCATAACCTTGCACTTGTCCACATTAAATTTCATCTGCCATTTTGATGCCCAGTCTTCCAATTTATCAAGATCCTCTTGCAATTTTCCACAATCCTCTAGGGTTTTAACAACTTTAAATAGTTTTGTGTCATCTGCAAATTTGATAACCTCACTCGTTATTCCACTTTCCAGGTCATTTATGAATATGTCAAAAAGCAGCGGACCCAGCACAGATCCCTGGGGTACACCACTATTCACCTTTCTCCATTGGGAAAATTGGCCATTTAGCCCTACCCTCTGCTTTCTATCTTTTAACCAGTTCCTGATCCACAATAGTACACTGCCTCCTATCCCATGACTCTTTAGTTTTGCCAAAAGTCTCACATGAGGGACCTTGTCAAAGGCTTTCTGAAAGTCCAGATACACAATATCAACCGACTCACCTTTGTCCACCTGATTATTCACTCCTTCAAAAAAACATAACAGATTAGTAAGACAAGATCTTCCTTGTCTAAAGCCATGTTGGCTGTCTCTCATTAGTTCATGACTATCTACATGCTGAGTAATTTTATTCTTTATGATGGTTTCTATCATTTTTCCCGGTATTGACGTCAGGCTCACCGGTCTGTAGTTTCCCGGATCACCCCTGGAACCCTTTTTAAAAATTGGTGTTACATTGGCGATCCTCCAATCTTCAGGTATTAGAGATGATTTTAATGATAGTTCACAGATTACTAATAGCAGGTCTGCAATCTCATATTTCAGTTCTTTCAATACCCTTGGATGTATACCATCCGGCCCAGGTGATTTGCTACTCTTCAGCTTATCTAATAGTTGTAATACATCTTCTCGATGTATCGATATTTCCTTCAATTCTTCTGTACCTTTAAATACCACTTCAGTCATGGGTAACATCCCTACATCTTCCTCAGTAAAGACTGAAGCAAAGAATTTGTTCAGTCTCTCCGCTATCGCCTTGTCGCCTCTTAGTGCTCCTTTAACCCCTTTATCATCTAATGGACCAACTGACTCTCTCACAGGTTTTTTGCTACGAATGTACTTGAAAAGGTCTTTACTTCGCGTTTTTGCTCCATCGCGTTGTTACTGCTCATGCATAAGACTTTTTTAACGAAATGGGCTCGAGGAACAATAGCTGTCCAGTTGTCTCCAAATCAGGTTTTAGAAGCAAGAGGCCCTCCATTGCCCAAAAGACTGTGCTTGGTAAGAGCCGAGGACTGGGGAGCCTCACTTAGAGGCATCACTAACTGGTTCGGAGGGTGCTTCAGCGACTAGCCTGGATAAGAGGTGCACGATGACAGACGGAGGCAGGAATACTTCCAGTGAGGGAGAGTGATGATCCCACCTTGGTTTGGCGTTTTTGTAGAGAAGAGCTTATTCCTATGATTACTCAAGTTCTGTAAACTTTGAGTATCTCTCCTCTGCTCCCAGGAGTCTGATGTTTGGAAATCCTTTTCTTAGGGGCATTTGAAAACCTATAAATACCTTTCCATTGCATCCAGATCTGCAGATTTTAGTGGAGTGGCATACCCCTGAATGGTCTCCGAGTGGTGAGAGACATGGGGAAGTTATATCCCTTGGTTCCCAAGAATAATAATTTAAAACTCTCTAAGGTGGATGCCTTTCGTTATGGCAGTGACCAAAAAGACCATTATTCCTGTTAAAGGGGGAGTAGCTCTGAAGGATTACAAGATCGTAGGCTAGAGTCAGCTCAGAAGCAGTTTTGGAAGAAGTTTCCTTAGGCTTGCAAACAGCCATATGCTGCGCTTACATTTTACTTATGCTTAGTATTTCTCACCCGCCTAGCAAAAACTTCTAAGCGGTAAAAATAAACATACAGAATAATGACATACAACAGATACACAAACTATGCTTATTACTGCTTTATGTATAATTGAAGGCTGTCGAGTTAAAAACGCATTTTTAACTCTTCTGAAGTGCAGGTAATCCCACATGTGTGATGTACAGTAAGTGTTAGTGCATTCCAAAACTTAGGCCCACTACTGGAAAAATTCTAGCGAGAGCAGTCTTGTAGTGAACCATGGAAGAGGGAGGAACATTTAAAAGGCAAACCGTAAAGGTCATAAAAGGACATACGTACTCAGTAAGGAATGCATATCTGTTGTAACCAATGAATAAAGTGACTTAAATATGTAACACAAACATTTAAAGTGCAGCCGATAAGAGATGGGTAAACAATGAAGTTCAAAAAGAGTAGGCATAATGTGATCGTACTGCTTTTAAGCCCTGATTTACTTGAGCAGCTGTGTTCTGAGCCATCTGTAGTGGCTTGGCAACATACTGTGGAAGATAAAATAAACCATGTTACAATAATCTAAGTGAAAGAGAGCCATCTAGGTACATTTTATAGTTTTTGTACCAGCCTCAGTTTAAAGAATACATTACGTACGACATGGAAAGAAAGATGCAAATCGAAAATCACGCCTAATAATGGATTGTATCCCTAATAGGAATAAAATGTTTGGCCAAGATTATAGATGAGGGTGCAACAAAAGTCATATCCCTGCACACTGCTTCTGTCTTTTTAAAGTTAATGGATAGTTCACTATTTGCCAATCACTTTGGTTGTCTGAAGGTTTTGTACCCCTTGCAATGAAGAGATCACTGGGAATGCTTCAACTATTAGAATTTCATCAGTGTACAGCCTAAAATCAAGCCCCAGCAGATGAAGCAGCGTACACAGAGTCAGATGGATATTAAATAAAAGTGGAGGAAATTGCTGACTCCTGATGAATACCCCACCTTACAGGGTGTCATGAAGATAGTCCTTCGGAAGATGGACCTGTTGGTCAAAAACGAAATGAACACTGGAGAACCACTCGTTATCCCTAATCTGTCTAATTAGTGCAGTAAAATGTCAGGAACAATTGTGTCACATGCTCAGAGATGTAGGATCACACTATCTGTTTTAATTCCAGACCACAAAGCGTACTGTTGATCAGTGAAATGAACTCCATTTCTGGCCCATGGCCACTCCTAAAACCATTTTGCTAGGCATCCAAAATTTGATGATGTTCAACAATGCCAACTAAGATTGGACCACTTGCTCAATAAATTTTGCTAAGATGGGAAGGCAGGATATGGGGGTGAAAGTAGCTCAGATTGCATAAATCACCTGTTCTATCCTAATTACTGGCTTGACAGAGGCTGTTTTCAAAATAAAGGATATATCTCCAGATTTCAAAGAGGCATTTATAAAGTGCATAAATACAAGTGAATGTGCTCACTGTGCCCCTTATTTACATATAGCATGTGCTGAAGTGCTCAGATATGTGCCCCAAATAATTTTTTCTTCCCCCTTCCATTGCCGTGCTTGGAGGTGGGGGGGGGGGGGGGGAATGGGTTCAGAGGAAGAGACAGGCTCAGAAGGGGCTTGTTCACCTTGACTCATCTCCCTATAGAAGATGGGTAGCAGTAGGCTGGCTAGATTCAGGGGTGTGGCAAAGTAGACTGAAAATGTTAGGGAATCGCTTATGAGGTGCAGTGGAGGATGTCGCAGGGCTCCGAGGTGACAGCAAGAAGCTTCACCATTGCATGGCTCAAGGCTTTACAGGGCTACAATGAGAGCTCCATACCCTGAATAACACCTTGGCCTCCTTCCCTCAGGTCTTCCTGATGTTGGCTTATGGCCTTTGTCAACTCCAATAATGGATTTTCCGTCCTTGCAGGCATATTGACATCCTGGCTGCTGGTATTAGCCTCCTTCTTTCACCTCAGGATGCTTTCTTTTGTCATTTGCCTCCTCCAGGACATGGTTCTTGTCCTTGAACAACATTGAGTTCCTGCTCTCACCTCTTCATCTGTCTTTGGGCCTCCTCAGCATCTTCTCCATCTTGGCCATCATCCTCAGTATCTTTTTGGTCTTGGCTGTCCTCCTCACATGTCTTGGAGTCTAGCTCATCATCACCATCTTCTGAGTCCTGGACTACTCCCTGAGAAGGTCTCCGCTGGCTCTGGTGCATTGATTGCAGATGTAGTTACCCTGGCTGGGCATTTGAGGGACCAGCTTCCTCATCTCCAGTTATGAATCCTCCTTGTCCAGCTCCAGCTCCAGTAACTGCAGGGTGGAACACATCAGAGATTGTGATGAGAGAACTCAGACAATGTAAATCTGTGTGCACTGATTCTGGTAACAGTTTTCATGCTGCAATGTGGCATTTACTATACTAAAAGCCATGACTTCTGGACTCCTCCCCCCCCTCTCAAATAGTGCTCCCTATTGTCAAGGATTCTCTGTGAATGGAGAGATGAAACTAATAGGAGGGGGTCTTGCACATATAGCTCAATATTGGTGTTTCATGTTGCCATTGTGTGCCCCCATCCTCATGTAGGCTGACAGATTGGGTCTTCTCCTTGGGCGCTAAACTCATTTAGCTAGATGTTGATGGATGTGCCAATGTGTGTTTTCTTTGCAAGGGCGGCCCAAGGGATGTGCAGAGACTCATTGTGGAGGCTCATTTGCATAAATATTAGCATAATGTTAATATGCCTCTTAATGAGTGTCTAGATAAAGAAAGACTACTAGATTTCTACATTACTATACTCCATTGCCAACCACCAGACACATTAGAAAGTGCTATAAATACTGCCCATTTAGAACCCATAGCAAATCTACCGTATCAAAACAGCACTACCAGGACTCACAAAGCACCAAACCCTACCTATCAAAAGGCAGCCTGCAAATATTAAACCAGTACATCTCAGAGAATACCAATACATCTCCTACCGGGGAAAGAGAACAAGTGGCACTGTCCAATAGAAACGACATGAACAGAGTACCTCGGCTCGGTTACACATGCAAAACACAGACCGTCAGCAAACAAAGAACAAGGGATCATAGTTTAGAAATAGGAAGACAATAATTAAACTGGGAACCCCTAAAGCCAAACTTGGAATGTACAACAACACTGGAGAGAAAAAAACTGGAGAAATTAATTTCCTCTTGTACTAAACAAAAACGTGAAAACACTAGCGATACTTATTTCCCAGAGCTAACATACTTTTTTTATTTAGAATTTATTAAAATAGTATTTTTCTACCTTTTGTTGTTTGGGCATTTTATTTTTCAATTGCAATTGCTCCAGTCACTTTCTTCTGGTTTCTTCTGTCTTCTGCTAATTCTCCATTGTCTGCTGTCCATTTGTCCTTTCTTCTCTCTTCTAGATTTTTTCCATTCTCTCTTCTTCATCTGCTTTAACATACTGATCTTTCTCCTTTTGCTCTTTCCTCCATTTCTTTTTTTATTATTTTATTATCCACTCAGATTTCACCCTTCCATCCTCAATCCCACTTACTCTCCCAATACCCGGCCACTTATAGATTTTTCTTCCCTCCCACACAAAATATTTTTCCCCTCCATCCTCATTCCCCCAGCCCCATCCCCTTCTAGTCCTCCCCCAACTTCAGCTCCCTTCTAGTTCCAGTCCCACCCAGCATCCGCTCCCTTCTAATTACATTCTCCCATCAGCTCATTTCCAGTCCTAGCCCCCCTATCAGCCATTTCCAATCCTATTCCAGCCCCACATCAGCCCATTTCCAGTCCAAGCTCCCCCCACTCAGCCCATTTCCAATCCTACCCCCCCTCACTCAGCCATTTCCAATCTTAGGCCCCCTTCACTCAGCCCATTTCCAGTCCTAGCCCCCCCCCCACCCCCACCACTCGGCCCATTTCCAATCCTAGCCAATCCCCATCAGCGCATTTTCAGTCCTAGCCACCCCCATCAGCTCATTTTCAGTCCTAGCCCCCCCCCCCCCACACTCAGCCCATTTCCAATCCTAGCCACCCCCCATCAGCCCATTTCCATGCCTAGCCTATATTTGGATATTATGCAATTTTATGGTTCATGGCAATGAAAAGTTGTAGACTACCTGGTTTTACGGTTTACGGGAATGAGAATCCAGTGATGATTAGGATAGATAAGTATCCATTTCACAAGAAAGGGCTCCTAGATGATAGGCATGTTTGATATGCTTCTACAGCTATTTATTATTTTTCGTCAGTTATTCTATTATACTACTGGTCTCTTACGAGATCCTCAGAGTGGCATTTGGCGCTGTTCAGAGATATCTTGTATAATATATGGTATTATTGCATAATTCCCGTATATTTTTATGTTTATCTCCGATTATTACACTTTCTTAGTTTTTTTACTATCAGTAAGAATTTCCAACACACATCCTGGTAAGTCGTCTTATGAATGATATCCTTTAGCAAGTGTTTTGTTTTCTGCATTTGTTACAGTATTTTTGTTACTATTTATTGATGACCATCATTCTGTTTAATGACTGGATGTTATAAATAAGCCATACGGACCATTGATGTTTGTATGGGTGTAGTTTATGGTTTTAATTTTTCAACATAATTTAGCTTTATTGGTTTTATCTCCGGTTTTTATATGTTTTAATTATGATAGGTTTTAATTCATGTATATGTTTTATTTTCATTTTTATGAGTGCTATTATTATTTATTGTGGTGTTTATTTTCAGAGGTCATTGTCTCCTGAAGAAGGCCCCCGGCCAAAACACGTGTTGGGCGACCTCATCCTTTGATATTAAAGTTGCCCTTCCACAGTGAACTCGTTGTCCTGCTGTTTCATTGTGTTCTTTGATATTGCAGGAGGAGTGTCCCTCTATTGCTCGCCGGAGATAGGATGAGGAAAGGTAGTCAGGAACAGCCGAATGAAGGTACTTATAGGTCAGTAGTATAAGTTTGAATTGGATGCGGAAATGGATAGGAAGCCAATGAAGTGACTTGTTAAGAAGGGTAACATGAGCATAGCGACACTGGTGGAAGATTAGCTGTGCAGCTGAGTTTTGAACATATTTCACCTACTTTTCAAGGGTGCTTGGACATGGTTGATGATAAAGGGACATTAGGAATTGTGGAGATTGCATAAGTGTGGGGTTGACACAGGGCTGTGAATTTACAGGCTGTGAAGCTAGTCTTAAGACACAAGGTGTGGTGACAGGTTGGGTGGGTCTCCTTAAAAATATATACATGGCAGAAGCTTTGGAGTGTGGATAGAGGGAAGATTAGCAGCATTGTGCATACCCTCAATAGTGTTCAGAAGTTTGGTTTGAGGTGGCTCTTTGTTGCTTATTGTTGAGGCTCATGTAAGCAGTATCTTATAGGGTGGTCTATGAAAGACGTGCATTCACTTTGGCTTATAGGTTGCAGATGTGGTTCTAGGTGCAGAGGCTTGGACAGTGATTAAAAGCATACATGGGGGGTGACAAAATGATGAAACCTTTGGTGAGGACTCTGTACTGACCTGCTTTCTGCTCCATGTCAGCCCAGACTTCCTCCAGATCTTCAATCTGTCTCTCTCTCTCTCTCTCTCTTCAGATCAACTTCTACAGTCTCTTCTGCCATATTACATAGTCTGTTACAAAATCTTGTGATTTGATTTGCAAGGCTTCCATTGAGAACATGTTTGAGTGCTGGAAGCCTTAGTGATGCCTTCATGGAGCAACATGTGCTCATTTGCAGCAGGATGGGCCAGGGCTGGTGAGCCGGTGCCCTCAGACCCTTTCCCTCTATAGCATCAACATACAACATACTGTGCGACATGCCAACAACTTGCACTTGTCTGTCTTCTCCTGTGTTAGGCTATGTATCTCTTGTGGGCCCTGCCTAAGGCTCCCATAGGGTGCCTTGGTCAGAGTATCTGGCAGCACGTGTTGGCAGCTGGGCCTTTCATGTGGCAGATGTGTGCTCTTTACCTCACTTCCTCTCCCCACAACCCCCTGCAAGATGCAAAGTGTCACTGATTAGGATGGTGCCCCACGGGTTGGAGGCGTTGGAGTAGCCTAGTGGTAAGAGCAGCAGCCTGGTGATCAAGAGACCAGGGTTCGATTCCTACTGGTACTCCTTGTGGCCTTGGGGAAGTCACTTTAACCACCCCCCCCATTCCCTCATAAGAAAAGCCTATCAATATACTTCTGGTCACATCTTGCCAAGAAAACCCAGGGACTGTTGGGTCACCAGAAGTCAGCATTGATTCAACAGTACCCAATGCAATGCATTGCATTGCCTACAGGTTAGAGGCTTTTCTCACACTCCCACACCTTCAGACCATTCTCTCACTCCTCATAACCTCAGCATCAGTGCACTGTTCCAGATCACTGTGCTGAGATGTAACTCTCACAGAAGGAAAGGCTGGTGTGTTAAGCTGCTGGTAGACCTCATATCGCCCTTTCCTGAGTACTCTTTTATCTCCTTCTCTGGCAGGTACATGCAGTCTGACCTATGCACATACTTGTAGCAACTATGAGGAGTGCATTTTGCTGGTAGATGATCAGAGGTAGAACAATCCTTTAATAGTGGATCAAAATGCATAATGTGTTGTCCTAGTTTTCTCTAATACAGTTCCTTACACCAGTCAGCATAGAGAACCTATTCTCAGTTATTTTCTAATGGGACACCTATACATCCCTTCCATGTTGCATTTTCTGTACCAAGAAGATATTTTTTTAATGGACTTTCTCAATCACTGGGTTAGTTCACCCTTCCCCATTTCAGGCCCCTGTAGGCACTTATCTCTGTAAGGTATGAAGCTTGACAGTTATATTGCAGGCCTTGAGCATTCCGGCATCATCCCTCCTCTGGCCAGGCAATGGGAACAGTTGGATCTCCCATTCCAGCATAAGCCTGACCAGAAGGAGAGTGTCTTCCCATCCAAAATTAGGCTGCGTGAATCTGGTTGCCACTTTCTCAAAGTCACTTTGCCTGCCACATCAGCACACATGTCGCATAAAGTTATGCGTAGATGCAGAAGTAGGTATGGATGACCACATGCACTTACAACGTAGGTGCATACTTTACACTTGGTGTACACCCATTTGATAAAGTACGCCTGTGGCTACGTGCACATCATAAAATAATCCATTCCTCAAGCCGCTGCCATTTATAGGCTACCCAGATGTTTGGGTAGCCTATATAAAATTACCCTCCATATGTGTAATGTGTATCACACAATGTGTAACAATGTAACCTATCCTCCTATGATGCAAGAGATGGACAAATACTGGTAGCAGACAGAGCTCTAGGCCCAGACAGGCTGCCCCTTTTCCCTACCACAAACCCAGCAACCAAGGATCTGTGCCTTGCTCCACAGTAATAAAAAACAAAGAAGCAGAGAAAATGATTGTTGCAGTTTTCCAGGTCATGTTGCATCTTCATAACTGGAACCGACCTTTCAGCCACCATACTGTGGCTTTCTTCAGGGTGAAGTGTTTAAGCAGTGGATGTCTTGTTCATTTCTATAGTAGTCCTCAAACTGGATTGGTGGGATTGAGGCAGGAAATTCAAATTTGAATTTTGGAGGGAAAATCCATTGGAGAGAGTCTGGAGACTTCTCTTTTCCCATAGATCGGTAGGTTCTTTGGTGAGTTTTTAAAGATGCTCTCCCCATAGAGTTTCTTTTAACTCTGGAAATGTTGGTTCCAGTTACGAAGACACAGCATGACCTGGAAAAATGCAAAGATCATCATACTAATTGCGGAAGCCCAAGAGTACAAACAGAGAAAATGATAGCAGCAGATAAAGACCATACGGCATATCTAGTCCATACATACCAACAACGAAACTCTACAATCCCTCTGTCCCAGGCTTTCTTGAATTCAGGTATAATCTGTCTCCACCACCTCTGCTGGGAGGCAGTTCCACACATCCACCAATGTTTCCATAAAGAAATATTTCCTTAGCTATCCTTAGCACATATTGTTATCCCCTATGAAGTTAACAATTTTGTTTATTTTCTGCCAGAAGTCCTGTATTTGGAAAGGTTCAGAAGCATGACTTCAGGATCCCCACCCCAGCCAACATCCAGCAACATCTGTGTGTAGCTGAACGGAGAGATCAAAGAGAGGGCTCAGTGTAGCATTTCCTGAAATATACAGAAGGGTTATATAATCTCTCTTCCTCTGTCCTGTGAAAGGTTGATTTTTCTTAAAGATGGAAGCAATTTCTCATAGTTTAGGCTTAAGACGTACACCATCTGTGTCTGTTTCCTAAAGAGACTAAACTGCATGAAGATAGTGCGGTATGCAGGGGCAACTCCTGATCCGTCACTGATATCTATTGCCTAAACATAGCTTAAAATCTAATGTTATTAGGAAGGCAGATTAAGCCAGACCTTTCCTACCCTTCCGCAGCAGCACATTATAGTGCTTCCATCCCCTCCCCTCCCCAGCCCACCCCATCCCCCACCTATCGAAAAGAAGGGGTTTTTGTTCTTGATGCATAAAATAAAAAATTAAGAATGTCTACCACTACTACTACTACTTACAGTTGTAGTCAACATTGACACCCTTGCATTTGGTATGTTGTGTATAATACCTTGAGAAATGAAATATTCTAACTGAATGTTATCATAATATTTAATAGTATGTTCAAAGGCATACAACAAAAAATAAGATGTCTGTGAAACTTAGATGTAGTAATCTCTGAGAAAAAAAAACAAAATATGACAGGATTAATGGCACCCTTCGCTAATGTTTGGTTGCACAACCCTTGGAAAGCGATGACAGCCTCCAAACATTTATTGTAGCCATCTATACGTTTCGTACATCTGTCTGCTGGTAGTTTCTCCAACTCGTTAACTGTGATTTGTCCCAGCTCATGAATGTCTCCAGGATTCCTTTTACTAATGGCGGATTTCAGATCTTTCCAAAGGTTCTCGATTGGATTGAGATCAGGACTCATTGCTTGCAAGTTTAAAACAGTCCATTTTTTTTTTTACTTTTTAACCACTCTTTTGTACTTTTGGATCATTGTCCTGCTGATTCCTTTACTACATTCCAGGCATCCCATTCCTGAGACAGCAAAACAACCCCACAACATTATTCAGCCTCCACCATATTTAACTGTAAAAAGGGTGTAGTTTTTTTTTCTTATAAGCTTCATTTCTGTGCCTGATCTTCATTGCCAAAAAGCTCAAGTTTGGTTTCTTCTGTCCACAGAACATTTTCCCAGGAATGTGGTTTCTCAAGGTGGGTTTCAGCAAAGATCAGGCGTGCCTTTTTATGTTTTTCTTTGAGTAGTAGAGTCCTCCTTGGCCTTCATTCATGAAGTCCTTCTTTTTTTAGTGCACGGCATTTGGTGCAGGTTGAAACCACCATTCCATATTGCTCCTGGTGAGCCTTAAGCTCTTTGGATGTTGTACGTGGTGTTTTTCCAACAGTTGGCACTAACCTTCAAAGACTTCTTGAATTCATTTTCCTCTTCCCACCACGTCCTGGGAGGTTCTTGACAATTCCATGAGAACCTTCTTAATAACATTGCAAACTGCAGACACAGGAATTTCAGGGTCTTTGAAGATGGTCTTGTACTCCTTTGAAGTTTGATGTTTGATGATTAATGGCTTTTCTGACGGTCTCAGGCAGATCTTTCATCTTCGCCATTGTGAAAATTGAACAGGGAGTGAATGTGGCCATTTTAAACATTGGAGCTAACATTCATTGGTTGATTCAAGTCATGCAGTACTGACAATTGATCACTGGTGTGTCTAATTTTACTGCAGTGGGAATTTGGTTCTTCTGTTTAAACTGATTTGAATTGTTTATAAGGGTGCTAATAATCATGTCTTATCCAAATACAAAGCCCAAAGGAATCGCCATATATATATCCACAATTTAAGGTGATACCCCGACAAAGACCATACCCACAATACCTATCTAAATAAACCTAAATCTAACAATTTTTTGTCGCATCACCTACCATGAGAGTTCACCCTCTCGTAGTGGGCCCTCCTTTTAATCAAATTTATAAAAGGGCTGAAACAACCTTAAAAACTCAAAGGACAAGCACCCACAAGGGCACACCCTCAGAAACACTTAAACTGAAATAGTACAAGTTCTTCATCCCACCAGTCCAAAAAATATCTGGTTGCCGCATTGACTAATGTATCTTAATGATTGTAAGTCTTCTATGGCTCAAGTATGCAGGTAGAACCTCCAGACCTATTAAAAAACGTCTACAGGAACATCGTTCATGTATCAGTTTTCAAGTTGTGACTGCTCCAATGGTTTCACATTGTCTTCAATCACAGCATTCTTTTGAAGATCTGAGGTGGTTGGTGATTTACGTGGGGGGGGGGGCAGGTTTCCAAATTGCAATACAAAGAACAACGTTGGATTTTTAAATTGCAGTCAATGACTCCTAATGGTCTTAACTTGGACATTGATTGGTGGTTTTTGCATTGATGATCATTTTATTGCGAAAGGATTTGTTTCTATTAGACGCCTTAATTATTTGATTCCAACCGTCTGCTGTTTAATCATTATAAAAGATATAAAACCGGAAGTGGAAGTACGATTGGGCTACATTGCTTGAAGAAGAGCTAAGGAGACATGGAGCTTGAAACACGGCGTTGTGTTGCAGTACCCGATCGAGGTTGATATCTGGGACAAGAATACGCATGATTTCAGCTAAGTAATTTTGAGAAGATGGTATTTGACTGAAGTTGCATAAGGATATCGTCATTCTTCAAAGCAATTGGAATAATAGTGGTCTTTCAAATACCACCGTAGAAGACTTACAGTCATTAAGATACATTAGCCACTGCGGCAACCAGATTTTTTTTGGGCTGATGGGATGAAGGGCTTGTACTATTCTGAGGGTGCGCCCTTGTCGGTGCTTGTCCTTTGATTATTTAAGGCTGTTTCAGCCCTTTTATAAATTTGATTAAAAGGAGGGCCTACTACGAGAGAGGGTGACCTCTCATGGTAGGTGATCTGACAAAAAATTGTTAGATTTAGGTCTATTTAGATAGGCATTGTGGGTATGGTCTTTGTCCGGTTTTCACCTTAAATTGTGAATAGCCATGTCTTGGCAATGTTCTAGTTTTTATACTATTTCCTACTATTTCCTTTTTTAATTGGTATTGTTTTATTTGATTATTTAATTTGTCAAATATGTGTGTATACATAGTCCAAAGCCATTTCACTGGCCACTTTTATTTTGAGATGTTGGACATTAAGGGGTTGAACTGCAAGAGTGACAATGTTGACCACAACTGTATTTGTATAGCACTACAAGGCAAATGTAGCACTGTACGTATAGAGGCAGGACACGGTCCCTGTTCATCAGAGCTTTCAACAACATCTGTGTTGATTTAAAAAAAAAAACACCTTTACACTACATACTGGAAACAAGTTTGTCTGACTTCCACATCTCAGTGTAAACTCGCATTGGCATGGCCAGGCCTGGCAAGGCTGGAAAGTTAATAATAGGTCGCTGTTCTTTCTTACTCTGTGTACATTGTGAGTAGGTCAGAAAATAGCTAAGGAGCAAGGAATGTAGAACAGCTTAAATTAATTTTTAGCTCAAGTAGTTTTATTTTTATCACTGAAGTAACTGTCTCTCTTTTCTATCCTTAATTATTAGCAACTTGTTTTTAAAAATTCTATTGTATATTAAGTTTTAAAATGAGTCACCACACCAGGGTTATTTTTTTCCAATTTTTTCAGTGCATTGTCTCCATATGGGTTAGTAATGACCTTTGCTCTTAAGCCAGGATATGTGGCATATGATCTCAGTCTGTCAAATTCACTGCTAATGCTCACCATAGTATTTGCATTATGCCAGAGAAAGCTTCCTTCTGGTTTTTATAGGTAGCCTATCAAGGTGTGCCTGAAAATTAGCTTTTAACCAGGCCTGTAGCTCCCAGCACTTCAGGAAATATTTCTTTATTTTATTTGGGAATATTTTCTTGGCCTCTGACTGACTGCATTTCTTGGTACATGAGGATCTTTCTTTCCACACAGTGCACAGAATAATAACTTGGTACTGACACTTTATCAGGGCTGTTCTTGTGTTTTTTTCTCCTTTACTACTTTTCCCCCAACTGGCATAATCAGCAGGTTCATCATTGAAGGAGAAGAAATTGAAATCGTAAACAACTTTAACCTACTTGGATCAACTATCATTAAAGAAGCAACAAGCAGTCAAGAAATCAGACGACGCATTGTTCTTGGCAGAATGGCTATGAAAGACCTAGATAAGATTCTCAAGAGCAGAGATGTCTCTCTCCATACAAAGATTCGACTTGTTCAAGCCATGGTATTTTCAATAACATCATATGGATGTTAAAGCTGGACAGTGAAAAAGATAGGAAGAAAATTGATGCCTTTGAATTATGGTGCTGGCGGCGAATACTGTGTATACCATGGACTGCCCAAAGAACAAACCAGTCTGTACTAGAGGAGATCAAACCTAAGCTTTCTTTAGAAGCTCAGATGACAAGACTTTGACTTCCATTCTTTGGACACATCATGCGAAGAGAGAGATCATTAGAGAAAGACATCATGCTTGGCAAGATAGAAGGTAAACGCAAAAGAGGAAGGCCAGCAATGAGATGGATCGATACAATAACAGCAGCTACGGGTACCAGTCTGTCAACAATGAGCCGCCTGACTCAAGACCGAACACAATTTAGGATAGCTATCCAGAGGGTCGCCAAGAATTGATTCCGACTCGACGGCACTTAACAACAACAACTACTTTTCCCCTACCTCTTTAATTTATATGCAGAATAAATCATCAGAGAAGCAGGACTATATGAAGACCAAGGTTTGAAGACTCATCAACAACTTTCGCTATGCTGATACCACATTACTGGCTAAAAGTGAAGACGATCTGAAACATTTCCTTCACAAGATCAAGGAACTTAGTCTTAAAATGGGCCTGCACCTTAATGTTAAGACAAAGGTCCTGACAACTGGGCTAATCAATACGTTCATCATTGATGGAGAAAAAATTGAAATAGTTGACAATTTTAACCTACTTGGATCAACAAAGAAAGGATAGGCAGTCAAGAAATCTGACGATGCATTGCTCTTGGCAGAATGGCTATGAAGGACCTAGACAAGTTTCTCAAGAGCAGAGATGTCTCTCTCCATACAAAGATTTGACTTGTCCAAACCATGGTATTTTCAATAACATCATATGGATGCAAAAGTTGAAAAAGATAGACAGGAAGAAAATTTATGCCTTTGAATTATGGTGCTGGCGACGAATACTGTGTGTATCATGGATCTCCTGAAGAACAAACCAGTCAGTACTAGAGGAGATCAAACCTAAGCTTTCCTTAGAGGCTCAGATGATAAGACTGACTTTCATAATTTGGACACATCATACGAAGAGAGAGATCGTTAGAGAAAGACATAGTGCTTGGCAAGGTCGAAAGTCAACACAAAAGAGGAAGGCTGGCAATGAGATGGCTTGATAGAGTGGCACCCATAGCTGCTTATATTTATCAAGAATTAGCCACCTGACTGAAGACCAAACACAGTTTAGGTCAAATATCCAAAGGGTTGCCATGAGTTGACACCAACTCGACAGCACTTAGCAGCAACAACTGTGTCTGGTTTCCTTGCATCAGGCTTCTTATCAGCTGGAATGGAAAGTCTCATGCCAAACTTACTTTGTGCAAGCAGCAATCTCTAGCACAGAGGGGCAAAGACTGAAGATTCTGTCCTGATTGCCCTGAACTTCCATGGTCATCTATGCATTGTAATCTTACTCAGCTGTAACCTCTGGCACTAACAGATACAGTACTGTTAAGACTATTCACTGCTTCCCAGGAAACACTTTTCCCACCTCACAAAAATTGGCTTCGCTCAAAACAGCATTGTGATATCAACACTGATTCTTACAATAGCACTATGATGGCAATACTGGTTCTTATAACAGCACTGTGATGTCATTGGCAGCCAGCTCAAGTTCCTTTATTCAGAAGAATCAATACAATTAATACCATTCAAATTTGTTCTAGCATAAATAACAAGGAAGAGAGGGTAGCATGTTCTTTGGATATATTAGTTTGCTCAAGTAAAGTAGCATCAGTGCTTCTGATTTCTTGCATTCTCACCATCTACAACACTGCTGCTGGCTGAAGCTGGTCACCTCCTCCCTATGGTACTGAACACAGGGTCTGGTGCAAGAGATAATGGTTTTGGGGCCACTTGCCAATAGTGATCATAGCATGATCACATTTGATTTAATAAATGGTAGAAAGATGGCAAAGAAATCAACAGTACTACCTTTTAACTTTCAAAAAGGAAACTATGATAAAATTAGGAAAATAGAAAAAACTAAAAGGAGCAGCTGCAAAGATTTACATCAAGCATAGGTGTTGTTTAAAAATACTGTCTTGGAAGACCAGACCAGATGTATTCCATGCTTTAAGAAAAATGGAAGGAAGGCCAGAAAACTGCCAGCATGTTTTAAAGGGCGAGGTCAGAGAGGCTGTTGCCAAAAGAAAGCATCCTTCAGGAAATGGAAAAAGGAGCCTAATGACTTACACCAGAAGCAACATAAGCTTTGGCAAGTTAGGTGCAAAGCACTGATAAAGCAGGCAAAAAAAAGAATTTGGAAAAAAAGCTTGCCATGGAAGCAAAAATGCATAATAAAAACATTTTTAAGTACATTCATAGCAAAAAAAAACAAACAAAAACCCTGTTAGTCAGTTTGACCATTGGATGATAGAGAGGTAAAAGGGGCACTAAGGGAGGACAAGGCCATAGTGGGGAGACTGAATGAATTCTTTGCTTCGTTCTTTACTGAAGAAGTTGCAGGGAAGTTACCCATGCCTGAAATGGTATAGAAAGGTGATATAGCAGAAGATTTGAAAGAAATATCGATAAACCAGGAGGATGTATTACAACTGTTTGATAAACTGAAAAGTAGCAAATCACCTAGACTGGATGGTATACATCTAAGGGTGTTGAAAGAACTGAAATATGTGATAGTTCACAGATTACTAATAGTAGGTTTGCAATCATTAAAATCATCTGTAGTACCTGAGGATTGAAGAGTAGCCAATGTAACTCCAATTTTTAAAAAGGGTTCCAGGGGTGATCCGGGAAACTACAGACTGGTGAGCCTGACATCAGTAGCGGGCAAATTGGTAGAAACTATTATAAAGAATAAAATTACTGAACATGGTTTAGTGGGAGAACGCCAACATGGATTTAGCCAAGGAAAGTCTTGTTTTACTAATTTGTCATATTTTTTTGAAGGTGTGCATAAACAAGTAGACAAACGTGAGCCGGTTGATACACTGTATCATCTGGATTTTCAGAAAGCCTTTGACAAGGTCCTTCCTAAGAGATTCTTGTCCAAATTAAAAAGCCATGGGATTGGAGGCAGTGTACTATTGTGGATCAGGAACGGGTTAAAAGAAAGCAGAGAGTAGGGCTAAATGGCCAATTATCTCAATGGAGAAAGGTGAATAGTGGAGTACCCCAGGGATCAGTGCTGGGTCTGCTGCTTTTTAACATATTCATAAATGACCTGGAATTAGGAATAATGAGTGAGATGATCAAATTTGCAGATGACACAAAATTATTAAAAGTTGTTAAAAATGCAAGAGGATTGTGAAAAATTGCAAGAGAACCTTGATAAATTGGAAGACTGGACATTCAAATGACAGATGAAATTTAATGCAGACAAGTGCAAAGTTATGCACGTAGGAAAGAACAATCCAAACTATAGTTACACGATGCAAGGTGCCACATTAGAAACCATCACCCAGGAAAAAGATTAGGCGTAATCGTGGATAATACATTGAAACCCTCCGCCAAGTGTGCAGTGGTGGCCAAGAAAGCAAATAGAATGCTAGGAATCATAAGGAAAGGAATGGAGAATAAAACCAGGGATATTATAATGTCTTTGTATTGTTCCATAATGCGACCATACCTTGAATATTGTGTGCAATTCTGGTTGCCGTATATTAATGATATAGCTTAATTAGAAAAGGTACAAAGATGAACAACAAAAATGGTAAAGGGGATAGAAGGATACATCTATGAGGAGAGGCTTAAAAGGTTGGAGTTCGGGGAGGCAGTTTGTGGACAGCTGAGCAGAGCGGAGGACTCGGGCTGCTCACCGGATGGCCCCGATGTCATCAGGGGCCAAGATGAAAGCTTCTGCCTTTAAGGCGTACGGCCATGGCCTAAGAGGTGTGTCACAAGGGGGTTTTCTGCCCCTTGGGAGTCCCTTAGGAGCAGCGTAGGAGCGGTGTGAGCAACTAGTTACCTGTTGAGTTTCTATAGGAAAACGAAAGAAGCAGCCTGTTTCCTGGAAGGAATAATTGGCCCGATGGACAAACATCTGCAGATCAAGGAGGGAGCGTTGGACACCACCCCCCCCCCCCCCCCCCGGTCAGGTACTGATTTCTTCCCTTTGCATGATCCAGGGGCTTCACTGAGCTCTCCTCCTCCTCTCCTGTCTGTTATGCCTCCATCCGATTCAGGTTATGTGGTTAGACTGGTACAGCAGAGTTCTTCATCTTCGGGATTGCAGACTTATAAAGCTGTTTCTTGGACTCCACCTCTGTCTGATGCCGAGGAGATTTCTGAAAGTTAGGTCTCCCTGGTGGATATTTGGAGGGTGATGACCAGTACAGAGAACACTTTGGCCTCCACAGTAAACCAGCTCTGCAATTTCTTGCAGGAGACTGTTGCCGGCGTGTGCAGGATTGAGAATTATTTGGATTGTCCTGATAATCATGTTTTTAAATATCCAACAACAGGTGTCTTCTTTGAAGGAGTTTAGTGCTTCCACAGTCAAGATAGCTTAGTTATTTATCGTAGTTTGAAAATGTTAGAGAATTCCCTTAGATCTAGGAATATTTGTTTTTTTTTTAATTTTCCCTGTTCTCAGTTGTTGTCCCCGGAGATATTATTAAGAAAATACTTTAAAGAGTCATTGGCTTTATCTAATGCTGAAACATTGGGGGTCTCTAAATTGTTTTATTTACCTTCAAGAAAACTGTCAAGAGAATCCTTGGAAGGATATGATATTTTGCAGTCTCAAGTGCTTAATTTAACACACATTTTAGAGGAGTCTCAGGCACAGTTCCCACTAGATCAACTTTAGTAGTTACCTTTATGTTAGAGCAAATTAAGATTTCCGTTTTTCGAAGTTACTTTAAGAATAAGGCATATGTTTTTTGTGGAGCTAAAATCCAATTATTCCCTGATGTTTCCAGGGCTACGCAGCTTCGAAGGAGGGCATTTTTAGCCCTTAATCCATGGATGTTGGCGCTTGGGGGTGTCTCTTTTTGTAAGATACCCCTGTAAGTGTTTGGTCACTTTCCAGGAATCTCGGATTTTTCTTTTCAGACCCCTTGCAATTGGGGGCCTTTTTGGTGGAACGTGAAAAGAAGTGATGGGATGAGGTAGTAGGTGTGTTCTACAGATAGGCTGTAGTTCATAAGGACTTGGTCCTTTAATTACCTTGATTGTTATTTCCTGTTGTTTTCTCCCCATGATGTGGACTAATTGATTTGATATAATTCTTTAATGTTTCACTAGTGTTTTCCATCATATGGCCTGGATACTTGCTTTGTAAAATATTGGTAATGGAAAATGCAATAATTTAAAAAAAAAAAAAAAAAAAAAAAAAAAGGTTGGGGCTCTTCAACTTGGAAGAGACAGCTGAGGGAGGGATGTGATAGAGGTCTATAAATTAATTAATGGTGTGGAACTGGCAAACGTAGATTGGTTGTTCATGCCATCCAAAAGTAGAAAGAGTAGAGAACACACAATAAAGCTACAATGCAACCCATTCAAGACTAATAAGAACAAATATTTTTTTACTCAATGCGTAATCAAATTCTGGAATTTTCACCAGAGGATGTAGTGAAGGCTGTTAGTGTAGCTGGGTTTAAAAAAGGTTTAGACAAGTTCCTGGAAGAAAGGTCCATAAACCATTATTAAAGAGAACCCAAGAAATCCACTGCTTGCGTCAGGACAAGCATTGTGGAACCCGTGTGCCTCTTTGGGACCTGCCAGTTACTTGTGGCCAGGATTGTCCACTGTTGGAAACAGGATACTGGGCTTGATGCACCTTGGTATGACCCAGTAAGGCATTTCTTATGTTCTTATGTTAGTATAGCTGGGTTTAAAAAAGGTTTGCACAAGTCCATAAACCATTATTAAAGAAAATCCACTGCTTACCCCGGGATAAGCAATGTGGAATCTGTGTACCTTTTTGGGAACTTGACAGGTACTTGTGACCTTGATTGGCCACAGTTGGAAACAGCATACTTGGCTCAAGGGACCCTTAGTATGATCCAGTATGGCATATCTCTTATGTTCTTATGTCACATACCACGATTTTCTTGGCCAGTCCAGAGTCACCAACATCGCCAATCCCAGATGACACTCTAACTGCTGCACTATGAGCCACACTAAGAGCCACAAGAAAGACTTGAAACAGAAATCCCTTTAAGTGAGTGCATTCTGACTTGAATATCTTTTCTTCCAGCTTCTGAAAAACCTGACTATCTTGGTGTTCTCGGCTGTGGCCATAAGGTCCATAGCTGGAAGTCCCTCAAACGCTCTGATGTGCACAAACACTGAGTCACCCAGGCATCACTCCCTGGAATCCATTACATTCTGGCTTAAAAAAACCCATCTGAATGTTTCCTTTGCTTATTAATTGAGCGACTGAAACTCTGTCAAAAGATTCTCTTCCTAGTGAAGCAGCAGGGCTGCTTCTTTGGCCAGCAAGAGGGCTCCTGATGCCTCTCTGCTGGTTCATGCAAGACATCATTGTCACACTGCCAGATGAAAACTGGACCATTCTATTCTGGACCAAGGGAAGAAAGGCCTGCTGCGGCCTAACCACCCTGGCTCCCAACCAGTTGATGGACAGCTATGCTTCATCCAGGGACCAATGGATCTGAGTTATCTGAAACTGACAATAGGCTCCCCAGTTCATCAGAATTGCACCTGTTGTGGCCACACCCAGCTCAGCATTTCCAAGTGGAACATACTGAGAGCAGGTGGCCTTGTGCAACCACCAAGAGAGGCTGCTTCTCACTGCTCCTGCCAGATAGCTTCTCCCCCAGAGCCTGTGACTGAGCTGACCACTGAACCAGGAGGTATCTCTGAAACATGTGCATATGAACTCTGGCCCCCAGAACCAACACCAGGTTGCTGCCGTGGAGTCCAGGACCTAAAAAAGAAAAAGAAATCTGACACTCGTGGACACCGAATCAAGTCTCAAATCTAGGCCTGCAACTTTTAAATCCTGTCCTCTGGTAGAAAGGCCTGACCAGCCCATGTTGAAGTAAGTGCTCAGGAATTCCAGAGATCAAACAGGAGTCAACTTATTTCTTGACAAGTTGACTGCTCATCTCTTTCAAGATGTTGGCACTTGCGCTATAACCATCTAGCTCTCAAAGGCTGATTCTGGCCCATATTAGCTAATTGTTTAAGGACGGATGCACCAAGATTCTGCTTTACCTCAAGGCTGCAGCCATGACCACCTTAACTGTGGAAAAGGTCCTTAATGTCATGACTTATCCAAAAGGCAGAGCCTGAAATTGAAAATGATGCTTCAGCACTGCAAACCTGCTGATGATCTAACTGACTGGGAATATGCAGGTACACTTCCAGCAGACCCAGTGCTATTAAGGGCTCCCCTTGCTCCACCACTACATTCAGTAACTGAAAAGTTTCTATTTGGTAAACTTAGAACTTGCAAGGCCGTGGTCACTTGCTTCAAGTCTAGGATGGGATGGAAGGTACTATCTTTCTTCGGAGCAACAAAATAGATGGATACCTTCTGTACCCTCTTACCAGAGAGGGCACTGACGCCATAGCCTCCGTAGCCCTCCATCGCTCCAGAGTTCCTCAAATGACCTTGCCTTATTGTGGATACCAGTAAGGGGACTCCATCAAAACATCAGATTGCTTTGATTACCCTTTTGAAAGAAATGGCCACACAATGGAGACCTTGACCACTGAAAGGAACTGGTTTAGGAAGCCAGTACTTCCAAGAGTCTCTAAAAGGACCCTGGGATTATTGGAAACACCTGGAACCTCTCAGGATATCTTCTGGAAATCTTGGGACCTTGAACTTTTGCAAATCTTAGACCACCTTTCCAAAACCTCTCTAAATAAGGGATTTTCTGAAAGGGAGCTTACGCCGACAAGTCTTGGTGAATGGCTGTAGCCTCCAGTATCACAACTGCAAGAGTCACTGTGCAGTCACTACCGTGTCCATGTTCTTTGCAGATGCCCAATTCAAGTCATATAAGGTATCGGCCATATTGTCTGAGTCCCAGATAACAAGTACGCGGTCTCTGAAAGTCACCAGATAATGCTGTGTCCCTCTCCAACATACTCACGCCACATAGCTCCTTCAAGTGGCAGCCTGCAAGGGCAAAACAGAAACTTTTGAATATGGATCTCATTTGGAAGAGAGCGGATGATCTGCTTCCTTTTCCTATCCACTTCCTTTTCCTTTGGAGGAGGATCTTTGGCATCAGGATTGAATCAGGATGCCACAGGTGGATTGGTTCTCACTTCAGGCCTGGCTCTTGAGATGATGGCGCTTCGAATGAGGGGCTATTCCCTTTTAATATCTAGGAAAATAATCAATCTCTTTTGCATATGTTCAAGATTGGGGAATCTTTAAGGATTGGTGTTATGCAAGAGATCTTTGTCCTCTTTGTTCCTTGCTGGCAGACATCCTAACATTTTTGCAGGATGATCTGAATAAGGGCCTGACGCTTAATACGCTGTAGGTACAAGTTGCGACCATTGCTTGCTGCAGAGGTTGGATTCTGGGACAGTCTGTTTCGGTCCATTTGGATGTCAGGCACTTTTTGTACGGGGTAAAGAAACTTAGACTCCCATTGCTTGGGATCCCAATTTAGCATGCTCTACGAGTGCATTACTGAAGGTGCCTCTTTAACTCTCTGCAGTATGTCTCTCTCAGACCTGACATTGCAGCTGGTGTTCTTAATGGTCTCACTCCACTCGGTATCATCTCTTATGTAAGGTAAGGAATTTTCATTTCAAGTTTTTGGCCTCTCTCCCTTTCATGGTTTGGAGTGGCAGAGGATCGGACAGAGCACAGCAGTTTACACAGTCTCGATGTGCACAGGGTAATGAGCAAGTATTTGAGTAGGGCAAAGGACTTACATAAGTTTGTTCGTCTGCTGGTGCGTTTTGGAGGCAAGGGGACAATTTCTTCTGCCTTTTTGTTGGAGTGCCAGAGGGTCCTGGATAATTTGAGGTCTCGTTCAATGAGAACCCTTGTGTCTTCATTGCTGAATATTGTCTGGTTAAAAAAACAAAACAAAAACAAAGGAGCTGAAGTGCAGAAACAAATGAAAATGGATCAATAAATAAAGTAATAAATAAATAATGTAGTAATAATAAACAACAATTAACTAAGTGCTTAAAACCATAAATTGTTCAGAGATGTCAGTTAATAAAAATCATTCCAAAGACGCAGTCAACCGATCGGAACAATATCAACAAAGATAATTTTCTGATTGTTCCAGTCATACAGGATGGATGTGTGCCCAACATGTTCCAGCATGATGCCTGCTTGACTTTGGAAATAATTATTTTTATTGATTGACACCTCTGGCCAGCTTGAGATTTTAAGCATTTATTTAATTGTTTATTACACCATTATTTATTTATTATGAATATTTTTTCATCCATTCTCATTTGTTTCTGCTCCCTTTGTTTGTTTTGTGACTCTCTGCAGTAACGTTTTGTCTCTTTCTCTTGCTGGATATTGTCTGATGCCTCTGGTTGATATTTGCAGGGTGGCTACCTAGTCTTCTGCACACCTGCCTTTGTGAAACATTTCTAGGCTGGTTGTACAAGCCAGGCAGGAGGCTGCATTTGGAGCTAACGTTCTCATGGCTGGCCTGGCTGATCCCTCTCCATAATGGAGTACTGCTTCGGTGTTTGCCAGTCATCTGGACTGAACTGGAGGGACGATAAAGATAGCGGAGGGATATTCTGCGGAGGTGGCTAGCACTTGTAAAGTGCCTAGCTGTTGTTGCTGAATTCCAACCCTGGATATTCCGTGTCGGGGCCATATCCAGCCACAGGCATAGAATATCCGGGTCACCACAGAACCCGGAAGCTAACCGGACAGAGGCAATATTGAGCTGCTGCCCGGTTAGCTTCTGCAGGTAAAGTTAGGCCAGCCTTTGCCGCTCCTGACTTTAGCCACGTGTCATTAACCAGGCAGTGACTCATCCCAACTAGACATACAAGTTCACTGTATAATGTTGTGAAGTGCCCTCATGTTAAATGCAACCCTCCAATTGTGATGTGACCACTTTGATTTATCTTATTTATCTGTTTGACTGTTTCTGTCCTCTACTCTGTCCTATCTTATAATTGGCGTTCCTTTCATATTTCCCTAAATGATGTAGCATTGTAAACTGCTCTAATACCTTTTGGTCTGAGCGGTATATCAAATTTAAATAAACATAACATAAACATAACATATACAAATCTGTCTAAATAAATAAATAAATAAAATATCGCCGCTGTGTGGTTAGCGATGGGCGCTGCCTCCGCTCTGCCTGGGAACGCTCCAGACACACCCTGATGCTAACTACTTAGCACTGGGGTGTGCAGCAGCAGCACCATCTTCGAATATCCAGCGGCACTGTGTAAATGCCTTTGACTATCCCCTCCCCCGGTGAAATGAGAAGTTGCTGGCAGTCCAGTCCAGGTCCCACCTAGAGGTATTTTGGAGGCATAAGTATCAGCTACTGCGTACGTTTTGGAGGTGGAGTACCACTTAGATTGCCTCAGGTTTTTCCCTAATAACTCTGCTTCCTTAACACATTTCTCAGTGTTTTGGAGTCAGACCAATTGTTCTCAGTCTCCATCTTCTGACTGGAAAGCATAAACCCACGTGACTAGACTGGAGGGACTCAAGGAAAGAAAATGGACAGGTGAGGTCTAATTTCACCTTATTAAATAATTTCCCAGGTTCATTTTTCGATTTGTTGGGACCTGTTTGGCTTGCAGCTTGACCCGTACACCACTTTATTACAAAAGGCTGTTAAGAAAATACAGTAATAGTAGCTGACCTCTTGAAATTTTTCATTTTTTTTCTTTAGCAACAGGCACACCTTCTTTTACATAGACTAGAAAAATGAATATATTTAGTCCAACAGAGTGTAATAGTTCATAGTCCTTAAAATTTCTCTTCATAAATTGCTTGAGATAAAATTACTAGCAATGACTTGCATTATCTCTTCCCACAGGAACTTCTTTTGACTGAAACATATTTGTTTTTGAAATAAAAAAAAAATGTTTTCAATCCCCGATCCCAGGATCACTTCTGCTAAATTCAGGCAAATAAGCATGCATTCTGGAGCAGCTTGCATGCTTCTACCTACACAGGGTTGGCAGTTTGCAAAAAGCCTGTTTTCTCACATAAAATGCTGTTTTTTTTCTCTGTGAGAATGACTTTAAAATTCATCCTCCTTGAGATCAATTTTGCTTCCTTGCAGCCTCACACAAGCGTCCTTGTAGATCAGTCTCCCAGTTTGTGTAATGTTTTGTTGGCTAAAGGTGTTTTAAATGCAGTGTGGCAACTGGCTTTCCAACTCCCGTAATCTTAACTTTTTGAATAGTTTTGGCAGTGTCCATTAAGCTGCCTTTTCTAATATTTTTGTCTCTCCCTCAGCTGTAGGCGTGAAAAAAGCCAGCAGCATGTGTTTGCCCCCACTTGAACTGTTGAAAGACAAAGAGTCACTTAGCTAAAGACCTCTTATGGTTGTGTATGATGAACCTTTCTGCACCAGCTGGCAGGATTAATTTATACTCAAGGTCCATGGAGCTACTTTTGAAAGCCCAAATATCATATGTGGTTAGGGGTATTTTGACATTTTGGGCTTTTTATATCACGTGCAATCCAGATAGTTGGGAGTAAGATTCTTCTTGTTATGTGTGTGTATGCTGACATGGCTAGGATGATACAATTTCTTAAAATAGTGTCTTACTCCTCTACTACTACTACTACTACTATTAATCATTTATATAGCGCTACGAGGTGTACACAGCGCTATACAAACAGGTAAAGAAGACAGTCCCTGTTTGTCTGCAGACATTGTGATGTCTGTCATGTTGAGCTGTCAAATTTTGGACTACTGTATATGTGAGGCAACTGTAGCTACCCCAGGGCCTTAGATTATAGTGCTAGCATGCTTGAAAGCCTTAGAATACCAGAGTGGATAGTGTTATCTAATCATGTCTCTCTCATCTTATCTTCATTGGTAACTGAAGTAGACTCTTCTAGACATCCCTGGTTTCCTCACTGGTATTCTGTCTCCTGCAGGTCTCAGTGTCCTGTACTTCCTGTTTCTGGTCTTCCTGCTCTTCCTGAACCTTGAGCAAGTGAAAGCAGTGATGTATTGGTTGGATCCTAACCTTCGCTATGCCAAACGAGAGGCTGATATTATGGTATGTGACTGACAGCGTCATGTAGCCTCTGTCTTGGTTTTAGTAAATCAACTATTTATTTTTTGTTCTTCAAACTGTTTTTTATGTTTTGTTAGAGCTGGGAAGTTCTTCCTCTGTCCTTCACAAACTGTAGATGGGATGCAAAAAGTAATGTTACCAAGATGATCCATGAGTAGTAAAAGAGAGAATTAAGTCGTGACTTAGTTGGGGTGCATTCTGTGAAATTGTGAGGAGAATGTGAAATGTGAATGCTTCTCTGTTTTGAAGATTCACTCGTCTGAGGTAAGTACATTTTCTCTGCTGGCAAGACAAGCAACCCCATTCAGAGCCGAAGAGGTAGGAGGCAGCATGTTTGCCCTGATCGTGCCTCTAAGAGATGGAGGAGGCAGTATCTTTAACCCCATCTGGGGCCAGGGAGGCAAAAACAGGACTATGGGGAGAAGGGGGAGAAGTTGGCAGCAGGGAGAGGGAAGAGAGAGACTAGGGAGGAGTTAGGAGATTGTAAGCTCTGATGAGCAGGGACTGTCTCTTACCTGTCTGTGCAGTGCTGTTATAGCAAATGCTGTGAAAAGCTCTTATTCAATCACTCACCCACAGAAGGAAAACTCACAGACAGGCTGGAATGCAAACAGGATCTTTAATGTGCACACAGGATCAGACAGAGAGCCGGTTCCCTCCAACAAAAAGTCTGAGCCCCGAGGGACGTCCTTCAATGCCTTAAATACAGTATATTTTCAAACCCATTCTATAATCCCATTTGCCACAGATATTTCCTGCCCACCAATCAGCAGCCCCTGGGGAAGGTACCTGGGTGACCTGTCCAAACCGGTATGCTTAGGTCTGCTGATTTCTGGGCAAGGGGACATTGTGCTCAGACCTGGAGTGGGGGAACGGTGTCTACTGAAATCTCAATGCCTTCTCTTAGCAGGCTGATTACCTCATGGCTTGGGGGAAGGGTCAGGCTGATCACTTGTGTAAGAGCCTCATGGCTACCTCACCCCCCCCCCCCTTTTTAAGTGAGACTTCAACCGCTAGAAGCGGTTGAGGGCTGTATTACTGGAGGCAAGCCACAGAGGAGTGTATTGGGTCAGGGCCATAACAGTGGTAGCAGCCTTGCGTTCTACCAGGGTGTCGAGGGTGGTGGTAATGGAGCGGTGGAGAATGGGGATACAACATGGTACGAGGGCACATACTAGGAAGAGAAGGAAAACTCCTATAGCTAGGGTTTTAAGGCCCCCCAACCAACCAAACAATTTGAAGAACCACCCCGTCCCCAGTCCCATGGACGGGTCTGAGATTTGCTTCGCTAAGTCACGTAGGTCTTGGATTGAGCGTTCAATGGACACACTTTCATCTGTGAGGTTAAAACAACACATTCCTTCGAATTCCTCACACCCATGGTTGAGGCGTAACAGCAGGAAATCTATGGTCATTCTATTCTGTAGAATTGCTGTACGTAGGCTGGACAGCTCGTAATTTATGGAAGCTAGTATGGTTGAGGTGAGGTTAATGGTCTTGGCTAGGGAGCAAGCGAGTCGGCTTACCTCCAGGGAGTTGTAGGGCCAACCCAGGTGTCCCAAGGATTGATACTGACAGTCCAAGAGCTGTCTCATCACTGTAAGGCTCTACGTTTGAGTTACAGGTCGAGGGCATGGGGCAGAGCGGGGATAACTGGGGGGCCGGACAAAGGCAGCAGTTGTAAGCCTAGCAAAAGTGCACGGACCACCAGTGGCATTTGCAGGGACGTAAGTGTACGTCATTTTGCCACATACTAAAAACCAGCCTAAGGGAAGATACATTTCTGAGTGTGAATAGGATACATTTGTAACAGAGCTGCATGATAACACAGTATTTGATACATTGTTTCCTCCCCTCTTTGCATTGACAAAAAAGAAACAATCAGTAGCATTTAGAGTGGAAACTACCTGTAAGGAAAAAGGCACTTGGTTGAAAAGTGTAGAAGTCGGTCGGGTAACCCCAATATGGTAGAAATATATTCCAGGTTGTTTACAGTTTAAATTAGCAAGCATAGTGAAGTTCTGCATCTCACACAAACTAGACGGTACAGCAATAAGAGAGGTTTGTAAAGAGTTGCGTATACAAAAGTTTGTCATGTTCAGAGCAGTTTGGGCGAGTAATACTGCTGTGTTAGTAGTCTCTGCACTTGTTGGAAAACGGGCCCATGTCAGGGAAACGAGTAAGGCTAGGGCACCGCTTCTCATTCTGCTCCCGGTTCTGGAAAAGGGGGTCTCGTAGATCAGTCTCTCCGGGGGTCTCGTCTGCAGTCTGTTAGAGCCCTTTACTGGGCAGAAAGGTCCCTCTTCAGTTTCAAACGCAGGGGTTGATCTGGAATCGGGACTGCGGTCCAGGCTGGAACAACTTCTGGTGCAGCGGCCTTGACACGAGAGTGATGGATCCACAGAGCGACTTCAGCCACCTTAACAGCCGTGGGGGTGGTCAGCAGAACAGTATACGGGCCGCGCCACTGGGGGGGTCAATGGATCTTTCTTCCACTCCTTGACCCACACTTGGGAACCAGGCTGGTGCGTATGGAGTGCTTCAGTCAGGTTGATGGGGAGTCGCTCCTGGATCCACCGGTGCAATTTCTGCAATACAGAACTGAGAGCCGACAGTTCCTGCCGGGTTATTTCTGAACCTATCTGCATTAAATCTCCATGGATGCCCTGTATGAGGGGTGCAGGGCGACCATATACAGCTTCAAAGGGGGAAACACCGATACCCTTTTGTGGAGCTGACCGTATGCGGAGCAGAGCTATAGGGAGCAATTGGGGCCACTTCAGTGAGGTTTCCTGACACAATTTTGCTAACTGGCTCTTTATGGTGCGATTCATGCGTTCTACTTTCCCTGAGCTCTGTGGGCGGTAAGCTGTGTGTAGCTTCCAATCGATCTGTAAGGCCTTGGCTACCTGCTGTATCACTTGGGCCACAAATGCAGGTCCATTATCAGATCCCACTACTACTGGAAGCCCAAAACGGGGGATGATTTCATGCAGCAGCACCTTAGTCACTTCTCTGGCTTTTTCTGTGCGGACTGGGAAAGCCTCCACCCACCCCGTGAAAGTACAGACCAATACCAGCAGATACCGGTACCCATTTGCTCGGGGCATTTCTGAAAAGTCAACCTGGATGTTTCCCATAGGGGTGACCCCATAAGACTGGACCCCTGGGGGTTGGCTTGGGCCTTGATGGGCATTGTTTTTAGCACATGTGGTGCATTGTCTAGCAATTGCAGCTGTCAACGAGGATAAGCAGGAAATGAAGAAATATGGGCGGAGGGCAGTTTCCATTGCTGTCTTGCCCATATGAGTGGCCTGATGAAAGGATGATAGGAATGCTGGGGCAAGGCTGTCTGGGATGACTATCACTGGAGCTGTCCCTGTTCTAGGTAACCTTATCCAACCATCTGTGTGTAACACCCCACCCTCCTCCTGACATAAAAAATCTAGCTCTCGTGTAGTGTACCTCTTGGCCCAATGGCTTAGTGGGACTGGAAACAGGGGGGCTTGTAGATCCTGGGAGCTCTGCGGGAAAGACTGGGACAAGGATGTGGTTGCTACTCGCCGGGCTTCTGCATCAGCCCGTCTATTTCCCTTAGCTATTTCACTGTTCCCTTTCTGGTGGCCTCTGCAGTGCATTACGGCTACTGTTTTTGGACGCCAGACTGCTTCTAACAGGGCCAATATCTGGGGGCCATTCTTTATCTCAGAGCCAGCTGCAGTAACTAACCCTCTTTCTTTGTACAGGGCCCCGTGGGCGTGGAGAGTGGAAAAGGCATATCTGGAATCTGTGTATATATTTACACGACTGTTAGTCCCAAGGGTTAAGGCACGGGTAAGGGCAATGAGTTCCGCCTTCTGTGCGGAGGTTCCAGGGGGCAAAGGCTGGGCTTCAACTATTTCTTCCATCGTCACCACCGCGTACCCCGCACACCTGCGACCCTCCAGCACCAGACTGCTTCCATCTACGTAGTAGGTCTCATCTGGATTGCTTAAGGGCACATCCGTCAGATCAGGGCGACTGGAGAAGACTGTATCCATCACTTCCAGGCAGTCGTGATCAGGTGGTCCCGGGCCAACAGGCAGGAAAGTAGCAGGGTTCAAGGCTTGGCTGGTAGTTATCTGCACCCTGGGATTTCCCCATAACATGCTCTGGTATTTCAACATTCGGGAGCTGGTGAACCAGTAACTTCCTTTATGCTCTAGCAATGTTTGGACTGAATGCGGGACGGTGACTAGAAGGCCTTGGCCCATGGACAGTTTATCAGATTCTTCCACCAACAAGGCTGTTGCTGCTATTGCTCTCAGGCAAGGTGGCCATCCCTTGGCCACTGGATCCAGCAGTTTTGACAGGTAGGCGACTGGTCGCGGCCAAGACCCCAGTTGTTGGGTCAAGACCCCCAAAGCTGTTCCTGCTGCTTCGTGCACATAGAGGGTGAAAGGCTTGGTGACATCCGGAAGGCCTAGGGCTGGTGATGACAGTAATGCCCTTTTCAAATGTTCGAAGGCCTCCTGTTGGTCACGACCCCATTCAAGGGGGCTCTTCTCTGGGCCCTTTGTAGACTCATAGAGGGGCTTTGCGATCTTTGCGAAGTTGGGAATCCAGATACGACAGTACCCAGCGGCCCCGAGAAAAGCAAGTACTTGCTTGCGGGTTGTTGGCACTGGGATCCGGCACACTGCTTCCTTCCTCTCGCTCCCCAACCGTCGGCTTCCTTTTGACAGATGGAATCCCAGATACTTCACTTCCGACTGACATAACTGAGCCTTTTTTCTGGAGACTCGGTATCCCGCATTGTACAGAAGTTGGAGAAGCTCTGTGGTTGCCAATACACATTCAGCCTCAGAGTCAGCAGCGATTAGTAGGTCATCAACGTACTGCAGAAGTGCTCGTCTGTCGGGCTCCCCCGGAGGGAAACTAGCGAGATCTTGGGCCAATGCTGTGCTGAAGATGGTAGGAGAGTTCTTGAATCCCTGTGGTAAACGAGTCCAGGTAACTTGGGACTTTCTGCCAGTAGCAGGGTCCTCTTTCTCGAAAGCAAACAGGTGCTGGCTTGCAGTAGCCAGGCGTATACAAAAGAAGGCATCTTTTAGATCCAGTACTGAGAAGTGAGAAGCAGTCGCCGGGATGAGGCCCAACAGTGTGTAAGGGTTTGGTACTACTGGATGCAGAGTCAGTGGCCTCATTGACACGACGGAGATCCTGAACAGGTCGATAGTCGGTGGTTCCAGGTTTTCGAACTGGCAGCAAAGGAGTGTTCCATGCCGATTGGCAGGGCCGCAGGATACCATGCTGTAGTAGCTGCACCAGATGATGATGAATTCCTTCTACAGCTGCCCGTGGCAGCGGGTTTTGTCGCACATGTACCGGGGAGGCTCCCGGCTTCATTTCAACACATACGGGAGGGATGTGAATGGCCATTCCAGGGGGGTTTCCTTCTGCCCATACTCCAGGGGGCACTGATTCCCACGTAACCAGGGTAGCCACATCAGATTTGGGTCTGTTCTCATATAACCGCCATTCTTCTTCTCGGGGGACGGACAGTACCAAAACTGTTGGGCCCAGGCTGGGTATTTCGAGCTCAGCCTGGCCATCAGACCCGAATGAGATTTGGGCCTGGAGTTTTGCCAGAACATCCCGACCCAGCAAGGGTATGGGACATTCAGGCATATACAGGAACTGGTGAGTGATGGTCCGTCCCCCCAACTGGCACGTGCGGTTTAGCAGGAAAGGTCTCTGGGCCCTCTCCCCCGTAGCTCCCACAACAGTTACTGACTGGGAGGAGATCGGGGCTACTTGTTGGGTGACCACTGAGTGTGTTGCTCCGGTATCCACCATGAATTGCATTTTCCGGTCCCCTAAATTCATGCTGACCATAGGCTCCTGGGGACCCAACAGAAACTTGGAGCCCGGTCCGGCCTAGTAGTCATCCGAGTCATAATGTTCCATAGCTGCAAGGCCTTCGAGAGCTGGAACCGGTGGAGGCAGGTAAGCATCATGCTGATCTCGCTCCCGTGTAGTTCGTACGGGTGCTCTTACACCCCTCGTGGATGGATATCTCCCTCGCCTTGTGTTACGATTTGGACAGTCATTCTTCCAGTGTCCCTCCTCTTTGCAGTAGGCACATTGAGTGGGGCTTAGGGAAATCCTCAGCCCCCATATCCGTGTCCTCGTCCCCTATTTCCTCCTCTGGCCCAGGCTGGAACTGGTGGTCGCTCGGCTAAGGCGGCTGCTAGGAAGTCTGCCTTTTTCTTCATCCGGCGCTCCGACTCTCGCTTCTGCTCCTGGTCACGATTTACATATACTTTTTGTGCCACTTCCATCAATTGTGTTGTATTCATGCCCGCAAACCCTTTCAGTTTCTGCAGCTTCCGCCGTATGTCACCTTGTGCCTGAGTCACAAAGGCATTATTCACCATCTGAAGATTCTCAGGGGCCGCTGGATCATAGGGGGTGTATAATCGGTATGCTTCAGTCAAACGCTCATAAAATACCGCCGGACTTTCATCAGGAAGCTGGAGAACTTCTGCGATTTTACTGATGTTCATAGCTCGTTGCCCCCCTTTCTTAAGGCCCTCAAGGAGCGCAGTCCGGAAACGAGTGAGAGCCACTGCTCCAACAGGGTCATTCGGGTCCCAGCGGGGGTCTTTATTCGGGAAATCTGCCTCTGCCTGCTGCCGTGGATTTATAACTCCCTCATGGGCAGGATGTGTCTCCAGCCACTCGAGGGTGGCCCGTACAATGCGCGCCCGTTCTTCTGTATTGAATAAGGTGGAAAGCAATTGTTTAGTGTCCGACCAGGTAGGCTGGTGTGTTTGCATAATACTGGTCATAAGCTCTGTCAGTTCTTGGGGCTTTTCAGTATATGAGGCATAGTGGGTTTTCCAGTTGAGCAGGTCCGTAGTGGAGAAAGGGACATAAATCAGGCTTGATGGTCCCACTGCCACCTTTCCAGTAACATCAATATACGGGAGCCCCTGTACTTGTCGTAGTGGTAATTGGAGATTTTGCGACCACAGGCGGTGGGCTACCGGGGGTGACGATTCAAGCCCAGCCCCTGTGCTCTCAGGGGAGGAGATGGAGGCACTGGAGGTGGCACCAGATGTGGGAGGGGAATCTGAAGATGAGGGGCCGGAGTCTGTAGAATCTTCCCTAGATCTGGCATCACCCACCCCAGGAAGAGGTCTTCCTGACCTTTCAGCTGTGGGCGGATCCCGCAGTGGTGCGGACGGGACACGGGGTTAAGTAGAGGGAGGGGGCGTGGAGGAATATCAGGAGAGTCCTGTCCCTGGTAGATAGGGGCGGGTGTCCGTCCCTTTTGGCGACCGATGGCCGCCACCATTACTCTACACTGATCCTCATGACAGCGCTGGAGCCACCTTGGTCTGAGTTGGCATATGGTCAGCCATGAGTCAATATATGGGAACTGGTCAGGGTGCTCTTTTGCTACAATTTGATGGACCAAGGACACAGTGGCCAGGTCAATAGACCCCTGGGGAGGCCATAGCTTAACTAAGGCTGGCCATTCCCTCTCACACAAAAAGGATAATCTGGAGGCGGAGAGAGGTACCCCGTAATCCTCTCTAAACCCAGATTTAAAATTGTGAAGCATGCACTGTAGGGGCGTTTTTACTTTAGACTTTCCCGACCCCATGCTCTAATTCTATTTCAATAACTAAGTACAGTATACAATGTGGATCAGATCTTCTAACCTAATCTCAATTCGGGGAAAAATGCAATTTACAGTAAGAGAAAAAAATGCAATTTACAATACAGATCCTATCTAGACTTAATCCAGGAAAAATAATACAATTTACAATACAGACCCTATCTAGTCCTAATTCAGGAGGGGAGAGAGAGAGACAAAAAACACAAAATTTTACAACATAGGTCTTGGCAATTTACAAAATATATACTCAGATTTGATTTAGATAAGAGTAAGCTAGCTATTCTTAAATGTCCACCAGATGGAGCTCCAGGATCACTTTAACCATGAGGAATAGTAGTAAATACAGGTAATGTCCACTAGATGGAGCTCCAGAATCGCTTTAAGTACATTGGCGTGTAGCTTACACGTGGTCTTTTCAAGATGGCCGCCTCCTCGTGCTTCCACACCGGATTCAGCTCTTCCCAAACTTTAGAATCGGGTCAGCCGGGCTGCAAACAAGCAGGAGAGAAGGAAAAACAAAACTTTAAATATCAGAGAGCCAGCCGGGCCGCAAACAAGCAGGAGAGAAGGAGAAAAAAGCACTTTAAATATCGGAGAGCCAGCCGGGCCGCAAACAAGCAGGAGAGAAAGAAAAAAAAAAGGACTTTAAATATCGGAGAGTCAGCCGGGCCACGGCGCACAGATCAAACAAGCAGGAGAGAGGGAGAAAAGCACTTTTAAAACATCGGGGAGCCAGCCGGGCAGCGGCGCACAGATAAAAACAAGCAGGAGAGAGGAAAAAGCACTTTTAAAACATCGGGGAGCCAGCCGGGCAGCGGCGCACAGATAAAACAAGCAGGAGAGAGGAAAAAGCACTTTTAAAACATCGGGGAGCCAGCCGGGCAGCGGACAAAGACAAATTACGGTCAGTACAAACTTTTAATAATTAGTTTGGGGCAAATTTTATTAATAGCTTTGGCAGCGCTGCACTTTACATACCCTTTCGGGGCCCAAAGTGACAAAGTTAAATTTTTACTTCAGTTATTTACCGGTACTTGCAAGCGCCCCCCCCCCCCTCTTTTCTTATTCAGATTCAGATACAAATACAGACAGACGAGCAATGGTTTCAGGGCCACAAAGGCCCCTATTAGGACTGCTCGTGCGGGTGATCGGGCCGCTACAGGCTTACAGGATTTACAGATAGAGTACAGAACTAGCCCCAAACAGTAAGGTAGCAGTACTCACCAGAACTCTGATCAGGTAGTTTGGATGCCAGTCTATCCAGCCGGTTTTCAATCGGGGATTCAGCCGCAGGGACCAACTGACCAGACAAGTCAGAGTCCTTCGGAGCACAAAGGGGCCCCATGGCGCCAAGGATCGTTAATCACCTGGAGGGGTCGGTCCCTGACCGGTGGAGGCCCTGATCCTGCAAAAAGCAGTAGTCTTCCCACCGTGGGTGTGATGAGAGAGGCTTTTCTTTTAATTTTGTTTCCCGGCCAATGCACCAAAATGTTATAGCAAACGCTGTGAAAAGCTCTTATTCAATCACTCACCCACAGAAGGAAAACTCACAGACAGGCTGGAATGCAAACAGGATCTTTAATGTGCACACAGGATCAGACAGAGAGCCGGTTCCCTCCAACAAAAAGTCTGAGCCCCGAGGGACGTCCTTCAATGCCTTAAATACAGTATATTTTCAAACCCATTCTATAATCCCATTTGCCACAGGTATTTCCTGCCCACCAATCAGCAGCCCCTGGGGAAGGTACCTGGGTGACCTGTCCAAACCGGTATGCTCAGGTCTGCTGATTTCTGGGCAAGGGGACATTGTGCTCAGACCTGGAGTGGGGGAAGGGTGTCTACTGAAATCTCAATGCCTTCTCTTAGCAGGCTGATTACCTCATGGCTTGGGGGAAGGGTCAGGCTGATCACTTGTGTAAGAGCCTCATGGCTACCTCAGTGCTGCGTACAACTTGTAGCGCTATATAAATGGAGTGGAGGAGTAGCCTAGTGGTTGGGGCAAGGTACTTCAGGCCGGAAGGTCAGGGGTTCAAATCCCACTAGAGGACAGCAACCTTGGACCAGAAGGACTGGGGTTTCTAGTCCCACAGGTGCTCCTTGTGGTCTTGGGCAAGCCACTTAACCCACCATAGCCCATGTTCCCTGTAAAATAGTTATCTCCAAGTTATAATGCCCTGTTCAATGTAATTTCAGTTTGTTCAATGTAAACCGCACTGATGCAGAATAGCACGGTATATGCAAAAAATATGCAATGTGTGCCTTCGAGTCAGTCCTGACTCCTGGCGACCCAGAAGCTCCTGGGTTTTCTTGGCAGTGTCACTGGAAGCAGATTGCCAGGCCTTTCTTCTGAGGCAATGGAGGGTTAAGTGACTTGCCCAAGGCCACAAGGAGTGCTAGTGGGAATCGAACCCTGGTTGCTTGGTTACCAAGCCAGTGTTCTAACCACTAGGCGGCTACTCCACTCCTAGCGCGGTATATAAGAGAATGTAAAATAAATAAATAAATAAATGCTCAGTAGTAGTAGGAGAGTGGGCAAGAAGAGGACTAAGAAGGCTCCAGGGTACAGGTTATGGATGGCGAATGGGAGAGAGGATTGCACCCAGGTAGCCTAGGAATTGGGGGAGGAGAGTAACAGTTGCATCATGATCTCCATGAACAAGCAGGAATGAGTCTTCACATATGGGTACGTCGGTACCGAAGGAGCCTGCGCGGGAACGCTCCCCAGCGTCCAGGAAGAAAGCCTTTGGGAGCATCCCACACGTATGTGTGCTGCCTTCCCGCCTATTCACTTCCCTCTCATCAGTTCTTCGTTTTCCGTGGAGCCGACAGGACGTATCCGTCACCGCAGAAAATTCTTCTTTTTTATTCTTATTTTTTGTGGTCGCGCCTGCCTTCATTCGACGCCCACCATTACCACCGGTGTTTTTCTTTCTTTTCTTGAAAAATCTTTTCTTTCTCTGGGAAATATTTTCCTGTTTAGTGCCTGATGGTTTTTTGGCCACAAGACCTCTATCCTTTTCCATTATGGAAAAGCCAGCCACTATCCTTAAGCGCCCAAAGTGTGGTGGTACAAATATATTTTTAGACACTCATACTTGGTGTCTAAAATGTTTAGGTCCTGACCATTGCCCTTCGGAGTGTCTCTCCTGCAGGATTTTAGATAGAAGAAGTCTTCAGAATCAAGCACAACCCGATACCCGGTTCACATCGGACTCGATGTCACCAGCTAGAATATCTTCTTCCTTCCTGGATCAGGTAACCAAACAAAAGTCTGTTAAGACTAGCCAGTCCTCGAGTGGTAGATCTCCTAAGTATCGAGATGCCTCTGGCGTTGCCCTCGAGGACGTTTTGGCAATAAAGCCTCGGTGGGAGTCTTCGGGCTCCAAAGCATTAACGGGGCTCCAGGTTGTTCCCGAGGTTCTTAGCTCCATGGACGTACCTGGGCCATGCTCGGTGGTTCTGGCCGCTTCGGGCGGTACCGACACCCCGGCATCGGCTATGGTGATGGATGAAACACTCCTCACCGATGAACGTAGTCTAGCGCTCTCAGCTACTTCGGTATCGCTAGAGTCGCTGCAGACCGTTCCCCGAGTATCGGTATCGGCTTCGGTACCGGTATCGACATCGTCACCGGTGTCGGTACCGTCGATGTTTTCTTTGACAGACTCGCTTCCTTCGATGCCGAGCCTAGAATCGCTCTCTAGCATGGAGGATTCGGTACCGACTCATCTTGGAACCGGCCTCGAGCGGTACCGAAGACATCTCTTTAAAGAAAATCCTATGCTTCATCCTTTCAAGTCTTCCGATCCCGATGACTGGGATGAATCCATCGGTACCAAGGCTGAACTTTCAACAGTTCCAGCTTTTACCCCTCATTTCAGAAGATCCTCTTCAGGAGAGATTTCTTTTCAAGCTTTTCTGCTTGACATGGCAAAGTTCTTGCCGTTTCTATACCTGGTAAAGAATCTATACCAGGGAATTCAGAAACCCTGCAATTCCCCTGGATTCCAAAGGAGGTGATCATGCTTCCTTTGCATCAGATCTTACAGGATCTATTATTAAGAATGTGGGAAACTCCCTTAACGGTACCCCCACATTCTAAGACACTTGACACTGTACAGGGTGCCACCTTCTCCAGGTTTTCAAAAGACTCAACTTCCTCATCGTTCTATTGTTGTAGAATCAGCAATGAGGCATATTAAGAGTGCAAAGAAGCACTCCTCTTATCCGCCAGGTTGTGAGTCTAAGACTTTAGATGCCTTTGTTTGTCGATGCTTCCAGGCATCCATGCTTTCAGCAAGAATTATCTCATATATATTCTATATGGGATTCTCTCTTGAAGAGGTCACAAAGAACTTAAAGCTTTTGAACTCTTTTCTTCAAGAGCATATAAGAGCAGACTATTTCTTATTAGTCAGTCATGCTCAAGATATCTCTAGGTTCCTTAATCGTGCATCCCTGGACTGTTTTGAGTCTATTAGCAGAACTTCTGCTATAGCCATATGAGCATGACGCAGGGCCTGGCTCCAAGCTTCAGACTTGGACAAATGGGTACAAGAAAGGCTGGGAAATACTCCTTGTACTGGTGAGAATCTCTTTAACAAGGATGCTTTATTTCAAGCTAATCAGTTAACCACTGATAATGTTACTTTCAGAGGATTGTCAAAACTTTCCTCTATCCCAGCTAATAAAAAATCTCCTAAGAAGCTTTTTCCTCCTAGGGGAAAGAAGTTTTATCCATCTTCTACCCATCATACAGATGTTTCCCAGAAAGGGCAACATCAAACCAGGCTAAGAAAATCAAACCCTCAACAGACTCAGCAAACCCAGCAGTCGCAGGGTTTCTGATATTTTATTTACTAAATCTTTCTGTCCTGTTTGAGTTTTACAACCTGTAAATCTACTTCTTATCACCAGAAGCATCTACAGTTCATCTCATCCATGCTGAGATATCAGTGATATACTGAATCAATCCTCGACTCTAGGCATGAATCTCTTGCCACAAGAGAAATCCACTCTTCTAGCTCCAAGAGCTATTCAGGACAATCATGCCCTAAAGGTAGCAGGTTTCTCCTCCCCTTTTTTGAACGAAAAAGAGGAGTAACAACTAACAACAAGGTGAGCTATACCCTTCACCTTGACAATCTCCTGTACGAGGATATCTCATAATTTGACTGCAAGGGGGTTCTCCCCTTTGCGATCATCTTTTCTGCATTATTACAAAATGCAGAACAGCATTCTGGAAATCCCTACCAGATTTATTCTGTTCATTTGAGTATAGTCAGCTCAAACGCTTACAAAACATGTGGGTTATATAAGCTCGCGTAAGCTATAGCTCACAAAGGTTTCTGCCTAATCTACGCTGCTTGCGTATCTTCCAGCTGACCTTCTCAAATACTTTTTTAAAGACAGCTTATCAGACAAAAATTGAGTATTACCACTCCTAATTATGTCTGTTGATCCTTTTCCAATCTATAGGATCTAACTTTTCTGCTGCCTTAATAACAGATAACTCCAAGAAAAGTTCCAGAACCCACTTGGACAATTTATCATTGCAGGGCAACAGGCCTGTCTACTATTCTTAGCCATTCTCAATTCTTTTGGCTCCAGCAGAATAGATTAGGTTGCACTCTAGCAATCAAACAGCCAGATCTCACCTAAGCAACCTATAACATGCTCTCTGCAACTATACAATAAAGCTCTGCAACTAAGGGCCTTTGACAGAGAGCGTCAGAGCCACCCCTAGTAGGTAGCTCCCAGATAGTTAGAAAGGCTTCAGCTGGTAGACTCTGCCCAGTCATGCTCCTACCTGACTGGTTCTCCTATTCTTACCATCTTCCTTAAATTTTTCTTTTTAAGGAAAGGGAACCAGTGCTTAGACCACGTGAAAGTTTAAGGAATTGCACAATTCCCTAAGTTGTTCCACATCTCCAGTGGAACTTCTACAGAGGGAATGCATTCCTTTTTTCACTGCAGTCTGTCTTTATTTTGTGTTTTCCTTCTAATTCCAAATACTTCATTGAAGCTTATAATGAACAAAGAACGCATGATACTCATATTTCCCTCATAAAGAGGCAAGCATGGTATCCCCTTATACTGCATCTTTTTCTCCAGCTGCATCTTTTTCTCCAGCTACTACACTGAAGTTAGAAGGACCCAGACTTGCTGTCTTAAGACTAAGGATCTCCTCTGCACTCCTTCACGTACATCTCAAGACCTGGTTATTCCAGGGCTAGGTTTTTTTTAAAGAAACCTAGACTTCCCGTTATAAGTAAAGAACATCCTACCGGTTTCCATGAAACCTTCTCTATGGTTCTTTCACTTTAACCAGAAAGAGATTCTCCATCAATATTCTCAAGTAGGTCTTAACCCTTCTTGTTATTAGATTAATCTCTTTTTTAAAATCTCACTCTGAAAGATTTGTTACTGTCCATATTAATGCTGTTACAGCATACCATAAGGTTTAAATGGACAACCAATTTCTATGGTAAATTAGGAAATACCGTCTTTTACCATAACCTTTCTGGTTACATCACAGCTGAAGCTCTACATGTAAAGTCATTATCCTAAGTGACGTCACTTATGAAAGACGTTACTGATCTTTAGAAATTGGGGGCTACACCGCCTAGTACAAATTTTTCATTTTGGAAAAAAGTGTCATAAACACCCATCCTTTTTTCTGCAAAAGGTATCTCTACCTTTTCATTCAAATCAGTTAGTTTTCTCTCTTTTCTTTCCTAGGGCCTTATTCTGCTCCAAGGAAAAAGAGTTTTAAACTTTGGGTTTTACAGAAGCTTTAGCTTTTTCTCCAAAGTCCAACCTCATTTAAACTCCCCCCAGTTTTTTCTCCTGGGATTGGTTTTTAGCCATTAAGGCTTCTTATCTCTACCTGTATTGCAGAAATTATTTTCCTGTGCTTCACAGTAAAGGAATTTCTTTGAGGATACTGTAATGGCTCTTAACAACAGACCCATATTAACCTCAACAAATACTTCGCAATACTTCTGAGTAAGGTCCACGTTAGAAAATTGATACTCATTTTTCACTTATTAACAATTATGGTCTACACAAGGACTCCCCTCTGGATACCTTGTTTAATCAAGCTGTTCCACAGCACCCCCCCCCCCTTTTTTTTTTTTCTTTCTTTTAATTCAACTCCTACCCTCCATCCCTTTTATTTATTTATTTAGACAGTTTTTGTATACCGCCTTATCCTTCAATCAAAGCGGTCACAACACAATTGGGGGATACATTTAACACGCGGGGATATGAGACACATACACTAATACTTACAGGGAACATGGGCTACGGAGGGTTAAGTGGCTTGCCCAAGACCACAAGGAGCATCTGTGGGACTAGAAACCCCAGTCCTTCCGGCCCAAGGTTGCTGTCCTCTAGTGGGATTTGAACCCCCGACCTTCCGGCCTGAAGTACCTTGCCCCAACCACTAGGCTACTCCTCCCTACATCCCTTGGATGCCTGAGGTTCTGGGAAGTAGCATGGCCCATCTATTAGATTGCAACATGCTGGGACCTCCTCCAGGCATCTCTAGCTTGGGAGTCCCCATATGTGAAGACTCATTCCTGCTTGTTCCTGGAGACAGCACAGTTACTTACCTGTAACAGGTGATCTCTGGGAACAGCAGGAATAAGTCTTCACAACCCACCTCCCCTAGGAGTTCTCTATCTCTCTCTCTCTCTCTCTCTCTCTTTCTAATGTCTACTTCCCTCCTTCGGTCTCAGCTACAAACCCAACTGATGAGAGGGAAGTGAATAGGCGGGAAGGCAGCACACATGCATGTGGGATGCTCCCAAAGGCTTTCTTCCTGGACGCTGGGGAGTGTTCCCACGCAGGCTCCGTCGGTACCGACGTATCCATATGTGAAGACTTATTCCTGCTGTTCCCAAAGATCACCTGTTACAGGTAAGTAACTGTGCTGTAGGGCATGTTAATCCTTCATATACTACTATTAGATCCCCCTCTCCCCTGACCTCCCTCAAAATAAATGATTGAAGGGAGGGGGAGAAGAATATATAGTGAGGGCATTTTGTCTCTGGTAAGTCTTGGAAGAATTTTCAAATTCTTACATCCGAAGACATGTAATGTTTGTGTCTGAAGTTAGTTTAATTAAAAAATAAACACTCCCTGATATGATAAGAGTAATTTCAAAACCTATCTTAGGGTCCAGCATTCCCCCCTGCCATTCAGGTAATCAGGATATGCACAATGGACATTCATATGAGAAGCCAGCATTCACTAGAACAGTGGTTCTCATCCTGGTCCTTAAGTGCCATTTTCTTTTCAGGATAGCTATAAATGAGCAGTCAAATATCCTGAAACCAAAGGTATAAGCGAGGAGCAGGATGAGAACCATTGTTCTAATAAGTCTTAGTCACAGGATGTTTGTTTGTTTTTTGTTTGTTTGACACTTTGGAAACGAGTGACAACTCTGAGAAGATGGGTGTTCTGTCACTAACGTGACCTAATTTGTCTGGAGCAATCTTGGGTACATAATGCCAGCTAAGGGGCAAACTCCATGCCAGTCCTACATACCTTGTAAAAGCTCTATAAATAATCTTGAGAGGTTAATGGAGCATTGTATCCTTTGATGGAACACCATCTTTATTTGCATTATTTGATGAACCGCCCAGGCCGAAGCATCAGGGCGGTGTACAGTACAACAAACGGGCTACTGAAAATAAAGCTAGAAAAGGAACGCCAAATTCAATAGGACAGGACAGGGTAGAAAGAAAGTCGGAAGGGGGAAAAGAGCCCAGAAGGGCAGGGAAGGCGAAGGGCAGGGGGTGGAAAGAGGAAAAGGGAAATGGAAGTGGAACAGACAGGGAAGGGAGGTTTATGGAGGTTGGGGGGGACGACCAGAGGACGAGGCACCATCGTCAGAGAAAGGGAGATCAAAGGCTTGACAGAATAGATGCGTTTTAAGGAGAGTTTTAAAGCGGGGATAGGAAAGTTCCAGACGAAGGCAGGAAGGGAGTGAGTTCCATAAAGCTGGACCTAGGAAAAAGAAAGCTGAGTGTCGGGTGAGCTCTAAGCGGGCCTGGGCAGGTGAAGGAAGGAAAAGACGGTTGCCGAAAGAAGATCGGAGAAGGCGAGGAGAGGGTTGGAGGTGAATGACATCGGACAGGTATTGGGGAGTGCTGGAATGGAGGGCTTTGTGCGTGAGGATAAGAACCTTGTAGATAAAGCGAAACCTAACCGGGAGCCAGTGCAAGGCAAGGAGAGAGGGTGACACATGAGAGCGGGCTGGGGAACCGGTAATGAGGCGAGCGGCAGCATTCTGTATTAATTGGAGACGGCGAAGCTGTAGGGAAGGTAGACCTGCATAGATGACGTTATAGTAATCTAACCGGGTCATGATTAAGGAGAGGACAAGGGTGATAACAGAGGCAGGGGGGAGTGATGATTGGACGGCACGAATCTTACGTAAATGAAAAAAAGAGGTACGGATAACAGAAGAAATATGGTGGTGGAAGGAGAGAGATGAGTCCAGGGTGACACCCAGATAACGAAGGGTAGGAACCACGGGAATTGGAAGGGAAGACATTACAGGGGACAAACATGGAGAGGGAAGACCAAAGGAAAACCAGATTGCGGAAGACTTAGCGGGATTAGCATGCAGAAAGTTAGACTCAAACCATGAAGCAATAGAGGACAGACAATGGTTAAGTGGTGTCAGGTCAGGGGTGGAGGAGGAGGTATGGTGAATCAGCAAGATATCATCGGCGTAAATATAAAAGGATATACCAGATTGTTGGATGAGCAGGGCAAGTGGGGCGAGGAAGGCATTGAAAAGTAGGGGGGCGAGAATAGATCCCTGGGGAACACCGCAAACTGAAGGGGAGGGAGTGGAAGCGGAGTGCTGAGAGTGCACGGAGAAGGTGCGTGAGGCCAGAAAGGAACGAATCTCAGACAAAATGTAGAGAACCTCTGGCTCCAAAAGGCCAATTACCAAAGTTGTTGTCACTCCAGTCTCCCTCATAAGGTTTACTAGTGGCAAAGACCACTGTACTTTTCTTTGATACAAGCCAAGTAAAAGATAACATTTATTGTCTTTACTTTGGAATATTTATGAAGTTTCAAAAAAAAAAATCTATTCTGAGCCACAAAGTTAAGGTTTGGTCAAACTAATTATCTGAGTGATGGAATTGTATTTGCTTTTTACTGGTGACTAAAAGGGGTTTTCATAAGCTATGCAATCTTATACTTTGTACCTTTGGGCCTGCAAAAGAGTTCTCAAAGGCCAGCTCTCTGCAGTGATTTCCCTTTGAAAGTTCAGGGGACTCTAGGGAGTGGGTGGAGCACAGATGCTCGTATATACACCTGTGCGCTTTGTAGCTATAAAATATGCTGAGGTAAAGTACTCACAAAAAAATTCAACATGGACTCCTCGTATGTACTTTACAAGGTCTGACCAAAACGCAGGCCGTTTTTGTAATAGTTAAATGTAGGGGTGTGGATGCCAAAGAATTGTTTTGTTTAGCTTCCTGTGTTTGCAGATTTGTTAATTTTGGTTTAATAAATTTTCATTACATATCATCCTGCTAGACCAGTCCAAACAAGTGGGTTGTGTTCCCCTACCAGCAGATTGGTGGAGACAGAGAACCAATTGTAATGAGGAAGATCTGTCCCTTGCCTTGAAAGCACAGGAATCTGTTAGATCCAGATCAGATTCTGACAGGCAGGCAAGCCACATGATCCCTAGTTGTCAGGAGCAACGTAAACAGACCCAGACACGAGGTCTACAGCCCCGCCCAACTAGCAAACATTTCCCTGCTCTTGATTCAAATGGCTTTCACCTGAGCAAGGGAACGCCCAAGCAGCAGTATAAGAAGTACTCAGAACAGTTAGAGAAAGGTAAACTACAAGGAGAACTACAGGGAGTTTCATCCAGGGAACTACCGAGAGAATTACAGAGAGAACTACAGGGAGTTTCATCCAGGGAACTGCCGAGAGAACTCCAGGAAGACTCACAGGGAGGACGTCGGAGAGCTGTTGGGAAAACACATGATAGAGTCCACGGGAGAGTCTGTGAGAATTCCAGTTCAAGTTGGAGGAACAGGAAAGAACCAAGGGAGAGATTCAGAGGAGAAATCAGCTGTGAGAGTCAGTTACCTGTGACGCAGTTTGATTCTCAGAAGCTACGTGCTGTGCAGAGTGAATGGAAGGAAGAGAGAGAGAAACCGTATGTATCTGAAGAGTGTGACACTTGGAAACAGTTACAAGCCCTAGAGAGGGAGAAATACTGTGGGGAGGATATCTGTATGTCTGAAGGGGAAGAGTTTGAAGAAGCCAAACCTGAAGGAAACTTCCCAGGGAAAAATCCTTCTATAGCAGAGCAGAGCAGTTCCATTATCCACAGCAAAGTCTTAAAGGTAGGACACAACGAGGCTTTAAAGGGAAAAGCTATTCTAGGAAGTGTGTCTCTCCTCTCTTATACTCTGAGCTATACGATAGCAGTTTGCCTTACCTTAAAGAGGGCTGGTCATATAAGCTTGTTGAAGACACGGCACTGAGAAGTTTACAGACATGTTGTTATAAGAAAGATGTTTGTCCAGATACAGCACAGCAGGAACCAATGCTAATAGATTCTGCTAGTGAGCTGTCTTTTGATGAAGCGATGGATTGTACATTAACACTATCTGACAAAATTACTTCTTTATGCTGAAGCCAGAGTTAGAGCACTGCTTAAGGAAGCTGTGAAAAGCACAGAAGTGACGTCTGGAAAAAGGAACTGTATGCTGAATAATATAGTTGCCTGTGATTATAAGTTCATTAAGAAGCAAGAAGCTGTATTTGATTTCCTTTATTTACCTGCCAGAGTGTATGGCTTTTGTCCTTACTTTTGTTGTATTATACTTTTGAGAATCCAACCCCGGGAGGGGAATAAATCCTTATTTGAACACCTGACCCATTCGTGTCACAACTACTCCTTTCAACGAAGAGGGTCATCCGGCAGTCTAGCTGCTCGCCTAGGCCACAGTCTAGTCCCTGCCGTGACACAATGAAATGCCCAAATTTCAGTGACATCACACCTATGCCTCTGTATGCCTCAGCCACCAGAGGACCCCTCAGTATTCTTCTGTTTCCTGCAAATGGTGGATGAATTTTCTCCACTCTGAAGAAAATCTGAGCAATTGAGAGGAAAAGATTGAATTTGTTCATTAACAACCACTTTGAAGGTGACTCTCACTTGAGCGCAACATAAAAGCCATTCAGCAGCCATTTCGGTAGCCATAGGAAGAGAGAAACTTGGTTCAGCTCCATAGACCTGTCATGATAAGAGCCTGTTGAGCAACCGGGAAAACATTTTTGAAGGATTTGGAAGAATTCAGCAGCCTCACATAACCTCAGTGCCCTCTCCCTCCTCTGTCCCCCCCACCCCCCGCTCTCCCTTGAAGATCGCAGAAAACTCTGAGGGTGACCTGCCAGCCACCTTAAAACACAGTGTCTGCAAAGCAAGAGAAACAGTTTCAGGGGAGGAGAACGGAGCCCGGCTTCAGTTTTCAATCTGGGCTCTCAGAGGGCGAGTACCAAGGCTTGACCTTATCTTTGTCCTTGTTGGGGGCTCCCAATTCTGTCTGTCTGGAATGCAATTCGAGGTGGACTGCTGATGACCTTTGGTGTGGTGTGGGGGTATCCCGCCCTTTTCTACACGTGCTAGTAGCATCATTTAATATTGTGCAGCTGGCGGTCGTGTGGTCCTTGCACACAGCCTTAGTGTGCACTGTTATTGTATGTACCTTAACTTCAATGTCTTCTTTCAGGAAACATTGTTTGGCCCGTGGCAAATGAGGTACTTCATCTCTGACATCTGGACTCTGCTCTTCTTGCATGGCAGCTTCTGAGTCATCCCTAGAGGAACTGCTCCCAGCCAGGGGAATGCAATTGGTCCAGCCTTGCCTGTCTTGGGGCAGGAGGTGGCGGATGGTATTGTGGGTGAGGATAGCCAACCAACCGCAGGTTCTGGCAGCTATGCCTCTAGGGGCTCGATGGCGGCTATGGGCGTCATTTCCAAGAGGAGAGCTTCCAGACTCCGAATTGCCCTTCCCAGAATTCTTTTCCTTTTTACAACAGGCCTCATCATTCTGGCATAGAAATTCAGATGCTGCGGCCTCTGGCTTCCCCTGAGTGCAGTCTTGTAAGGGGCTGACTGAGAGTTGAAGCCCTGTTTGATTGCCTATGGCTAAACATCCCTGGCAAAGTTTGCCTCCTGGAGATGTGAAGTAGCTGGGGTCTGCCCGAGATTTGAATTCTTTATTTTTATTTATTTAACATTTCTTATATACCGCGCTATTTCTCATCAGTGCGGTTTACAATGAACAGAATATTTGGACAACATTCGTCCTACTTTACATAAAACAGGAGTTTTAAACTTGTGACTTTGGTTTAGATGTCTTGGCTTTGGGTTTTGATGTGGACGAAGAAGTACCTTCTCCTTCAGAGGATTATGAAGAGGCCGATGTTATCCTTCTGTTCTGGAAGGAGGAACTGACAACGTTGATTGCCAAGGTCTCATTGACCTTGAATTTAGCAAATGCTCCAGACATGGAGCAGGGGCTTAAGGTTCATTCACTCCTATAAGAGATGCATAAATCCACTAGTCTTCCTATTCTTGGAGGTGATCAAGGACATGATCCGGTCGGAGTGGGATTCTTGTGACTTTCCGCCCAAGGGACTAAGGTTTTATAAGAAAATGTACGCTCTCCCAGAGGAGTGTGTTGTGTGGTTTGATATACCCAAGATGGATACACAGGCAGAGCCTTCTAAGTATGGTAATGGCTGCATCAGATTGCTCTAATACTTCAATGGGAATGCCATCAATGCCTGGTACTTTGTCCTTTGGCAAAGCACCAGGGAATACCATCACCAGTGGTTCCTGATTATAAGGTACAGGTTGAAATGTCTACTGATCCACTTGATCTTTTTGGTATAATGACTCTGTATATTCTTTCCACTTTTTTTTTATTTTCCCAGCATCATTCAACATGGATCCTTGAGCATCTTGTAGCATTCCAGTTTGAGCTGGACTTTTTTCTTTAATTCTCATAGCTTTAGAAAAGCCAGTCTTGTTCTTTCTCTAATAGTTTCTGATTCTGTTTCCTTGCATGTGTCATTGTAATACTTTATTCATTTATTTATTTCTCTTATATACCGTGCTCTTCAACATCAGTGCGGTTTACATGGAACATTTATGTTTTACGGTGGGTTAACCGTAAAAATACAGATAACAGGTAGCTCAACTTGGATAGTCAAAAATTAACTATTTACACATATTTAAACATAGTAGTATTTACATAATATACATCATGAGAGAGAAAATTACATTGGACATGGAGCTTATTTTTGGGAAGGTCGGGATAGTGCATCTTCATTTGGGTGACATTCGCAGAAAAGGTGGTATTTCAATGCCCTTCTAAAATTGGTTAGTTCTGGGATTGCTCGTATGTTGGGAGGCAGGGCATTCCAGAGTCTGGGAGCACTGATATTAAAGGCCCTGTTTGCTGTAGCCTGAGTGCACTGGGTCAGTGTTTTGGGAATTGCCAAGGTGTTTATTGCTGTGATTCTTCTGGCTCTATTGGGGGGGGGGGTTGTGTGCGAGACCAGCGAGGGACGTGGGGGAGAGCCCATTTATGGCCTTGAATGTTAGTAGTATTGTTTTGAAGATGATCCTACAGTGGATAGGGAGCCAGTGGAGACTTTTGAGGATGGGTGTTATATGGTCTCGCCTCGAGGCCCCGTTCAGAACTCTGGCTGCGGTGTTCATGGCAAGCTGGAGCGGGATCAGCGTAGATTTTGGGAGCCCTTGTAGGATCGCGTTGGCATAGTCCAGATGTGGGATGGTTAGAGCCTGGAAGATGGTTCTGAAGTCGTCTGGTTATAAAAGCGGGCGTAGATGTTTGGGCGTCCTAATTTTGTGATATGTTGATTTGACCATGTTGCCAATGTGTGTCTTCATGTTAAGGCTCTGGTCTAGGGTAACACCCAGGTAACGGATTGTGGGCTTGGTTTGAAGCTCTACTTCGCCGACTTTTAGGTGGGTTGGTGGAGAGAAGTTCGAGTTTCTGGTGATAAACAGCACTTCAGTCTTTTTATGTTGTATGCGAAAATTCTGATTCTGGAGCCATCTTTCTACTGCACTGAAACATTCTGTAAGGGGTGAGAGGTCAATTTGGTCAGTCTTGAACGGCAAGTAGAGCAGGATGTCATCCGCATATATCATGCATTCGGTGTTGTATGAGCAAATGATGTCGCAGACGGGCTGCATGTAGATATTAAACATAAGAGCTGAAAGGGAGGATCCTTGTGGGACACCTTGTTTGGATGTAGAGGTTTTGGTTCGCACATGCTGCCATCTATCGGCTAGGTATGACCTGCACCAATTTAGTGCTAAGCCGCAGATGCCCTTCTCTTCGAGCCGTTTCAGGAGGGTTTGGTGACAAACTGAGTCAAATGCTGCAGCTATGTCTAGGAATATAAGGGCCACTCCGCGATGGATGTTATCAATTGTGGTGAGGATGCTGTTAAAGAGGGTGGTAAGTAGAGTCTCCACACCATGAGCCTCTCTAAAGCCATGTTGGCTGTGGTCAAGAGGTGCAACGTTGTCTATGTGCTGCTGGAGCTGAATTTGGACCTCCTTTTCGATTATCTTGGCCAGCAGTGAAATACTGGCAATTGGTCTGTAGGATTCTACTTTCTGGGAGTCTAGTTTGTTTGTTTTTAGCAGAGGTCTAATGGATGTGTGTTTGAGACTTAGGGGGAATAAGCCTGAAGAGAATGATGCGTTAAAGAGTTTAGCTATGAAGGGGCTAAACTCTGTCCTTAGTTCTTTTATCCAAAAAGCTGGACAGGGGTCGGTGTGGGCCGTGGTCGTGTTGATTGTAGAGATTAAGTCTGCGATTTGCTTGGGGGAGGGGGCGTCGAAGGTTAACGTCGATATGCATGCTGGTCCCTTAGAGTTGGTAATATCAGTCTTGGTGGTTTGGTGTAATTTTGATTGGAGAAAGTCTGCATAGTCTTGAGCGAGAATCTCAGTTGTTTGTTCTGGTCCTGGTTCCTTCGTTAGGTTCTTGACGGGGGCAAAGAGGTCGTGTGGCTTATTTAGCGATCGCATTAGCGTGTTAGTGTGAGCTTGTTTCATTTTCTCGGATATCGCGGATCTGTGAGTTGCGAGCTGTAGGTTATAAGCTTCCAGATCTTCGTTTGAGCTTGAGCGCCTCCATCGTCTTTCGAGTTTCCTAAGTTTGAGAAGCGAGGTCCGAAGGTCATTGGAGAACCAGGATGCCGTGGGTCTTTTCCTTGGGTTTTTGTTATGTACTGAATGTTGCGCTATAGTACTGAGACTGTCGTTCCAGTTGGAGACCAGTCTGTCGGGGTCAGTTGTTGACAAGGCTAGTATAGGTTGTGTGTGGTTTATGATGAATTCCTTGTTGAATGGTTGGAAGCATCGTGATGGCGGTCTTGTGGGGGTTGTCTTACTCTCAGGGGTTTCATTGGCTTGTTATCCATAGGAATTTGGAACAGGATTAACTTATGGTCTGACCACGGTACTTCGGTGTAGGTTGGTGAGGAGAAGTTGGCAGTGTTACAGGTAGATAGTGGGGCAAAGATCAAATCTAATATGTTTCCTTTTGTGTGGGTTGGTTCATTGATTAATTGCTGTTAACCTAGGTCATTGAGTGCTTCTAGGAATGCAGAGGCTTGGGAGTCTTGTAGCATTGCCAGGTTGAGGTCTCCTAGTATCCAGTTTGGGGTGCGCAGGTGTGGTGTATTGCAGGCTAGCTCAATTATTGTGGCTAGGCCGTCAGCGGATGATGTTGGGGCTCTGTATATTAGATTGATGGAGCAGAGATTATTAGTTATAACTACTAAGTCAAGATTTGTTGAGTTGGTGCTGTTGTGGAGCTGGAACTTGTGGTCTGTTTTGGAGATTATGAGAACTCCTCCTCCTCTTTTGTTGCTTCTATGGCAGCTATGGATTGTAAAAATTGGGAGGTAAAAGGTAGTTGATGAGTACAGAGTCTTCATTTGTTAGCCATGTCTCTGTGACCAGAAGCATGTCTAGGTTGTGTCTGGTTATCAGGTCCGTGATGATGGGCCATTTCTTGCGTATTGAACGCGCGTTTATGAGGGCAGCCTTTAAAATTGTGGGCTGTGGGGCGCCTGTTTTTGCAATTGTCATGTTTGATTGAGACGTGAAGCAGGTGTTGATAGGATGGTAGCATATCATCTGGTGCCTTGAGTGGAGGGCATCTTGACCATCTCCTCCCGCCACTGTGTAGGATAGGTATGTGTTTGTGAGTGTTAGTCAGAGCCAGAGTGCTGCTAATCAGCTCTAAGAAGAGGTATCCACAAATTATTGCTGGAAAGGTGCGAGCCATTTTGTGGTAGGGATGACTTTCGTGTATAGGTGTGTCTTGCTGTATGTTGTAAATCTCTGAGTTCTGCGATTGCCTCTCTTTCTCCTCTGACTTCTCTGCATTTCTGGACAATTTTCAGAGTTTCTTCAGTCATCCATTTTGGATGTTTTTTGCTTTTTCACCTTATGTAGAGACTTCTCGCTTTCTTGCAACACAGTCTTCTTGATTTCATCCCATAACTCTTCTGGAACTCTATCGTTAGTATTTAAAGCAGCAAATTGATTTTTCAGGCAGTCTTTAGATTCCAGTGGTATATTCTCAAGGTCATATTTTGTTACGTTCATGAATGGCTTGCTCTTTTTCAACTTTAGCTTCAGTTTGCATACTAGTAGATGGTGATCTGTTCCACAGTCAGCTCCAGATTTTGTCTTTGTTGATGTTATCAAGTTTTTCCATCATTGTGTTCCACAGATGTAGTCAATTTGATTTCTGTTCAATCCATTGGGTGAAGTCCACGTGTACAGTCGGCACTTGTGTTGCTGGAAGAAGGTGTTTGAGATGAATAGATCATTGGACTTGCAGAATTCTATGTCTTTCTCCAGCTTCATTTCTGTTGCCAAATCCATATTTTACAACCACTTTGCCTTCTTATTTGTTGCCAACTTTTGCGTTCCAGTCACCCATGACTATCAGGATATCCTGTTTGCATGTTCCTTCAGTTTCAGCTTGTACTTGTTCATAGAACTCATCAACTTCTTCCTCTTCTGCAGCTGTTGTTGGGGCATATACCTGAATTATGGATGTAAATAATAAAATAAAATAAATAAATAAGCTGGCCGACAGCAGACAACGTAACTAGTTGTCTTTCAGGAAGTTCCATATATGATGCATTTATTTGTCACTGTTTGAAATTAATTTAAGTATCTTATTAATTCATATTATCTTTACATATACTGCTAATTTGTTTAAAGCATTAATTATAAAATCACTTAAATCATTTTTCCATTCCTGCTCATTATTTTGCCACGACGATTCATCAGATTGATTCTACTGACAGCCCGGCTAACAATTGGGCAGCGTACCCATTCAAAAGATCCTGGACTGAGAGGTTCATTTTCACAAGGGTGTGACTATGTTAAGTTTGTTTTATAAAGACAAGTAGGTAGCAACTCTGTTAAACAGGGCCAGCCCATCCACTAGGCAATGTAGGCAGTTGCCTACGGCAGCAGCTTATTTTTGGAGAGGAAGGGGCAGACCACAAAGAACAGCTGCAGTCAAAGCAAAACAATGGGTTCTGGCAGCAACACAGACTCTGTTGTCAGTGCGTACTTGTACCTGCAGGCAGAATGAGCAAGATGCAAATAGTCTATTTTTGAAATCTCCCTCTTATGCATATATGTACAAAATAGTTTAATATTTAAAAGCACGATGTCCAAATATGTGTTTTTATGGGATTGTTCTTGGAGAAATTCTGCTATGTTGATTACAGTTGAGTTTACTAATCTAATTGTGAGGGGGCACCTAATATCCTTGCACCAACCCTGTTTATTAATATAAATGGCCTAATGCATGCCTGCATTGCAGAGCTAGTCAAAATGTCAATGCCTGTATTTTTCAAGTAGGCACATAAATTATAGTATCATCTGCTCATGTACTTGTGCCCTCTGCCCATGTGCAAACCCACAGGCAAAGTCTACGCCTTGCTGGCCAAATGAATACTTTTATGCTATTGATATTATCTCCAGGAACAAGCAGGAATGTAGTCTTCACATATTGGTATCGTCGGTACCGACAGAGCCTGCGCGGGAACGCTCCCCAGTGTCCAATAGGAAAGCTTTTGGGAGCATCCCACAGTGCCTGCGTGCTGCCTTCCCGCCTTTCCCAATTGTCCCTCTCCAGTTCTTCGTTTTCCGCGGAGCCAACAGGTTGCACATCCTGTCAACGCAGAAAATTTCCCTTCTTCTTTTTTGTGGTCGCGTCTGCCTTCCCTTGACGCTATACCGGTTCCGCCAGTGGTTCTTTTTTTTTTTTTTCTTAAAAAAAAAAAAAACCCTTTGTTTTTGGAGTCTTTCTCCAATCATTTTCTTCTCGGGTGCCACACACCATTTTGGGCACTAGGCCCAATTTTTTTCCCTCAAAATGGAAAAACCCTCTTCGGGTTTTAAAAAGTGTTCTAAGTGTGGCAGTACCATCTCCATCACCGACACCCATGAGTGGTGCCTCAAATGTTTAGGTCCTGACCACTTTATTTCAGAGTGTGTTGCCTGTGGGATGATGTCGAAAAGGGGACGGTAAAACCAAGCTGCTAAACTTAGCACCCTTTTTCCCTCCGATGCAGCCTCCGTGGCATCGATGTCTTCCAGGGCTTCATCTTCCTCCCATGGATCTCAGGTAACTAAACATAAATCTAGCCGGTCTTCAAAGGGTAAATCTCCTTCTAAACATTGAGATGCCTCTGGCATTGCCCTTGAGGGACTTCCACCAGCAAAATTGCCCCGGCGGGAGGCTTCGGCTTCCAAAGCACTACGGGGCTCCAGGATGTTCTCGAGACTTCAACCTCGGCAGAACTACTGGTGCCATGCTTTGGGGTTCTGGCCACGCATCGGCAGCGTCGATAGACCAGATATTCTTGGCTATTGAACGCAGTCTGGCGGCTCTTCTCACGGCTTCGATGCCCCTGAAACCGCTTCAGACAATTCAACCGGTACCGGCACAGACTGCATCGACATCGGCAGGTATTCTACCAGGACCAAGTCATGCGTCTCTATCCGGCATCGACAAGTCGGTACCGGACCACTCTGATGCCGACTTTGATCGGTACCAGTACCGTGCCTTGCACGAACACCCAGATCGGAGATACTTCGAATCCTCGGACGAGTCTGAAGACTCTGAAAGCTCTGCCGATACCAGAGTACTTCTTCCTGAGGATTCCTCTTCTCCTCAGCGTAGGATGTCTCCAACAGAGTATATGTCCTTTCATGATTTTATCCGAGATGTGGCCCGAGGCCTTTCCATCACAGTGGCTCCTGAAAAAGAGCCTAGGGCAAAGGAATTAGAAATCCTACAATACCCTAAGGCTCCCAAGGAGGCAGCTACCTTACCTATTCATGAGATCTTGCATGAGCTTATGTTAAGGATGTGGGAAACACCTCTGACCACATCTCACTCTCGAAGACTCAACACCATGTATCGAGTTCCTCCTTGTCTTGGGTTTCAGAAGACTCAATTACCACACCATTCCATGGTGGTAGAATCAGCCATGAGACGGATAAAGAGTGCAAAAAGACATGCATCTAATCCTCCAGGACGTGAGTGTAGGACTCTTGATGCCTTTGGACGTCGATCCTTCCAGGCTTCCATGCTTTCTGCTAGGATCAGTTCCTATATCTTGTATATGGGAATGTTCCTTAAGGAGGTCACAGGAGACTTAGAGCTTATGAGCCCTCTCCTTCCTGATGATAAAAGGCAAGATTATCTTGCTCTTGTTAAACATGCTCAGGATGTTTCCAAGTTTGTGAATCGTGCAGCCTTTGATTGCTTGGAATGTATAAGCAGAACCTCTGCTATTACCATAGGTGCACGTAGCATCTGACTTGGAAATCTGGGTACAGGACAAACTGGGGAATATACCTTGCACAGGAGAGAATCTCTTTGGCAAGAATTGGCAGGAAAAAGCTAATGAGATAGATGCTGACAATATCACTTTGGATAGATTGTCTAAATCTACAGCTGATCCTGCGAGGAAAAGATCCTCTAAGAAACCATTTTTCAGCAAGAAGAAAAAGTTTTCTCTCTCCTATACCCAGCAGGAATATCGTTTAGGTCAGTCTGCCCAAAAGGGACAGCAGCAACAACCTAAGCAACAAAGGAAACCAAAAGCAGCTAAGCCTCCACCGGCTCAGCAGTCTCAGTCTCCACAGGGGCTTTGACGCCTGTCTAGAGAACTTTGCCTTCCTGGCCCTGAACGGCCCAGAACCCTCCACCATCCCAGGAAGGTTATGTCATTTTGCCCCCAGATGGGGTCAGATAACAGCAGAAAATTGGACTCTGTCTATTGTAGGAGAGGGGTACAAGCTTCATTTCCTCAGCATGCCCCCTCCTACAGTGGTAAGACAGTTCAGTTCTCAGACCTCTCTCAACGACCGGTTAGGTCAAGAAGTCACTATGCTCCTTGCTCAAGGGGCAATAGAAGAGGTACCCATTCCCCAATGGGGTACAGGGTTTTACTCCCCCTATTTCCTTATTCCAAAGAAAACAGGAGGACACAGACCCATTCTAAACCTCAGAGAATTGAACAAATTCCTGTTCAGAGAGAATTTCAAAATGATTTCTCTAGGAACTCTGCTGCCATACCTTCAGAGTCAGGATTGGCTTTGTTCTCTAGATCTCAAGGATGCGTACACTCATGTTCTCATCCATCCAACTCACCGAAAGTTCCTTCAATTCCTGTTTCAAGGGAAGCACTACCAATACAGGGATCTTCCTTTTGGCCTGGCCTCTGCACCAAGGGTGTTCACAAAATGCATGGCTGTGGTAGCAGCATTTCTCAGCACTCTGGGAATATTTGTCTTCCCTTACTGAGACGACTGGCTCATTCGAGCCCCTTCAGAGCCAGAGGCCAGGGTTGCTCTGTCTCACACAATGCGCATTCTTCAGTATTTGAGACTTGTCATAAACTTCCCAAAGTCCAACCTTGCTCCCACTCAATCCCTAGAGTTTATAGGAGCTCTTCTAGATACCAGACAGACAAGGGCCTACCTTCCACAGCCCCGCTGCTTTCGCATTGTGCAGTTAGCTTCCCAAGCAGTGCTAAAACCTCACCTCACTGCTTGGGAAATGTTACAGTTGCTAGGCCACATGGCATCCACCATGCATGTGGTTCCTTATGCTCGCCTCCATATGAGGGCAGCCCATGGACCTTATCCACTCAGTGGACTCAGACATCAGGTTGCCTGTCAGACAAAATAGCAAACTCAGATCGCTTTATTTTGTCCCTCCAATGGTGGCAATCACCCCAAAAAACTTTTGTTGGGGGTCTCCTTTTCAGCAACCCCCACCCCAAGCCACTTTAACAACAGATGCTTCACAGGTGGGTTGGGGAGCCCACCTGCAAGGCCTGTCTACCCCAGGGTACCTGTACTCCACAGGAGTCCTATCTCCATATCAATCTCCTGGAGCTCAGAGCAATCTTCCTTGCTCTTCGAGTATTTCACACCCAGCTCAGCTACAAGACAGTCCTTGTTCAAAGGGACAATCAAGTAGCCATGTTCTATGTGAACAAGCAGGGCGGAACAGACTCTCTGTCACTCTGCAACAAAGCTTTGCGACTACGGGCCCTCACCAGAGACCATCCGATTCATCTCCTTGCGGTGTATCTTCCAGGCATTCAAAACTCTTGGGCAGACAGACTCAGTCGAGTTCTGCTTCCACACGAATGGTCTCTCTATGCGGACCAGGTGGCCAAAATTTTTCAAATTTGGGGAACCCCGGACATAGACCTCTTTGCAAGTCCGCTGAATTCCAAACTTCCCCGGTTCTGTTTCAGAATTACGGCTCGGGGTTGTCAGGCCAGGGATGCTTTCCTCCTCCATTGGGGTCAGGACTTCCTGTATGCCTTTCCACCCATTCCTCTAATTCCCAAACCCTGTTCAAGCTTCAGAGAGACAGAGGTCATATGATCCTCATAGCTCCACGTTGGCCACGGCAAATGTGGTACCTTCTGCTCCTACATCTCTCTCAAGCTCCGCCTCTTGAGTTAGGATCTGCTCCAGGTCTCTTTTCTCAAGAGGACGGGATGCTGTGGCATCTAAATCCCCAGTGTCTGCATTTCAGGGCCTGGTTGCTGAAAGCCTAGAACTTTACGGTCTTAACCTTTCCCAGCAGGTGAAGGATATCCTTCATGCTTCCAGGAAACCTTCCACAAGACGCTCTGATACATTCAAGTGGAAAAGGTTTACCATATGGTGCTCGCAGAAGGGTCTTAACCCTCTTGCGATACCTTTGGAATCATTACTGGAGTACCTCCTTCATTTATCAAATGCAGGGCTTAAGACTACTAATTCAGTGAGAATCCATTTGAGTGCTATTGCAGCTTCTTTCAAGCCTCTCAATGGACAACCTTTTTCCTCTCATCCTCTCATAGTGAGATTTATGAGAGGCCTTCTTTTAACGAAGCCTCCCATTAAGCCACCACCGGTGGCATGGGACTTGAATCTGGTACTTGGGCAGCTCATGAAACCGCCCTTTGAACCATTAGCCACTACCTCTTTGAAATTCCTTTCATGGAAAGTTATCTTTCTCATTGCAATCACATCAGCACGTCGCATCAGTGAATTGCAAGCCTTGGTGGCTGATCCTCCTTATACAAGGTTCCATCATGATAAGGTAGGACTCATCCATACTTTATGTCAAAGGTGGTTTCACCCTTTCATTTGAACCAAGCGGTTTACCTTCCTGTATTCTTTCCAAGGCCTCACGCCTCAAATGCAGAAAGGAACCTTCATACTTTGGACTGTAAAAGAGCTTTGGCCTTTTACTTTCAAAGGGACACAGCAACATAGAAAATCCTCTCAACTCTTTGTTGCTTTTGATCCTAGTCATTTGGGACTTCAAGTCTCCAAAAGGACACTGTCCAACTGGATTGCACAGTGTATATCTTTTGCCTATGAGAGTAAGAACCTTCCTCTTGAAGGCCATGTCACAGCTCACATTGTGAGAGCCATGGCAGCCTCAATGGCTCATCTTCACTCTGTGTCTATCGATGACATCTGTTGAGCAGCTACTTGGGCTTCGGTTCATACCTTCACAGCCCATTACTGCTTAGACAAGGACTCCCGCCGGGGTGCCGTGTTTGGTCAGGCTGTTCTTCAACACCTGTTCCAGACTTAATCAACTCCTACCCACCATCCCTGGTAGGACTTTATTTTTATTTATTTATTACAGGCTCTTATATACCGCACTATTCAGAATCAGCGCGGTTCACAATGTAACAACATACCATAACATGCCAGAGATCCATGGGGGGAAGTGGAGCCCTTTCACAAGGGCACACAACTTTCTGGGGCCATCTCCCTGGCATCTGCAGCTAGGGATTCCCAATAAGTGAAGACTACATTCCTGCTTGTTCCTGGAGATAGCATAGTTACTCACCTGTAACAGGTGATCTCCGTGAACAGCAGAAATTTTGTCTTCACAACCCACCCACCTCCCCTAGGAGTTGTATCTCTCTCTCTCTTTCTCTCTTTCCCTCTCTCTTTTGTCTCAGCTATAAACTGAAATGGAGAGAGACGGTTGGGAAAGGCAGGAAGGCAGCACGCAGGCGCTGTGGGATGCTCCCAAAAGCTTTCCTATTGGACGCTGGGGAGCGTTCCCGCGCAAGCTCTGTCGGTACCGACGATACCCATATGTGAAGACTAAATTCCTGCTGTTTCCAGAGATCACCTGTTACAGGTGAGTAACTATGCTTTATAAGAGGTCGTTTTTACATGTATGTGGCCACATATGAATGGGAGCAACTTCATGAAATTCCCTTCAAATTGTTTTCCTATCCTCTCTGCTTCGCCTTGGTTTTCTATGGTTGTTAATAGCATGGTCCTTGCCTGCAGCTTCTAGAGGTGAGAAATGAAAGAGCTAAGTGATATAGGCTTCTGTGCCCTGGCGACCTTGAAAATTAACCATGGCAGCAAAATTAACCAGGGCAATCGTGAGATCTCTTGTAGCATTCCCCTGTTAGAAGGAAAAGGTTATGGCACTTCAACTTGGTAAAGAGATGGCTGACAGGAGATGTGATAGAGGTCTAGGAGTAGAGTGAAACGGGTAAACAGATCGGTTGTTTATTCCTTCAAAAAGTAGAAAGACTGGGGGACATGCAATGAAGCTACAATGTAGCACGTTTAAGAGTAATTGGATGATAATTTTTTTTTCACTCTGCACACAATCAAACTCTGGGATTCATTGACAGAGAATGTAGTAAAAGCTGTTAGTGTAGTTGGATTTAAAAGAAGTTTTGACAAGTTCCTGGAGGAAAAGTCTATAAACCATTATTAAAGCGGACTGGGAAATCCACCGCTTACCCCTGAGATAAGCAGCATGAACTCTGTCTAATTTTTGGGTACTTGTGACCTGAATTGGCCACTGTTGGAAACAGGATACTTGACTCGATTGACCTTTGGTCTGACTCAGGATGACACATATTATCTTAGCTTGATCAATAAATGATCTCAATGACTTTCATAAGAAAACAAAAACGTATCTGTTCTCAAACATTTCTCAATAGCTCCGTATTAACTATGCACAACGATCTGCCTCGGTCCCAGTGACTCTCTTAACACTGCCTGCCCTATCCCTGATGCCTATTGGCCCAGTCTCCTAACCATCCCCCTCCCCCCTTTCTAGCCCTGCAACCCCCCTACTCTCCCTTGGCCTCCCTTCCTGTAGAATATATTTGATCAATGTTTTTCAGACAAGTTCCATGTACTGCACACATCTCATGCATGTACTTGTTAGTGTTATGCTCATGTATATAGTTTTTTTTTAAGTTACTTGTTGGCAATTAAGGTCCTATATGTGACAATTAAGGTTCTATGTATCCCACATTAAGTTACTGTTCGATGTAAACCGCCTTGATGTGTCGAAAGGTGGTATATAAAACCAGTTAAATAAATAAATAAATAAGCATTCTTCATATGACAGACCCAACTACCCTGTTCAAAACTCTGCAGATCACGTAAAAAAATCAGTGCTTTCTGAGTTACTGTGCACCTGTTATGTGAGTTAATAGTGTTTTCCTGGCTGGTATGTTAATAGAATTCGCAAAGTTAATCTTCAGAAGATGGAGTATGAGGAGCTTTGAATTTTGTGACTCATCCAGTGTTTTGCCTTACCTGCTTTTTAATCTGTCCAGCGTCGGACCTTTTCCCACTTCCCTCCCAGACATAAACATGACTTGGTGAATCTGGAAACAAGGTCAAGGTGTGCCATTCTTTGATCTGCAGCCAAACGCCATCTCTCCGCCCTTCCCTGTGACTGAAGTGCACCACCACCTTGACAAGCCCAGGCCTGACCAGCTTTGATGCTTCAGCCCGAGTGGCCCAGAATTAATCACTATTTGTTGTTCAGTGTTGTCGAGTTAATGTCTACTCCTGATGACCCTGTGACTAATTCTCTACATTGTGACTATTCCATGGGTTTTCTTGGTAAGTTACAATGGAATAGATTGCCAGGCCTTTCTTCTATGCAGTAAGTCAGGTACCTGAAATTCTTGAGAAATCATCATTTACACTACACTAACTAAATTCCTGGAGTGGAGGAGTAGCCTAGTGATTAGAGCAACTGCCTAGTACCCAGACGATCAAGGGTTTGATTCCCACTGGCACTCCTTGTGACCTTGGGCAAGTCACTTTTTCTTCCATTGCCTCGGAAGAAAAGGCCTGGCAATCTACTTCCGGTGATACATTGCCAAGAAAACCCAGAGGCAGCTGGGTCGCCAGGAGTCAACACTGACTCGACAGCACTAAAAAAAAAAAATTTAAATTCCTATATTTTGTTGGCTATTGTTATATAATTTAATTCTTCCCCTTGGTCCGGAGACCCACATTCTGCAGTGCCATGCAAGATGTATTTTACCCTACAGTTTTTCAGTTATCTTTGTTTTTAACAACAAAGCAGTGTTCCTTATCGTCACTCCAGTCCAGTCCCTTTACTTCAGGGTTGCGTAACCCTTCCAGCAGCTTGGAGGCTGAGCCCAACCTTTTTGGAGGTGGAGCGGTACAAATACCACTGAGACCACCCACCAACCCCAGTAATCTCAGCCTCCAAGCAGCTGGAGGGTTCCGTAAGCCTAGGGCTTACTGGAGTCCTTATTTTTAAATTTTAAACTTTTAAATTTCTTTACTTTACTTTATTCTTCATTTAATTTCTTTGATTTCCACTACAGTTTCTTGCTGGGTTTACTTTTAACAAGAGCTCTGTCTCTTTAATTTCTCCGGCTCTCTCCTCTCCCTCCTCCACCCGCCCCCCCCCCCCTCACCGGATCAGGCGTCGGAGGAGAGCCGCGACTCGCAGCATCGAGGAGGGTTTCTTGCTTCTCTGCTCCCCTGCTGCTGAGACGCGCGGATCGCTGCTGCCTCGCGCCGAAGCCCCACGGAGGCTGAGCGCTTGAGGCAGCATCGCTGGCCTGCCGATACCGCCAGACCCGTCCGGAGACTGCAGGACGCGGCGGCGAAGTCCGGCCCCCCCAAGGACCGCGGGGAAAACCTTAGGCGGCGATTCTCACAGGAACAGAGGTTTCAGTCTGCAGTGAGCAAGGAGAGAGTGCGACCGCGACCGGGAGAGAGCCTAAGGGTTCCCCGTCCTGGCTCCACGTGGTGAGGCCCACCACGTGTAGAGCCAACGGGTATGCAGCGCTGAATCGGCTACAGATTCCCAGCACAGCTAACCGCAAGTAGAAGGGATATAACTGTGATTAATTTCAATCCTAATTTTAACTAGCAACAAGTGCTGTTAGCTTTAATTTATTTCTAAATTTTTTTATTTGTAACTTTATTTTAACGCTATTTCTCCTTTTCATGTAAACCAGACTGTCACGCTCCCGGCCTTCCCAACCGGGGGCCTGGCAGGCAAGGATAGCAGGCTGCGGCTATTGGACGTTCAGAGAACCCTAAAGCGCTACCTCTCCCGAACCGCTCCGTTCCGGAAGTCAGACCGGCTGTTTGTCAAGTTCGGAGGCCCCCACAGAGGGGAAGCGGCGGCCAAGGCCTCCATCTCTAGGTGGATTAGGGAGGCGATTGCCTCCGCCTACATCCTGAAAGGCAAGCAGGTCCCGGGGGGGCTGCGGGCTCATTCCACCCGAGCTCAGGCTACCTCATGGGCAGAATTCAGTCTAGTCCCCCCGCTGGATATATGTAGAGCGGCAACTTGGTCCTCCCTACATACCTTCACCAAGCACTACAGGCTGGACGTGCAGAGCTCAGCGGATGCTCGGTTTGGCCTAGCGGTTCTTCAGTCCGGTTTGCCGAATCCCACCCAGAATTGAACTGCTCGGGTACTTCCCTGAAGTAAAGGGACTGGACTGGAGTGACGATAAGGAAGAAGTAATTAGATCTTACCTGCTAATTATTGTTCCTGAAGGAACGACAGTCCAGTCCCTGATCCCATCCGGCTATGTCGGACCTGAAGGCCTGTCGGAAAAGGGCGGAACAGCGAACCGAGCGGGGGACCAGATCGGGGTGAGGGAGGCCAGGAGTAAGTAGGCGAGCAGTCCTCCTTCGGCGCCTTTCCTCCTCTCCCTCCTCTACTCCTTTTTTTCCTATTTACTTATGAAAAAAAAAAAAAAAAAAAAAAAAAAGTTTGCATGTTTGTTAGGTTTGATTTTTAGTTGTGACAAGGTTCACTTAGGCTACTTTTTCAGTCGATTACTGGGGTTGGTGGGTGGTCTCAGTGGTATTTGTACCGCTCCACCTCCAAAAAGGTTGGGCTCAGCCTCCAAGCTGCTGGAAGGGTTACGCAACCCTGAAGTAAAGGGACTGGACTGTCGTTCCTTCAGGAACAATAATTAGCAGGTAAGATCTAATTACTTCTTCTATCTCGTAATAACGTCACCATTAGACTACTGCAACATGCTTTGTGTGGGCCTTCTAGTAAAGGGCATTCAGAAGCCCCTGCTCCTTCAAACTTAGCTGCATGTAGGATCACTGGGAGCTCTAAATGGGCATTTGATGCATCAACTAGATTAGCTGCCATTTAGATCAAAAGCAGTTTTTAAGGATGTGTTAGCTATGTTCACATCTTTAAATGGCCTTATTACCAGGAAAGACGTATACAAATGTATCAAATAAATAAGGTAGTGAGGGGTAGGAGAAAAAACATGCATTTTGTATTTTATTAATACTGGTTTTAAATGAGGAAAGCTTTTTTTTCCCAGCAGTTGTTATTCAGTTTAGCAGTGCCATTAGAGAGGCACACTATTTGGCAAATGCAGGTACAGGTGTGGATAGAGTTGCCATTTAAAGCTGTTTGTGCTTTCTCTCAGGAGTATGCCATCAACTGCCACGTTATCACCTGGGAGAGGATCCTCAGCCATTTTGACATATTTGCATTTGGACACTTCTGGGGTTGGGCCATGAAGGCCCTGCTGATCCGCAGCTATGGGCTCTGCTGGACAATCAGTATCACTTGGGAGGTCACTGAGGTAGGTCTGTGATTATACTAGATTCAGAGCTAATAGTACATCAGTTGGATTTGTGCTGTAACAGTCCACATCAATGTTCCCTCTAAGCAGCTTGAAGCTGTGCCGGAGTCCTCCACTGGCATTCCCGCTGGGGTGGAGAGGTGAAACACGATCACGCTTAGGATCACACAGCATAGGCAGATCCCTCGGGACCTGCCTATGCTGCGCAATTGCTTTGCACCTCCCCCCACCGGCAGGAAGCTGGTGGAGGATTCCAGCACAGCTTCAAGCTGCTTAGAGGGAACATTGATCCACCCCCTGTCTTGGAAAGTTGGGGGGCCAGGGGGGTATGATGGGATCTGCACTGAAACGTGATGTTTGCTCCAGCTGCAGACAGTGAAATTTTAAACAATGAATACTGTATACAGTTATGCTGTGGACTCTGCCAATATAATACAAGGTAAGATCATTAACAAAAAGCCCCCTTCCCTTTATTTTGATCATTGTAACTTTTTTCTGTAGGTTTTATAAAACCTTTTTTTTTTTTTTTTGTGACCCCTTGATGCAGTCATTGGATCTCACTGATAGGACTGCTGTCTCCCAAGGATTCTAAAACATTGACATGCTCAGTTTTGCTTTGCTGCTGTGGACATTTCCAGGTCCCTGAGGCCATGGTGGCAGTTTGGTAGGAAGAGATGTTGTACAACATTGGTTCCCAAAGTTTGAATTGGGACACCCAATGGGGTTATATCTGTGGAAAGTGTCACAGAAACAGGGATGATCTCCCCTCTCTCTGGGCCTCCACTGTGACCTCTGCCTAGTAGTGGCAATCGTCATGGGGTCTATGCATTAATGGACATTTGCAAGCAGGGCCTGTTTCTCCTGTGTGAGCTTATTGTTAGACTGGAAACCCAAGCAGAGTCCTGGGACTGGTGAGTGCACACTGACATGCAGGGTGCTGTGCTGACTTTGCTATTGCTGTCTTCATGCTTTGGATAGGTGAGGTGACGAGGGAGGGGAGGTCTGTTATTTTTGTTTTTATCATTATGTGGGTTCACCTGAATTTTTAAGTGTTTAAATGGGTCATATTGGATAAAACTACTACTGCTATTAATCATTTATATAGCAAAGCACTGTACAAACATAGAAAGGAGACAGTCCCTGCTCCTAGAGCTTATAATCTAATCAAGACGAGAAACAAGAGGGTTCAAATAGGGAATGAGACAAGAAGAACAACGGATTAGGATCCAAAATGTTTGAGAAGCACTGCCCTAAGGTAAGATCTCTGTAGTACTGCAGTGATATGGAGAATGGGCAGATTTAGATGGACTGTAGAATGTTCTGCCCTAATGCTGCTGTTTGTTTTAGTCGAAGTATAGCTATTACAGGGGTGAGCAAACATTTTGGCCCAAGGACCACATTAGCAGTTGGACTGGGTTGGAGGGTCAGTGAGTGAGGGCTGTGAGGGGCCTTCTTCCCTTCCCCCACCTTCCTGACCCAGTCATGTCTCCCCATACAACCCTAGTAGTATTCATTCCTCCTACTGTGCTCTGGAATGCACATCAGGTTTCCTCCTATGTGCTAGGGCCAATAAGGCAGGGCTCCCCCACTCCTTCCCCCAAAGCATCTAACCCAGTCCTCTGGGACCCCCAGGCCAGTAAGGTTTTCAGGATATCCATAATGAATATGCATGAGAGAGATCTGCATGCACTGCTTGCTTTCATTGTATGCAGATCAACCTCATGCATATGCATTGTGGATATCCTGAAAACCTGGGGGTCCCAGAGGACTGGGTTGAGAACCACTGATCTAAGACGTAGTCAGCTGGAAGGTCATTTTAATGATGTGCAAACGCCTGCAGCTTCAGACTGATGATGGCCTAGAGGCTGCGGCAGAATTTGTATTTCCAACAGCTGGGATACGTGATGATGGGCCCTGGGAGGGGGCTTTTTGCCCATTTGTTTTTCTTGCAGGACAGTGGGCCAGAGTTTTTGTGCCTGCGGCCTGGTTCTTTCTCTTGGGCTCTCATTTACCTGAACCTTCTTTGATTTATAGCAACACAGAACCATAAAACAGACCACTTTAGAGAGGTAATGAGCATGCTTCATAACTATTAAAATAAAACAGACCCAACCTAAGGTGTGGTATTACAGACATGGCATACACACTATCTGTGCTAAGAAGAACATTAACTAGGCACAGGCTAAGTATTTTTCAGTAGTAGATCAAATGCATTGATATAAAAAGCCAAAGGCCATTTTGTCTGCCGTAAACATTTTAGATTTTTGGCATATTAGCATTACTGCCACCAGAAATACACATTTACTACTATATGATTATTTTTTTCAGCAATTTAAGACAGATTTGATTGTGATGTAAAGCAGTATGTGTATACGATGCATTTGAATTATAGTTCTTGAAATTTGATCACAGTCAGTTCCCGTAATGTGGTCTTTATTATGTATAGTTTCTCTTTGAGGATGATTATTTGTGTTATTTTCTGTTTCTTTCTTGATGTTTTTCCGATTTGTTGTAATTTGGAAACTTTATAAATAAAAATTAAAAAAAAAAAATAGCTGCTTCTCAAGTCTGGAAAAAATGTAGCTAGCATATTTTTATTTATTTTTGCATTCTCTTATATACCGCGCTATTCTGCATCAGTGCGGTTTACATTGAACAAACTGAAATTACATTGAACAGGGCATTATAACTTGGAGATAACTATTTTACAGGGAACATGGGCTATGGAGGGTTAAGTTGCTTGCCCAAGACCACAAGGAGCACCTGTGGGACTAGAAACCCCAGTCCTTCCGGCCCAAGGTTGCTGTCCTCTGGTGGGATTTGAACCCCCCGACCTTCCGGCCTGAAGTACCTTGCCCCAACCACTAGGCCACTCCTCCACTCCATATCCAACTGATAAAGCACAATTGAAAAAGAAATATCGGTAGTTATTCCCAAAAGGTGCTGTTAACATTCCAGACTTCCACCCAGTAAGTGCAAACATTAGGGAAGTAGTATAACAAGGTGGTTCTCATCTCTCTCCCGGTGTGCCCTCTGGCCAGTCAGATTTTCAGGATGTCCACAGTGAGGGTGCATGAGACCGATTTGCATGCCTAGTCTCCACTGTATGAAAATCTCTCTCCTGGATATTTAGTGTGGATATCCTGAAAATGTGACTAGCTAGAGGGTACCTCTGGGCAGGGTTAAGTTAAGAACCACTGATATAACATATGGGCAAATGTACCCTTCTCTCCTGAATAGGGCCAGCACAGATATGAGGAGGAAAGTTTCACATTACACATTTTCAGTGGCATCTGCAGTGCCTGGTGATGGACAAAATACAGATGAAAGAACCATTATGGCTGATGCCCAAAACTTTGGCCATTGCTCAGTTGATAAGTCACAATAATAATCTCTTTGATTGCTATACTTTCTTAAGCCCACTATCGTCTGTACAGTTAAAGGTTTCTACAATAGTTTGTATACATTAGAAGCCACATGCCTAGAGGACTGAATTTGTTCTGCAAGGCTTAGAAATGAGTCTTGTGCCTCTACAGTAAGCTCCTGCAGCAATCCTCCTTCAAATTATGTGATAATTGTAGTCACTTAAAATTGCTGAACAAGAGTGGAAAATGGGATTAAAGCTAACCCCTCTAGTAGTTGCCCCATAACCCAAATTCCTTTACTACTCCATGTTCTCCAGTAAATCACTGTGGTGTTGGTATAATCCCCAGATTAAAGTCAAAGTGGGAGACCTGCCTGACCTCCATGGACAGTTCAAGGTTGAATCTAGTTGCAGTGAGCATAATTGCATCAGGGTCAGGTTGTCCTTGTTGTATACCATTTTTCCAAGGAATCTTTTTCTTTGCAGATCAACCAATCAAGCCCTCTTCTGTCTGTCTTCATGATGACAAGCAATGGGTATTATTTTCCCCCCATAACTGTTTCTAAATCTTTAAATTTGTAGAAACTCTCAATGAATCAACCACTCGAGCTACCTTACTGGACAGACTAGATGGACCATACTGCCGTCATATACTATGTTACTATGAATCACTTTAGATGAAAAATCACATCATCATCTTCCAGTAACTGAACATTTAGCCTTCATAGTGGATACGCATTGCAGCTTGCATACGCATTGCAGACGCATGCAGCTTGCATACGCATTGCAGACGCTCGGCATGTTTAAACAAACTAGAAGTGCCAAAAACAATCACAAAATGTTCAAAAACTACGTCCAATAGAGCCTTCTCTCTATTTGCACCAGGAGCATGGAACTCTCTTCCCCCAGAAATTCGTTCCATCACCAATATCATTTCCTTCAGAAGGGCTATCAAACATCATCTGTTCATAAAATACTATTCTAATCACTTCCCCCACAGTCAATCCCAACATAATACACATCTCCACCAAGATTCACGCTTAACATAACCTCAACTAGAAAATTTGCCAGCCTGATACTCCTCCTGTTACCTATCCACTTCCATATTACAATGCCTGATTTGATGTCAATCTATTTACATAACAATGTACATAGTGTATCCCTGTTCATCCAAGTTTGTATCCCTTGTTTATTGTAAACTCAATGTACATAGTTTATCCTTGTTCATCCAAGTTTGTATCCCTTGTTTATTTAAACTCAATGTAACCGGTTACATTGCTGTATATTTTGTTCAAATGTAAACCGCACTGATTGAAATAGCGCGGTATATAAAAAATGCAAATAAATAAATAAAATAAAAATAAATCTCCAAGATTAGTGAAATGGAAGTTGCTTCATGGTCTTATACTATAACCAGGTGAATTGTAGCCACAGCAAGGGATTCCAGCAAAGAACCAGAAATCAAAAAGCAGTCTATTTGTGAATAGTTCTGGTATAGGAATGTGAAAAAATGTACAATTCTTGACAGGTCTACTAGTTGATGTTAAGACCATAACTAACTTTAGAGTACTCTGCCTACACTATCGTTGCATATCTCTGAAAGAGTTGAATGGCATATTAATATCTCCTCCTATCAAAATTGTTACATCCTGGTACATCAGGAGTTTAGCCATTATCCCTAACGAAAACTCTGGCTTATCAGTTGTGAGAGTATACAAGTTAAAAAACAGGACTTTTGACTTTGAATTTATGCTAAAGCCATAGCCCATCTGCCTTCTACAGACATTTACACATACAAATCACTGGTAATCCTGATTATAACCCCGTTCTGTTTTCCTAGTGCTGGGGAGTAAATAAGATGCCTTACCTAATGTTCTTTTAACTTTAGAGACCTCCCTAGTGGGAGATGCGACTCTTGCAACATTATGATAGAGAATGATTTTTTTACATTTAATTGGGTGTCTCAGGCCTTAGACATTCAAAGACACTAAGCTTTAAAAAAAATGGTTAACCATTACAGAGAGAATTTGTAACTTCACCTTTTAAACTCTGCTTCAATGCTATGTGACAAGGCATTGTGTAAAAATATACTTACATTCTGGCAGGCTGTATCATGCTGTTCACCATGCCTTAACATAAAATACACACAAACCAGGTATCGTATAATGAATAAAGAGTCACCAGAGGGCCCTTTGGGCGTGGCCTTTAGGTGGTGACCAAAGCAGAGCTACACCAAGAGACAACAGCTCTCCGTCCTGGAAGACCCCTGAAGCAACACTACTCAGAAAGCAGCATACCAAGAGTCAAAACCCCTCCATTACAACCAGAAAAGTAACCAAGCATGAGGAGAGGCACAGTACTGTCCCTTGCCTACCTCACAAAATCAGCTGCATCAGTAGAGTGAGTGAAGGAAACCCCCCTCCCCTTGCCTACCTCACTCCTTGAAGGAACACTTACATCCTGACACCGACCGGACGTGCTCGAGTGAGTAGAGGAAGCCGGCTTCAGGATTGTAACACCAACACCAGAGTGATTCCGGCAAACACCACCAGTGCGGAACTCCTCTCCACAGCCTCATTTGCCTGAAGCCAGCTCCTGATGACTCAATCAGCAGCAACAGAGGGAGTGGAGGTAAGCCCTCCTTCCCTCCGTTACCTCACTCCTTAGCACAAAAAGGGCCCCTGTCATAGCCCTTAGGAAAGGACCATAGACAGGACCAAGATGAATAATCCAGCTACAACAACAGGCTCACTAACTCCAATACATTGGATTCTACCCCCAAATATCAAACAAAGATGCTGCACATATACCTAAGCCTTTATACCCTGTTCACTCTCCTCCTTATAGTTACAGCCCACACCCCCCACATACAATACACAGCTCTCTTCCTACCATATAAACCCTACATTTTCCAATTGAACAACACAAGACACCTTTATACGAGACATCAAAACCCCCAGTACCTAAAATGCATGCCAATCAATACCAGTTATGCTACACCCACCTCAAAGCACATAACCCTCACACACACACTCAGCTGTATACTCATATTCTCCAGGACCAAGCAGGAAGTCAGTCCTCACTTATGGGTGACGTCGGCGCTGACGGAGCCCTCGCGGAGCAATTTTCCCCAGCTTTCAAAGAAAGCCTTTGGGAATTGCAGCGCGCATGCGCGGTCCTCTTCCCGCCCAAGGGTGCCATCTTAGCCAGTCTTCTTTTTTCCGCGGAGCCCTACAGACGTACCCGTCGTGTCCCCGCGAAAAAGTTGATTTTTCTTCAGAATTTCTCTTTTTTTCCATTCGGTTCGACGCCGGTCTTTTTCCCGCCGGACTCGCGACGCCGGTCTCGAGTCCTCTTCTTATTTTTCGGTTTTTCTGACTTAGTCAGTTTTTCGTTTCGGTTTTTCCCTGGCAGCCCGGTCCTTTGACCTCGCCGGGGCCCTTTTTCCCCCGATGGCTGCCAGTGGTTTCAAGCGGTGTGGTCAGTGTGACCGAAATATGTCACTAACTGACACACACGACTTTTGCCTCCGCTGCCTGGGCCCGGATCATGAAGAACTGATCTGTGGGCCCTGTGGCAAAATGTCCTCCAAAGCGTTGAGAAGTCGGCGGCATCAGCGGGATAGAATCTTCGCTGACCCCAGCCGTACCCGGACCTCGTCGGAGGCCTCCGCGTCCAAAGGTTCCAGCTCGGACCGTCGCCGGAGTTCCTCCAACAGGGGTTCTCCCTCCGGGGACCATCGTCGTAAGGTGAAACCCGCGAGGGCGGTGTCGGTGGACGCTCCTGGCTCCGCGAGGGCCAGGTCGCATAGCCCCGATAGCCGTCCCGGGTCCTTGGAGAAGGAGCATCTCACGAAGCGACCTCGCCTGGAGTCGGAGCTGCCTGCTCGGGTAAGTCCTGTGGTCCTCCTGGACTCGCCTCCGAGACAGCCGACGTCGGGCCCGACGCCGTCGGGGCCCGAGTCGGGGGCTGCTGGGTCACCTGAGCTCGGACTCAGGTTGACGGCCTTGGAGAGCAGATTGTCTGCCTTCATGGACCAGCAGCAGGCACTGCTCGCTGGCTTCGCTGGCGCCGCTGCCCCGACCGACCGCCGGGACGTCGACGTCCAAGTCGACCCCGGAGACCGAGCTGATCCTCGAGTCGATGCGAACTCGAGTCGATCCTCGGTCGAGGTCACCCTCGGCCTCCCGTTCGGGACCGAGGTCGCCGACGCCGACTCCCTCGGCGTCGGGGCGGCAGGCGCCGCGACCTGCCCGGGCCGACCCCAACGAGTCCTCGTCGAAGTCGGTCTGGGAGTCTGAAGAGGAAGAGTCGCCTGATTCTTTCCGGACTCGGTGTGTCCCCTCGGACTCACCGGAGTCCGAGCCTCGGAAGCAGTCCCCCCGGAGGATGCCCGGTTCTCGGACTTCGTCAGGGATATGGCCAAGGCTTTGGCCTTCCCTGCGGACCCCGAGGAGGAGCCTCGAGCCGAAGAGCTCGACGCCCTCCAGTATGACTCTCCCGCAAGGGAACACTTTACTGTACCGGTTCCTCCCATGCTGGAACGACTACTCTTCCGCATGTGGGAGAGTCCGGCCACCTCGCCGGTCCTGAGCAAGCGGGTCGATTCTATCTATCGAGTCCGCAAGAGCCCTGGCTTCCAAAAAGCACAGCTGCCACACCATTCCATGGTAGTGGAATCGGCCATGCATCGTCTTAAGAGCCAGAAGATGCACTCCTCGGTGCCTCCTGGCAGGGAGGCCCGTAACCTGGATGGCCTTGGCAAGAAGTGTTTCCAGGGCTCTATGCTTGCGTGTCGTGTCCAGACCTACCAGCTATACATGGGCATGTATCTCCGAGACCTGGCTAAAGAGCTAGCCGGATTCTCCGCTGGTTTGTCCGAGGAACCTTTGCGGAGGTTCCTGGCCTTGTCCACTGGTATTCGGGAATGCTCAAAATTCATATCCCGAGCAGCCTACGATGGCTTTGAAGCGTCGGCTCGAGTGGCCGCAGCCGGCATCGGTGCCCGCCGACAGGCTTGGCTTCAGTCATCTGACCTCGAGCCCTGGGTGCAGGACAAGTTGGTCGATGTCCCCTGCCGAGGCGAAAACCTCTTTGGCAAGCCCATGGCTGAAAAGGCTGCACAAATTGAGACGGAGACTCTCACCAGGACTAGGCTTTCTAGGAAGACCTCCGCCCCTTCCCAGAAAAAGAAGGGCTCGGGTAAGAAGTCCTTTTACCCGAGGAAGGCGGCTGCCTACAAACAATACCCCCATTATCAGGCCCCTGCAGCTCCCCAACAGGGCCAGCAGGCCAAGGGACGGGGTAACGGGTCCCGTAGGCAGCAAGCCCCCAAGCCTGCACCACCAGCCCCTGCTCCGCAGGGTGGGGGTTTTTGACTCACTAAGCATAGCCTCTCCCCCCCCGCTGGTTCCTCCCAGCACCGGAGGCCGGCTGGTTCACTTCACTCACAGGTGGTCCAGCATCACCTCAGATGCCTGGGTGCTTCAAGTCGTGCGAGAAGGCTATCTTCTCCACTTCCACCAGGTCCCTCCCTCCTTTTTTCCGGGAGAACCTCCACGACCCCCTCTGCACAGGGAATTACTCCTTCAGGAGTTAGCAGGTCTTCTGCAGGAACGGGCGGTGGAACCGGTGCCCCACCACCTGAAAGGTCAAGGTTTTTACTCCAGGTATTTTCTGATACCAAAGAGAACAGGAGGCCTCAGACCCATCCTGGACCTGCGCAACCTCAACAAGTTCCTCGTGCGAGAGAAGTTCAAGATGCTTACCCTTGGAATCCTTCTGCCCTACCTCCAGCAGGGAGATTGGCTATGCTCCTTGGATCTAAAGGATGCCTACACGCACATCCTCATCCACCCAAGCCACCGACAATACCTAAGGTTTGTGGTGGCAGGAAATCATTACCAGTACCGGGTACTGCCCTTTGGCCTGTCCTCCGCACCGCGAGTCTTCACAAAATGTCTCGCGGTGGTGGCGGCCCATCTCCGGCTTCACGGCCTCTATGTCTTTCCGTACCTCGACGACTGGCTCATCAGAGCAACGTCCGCTCTGGAGGTCACCAACGCCACGCGCCGCACGGTGACTCTTCTGCAGCACTTGGGCTTTGTTATAAACTTCGCAAAGTCCACTTTGCTCCCCTCACAGGATCTCGAGTTCATCGGCGCAAGGCTGCACACTCCTCAGGCACGAGCGTACCTACCGCTCGACAGGGCTCTACGGCTCATGGACCTAGCCGACCGTTTTCGCAGCCAGCCCCTGGTCTCCGCCAGGCGCTTCCTGAGACTACTCGGCCATATGGCTTCCACCGTCCACGTGACCCCCAATGCCCGCCTGCATATGCGGCCTGCTCAATGGTGTCTCCGCCAGCAGTGGCGACAAGCCACCGGCGGCCTAGCAGAGCTAGTGTGCGTCTCCGAGCCGCTGATCTCGTCTCTCCGGTGGTGGCTTCAGCAGCCGAACCTGATCTGCGGAATGCCTTTCCAGCCTCCTCAGCCGGCCCGGGTGCTGACAACAGATGCATCCCTCCTGGGCTGGGGAGCGCACTGCCAAGGGGCACGCACTCAGGGCCTCTGGACCGCGTGGGAGTCTGCTCAGCAGATCAACTTCCTGGAGCTCAGGGCGATCCGCCTGGCTCTCAAGGCCTTCTCCCACCTGACTTCTCACCAGTCCGTCCTTGTCCAGACGGACAATCAAGTTGCCATGTTCTACGTGAACAAGCAGGGCGGCACGGGCTCCTTCCTCCTCTGCCGGGAGGCACAGAAGCTCTGCTCTTGGGCCGTCAGTCACGGAATTCTCCTCAAGGCAGTTTATCTCCCAGGCCAAGAGAATTACCTGGCGGACAAACTCAGCAGGATCCTCCAGCCGCACGAGTGGCGTCTGGATCCCTTGGTAGTTCAGAAGCTCTTTCTGAAGTGGGGCCTCCCCACGATGGATCTCTTTGCCAGTCCTCACAACCGGCAACTTCCTCGCTTCTGCTCTCGTCAGCCACACCCCCTTCGGGTTGCGGCGGACGCTTTTCTACTCTCATGGTCGGGGAGCCTTCTGTACGCTTTCCCTCCCATCCCGCTAGTCTCCCGGACTCTTTTCAAGGTTCTCCGAGACAAAGCCCTCATGATCCTGGTGGCCCCTCGCTGGCCCAGACAGCCGTGGTTTCCGCTCCTGCTGCAATTAGCGGTAGAGGATCCGTTCCCTCTGGGGTTACAACCGGATCTCCTCACTCAGGATCAGGGGTCTCTGCTACACCCCAACCTCAGGTCTCTCAACCTCATGGCCTGGCTGCTGAGAGGGTAGTCCTCGCTCCCCTTCTCCTGCCGGCGGAGGTGGAGGAGGTCGTCCTAGCTTCACGACGACCTTCTACCCGCAAATGCTACGCCCTTAAATGGCGTCGCTTTTCCGTCTGGTGTACCCAACAGTCTCAGGATCCCTTCTCCTGCCCAGTGTCGGTGATCCTGCAGTACTTGCTATACCTCTCTAATCTGGGACTTAAGTCCAACTCCGTCAAAGTTCACCTCAGTGCTCTCTCAGCACATCATGTGCCGGTGGACGGCAGACCTCTTTCCAGCGACCCTCTTGTAGCGAGGTTTCTCCGGGGTCTTCTTCTACTTAAACCACCTCTGCGCCCGCCAGCGCCTGACTGGGACCTGAATGTGGTTTTGCAGCGGATCACCTGTCCACCTTTTGAACCTATGGCTACCTGTTCTCTCCGTTTTCTTTCTTGGAAATCACTGTTCTTGATAGCCCTCACTTCCGCTAGACGCGTAAGTGAATTGCAGGCCCTCGTGTCTGATCCCCCTTACACTCGGTTCTACAAAAATAGGGTAGTCCTCCGGACTCACCCAAAATTTCTTCCAAAAGTGGTCTCCCCTTTTCATATCATTCAGGAGGTGGTACTTCCAACCTTCTTTCCCAGACCACACTCCAGCCGAGCTGAAACGGTCCTCCATACCCTGGACTGTAGAAGGGCTCTGAACTTCTACCTTGACCGTACGCGGGAGCACAGTAAAGCTGCTCAGCTTTTTGTATCTTTCGACCCCAATAACTTGGGGCTCCCGGTCTCCAAGCGTACTCTGTCCATCTGGGTTGCGGACTGTATCACTTGGGCTTATGGGGCGGCCGGACTCTCCTTGGAAGGTCGAGTCACGGCTCACTGCGTTCGGGCGAAGGCCACGTCAGTGGCTTACCTCCGCTCTGTTCCGCTGGCAGACATCTGCCGGGCCGCTACTTGGTCTTCGAGCCAGACTTTTGCGGTCCATTACTGTCTCGAGAGGGAGTCCCGCAGGGACAGTGCTTTCGGACAGGCAGTCCTCCGTAATCTCTTTGAGGTCTGAGCAACTCCTACCCTCCATCCCGGTTGTGGGCTACCGGTGGGTAATTATTCAGCGAAGATCCTTCCTTCTGTGCTGCTGAGCTAGAGGGAGCTCATTTTTGTGCTTAGGGTCTCCGGTAGCCTTGAGCTTGGGACTCCCATAAGTGAGGACTGACTTCCTGCTTGGTCCTGGAGAAAGCGTGGTTACTCACCTGTAACAGGTGTTCTCCAGGAGCAGCAGGAATCAGTCCTCACAACCCTCCCTCCTCCCCCCTCCCCTTGGAGTTGCAATCGTCTGCTTTACTTTTTTGCTAATTTTTATGCTGTCTTTTTTAGCTATGTCATCTGACTGGCTAAGATGGCACCCTTGGGCGGGAAGAGGACCGCGCATGCGCGCTGCAATTCCCAAAGGCTTTCTTTGAAAGCTGGGGAAAATTGCTCCGCGAGGGCTCCGTCGGCGCCGACGTCACCCATAAGTGAGGACTGATTCCTGCTGCTCCTGGAGAACACCTGTTACAGGTGAGTAACCACGCTAACTCACACTCGATAAGAAATAAGATCCCCATCATCTAACCACCAAACACCTTGACATACTAAGCATAACTGAAACATGGATCACAAACACAGATACCGTGCTCCTGAACCAACTCATACCAGATAGATACACTCTTTTACTGTCCACACTCTCAACATAGAAATGGAGACGTAATGATCATCGCCAAATCACAACTCAACTTCCAGTACTTTTCACCCGAAAGCTCAGATGAAATGGACACCCTTATCATAACAAACAACTAACCATCTTCCTCACATATAGAAAACCAACCTCCTCCACTGCCGATCTATCCAGCATCCTGGGAAAAGTACTCAAAAACACAAAAACAAGTGACGACTTCATCGTACTAGGAGACTTCAAACTCCCTGCAAGCCCTCCATAAAACGCTAGCACATTCATGGAAGCCATGTTGGCCATGGACCTCAAACAGATTATACTAACCCCATGCATGAAAAAGGCAACACTCTCTTGACCTAGTCTTCGTCAACAACCGCATAACTCGCACGGGTCCCCCGCATTCGATACAAACACGACCCGTACCCTGGAATGATCACAAATTAATCGGCTTCTCCTTTCCCATTGAAAATACAATAACATCTACTACCCACCAACAATCAGACACTTCAAACAATTCATGAAAGACAATTTCCTAGAGGATGTCCTCCCACAACTAGAAACCCTCTCAAATGACCCCATTATTCTCACTGGCAGCTGGAATGAGATCATCAGAAAAGCAGCATCTACAGTATAACATCCACCCCACCACTTATTACCAAGATACACCCCAAGACTCCCTGGTACACCAACAGTATATGTAACTCCCAATGCCAGGCTTCATATGAGGCCTGCGCAATGGTGCCTCAGAACTCAGTGGTCGCAGACCACAGGGAGCCTCAGCGACAGAGTAAGGGTGTCCAGACCATTCCTGCACTCCCTACATTGGTGGCTGCATCCCCCCAACTTACTGAAAGGGATGCCTTTTCAGCCAACTGGGTTCACAGTGGTGTTGACCACCGATGTCTCCCTGCAGGGCTGGGGAGCACACTGGGCAAGTGCACCCAGGGCCTGTGGTCTCCCTGGGAGGCTACACAACAAATCAATCTACTGGAATTGCGGGCTATTCGCTTAGCCCTCAAGACTTTCTCTCAAACGCTGGCCCACCAGTCTGTCCTAGTACAAACAGACAATCAGGTAGCCATGTTCTATGTGAACAAACAGGGCGGCACTGGGTCCAGGCTCCTTTGTCAGGAGGCGCAGGACCTTTGCTTGTTTGCGCTCAGGCGCAACATGTTTCTCAAGGTTGTTTATCTTCCTGGCCAGGAAAATTACCTGGTGGACAGGTTGAGCAGGATTCTGCAGCCTCACGAATGGCAACTCCATCCCTTGGTGGTTCAGAAGATTTTCCTGAAATGGGGACTTCCATCTATAGATCTATTTGCCAGTCCCCTGAACAGACAGCTGCCCAGGTTCTGCTCCAGGCAACCACATACCCTGCAGCTAGCAGCAGATGCTTTTCTGGTTTCCTGGTCCCAGGGCCTCCTGTATGCGTTTCCTCCCATGCCTCTGGTGGCCCGAACCCTGTTCAAGATTCTACAGGACAAGGCCTCGGTCTTTCTGGTAGCCCCCAGGTGGCCGAGGCAGCCTTGGTTTCCACTTCTGCTTCAACTGGCAGTGGACACTCCTCTACCTCTGGGGTTGCAGCCCGACCTTCTTTCTCAGGACCAGGGGTCTCTTCTGCATCCCAATCTCAAATCTCTCAATTTGATGGCCTGGAAGCTGCAAGGGTAGTTTTGGCTCCCTGGGGCCTCCCTCAGGAAGTTGAGAAGGTCGTCCTGGCCTCTAGGAAGCAGTCCACTAGAAAAACCTATGCCCTGAAATGGAAGAGGTTTTCTGTGTTGTCAGCTGCATACAGAAGATCCTTTCTCCTGTGCTGTACCAGTGGTGCTTCAGTACCTGCTGCACTTATCCAATCAGGGCCTTAAGTCCAATTCTGTTCAGGTCCACCTCTCAGCTCTAGCAGCTCACCACTCACTGGTGGAAGGACACTCTGTCGGTTCACCCCTTGGTGTCCCGCTTTCTCAGAGGTCTGCTCTTGCTCAAGCTTCCTGTCCGTCCTCCAGCCCCTGAGTGGGAGTTGAATGCGGTTTTGCAGCAACTGACTCGCCCACCTTTTGAGCCGATGGCTACTTGTCCTCTCCGCTTCCTATCCTGGAAGACACTCTTCCTGGTAGCCCTAACCTCGGCCAGGCGAGTAAGTGAGCTTCAGGCCCTGGTCTGTGACAAGCCTTACACTCGCTTCTATAGGAACAGGGTAGTCCTTAGGACTCATCCAAAGTTCCTTCCAAAGGTTGTCTCCTCTTTCCACCTCAATCAGGAGGTGGTTCTTCCAACATTCTTCCCTAGGCCTCATGCAAGCCAAGCTGAAGCAGTCCTGAATACCCTGGACTGTAGGAGGGCCTTATCCTTCTACCTTGATCGTACGCAGGGGCATAGAAGGGCTACTCAGCTCTTCATATCTTTTGACCCTAATAATTTGGGGTTAGCTGTGTCCAAGTGTACCTTGTCCATTTGGGTGGCTGACTGTATCACCTGGGCTTACAAGGTGGCTGACCTTCCCTTGCAGGGTCGGGTCATGGCCCATCGTGTCAGGGCAATGGCTGCCTCAGTAGCTCATCTCCGCTCTGTACCATTGAAAGACATCTGCAGGGCTGTAACTTGGTCCTCAAGCCAGACTTTTGCGGCCCATTACTGCCTGGAGAGGGAGCCCCGTAGGGACAGTGCTTTTGGCCAGGCAGTACTCCGGAATCTCTTTGAGGTTTAGGCAACTCCTGCCCTCCAGCCCTCCGTTGGGCCACCAGTGGAGGTCCTTTCAGTGAAAAGCCTTTCTTTGATGCTGGGACTAGAGGGAGTTCTCTTGTTCAGCCTGGGTTCCCTGGTAGCCCAGAGCTAGGGAGTCCCCATATGTGAGGACTGACTTCCTGCTTGATCCTGGAGAAAGAGTAGTTACCCACCTGTAACAGATGTTCTCCAGGAGCAGCAGGAATCAGTCCTCACAACCCTCCCTCCTCCCCTGGGAGTTGCAGTTGTGCATAGTTTATTTTCCATTTTTGTGTGCTATTTTTTAGCTATGTCATTGACTGAGCAAGATGGCACCTTTAGGCGAGAAGGGGACCGCGCATGCGTGCAGTATTCCCAAAGGCTTTCATAGAAAGCTGGGGAAATGCTCCGCAGGGGCTCCATCGGCGTCGATGTCACCCATATGTGAGGACTGATTCCTGCTGCTCCTGGAGAACACTGTTACAGGTGAGTAACTACTCTTGCTCTTCAACCTGGAAAAGAGACGGCTGAGGGGAGATATGATAGAGATCTATAAATTAATGAATAGAGTGGAAAGTGTAAATGTAGATCGATTTGTTTACACCATCAAAATATAGAAAGACTAGGGGACATGCAATGAAGCTACAGTGTAACCCATATAAGACTAGTAAGAGAAAATATTTTTTCACTCAATGCGTAATCAAACTCTCTAGTTTGTTATCGGGGGATGTAGTAAAAGCTGTTAGTGTAGCTGGTTTTAAAAAAGGTTTGGACAAGTTCCTGGAAGAAAGGTCCATAAACCATAAAGGGGACCCGGGAAATCCACTGCTTGTCCCAATACAAGCATTGTGGAACTTGTGTCATCTTAGGAAACTGCTATGTACTTGTGACCTAGATTGACCACTGTTGGAAACATGATACTCGACTTGATGGATCTTGGTCTGACCCAATATGGCATTTCTGATGTTCTTAACTGATCAAGGCACCCACTACTGCCAGTCACGATACTTCCCTCACCCTCAAACAGCTTGCAGCTCACTACAGACAGCTCCACCATCAACCAAACCCTATCCACACCCTCCCCCATCACCGATATCACCCACCAGTACCCATGACCATCCTTCGACACCATCAGCAAGAAAACATTGAATCTATCATCTCATCCCTCAACATGACAACCTCCCCTGCTCTGTCATTTAGATCAAAGCAACAAAGATGGATCTCGGCACCATACTTACCAGTATAACACAATCATCCCTACAACATGGGCATATGCCCCAGGCAATTCTCTTCCAAACACCCAACCCTGAAGAAATCCAACCTTGACTCTTCGGACTCAGCCTCCTATAGACCTTTCGCCAGTCTCCCTTCCATCGCAAAAGTCACCGAAAAAGCTGTTCAGCAACAAATCCAGGAACATTTTGACAAGAACAATCTCCTTGACCCCCAGCAACATGGATTCCACCCCATGCACGGAGTTGAATCGCTGATGGTCTCCCTTGTCAACACCATAATAAAAGGCATACAGAATACCGCTCAAAGATTTCTCTTGATCTTCCTTGACATCTCAGCCACATTTGACACAGTCAACCACAACATCCTCCTCCAACCCCTTCAGTCCCCCAGCATCCAAGGCACAGTTCTCCAGTGGTTCAACTCATACCTAACCAACAGACAGCAACAGATAAAACTCGGAACAGACACCTCCACCCCTTACCTCCAAATGCAAGGAGTACCCCAAGGTTCCACCCTATCCGTGCTCCCCTTCATCATCTATCTTCAACCCCTTTGCTTAGTCATCAAATCCCACAACCTCAACTTTCATATCTATGCTGTCAATGTCCTGCTCTGTGGACCATTTAACATGAAACAACCCTCCTACACCAACCTTCAAAACTACTTCTCTGAAGTCTCCAACTGGCTAAGTGAAAACAACCTCACAATAAACTACAAAGAAACTGGAGCTCTTTTCTTATTCTCCTCCCACTACCCTAGATCTAAACAACACCCATGTACAAGTCCAACTGGAAGTGAAATACCTTGGTATCATCCTCGATCAACATCTGTCCTTCAAACAACAAATAAACAAAACTGTCAAAGCAGTTTACTACAGAGCCAAAACCGTGCAACACTTCTGAACTCTCCTAGATCCTCCAGACTTCCACTCAGCGCTCCAAGCCATAATCCTCCCACACCTTGACTTCTGCAATTCCATATACCAGGGTCTCACACAAATCGCCCTGCTCCCACTATCTACTGCTCTTCACACCTCAGCACACATCCTTCAAGGAGCATCAAAACATGACCACATCACACCTATCTTCAAAAAACTTCATTGACTTCCAATAGCAAAACCATCCTCCAAACCCATAAAACCATATACTCACTCCACCACACACCTCAACAAACTGACAGAACCTGACAAACATCTACACAGAACCCCTACTCACTATCCCCCACTCCAAATCCAAATACAACCACAAGCCTGCAAACAAGCTTTTCAACTATATGCCCCATCCATCTGGAACACCCTTCCGGCCTCAATAAGAAACGCCGCCAATCTCCTTCCGAAAACGACTAAAATCGCACCTTTTTTCAGAACACTTCAGTCCGACACCATAACCCCCCTTTCCCTTCTACTCTACATACTGAAAATGATGTAAGCAGCTACATAGAAGTAGCACCCCATGTATATAGTTAGCTGTTCTAATTGTACCCAATGTTTATTCTATGTAGTTAATATGTTCTATGTAAAACAATGTTTACTGCTCCACGTACACTGCTTAGACTGGGCGAAAAGCAGTATATAAACCCTGCTAAATAAATAAATAAAATAAACATTCAAAGAATCAATCGGATTTGTCTAACAAGGCTTACCTCTAGTAAAGCCATACTATCTTGGATCCTGAAATCCCCTGGATTCCAGAAACCATACTATCCTCTGGGAATACTGCCGACCAGGGCCGGCCCACGGCCGAAGGTTTCTGCCACCCTAGGCAGACCCTCTGTGTCGCCCCCAACTGCAGGTGTGCCTGACCTGCCATGCTGTCCCCTCTGGCCTCCATCTTCTCACTTGGGGGAAGGGGCGTGGCATGGCGATCCCTCCTTGTACTACTGCTTTAGTGCTGTTTCGGGCCTTAAAGTGCCCATGTGTGTGCACACTCATGGCTTGCCGTTCCTGCCTCCCTCTGATGCAACTTCCTGTGGGAGGGGGCAGGAGCAGCCAACTATAACTGCATGCTCGCACATGGACATTTAAAGCCCCCCACAGCGTTGAAGTGGCAATTCAGCTGCCACTTTAGGTGGGGGGAGGGATAGCCATGCTGCCCTAGGTGACCAGCTAGTGGACGGGCTGGCCCTGCTCCGACTCGAAAGAAGCATTTGAAAAGGTCAGACAGCTAAGCCGCCAGTGCTTCCCAAGTACCTTCGGTACTCTCTGATGTATCCCATCCAGCCCCATCATTTTGTCTACATTTAGTTTAGCTAGCACTTCACGAACACAGTCTTCTGAAAATCATTCAAGGTCTACCATTCCTATTTATGTTTGTTTTCCAAAGTCCCTACATCTTGGAAGCCTTACATCTGTGAAGACGGAACAGAAATATTTGTTTAAAAATTCTGCTTTATCCTCATCAACCTCTAGTTATTCCTCCCTTTCACCCTTGAGTCTTACAATGCCTTCTTTGCACTTCCTCCCATCACCAACATAACTTAAAAAAAAATAGTCTTTGTCCTCATATTTTACTGTGTGCCTATTTTTTTTCTATTTTCATCTTTGCTTTCCTGACTGACAGCTTCCCTTGGCATCTCCACATATTTTTACCCGTCTTCCTCTTTCTGCGATCCCTTATAGTTTATAAAAGCTGACCTTTCTTTGTTTACCTCTTCACCTGCTACTTTTGAAAACCATATCAGCCTCCTTTTTGTCTTTCTTTTGCTTACTTTCTTAACAAAAAATGTTTACTGCCCTTTAAAAATATTGCCTTTCAGTTTTGCCTACTGTTATGGAAGTTGTCACCAGAAGGGGGTGCTCTGTGAGTATTGATCAGTGGCCACAGGGGTCTACTGGTCCTCCATGTTGAGTCACTGAATGCAGAGGAGACTGTATGACAAGACAGGCTTAAACCACATGGAAGCTTTAATAATTTTGGTCAAGGTTTTGGCACTAGAAAAAAAAACAGGCAGAAAACAGGGCTAGTTCTTCAGAGTCCTTTAAACTCAGTACATTATTTACAATACAGCACTCTTAAATGGTCCTCTTCCAAACTGGGCCACTTTTAATTCTTTGACCAGTGTAAGCTGTTCCCCTAAGAGTTTTAAGCAAACAAAATACTTGTAAACCCTAGGGAGGAGTGTGGCCTAGTGGTGGGACAAGTTACCTCAGGCAGTAAGGTCAGGGGTTCAAATCCCACTAGAGGACAGCAACCTTAGGCCGGAAGGACTGGGGTTTCTAGTCCCACAGGTGCTCTTTGTGGTCTTGGGCAAGCCACTTAACCCTCCATTGCCCATGTTCCCTGTAAGTATTAGTGTATGTGTCTCATATCCCCTCGTGTTAAAGTATCCCCCAATTGTGTTGTGACCACTTTGATTGAAGGATAAGGTGGTATACAAAACTGTCAAAATAAATAAACAGCTCTTCTTGAGAGCTCAAGTCTTTTCTCGCTCACAAAATGTTTACTAGTTTTTTCCAGTAACTCATTTTAAAGGATTCAATCCTAGACTTCCTTTCCTGGTCCTACAATCCACTGCAGACTCCAGCTCTTAGAAAGGAACTACAGTAAACCAGTCCAGGGATTTTCTCTGACTGCAGCTTCTACTGCTTGACTCTGGCTCTGTTTTAAAATTTCAACTCGGGCCAGGGTCCAGTGAGACAATTATTCTCCCCCACTGATGAACCAGAGCAGTCTTTATAAGCCTTCAGCGTTTACACACAGTCTTTATAATAATTTATTGCTGGCAAGGGTGATTCCTTGCCCTGCCTCTCTGCTAATTAAGCTTAGCAGGGAGGACAGCCACCACCCTTTGGCAAGCAAGTTCTCATCTGTTGAACTTTCTTCTGCTTGTCCCACCCATAAACTGTCCTAAGACAGAGCAGCTTTATCCAGCTAACATTTCTTTCATTCAGCCAGTATCTCTCTTGCTTAAAGAACAGTTCATGGGCTCAATTCCTTGTGGTAGCAGTTCTGTTGATGCAGACTCAGTTTCCATTGGTTCCACACTACCAAGCTCCTCTTCAGGCACGGATCCTTCAGGCACAGGTGTTGCAAAGGAAGTGACCGCCCAGTGCTGGACTTGGGAATCCTGCAACCTAGGAACTAGGAAGACACGTGAACACTACTGGTGAAACCCTGGGCTTAAAGAAACCCTGCCCTTTCCTTGAGGTCTATCTCTAGCCCTCCCTTTCCCTCCTTGCTGGAAGTGGAGATACAATATGGCTGTGGAAATTGTCACAAGAGATAAACTCTGGCCCGACATTACCTCTTAGCAGATGTGTTGAAAACAAAGAAGTAAACTAAGGCAGTGTCAACCAGAAGAAAGGATGGCACCAACAACTAAATATTAAAAGTTCATCGCAACCCACTCCCATGTCATGGGTGTGGTAGGAACTGGGTTGCATGCTTTTCTAATCTGACTGTGTAAAGCCTTTGGTAAATTTTGATCTGTTATCAGGCATCTTAGCTGGCATCTGCAGAGCAGCATGGGATTATGGGTATGGTACAGCTCAGTCTTACTGAAGGACCCACACAGAGCCACATTAGAGATTCAACCAGATACCATGGACAGGAGCAGGAGAAGAGTGTCAGAGAAAGTGTTAGAGCAGGTGGTGTAGGAAGGGGCAGTAGAGGAAAGAGCAAGCAAAATGAAAGGGCAGGATACATACCAAGAAAAAGTGAGAGATGAAATAGAAATGACACCGCCTTGATTAAAGGATAAGGCGGGATACAAATACCCTTTAAATTAAATAAATAAATAAATGACAGGGATAAGTGGATTTCTTCTACTGAATCAGGAAAAAAAAAGAAAGTTTGGAAGCTACGGTTTTAGAGTGATTAAACTCCTTTACTTGTTTCCTTTTCTATGAGGTAATTTGGTTTATTTTTTTAGTTCATTGACATGCATAGAAACAAAAGTAAGCCTATAAACAAGGTAAGGACAACCTAACACACTTCTGGCTACCTTTAAAGAGCTGCAGTTCCAAAAGCTTGTTTGCTAACCTTTATTTATCCCAGTTGTTGGAAGAGCTGGATCTTTAACATATTAGCACAGGCGCTTTTTTTTGTGTTATCAAGTCAGTTCTGACTCCTGGCAACCCAGCAGCCCCTGGGTTTTCTTGGCAAGTTATGATCAGAAGTAGATTGTCAGGCCTTTTCTTCCAAGGTAGTGAAGGGTGAAGTGACTTGCTCAAGTCACAAGGAGTGGCAGTGGGGATCAAACCCAGATCTTTTGGGTGCTAGGCTGTTGCTAGGCTACTCCTCTACTCTAGTAAGTGATGGCAAAAAAGAACCTGAAGTCCTGCCTAGTTGAAATTCCTTCTAATACTCTGCCACTGCTAGCACCTCCACCCCCTCTGTGTCATTTACCTGACCTCTTGAGCCTGTTCCCACCACTGCTCTCTGTGTCCATCTCAGTCCTTTCCAATTGTGTCGCGCTGGCCTCCACCATCTCCACTAGTAAATGAAAACTGGATTAATACTACACTCTTCTTGATGTAATTTGCCTTGAGCCACTAATGAAAAGGCCTAACCTAAATTTAAAAAAAAACACTCTAAAGAGAGGCATCTGGCATGTTTGACTGATTGCTTCTCCTTGAACTGCTAGATTCTCTGCAGCACTCAGAAAATGTCTGTCTGTCTGTCTAAAAGTGAAAGATCACAGAAATTTTAATGTGCACAGGGTGGCCTTAAATGTAGAATTTGGCAATGATGTAAATTGCCATCTTTGTCCCTTATATTAACTGACTAATTCCTGAAGGACTCTGCTTGGCTCATTGGTGATCAAAAGATTCCTCTGAAATACGAATTGTACAATCTGCAAGTGATTTTCTTGCCGGAGGGATAGAGAAGAGGGACATTTCAAATAGGCTGACATAGAAACATAAGCCATGTGGTCTCTTTCTGCCATCTTTTATTTATCTAGTCTGCCCTTCCATTTCCTCTGCAATAGTCCTCTTTTATCTTTTAGAGATCTTCTTTGCTTGTCCCATGTTTTCTTCAATTCAGATACCTTCCTCATCTCCACTACCTCCGCTGGTAGACTATTCTACGCAGCTGCCACTCTCTTTCCATAAAGAAATATTTCTGCATATTACTCCTGGGTTTATCCCCTTTCGCTCTCATCCTATGCTCCCTCATAGCAGAGTTTGCTTTCAATTAAAAGAGGCTCTTCTTTAGGCATTTATGCTATGGAGGTATTTAGACGTCTCTATCATATCTCCTCTATCCTGCCTTTCCTCCAGCTTATACCTATTAAGATATTTAAGTATGTCCCCATATTCTTTATAACAAAGACTTCTAACCATCTTAGTAGCCACCCTCTGAGCTGACTCCATCCTGCTTATATCCTTTTGAAGGTGTGGTCTCCAGAACTGCACACAATACTCCAAATGTGGTCGCACCAGAGACGTGTACAGAGGCATTATCTCCTATTTTCTGCTGGCCATTCCTCTCTCTATGTACTCAAGCATCCTTCTGGCTTTTGATGTCACCATTTCTACCTGTTTAGCCACTTTCAGATTATCAGAAACAATCACGCCCAGATCCTGCTCTTCTTTCGTGGACAGAAGTACTTTGCCTACTACACTGGACTGCTTTCTTGGATTTTTTGCAGCCCAGATGCATGACCCTGCATTTGTTAGCATTAAATCTCAGCTGCCAAATTCTTGACCATTCTTCAAGCTTAGCTAGATCCCTCTTCATGTTATCTGCTCCTTCCTGGGTGTCTACTGAATTGCAGATTTTGGTATCATCCGCAAAGAGGCAAACCTTACCCAACAGCCCTTCTGCAATATCATTTCATTTGCTTTAAGCAGCTCCCTTTCTAAGCTTCCTGCTCCAATCAGGACTGTGGGAGGAGCCTCTCGTGCCGTTAAACAGCTCCTGCCATCAGGCGCGCCCGCGCCTGAGGGCCTCGCTAGAGGGCCCTTTGGTGCGGCCCTTAGGTGAGGCACAAGACCTGACTTGTCAACAACCTCTGTACTTTCTACCATCCGGATATAGACAATGCTTAAAATGCTTGAAGGACTACCAAGAGGGCTGCTACTGCTCAGAAGAAAACTGCACTCATGAGTACTTATCACCTGAGACATTCTTTAAATCTTGGAGAAAAGGGAATTCTTGGAGTTAAACTGATAAAATCTGTATATTTTAAAATTCAGTGTTTTATCAAGTCAGTTAGGGCATAGTACTACAAGCCAGAGTGGAGGATGTGCATTGTAGCTGGGCCTTTCCATCTGACCTGAAGTTTACCTTGAAGGAACTTGCATTTCTCTCTGCATTTGATTATGATTATCTCCTGCTCCATTGCCTATTGACTCTACCTACTCCAAAGCCTCTGCTCCTTCTCTCTTTTCTCCTCACCTCATTCGCTGCTTCTCCTCATCCTTCTCTCCTCTGGTAAGTATTAGTGTATGTGTCTCATATCCCCGCGTGTTAAATGTATCCCCCAATTGTGTTGTGACCGCTTTGATTGAAGGATAAGGCGGTATACAAAACTGTCTAAATAAATAAAAATAAATAAATAAGTCCCTTATTCCCTCCTTTCTCATGATGAGGCCACTTCGTAACTTGGCTAACCTGATCTACGTCGTCCCCAATTCTGGTCTCCCTAAATCTACCTCTCACTCTTTGAGGTTTCCTACCCTCCCTAAACATCTCTCTCATATTAGAACTAGGCCTTTTCACAATCCTTCTAACCTTATTCACATTCCTCTCCTCTCCCTGTCTGCTCTCCCCTTTTCCTGTGCCTTGTGGAATGTTCACTCTATCTCTAATAAACTTGCCTTTGTACATGACCTTTTTATTTCCCGCTCTTTTCACTTCTTTGCCTTAACTGAGAACTGGCTTCTTCCTGAAGACAATGCCTCCATTGCCGCTCTTTGTCATGGGGGCTTCCAGTTCTCCCACTCTCCTCGGCCTACTGGTCGTGGTGGGGGTATTGGACTTCTTCTGTCTCCCTCTTGTCACTTCCAGTCTCTCATCCTACCTCAATCTCTTTCCTCTCTCTCTTTTGAACTCCACTCGATCCGCCTCTTTGCTCCTCTCCCACTCCGAGTAGCTGTTCTCTATCGTCCTCCTGATACTTCTGTTTCCACTTTTCTTTCTGACTTTGATTCTTGGCTGTCTACCTTTCTTCACCCCTCCTCCCCCACCCTTATTCTTGGTGACTTTAACATTCATGTTGATGACCCCTCCAGTCCCCATGTTCTAAAACTCCTCTCTCTTACCTCCTCGTATAACCTTCAACTCTCTTCCACTGCTCCTACTCACCAACATGGTCATTGCCTTGACCTAATTTTCTTCTCTAACTGCTCACCCTCCAACTTCTCTAACTCTGTCCTTCCTTTATCTGACCATCACCTTTTAAGTCTTATTATTCATCATCCTCCACCTCAGCCTCGTCCTGCTTCCACTAATCTATTTAGAAACTTTCTTGCTGTTGATCCCTTAGCTCTCTCCTCCACTATTTCCTCACCACTTTCATCCATTCTTTCTTCTAATTCTCTTGATGAGGCTGTGGCCTCCTATAATGCTGTACTCTCCTCTGCTTTGGATTATCTTGCTCCCCTCATCTCACGTTCTGTTAGGCGTTCCCCTCCACAGCCTTGGCTCTCTCCTTTTGCCCACTATTTGCGCTCCTGTGCCCGCTCTGCTGAGCGTGCCTGGCTCAAATCTCGCTCTCATGCTTACTTTCTCCACTTTAAATTCATGCTCTTCTCCTTCCAATCAGCCATTGCACTTGCCAAACAAATCTACTTCACCCATCTGACTAACTCTCTTGTCTCTAATCCTCGTCTTTTTTTATACACTCAATTCTCTCCTCAGTGTGCCCCCACCTCTGGCTCCTACCTCCCTTCCTGCCCAAACCTTGGCACAGTACTTCCATGACAAAATCCATAAAATCATCCTCCATTTCACTACCTAACATAAGAACATAAGATATGCCATACTGGGTCAGACCAAGGTCCATTAAGCCCAGTATCCTGTTTCCAACAGTGGCCAATCTAGGTCATACATACCTAGCAGTTTCCCCAAAAGACACAGGTTCCGCAATGCTTGTACTGGGTCAAGCATCGATATCCTGGGTCCCTTCTTAATAATGGTTTATGGACCTTTCCTCCAGGAACTTGTCCAAACCTTTTTTTAAACCCAGCTATACTAACAGCCTTTACTATATCCTCCGGTAACAAATTCCAGAGTTTGATTACACGTTGAGTGAAAAAATATTTTCTTTTATTAGTCTTAAATAGTTTACCCTGTAGCTTCATTGCATGTCCCCTAGTCTTGCTATATTCTGATAAGGTAAACAATCGATCTACGTTTACCCGTTCCACTCCGTTCATTAATTTATAGACTTCTATCATATCTCCCCTCAGCTGTCTCTTTTCCAGGTTAAAGAGCCCTAACCTTTTTAGCCTTTCTTCATAGGAGTATCCTTCCATCCCCATTACCATTTTGGTGGCTCTTCTCTGAACCTTTTCTAATAACTGTATATCCTTTTTAAGATACGGCGACCACAATTGCACACAATATTCAAGGTGCGGTCTCACCATGGAACGATATAGAGGCATTATAATATCTTTTGTTTTATTTTCCATTCCTTTCCTTATGATACCTAGCATTCTATTTGCTCTCTTGGCTGCCGCTGCGCACTGGGCCGAGGGTTTTAACATGTTATCCACAGTTACTTCTCTCTGCTCTGGGAAGAGCAGTGCTCTAACAGTACTCTGCTAGAGAGGTGGATATTACCTCCTGTGACAACTTGCAGTGAGTTCTAGCTGTTTATTTAATTATTTATTGTTTATTGGTGTGCTGCTTCAGCTTTCTCAGCTGTATAACTTACCTTGCCTCTCTCAACTAACTGGGCTTTGTGTGGTACCCCCCTCCCCCCCTGCTGAGGGTTCAGGACAGGGTACCTTGTAACTGCCCTCTTTAATAGGACTTATTTCCCTCCCTCCCTCCCCAGTACCCACCCACCCCTGGGGTAATTGTAGCTTTATAGGTACCTACCCATCTTGAAGGAAAGGGGCTGCTCTCAGGTGCAGCTCTTTATCCAAATCAGTCATATACCGAGGACCTGAGATTAATTAAGCTTCAGGTGAACAAGGTGTATTGGGAGTGTTAGATACACTTTTATTAGTATAAGCATCTACACCAGTCCTTATTATATACATAATTTAAAAGACCTAAGCACAAGCTTTAAACTAAGATGCAGACAAACGTCCAGCAGCGAGATGGGGGCTTTCCGGTCTTTTGCATTGAGTGTCACATGTATGATTTTCTCCCAGTTGGTGAGAGGTCTTACATATGCACTAAGAGCAAAGAGCTCTTTGCTCTCAGGGAACAAGTCCGTTCTCTAGAGGCTAGAGTAGCAGACCTGGAAGACATAAGAAATACAGAGAAGTACATGGACGAGATCTACAGGGATATAGACCTGAAGTCCCACCTCCAGTCTGGCAGCATCCCTGTTGCCATGGAGGAGAGAGGTCACGTGACAGGAGAGCATCACCCTGGTGTGGCAGGAAGTGATCCTGTAACTAGGACCTGTCCTCCAGGTGATGTAAAACCCTCTCGCACCGAGGACGTTTCTCCAGGGCCATGTCCCCATGAGAGGATATTCAGGACAGCTGTCATAGTTGGTGATTCAATCATTAGGAATGTAGATAGCTGGGTGGCTGGCGGACGTGAGGATCGCCTGGTAACATGCCTGCCTGGTGCGAAGGTAGCGGACCTCACGCACCGCCTAGATAGGATCATAGATAGTGCTGGGGAGGAGTCTGCTGTCTTGGTACATGTTGGTACCAATGACATAGGAAAATGTGGTAGGGAAGTTCTGGAGGCGAAATTTAAGCTTTTAGATAGGAAGTTGAAATCCAGAACTTCCAGGATAGTGTTCTCCGAAATGATTCCTGTTCCACGTGCAGGACCCAAAAGACAGGCAGAGCTCCGGAGTCTCAATGTGTGGATGAGACAATGGTGCAAGGATGAGAGTTTTGGATTTGTTAGGAACTGGGGAACATTCTGGGGAAAGGAGGGGCTCTTCCGAAGGGATGGGCTTCACCGTAATCAGGATGGAACCAGACTGCTGGCATTAACCTTTAAAAAGGAGATAGAGAAGCTTTTAAACCAGAAAATAGGGGAAAGCCGACAGTCGCCCAGGAGTGCATGGTTCGGACGAAGGTATCCTTGAAGGATACTACCAAAAGCAGTGAGGTTCCAAAAAAAAGAGTATAGTAGCCCAAATGCCCTTGAGTAAGGTGCAGACAGAGCGTAAAGATTCCAAATTACCCATGCCTACCAATAGCCAGATTAATATTAATAAAATACAGTCTCTAAAATGCTTGTATGCAAATGCTAGAAGTCTAAACAATAAGATGGGAGAGTTAGAATATATAGCACTAAATGAGAGGTTAGATATGATTGCAATCTCAGAGACATGGTGGAGGGAGGATAACCAGTAGGACACTGTGATACCTGGATACAAACTATATCGTAATGATAGAACTGATCAAATTGGTGGAGGAGTTGCGCTCTGTGTTAGAGAGGGCATTGAGTCAGAAAGGATTAAAGTTTTGCAGGAAACAAAATTTGCTGTAGAATCTCTATGGATTGAAATTCCATGTAAAAAGGGGAAGGCGATGGCAGTGGGAGTGTACTATTGACCGCCTGGCCAGAATGAACAAATGGATGATGAAATGCTCAAAGAAATCAAGGAAGCTAACAAAAGTCACAGCAGAGTAGTAATAATGGATGATTTCAATTACCCTGGTATCAACTGGGTCAGTGTTACGGCAGGACAAGCTAGGGAGATAAAGTTTCTAGATGAAATAAATGACTGCTTCTTGGAGCAGCTGGTTCATGAACCGACCAGAGGGGAAGCCATACTGGACCTAGTCCTTAGTGGAATGCCAGATCTGGTGCAAGAAATAAGGGTGTTGGGACAACTTGGCAATAGTGATCATAGCATGATCATGTTTGATTTAATTAGTGGAGGAGGGATAGTAAATAAATCCACAGTACTACCTTTTAACTTTCAAAAGGGAGACTATGATAAAATGAGGAATATAGTTAAGAAAAAACTAAAAGGAGCAGTTGCAAAGGTTAAAGACTTACAGCAAGCTTGGGTGTTATTCAAAAATACTATCCTCGAAGCCCAGACCAGCTGTATTCCACGCATTAAGAAAAGTGGAAGAAAGTCCAAAAAACTGCCAGCATGGTTTAAAGGTGAAGTCAGAGAGGCTGTTGCTGCCAAAAAAGCATCCTTCAGGAAATGGAAAAAAGAGTCAAACGAAGAAAACTGGAAACAGCACAAGCACTGGCAAGTTAAATGCAAAGCATTGATAAGGCTCGCAAAGCGAGAATTTGAGAAGGAACTTGCTATGGAAGCAAAAACACAAAATAAAGACTTTTTCAAGTACATTCGTAGCAAAAGGCCTGTGAGAGAGTCCGTTGGGCCATTAGATGATAGAGGGGTAAAGGGGGCAGTAAGAGGAGACAAGGCTATAGCAGAGAGACTGAATGAATTCTTTTCTTCGGTCTTTACTGAGGAAGATGTAGGGATGTTACCCAAGACTGAAGTGGTATTTAAAGGTGATACTGCAGAGGAATTGAGAGAAATATCGCTACACCGGGAAGATATATTACAACTATTTGATAAACTGAATAGTAGCAAATCACCTGGACCGGTGGTATACATCCAAGAGTGTTGAAAGAACTGAAATATGAGATTGCGGACCTGCTATTGGTAATCTGTGAACTTTCATTAAAATCATCTGTAATACCTGAAGGATTGGAGGGTCGCCAACGTAACACCAATCTTTAAAAAGGGTTCCAGGGGTGACCCGGGAAATTACAGACCGGTGAGTCTGACGTCAGTACCGGGGAAAATGGTAGAAACCATCATAAAGAACAAAATTACACAGCATGTAGATAGTCATGGCCTAATGGGAGACAGCCAACATGGCTTTAGACAAGAAAGATCTTGTCTTACTAATCTGATATGTTTTTTTGAAGGTGTGCATAAACAGGTAGACAAAGGTGAGTCGGTTGATTATAGTGTATCTGGACTTTCAGAAAGCTTTTGATAAGGTCCCTTATCAGAGACGTTTGGCGAAGCTAAAAAGTCATGGGATAGGAGGCAGTGTACTATTGTGGATCGGGAACTGGTTAAAAGATAGAAAGCAGAGGGTAGGGCTAAATGGCCAATATTCCCAATGGAAAAAGGTGAATAGTGGAGTACCCCAGGGATCTGTACTGGGTCCGCTACTTTTTGACATATTCATAAATGACCTGGAAAAGGGAATAACGAGTAAGGTTATCAAATTTGCAGATGATACAAAACTGTTTAAAGTTGTTAAAACCCAAGAGGATTGTGGAAAACTGCAGGAGGATCTGGATAAATTGGAAGACTGGGCATCCAAATGGCAGATGAAATTTAATGTGGACAAGTGCAAAGTTATGCACCTAGGAAAGAACAACCCACACTATAGTTACACAATGCAAGGTTCCACATTGGGAACCACCACCCAGGAAAAATATTTAGGAGTCATCGTGGATAACATGTTAAAACCCTCTGCCCAGTGTGCAGCGGCGGCCAAGAAAGCAAATAGAATGCTAGGTATCATAAAGAAAGGGATGGAAAATAAAATTAAGGATATTATAATGCCTCTGTATCGTTCCATGGTACGACCGCACCTTGAATACTGTGTGCAGTTTTGGTCACCGTATCTTAAAAAGGACATAGCATTATTAGTAAAAGTACAGAGAAGAGCCACCAAAATGGTGAAGGGGATGGAAGGCTACTCCTATGAAGAGAGGCTACAAAGGTTGGGGCTCTTCAACCTGGAAAAGAGACGGCTGAGGGAGATATGATAGAGGTTTATAAATTAATGAATGGAGTGGAGCAGGTAAAAGTGGATCAATTGTTTACGCTATCAGAATATAGAAAGACTAGGGGACATGCAATGAAGCTACAGGGTAAACTATTTAAGACAAATAAGAGAAAATATTTTTTCACTCAACGTGTAATCAAACTCTGGAATTTGTTGCCGCAGGATGTGGTAAGGGCTGTTAGTGTAGCTGGGTTTAAAAAAGGTTTGGACAAGTTCCTGGAGGAAAGGTCCATAAACCACTATTAAAAAGGGACCCAGGATAATCAGTGCTTGACCCAGTACAAGCATTGTGGACCTGTGTCTTTTGGGGATACTGCTAGGTACGTATGACCTAGATTGGCCACTGTTGGAAACAGGATTCTGGGCTTGATGGACCTCGGTCTGACCCAGTATGGCATATCTTATGTTCTTAATGACACCTAAATCTTTTTCCTCGATGGTGGTTCCTAATGTGGAACCTTGCATTGTATAACCATAGTTTGGGTTGTTCTTCCCTAGGTGCATAACTTTGCACTTGTTCACATTAAATTTCATCTGCCATTTTGATGCCCAGTCTTCTAATTTATCAAGATCCTCTTGCAATTTTCCACAATCCTCTTGGGTTTTAACAACTTTAAATAGTTTTGTGTCATCTGCAAATTTGATAACCTCACTCGTTATTCCACTTTCCAGGTCATTTATGAATATGTCAAAAAGCAGCGGACCCAGCACAGATCCCTGGGGTACACCACTATTCACCTTTCTCCATTGGGAAAATTGTCCATTTAGCCCAACCCTCTGCTTTCTATCTCTTAACCAGTTCTTGATCCACAGTAGTACACTGCCTCCTATCCCATGACTCTTTAGTTTTGCAAAAGTCTCTGATGAGGGACCTTGTCAAAGGCTTTCTGAAAGTCCAGATACACTATATCAACTGACTCACCTTTGTCCACCTGTTTATTCACACTTTCAAAAAAACATAACAGATTAGTAAGACAAGATCTTCTTTGTTTAAAGCCATGTCTCCTCTTCTTCCCCCCTTTTTTTCCCAACTCTCCCCCCTTACTTCTGCTTCCCTTTCTTCCTTCCCTCTGTTCTCTGATGAGGAAACAACACTCCTGCTTTCTTCCTCTAAGCTGACTACCTGCCCTTCTAATCCTATGCCCACCCACCTCCTTAGCTCCATTTCTTCCACTATCGTCCCCTCCATCACTCATATTCTCAATCTATCTCTCTCCACCGCTACCTTCCCTTCTGACTTCAAGCATGCTATTGTCACACCCCTCCTCAAGAAACCCTCACTCGATCCCTCCTGTCCTTCTAACTATCGTCTCATCTCTCTCCTTCCCTTCATTTCTAAATTACTTGAGCGTGCTGTCTACCACCGCTGTCTCGACTTCCTCTCCTCTCATGCCCTCCTAGATCCTTTACAATCCGGTTTCCGTCCCCTACATTCTACCGAAACTGCTCTTACCACATTTGTTTCTGGCTAAGTCCAAAGGCTTTTATTCTGTCCTCATTCTTCTGGATCTCTCTTCTGCCTTTGACACCGTTGACCACAATCATCTTCTTATCACCCTGTCTTCACTCGGTTTCAAAGGCTCTGTACTTTCTTGGTTCTCCTCCTATCTCTCCCACCGCTCTTTCAGTGTGTACTTCAGTGGCTCCTCCTCCTCTTCTACCCCTTTACCTGTGGGTGTACCTCAAGGTTCTGTCTTAGGTCTGCTCCTCTTCTCTCTCTATACCCAATCCCTTGGTGCCCTTATCTCTTCCCATGGCTTTCACTATCATCTCTATGCTGACGACTCTCAAATCTACCTCTCTATGCCTGTTATCTCTCCTGAAATTCAAGCTAAGATCTCAGCCTGCCTCTCTGACATTGCTTCCTGGATGTCCTACCGCCGCTTGAAGCTGAACATGGCCAAAACTGAACTCCTCGTCTTTCCCCCTAATGCCTCCCCTCCTCCTTCCCCTTTCTCAATCTCCGTGGATAACTCTGTTATCCTTCCTGTCTCTTCGGCACGGAACCTTGGTGTTATCTTTAACTCATCTCTCTCCTTTTCTTTACATATCCAAAATATTGCTAAAACATGCCGTTTCTTTCTATACAATATCTCCAAGATTCGCCCTTTTCTCTCTGATAACACTACTAAACTGATTGTCCACTCTTTAATCACCTCCCGCCTTGATTACTGTAACCTTCTCCTTGCTGGCCTCCCTGCTAACCACCTCTTTCCTCTCCAGTCTATTCAACATTCTGCAGCTCGTCTGATTTTCTGTCCGTCTCGTTTTTCACACATTACTCCTCTTCTCATGTCACTTCACTGGCTCCCTATCCACTTCCGTATCCAGTTCAAACTCCTCCTTCTAACCTATAAATGTATTCATTCTTCTGCCCCTTATTACCTTTCATCCCTCATCTCTACCTACACCCCCTCTCGCCTACTCCACTCATCGAATTGTCTTTGTTTATCTATGCCTTTTATTTGTACTGCTAATTCTAGACTTCGCTCCTTTCAACTGGCTGCACCCTTTTCCTGGAATTCTCTACCTGTCTCTGTCCACCAAGCTTCTCCCTGGCCATCTTCAAATCCAAATTGAAATCCCATTTCTTCACTATTGCTTTTTGTTCCTAACTCGTCCTTTCTTGTTCTCTCCATAAACATTTATTCTTGTCTTGTTGTTGTTTGTATTATCTAATTTATTTCATATTGTCTTGACTAGATTGTGAGCTCTAACGGGCAGGGACTGTCTCTTTTTATGTTTGTACAGCGCTTCGTATGTTGCAGCGCTTTATAAATGCTTAGTAATAATAATAATAATAATATCACTAACAAAGATGTTAAAAAGAATCAGACCAAGGACAGATCCCTGCGGCACATCACTGGTAACCTCCTTCTCCTCAGAGTGAGCTCCACTTACCTGTACCCTTTCTCGCCTCCCACTGAACCATTTTCTAACCCAGTCAGTCACTTTAGGGTCCATCCCTAGGGTTCTCAGTTTCTTTATAAGTCACCTGTGTGGAATGGTGTCAAAGGCTTTACTGAAATCTAAATACACCACATCTAGGGCTCTCCCTAGGTCCATCTCCCTGGTCACCCAGTCAAAGAAATCATTCAGATTTGTCTGACAAGACCTACCCCTGGTAAATCCATTCCACCTCGGATCCTGCAATCCATTGGACTCCAGAAACCTCACTATTCTCTGTTTTAGAAGCTTTTCCATTAATTTACTCACCACGGAGATTAGACCAAGTGGCCTGTAGTTTTCAACCTCATCCTTATTTCTGCTCTTGTGTATTGGGACCACATGTGCCTTCCTCCAGTCCTCTGGGACCACGTCTGTCTCTAAAGATGCATTGAAAAGACCAGTCAGTGGAGCCACTAGAACATCCCCCAAGTTCCCTCAGTATTCTGGGATGTATCCCATCCAGTCCCATTGCCTTGTCTCCTTTTAGTTTAGCTAGTTCCTCACAAACACAGTCTTCTGAAAATAGTTCAAGATCCCTGTCACTGCTTTTTCTGCTTTTGGGTGTTTTCTGAGGTCCTGCTCCTGGCCTTTCATCTGTGAACACAGAACAGAAATACTTGTTAAACAATTCCTCTTTACCCTCATCAGCTTCTATGTATTCCTCCCCTTCATCCTTGAGTCTGACAATACCACTTTTGCCTTTCCTCCTCTCTGAAAAATTTCTTATCCCCCTTTTTATTGCATTGGCTATTTCTTTTTTTTTTTGTATCTTTGCTTTCCTAACTACTGTGTTATCTTTTTTAAGTGTGTCCAAATATAGATGCTAGTCATCCTCTCTGTCATCTGCTGTATTTAATGAAGGTCTGTCTCTTCTTCTTCACCTTTTCAGCTACTTCTTTTGAGAACCTTAGCAGCCTCCTTTTCCTTTTACATTTATTTACCTTTCTAACAAAAAGGTTTGTTGCTCTTAAAATATCCCCTTTTAGTTTTTCCCATTGCTTTTCTACATCCCCCAGATGTTCCCATCCTGCTAACAATTCCTTGAGGTATTGTCCCATCTCGGCATAGTTAGTTTCCTAAAGTCTAAGACCCTTGCTTTTGAATGGATGTTCTCAGCCATAGTCCTAATACTGAACTGTTGATATAGGTGCTAGTTCTTGATAACTTTTTGACGTGCTTATTTTGTAGCTAAGTTTCAAAGGTAAATGACCTAGAAATGAAATTGTCCACATTGTACCTGCTAAGGTGGGTGACTGGGCAGGAGTGGGTGGAGGCTAAAACAGCACACATGCTTTAAAAAAATCCCATATGTGCACAATCTTTTCCCCACCATCTAATCCATCTAAAGTTTGCAAGATGCGAAGCCTACATATAGAAGGGCAGTTTTCAGGATGGCCATCCCTGGGTATTGAATTTTGAGATTTAATTCCTCATTTCCTTTTGTTTTCACTGTGGAAAAAGAAAATTTCTATCCTCTGTACAAATTTCTTTAAAGCTAAGAAGGCTCATTGGTTTTACTCTGATAACATGGAAAGCCCTTTCTAGTAGTCAGGGCCAATGCAATGTGTGCCTTCGAGTCAATGCTGACTCCTGGCGACCAAGCAGCTCCTGGGTTTTCTTGGCAGTGTGACTAGAAGTAGAGTGCCAGAACTTTCTTCTGAGGCAATGGAGGGTTAAGTGACCTGCCCAAGGTCACAAGTAGTGCTAGTGGGGATCGAACCTCGATCTCTTGATTACCAAGCCAGTGCTCAAACCATTAGGTTACTCCTCGAAGGCCAGATCCCCAAAAAGCAGTAATACTGTATCTCCAAACATTCACCATATACCTCCCATATGAATCTCTGTATCTCCAGGAACAAGCAGGAATGAGTCTTCACATATGGGTACGTCGGTACCGATGGAGCCTGCGCGGGAACGCTTCCCAGCGTCCAATCAGAAAGCCTTTGGGAGCATCTCACAGCGCCTGCGTGCTGCCTTCCCGCCTTTCCAACTGTTTCTCCTCAGTTGTTCTTTTTCCGCGGAGCCAGCAGGTCATGTTCCTGTCACCGCAGAAGAATTTCCTTATTTTTTCTTTATTTCTTTTCTGTCGCGTCTGCCTTCCTCGACGCTATACCGGTACCGCCGGTTCTTATTCTTTCCTTTTAAAAAAAAAAAAGACTTTTTTCCATTACTTTTTCTTCAGGTGTACTTCAGTTTTGGGCCTTGGGCCCAAAGCCCTTTTCCTTAAATATGGAAAAACCTGCCTCAGGATTTAAGAAGTGCACAAAATGTGGCGGTACTATCTCCGTCACCGACACACATGACTGGTGTCTAAAATGTTTAGGCCCTGACCATTCCATTAAAGATTGTGTGTCCTGTTCCATGATGTCTAAGAGAGGTCGACAGAACCGAGCTGCCAAGCTCAGTACCCTGTTTCCCTCTGATGCAGCTTCGGTGGCATCAACGTCTTCCAGGGCTTCTTCCTCCTCACATGGATCTCAGGTAACTAAACATAAATCCAGCCGGTCCTCGAAGGGCAAATCTCCTTCTAAGCATCGAGATGCCCCTGGCCTTGCCCTCGAGGATTCTGCACCGGCAAAATTACCCCGGCGGGAGGCTTCAGCTTCTAAAGCATCATCATCGGGGTTCCAGGATGATCTAGATGGCGTGGCCTCAACAGATCTCCTGGTGCCATGCTCTGGGGTACCGGTGGCTTCCACCGGTACCAACTTCCAGGCATTGGCAGCGTCGATGGATCAGAGGATTCTGTCCATCGAACGCAGTCTGGCGGCTTTCCTTGTGGCATCGACGCCCGTGGTACCGCAACAGACTACTCCGCCGGTACCGGCTCCGGTATCACCATCGGCACCGATTCCGGTACCGGTGGCATCGGCATCAGTGTCAGATATGCCGGTACTCTGCCCTCTGCAGCCCTCCGGTACCGATACCCTGCTACCGATGATTCCTGATACCGATCCCGGTCGGTACGGGTATTGGGCTTTGCAAGAGCATCCCGACAGACGATACTTCGATTCCTCTGATGACTCTGAGGATTCTGAAGAGTCTGTTGATGCAGCAATGCTTCTTCCACAGGAGGAGTCCTCTCCTAAACGAAGGATGTCTCCTCCAGAGGACTTGTCTTTTCAAGACTTTATCAGAGAGGTGGCTCGGGGTCTCTCTATTACAGTAGCCCCAGAGTCAGAGCCTAGAGCTAAGGAGTTAGATATTCTACAATATCCTAAAACTCCTAAAGAGACAGCTACCTTGCCTATTCATGAGATTCTGTATGATCTCATGTTAAGGATGTGGGAAGCACCTCTATCCACCTCTCCTCATTCTCGCAGGTTAGACACCATGTATCGTGTCCCTCCTTGTCCTGGTTTCCATAAAACTCAGCTTCCTCACCAGTCTATTGTGGTTGAGTCTGCAATGAGAAAGATTAGAAGTGCCAAGAGACATGCCTCTAATCCTCCAGGACGTGAATGTAGAACCCTGGATGCTTTTGGTAGAAGAGTCTTCCAAGCTTCCATGCTTGCTGCGAGAATTAATTCCTATAGTCTCTACATGGGAATGTTCTTAAAAGAAGTCACTAACCATTTGCTGACTTTAAGTCCTTTTATGTCGGACAGTAAAAGGCCATAATTTCTCTCTGGACTCAAACATACCCAGGATATCTCCAAATTCTCCAACCGTGCAGCTTTTGACTCCTTTGAATGCGTAAGCAGAGCCTCAGCTATAGCTATAGGTGCACGTAAGATTGCTTGGCTTCAAGCATCTGATTTGGAGACCTGGGTCCGAGATGAATTTGGAAATATCCCTTGTACAGGTGAGAATCTATTTGGTAAAGATTGGCAAGCAAAAGCCAATCAAATGGATGCTGAAAATTCTGCTTTGGATAGACTATCCAAATCTACTGCTGCTCCTGCTAAGAAAAGGTTGTTCAAGAAAACACCTTTTTCTAAAAAGGGAAGATCCTATCCTGCTTATAGTTAGAGAGCATCTTCTGCAGCTCAGTTTCCTTCCAAATGTCAGCAATCCTCCAAACAGACCAAGGCGCAAAGGCTGTGAGGCCTGCTCCAGCCCAGCAATCTCAGCCCCCTCAGGGCCTTTGACTCTCTGCTAGAGAACTTAGCCTTCCAGGCTCTAGAAGGACCAGAGCCCTCCACCATCCCAGGAAGGTTATGTCACTTTGCTCCCAGATGGGGGCAAATCACAGCAGAGCATTGGACACTCTCCATCATAAGAGAGGGGTACAGGCTTCATTTTTCTAGCTTGTTCCCTCTCACAAGAGTGCACCAGTTCAATTCTCCAACCTCCCTCCTCAGCCTGTTAGAGCAGGAGGTTGCCACTCTTCTAGCCCAGGGGGCAATAGAGGAAGTGCCTTCTCAACAACAGGGCACGGGGTTCTACTCCCCCTATTTTCTTATCCCAAAGAAAACAGGGGGCTTCAGGCCCATTTTAGATCTCAGAGAATTGAACAGATTCCTATTCAAAGAGAAATTCAAGATGGTTTCTCTAGGAACTCTGCTGCCATACCTTCACAGTCAGGATTGGCTTTGTTCTCTAGATCTCAAGGATGCGTACACTCATGTTCTCATCCATCCAACTCACAGAAGGTTCCTTCGGTTCCTTTTCCAGGAGAAGCACTATAAATATAAAGTGCTCCCCTTTGGCCTGGCCTCTGCACCACGGGTGTTCACGAAATGCATGGCAGTGGTTGCTGCTTTTCTGCGTACCCTGGGAATATTTGTCTTCGCTTATCTGGACGACTGGCTCATTCGAGCTCCCACTCAATCAGAGGCCAAGACCAATGTTCCCTCTAATTTTCTGTAGGCTCTGTGCGCATAAAATATCAGCTGTGTGCAGCTTTTGAAGGAAGGTTAAATTTTTGTGCGCCACATAACGACACTTGGAGTTATAGACTTTAAAATTTGACTACACGTCAGAATACAGCATGTACACCACATTGATTTTAATCAAATTAAATGAAAATAGACGATTACTAAATGAAGCGGGAAATTTCTAGTAATTACAATCATAACTTTAAATTTTAAGACGTCTGTGGTGTTTTCTATCAGAATCAGAGCCGTAATTTTTGTGCACTCTGTTGTAAAGTATGTGTGCTCGCTCGGCGAGGTGTGTGCGCGCGCACACGCGCACAGCTTAGAGGGAACAGTGGCCAAGACTGCTCTAACCTGCACAATGCGTATCCTTCAATATTTAGGGCTGGTAATAAACATCCCAAAATCCAATTTGATCCCTACTCAGTCCCTGGACTTTATAGGGGCACTGCTGGATACCACAAAGGCAAGGGCCTATCTTCCCCAGGCCCGCTGCCTTTGCTTGGTGCAGTTAGCTTCTCAAGCAGAGTCAAAACCCCTACTAACTGCTCGAGAGATGTTACAGTTGCTAGGCCACATGGCATCCACCATACATGTGGTACCATATGTTCGCCTTCACATGAGAGCAGCTCAGTGGACTTTATCCACCCAGTGGACCCAGGCATTAGTCTGCCTGTCCGACAAAATAGCAAACACAAGTCGCCTTATTATGTCTCTCCAGTGGTGGAAGTCCCCTCAAAACCAGTTGCTGGGGTCTCCTTTTCAGCAGCCTCTACCCTAGGCAACTCTTACAACAGATGCTTCTCCAATGGGCTGGGGAGCTCATCTTCAGGACCTCTCCACCCAGGGCATCTGGTCCCCACAGGAGACTTGTCTACATATCAATCTCTTGGCACTCAGAGCAATCTTCCTTGCTCTGCGAGTTTTCCACACCCTGCTCAGCCACAAGACAGTCCTTGTCCACACAGACAATCAAGTAGCCATGTTCTATATAAACAAGCAGGGAGGAACTGGCTCTCTGTCGCTTTGCAACGAAGCTCTACGACTGTGGGCCCTCGCCAGAGAGCATCACGTTCGTCTTCTGGCAGTCTATCTTCCAGGTGTTCAAAACTCTTGGGCGGACAGACTCAGTCGAGTTCTGCTTCCACACGAGTGGTCCCTACATATGGACCAGGTATCCAAGATTTTTCAAATTTGGGGAACCCCGGACATAGACCTCTTTGCAAGTCTGTGGAATGCCAAACTTCACCGGTTCTGTTCCAGAACTCCGGCTCAGGGGGCTCAGGCAAGGGATGCTTTCCTCCTTCACTGGGGTCAAGACTTCCTGTATGCCTTTCCACCCATTCCCCTAATTCCCAAAACCCTGTTCAAGCTTCAGAGGGACAGAGGCCACATGATTCTCATAGCTCCACATTGGCCACGGCAGGTGTGGTACCCTCTGCTTCTACATCTCTCTTAAGCTCCCTCCCTAGAGTTAGGGTCTGCTCCAGACCTCCTCTCTCAGGAGGACGGAAAGTTGTGGCATCCCAATCCCCAGTCTCTGCATCTCAGGGCTTGGTTGCTGAAGGCCTAGATCTCCAGGATCTTCCTCTTTCTCAACAAGTGAAAGATGTTCTTTATGCTTCTAGAAAACCTTCCACTAGACGTTCTTACGCCTTCAAGTGGAAAAGGTTTACCATCTGGTGTTCTGGAAAGGGTCTTAACCCCCGGTCAATACCTCTGGAATTGTTGCTGGAGTATCTCCTGCATCTCTCTAATGCAGGCCTTAAGACAAATTCAGTAAGAGTCCATCTGAGTGCTATTGCAGCTTCCCTCAGGCCTCTAAATGGACAACCTGTTTCCTCTCATCCCCTTGTAGCAAGGTTCATGAGAGGCCTCCTTTTAACAAAGCCTCCCATTAGACCACCTCCGGTGGCATGGGACTTAAATTTGGTTCTTGGTCAGCTTATGAAGCCGCCTTTTGAACCTTTAGCTACTACCTCCTTGAAATACCTTTCTTGGAAGGTTATCTTTCTCATTGCAATCACATCAGCACGCCGCATCAGTGAATTGCAAGCACTAGTAGCTAATCCACCTTATACAAGGTTCCATCGTGACAAGGTGGTCCTTAGGACTAATCCACACTTTATGCCTAAGGTGGTCTCGCCTTTTCACCTCAACCAAGAGGTCTACCTACCTGTCTTTTTTCCAGGACCTCATGCATCAAGTGCAGAGAGGAATCTTCATACCCTAGACTGTAAAAGAGCTCTAGCTTTTTACTTACAGAGGACACAGCAACATAGAAAGTCTTCCCAACTCTTTGTTGCTTTTGATCCTTCTCATTTGGGACAACCAGTCTCCAAGAGAACTCTTTCCAACTGGATTGCCCAATGTATTTCTTTCGCCTATCAGAGCAAGAACATTTCTCTGGAGGGCCATGTCACAGCTCACAATGTGAGAGCCATGGCAGCCTCAATGGCTCATCTGAACTCTGTCTCTATCGATGACATCTGTTGAGCAGCCACTTGGGCCTCGGTTCATACCTTCACAGCCCATTACTGCTTAGACAAGGACTCCCGCCGGGATGCCTTGTTTGGTCAGGCTGTTCTCAAACACCTGTTTCATACTTAATCAACTCCTACCCACCATCCCTCATGGGGTGCCAGAGATCCAGGTGGGGAAGTGCAGCCCTGTCCCAGGGACACACAACTTCTGGGCTCTCTCCCTGGCATCAAAAGCTAGGGAGTCCCCATATGTGAAGACTCCTTCCTGCTTGTTCCTGGAGATAGCACAGTTACTTACCTGTAACAGGTGATCTCTGGGAACAGCAGGAATAAGCCTTCACAACCCACCCACCTCCCCTAGGAGTTGTCTCTATCTCTCTTCCTTTCCCTCTCTCTCCCTCTTTGTCTCAGCTATAAAACTCAACTGAGGAGAGACATTTGGAAAGGCGGGAAGGCAGCACGCAGGCGCTGTGGGATGCTCCCAAAGGCTTTCTGATTGGACGCTGGGGAGCGTTCCCGCACAGGCTCCGTCGGTACCGACATACCCATATGTGAAGACTTATTCCTGCTGTTCCCAGAGATCACCTGTTACAGGTAAGTAACTGTGCTATACCTAACCCCTAACAGTGGTTCTCAACAAAGTCCTTGGGACATATCCATGCAGGCAGATTTTCAGGATTTCCACAATGAATATGTATGAGGAAAATTTGCATGAACTGCCTCCTTGGTATGCAAATATGTCTTATGCATATTTATCATGGATATCCTGAAAGCCCCCAAGGACTGGATTGAGACCCACTGCCCTAGAAAATTCCATTCCAGATCCTCCTACTAGACCAGTCCAGACCAGTGGGTTATCTCCCTCAAACAGATGAGAGACAGAGAAGGAACTAGAACAGTTGTGATCTCATCAAGTTTGGCAACCAAATAACTTTAAGTTGTTAAAAAAAGGTTTCAATACAGATACCAATGGACAAGTTAGAACATTCAAGAACTATTTTTATTTGTCGAAGCCTCATTCAAGAGGGGGGCGATAGAGGTAGCTCACCTCCTTGCTTTAAAGGCTCCTTTTATTTTTTAATTACGTGAAAACTTATTTAAGCCAAAGTCCAAAATCTGTGATAAGTTATCTGTAAAACGCCACATATCATGCGATCCTGTGTCAAACACTGTCAGCAACATGCCACATTTTGGACCATCCAAATATGGTCCTGCATCAGGCTCAAAGGGCTTCTAACAGGCATTAAAATATGGCTCTAACAGGCATTCCTTCAATCTTAACAAAATCCAACCTGTGGCGTCTGACGTCATGTTTACGGTAGACATCACTCGGCCAATGAACAGAAGGGGACTCTCCACCAATAGGAAAGACCCTCCGATTTCTGAAGGGCCGTGCTGTAATCCAACAAAAGAAAACCGGGGGTAGGCAAGCCTTCAATGCCATAGTAAGCTAGATCACTCAAGGTCAGCATTAAGATCAGAAGGGGCCACCATCCGTAAATGAAAGATTTAACGTTGTTCCTTTTTCTGTAGTTTGTATATTCGATCCCGCCCCCCTCCCCGAAGGTCCATGGGCATGCATCATCGTAACTGTTCAAAAATATGTCTCAAAGCCAGGCAATGTTCCACAATCGAGGCTGATGTTTTTGTTTGAAGTCGGGAAGCATGTTCACTCAGTCGCACTTGTATAGGACTGCTAGTACATCCCACATAATACAAACCACAAGGGCAGATGATGAGACGAAAGATGATTGGCATGCCAACGTGAAAATAATGTATTATCCCCTCGGATGTCATACCAAGTCGAACCTTGGATTGGTAGAGAGCAAAGCGGCACTTACCACAGGCGAAATGGCCAGGATTGTCATCAGGAATCATAGATCAATCTTTTATAGTGGTAGAGTGTACTATTTTATCTCAAAGATTAGCACACCGAGAATATGCAGACATCAATTTTTTGTTATTGAAACGAGTGAAGGCTAAGAACTGGCCAATATTTATGCAATAATGAAGTAACCCTGTGAATACTAATTATATAAGGAAGCACATCCATCACTTTATCATCAGAATCAGCACCACTTATTCTGTTTTGTACAGCCATCCAGGATCCATTCCCTATGTGTGAACCTGGCCCGTTTAAAAGCCTTAATAACAATTTTAACTGGATATCCTCTAGCTAATAAACAGGTTTTTAATTCCTTAGCTTGTTTATAATATTCAGCCAGAGTCGAACAATTGCGATGCAGTCACAAGAACTGTCCATAAGCAAGTCCCTGTTTTAGTGAAATAGGATGGTAACTACAATAGTTTAATAAAGTGTTTCTCTGTACTAGCTTTCGTTATAATGAAGTATGGAACCCCTCCCTAGATAATATAATGGTAATATCCAAAAACTGAATGGTACTCGTCTCTATCTGTGCTGTAAACTGAATATTTTTCTTGAAAGAATTAAGTTTCTAGAGAAATAATTCAAGGGCCGGTAGAGTTCCTGTCCATAAAAAGAAAATATCTAAAAATCAACGCCAGAAAGGAATAGACTTATATGCTTCTGAAGGATAAATGTAAAGTTCTTCAAACTGAGCCATATAAATAGTAGCAATAGACGGAGCCACTAAGGCTCCCATTGCTATACCATCAGTTTGCAAAAAATATTGGCCATCATAAAGAAAAAAAATATTATTGAGAACTATGTCTAGAAGATCTAACAAAAATTCTTTTGGCAAACTTACCAGAAGATCCAGGAGATAAGTTTGAAGACATTGTATCACCTCATGTTGGTCAATATTTGTATAAAGCGCCTCTACATCTAAGGTCACCATATATGTATATAAAGATGTATCAACACATGTGGACAATTGTGTGAGAAAATGTCCTGTATCCCATACATATGATTGTATTTTATCCCCTGGATCTTCCGGTACGTTTGCCAAGAGAATTTTTATTTATTTATTTATTTATTAACATTTCTTATATACCGCGCTCTTTGTCATCAGTGCGGTTTACAATGAACCAAAAAACACTTAGTCAATTACATTAGACCATCGTCTACATAGAACAGGGATTTAACATGGAGGTAACTCGGGGGAAACTATTTACATTCTTAATACATTACAAACTATTTACATTCTTAGTACAATATATTTAGGTCTCAATTCGCTGTATTTTTAGTCTCATATCACTGCAGTTTGGTGATGGGAGGTTGGGGATGGGTGTGGGGAGGAATATCCCATTGTGTAAAATACAAGAGAAAAAGGTGGTGTTTAAGGGCTTTTTGTGGTCTATCTCATCTGCCCTTGTGGTTTGAATTATGTGGGACGTACTAGCAGACCTATAAAGGTGTGACTGAGAGAACATGCTTCCTGACTTCAAACACAAACAACATCAGCCCCGATTGTGGAACATTGCCTGGCTTTGGGACACATTTTTGATCAGTTACGATGGCGCGTGCTGGATTTTATACCCATGGACCCTCAGGGGGGGCGATCGAATATACAAACTACAGAAAAAGGAACAACACTGGATCTTTCGTTTACGGACGGTGGCCCCTTCTGGTCATAATGCTGACCTTGAATGGTAGCTTACTATGACATTGAAGGCTTGCCTACCCCCGGTTTTCTTTTGTTGGATTATAGCACGGCCCTTCAGAAATCAGAGGACCTTAACTATTGGTGGAGAGGCCCCTTCTGTTCATTGGCTGAGTGATTTCTACCGTAAACATGACATCAGACACCATTTTTTAAATGTCCACAGGTTGGATTTTGTTAAGATTGAAGGAATGCTTATTAGAGTCATATTTGAATGCCTGTCAGAAGCCCTTTGAACCTGATGCAGGACCATATTTGAACAGTCTGTAAAGTGGCACATCATTAATAGTGTTTGACACAGAATCGCATGATATGTGGCGTTTTACCAGATAAGTTACCATAGATTTTGGACTTTGGCTTAAATAAATTTTCATGTAATTAAAAACAATTAAAAGCAAGAAGGTGTGAGCTACTTCTATCACCCCCCTCTTGAATAAGGCTCCGACAAATAAAAATAGTTTTTGAATGTTTTGTATCTGTTTTGGAACCTTTTTAATCAACTTACTGTAAGGTGATCTCATCACTAGCATAATACCCAGTACAGCTAGGGCACTCTTTCATATTTTCTTTGTCTCGGTAGATGGCGGTTGCTTTCATCAGTACAGCTTAGGCTTGCAGCTGCTGCTTCTGTCACGAGGACCCCCAGCAGTCCAGCTTGACCTACAGTCAACAGGGTGTATAGGGGATACACCTCCGGTTGGACTGGTTTTGGGGGGTGGGTGGGGAAAACGTCTGGCCAAGAGGGCCATTTCAGTTGTTACAGGAGGAGTCTGGAGGAGTACCTGGCCTGTTTTCCCTTTTTGTTTTTTCTCCCTACCAATTTTGTTCTTTAAACAAAAAGAAAAGAAAATAGGCTAAATCCTTGGCAGTGACCAGTGCAGTTATCGGCAAGCCCCTCTTGGAGATGCTACGGAGTGGTTCATTCCACACCCCCCCCCCCCCCACTGTCTCTCCGAGGCTTGCAGCAGGGTAGACAGTGTGGCAGCATGAGCAGTAGTCACTGGCCTGCCAAAACTGTGAGTACTTGTCATTGAGGAGTGCTGCTTGGGTTTCTTCTGTGCGACAGTGGCGGGAGATTACCGGGTGTGTCGTTCTAAGATGTCAAAGGTGCAGCGGCACACTCAGGCTTTGGGCCTGCTTCTCGTTGTTTGTTCTTGGCCTGTGGCTGCATGCACACCTACTCTTGGTTGATTGCCTGTCCTGCTCCCTCGATGACTCGACTGTGGCAAGTGGTGCTGGTATCTGCCTGACCACTTATGCACGGTTTGCGGAGCCGACCCAAAAGAGTCGTCCAGTGCTGGCTCTGTGTCTCTTACAGCTGAAGAGCCTTCAGAAGAGTCTCTTGCACAGGCAGTGGTGATGACAGCACCCTCGGGGCTCTCACAGCCAGAAAACTCCTCTGAGGGAGGGGATCCCTCGCCTCCTTCATTGGTGTCACAGGTGACAGACGACCAGGGGAAGCACGTGAGCATGCACACATTATAAGCAGGGCAGGCAGTTGTCTTCATACTCCAGTTCAAGAAATCACAGCCAGTCCTTTTGTGGGGGCCTGCCCAGCCCAGGGATCGTCAGCTCCTTCTCCCGCACCTCTCACTGATGGCTGGGGGGGGGGCCCATTCTAAAGTGCCGCAGGACGGAAGGCAACTCCATTTCTTTTTCCAGGAATGGGCTGCATTTCAGATCGCTGGGAGATGGATGTCATCAGCCGGGGCTATGTGCCGGATCTTTCCCGACCCATTCGGGACATCTTCATGGTGTGTCCATGCGGATCTGCTCTCCAGCATGAGGCTGTTGCACATCCAAGCCCTGCTACCGGTTCCTTCCGCCAAAAAAGGTATGGGAAGGTATTCCATCTACTTCATTGTCCCGAAGGAGGATTTCTTCGGCCTATTCTGCATCTCCAGGGGGTCAACTGCAGCTTGCAGAGTTCCCCTATTTTTCATGGAGACGTTGTAGTTGGTTTTTCAGTCCTTGCAGCCAGGGGAGTTCCTCACTACGCTGGATCTTACAGAAGCGTATTTTCATATCCCCATCCATGCAGAACATCGGTGCTTCCTGTGCTTCACAGTCCTGGGATAGCTCTTCCAGTTCTGTGCTCTCCCATTAGGGTTGGCAACAATTCAAAGCTTTGTTTACTGTAAACTACATTTGATCTCCTGGAAAATGCGGTATAGAAATTTATTATAAATAAAAATAAAATAAAATCCTGCTAACCTTTTCCAAGGTCATGGTCGTGGTGACGGCAGCGCTCCAATGCAAGGGAATCTGCGTGCATCCTTACTTGAACGATTGGCTCATATGGGCCAAGCCCCAGTCCAATGCAGAACTCTCCATCCGTCAGATGGTCAACCACTGCAAGAGCTGCCTGATGCCTTCCCAGAACCTGGAGTTCCTTGGTGCTTGCTTCGACACCCATCAGGGCAGGTTGTACCTCACGCAACATCGGTTGTAGTAGTTCTGCGATCAGCTGAATGGGTTTCTGAAATCCTCCCCCCCCCCCCCCCCCGGGCTTGGGACAACCTGCAGCTCCTTGGGGCAATGGCCGCGGCCCTGGAAGTCATCCCTTGGGCCTGGGCACATATGCGTCCCCTGCAGAGGGCCCTCTTGAAGTGGTAGTCCCCCTGCTCTCAGGATTGGATTATCTGGTGCGGCTCTCTTTTCCATAGAATGTGAGGCACAGCCTCCAGTAGTGGGAGTCATCCAGCAGCCTGCTTCGGGGAGTACCATTGGAGACACCTGCATGGGTGGTGCTAACAACTGATGTAAGTCTGACTAGATGGGGAGCCCACTGTCTGGGTCCATCTGCTCAGTGCACTTACTCACGGATGGAAGCCAAATGGGCCATCAGTCTGCTGGAAGCTTGGGCCTTCGGCTGGTCTTGGCCTGATTTCTTCCCTTGCTCCAGGGACAGGTGATGTGAGTGCTGTCTGACAATGCCATGGCCATGGCTTATATGAACCATTAAGAGGACATGAAGTGCCCGGGAGTGGTGCCCTCTCAGCCCAGCACATCGCAGGGAAGAAGAATGTCCAGGCAGATTATCTCAGTTGCCATCTCCTCAATCCAAAAAATGTATATATCCCAAAGTCAGTGACCTATATAAACTTACAACAAAAAAACCCTGAACCAGTCCACTAGTGACCACCTTAGTATTATTTTTTGTCGGATAACATTGAGGGAAGGCAAGATTTTTAGCTTGCCCACACCAGGCAGATGATATCCATTTTATTCGTTAGTAAGTTCTTTTCTATGATGTCGTTACAATGAAAATATGAACTTCAAAAAATACTTATCTCAACATGTCAGAGCACAGCTTGTCAGCAGATCCAGATGTATTGAAGCATGACGTGCACCTTTCGGGATATGTAATGTCCCTGTATCAAGTGCTCATGCGATCCTCATTCAATATCATCTGCCCCAAACAGCCCTGAGCATGAGCACTTAATACAGGGACATAACATCCCGAAACGTGCACGTCGTGCTTCAATACATCTGGATCTGCTGACAAGCTGTGCTCTGACATGTTGAGAAGTGTTTTTTGAATTTCACATTTTTATTATAACGACGTCATAGAAAAGAACTTATTAACGAATAAAATGGATATCATCTGCCTGGTGTGGGCAAGCTAAAAATCTTGCCTTCCCTCGATGTTATCAGACAAAAAATAATTCTAAGGTGGTCACTAGTGGACTGGTTCAGGATCTCCTCAATCCAAGCAAGTGGGAACTGGCGCCATGGGCCTTCGATCACATAGTGCGCGAAGGCTCCTTCCTTTTTCAGTCGTCGGAAGGTGATAGGATATAGGGGGATAGGAATATTGCTTCAGTCGTGGCCTCTGGCCTCACACCTGTATGTCTTTCCACTGCGGCCTCTGATTGCCTGAGTGCTTTGTCAGATAGAGAGTCATTCTCACTTAGTGGGCCTCATGGCGCCGGATTGGCCACAGCATCCATGGTACATGGATCTCGTTCTTCTCCAGGCCAACTGGCCTCTGGTATTGGGGGATTAGAAGGTTCTGCTGCAGCAGGGTCTCATCCTCCTGGACAACTCTGCTCCCTTCTTGCTTATGGCTTGGCTCTTGAGAGGCGATACCTGATGTGTAAGGGGTAGTCCCCAACGGTGGTATCAATTCTTTTGCAGGTCTGGTGCCGGTCTACATTGTTGGCCTATGTCCGGGTTTGGTGGCTATTTGAGCATTGGTGCTGTGAGCGGATGCTGTCTCCCTAGTGAACTCTATCTTGGCCTTCTTACAGGATTAGTTTCAGAAGGGGTTAGGCTGGAGTTGTCTGCGTGTGCAGGTGGCAGAGCTGTCTGCGTGTGAAGTGGCAGAGCTTGCTGCGATCCAGAGGCCCATGGTTGGATGGTCATTGGCCTGTTATCACAATGTTGACCATTTTCTCAAGAGTATCTGTGTCTTGCAACCTCCTGTTTGACCAGCCATGCCTTCTTAGGATCTTGCGGTGGTCCTCTAGGTACTTTTGAGTCTCTGAAGTGTGTGATGCTCAAGGCCATATTCCTGATAGCCGTGACCTCGGCTTGTCATATGTCCGAGCTGCAGGCTCTCTCATGTTGGGACCCATTTTTGACCTTTTCCGCTGAGGGCGTTACTTTCTGACTGGTGCCGCCTTTTCTGCCAAAGGTCTTGACATCTTTCCATGTCAATCAGGTGATCCTGGAGCAGTGGGTTAGTAAGGACAAGCATCTATGACACCTAGATATTCACAGGGTGCTGTTCCAATATTTGGAGGTCACGAATTTCTTTTAGTTGTCGAACCATCTGTTTGTGCTGTTTGCTGGTTCCTGTAAGGGACAAACAGCGTCCAAGGCCACCTTAGGATACTGGATTAGGGAGGCCATTGCTTCTGCCTATCTGTTGGTGGGTAAGCCTGCTCCTTCCGGTTTGCAGGCTCGTTCTTCTCGTGCCTATGTTGCCTCTTGGCCGGAGATGTCCTCGGTGGCACCTTTAGATATTTGCAGGGCGGCGATGTGGCCCTCTTTGTACATGTTTGTCAGATATTACTGCTTGGATATTCAAGTGCATTTGACGACCCTTTTCAGCACCAATGTGCTAGCTGCCACACTGTCGTCCTGCCCGGATGGGGAAAAGTTTTTGTACTGCCTGCTGTTCTGGACTGGTCTAGCAGGAGGATCTGGAAGGGGAAATTTTACTTACTGATAATTTCCTTTCTTGGAGTCCTGCTAGACCAGTCCAGGACCCACCCCGGTGGTGCCTGCAGGTGGGCATGTTTTAGCTGTTTGGTTGGTCTCTGTGGATTTCTGTATTTAGTTCTCCTAAGAAGTTGTATATATTTGCGTTTGGGGGCCACTTTAGAGGACTCCTTGTGGGTTTCATTGTTTGTTACATACATACTGAAGAGTGTCCCTAACTGTACTGGATATTATGCTAGTGATGAGGTCACAGTATTGTTCTGGTTCTTTCTCTGTCTCATCTGCTGGTTGGGGGAGATAACCCACTAATCTAGCAGGACTCACTTAATCACCCCCTATTCCATTTCCACTCAGTACTTATGCCCTGTCTTATCCCCCCCACTCCACCATCGCTTGTAGCTGCGCAGCTTGGTAATAACCTCGCAGGTCTGGGGCACCCATGCCTCCCTCCCGCCTTTGCCAACTCATCACCTCTCTATTTACCCTGGGTGGCTTCTGCTTCCAAATGTGTGCAAATAGTCTTTGGCATCTCCGAAGGAATGTGTCAGGTACCTGTATAAGTAACATAAAGAGCTCAACCAGAGCACTGTGATTCTCAGTCTTGAAGGACTAGTAAAAGGACTGCTACTTCTGGAGAGAGATCTGCAATTGGAGTATATACTTCTGGGAATTTTCTGAAAAGACTTCTTTGTATTAAAGCTAATTAATCTGTGAACCCAGTGCTTTTTGTTAAATCAGTCAGGGCCTTCTAGCAGCAGATTAAGTTTAAATTTAAAACACAGAAGAGAACTTTCTGGTTACATTTCATACCCAGCAGTGAGATTGTAGTTTAAATTTAATAGTCACTCAGGGCCTAGTATCAGCAAAGTACTTTTAGTTTAAATTTAAAACACAGAAGAGAGCTTTCTGGTTAAATTTGGAACCCAGCAGAGAGCTTGTAGTTTAAATTTCATAATAAGTCAGAGCTTAGCAGCAGCAAAGAACTGTAATTTAAATCAAAGCAGAATATAACTTAGCATAAAAGGCAAAACAGGGTCAGTACTCTTTGAGCAACAAATAAAGTCTTCTAGAGACCTTTATAAAGAGGCCTTCTACCTAGGGATCAAAAGACCTGTGAAACTTTTTCAGTAGGTGTTAACATCAAGTGACAGGTCAAAAGGCCATTTTGAAAGACTCCTTCTATCCAAGCAAGGACTGTTAATCACCCAGGAAGTTGGTCACAGCTTACCTCAGCAGCACAGGACAGGGTACTGTGTAGCAGCCCTTTTTTAATAAGTGTTATTTCCCTCCCTCCCTCCCTCCTTCCCCAACACCCACCCACCCCTGGGATAATTGTAGCTTTATAGGTGCTTATACATCTTAAAGGAAAGGAGGTGCTCTCAGGTGAAGCTCGTTATCCAAATCAGTCATACACTAAGGACCTGAGATTAATTAAGCTTCAGGTGAACAAGGTATATTAAATGTATTAGGTACAGTTTTATTAGTATAAATATCCATAGCAACCCTTAGTAAGTAAAGAACTTAAAGATCTAAACACAAGCTTAAAACTAAGATGCAGACAGCAGTCCAGCATCAAGTTGGGGGCTTTCCAGTCTTTTGCATTGAGTGTCACATGTATGATTTTCTGCCAGTTGGTGAGAGGTCTTACGTGTGCACTAGGTGCAAGGAGCTCTTTGCTCTAAAGAATGGACTCGTTCCCTTGAGAGGCTAGAGTAGCAGACTTGTAAGACATAAGAAAGACAGAGAGGTACATAGACGAGACCTACAGGGATATAGTCCTGAAGTCCCACCTCCAGTCTGGCAGCATCCCTGTTGCCATGGAGGAGAGGGGTCACGTGACAGGAAGTGATTCTGTAACTAGGACCTGTCCTCCAGGTGATGCAAAACTCTCTTGCACCGAGGAAGTTTCTCCAAAGCCATGTGCCCATGAGGGAAGGGTTAGGACAGCCGTTATAGTTGGTGATTCGATCATTAGGCATGTAGATAGCTGGGTGGCTGGTGGACGTGAGGATCACCTGGTAACATGCCTTCCTGGTGCGAAGGTAGCGGACCTCACGCGCCACCTAGATAAGGTCTTAGATAGTGCTGGGGAGGAGTCTGCTGTCTTGGTACATGTCGGTATCAATGACATAGGAAAATGTGGTAGGGAGGTTCTGGAGGCTAAATTTAGGCTTTTAGGTAGGAAGTTGAAATCCAGAACGTCCAGGGTAGTGTTCTCCGAAATGCTTCCTGTTCCACGCGCAGGACCCAAAAGGCAGGCAGAGCTCTGGCCAGTGTGCAGCTGCGGCCAAGAGAGCAAATAGAATGCTAGGTATCATAAGGAAAGGAATGGAAAATAAAATAAAAGATATAATAATGCCTCTATATCGTTCCATGGTGAGACCACACCTTGAATATTGTGTGCAATTCTGGTTGCCATATCTTAAAAAGGATATAGCGTTATTAGAAAAGGTTCAGAGAAGAGCCACCAAAATGGTAAAGGGGATGGAAGGATACTCCTATGAAGAAAGGCTAAAAAGCTTAGGGCTCTTTAACCTGGAAAAGAGATGGCTGAGGGGAGATAGGATAGAAGTCTATAAATTAATGAACAGAGTGGAACAGGTAAACGTAGATCGATTGTTTACGTTATCAGAATATAGAAAGACTAGGGGACATGCAATGAAGCTACAGGGTAAACTATTTAAGACTAATAAAAGAAAATATTTTTTCACTCAATGTGTAATCAAACTCTGGAATTTGTTACCAGAGGATGTAGTAAAGGCTGTTAGTGTAGCTGGGTTTAAAAAAGGTTTGGACAAGTACCTGGAGGAAAGGTCCATAAACCATTAAGAAGGGATCCAGGATATCAATGCTTGACCCAGTACAAGCATTGTGGAACCTGTGTCTTTTGGGGAGGCTGCTGGGTGCGTATGACCTAGATTGGCCACTGTTGAAAACAGGATACTGGGCTTGATGGACCTTGGTCTGACCCTGTAAGGCATATCTTATGTTCTTAAAAGAAATCATCTTTAAGTAAAAATTGCCTTTCTCTACTTTAGCCCAGCCTCCTCTTTCCCTAAATCTACTACTACTGTTAATCATTCATATACTGTAGCACCACAAGGCATACGCAGCGCTGTACAGACAAGTATAAAAGACGGTCCCTGCTCATCAGAGCTTACAGTCTTAGCAAGACGGACAGTACAGTAGATGAGAACAAGGATATACAATAGGGAAGGGTAAGGAAACAGAAGGAAAACAAAGGATTAAGATCCAAAAGTGGCCTGAAAGAGGTGACCCTTTAGCATGGATTTGAAAAGAGGCAGGGATGTAGCCTGACACACAGACTCAAATAGTTTGTTCCAGGCATAAAGAGCAGCAAGATGAAAGGATCCTCTCCTAGACCTCCTCAACCCAAAGGGGAACTGAAAGAAAAACAATGCACTGCAAGCAATGGGCTGCATTTTTATCATTTGTGAAACCCCACTTAGAGTAGCTCACCTCTTCTCTGCTCTTCTGTACCCCCCAACCCTATCAGAAGTTCATGGCATCACTTTTGGCTCTTAGGAATAGCACCTGTATATAGGGCTGCAAGATAAGCAGAAAAGATTGCTGCCTAGTTCAGCTGGTCTTTCCATTTGCATGGTATAGTGAAAGGCTTTCTTTTAAACTAGAAATGTAAATTTTAGAAAAATGGGAAGAGATCACAATAACTTCCTTGTAAGAATGTGCATGATCTTGAGTGCTTGTTTCTTAAACACAACACAGTGCCCACCCCAGGGGCAGCTGAGAAACGTTAGAAATATGTTTTTGATTCCTCTGTACTGTTCAGTAGCCAGAGGAAGAGATGAGATGATGGAAAGGTCTTTAAATAAGCATTTAGGAGTCACGTGACACATGAGTGGGTGAAGACGTCTCTTCACTTGCTCCGGGGCCGCCTCGACATAATCGGGTGAAAATTGCTGAGTAAAACCCCCAACATAAGGTACGGGTGGTGGGAGACCGTACTTTTCACACCCTAGCAGCAGATTGCAACTGAATTTTCTGCAATGCCGCCTCCAGCGCAAAAGGAGAAGGAAAAGGAGAGAGCGTCACGGCCTGGTGCCCACATGGCTGCAACATCGCAGCCCTCCTCGCCGGGTAAGGAGAGCGTGGAATCCGCCACGGAGGACCTGGCGAGGGAAGTGGTTAGACAATTGGACTCCAAATTCGATCAGATTCTATCTAAGTTGGAAGTTATGGGGGCCACCATGACAGCCATGGGCCAACGGATTGAGGAGCTGGAGAATAGAGTGGCGGAGCTCGAGGATGACGATGGCAGGCAGGAGAGAAAGCGTGCAGGCACACGTGCAAAAATTGAGGCCTTGCAGAGCAAACTTGATGACTTAGAAAATCACTCCCGGAGGAACAATATCAGACTTGTGGGCATTCCGGAGGAGACCACGGACCAACAACTGCTACCGCTCATTGAGCAATGGCTCCCGAAATCTCTGGGACTGGCCTCTTTAATCGGTGAGCTCAAAGTGGAGCGCGCCTATCGCATTGGCGGGAAGATGGCGAACAGGCAGAGGCCCCGAGTAGTAATAGCACAGATCCTTAATTTCGCTCATAAAGAAATGTTATTAAGAGCGTATCGACAACAAAGCCAGCTTCTCTTGAACAACAGCAAGATATTGCTCTTTCAGAACTACTCTGCTGCAGTGACGGCGAAGAGAAAAGAGTTCTCGCCCCTCTGTTCAGCTCTATTCCAGAAGAAGATCAGGTTCACCTTAGCCTTCCTGGCTACGCTACGCGTGCATAATTTTGGGAAGAGTTTTGTTTTTGACTCTGCGGAAGCGGCCAAAGTTTTTCTGGCAGGCCTGAATCAGGACACGCAAGACCGGGCCGGTGGATCAGATGGGAGCCCTGACTCTTAAGACTGTGAATGGATAGAGCCGGGGATTGCTGCAAAAATTTGGTCGGCGTGCGGCGGTGAACTCTGTGGCGTGGAGGGACTCCTCTCAGAGGCCGCCTCGCTCGGTTATGAGTGAAGAGGTTGGAACTGGACTGCATTTACTTTTCAGATGCATTGGTTAGAAGTGTGCTGTGTTGTTATTTTTCTGATTGTATGTTTCTCTTCTGTGTGAAAGTAGTTGATAGCTTAGAGATAACCTATCTCAGGGGGGAATGTGGGAATATGTGCGGGAACGCCTAGTCCCTCCTGACGATGGGGGCCAAATACAGGCCTGATACATAGGGGATCCTGTGCGGGGCCCCTATGAGGGGGAGGGGGGACTACTTGAACATTGCTGTTAGTAGAGGGGTCGGGGCGGCCCCACTGTGCACAAGGGTGACTACTTATCAGCCATGCTGGCTGATGATGGGAGGGCAGATTTTTACTGGGGGAGGGGAGGGGGGGAAAGGGAAAGGAGGGGGGGAGGAAGGACAGGGTCTGGGTCGGGGGAGGGGAAAGCATACGGGGGGGGCAGTGGGGGTGGGGGTGAGGGGAAGTGGGCCTTCTGGTTCAAGCCGGGGGGGTACAGGGTCTGGGTCCCGCAGAGTATCGAGAGGGTGAGGAGTTCAACTGGTAAGGTGGCGGTTCGTATAGCTGATTTCCTGAGGTCACTGGGCTGGGGGGTGAGGCTGGGCGCCCCCGGGCTGAGCAATGGAGAAGCAACGTTTACTCTTAATAAGTCGAAGGGGTACAATGAGAGATAACTTGCGGTTTATCACTTGGAATGTGGGGGGCATAAATTCACCCATTAAGCGAACTAAGATATTGCAGGCCTTGAGAAAGAATAAGACCCAAATCGCCTTTTTGCAAGAGACACACCTCAGTGTGGCGGAACATGCTAAGCTTAACCAAAGATGGGTGGGGCAGGTAATTGCAGCTTCTGCAGGAGGTCGGAGGAAAGGTGTGGCCATTTTGTTCAGTAAAGAGCTCCAAGTTGAAGTGCTGGGGGAAGAGGCAGACCCCCTGGGGCGTTACGTGTTTGTGCATGTAAGGTTGAACGGCGAAGAATTTTACTTAGGGAACATATATGCTCCGAACGTATATGACCATCGATTCTTCCGACAGATCAGTCAGACAGTGGGGAGGGCCCCTCAGGTCCCAGTTATTGTGGCGGGAGACTTTAACTGCCCCCATAATCCGGAGCTTGACAGGTCTAGCACGAATGTGAGGGGAGGCTGGAGTACGAAAGGAGTGAGTTACCTATGTCAGACAGGGGGACTGGTGGATACATGGAGAAACTTACATGGAGGGGAGAAGGATTTCACACATCTGTCTAGGGTACATCACACTTGGTCACGGCTGGACTACATTTTGGTAGCGGAGAGAGATTTCAGCAGAGTGATCAGTTCTGAAATTGAGCAGATTTTGATCTCAGACCACGCCATGGTGTGCATGGACTGGAGAGGGAGAGAGAGGGGAGACTCTCGCTGGACCTTCCCTAGACAGATGTGGCAGAATGTGGAGTTTCAGAAATATTTGGAACAAAAATGGGATGAATATTTGCAGTATAATGAGTCAAGTGTGCGGTCTGCAACATTGTGTTGGGAGGCAGGGAAGGCTGTACTGCGAGGATATATCATAGCATATGTGGCTAAGGAAAGGCACCGGATAAATGAACAAATATTAGTATTAACGCAGGATATGCAACGGTTGAAACGGTTGGCCGTGGGGGGACGTAGGAGGCAACATGTACAGGGGTACTTGGAAGTACAGCGTAAGCTTAATGCAATCCTTCAAGAGCGGGCGGTGTATAATATGCAATATTATCGTCACCAGTTTTTCCGCTATGGGAACAAAATTGGCAGCTTGTTAGCGCGTCTAGTGAAGGAGGGGAGAGGGTCCAAGGTGGTGACATCCATGCGAGACGCCGCTGGGGTTAAGCAGTCAGATGCCAGAGGAATAGCAAGGGTCTTCCGGCAGTTTTATCAGACACTATATACTGCGGAATTAGGCAATCGAGAAAAGGAGAAGAGGTTTTTGGATGACGTCGCTCTTCCGTGTCTTTCAGACGCTGAATTGGAGGACCTCAACAAACCGATAGAAGGAGGAGAAATTCAACGGGTGATTCGGGCGGGGAAACCTCACAAGGCCCCAGGACCTGACGGATATGGAGTAGAATTTTATAAGATGCTAGAACTGAGATTGGTTCCGTCCTTAGCGGCCGTTTATAATGAGGTAGTGAATGAGGGAAGCTTCCCCAGAGATATGAGGACGGCGTCAATTACAGTGATTCCCAAAGCGGGCAAGGACACAGAGGACCCAGTTTCTTACCGGCCGATTTCACTGATTAATTTTGACATGAAGGTGTTGGCTGCGATCCTGGCAACCCGGTTGCAAGTGATTCTCCCCCAGTTGATAAGTCCCTGCCAAACGGGTTTCGTCAAAGGTAGAGAGGCCTTTTACAACATCAGTAAAGTTCTTCTAGGGGCGGAGATGTGTGTCCAGAGAGGCGAGCCACTACTGTTGGTTAGTCTAGATGCCGAGAAGGCTTTTGATAGAGTTTCGTGGGAGTATATGTTTGAGGTGCTGAACCGCTTTGGTATTGCAGGAGCCTTTTTGAGTTGGATACAGGCATTTTATCAGGCACCCTTGGCCTTTGTAAACACGGGGGGTGCCTGTTCAGAGACTTTTGAATTGCATAGAGGGACGCGGCAGGGCTGCCCGCTGTCACCCCTGTTATTTCTTTTGCAAATGGAGCCCTTGTTGAGAATGCTAGAATGTGCAGGAGGGGTGCAGGGGATTCAATGGTCAGACGGTGGGGTGAAGGTGAGTGCCTTTGCGGACAATCTCCTATTGTGCCTGACGAACCCACGGAGCTCCTTAAAATCTGCTTTAGCGGTGATTGAACAGTTTGGGGGGTTCTCTGGATTGAAAATAAATAAGACAAAGTCGATGGGGTTGGACATAGGTGGGAACTTGAGAGAAGGATGGGGTGAGCCCTTCCCGTTAGTGTGGGCGGAACGCAAGATTCGCTATATAGGTATACAGATTCCTGGTGAGCTCCAAAATTTATACACGGCGAATGTAGAGCCTATGCTATGTAAAACCATAGACAGGCTGAGGAGGTGGAGGGATTTGCCTATCTCGCTGAAAGGGAGGATAGCATTGTTTAAAATGGTTGAGATGCCGAGATGGATTTATTTACTGAGGAATGCCCCGATATGGCTCCGGAGAAAAGATTTAAAACTCTTGGATAAGCATTTATCACGATTTCTGTGGAGGGGGAAGAAGACGCGAATTGCCTTCCCAACTCTGCTACGGCCGCTACAGGCAGGAGGAGCGGGCTTGGTAGCCCTGCGAGAGTACAATCTGGTTAGTCTGCTGAGACCTTTGAGGGACTTAGTGGCCGGGACTGCGAACATCGTTCCGATAGAATTGATTGAGCTGTAATCAACACCATGTCATAGGATGTATTGATTGCATAAGCCAAGCAGAGAACTGCCTGCGGGGTGGAGAGGGTCCGGATACCTAGGGACGCTTCGCCAAGCATGGAGATTCTTGTGCCAGCGGAAGGGAATCGATTGGAGATGTTCTGACTGTCTCCCACTGCGGGGGAACAGTGACTTTCTGCCGGGACAGCAGGGGATGGTGGCCAAGACGTGGGGGCAGCATGGTCTAGAGCCGGGGTCTCAAACACGCGGGCCGCATGCGGCCCGCGAGAGCATTTTGTGCGGCCCGCGACGCCACGCTCACCTGATGATTGTATTTTGAAACGCAGCGCCAGCAATCTTGTCTTCTAGACTGAGAGTCTACAAAGTCCTCTTCTCACGAGTCTGCCCTCAACCAATAGGAGACAGGGAGGAGGGGGCAGAAGCAGTCTGAGCAGTCAGCCCAACGCCACGAGGTACCACGCGCCCTCATCCATTCCCTGCCCTGCTGCAGTTAGTCGGCCTGTGCTTGTTCCAGTGTGCACAGCTCTCCGCGGACAGGTAAGGAGAAAGCAGTCTGCCCTGCCCCCGGAATTCCCCGATGTTAGCCAGCCCTGCCTCCCTCAGTCCCTCTCCGCTTCGGCTTTCAGAGCCGCGAAGGGAGAGCTTCTCCCTTGCGACTCTGTTAAACTCGCTGGGGCAGATGGGAAATTTCCCATAAGCCCCAGCGGGCTTAACAGAGTCGCGAGGGAGGAACTCTCCCTTCGCGGTTCTAAGCCGAAGCGGAGAGGGACGGAGGGAGGGCTGGCTCTGCCGGGCAGGGGGGGCCCCGCGGGACATTCGATTTTGCCGCGTCGGCAGCCAGCTTTTTTTTTTAGTTTTAATTTTCCGTGGGCAGATGGGGGGTTAGGGGTGGTAATGTGCTCTGGGCAGATGAGGGGGTTAGGGCTGGTAATGTGCTCTGGGCAGATAGGGGTTAGGGCTGGTAATGGGCTCTGGGCAGATGGGGGGGGGTTAGGGCTGGTAATGGGCTCTGGGCAGATGGGGGGGGTTAGGGTTGGTAATGGGCTGGGGGGGTTGCTAGGACTGGAAATGGGCTGAGTGGAAGGGGGCTTGAACTGCAAATGGCTGATGGGGAGGGGGGCTTGGAATGGAAATGGGCTGTGAGGGGAGGGAGCTAGCACTGGAAATGGGCTGAGTGGGGGGGAGCTAGGGTTGGAAATGGGCTGATGGGGGGGCTAGGACTGGAAATGGACTGATGCAGGGACTAGAAAAGAGCGGATGCTGGGTGGGGCTGGAACTAGAAGGGAGCTGATGTTGGGGGAGGATTAGAATGGGATGGAGCTGGGAAAGTGAAATGGAGAGGGGAAAAATATTTTGTGCTGGAGGGAAGACAAATCTACAATTGGCCAGGTATTGGGAGAGTAAGTGGGGATTGAGGATGGAGGGGTAATATTTGAGTGGATAAAATAGTAATGAGGAAAGAGCAAAAGGAGAAAGGATTAGTATGTTAAAGCAGATGTAGAGAGAGAATGGAAAAAAAACTAGAAGAAAGGACAAATGGACAGCAGACGATGGAGAGTTAGCAGAAGACACGAAGAAACCATAAGAAAGTGGCTGGAACAATTGCAATTGAAAAAAAATGCACAAAAGGTAGAAAAATATCTCTTTATTTTGAATTTATTAACTGGAATATGTCAGCTCTGGGAAATGTGCATCGTTAACGTCTGCGCTTTGTTAGTACAAGAGGAAATTAATTTATAGTTTTATTTCTGCAGTGTTGTTGTACATTCCAAGTTTGGCTTTTGGGGTTCCCAATTTAATTATTGTCTTCCTGTTTCTAAATTGTGATTCCTTGTTTGATGGTGTATGTTCTGCATGTGTAACTGAGCTGAGGTATTCTGTTTATGTAATTCCTATTTGACATTGCTACTTGTTCTCTTTTCCCAGTAGGTCATGTATTGTTATTCTCTGAAATGTATTGATTTAATATTTGCAGTGTTGCCTTTTGATAGGTAGGGTCTGGTGCTTTGTGAGCCCTGGTAGTGCTGTTATGATATGGCGGGTTTGCTATGGGTTCTAAATGGGCAGTGTTTGTAGTAGTTCCTAATGTGCCTGGCGGTTGGCACTGGATTATAGTAATATAGAAATCTTTTAGTCTTTCTTTATCCATACACTCATTAAGAGGCATGTTTACTAAAAGTTAGTGTATGGTAACATTATGCAAATATTTATGCAAATGAGGCCCCATATGCAAATGAGGCCCCATGTCTTATGCGGCCCCCGGGTTACTTTACAAGTCCTCATTTGGCCCTCAAAGCAATTTGAGTTTGAGACCCCTGGTCTAGAGTATGTAGGACACCTGAGGATGGAGAGTTCGACAGGATTGGACTCGTTTCATTCACTGCGGCGACGGTATCAACTGCCAGTACATGATTTCTATTTTTATCTACAGGCTCGGCATTTTGTGCAAAGTCTGTGGCGTCAGAGGGCGGGGGGTCAATTAGGGGCTTCGCATAGCCTGCTGAAACTTTTTGAGACCCTTGAGGGGAAAATTACAGTGGGTACTCTAGGGAGAGAACTAAGTGGAGGGGAGGACTGGAGTGGGCTAGTTGAGCTAGAGAAACGATGGAGCGCAGACTCGCTTCCAGAGGGCACGGTTGAGCGTTTAAGGAATGCGTTCCGCCATATCCCAACTATCTCGGAATCAGCGCAGCTACAGGAAGTGCAATATAAGTTCTTGTGGCGAGGATATGTGCATGATGTCTGGGCGGCCCGGGCAGGACTAGCCTCAACTGATGTGTGCCAGACATGTAAGGGGGGAGGGGTACGTTGGCACACAAATTTTGGTGGTGTCCGGCCATACAATTCTTTTGGGTTTCAGTTACAGGGACGTTGGGTGACTGGATAGGCCGATAGGTCAACAGCTGAAGCCTACGCCTGAGTGGTGTCTCTTTGGGTCATATGAGGGTACAGCCTGGGTGGATGGGAGTAAACGTCGACTCTGCGAGAAGGGCTTTCTAACAGCAAAGCAAGTGATTCTAGGGCACTGGGTATCGTTCACAGCGCCGAACACCTTAGAGTGGGAGCGCCGCATGCAGCTATTGCTCCAAATGGAGCGTTGTACGGCGCACCTGTTGGGTGCGCGGCGCCTGGACAATTTTGTGAAAGTATGGGCCCCGCTGTTGAACGATACGCGGGATGAGTTGGGGGTAGCGGTGGAGTCTGGAGGGGAAGGGGGGGAGTGAACGGTGTGAGGGAAGTGTCATAGTTCATCTGTCCCAGGCTCTCATGATACGGGTGGGTGGGGTGGGGTGGGCTGCGGGGGAGAGGGGGGATAGGGAAGGGGGGAGGGGGGATAGGACCTTAGGAGTTTTTCTTTGCTTTACGTTTTGTTGTTTTACTTGTCGGTACCATGTACGGATGTGGTAATATTATTGCTGCTGCACTAAATCACTACCGGATGTCAGCGGGGGGAGAGGGTGAGCTTTGTTAGGGCAATAGGGGGTAATCTGCTTTGGTACAGATGTTTGAAGCAGATATTCTGTGATTTGTAACGCTTACCGTGTGGAATTGTTACTATTGTTACTGTTATATATGAATATGAATAAAAATGATTTTCCATAAATAAGCATTTAAAAGATGAACAGTTTCCCACTTAGTAGAACTGTTAATGTTTCTTGAGTGAGTTCTAAAATGCTATTTCTTAAATCGTATGTATTCTGCTTCTTAGCTGTTTTTCATGCATCTTCTGCCCAACTTTGCTGAGTGCTGGTGGGATCAAGTCATTCTGGACATCCTGCTGTGTAACGGCGGCGGCATCTGGTTGGGCATGGTCGCCTGCCGCTTCTTGGAAATGAGAACCTACCACTGGGCAAGCTTCAAGTAGGTCTACTTACAAGTTCATCTTATGGTGCTTCATTGCAGAAAGGTCGGTGGTTCAGTGAGAGGTTAATTGATTGCACTGTCAAGAGTAATTATATATTTAAGTTTCCTGGTATTTTTTCTTTAATTGCACTAATGTTTGGGAGAATTTTATAAAGCTTTTTCCCACATGTAAAGATTGCTATACACATCAGAAAATACTTTTATTGTGCATAACAGAGATGGAGTTTATTTTATTTATTTATTTATTTAACAGTATTTCTATACCGCCTTCTCCTTCAATCAAGGCGGTCTCCACAGCAAACAATCATAAAAGTGTTCATGTGTTCTCATGCAGTGATGCGTGTTGTGTGTTTGAGGTGGTGTGCATTTGATTTAATTTGATCTTTCTACAATGTGCGCTATTATACATTTTGAGCTATTATAACTTCTTATATACAAGGGTCAGGGTGTGAGTAGGTCCATTGTTCTAGCTTGATTAGTATGTCATGTGACGTGTCCATAGTGTTCAATGAATAGAGTTGTCTTCAGCTGTTTGCGAAAGTCTTTGAAGTCTGTCGTTAGTCTCAGCTCGTCTGGGAGGGTGTTCCAGATTGTTGGGGCAGCCAGGGAGAGTGCTCATTCCACGGTGTCCTTGCAGGTCTTGGTGAAGTCTTTTGGGGTGTTTACTCGGTTGGAGGTGCCTCTTCTCCTTGGTCGTGTGCTTGTGTCAGATTGTATGAGTGTGTGTAGGCTGATGGCTAGTAGTGTTGTTTGATCTTGAATATGTTTATGATTGTTTTGTATTTGATGCGTGAGCTGATTGGGAGCCAGGGTAGCTCTTTCAGTATGGGTGTGATGTGTTCTTGTCTTGTTGTGCCAGCTATTATGCGGGCCGCTGTGTTTTGTACCAATTGTAGCGATTTTCATGTTTGTTTTGTTAGACCCAGGTAGATTGGATTACAGAAGTCTAGTAGTGGGGTTATTAGTGCCTGGCAGACTGTGCGGAAGTCCTCAGGGGCGAGAAGGGGGTTCAGTCGTCTGATGAGTCTCATTCTGTGGTATGCGCTTTTGGTGGTTCTGCTTATGTGTTGTTGGAGGTTCAGCTCCTTGTCCAGGGTAACTCCGAGGTACTTTACTTCCGATTTTATAGGTATGGTTGTGTCTTTTATCTTGATGTCGGGTGGGGGAACAAAGTCCGAGTTTCGAATGATTAGTGCCTCAGTCTTGTTATAGTTTATAGAGAGGTTGTTGTTTTGAAACCAGCTTGTCATTTGTATGAGACAGTTTGTTATTTTGGAGTAGTCCGGGTTGTCAACTGATATAGTTGTGTATATCATGATGTCATCTGCGTAGATTGTATATTGTATGTTGTGCTCTTTCATGATGTCACATATTGGCTGGATGTAGATGTTGAATAGGAGTGATGATAAGACCGATCCTTGTGGTACTCCATGAAGTACTTTTAATGGACTGGAGGTGTTGTGGGCTACCTTGACCTGTATCTATCTGTCCGGTGAGGTATGAGTGGAACCATTGCAGGGTGGGACCATGTAACCCGATGTTCAGTAGAGTTTTGTGATCCACTGTGTCAAACGCTGATGAGATGTCTATGAAGATCATTATGATTCCTTTCTTGGTGTTGTCTGAGTTGTGATGTACATGCAGATTTTATAAAATACATAGGTACTTGCATAGGGAACATTCACACATTAGCAGTTCTTTTTGGAACAGGTGCATGGTTATTTTTGTGTGCTATTGGAGCTGGATCTGGGAGCCTATTTTTAACGGTATATACATGCCTATATTGCCTTTATCTAGGTGCCTTTTTGGAGTTCTCATATAGGCATCTTGTTCTAAAATTGCTCTCAGTGCACAAAGTGGTTTCAAGAAAGTACATTGTGCATGCCCATATCTCCATTTATTTACCACCTGTCAGACTTTTTTAGGAAAGCAATTTAGGACTTTCTGCATTGACACAAAGGAGACGGCTGAGGGGATATATAATGGAAGTCTATAAATTGATGAACGGAGTGGAACAGGTAAACGTAGATCGATTGTTTACGTTATCGGAGTGTGGAAGGACTAGGGGACATGCAATGAAGCTACAGGGTAAACTATTTAGGACTAATAAAAGAAAATATTTTTTCACTCAACGTGTAATCAAACTCTGGAATTTGTTACCGAAGGATGTAGTAAAGGCTGTTAGTGTAGGTGGATTTAAAAAAGGTTTGGACAAGTTCCTGGATGAAAGGTCCATAAACCATTATTAAGAAGGGACCCAGGATATCAGTGCTTGACCCAGTACAAGCATTGTGGAACCTGTGTCTTTTGGGGAAACTGCTAAGTACGTATGACCTAGATTGGCCACTGTTGGAAACAGGATACTGGGCTTGATGGACCTTGGTCTGACCTAGTATGACATATCTTATGTTCTTAAGTCCACTGGTACTTTTTACCCCATGGACTTTGCCTCAGTTTACAAAGCACATACTTCCCTTTTGAAACTTGCCACGGGTGCAGAGTACCTGCCTACATTTGCACTTGCCTTTTGTGCAGGTATGTTTTTCATTGAAGATAATGGGCATAAAGGGTGGGCTATTCACCAGGCTACAGCCTAGGATAGCAGACCCCCAATGGGCAACATAGCACTGTGACTCCCCTGCACAATCTTTTCAAAGTGGCGGCTATTGTGCCGCCGCTTCAGCACCCACAGTGAGCCTTAAAACATTTGCACGTGTGCTTGCACTCAAAGCATGCTGCTCCTGCCCCCTCTGACACAACTTCCTGCTTTAAGGTCCCCCACGGGCACTGAAGGGGTGGCACAAAGCCTCTGCTTTGAAAACTCCTGGAGGGGTCTCGGTGCCTCCCACCCTCTCCTCAAGGTGAGATGATGGATGCTGGTGTGTCCTCTGAATATGGCTTTGTGAAGAAATGCACAGAATTTTAGCTACATTTAGGGAAGGGCATTTTCAGACAGCCAATTTACATAAATAAAATTCATTTCCAGATCTTCCTGCTAGACCAGTCCAGACCAGTGGGTTATTTCCCCTAGCCAGCAGATGGGAGACAGAAAAGAAAGCAAAACTATGCCGACATCACCACTAGCATAAAACCTAGCACAGCTAGAGGGAGCCCTCAGTATTTTCTTTGTCTCAGCAGTTGGTGAATTCTTCCAGAGAGTCCTATAGCTCCTGCCCAGTCTGCATCTGTGTGCAGTGTAGCTCGGGTGCTTTAAATCCCAGGGGATGTATGAGAGACCCTGGTTGATCTGTTACTTTGGGGCTAGCTCCTGGCTAGGAGAAACAGCGTAGCTTCCTTTACCTTTGCAAATCACTTTGAAAATTGTTCTCATAAGATGATGTAGCGATGTTGGTGAAACAAGATTACCTGTGTGCGGATACAATATGGCTTTCAGCTCTCATAACCGGTTATTCCTTTTCGTCTCTCCGGGCCAGTCCAGGAACAATAGGGTAGTCAACCTCCTTCAGCAACTGAGGGCTGAAATCTTCAAAACTTTGCTGACAGCCTACCTAGCTCCCCCTGGTGTCAGAGAGCCAGTCTTTTCAGTCCTCAGCAGCTGAAGGATGTGTTGCTGACAGACTCCGAGAGATGAAAAGAGAAATTAATAGCAAGCTATTCTCCTTACTAGCCCTAGCTGGGTTGGTTTTAGGGGTACGGGGTCCAAATTAAAGTTGTTTAAAAAAAAAAAAAAAAGGACGGTGGTCAGCTGCTTGCTCATCAGACTACTGAGGCAGCAGAGGCAGAGCCTGCCTCGGGGACCTGAGCCATTCAGGAGAGCAGAGCATGGTCCTGGGAGCCCCAGAGTCCAACCCTCTGTCTCCGGAGATCCAACCTTCTCTGCCGCGATAAGGCAGCTGATAAGGCAGGTGCATTTTCTTTTGTTTGTACTTGTGGGCTGCGATCGTCTGGGTGCCGGGGGGAGCAGTGCTGATACGGGGAGCACGCTGCCAGTCTCGGCAGGCGGCGCGCGGTGCAGGAGCCGCCGTGTTTAGCCTGGTTCGTGGTGTTTTTTGTTGTGGTTTGTTTTTCGCGTCGGGAAGGCAGCACGTTGCAATCCTTGGTAGGTGGTGTTATGGAGGAGTCGTCACCGGTTCTTCAGGCCGTGGTGGAAAAGGTGGCCATTTTGAAGGCCACTGCCGTTTCTCCCATGCTGCAGCAAAAGGCTCTGAAGAAGAAAACTAAATCAAAGAAGTTGGCCCCAGCAGTAATGGTGGATCCCGCACCAGTTTTGGAGGTTCCTGAAGGTTTCCAATCCCTATTTTCTCCAGATTTTATTCTGTCCCTTCATAGAGCTTACTGCTTAAAGTTGGAGCAGGGACAGAGCAAGGAGACATTGTCTAGCCTGCTTGATTTGCCTCCAGTTCCGGGCACAGCAGGAGACCCGGGAGAAGGGTCTTCCAAAGCAGGTTTGGCAGCTGGGGGGACTGCTGAGGGTCTGGGACAACAGACTTTGGATTTTCAGGGACCAGAGGAGGGAGAAATCCCTTCGGAGTCTGGTGTGGATCTGTGGCCAGAGAACCTCGAGGAAGGGGAGCTGGGGCCTGGTGATGATCCCAATCTTTTCAGAGTGTTTCGGAAGGAAGAGTTGGGAGTGCTGATTACCCATGCGCTAGCGGCCTTGAATATTGCCTTGCCGGCAGTACAGGCTAAGCCATTGGAGGACCCTTTGCTGCAGGGTTTTAGAGTGAAACAGAAGTGTTTCCCGGTTCATAGGGTGATTAAGCAGATGGTTGAGTCCGAATGGGAATGCCCAGAGGCCACCTTGAGGGGTGGACGGACGTTAGGACGCTTATATCCAGTTCCTCAAGAAGAGGGAATTGATGCGTATGCCGAAAGTCAATGCGTTAGTAGCGGCGGTGACAAAGAAGACTACTATCCCAGTAGAGGGCGGAGCGGCCCTTAAGGATTTGCAGGATAGAAAGCTGGAGTCCATACTCAAACAGGCGTTTGATACCAGTGTGCTAGCATTGCAGGCTTCCATCTGTGGAGCATATGTGTCCAGGGCTTCGATTAGATGGCTGCAGGCGGAGTCTTCTCCAGGTTTGGAGAGAGCTTCGGAGCTGGAAGGGGTGAAATTAGAATCTGCGGCGACGGGGGGGCGGAGCTAACCACGGTGCAGAATGGACGCGTGAGTCTGAAGCTCCCGTTGTTTGCTATTGAATCCTGAGCTTTTCTGTGCGAAATTTAGACCCCGAATTCCCTTTTGTGCTGCTAACGAAAGAGTAGTGACTGAGGATGTCTACTTTAAAGCCGGCGCGACTTGAATTCCAGTCGGGAGCTGGGTCGGCAGCGAAGCGCTCAAAATCAGAGGCGGGATCCCCACAGAAAATGGCCGCTGGGGAGAAGGAGAACACAGGGGAGGGCCTGCTGGAAGTACTGGCCGAGCTGAAGTGCGTAAAGGAAATGATAGCTACAAACACAGTGTCACTGGCTACGATTCAAGAGGATTTGAACGAAGTGAAGGGAAAAGTGACTGAGATGAGCTCGCGCTTACACGTGGCTGAAGAGATAATTCAGCGGCATGAAAATATCCTTGGTCAAGTGGGTCCCCTAACTAAACGGGTTAAACGAATGGAAGACCTGATGGAGGATCAGAACAATCGAGCCCGACGCAATAATATCAGGTTGGTGGGTGTTCCAGAGGGAGCAGAAGGCTCAGATCCGGTGACCTTTTTGGAGAAAATTATACCGGAGATGCTGCAGCTTACTTTTGTGAAACCATTTGAGTTAGAGCGTGCTCACCGCGTTCCTACGCACAGGGCAGAGAATGTTAAGTATCCTAGACCTATTGTTCTAAAAGTACTCCGATACCCACAGGTCTTGCAGATATTGCAAGCGGCTAAAAAGAGTACATCATTGCTGCTGCAGGGCCAAAAAGTTGCTTTCTACCCAGATCTTAGTAAGCAAACCATGGATCGTAGGAGAGAGTTGTTGACATGTAGGCCCATGCTACAGAGAGCACAAGCCAGATATGGACTGTACTACCCGGGAGCCATGAGAGTGACATTGAACAATACAACGCGGAACTTTGTGGAAGCTGATAAACTGCGAGCCTTTCTGCAAGAGCACACTGCCATGGATTCCTAAAAAAGTGTGTTTTTTTTCTCTCTATAGACTGCCTCTCTGTGAGTAGTGGGAATGTACTGCTGAGCTTGGATCATAGGGATCATATGGATACCGCCAGCGGGTGCTCCAGCTCACGAGTATAATAGTAGAGCCATTGTAAAATTTATTGATTAAATGTTATTGAGGCTCACTCAGCTCCGTGAGCCTTTTAGACAACATTTGGAGAATAGTTGTGCTTTCTCTCTCTGTTTCTTACTTTTTTTTTGCTCTCAGCGTTTGTTTTTGCACAGATGTAATCCTAAATAATGAAGGGCAACAACGGGGGTGGTAGTGGATTTTGGTTTTCTGGCACGGGGTGTGGTTTTCACCTTGAAATGTTTATGTACAAAGTTTAGATGTTCGTTGTGGCCATTCCGACCCTGGGACACGCTAGCGCTGTCAGTGGTAGTAGTTCAGAAGTCAGTGGACCTCCTGTATGATAATAACACTCAATACTGGTGATGGAAACTGATCTGGTTGTACTCACTTTGAACGGAAAGGGGATCACAGACCCAATAAAACGTAAGAAAATACTGTCCTACTGTCAACGGAAAAGAGCAGATGTTGTGTATCTACAGGAGACACATCTATCGGAGAAGGAATCGTGGAAAGTCACATCAAAGGTGTATCGGGTGGCAGTTGTAGCCCCAGCTGCAGGGCGGAAAGGAGGAGTGTTAATATTAGTTCGAGGGACTCTCTACCCTGCGCTCAAAGATGTGAAAGCGGACCCTGGTGGTAGATGGGCTAAGGCTACAATACAAATAGATCAGACTCCCTTTATGTTCCTGAACATTTACACACCAACTGTTGAAGATCCCTGTTTCTTTAAAAGTATTGCCATGGAGTTAACGGAGGCGGTTAATACAAATATAGTGCTGGGCGGTGATTTTAATATGATTCTGGATCCACTGCTGGATAGAACGCCGTATAAAGCAATCGCCAAAGCTAAATCACATGCAGTGCTGCTAGGAATGATGGAGGAGCTGTCTCTAGTGGAACCATGGCGACTCCTTCATCCCACAGACAGGGAATATACATTCTATTCCACGCCACATAGCACTCAAACTAGAATTGATTATTTTTTGCTTTCTGCGGGTCTGCTTAAACAAGTGGTAGCGGTAGCAATACACGCGAGTACAGTGTCCGATCATACTGCGGTTTCCCTGACCCTAGAAGCGGGACACTCGCAGAAGATACCCCCCAGGTGGACCTTTGATAAATCGCTGCTACTGGAGGAGTCCTTTGAGGTTTACATAAATAAAGTGATCGAGACGTACCTTCAATGCAATGATCCTGTTGACACTTCTATATGGGGTTGGTGGGAAGGGTTTAAAGCGGTGCTCCGTGCTCATATTACTTTATATGCTATACGAAGTAATAAGAGCAAAAAACTGGAACGGGAAGCATTAGAAGTACAAATAAAAGCTGGAGAGCGGCTACTGGCAAAGAAAACAGACTCGATGGTATTGGTCAGACTGCAAAGATTACGATACAAATACAATACCATGCTCTATAAGGAAGCACACCTAGCAGTTTGTGCCCAACAAAGTACATATTATCATGAGAGTAATCGGGCTGGTTCGTTGTTAGCTAACTTACTTAAAGCACGGAGGAATATGACGCGTATAGCTGGGCTGCAAGATAGCGGAGGAGATCTTCTCCAGGACCAAGCAGGAAGTCAGTCCTCACTTATGGGTGACGTCGGCGCCGACGGAGCCCTCGCGGAGCAATTTTCCCCAGCTTTCAAAGAAAGCCTTTGGGAATTGCAGCGCGCATGCGCGGTCCTCTTCCCGCCCAAGGGTGCCATCTTAGCCAGTCTTCTTTTTTCCGCGGAGCCCTACAGACGTCCCCGTCTTGTCCCCGCGAAAAAGTTGATATTTCTTCATAATTTTATTCTTTTTCCTTCGGTTCGACGCCGGTCTTTTTCCCGCCCGGACTCGCGACGCCGGTCACGAGTCCTCTTCTTCTTTTCGGTTTTTCTGACTTAGTCAGTTTTCGTTTTCGGTTTTTCCCTGGCAGCCCGGTCCTTTGACCTCGCCGGGGCCCTTTTTCCCCCGATGGCTGCCAGTGGTTTCAAGCGGTGTGGTCAGTGTGACCGAAATATGTCACTAACTGACACACACGACTTTTGCCTCCGCTGCCTGGGCCCGGATCATGAAGAAATGATCTGTGGGCCCTGCGGCAAAATGTCCTCCAAAGCGTTGAGAAGTCGGCGGCATCAGCGGGATAGGATCTTCGCTGACCCCAGCCATACCCGGACCTCGTCGGAGGCCTCCACGTCCAAAGGTTCCAGCTCGGACCGTCGCCGGAGTTCCTCCGACAGGGGTTCTCCCTCCGGGGACCATCGACGTCAGGTGAAACCCGTGAGGGCGGCGTCGGTGGACGCTCCTGGCTCCGCGAGGGCCAGGTCGCATAGCCCCGATAGCCGCCCCGGGTCCTTGGAGAAGGAGCACCTCCCGAAGCGACCTCGCCTGGAGTCGGAGCTGCCTGCTCGGGTAAGTCCTGTGGTCCTCCTGGACTCGCCTCCGCGACAGCCGACGTCGGGCCCGACGCCGTCGGGGCCCGAGTCGGGGGCTGCTGGGTCACCTGAGCTCGGACTCAGGTTGACGGCCTTGGAGAGCAGACTGTCTGCCTTCATGGACCAGCAGCGGGCACTGCTCGCTGGCTTCGCTGGCGTCGCTGCCCCGACCGCCGGGACGTCGACGTCCAAGTCGACCCCGGAGACCGAGCCGATCCTCGAGTCGATGCGAACTCGAGTCGATCCTCGGTCGAGGTCACCCTCAGCCTCCCGTTCGGGACAGAGGTCGCCGACGCCGACTCCCTCGGCGTCGGGGCGGCAGGCGCCGCGCCCTGCCCGGGCCGACCCCACCGAGTCCTCGTCGGAGTCGGTCTGGGAGTCTGAAGAGGAAGAGTCGCCTGATTCTTTCCGGACTCGGTGTGTCCCCTCGGACTCACCGGAGTCCGAACCTCGGAAGCAGTCCCCCCCGGAGGATGCCCGGTTCTCGGACTTCGTCAGGGATATGGCCAAGGCTTTGGCCTTCCCTGCGGACCCCGAGGAGGAGCCTCGAGCCGAAGAGCTCGACGCCCTCCAGTATGACTCTCCCGCAAGGGAACACTTTACTGTACCGGTTCCTCCTATGCTGGAACGACTACTCTTCCGCATGTGGGAGAGTCCGGCCACCTCGCCGGTCCTGAGCAAGCGGGTCGATTCTATCTATCGAGTCCGCAAGAGCCCTGGCTTCCAAAAAGCACAGCTACCACACCATTCCATGGTAGTGGAATCGGCCATGCATCGTCTTAAGAGCCAGAAGATGCACTCCTCGGTGCCTCCTGGCAGGGAGGCCCGTAACCTGGATGGCCTTGGTAAGAAGTGTTTCCAGGGCTCTATGCTTGCGTGTCGTGTCCAGACCTACCAGCTATACATGGGCATGTATCTCCGAGACCTGGCTAAAGAGCTAGCCGGATTCTCCGCTGGTTTGTCCGAGGAACCCTTGCGGAGGTTCCTGGCCTTGTCCACTGGCATTCGGGAATGCTCAAAATTCATGTCCCGAGCAGCCTATGATGGCTTTGAAGCATCGGCTCGAGTGGCCGCAGCCGGCATCGGTGCCCGCCGACAGGCTTGGCTTCAGTCATCTGACCTCGAGCCCTGGGTGCAGGACAAGTTGGTCGATGTCCCCTGCCGAGGCGAAAACCTCTTTGGCAAGCCCATGGCTGAAAAGGCTGCACAGATTGAGACGGAGACTCTCACCAGGACCAGGCTTTCTAGGAAGACCTCCGCCCCTTCCCAGAAAAAGAAGGGCTCGGGAAAAAAGTCCTTTTACCCGAGGAAGGCGGCTGCCTACAAACAATACCCCCATTATCAGGCCCCTGCAGCTCCCCAACAGGGCCAGCAGGCCAAGGGACGGGGTAACGGGTCCCGTAGGCAGCAAGCCCCCAAGCCTGCACCACCAGCCCCTGCTCAGCAGGGTGGGGGTTTTTGACTCCTTAAGCATAGCCTCTCCCCCCCCCGCTGGTTCCTCCCAGCACCGGAGGCCGGCTGGTTCACTTCGCCCACAGGTGGTCCAGCATCACCTCAGATGCCTGGGTGCTTCAAGTCGTGCGAGAAGGCTATCTTCTCCACTTCCACCAGGTCCCTCCCTCCTATTTTCCGGGAGAACCTCCACGACCCCCTCTGCACAGGGAATTACTCCTTCAGGAGTTAGCAGGTCTTCTACAGGAACAGGCGGTGGAACCGGTGCCCCACCACCTAAAAGGTCAAGGCTTTTATTCCAGGTATTTTCTAATACCAAAGAGAACAGGAGGCCTCAGACCCATCCTGGACTTGCGCAACCTCAACAAGTTCCTTGTGCGAGAGAAGTTCAAAATGCTTACCCTTGGAATCCTTCTGCCCTACCTCCAGCAGGGAGATTGGCTATGCTCCTTGGATCTAAAGGATGCCTACACGCACATCCTCATCCACCCAAGCCACCGCCAATACCTAAGGTTTGTGGTGGCAGGAAATCATTACCAGTACAGAGTACTGCCCTTTGGCCTGTCCTCCGCACCGCGAGTCTTCACAAAATGTCTCGCGGTGGTGGCGGCCCATCTCCGGATTCACGGCCTATATGTCTTTCCGTACCTCGACGACTGGCTCATCAGAGCAGCGTCCGCTCCGGAGGTCACCAACGCCGCACGCCGCACGGTGACTCTTCTGCAGTACTTGGGCTTTGTTATAAACTTCGCAAAGTCCACTTTGCTCCCCTCACAGGATCTCGAGTTCATCGGCGCAAGGCTGCACACTCCTCAGGCACGAGCGTACCTACCGCTCGACAGGGCTCAACGGCTCATGGACCTAGCCGACCGTTTTCGCAGCCAGCCCCTGGTCTCCACCAGGCGCTTCCTGAGACTACTCGGCCATATGGCTTCCACCGTCCATGTGACCCCCAATGCCCGCCTGAATATGCGGCCTGCTCAATGGTGTCTCCGCCAGCAGTGGCGACAAGCCACAGGCGGCCTAGCAGACCTAGTGCGCGTCTCCGAGCCGCTGATCTCGTCTCTCCGGTGGTGGCTTCAGCAGCCGAACCTGATATTCGGAATGCCTTTCCAGTCACCTCAGCCGGCCCGGGTGCTGACAACAGATGCATCCCTCCTGGGCTGGGGAGCGCATTGCCAAGGGGCACGTACTCAGGGCCTCTGGACCACGTGGGAGTCTGCTCAGCAGATCAACTTCCTGGAGCTCAGGGCGATCCGCCTGGCTCTCAAGCCCTTCTCCCACCTGACTTCTCACCAGTCCGTCCTTGTCCAGACGGACAATCAAGTTGCCATGTTCTACGTGAACAAGCAGGGGGGCACGGGCTCCTTCCTCCTCTGCCGGGAGGCACAGAAGCTCTGCTCTTGGGCCGTCTGTCACGGCATTCTCCTCAAGGCAGTTTATCTCCCAGGCCAAGAGAATTACCTGGCGGACAAACTCAGCAGGATCCTCCAGCCGCACGAGTGGCGTCTGGATCCCTTGGTAGTTCAGAAGCTCTTTCTAAAGTGGGGCCTCCCCACGGTGGATCTCTTTGCCAGTCCTCACAACCGGCAACTTCCTCGCTTCTGCTCTCGTCAGCCACACCCCCTTCGGGTTGCGGCGGACGCTTTTCTACTATCATGGTCGGGGAGCCTTCTGTACGCTTTCCCTCCCATCCCGCTAGTCTCTCGGACTCTTTTCAAGGTTCTCCGAGACAAAGCCTTCATGATCCTGGTGGCCCCTCGCTGGCCCAGACAGCCGTGGTTTCCGCTCCTGCTGCAATTAGCGGTGGAGGATCCATTGCCTCTGGGGTTACAACCGGATCTCCTCACTCAGGATCAGGGGTCTCTGCTACACCCCAACCTCAGGTCTCTCAACCTCATGGCCTGGCTGCTGAGAGGGTAGTCCTCGCTCCCCTTCTCCTGCCGACAGAGGTGGAGGAGGTCGTCCTGGCTTCGCGACGACCTTCTACCCGCAAATGCTACGCCCTTAAATGGCGTCGTTTTTCCGTTTGGTGTTCCCGACAGTCTCAGGATCCCTTCTCCTGTCCGGTGTCGGTGGTCTTGCAGTACTTGCTCTACCTCTCTAATCTGGGACTTAAGTCCAACTCCGTCAAAGTTCACCTCAGTGCTCTTTCAGCACATCATGTGCCGGTGGACGGCAGACCTCTTTCCAGCGACCCTCTCGTAGCGAGGTTTCTCCGAGGTCTCCTCCTACTTAAACCACCTCTGCGCCCGCCAGCGCCTGACTGGGACCTGAATGTGGTTTTACAGCGGATCACCTGTCCGCCTTTTGAACCTATGGCTACCTGTTCTCTCCGTTTTCTTTCTTGGAAAACATTGTTCTTGATAGCCCTCACTTCCGCTAGACGCGTCAGTGAATTGCAGGCCCTCGTGTCTGATCCCCCTTACACTCGGTTCTACAAGAATAGGGTAGTCCTACGGACTCACCCAAAATTTCTTCCAAAAGTGGTCTCCCCTTTTCATATCAATCAGGAGGTGGTACTTCCAACCTTCTTTCCCAGACCACACTCCAGCCGAGCTGAAACGGTCCTCCATACCCTGGACTGTAGAAGGGCATTGAACTTCTACCTTGACCGTACGCGGGAGCACCGTAAAGCTGCTCAGCTTTTTGTATCTTTTGACCCCAATAAATTGGGGCTCCCGGTCTCCAAGCGTACCCTGTCCATCTGGGTTGCGGACTGTATCACTTGGGCTTATGGGGCGGCCGGACTCTCCTTGGAAGGTCGAGTCACGGCTCATTGCGTTCGGGCAAAGGCCACGTCAGTGGCTTACCTCCGCTCTGTTCCGCTGGCAGACATCTGCCGGGCCGCTACTTGGTCTTCGAGCCAGACTTTTGCGGTCCATTACTGTCTCGAGAGGGAGTCCCGCAGGGACAGTGCTTTCGGACAGGCAGTCCTCCGTAATCTCTTTGAGGTCTGAGCAACTCCTACCCTCCATCCCGGATGTGGGCTACCGGTGGGTAATAATTCAGCGAAGATTCTTTCCTTCTGTGCTGCTGAGCTAGAGGGAGCTCATTTTTGTGCTTAGGGTCTCCGGTAGCCTTAAGCTTGGGAGTCCCATAAGTGAGGACTGACTTCCTGCTTGGTCCTGGAGAAAGCGTAGTTACTCACCTGTAACAGGTGTTCTCCAGGAGCAGCAGGAATCAGTCCTCACAACCCTCCCTCCTCCCCTTGGAGTTGCAATCGTCTGCTTTACTTTTTTTGCAAATTTTTATGCTGTCTTTTTTAGCTATGTCATCTGACTGGCTAAGATGGCACCCTTGGGCGGGAAGAGGACCGCGCATGCGCGCTGCAATTCCCAAAGGCTTTCTTTGAAAGCTGGGGAAAATTGCTCCGCGAGGGCTCCGTCGGCGCCGACGTCACCCATAAGTGAGGACTGATTCCTGCTGCTCCTGGAGAACACCTGTTACAGGTGAGTAACTACGCTTTCTTGTCCAAGAGGAACAAATATTGAAGCGCTGCAAAGAATTTTATGAAGAATTGTATCGTTCAAGCGTGGATTGCAGTGATGAGGCTTTTTTGGCCTTTGTTACTAAAATAGCTGGACCCAAACTTCTGGCAAGTCAGACCCAAGAGTTAGAGCAGGAAATATCGGCGGCGGAGATACACAAAGCAATTCGACAGATGGCTCGGGGTAAGGCTTCCGGGCCAGATGGTCTACCATTGGAATTGTATCATAAGTGCCTGCGGCTGATAGTACCGATGCTGCAGACCTATTACAACGGCCTATACGAGTCAGATCCAGAGGTTGGGGCGTTGGCTGAAGCCACTGTAGTTATTCATCCAAAGCCGGGAAGAGATCCGCAGAAAATAGAAAATTACAGACCCATATCGCTATTAAACGTGGATTATAAAATATATGCTAAGGTATTGGCTAATCGACTGAATCTGGTCCTGAATGACCTGATACATACTGATCAATGTGGCTTCGTACAAGGAAGGTCTACTACAGATAATGGAAGATTACTGGCCCATGTTTTGCTTAAAGCCCAAGAGATGTCGGTACCTCTCATTGGATTATCGCTAGATGCCGAGAAGGCCTTTGATAGGCTGGAGTGGTCTTACCTATTCCGATCTCTGCGATGGTTTGGGATTGGAGAGAAGTGTCTTAAAAGAATAGCGATACTATATGCTAAACCAGTGGCACGAATTGCAGCTAATTCTGGTCTATCGGCTCCTTTTGAATTGCAACGAGGAACTCGACAAGGATGCCCGCTATCACCTCTTCTTTTTAATTTGGCATTGGAGTTGCTTGCAATTGCGATTCGACAACACAACAGTATAGCGGGTGTGGAACTTGTGGATGGCCAATGTAAATTATCTGCATACGCAGACGATCTTCTGCTTTTTCTGCAGCCGGACTTTGTCAAGTAAACTTAACAAAGACAACAATAATACCTATGAATAAACATGTGAATATGGGTATGCTACAAGATTATCCATTTCAATATGCACAATCATCATTTAAATACCTGGGGGTTGAATACGGCTTTACCATTCAGGAAACCATCAATCTTAATATGTGTACATGCAAAAAAATGGTCAATGATTGTATTAATAAGTGGACCCCTTCGCACTTAACCTGGTGGGGCAGGTTGGAAACCATAAAAATGATGCTGGTTCCCAAAATCAGCTATATACTGAGTATGATCCCTGTGTTATTTTCTTCGACTTTTTGCAAAGAAATAAACAGTATGATAGTGTCTTTCTTGTGGAGCAATAGAGTTCCACGGATAGCTGCATGGAAATTAAGACTACCAAAGGACAAAGGAGGTGTTCATTTGCCAGATGTGGAATGGTTGCACTTAGCTTCCTTGTTACGACAAGGCTCACAGTGGACTGCCGTGGAGAACTTGGGCAGTGAAGCTCGGTGGCTGGCAGTTGAACAAGCTATGTATGCCCCATTGCAGACAAGGCTGATGGTTGGGATGACACACAATCCGCGAAAGCCGCCAAACATGGTGGTGGGGGCAACACAGCAAGCGTGTCGATGGCTCGCAAAATGCCTTGAAGGTGGTGAAGATTTTGCAATAGATATGCCTCTATGGATGAATCCCTGGTTCCTTATAGATGGGAAACCCGTGAGATGGAAGACATGGGTGGAGCGTGGAATTGAGACATTAGGACAACTGATGGTAGGGACCGAATTCAAGACTTTTGGAATGTTGAAAGCGGGGTTCAGATTGCCACCTACCAGTTACTTTCAATGGTGTCAGCTTAGACACTGCTTGAGTAGAGTGGGGGTATCACCGATGTTGCTGAGGCCGGGATGGCCACTGGGACAAAAGCTTCAGGAGATACAGGCGGGTACACGGGCCGTGTCAAAGCTCCTGGTGATACTTCGCTCACGAGGTGAGAGAGAATGTATGAAAGTACAGTCGACATGGCTTGATGACACAGGAGACTGCTTGCCCGTGGAGCAATGGAGTACTTTCTGGGGGCTCCAAATACGAGTCACCAGGTCTGCATCCCTCACACAATCTCTGTATTTCCTGGCACATCGGGCCTACCTCACCCCATTAAAGAAGATGAAGTGGGCAGGACAGGAGGGGAATCGATGCTGGTCCTGTAATACAGCTATTGGTACGTTGGCACATATGCTCTTCTACTGTGAACACCTACAGATATTCTGGCATAATGTTTGGCAGCGTGTATCGAGTATACTGGCCATACAAATTCCGATTACATATCAGATAATAGTTTTCAAATCCCTGATGATCTGGCCAAAGCTGCCTAAACAGGATAGTCACCTATTGGATTTAATGATAAGTTTGGCTATAAAGGTCATACTGATTCATTGGAAGCATTTGGAGAAGGTGCATTTTGAACTATGGTGGAACCTGCTGTGTTTGCATAGGAGTTACGAAGAAATATATGCAGGGCAACATTACCATGCTGGCAAATGGTCCGGGAAGAGGGCGCTTTGAGCAGATATATCCGAGGACAACAATAAAACACTGTAGCTGGTGCTGCTGGCAGGGGGGCGGGTCGCGGGGTTGGAATGGTCATGGCCTATTTCATTCTATAGTTGTGCTGGTTATTTTATTTTGTTATAAAGTTGTTGATGGTTAGAAGCGGATTACTGTATTAGATATAACAGTAAAGTTTTTTTTTTTTTCATTGGATGTATTGATGTTCTGAAATCTGAATAAAGAGATATTACAAAAAAAAAAAAAAAAGAATCTGCGGCGACATATCTCGCCGATGCATTCTAAGATTTGGTGAGAATGTCAACTAAATCCATGGCATCAGTCATAGCTGCTCGGAGATTCCTCTGGCTAAGAAATTTGGCGGCGGACGCATCTTCTAAGGCATGTCTTAGCAGCCTGCCTAATAAGGGCAAGCTACTTTTTGGAGAAGCTTTGGAAAAGATTGTGAAGGATTTGAGAGACTCCAAAGGCGGACGGCTACCTGAAGACCGTCCAAAGGGTCCGAAGCAGGGATCTGCGCCGAGGGGTCAAAGCAGAGATTTTCGAAGATTCAGAGGGACTCGGTTTACCCCCTATCAGAGAGGCCGTTTTGTGTCCAGGGGGCAGTCCTTTTGGAGTGCTCGAGGGTTCAAATGGGGGTTTGGCGGACCTCAGCCGGGCTCCTCTAAGAAGCTGCAATGAGATGAGGGAGGTCCAGGCGGAGAGTCTAATAGGAGATCAGTTGCAGCTTTTCCACTCCGTCTGGACCAACCTAACTACGGACCACTGGGTTTTGGAGGTAATTCGAGAAGGTTATTCTTTGGAGTTCGAGCAACCGCTTTCGGGAGCATTCGTGATGTCGCCGTGCGGATCCCCCACAAAGGCAAGGGCAGTGAACGAGATGCTTCAACAGTTGCTAAAGATTCAGGCGGTGGTTACGGTGCCTCCAGACCAGTGCGGCTTAGGTCGATACTCAATTTATTTTGTGGTCCCCAAAAAGGGGGGCTCGTTTCGGCCAGTTCTCGATCTAAAGCATTAAACTGCTGTTTTCGGGTGCCTCTTTTTTGGATGGAAACTCTTCAGTCCGTGATCCGGTCCGTGAGGCTGGGCGAGGTGCTTTCATCCATAAATTTAACTGAAGCATATCTACACATACCCATCAAACCTCAACATCAGAGGTTCTTGTGCTTTGCGGTCCCCATGGGACATTTTCAGTTCCGGGCGTTGCCGTTCGGATTGGCCACAGCGCCCCGCACGTTCACGAAGGTGATGGTGATTGTGGTGGTGGCAGCAGCGTTGCGAAAAGAGGGTATTCTAGTACATCCCTATCTGGACGATTGACTCATTCGAGCTCGGTCGGTACTGGAATCAAAAGAAGCCACCTCAAGGATAGTAGACTTTCTTGAGAGTTTAGGTTGGATGGTCAATCGGACCAAGAGTCAGTTGACTCCCGTGCAGTCCCTAGTATATTTGGGGGCCTTGTTCGACATGAGACTCGGGGCAGTGTTTCTTCCGGAAGACAGGATTCAAAAGATCTTACGGCAGGAGGCAGCTTTTTTGCGCATCAAGGCTCTGACGGTGTGGAGATACTTACAGCTCCTAGGTTCCATGGCAGCGACCTTGGACTTGGTGCCGTGGGCCAGGGTGCATATGCGACCGCTCCAACATTCGTTGCTATCCCGTTGGTCTCCGCAGAAGCATCCGCTCAGTCGACGGTTAGTTTGTCCCGCCCAGGTTTCCGAAAGTCTATTGTGGTGGTGCAATCCCACACATCTTCGGGCAGGAATACCGCTGGAAACCCCGAATTGGGTATTGGTCACCATGGATGCCAGTCTCTCCGGATGGGGAGCTCATTGTATGGCTCAAGTGGCTCAGGGCCGATGGACGGTGGAGATGTCCAACTGCTCCATCAATCAGCTGGAAATGAGAGTGGTACGACTGGCATTCCTGGAGTTCGAGTCTCTTCTGAACGGCAGAGCGGTGCGAGTGTTTTCAGACAATGCAGTGACAGTGTCCTATATCAATCGGCAGGGAGGCACAGGCAGTGCAGTCTTATTAGAGGAGAGTCAGGTACTGTTGCAGTGGGCAGAGGAGCATCTCTTAGCCCTGTCGGTGGCGCATGTAACGGGAAAGGACAGTGTGCAGGCTGATTTTCTCAGTCGACATGTATTGGATCCAGGAGAATGGCAGTTGAACGACGCCATCTTTCACGACATAACGAGGTGTTGGGGGCAGCCAGTCTTGGATCTGATGGCCACGTTCGACAATGCCAAGGCGTTCCGTTTTTACAGCAGGGGCAGGGAATGCATGTTGGAGGGCCTCGATGGCTTAGTGCAACCTTGGCTGGCGGTGGGAGCTTCTGTATGTCTTTCCTCCGTGGCCAATGATCGGTCGGGTCATTCGCAGAATTGCTAGTCACCAGGGGAAGGTGATTCTCATTGCCCCAGACTGGCCGTGGAGAGCATGGTATGTGGATCTCGTGCGCTTGTTGGTCGACCATCCTTGGAGGTTGCCAAGTCGATTAAATCTGTTGTACCAGGGGCCTGTTCTCATGCCGCAGGTGGATCGCTTCTTGCTTACGGCTTGGCTCTTGAAAGGGAACGTTGGAGGCGTAGAGGCTATTCCTCGGCGGTGGTAAATAAAATGCTGCAGGCAAAACGAAGGTCGACGTCGTTGGTTTATATCCATATTTGACGAATTTTTGAAGGCTGGTGCGCGAGGCGCAGGGTTCAGCCGCCGACAACGAGGGTATCGGAGGTTTTGTCGTTCCTACAAGACGGGCTGGATAAAGGCCTGGTGTTAAGCACTTTAAAGGTACACCTGGCTGCTATAGCTTGCTATCGGGGCAAAGTGCAGGGCCATAGTTTGGCCTTACATCAGGATGTGCTACAATGTTTCCGAGCGGTCAAGAACTTGAGGCCACCTAGAAGACCGATAGTACCGCCTTGGGACTTTAAATTTGGTCCTGCAAGCTTTGACGCATGCTCCATTTGAGCCGGGGAAAATGGTAGCGCTGAGGGAACTCTCTTGGAAGACCACCTTTTTGGTAGCCTGGTGTTCGGCTAGAAGGATTTCGGATTTACAGGTGCTTTCTTGCAGTGAACCGTTTATTCAATTTTCAGAGGAGAAGGTGGTCTTGCGTCCGGTTCCTTCTTTTCTACCGAAGGTAGTGTCCGTGTTTCATGTGAATCACCCCATTTCACTGCCTACTTTTCTGTCTGGAGAGGCGACGAGGAGGGACGTGTCGCTTCATAGATTGGATCTTGGTAGAGTGCTGCACAGATATATCAGAAGGACACAGTCTTTTCGGAAGTCTGATAGGTTGTTTGTTCTGTTTGGAGGAGCACGGAAAGGGGAAGCAGCCTCCAAGGCCTCCATTGCGCGCTGGGTGAAGCAGGCGATAGCAACCTCCTATCAGGCGAGCGGGAAGGTGCCACCTGAGGGGCTGCGAGCTCATTCGACTTGGGGACAGGCGGCGTCCTGGGCTGAAAGAGCTTTGATTCCGCCAGTGGATATTTGTCGGGCGGCAACCTGGTCATCTTTGCATACATTTGCAAAGCATTATCGTTTAGATGTTCAGGCAGCGGAAGACGCAAAGGTTGGAGCTTCTGCCGTTCTAGCGGGGCTTCTAGGACCCTCCCGAGAGTAGGTACTGCTTTGGTATTACCCTAATGTTCCTGGACTGGTCCGGAGAGACGAAAAGGAAGAGTAAATTAGGCCTTACCTGCTAATTGTCTTTCCTTGAGTATTCTTCGGGCCAGTCCAGGACCCACCCAGAACGTAGCAGTGAGGTAATGCGTTTCCGTACTTTTGCTGTCTGATATACGGGGGAGCTCGTACAGCTGGAGCTGTCAGAGGGGCTCTTTGCGGTAGCAGAAAATAGGTTTGGGGCCTCAAGTGGGCTCGGGTTCTTCCGGAGTAGAACTGGCTAGGGGGGGCTCCTGTAAGGTTTAGTGCTTAGATGCCAGAAAAGAAAACAAACAAAATATATATATATATAGGTTGTTACAGGTTGTAGCAGTGGGAGTACTAGTTATTGCCTTAGATATAAGGGGGCATGATTTTTTTTAGGTTGCGTTGAGATTAATAGACGTAGCGTGTAGTGTTTTTGGCTACTGCTTGGACATTGGTAGACTGGCTCTCTGACACCAGGGGGAGCTGGATAGGCTGTCAGCAAAGTTTAGAAGATTTCAGTCCTCAGTTGCTGAAGGAGGTTGACTACCCTACTGTTCCTGGACTGGCCCGGAGAATACTCAAGGAAAGACAATTAGCAGGTAAGACCTAATTTACTCTTTTGTCTGTTTTTTGTGCACACATGTGAAGCCCCATTTTGCATAGGACATTGAAGGAGGAACTGAATGTCCAGTTCAGGGTGTTCAGTTCCCCCAGTATCTTAGAAAATACATATGAGGATGAGCAGGAGTATGCTTGGAATGCCCTTCTTTAGCAGAATTCATAAAAAGTATGGAATAAACCCAGAGGATCACTAGTGGCGATGAAGCACAGGGTAACCTGCATGGTCCAGTGGTTATGACTCTAAATAGCAGTGGAGTAATTGCAATCAGGCTTCCAAGAAGACTGGGGTGAACTGCTATTACTACTGCTGCTACTGCTACTACTATTACTACTACTTATTTGTATAGCGCTACAAAGCATATGCAGCACTGTACAGAGACATGTAAGAGACAGTCCATTCTCTAATAGCTTACAATCTCGTGAAGACAGACAACACAACTGGGGACTAGGATATATCTAGGGGAATGGTAAGGAAACACATATTGTAGGAGGTGAACAGGAGACTAAGGGGATCAGGATCCAAAAGCAGTCTCAAAGAGGTGAGTTTTTAGCCTGGAGTTGAACAGGGCCACAGATGGAGCCTGGTGTACTGACTCAGGTAGTTTGTTCCAGGCATAAGGAGCAGCAAGGTAGAAAGATCGAAGTCTGGAGTTGTCAGTGGAAGATAAGGGCACAGGTAGAAGGGATCTGCCAGAAGAGCAAAGTTCCCAAGGAGGAGTGTAGTGAAAGATAAGAGAAGAAGGATAGCGAGGAGCAACCAAATTTAAGGCACTTATAGGTCAGTAGTAGAAGTTTGAACTGGATGTGGAACTGGATAGGGAGCCAGTGATGTGACGTGAGAAGAGGGGTGATATGAGCATAGCGACAATGGAGGAATATTAGCTGTGTAGCTGAGGTTTGAACAGATTGAAGTATGGAAAGATAATTCAGAGGAAGACTAATGAAAAGGAGCTTGCAGTAGTCTAGATGGGAGGTGACTAGAGAATGGATATGGTTCTTTCTAGTGTGTTCAGAAAGGAAGGCTGAATTTTGCCAATGTTATAGAGAAAGAAATGACAGGTTTTAGCTATCTGTTGGATGTGTGCGGAGAAGGAGAGGGAGGAGTCAGATGATCCCAGGGTTGCGAGCTGAGGAAACAAGGAAGAGAAATAGAGAAAGGAGGAAGAAGGGAGGTGGGCTTAAGGGGAAATAAAAGTAGCCCAATTTTGACCATGTTCAATTTCAGATGGCAGTGAGACATTTAGGCACTAATGTCAGAAAAGCAGGCAGAGATCCGGGTCTGGATTCCTGGAGAGATTTCAGGTGCAAAGAGGTAGATCTGAGCGTCATCTGCCTAGATATATGGTACTGGAAATCAAGGGAGAAGATGAGTGCACCAAGGGACCAAGTGTAGAAAGAAAAAAAAGGCGAGGTCCCAAGACAAAGCCCTGGGGTACACAGACTAAAAGGGGGATAGCAGTAGAAGAGGATCTACCAGAACATACACCAAAAGTGTGGTGGGAAAGAGAGGAAGAAAATCAAGACAGGACAGAACTCCTAAATCCAAGCAAGGGCACGGTATCGAGGAAAAGGTGGTGATCAACCGTGTCAAAAGCAGCAGAAAGGTCAAGAAGGATGAGGAACAAGTCATTGGAGACTTTGGCAAGAGTGGTCCTGGTAGAATGTAGAGGGCAAAAGCCAGATTGCAATGGATCCAGAAGGGACTGAGAGGACAGAAAGTCAAGACAGCAGCAGTGAACCACACATTCAAGTGGTTTAGAAATAAATGGGAGGAGAGGGATGGGTCGATAATTAGAAGGACAGGTAGGATCAAGGGATGGTTTCTTGAGGAGAGGTGTAACCACAGCATGCTTGAAGGCTGCAGTAACAGTTGCGGTAGAAAGCAATAGGTTGAGGATATGACAGATGGAAGGGAGATGGAGTATAGTAGGTGGGTGGGAATGGGATCAGAGGGGCAGGTAGTAAGTTTAGAGGAGGAGAGATGTGTGGTTTCTTTTTTAGTGATCTTAGAAAAGGGGAAAAGACAACCGGTTTGGGGGAAGGATTAGAGGATGAAGGGGGATGGGGATGACCCCTGGGAGAACTCAGGAGTTAATTGTTCTATCTATATGAATATATACTGTACATAGTTAATTGTTCTATTAACTGAATATGTACTGTTTTGTTCAATGTAAACCTCATTTGATCTGCTGGAAAATGCGGTATAAAAATTTCAAATAAATAAAAAACATAAGAGTAATTGTGTGGACTTTTTCATGGAAGTAGTCAGCCAAAGTCTGGGCAGAAAGGGAAGGAGGGGTCAGAGGTGGAAGCGCTTTGAGGAGAGAGTTGAGAGTTGTAAAGAGAGACGGTGAGGATCAGAGGCAAGAGAGTTAGTCAGATGGACATAGTACTCTTGGTGAGTGCTATTGTAGAATGGAAAGAGCCTAGCATGAATTTGAAATATAGAAAGTCCACAAGGGGGTGGGATTTGAGCCAAAGGTGCTCAGCTGAATGGGCACAGGGACGTAGGTTTTGAGTTTGAGAGCAGCCAGGGCTTAAGTCAGGGCCGGCTCATCCTCTAGGCGGCTACCTAGGCCAGACGGCCCGAGTGGGCGACTTTATGCCACCATTTTGTTGCCTGCAGCAGGCCATGTGCTTTTACACACATGACCAGCCACTTCTGATCCCTGTCCGATGCAACTTACTGTCGGAGGGATGTCAGAAGTGGCAGACGATGTGTGTTGAAGCACATGGCCTGCTGCAGGCAACAAAGTGGCAATACAAAGCTGCCGCTTTTAAAATACTGCTACTACCACCCACCCTCCCCCCCAAAGATGGAATCAGCAGCCGCGGGGAGCAGTGGGGGGCCCGGTGTGGTCGGGGTTTCTGCCTTGGGTGACAGAACCTTTTGGACCTGCCCTGGCTGAAGTACAGTATGCTTCACAGGACATGGTGGGAGGAGCAGGAACATCCAGCGCAGAGAAAAGTACAATGTTATAGGAAGATAAGACCTTATCAACAGACTTAGATGACATAGTGGAGGAAAGAGGTGGTGAGACAACAGTGGAGAGAGCTGATGGGTCGATAGTATGAAGATCCCTAAAGATTTTGGAGGAGATTGGGCGAGAGTGAGGTGGGAGGTGATGAAGAGTGAAACTTAGCAAGTGATGGTCAGATAAGGGAAGAACTGAGGTACAGAAATTTGAGGGCAAGCAGTTAGAAAAGAAGACAAGATCAAGGCAGTGGCCTAGCTGGTGAGTGGGGGCATTAGAGCATAGCTGGAGATTGAATGAGGTGGAAAGGGAGAGGAGCTTTAAGGCAAGAGGGTCAGAGAGGTTATCAACATGAATGTTAAAATCCTCAAGAATAAGTGAGGGGGAAGATGTATGCAGAAAGAGGGAAAGCCACAAGTCAAAGTCAGTGAGAAAGGTAGAGGTGGAAATATGAGGCGGACGATAAATGACAGCAGTCTGGAGAGATAGTGGAGTAAAGAGCCGCATAGTATGGACTTCAAAGGAAGGAAAGGAGTGAGATTCAGGTAGAAGAGGAGCAAGGAACAGCCAGCAGAAGATGTTAGAAAAGCTGAACAGAATTACAAAAAGCAACTAAGAAACTTGCTAACTAAAAATACATAAGTTCAGCTTGCCTGTAGATATATTTAAGACAAGCACAGGTAACACAATAATCTGAGCAAACCAGAACATAGGGCAGAGGCTTGCAAAGAGGTTGTTTTCAGTATCAGAGACAGTCTGAGCAAACCATAGAACTGTATGAATAGGCCATGGTTAAATTCAAACTTCAATGGGCATTATTTTTTTACAACCTCCCTGCCATTAGCGGCTGTAGGGATTATTCAAAACTTGGTCATAAGACATGTGGAGCCCAATTTCAACAGGGGCACGTCTGGCCCGTCCTGACGTCCAAAACATGGACTGCAAGAAATAGACATCACACGGTTGCATGTAGACTGCCTACCGTGCCGCTGATTCTGCCGTGGATGACATCCTCTGGGTTGCCCGTCCAGTCTGCCCTATGCTTTTGCTGGTGTGCTAGTGACATCGCATCTCATCGCCATGGCACCAGGGCGCCCAGAAGGAGCGCCGAAAGCTCAACCACATTAAAATCTTCCTTTCTCCACCACCTGACCCTCGGAGGGGGGCTCTCCTGCACCAGCCCCACTGTATATGCTGGGTGTCCAGAGTGTGACAGCTGGACGTACAGGGCCCTGATCTGAATAGGCCTTGTACATCTGGCTGATTCGGCCTGCCCCCACTTTGTCCACTCTCCACCTCCGGCCCTCCCCTCCTGCCTCTGTCCAGCTCTCCCCACACTAACCCGCTGTACGTGCGGGGAGGGTTGGAATCAGAATTGAGTGCCGGGCCAGAATTGAGTAGTTTTATATTTGCCTCTACGCGAATGTATCGAGCTTTAAATATGTTCTTCTTTCCCTGTCTGCACCTGAAATGTTTACATTTGAAATGTTCTCAGTATTTATTGTAATATGTTCTTAATTTATTTCAACCTGTTCATTGTATCAAACCAGTTCCATGTAAACCATTTTGACTTGTAAAAAAATGGTATATCAAAATTTGTTAAATAAATAAAATAAATGAATGGGGGTTGGACGTCCAACCCCGCTATTCATGTCTCTGCATTGGGCCCATAGAGGGTAATTTTATTATCTAGTGCCTATCTAATGTGTGTGTACTTTATACCTTATTTAGTCAAGTATATGTACACTTCATAAAATAAGGTGTAAATGCAAAAATATGCAGAGTAATTTTAAGGTGTGGCCATTTACACCAGCCCTAGAGCTTGTGTAACTGACTGTGCTGAGATTTGTGTAAAAAAAAAAAAACAAAACCCTCTACTATCACTAATGTATACAGCAAATGGTAACTGCGGTGTTATGTTGGTCAGGTGTTTTTAGTATTTCCTGTATAGTAGGATTTATGAAGGAGCATTTCTGGACAAAGAATGTGCAAAGAAAGCCATTTAGCATACATACAAGTGTGTATGTGCATGTTGCATAGCAATGTTATTTTTTAATAAATATTCTTTGGTGCAAATTCAGGGAAGACTAGTAAACATGAAATAGTGGTTCAGCTTATCACAATCGGGATGCCCTCAAAAAAATCTTTGAGTATATAGATTGGAAAGTGCCCTGCCTGCTTGGGGCTCCAGACTCCACAGTCCACAGATGTCACAGAGAAACCTTTGGTTTATCTACCACAGCAGCAAGAGTAAGTGGGCAGACAAGACAAGTACCTGCCCCCGGCACAATTTCACATAAGCTTGAGCAAAATGCCATCAAAGGGGAGGCAGAGGAGTGAAACCTTTCCTCCCTCCTCATATCCTGCATTTCGGCCCACCTTACCCTCCCCTATCCCAATCATCCACCTTCCACAGACCACCATACCCTCCCCTCTAACCCGACTACATACCCACCAATAAAGGAGACATCCCCACCTCCTCTACATTCCCACTTCATCCCTTGCTGAGGCACCAATCTCTAAAACTATCCCCCCCATTCTCACAATAAATGCAGCATGATCAATGCACGCTCTGCCCGCAATAAAATACGTACAAACTCTTGCTGACCACATCAGTGATGATGCAATAGACCCTCTCTGCATCACAAAACCTGGTTCACCGAAGCTGACATTGTCCTACTCAACCAACTTAATACCACTACTCACAATATCCACAGCTGCCCATGTACCAACAGAGGCGGTGGAGCCTGCATCCTCTCAAACAAGTGACTTTGCTTCACTACAACCATCACAACATCCTCTCACGGCCTGGATTCACTCATCATAAACAACAAGCACTTCACCATCTGCCTCATCTACAGGGCATCCCAATACAACGCAGACCAACTAGACTTGCTTCTCAAAACGGTATGCTCTCATACCTCCCACCAACATCATCTCATTCTCCTCGGTGATCTCAACCTCCCCTCTGCAGACTTTAACCAAAGCAATGCCTTTCTTCAAGCCATGAACGATCTGCAGTTTACATAATTCATTAACACTTCAACTCACCTGAAAGAAGGTGCTTTAGATTTACTCTTCCTTCCTAAAGACCTGCTCTTTTCCTCACAGCCTATTTCCCCTTCATCTACCCCGGCCCCGTGGTCTGACCACCACCTAAAAATCTTTACCCTTCCAACCCTCCAGCTTAAACATATCCCCCCTTCCAAACCTCCCTCAACAAGAAGATTCGCAACCTTTGACAAAGCCTCTTTCATTCAGCAGACCGTCCCCATCTTGACGCAAGCTCATCACCATTCAGACCTCGACATGTTGGTACAATCCTGGAACATTGTCATCACAGAAGCCTCCAAAGCTCCATCCCGTGCCCCCTCCAAAACTCATTGGACTCATGCTCCCTGGTACTCAACTCTCCTCAGAGAGCAGAAATGTTCCCTCAGAAGACTTGAGCGAAGATGGAGGGAATCTAAGGACCCACAGCTCTGAGCCACCTACCTAGACCAACGTGCAACCTACTCCACTAACACCCTCAATGCCAAGCGTGAACTCCACAACAACATCCTTCTCTGTGCCATAAACAAACCAAGGGAACTATTCAACCTTGTCAGAACTCTCACAAGTGATCCATCCCAACCCCATCAAAACAATATCATCCACCCTCAAGTAATGGTGGACTTCCTTACATCTAAATACAAGCTTCTTCTGCCCTCATCATACCTCCTCCTACCACCCCAGCTTCTTCCTCCCAAATGTGGACCGCATTCAGAGATGCCCCTCCTAAGAGTTGCTGAGTATCATCTCCCACATCGACGCCACCACTTCTCCTCTTGATCCCTTGCCCAGTAACTTGGATCAAGCAAACGAAAACACTAATGTTACCATTTATATCTACCATCCTTAGTGCATCACTCACCCAAGCCTACCTTCCACCTGCTCTCAATCAAGCCTCTGTGAGGCCCCTCCTGAAGAAACATAACCTCCATTCCAAGTCCCCTCCATCATATAGACCCATAGCTAGCATAGCCTACCTTTCCAAAATAATTGAGAAAGCAGTCTAAATTCAGCTTCAAGAGCATGTTGATAGATATGCCCCACTTGATCACAATCAACATGGTTTCTGCCCCTTCCACAGTGCTGAAACGCTACTTACCTTCCTTTTAAACACACAGAAAAACCCTTCTCTAGTTTCGTGCTGCTATTTCTTGACATCTCTGCAGCATTCAACACTGTATCCCACCAGACCTCTCAACCAGCCCAAGATTATTGGCGTTCAGGGCTTGCCACTCAAATGGATCTACTCCTACCTCTCCCAATGCACCCAACTGATAAGAATGGGTAACCACTCATCAACACCTTACACCCTTCCCCAAGGAGTCCCACAAGGTTCCACCCTCTCCTCCCTCCTCTTCAACATCTACATTAGGCCCCTCTGCTATTCAGAAGTTCAATGTTGGATACCAACTTTATGCCGATAACATAATGATATTCACTCCATTCCGCACTACCTCCCAGACTACTCCAGTCTTACCACCTGCTTCAGTGAAATTGTATTATGGCTACAGCTTCACAATCTCACAGTCAACTTCACCAAAACAGAAATCCTTCATGTGTCCAGAGACCCCAACTTCACACCTTCTCCAACCATTAAACTTGGAGACACCGAAATCCAAGTCATGCCTCAGATCAAATACCCGGGTGTTATCCTGGATCACCATGTAAACTTCCAACCTCACATAAATATCTATTTCAAGCTTTGAATTCTTCATAACCTACACACCTTCCTACCTCCTGACAGCTTCCATGCAGTTTTCCAAGTCTCTATCACACCACTACTTAACTACTGCAACTCTGTCCTCAATGGGCTTCCTAAGGCTACCATTGCCCCCCTACAGCTGGCCCAAAACACCGCCACACACATTATAACTGAAGTCCCCAGACACTCACACATCACCCCCATTCTAAAATCTCTTCACTGTCTCCCTGTCGCCTCTCGAATCAAGTTCAAGGTACTCGACATCACCCACAGAGCTTTTTTTTTTTTTTTTTAACACCTCCTCTTAACAACTCCAGTCATTAATCAGGCATCCTGACAATAACAGACTCCGTAGACAGAATGCTTCAAATCTCTCCTCCCACCAATGTAGATTCGTAAGACATTACAATGAACATGCATGAGAGACTTCAAATTTTACGCTCCCACCACTTGGAACCAACGACCCCCCGCAATAGATTGTATTCAATCTCGCACCCTATTCAAAAAGCACCTCAAGACTCTCCTCTTCAAAGAATTATACCTCCCCTGTTTCTTCCCCCTTCCCCCTGTTCTTAAGTTGCCCTTGTTTAACATTGTTCCAATTTAGTTATACTTAAGTTAAAGTTGCCTGTACATGTTTTCAATTGTTCCTTGTAAACCGTTTCTACTTGTTTCATGTAAACCGTTTTGCCTGGTAGAAAAGTGGTATACAGTATTAATAACAGTTAATAAATCTTTGCCCGCTGTGGCTGATAAGAGCTTTGTGAAGTCTGTGATCTGTGGAGTGAATGTGTGTTGAAACATCATTGGGTTTTAATACTTTGATTCACACCACAAGCTTAAGAAGGGGTTAGCAGAAATCATGTATCACTTGGACCAGCAGTAGTCCGTTATAGCTTCCCTATAACATACAAAAAAGGAAATACATATTTAGCCCTTTTCAAGTTGGAATGAGAACAGTTCAGCTGATCACCTATGTAAGACAAAATAAGAAAAGAGAATTTTAGAAAATTGATGGCAACTAAAGACATATGCAGTCTGCTACTACGCTCTAAAATCCTCTCCTGTCCCTAAGCTCATTTTTCTCTATCTTTCTTCTGCCTTTGACCTTGTTGATCATCGCCACCTCCTGCAACGGCTTTACAACATTGTTTTTCGTGGTTCCGCCTTGAAATGGTTCTCATCTTCACAATCATTCCTTTCAACTCTTTTGACTCCAGGTTGTCCACTGTTTTCCACCAGAATCCAGTGTCCCACCAAGCTCCCTCTTCACCCCTCCCTTTTCAGCACCTTTCTAATCCCTCTTCCACTTCTGATCCATTCCCTTGGTTATAGCCCTTACGTCTGTATAAATGATGTCCAAATCCTGTTCACTCTCTGCTCAGCTGATTGTGACATTTCCATACTCTGTCTTGACATTGTCGCCATTTGGCTCCATGAACACTGCTGTTTCTTGAATATCTCTAATTACGAAGCTATCTGTTTCCTGTGCCCTGGCTTGAGCATCCTCCCCCTCCTTTATACTTTAGCAGAAATGAGGGATTAAGAAAAGTCAGTAAAACCCTTGTAAGAGAATTGCGAAATACCATATTTTGAGATTCTCCAAGGAGACAATGAACTCAAAAAATATATATATAAAAAAGCAAACAATGATTACATCTCTTAAGGAATCATTAAACCATGCAGACATATTACGAGGAACATATGGGGACTGAAAACGTTTAAAAAGAAGGATAAAATATATTTGCCTATGAGCATTCAGCAAAACTGTTGATGTGTGTAGTATCCTTTATTTTCACCTCTTTGCAGCTGTTGAAAAGATATTGTCAAATTAAGGCAGTTGTATTAATTCAGTTGTCCCTCTGTTTCATACAGGGACATTCATACCACCACAGGGAAAATCAAGAGAGCCGCTCTGCAGTTCACACCTGCCAGCTGGACCTACGTTCGCTGGTTTGACCCCAAGTCTTCATTTCAAAGAGTGGCTGGAATCTATCTTTTCATGATCATCTGGCAGGTAAACTTAGTAACCACATACAGGACCTTTTCTAACTTGTTCTTGTGGAAGACTGCAGTGGGTTAAAAAATGCTGTTTATTTATTTGCAAGGGCGACAAAATGAAACAAAAAATGTTTTAGATTTCACTACTTTCTACAAGAGTAAAGCTACAGAGTAACTATCACAGAACTAGCAGCAAAGAAATAGGCTATTTAAAAACAAAAGAGATGTGCTTTTGTATTGCAGTGTAGGAGAAAAACCTGCACAGGTCTTTAGAAATGTAGGACAGGGCCAGAATTCTTTTATTGCCTATCACTACCCTGAGACCCAGTCGATTCAGGGCCTTTGGTCATTTTATCCCTTCAAGTTTTTGGGATGAGGCTTTTGAGATCAGAGATGTGAATCTGTTAACCCCAATTATGTCAGACCCCTATTATGTTAACCCTGTGTCAGAGATGAGAACTGGGATCGTGATCATAGTTCATTGTCAACAAAGGCGTTATCCTTCCTCTGAGCAAGCCATTTGTCTGATCCCTTTTGGTCTTTTGAGATTCTGTTTCAGAATATCCAAATAATTGAGAGACTGTTAAACTAATCAAGAGAATACCAGGGCAGATTTATCCTGGAAGGTTGCCCAAATTGGGGTTGCTTTACAGAGGGCAGAAAGGCATTTAAAGGGAGATTTGAATTATTCTATAAAAAATATGTTGCTGGGCCCTATGGAAATCCTATAGACAGTGGTGTAAATTCCACCAAGCAGCCCCTGCAGTGTGTGTGTGTAGGCGAAGGGGAGCACCCAGTGAAAGAAGAGGTTCACATAGCCGCACATATATATCCTTTGAAATGGATCCTCTCTGCTTTGGGCGCTTCTAAATTTTTGCGTAGGAGCTCATAATTCTGCTTGCAGGTGATTTTTTTTTACCAAAGGAGCAACCAATAAAAGAAGGGGAGCCTTCTATGGTTAAGCGGAAGTAGATTTCAAGCGGAGTGGAGGAGTGGCCTAGTGGTTGGGGCAAGGTACTTCAGGCCGGAATTTCGGGGGTTCAAATCCCACTAGAGGACAGCAACCTTGGGCCGTAAGGACTGGGGTTTCTAGTCCCACAGGTGCTCCTTGTGGTCTTGGGCAAGCCACTTAACCCTCCATAGCCCATGTTCCCTGTAAAATAGTTATCTCTAAGTTATAATGCCCTGTTCAATGTAATTTCAGTTTGTTCAATGTAAACCGCACTGATGCAGAATAGCGCGGTATATAAGAGAAAATAAATAAATAAATAAATCTATTTCAGAGGCAGAGACTCTTCACTCACTGGTGAAATTATGGAACATTGAGATTGTCATTGTTAGTGTTTTGGATCCTGTTTGGGCATTTTCAAACTTATGCATAGATGTACAGATTTCTCCCCAATCCCGCCACAGGTAATGCCTTCCCACCATGTACCTATCTCTAGGAACAAGCAGGAATAAGTCATCACATATGGGGTACGTCGGTACCGACGGAGCCTGCGCGGGAAAGCTCCCCAGCTTTTCAAATGAAAAGCTTTTGGGGCCTCCCACTGCACATGCGCGCTGCCTTCCCGCCTTCCTGACCAGCTCTCCTCAGTTCTTCTTTTTCCGCGGAGCCAGCAGGTCGTGTTCCTGTCACCGCTGAAGAATTTGTTACTTTTGTTTGTTTCTTTAGACTGCGTACCTGCCTTCCCCATACCGAAACCGGTATCGACGGTCTTTCTTTCTTTCTATATCAAAAAAAAAAAAAAGACTTTTTTATTTTTCTTCAGCACAGCTTGGTACCCGGTGTTAGGCCTTAAGGCCTACACAATTTCTCCTCATGGAGAAGCCAGTCCCTGGTTTCAAAAAATGTACCAAATGCAGTGCTGTCATTTCTGTCACAGACACCCATGAATGGTGTCTCAAATGTTTGGGACCTGAGCACTCCATACCGGACTGCCCATCCTGCACCCAGATGTCTAAACGCGGTTTGCAGAACCGGGCTAACAAGCTCCATGTGCTGTTTCCTTCAGAAGCATCACAGTCATCCAGGTCTTCCTCTCCGGATGGATCTCAGGTAACCAAAACTTCTGTGGGCAAATCCTCTAAAAGCAAAGCTCTTTCTAAAGATCGAGAGGCTCTCAGTTCTGAGTTCGAGGATTCTGCCCAGGCCAAAAAACCCCGGCGGGAGGCTCCGGCCTCCAAAGCAATCATGGGGTCACAGGTTGACATCGATGGCACGGCCTCGACAGATCACCTGTTGGACTGCTCTGGGGTACCAGCCCATACCGGTACCGACATCCAGGCAGTAGTGGCGTCTATGGGCAGTACTGTCCAGACAATGCAGCAGGCCGTACTGGCCTTCATTAAGGCTGCGACGCCCTCGGTACCGATTTCTACACCGGAACCGAGACCATCGACTTCTAAACGTCGATCGGTTTCGCATGCCGGATTCCGGCTTTCGCCCGGTACCGATCCCATGCCCGATACGCCCGATGTCGATACCGATCGGTATGCGTATCGTACATTGGAAGCACAGAAGGAGTACTCAGATTCTTCTGATGAATTCAATTCCTCTGATGACTCTGCTGAGCTTACTCTTCCTGAGGAGCCCTCTTCTCCCAAGAGGAGGATGTCTCCTCCAGAGGATTTATCCTTTCAGGATTTCATTGTTGATGTAGCTAAAGCACTTTCTATTACTACATCTTCTGAAAGAGAACCCAGATCAAAAAAATTGGACATTTTAGGATACTCAAAAGCTCCTAAAGAGGCAGTCACTCTGCCTGTCCATGAAATCCTTCAAGAACACTTGATGGATTTGTGGGAGACTCCTTTAACACTGTCTCCCCATTCCCGCAGGTTGGACACCATGTATCGGGTCCCTCCTTCGCCTGGGTTCCAGAAAACTCAGCTGCCTCACCACTCCATTGTGGTGAAGTCTGCCATGAAGAAAATAAAGAGTCCTAAGAGGCATTCTTCTACCCCTCCAGGGCGAGAATGTAAGAACCTAGACTCTTTTGGAAGAAAGATGTTCCAGGCTAGTATGCTTATAGCCAGGATCAACTCTTATAGCCTTTATATGGGCATGTATCTTGGGCAACTTGCCCTAAAAATACAGAATTTTGCCCCCTTTATCCCTGATGAACAAAGGGCGGACTTCTTTTCAATGGTGACACAACTTTCCGAGGTCTCCAAGTTCTCCAACAGGGCAGCCTTTGATTCCTTTGAAGTTGCAGGCAGAGCTTCGGGAATTGCTATTGCAGCCCGACGTCTCGCTTGGCTCCAGGCTTCTAACCTAGAACCCTGGGTTGTAGAAGGCCTCAGGAATCTGCCCTGTACCGGTGAGAACTTATTTGGGGAGGACTGGCAGATTAAAGCTGCTCAAATGGATGCAGAAAATGCCACTCTAGATAGACTTTCCAAGTCTACTTCTACCCCTACCAAAAAGAAGCCTTTTAAAAGGCCTTACTATAAAAAGACCAGATTTCCCACAAATACTGGCCAGCAATCTGCTCAGCCTCGCCTTGCGGCTAAGCGTCAACAATCTAAGCAGGTAAAGTCAAAGCCTGCAGTGTCTGCTACATCCCAGCAGGCTCAACCCCCTCAGGGGTTTTGACTTCCCTCTAGAGAACTTGCCGTTTCTGGCTCTAGCACAACCAGAGCCCCTCACCATTCCTGGAAGGCTAGCTCACTTTGCTCCCAGATGGGAGCAAATAACATCAGAGCAATGGACCCTCTCTATTATCCGAGAAGGCTACAAACTTCATTTCTCCAGCCTTCCTCCCCATACCATGGTGAGGCAATTCAGTTCTCCCCCATCTCTTCTGACCCTGTTGGGTCAGGAAGTCTCTTCTCTTCTTGCCCAAGGGGCAATAGAGGAGGTTCCTCCTCCACAACAGGGGTTAGGTTTCTACTCCCCTTACTTTCTCATAACAAAGAAGACAGGGGGTTTCAGACCTATCCTAGATCTGAGAGAATTGAACAGGTTTCTATTCAAGGAGAAATTCAAAATGCTCTCTCTGGGCCTTCTCCTTCCATACCTTCAGAGTCAGGATTGGCTTTGTTCTCTAGATCTCAAGGATGCGTACACTCATATACTCATCCATCCATCCCACATAAAGTATCTAAGATTTCTGTTCCAGGGAAAACATTTCCGGTACAGAGTACTACCCTTCGGTCTGGCCTCTGCTCCAAGAGTATTCACAAAATGCATGGCAGTCGTTGCCGCATTTCTCAGAGGCATGGGAATCTTTGTCTTCCCATATCTGGACGACTGGCTCATCCGAGCTCCATCTCAATCAGAAGCCCAGATTTCTCTGGACCGCACAAGGCGTATTCTTCAATATCTGGGACTTGTGGTAAACATTCCCAAGTCCCAACTCATCCCTACTCAGTCCCTGGAATTCATAGGGGCCCAATTGGACTCCACCACTGCAAGGGCCTACCTCCCTCTGGTCCGAGGCCAAAGGCTAATAAGCTTGGCCTCCCAGGCTCAGTCCAGAAGTCACTTGTCAGCCAAAGAAATGCTGCAACTTCTCGGCCACATGGCCTCCACGGTTCATGTGGTACCCTATGCTCGTCTCCATATGAGAGCAGCTCAATGGACATTGGCCACCCAGTGGTCTCAAGCATCGGGACTGCTGTCAGACCAGGTACTCACCTCAAAACGTCTGTTTTGGTCTCTCCAGTGGTGGACATCCTCCAAAAATCTGTTGTTGGGGACCCCCTTCCAACCTTCGTTGCCCCAAGCAACCCTCACAACAGATGCCTCCCAAACAGGGTGGGGAGCTCATCTTCAACATCTCTCCACTCAGGGAGTCTGGTCTCCCCAAGAGACCGCCCTTCATATCAATCTTCTGGAACTGCGAGCAATCTTCCTTGCCCTCACAGTCTTCCATACCCTCCTTGCCAACCTGACTGTCCTAGTTCAGACAGACAATCAGGTGGCCATGTTTTATATCAACAAACAAGGAGGGACGGGCTCTCTGTCGCTTTGCAACGAAGCTCTCAGATTATGGGCCTTCGCCAGAGAGCACCAAATTCATCTTCTGGCAGTATATCTTCCAGGAGTTCAAAACTCTCGGGCAGACAGACTCAGTCGAGTTCTGCTCCCACACGAATGGTCCCTACATATGGACCAGATACGCAGAATCTTTCAGGAATAGGGGACCCCGGACATAGACCTCTTTGCAAGTCCGTGGAATGCCAAACTTCCCCGGTTCTGTTCCAGGACTCCGTGTCAGGGAGCTCAGGCCAACGATGCCTTTCTCCTGCATTGGGGTCAGGAATTCCTGTATGCTTTTCCACCCATTCCTTTGATTCCCAAGACTCTGTTCAAACTTCAGAGGGATCACGGATCCATGATCCTCATTGCTCCACGCTGGCCACACCAAGTGTGGTTCCCTCTCCTTCTACAGCTCTCCCAGGGCTCCTCCCTGGACCTGGGAGCTGCACCAGACCTTCTGTCTCAGGAGCAGGGGACTTTGTGGCATCCAAACCCCAAGTCCCTACATCTCCGAGCTTGGTTACTGAAGGCTTAAGCCTTCAAGAGTTTAATCTTTCTCAACCAGTGAAAGATATCCTTTATGCCTCTAGGAAACCCTCTACCAGGCGTTCCTATGCTTTCAAATGGAAACGTTTTTCCATTTGGTGTGCTCAACAGGGTCTTGACCCTCTGGCACTTCCTTTGAATTCTCTACTAGACTATCTCCTGCATCTTTCCAATGCAGGCCTCAAGACGAATTCAGTACGAGTCCATTTAAGTGCTATCACAGCATCCTTAAAACCTATAAATGGACAATCTGTTTCCTCTCATCCTCTTATTGCAAGATTCATGAGAGGCCTAACCCTCACTAAGCCTCCTATCCGGCCTCCTCCGGTAGCATGGGACTTGAATTTAGTTCTGGGTCAACTTATGAAGCCACCTTTTGAACCATTGGTATCTACCTCCCTGAAATTTCTTTCTTGGAAGGTCCTTTTCCTTATTGCAGTCACTTCGGCACGCCGCATCAGTGAACTGCAGGCTTTGGTGGCAAATCCACCTTATACCAGATTTCATCATGATAAGGTGGTCCTTAGGACGAATCCCCACTTTATGCCTAAAGTGGTCTCGCCTTTTCATCTTAATCAAGAGGTATATCTACCTGTCTTTTTTCCGGCTCCTCATGCATCCAGTGCAGAGAGGAACCTTCATACTCTTGACTGTAAAAGAGCTCTCGCCTTTTACCTCAATAGAACTCAGCCACATCGAAAGTCTTCTCAGCTTTTCGTGGCTTTTGATCCTTCTCATTTGGGACTTCCAGTCGCCAAACGCACACTTTCCAACTGGATTGCTCAGTGTTATTTCCTTTGCTTACCAGAGTAAGAACATTTCTCTGGAAGGCCATGTCACAGCTCACAATGTGAGAGCCATGGCCACTTCTATGGCTCATCTTCACTCTGTATCCATAGATCAGATCTGTCAAGCAGCCACTTGGGCCTCGGTGCATACCTTCACAGCCCATTACTGCTTGGGCAAGGACTCCCGCCGGGATGCCTTGTTTGGTCAGGCTGTCCTCAAACACCTGTTCCATACTTAAACAACTCCTGCCCACCTTCCCAGAATGGATGCCTGAGATCCATCCGAAGATGGTTACCCTTGGAGGGGGATCTCCCAGGCATCTCAGCTAGGGAGTCCCCATATGTGATGACTTATTCCTGCTTGTTCCTAGAGATAGCACAGTTACTTACCTGTAACAGGTGATCTCTGGGAACAGCAGGAATTAGTCATCACAACCCACCCACCTCCCCTAGGAGTTGTCTCTCTATTCCTCTATCTTCCTGTCCTCTCTCTATTGTCTCAGCTTTAAACTCGAACTGAGGAGAGCTGGTCAGGAAGGCGGGAAGGCAGCACGCATGTGCAGTGGGAGGCCCCAAAAGCTTTTCATTTGAAAAGCTGGGGAGCTTTCCCGCGCAGGCTCCGTCGGTACCGACGTACCCCATATGTGATGACTAATTCCTGCTGTTCCCAGAGATCACCTGTTACAGGTAAGTAACTGTGCTTTACCTGCATATGGGGGAGCACGGTTTGTAAAATCTCATTTTCATGACTAAAGCACTGCTTTACCCATGGAAATGGCTTTGAATGTTACCTTCTTTATTTTTACCCCACTTCTGGCCATTCCATAAATCTGGTCCTATTTCCTTTCTTTATTATGTTCAATGTATTTATTGCATTTTTCCAAAATACAATAACACAAACAATACATAGAAAATCATCATCCATATCCAATAGGATTAATCTCATATCAATCATACAATCTCTCTTAAGAAAACAAAAGAAAAGGCAGATAAAGTAAAAAAAATAAGAAATAACTTAAGTAATCCAGTGATGATCAAGCCCACATCAGGGAGCTGTACTGCTGGAACATTTACCGGAAATTAAACAAATAAGAAAATTAGGCATAATGTAATGCCCACATTGAAGAAAGTACAAATTTAAATCTACCAATACAATTCCCTCACTTCTGTCTACTCACTAAAAAACTTTACAGTTGAGAAGCATCAACAAAGGTATGCATTTGTCCCTACAGGGATCACAAGACACTTGCAGGGAAACTTCAAGAAAAAAGTGGCCCCCATAGCCAACACTCAGTGTTTCAATTGCAGAAATTGCTTCCTGCGAGCCTGTGTAGCTCGGTTAAAATCAGGAAATATCCTCGAAGATTGACCACAGAACAACAATACCTTATATTTAAAGAATATTCTAAGAATTTTTGCTTTAACAGATTCAGTAGAAAACATCACATTTCAAGTGTTTCATTTAGTAACATTGTCTGTGGAATCTTCAAAAAAGTCAGTTAAATTTTGATTAACAGTGGGGCCAATGGAGTCAAAACCACCCTCTCTGGAGGGGAGAGACTCTGACCTTCATCGGAACATAATAAGCATGCACAATAACTTCTGACAACTTCAGAACTTCTTTTAAGTATTTTTTAACAGAATTTCTGTAGATATGCATAGAAGTGCAAATTTCTCCCTAAACCCGCCACAGGTAATGCCTTCCCACATGTAGCGTTATCTTCATATGGGGTAGCAAATTTTGTAAAATCCCATTTTCATGACTAAAGCACTGCTTTACCCATGGAAATGGCTTTTAATGTTACTCTCTTTAGTTTTACCCTAGTTTTGGCCCTATCTCTTTTCTTTATGCTAGTTCGCCATATGTTTCCTTCTCCCTTCTTTCTCCTTAATCCTGTTTTTTTCTAGCCTCCTACTTTTTTCTTTGCTCAATTAAGAAAAGTATAATCTCCAGGAACAAGCAGGAATGAGTCTTCACATATGGGTACGTCGGTACCGACGGAGCCTGCGTGGGAATGCTCCCCAGCGTCCAAAAAGAAAGCCTTTGGGAGCATCCCACACGCATGCGCGCTGCCTTCCCACCTAAACACTTCCCTCTCATCAGTTTTCCATTTTCCACGGGGCCGGCAGAAAATTCTTTTTTTGATTCTTACTTTTTTGTGGTCGCGTCTGCCTTCCCTCGACGCCACCGGTACCGCCGGTGCTTTCTTTTCTTTTTTCTTTTTTCTTTTGTTTTTTCTAAATAATTTCTTCTTTTCAACAGAAAATTTTTCCTGTTAGTGTCTGACAGTTTCTAGGCCACTAGGCCTCCATTTTTCCGCTATGGAAAAGCCAGCCACTACCCTTAAGAAATGCCCTAAGTGTGGCGGTGCAAATATTCTTTTAGACGCCCATACTTGGTGTCTAAAATGTGTGGGTCCTGACCATTTCTCACTGGAGTGTCTTTCCTGCTGGAGTTCAAACAGAAGAAATCTTCAGAATCAAGCACAGCTCGATACCCGGTTCACATCGCACTCAATGTCACCAGCTAGAATATCTCCACAGAATCAGGTAACCAAACAAACGTCTGTAAAGACTAGCCAGTCCTCGAGTGGTAGATCTCCTTCCCAGTATCGAGATTGCTCCGGCTTTGCCCTCGAGGACATTTTGGCAATAAAGCCCCGGCGGGAGTCTTTGGGCTCCAAAGCATTAACGGGGCTTCAGGTCGTTCCCGGGGTTTTCACCTCGGTGAACGTACCTGGGCCATGCTCGGTGGTTGTGGCCGCTTCGAGCGGTACCAACACCCCGGCTTTGGCTTGTTGCGCCCTGTGCCCAGGCGGTCGCCTATAGGCCGGGACGTGCCTTTGTATTGTCCTTAAAATAAGGAATCCAGAGCCGAGGCTTCTGGGAGTTGTAGTTGTGAGATCTCAAACAAAGTTGTGACTCGAGGGTTTTAGGCAAACACAGGAATTTTATTTTTTTCCTTTCCAAAAGAGCATTTAAAAGCTCAACGCATGGCAAAATAAATGGGATTCTTCTCCACACAAAAATCTAACAAAAAGACCCTCTTTACCAGAACAGAACACTACAACTGCTTCTATCTGCTTTAAGCACAAATAGCTGTTTCCTTTTAAACTTTCAGCATTCAAAAATAAAGCTTTAACTGCTTCTGCCAGCTTTAAGCACATGTAGCACTCCTTGTGGCCTTGGGCAAGTCACTTAACCCTCCATTGCCTCGGAAGAAAGGCCTGGCAATCTACTTCCGGTGACACTGCCAAGAAAACCCAGGAGCTTCTGGGTCGCCAGGAGTCAGGACTGACTCGAAGGCACACATTGCATTGCAGTTATCTATTTCATACTTTCAGTCTTCAAAAATAAAGCTTTAAGTGCTTCTGTCAGCTTTAAGCATATGTAGCTGTTTCTTTCAAAGCTTCCAGTATTCAAAATAAAACTTTAACTGCTTCTGTCAGTTTTACTCAGACAATTTGTTTCTAGGTTTTTCTGGAATGTGGCTCCCTGTGTGTTGGTTTCCTTTGGAATCCTCTCTGGTGCTGACCCTGGTAACTCTTTGTCCTTCAGCTCCCCTGAAGTTTCTTTCTCCTTCTGCACCCCTGGTGGTCCTCTCTCCTTCCATTTCCCTGGTGGTCTCCTCCCACTCTTCTAATCCCCTGGGCTTATATGAGTGTGCCTGAACTATTGGGCCGTGCTCCTCCCCCAGGTGCCTCTCATTAACTTCACAGCTTGCCTCAGAGCTTGGGCGTGGTCTGTACCCAGCAACTACATGTGGTTTTTTTCTCTTTGCCTGCAGTCTGAAAACCACTGCTTTCTGGCCTCTCTCTTTCCTTAAAGGTAAAAGCCTGTTTTTCTTCCAGTTCCATAGGCTCAGATACACTTTTCCCATCACAGGCTACGGTGATGGATGAAACACTCCTCACCGATGAACGTAGTCTAGCGCTCTCGGTTACTTCGGTACGGTTAGAGTGGCTGCAGACCGTTCCTCCAGTATCGGTATCGCCTTGCTTGCTTCGACAGACTCTATTCCTTCAATGCCGAGCCTAGAATCGATCCCTAGCATGGATGATTCGATACCGACTCGTCTCGGTACCGACTTCGGGTGGTACCGAAGACATCGATTTAGGGAAAATCCGATGCTTCATCCTTTCAAGTCTTCCGATACCGATGACTGGGATGAGCCCATCGGTACCAAGGCTGAATCTTCAACAAGTCTAGCCTTTACCCCTCATTTTAGAGGGTCCTCCTCAGGGGAGATTTCTTTTCAAGCTTTTCTGCTTGATATGGCGAGGTTACTTGCCATTTCTATTTCTGGTGAAGAATCCTTACCAGGGGATTCAGAGACCCTGCAATCCCCCTGGTTGCCAAAGGAACTAATCATGCTTCCTTTGCATCAGATCTTACAAGATCTACTTTTAAAGATGTGGGAAACTCCTTTAACGGTATCACCACATTCTGAGACACTTGAAACTAGGTACAAAGTGCCACCTTCTCCAGGTTTTCAAAAGACTCAACTTCCTCATCATTCTATTGTTGTAGAATCAGTAATGAGGCGTATTAAGAATGCAAAGAAGCACTCCTCTTATCCACCAGGTCGTGAGTCTAGGACTTTAGATGCCTTTGGACGTCGATGCTTCCAGGCATCCATGCTTTCAGTAAGAATTATCTCATATATTTTCTATATGGGATTGTCTCTTGAAGAAGTCACAAAGAGCTTAAAGCTTTTGAACCCTTTCCTTCAAGAGCATAAGAGAGCGGACTATTTCTCACTAGTCAATCATGCTCAGAATATCTCTAGGTTCCTTAATCGTGCTTCCCTAGACTGTTTTGAGTCTATTAGCAGAACGTCTGCTATAGCCATAGGAGCACGACGCCTAGCCTGGCTCCAGGATTCAGACTTGGACAGATGGGTACAAGAAAGGCTGGGAAATACTCCCTGTACTGGTGAAAATCTCTTTAACAAGGATGCTTTATTTCAAGCTACTCAGTTAAACACTGATGCTCTTACTGTCAGAGGATTGTCAAAACTTTCCTCTATCCCAGCCAATAAAAGCTCTCCTAAAAAGCTTTATCCCCCTAGGGGAAAAAAGTTTTATCCATCTCCTGCCCATCATGCAGATGTTTCCAAAGACAGGCAACATCAAACCAGGCTAAGAAAATCAAGACCTCAACAGCCTCAGCAAGCCCAGCAGTCGCAGGGTTTCTGATATTTCCATTCTCTGTTTTTCTGTGTGAGGTTTACAACCTCTGAGCCTACTTCTTTTTAACAGAAGCATCTAAGGTTCATCTGTTCATCTCATCCATGCTGAGATACCAGTCATACATTGACTCAATCCTTGACTCTGGGCATGAATCTCTTACTACAAGAGAAATCCATCTTTTTAGCTCCAAGAGCTATTGAGGACCATCCTACTCTAGAGATAACAGGTTTCTACTTTTAAAAGAAAGGGAGAATTAACAACTAACAACAAGGTGAGCTATACCCTTCACCTTGACAGTTTTTCTGTACGAGGATATCTTATACTTTTAACGGCAAGGGGGACCCTACCTCTTCAAAGACTTACCAAATTGTAAGTCCTCTCAACTCTGGATTACTTTCTATCCCTCTTAGTCCAGACTTTCAGTCTCTAAGAGTACTACTAATCAACTGGAGGGCTTATTCTCTAAGCCATAGGATTTTTCTTCAATACCTACTGCAGTGGGTAGTTTCCATACAGAGTTTTCTTCCCCTTTGTGGTTCATCTTCTTCTCTATGTATCTCAGATACTTCTTTAAGGCAGCTTATCAGACAGAAATTGAGTATTACCATTCCAAATTATGTCTGTCGGTCCTCTCCAACCTATAGGACCTACTTTTTCTGCTGCCTTAATAACAGATAACTCCAAGAGAGGTTACACTTTAGTAGACAGGCCTGATGCCTGCAACAATATTCTTAGCCATCTTCATTTCTTTTTGGCTCCAACAGAATAGATTAGGTTGCACACTGGCAATTGAACAGACAGATCTAACCAACCTACAACATGCTCTCTGCCATTATATAAGGAAGCTCTGCAACTATGGGCCTTGCCAGAGAGCCTAAGAGCTACTCCTAGCAGGTAGCTTCCAGATGGTTAAGAGGGTTTCAGCTGGTAGACTCTGCCCAGTCATGCTCCTACATGACTGGTTTGTTCCTACTCTTACCATCTTCCTTAAAAAATTTTCTTTTAAGGAAAACTAACCAGGGCTTAGACCACGCGAAGGCGTAAAAAATTACACAATTCCCTGGGTTGTTGCACATTTCACTGGAACTCCTACAACAGGGATGCATTCTTTTCACTGCACTCGGTCCTTAATTGCTACTTTCCTTCTAATTCCCTATACTTCATTGTAGCTTATAATAATAAAAAAAAAAAGATGCATGATACTCATATTGCCCTCATGGAAGGGCAAACATGGTATCTCCTTATATTGCGTCTTTTTCTCCAGCTACTGCCTGAAGTTATAGAAGGATCCAGACTTGCTGTCTTAAGACTAAGGATCTCCTCTGCACTCCTTCACGTAGGTCTCCAGATCTGGTTATTCAGGACCTAGATCTTTTAAAGAAATCTAGTCCTCTCCTTGTAAGTGAAGAACATAATACCAGTTTCGACGAAACATTCCCTATAGTTCTTCCATTTTTAACCAAGCAGAGATTCTCCATCAATTTTCTCAAGTAGGTCTTAATCCTTCTTGTTATTGAGTCAAGCTCTATACAATATCTGACTTGCAAAGATTTGTTTTCTGTCCATATTAATGCTGTCCCAGCATATCATAAAATTTAATGGACAACCATTTTCTCTGGTAAATTGGGAAATACCTTCTTACCGTAACCTTTTCGGTTACGTTACATCTGAAGCTCTTCATGTAAAGTCATTATCATAAGTGACATCACTTATGAAAGATTTTTACTGATCTTCAAGAAGTTGGAGGCCCAACACCTAATACAAATAACTGTTTTTCTTTTGGATAAAAGGAGTCTTAAAGACCTACCCCTTTTTTTCTGTAAGGGGTATTTCTACCTTTTCATCCAAACCAGTCAGATTTATCTCCACTCTTGTCTAGGGCCTTATTCTGCTCCAAGAACAAAGAGTTCAAACTTGGACTTTACAGAAGCTTTACCTAGTTCTCTAAAATCCAACCCCATTAAACTTCCCCACTTCTTATTCTGGGGTTAGTTCTAGCCATCAAGAATTCTTATCTCTTCCTGTATTGCAACATTTATTTTTCCTCTACTTCACAGTGAGGGAATTTCTTTGAGGATAATATACTGGCTCTCAATTACAGACCCATATTGGCCTCAACAGATGCTTTTGCAATATTTTGAGTAAGATCCACATTAGAAAATTGGGATTCAATTTTTTGTAACAGTTATGATCTACACAAGGGCCCCCCTCTGGATAACTTATTTAGTCAAGCTGTTCCACAGCACCCTTTTTTCTTTTCTAATTCAACGCCTACCCTCCATCCCTTAGATGCCTGGGGTTCTAAAGGATAATCATTGCCCATCCGTTGGATTTGCAACATGCTGGGGCCTCCTCCAGGCATCTTAGCTTGGGAGTCCCCATATGTGAAGACTCATTCCTGCTTGTTCCTGGAGATAGCACAGTTACTTACCTGTAACAGGTGATCTCTGGGAACAGCAGGAATAAGTCTTCCCAACCCACCCACCTCCCCTAGGAGTTGCTCTCTTTTCCTCTCTCTCTTTCTGATTTGTCTACTTCCCTCCTTCGGTCTCAGCTACAAACCCAACTGATGAGAGGGAAGTGTTTAGGCGGGAAGGCACACGCATGCATGTGGGATGCTCCCAAAGGCTTTCTTTTTGGATGCTGGGGAGCGTTCCCGCGCAGGCTCCGTCGGTACCGACGTACCCATATGTGAAGACTTATTCCTGCTGTTCCCAGAGATCACCTTTTATAGGTAAGTAACTGTGCTTTCTCCAGGAACAAGCAGGAAGTCAGTCCTCACATATGGGTGACGTTGGTGCTGATGGAGCCTATGTGAGCATTTCCCCAGTTTTCAAAGAAAACCTTTGGGACATAGTACCACGCATGTGTGGTCCCCTTCCCGCCTAAGGGTGCCATCTTGTTTAGATTTCTTTTTTCCATGGAGCCCAATGGACGACTGTCCTGTTTCCCCAGAAAAGTCCTTGCTAAATCTTTTTTATCTCCAGGAACAAGCAGGAATAAGTCCTCACATATGGGTACGTCGGAACCGACGGAGCCTGCGCGGGAAAGCTCCCCAGCTTCCCAGAAAGGAAGCTTTTGGGGCCTCCCACTGCACATGCACGCTGCCTTCCCGCCTTCCTGACCAGCTCTCCTCAGTTTCTCTTTTTCCGCGGAGCCAGCAGGTCGTGTTCCTGTCACAGCTGAAGAAATTCTTATTTTAGTTTGTTTCTTTAGACCGCGTACCTGCCTTCCCCATACCGAAACCGGTACCGCCGGTCTCTCTTTTCTTTTCTTTTAAAAAAAACAACAACAAACTTTTATTTAGCAACTTGGTGACTTCGGTTAGGCCTCAGGCCTACACAAATTCTCCTCATGGAGAAACCAGCCCCTGGTTTCAAGAAGTGTACCAAGTGTAGTGCTGTTATTTCTGTTACAGACACCCATGACTGGTGTCTTAAATGTTTGGGGCCTGACCACTCCATTCCGGACTGCCCATCCTGCTCCCAGATGTCTAAACGTGGTTTGCAGAACCGGGCCAACAAATTCCATGTGCTGTTTGCTTCAGATAATCCAGCATCACAGTCATCCAGGTCTTCCTCTCCGGATGGATCTCAGGTAACCAAACCTTCTTCGGGCAGGTCCTCAAAGAGCAAATCTTCTTCAAAGCATCGAGAGGCTCTCACTTTTGAATCTGAGGATCCTGCCCCAGCCAAACAACCCCGGCGGGAAGCTCTGGCTTCCAAAGCACCATCTATGGGGTTACAGGTTGACATCGATGGCACGGCCTCGACTGATCACCTGTTAGACTGCTCTGGGGTACCGGCCCATGCCGGTACCGACATCCAGGCAGCAGTGGCGTCTATGGGCAATACTGTCCAGACCATGCAGCAGGCCGTTCTGGCTTTCATTAAAGCTGCGATGCCCTCGGTACCGCATCTAGCGGTTCCGGGTCCGGTTCCGGTACTGTCTTCCATACCGGAACCGAGACCATCATCTTCCAAACGCAGATCGGTTCTGCATGCCGGATCTGGGTTTTCACCCGATACCGATCCCATACCCGGTACACCCGATGTCGATACCGATCGGTATGCGTATCGTGCGTTGGAAGCAAATAGAGGATTCTCTGATTCTTCTGAGGATTTTGACTCCTCTGATGACTCTGATGAGCTGTCTCTGGTTCTTCCTGAAGAGCCTTCTTCCCCAAAGAGGAGAATGTCTTCACCAGAGGATTTGTCCTTTCAAGACTTCATTATAGAAGTAGCTAAAGGACTTTCTATTACTACATCCTCTGAAAAAGAACCTAGATCAAAGAAATTGGATATTTTAGGATACCCTAAGGTTCCTAAAGAGGCAGTCACCCTGCCTATCCATGAAATCCTTCAAGAACACTTGATGGACTTATGGGAGGCTCCTCTAACGTTGTCTCCTCATTCTCGTAGGTTGGACACCATGTACCGGGTCCCTCCTCCTGGTTTTCAAAAAACTCAGCTGCCTCACCATTCCATTGTGGTGAAGTCTGCGCTGAAAAAGATTGAGTACCAAAAGGCACTCTTCTACCCCTCCAGGGCGAGAATGTAAGACCCTAGACTCTTTTGGTAGGAAAATCTTCCAGGCTAGTATGCTTATAGCCAGGATTAATTCATACAGTCTGTATATGGGCATGTTTCTAAGGGAACTTGCCCTAAAGGTACGGCATTTTACCTCATTTCTCCCTGAGGATAGAAAGGAGGAGTTCATTTCTCTGGTGAAACAGCTTCTAGATGTTTCTAATTTCTCCAACAGAGCAGCCTTTGATTCCTTTGAAGGTGCCAGTAGAGCTTCGGGCATTGCCATTGCAGCCCGACGACTTGCTTGGCTCCAGGCCTCTGACCTAGAACCCTGGGTCCTGGATGGCTTACGTAATCTGCCCTGTACAGGTGAGAACTTATTTGGTAAAGACTGGCAAATTAAAGCCACTCAAATGGACGCAGAAAATGCTACATTAGATAGACTTTCTAAGTCTACCTCTACTCCTGCCAAGAAAAAGTCTTTCAAGAGGCCTTACTACAAGAAGGCCAGATTTTCCACAAATACTGGCCAACAATCTTCTCAGCCTCGCTTTGCTGCTAAACGTCAGCAGCCTAAACAGGCAAGGTCAAAGCCTGCAGTGTCTGCCACTCCTCAGCAGGCTCAAACCCTCAGGGGTTTTGACTTGCCCCTAGAGAACTTAACCTTTCTGGCTCTAGAACAACCAGAGCCCCTCACCATTCCCGGAAGGTTAGCTCACCTTGCTCCCAGACGGGGCAAATTACATCAGAGCAATGGACCCTCTCTATCATCAGAGAGGGCTACAAACTTCATTTTTCCAACCTTCCTCCATATACCATGGTGAGGCACTTCAATTCTCCCCCATCTCTCCTGGGCCTGTTGGGTCAGGAAATCTCTTCTCTCCTTGCCCAAGGGGCAATAGAAGAGGTTCCTCTTCTTCAACAAGGGACAGGATTCTACTCCCCTTATTTTCTCATACCAAAGAAGACAGGGGGATTCAGACCTATCCTAGATCTGAGAGAATTGAACAGATTTCTGTACAACGAGAAATTCAAAATGCTTTCTCTAGGCATTCTCCTTCCATACCTTCAGAGTCAGGATTGGCTTTGTTCTCTAGATCTCAAGGATGCGTACACACATATACTCATCCACCCATCCCACAGAAAATATCTAAGATTTCTGTTTCAGGGAAAACATTTCCAGTACAGAGTACTTCCCTTCGGTCTAGCCTCTGCTCCAAGAGTGTTCACCAAATGCATGGCAGTTGTTGCCGCATTTCTAAGAGGTCTGGGAATTTTTGTATTCCCATATCTGGACGACTGGCTCATCCGAGCTCCATCTCAGTCAGAAGCCCAGATTTCCCTGGACCGCACAAGGCACATTCTGCAGTATCTGGGACTGGTGATAAACCTTCCCAAGTCTCAACTTATCCCTACTCAGTCTCTGGAATTCATAGGGGCCCAGTTGGACACCACCACTGCAAGGACCTACCTACCTCAAGTCCGGGGCCAACGTCTGGTGTGCTTGGCCTCCCAAGCTCAGTCCAGCAGTCACTTGACAGCCAGAGAAATGCTGCGACTTCTGGGCCACATGGCCTCCACGGTACACGTGGTGCCCTACGCTCGTCTTCATATGAGAGCAGCTCAATGGACCTTGGCCACCCAGTGGACTCAGGCATCAGGAGCGCTCTCCGACCAAATACTCACCTCAAAGCGTCTGTTTTGGTTCCTCCAATGGTGGATGTCCACCAAGAATCTGTTGTTGGGGGCCCCCTTCCAACCTTTGTTGCCCCAAGCAACCCTCACAACAGATGCCTCCCAAACAGGGTGGGGAGCCCATCTACAACACCTCTCCACTCAGGGTACTTGGTCTCCACAGGAGACCACCCTTCACATCAACCTCCTGGAACTGCGAGCAATCTTCTTTGCCCTCAGTCTTCCATACCCTCCTTGTCAACCTGACCGTCCTAGTTCAAACAGACAATCAGGTGGCCATGTTCTACGTAAACAAACAAGGAGGGACAGGCTCTCTGTCACTTTGCAACGAAGCTCTCAGATTATGGGCCTTCGCCAGAGAGCATCAAATTCATCTTCTGGCAGTGTATCTTCCAGGGGTTCAAAACTCTTGGGCAGACAGACTCAGTCGAGTTCTGCTTCCACACGAATGGTCCTTGCATATGGACCAGATACGCAGAATCTTTCAGGAATGGGGAACCCCGGACATAGACCTCTTTGCAAGTCCGTGCAATGCCAAACTTCCCCGGTTCTGTTCCAGGACTCCGTGTCAGAGAGCTCAGGCCAACGACGCCTTTCTCCTACATTGGGGTCAGGACTTCCTATATGCCTTTCCACCCATTCCTTTGATTCCCAAGACTCTGTTCAAACTCCAGAGGGATCACGGATCGATGATCCTCATAGCTCCACGCTGGCCACGCCAAGTGTGGTTCCCTCTACTTCTGCATCTTTCCCAGGGACCCTCCCTGGACCTGGGAGCTGCGCCAGACCTTCTGTCTCAGGAGGAGGGGACTTTGTGGCACCCAAACCCCAAGTCCCTACACCTCAGAGCTTGGTTACTGAAGGCCTAAGCCTTCATGACTTCAATCTTTCTCAACCAGTGCAAGATATCCTTCATGCCTCTAGGAAACCCTCCACGAGGCGTTCCTATGCTTTCAAATGGAAACGCTTTTCCATTTGGTGTGCTCAACAGGGTCTTGACTCTCTGGCACTTCCCTTGAATTCTCTACTAGACTATCTCCTGCATCTTTCTAATGCAGGCCTTAAGACGAATTCAGTCAGAGTCCATTTAAGTGCTATTGCATCATCCTTAAAACCTATAAATGGACAACCTATCTCCTCTCATCCTCTTATTGCAAGGTTCATGAGAGGCCTGACTCTAACTAAGCCTCCCATCCGACCTCCTCCGGTAGCATGGGATTTGAACCTAGTTCTAGGTCAGCTTATGAAGCCACCTTTTGAACCGTTGGTTTCTACCTCCTTGAAATTTCTTTCCTGGAAGGTCCTTTTCCTTATTGCTGTCACTTCGGCTCGCCGCATCAGTGAACTACAGGCCTTAGTGGCTCATCCACCTTATACTAGGTTTCATCATGATAAGGTGGTCCTCAGGACGAATCCCCACTTTATGCCCAAAGTGGTCTCGCCTTTTCATCTTAATCAAGAGGTATATCTACCTGTTTTTTTTCCGGCTCCTCATGCATCCAGTGCAGAGAGGAACCTTCATACTCTAGATTGTAAAAGAGCTCTCGCCTTTTACCTCAACAGGACTCAGCCACATCGAAAGTCTTCCCAACTTTTTGTGGCTTTTGATCCTTCTCATTTGGGACTTCCAGTCTCCAAACGTACACTTTCCAATTGGATTGCTAAGTGTATTTCCTTTGCTTACCAGAGTAAAAACATTTCTCTGGAAGGCCATGTCACAGCTCACAATGTGAGAGCCATGGCCACTTCTGTGGCTCATCTTCACTCTGTATCCATAGATCAGATCTGTCGAGCCGCCACCTGGGCCTCGGTTCATACCTTCACAGCCCATTACTGTTTGGACAAGGACTCCCGCCGGGATGCCTTGTTTGGTCAGGCTGTCCTCAAACACCTGTTCCATACTTGAACAACTCCTGCCCACCTTCCCAGGAGGGATGCCTGAGATCCATACGAAGATGGCGAACCCTTGGAAGGGGATCTCCCAGGCATCTTAGCTAGGGAGTCCCCATATGTGAGGACTTATTCCTGCTTGTTCCTGGAGATAGCACAGTTACTTACCTGTAACAGGTGATCTCTGGGAACAGCAGGAATTAGTCCTCACAACCCACCCACCTCCCCTAGGAGTTGTATCTTCTATCTATCTTCCTTTCCTCTCTCTATTGTCTCGGCTATAAACTCGAACTGAGGAGAGCTGGTCAGGAAGGCGGGAAGGCAGCGCGCATGTGCAGTGGGAGGCCCCGAAAGCTTCCTTTCTGGGAAGCTGGGGAGCTTTCCCGCGCAGGCTCCGTCGGTTCCGACGTACCCATATGTGAGGACTAATTCCTGCTGTTCCCAGAGATCACCTGTTACAGGTAAGTAACTGTGCTTTCCCCGTTGCCTACCGGTTCCTCTTCCTGCCTTGAGTTGGCGTCCATTCCGATGCTGCTCTCGACTACTTTCCCATTTTTTGATCAAGGTTCTCCTCGACCGGCATTTGTGCCCTTTTTCGCCCAGGGGATGTCAACCCCTGTCTGGTATCTCCCACCATGTCCCCCGGTGGGTTCAAAAAATATGACCGATGCCTGAGACCAGACCATGATAGCACCAGACCATGACTCCGAAGATCAACAAAAAGAGGTCTGAGTTACAGGATAAACTGTTCCCAATGTCCAACATGGCACCAGCCTCCCCGATGCCGAGCTCCAAGCCCAGCACTTCCCATGAGGCCCTGGCGTCCTCAGAGTCCTGCGGTGGTGGCTCCTCCGAGAAGACCCCGAACCCTGAGAGAGAGAAGAAAAAGTCCTCGAAGCCCATTGAGGCTCCACCAGAAAAAACCCTCAAAGGAACTTGAGCAGCATCTTACCAAGATCCTCAAAAAGGATTTCTCAGCTGGAGGAGACCATGCGAGGTTCCTCAAGACCGTAGTCTTCGTTGAGGGTGCCTCCGGGCCCAAGATCCTCGGCACCCGCACCAAAAGCTGCAGAGCCTACTGGCTTGGAAACCAAAATGACGGCCCTGGAGCAGAATATCTCTGCTATCCTGACCCTGCAGCAGACAATGATGGCTGGTTTGTCCTCATCATTTGCCCCGACGACTGGACCCCTGACTGCAGGGGAGTCCCCCCGGACATCGAGCTGAACTCAGAGCGCCATCGGTCTCAGGTAAGCCCTTGGCACTGATCAAGATCTCTGTCTCGTTCCTCTCGTATCCGATCCTCCTTGGCCAGTTTCTGTGACTCAGACCCCAAGTACTCCAGAGGGCCCTGGCCCCTCGGGGTGGGCCTTGAGGCAAGGAGTCGCAGGGCTTCGGATTCATCATCCGGCCTCAACTCCAAGTGGGAGACAGACGACGAGGCCTCCCCGGAAACTAGTCAGTACTGAGACATTCTATCAGAGCCTTCTCCTCTGCCACCCCAGTGCCATTCTCCTCGGGAGGACATGGCCTTCCATGACTTTGTCAGGGATATGGCCTGAGCCCTCTCAGTGCAAACAGAGGCAAAGGAAGACCCACACCCCGAAGAACTGGAAATCCTCCAGTATGAGTCTCCACCCAAGGAAATTCTCACAGTGCCGGTGCAGCCGATCCTCGAGCAGCTGCTATTTAGAATATGGGAGACCGTGGCGTGAATGCCAGTGGTCAGCCGATGCCTCGACACCATGTATTGCATCAGGAAAGGGCCCAGGTTCCAGAAACCCCAACTCCCCACATAACGCCACACAACTCGAATCAACCACGCAAATACTGAAGAGTCAGAAGACCTACTCTTCCGTCCCCCCTGGTAGGGAGGCTAGAGTCCCCGACACCCTTGGGTGAAAGTGCTACCAGGGCTCGAGGCTGGGGCATCTGATACAGGCCTATGAATTGTACAAAGGCATGTCCCTCAAGGCCCTGACCGAGGAGTTGTCTGGGTTTTCAGCAGGGCTTACCGGGGAACCCCCTACAATGGTTCCAGTCCTTGACCTTCAGGATCAAGGACTGCTCAGAGTTCCTTTCCCGGGTGGCCTATAATGGCTTTGAGTCAGTGTCTCAAGTAGCAGCGGCAGGCATCGGGGCCTGGCGCCAGGCCTGGCTGTAGACCTCGGACCTTGAGCAATGGGTCCAGGAAAAGCTGTTCGACATCCCCTGCACCGGGGAGAACCTGTTCGGCAAACTCTTGGCTGACAAGGCGGCCGAAATAGAAGCTGATGTAGTGACTCGACAGAGGCTCTCCAAGAAGACCTCCTCCCTTCCCTGAAAGAAACCCTCGGGAGAAAAGACCCCTGTTTCCAAATGAAAAAGGGGCCCTTTCATCAGAGTTACCCTATCAGCCCTTCTCGGGCTAGCAACAGGGTTCTCACACCAAAAGCCAGGGCCATGAAGCCTGGAAGCCAAAGGCACAGAAGCCCCAGGCACCAGCTCCTTCCTAACCCGGAGGGAGCTTTTGATTCCAGGGGCAGGGCCTCTCCTCCCCCGGGTAACCCTCACCAGCCCATAGGGGGCCGCCTGGCACTCTTTGCCCACACATGGGCTGGGGTCATCTCAGACCAGTGGATACTGCAGGTGGTAAGAGAAGGTTTTTTTCTAGGAGTGTGCGACCTCTCCTTCACCAGACTCTTCTGCTCTCAAAGCTCTCAGGTCTATGCAGGGACATCACAGTAGAACCTGTACCCAAACACCTATGGGGAAAGGGCTTCTATTCCAGATATTTTCTTGTCCCAAAGAGAACGGGGGCCTGAGGCCCATACTAAACCTGAAAAACAAACAAGTTTCTGGTGAGGGAGAAGTTCAAGATGGTCTCCCTTGGAACACTGCTGCCTTACCTCCGCCAAGAATATTGACTGTTCTCCTTGGATCCAAAAGATGCATACACACACATTCTGATCCATCCCTCCCACAGGCAGTACCTACAGTTTGTGGTGGGAAAAGGGCACTATTAGTACATGGTGCTACCCTTCGGCCTGGCCTCCTCGCCAAGGGTCTTTACCAAGTGCCTGGCAGTGGTCGTCACCCACCTGCGCCTACAGGGGGCTTTCGTCATCCCCTACCTGGACGACTGACTCATCAGAGGCAGCACAGCCTCAGAAGCCAGCCAGGCCTCAGAGCGGGCAATCCTTCTTCTACAGCACCTTGGGTTTGTCATCAACTTCCCCAAATCCCATCTCTCTCTAGCCCAAAGTCTGGAGTTCATAGGGGCCCATTTGGGCACATTACAGGTCAAGGCTGTCCTCCCAACAGACAGGGCAGAACGCCTCAGGCAACTAGCAGAAGTGGTGCAGCGCCGCCAGTCGGTGCCGGCTCCTGCACTTACTGTGCTACATGGCTTCAACAGTTCACGTCATGCCAGCCTGCTTACACATGTGAACAGCCCAATGCTGCCTATGCTGGCAGTAGACTCGGGCCACCGGCAGGCTGCGGGACAGGGTCAGAGTTATCTGCCAGCTGGCAGAGTCCCTCAGTTGGTGGCAAAACCTGTGCCACCTCCAGGTGGGAATGCCCTTCCAGGCACCCACGCCGCAGAGGACCCTGACCATGGATGCTTCCCTCCTGGTTTGGGGGATGCATTGCAGAGGCCACCACACAGGAAAGTTGGTCTCAGGAGGAGTCCCTCCTTCAGATCAATCTCGTGGAGCTCAGGTCAATCTTCTTGACTCTACTAGCATTCTGTCATCAACTGCAATAACAGCCTGTTACTGATCCAGATAGACAGCCAAGTCGCTATGTTCTCTGTCAACAAGTAGGGGTGCACGGGCTCGTACTCCCTCTGCCAGGAGGAGGTGGCCCTCCTTTCCGTCGCAGCACGCAACAACATGCTGCTGCGAGCGATGTACCTCCTGGTCCAGGACTAAGAAGAGTCCTTTGCTCACACAAATGACACTTAAACCCCAAGACAGCCCAAGAGCTCTTCCGCCTCTGGGGCAGCCCTGTGATGAACCTATTCGATTCTCCAGACAACACGCAGCTACCTCGCTTCTGCTCCTATCAGCTGCACCTGGAGATAGTGGCGGTGGATGCCTTCTTGATCTCATGGTCCGAGGGCCTACTCTATGCATTTCCACCGACCTCCCTGGTCACCAAGACCCTTTTCATGTTCCTGAATGAAAGGGCATCAGTTATACGGATTGCCCCCAGGTGGCCAAGGCAGCCTTGGTTCCCTCTGCTGCTCTCCATGTCAGTGGCACCTCTTATCCCTCTGGGCCGAGTGCCGGACCTCCTGTCCCTGGAGGAGGGATCTCTTCTGCACCCCAACCTGGGGTCGCTAGCGCTAACAGTGTGGCTGCTGAAAGGATAATGTTGGCCCTTTCACTCTCCCTGTAGAAGTCGAGGAGATCCTCCTAGCCTCTTGGAAGCTCTCCACCAGGAGAATCCTTTCTCCTGCCGGGTTCAGATAGTACTATAGTACCTACTGAACCTGTCACACACTGGGCTGAAATCAAACTCGGTGAGGGTACATCTGAGTGCCGTAGCCACTCACCACCACCCTATTGAAGGAAAATCCCTCTCAGGCCAGCCCCTGGTCTACAGGTTCCTCTGGGGCCTCCTGTTATCCAAGCCCCCTCTCCGTCCACCACCAGCAGAGCGAGACCTCAACGTGGTGCTCTTTCAACTCACTAAACCACCATTCAAGTCCCTGGCCACTTGCCACCTATGGTACCTTTCTTGGAAAGTGGTTTTTCTGGTGGCCCTCATGTCTGCTTAAAGAGTGAGTGAACTCCAGGCCCTGGTGGCAGATCCACCCTATGCCAGAGTTTACAAGAACAGGGTGGTGTTCTGGACACTCCCCAAATTCTTCCTAAAGGAGTTGTCCCCTTTCCATCTCAACTAAGGTGGTCCTCCCCAACTTCTTCCCGCAGCCTCACGATGGATTGTAAGTGGGCCTTATATGCAGTAGATTTGGGCCCATCGAAAAGCCCCTCAGCTCTTCGTATCTTATGACTCCAGCAGACTGGGGCTCCCCATGACTAAGCAAACTCTGCCCAATTGGGTGGTGGACTGTATTGCCCTCACCTATGAGCAAGCTGGCCTCTCCCTCGAGCACTGGATCACAGTGCATCTCTTGAGGGCGATGGCCATGTCGATGGCCAACCTCCACTCAGTGCCGGTGACAGAGATCTGCAAGGCTATCACATGGTCTTCCATTCACACGTTCGCAGCTCACTGCTGCCTGGAGAAGCGAGTCCTGCAGGGACCGTGCCTTTGGCCAGGCTGTACTCCATAATATTCTCGGGGCGTAGGCAACTCCTGCCCTCCGACCCTTCTGTGTTCAGGCTACCGGAGTGATAGTGTCGCTGGACGCTAGAGTCTTGCAGTGTCTCTCAGTCCGAACCACGATTGGTCGCCGTTGGTGCTGTTGTGGTTCGGTCCTTGACAGCCTAGAGCTAGGGAATCCCATATGTGAGGACTGACTTTCTGCTTGTTCCTGGACAAAACATAGTTACTCACTTGTAACTGGTGTTCTCCATGGACAGCAGGAATCAGTCCTCACAAACCTCCCTCCTCCCCTAGGAGTTGCCTCCCTAGCTTGTTTTATTTTTTACTACCATCCTAGCTATGTAACTATCTGGGCAGGATGGCACCCTTAGGCAAGAAGGGGACCACGCATGCGTGGTAGCTGAGAAAAAGCTCCACATGGGTTCCATCGGCACCGATGTCACCCATATGCAAGTACTGATTCCTGCTGTCCTTGGAGAACACATGTTATAGGTAAGTAATGACGCTTTGCTGTCAGTCATAGAATTCATGGCTTGTGATTAAGCAAACACTGCTCATCTTTTCCCTAACTGTTGATTTTATATTTCCTAGACAGCAAATACTATTTTCCTGCCATGAATCCTGTACAATGAATTAAATAGCATATCTAGCATGTGTTTGTGGGGAATTATCTAATTTCTCTTACTCCTTTCAGTTGACCGAGCTGAATACATTCTTCTTGAAGCATATCTTTATATTCCAAGCAAGTCACCCTTTAAGCTGGTGCAGGATTCTTTTCATTGGCGTGATCACAGCACCCACTGTGAGGTACAGTCTTAATTTCTATGGGCCTCTAGAAACGCTTGGAAGATAGGCATATATAAATCAAAGTAAACTTACTTTATTTGCTAATTTATAGTGCTTTGGGATTGGGGCATGGTTGTAGGAACTTTCAGAAACTGCAACTGACAGCATTATCAACAACTTGAAAAATGCCAATGATGGAGGTAGGAAGGCTTCAGGTGAAAGACTGAAAAGAAAGTGAGGCCACTCATAAAGACTTCTCGGAGGTTTTGTTTTGTGGTGCTATACATTATAGCAGCTTCTAATCTACCTTTGACTTTGGAATGGGGTTTTTCCTTTAACCAGATCAGCACATGGGGGCGAGGCATTTCAGGATTCTTTCTTAGAAAAGCAAACGGTAATACAAAGTGGCACCTTTTTCATGAGACTAACCTAGTACATTTCTTGAGTAACTTACGGGAGTTAACCACCCCTTCCCCAGTGTTAACTCTTGCAAGATAGAATGGAGTTAATTCAATAAAACAAAGATATCCTCTTTTATTTTTGTCTTTGTATTTTGTTACCTTTTATTTCCATGCATTCCACGGAGCTATCATGGGGTGCTCCGCTACATTTATTTGCTCATTTCCTTAAGTCTGATAACCTGCTTTCTACTAAGGATTCTTTTTTCATACTCTTTAGTGGTTCACCAAACACTAGTTTGGCACCATCGCTCATAAGTTTTAATCATTCAGGCTTTAACTTTTGCTGCTGTAATATTTGCTCACCTTTGTTTACCTTTGTGTCTGCAGCATGAGCTCAAGCTGGGAGAGTGACAATTGTGGTTGAATTAGAAAGCCTATGAAAGATCATTTGTATAGTGCTATAAGGTGTACGCAGCGCTATACAGACGCATGTAAAAGACTGTCCCTGCTCATTGGAGATTACAATTTGTCAGCTCTGATAAGCACGGACCGTCTTTTTACATGTGTCTGTACAGCGCGGCATATGCCTTGTAGCACTATAGAAATAAACAAGTAGTAGTGCACAAGTTGGTGCTGATTCAGCCGTTTTCCCATGTGTGTGCTTTTCTCTATTTTCTTAATGAATTTGTTTGTCGTCTTTTAGGCAGTACTATGCATATCTTACAGACACACAGTGCAAGAGGGTGGGAACTCAGTGCTGGGTGTTTGGGTAAGTATTCCACTGTTTCTGAAGGTAATAGTGCCATTCTCTTCTTCAGAACTCTAACCCCCTGTTATTTCTGTTAAATGTTAAGAGCCAAAACTTGAAATCACCAAAAGATCCTCTTCTGTTTGTGAATTTGTGTTACTTTATGCCAGAGTTAGCACTATGCGATCAATGTATTTCTTTCGATGCTCTGAGCTGCTGTTGAAATGAACAGCGATTTCCACAGTCATGGGTCTCATATTATGGGCACATTCATTACCTTTTTGCTTTCAAGCCACGCTCTTCGGTGCTCCAGGGACCAGCTCCTTGAAGCGGGCCATATTTCTGCCATGCTTGGATAATCGGGCCTATCCGTATGGCCATAGCAAGTTCTCTTTCTTGCTGCTTTTTTATTATGATTATTCTGGATAAAAAATAAAACTCCAAGGTCAAATTCTACCCTGCGTTGGTTACACCATAATCTATTTAAAAGGGCCTTTGTGGCAGAGCTTCCAGCTGCCCCTGCTTCTTTCTGCATGAAGACATAATTTATAAACGAGTGTGAAACGGTTAAAGGTAGTTTACTTAAAGGCACTAAAAAAAAATAATAGATCCTAGGAAGATTATAAATCTAAATGATACCATTCACCAATCGGATGCTGCTGTTCTGTAATACTAGGAGCATCTCGTCCACAAATTTAAACTTTAGAACACAATCTAAAGGAAATATATTAAAGTTGCCATACTTTAAATACTCCCAAAAATATTGTTAGCTGACCTGCATGAACTTGTGCTATGCTGTGGGTTCTTGGCATGGAGAAACATAGCCCTTCTTGTATTCCAGAAATAGCTGAGGAAAACGGTAGAATATAGGCAGAATCTGAATGTGACACAGAAATCTGTAAGAGTAAAGGTATTCCAGAAGGGTTGTAAACAAACAAACAAACAAAAAAGAAACCAAAAGAGGGGCTTGAAAGCACCAAAGGAATAGTCTAGACAAGAAGCTGTACTCTAGTGCAAATCCTGCATTTGTTTTGGAAAAAGCCATTACCCTAGTATTCAGCTCTACAGAGGAAGAGAACTGGCAATGCTGAACAGAAGAGGGGACCTAGGAATAATGATGCCAGATGACTTGAAAGTTGCCAGTCCATGTATCAGATACCAAATAGATAAAGTTCATCCGAAAAAATCCCCACTTAACTTTACTTTTTTTGTTGAAGCTAGCTGTAGGAAGGTTGATATGGCATATCAACCTTCCTACAGCTAGCTTCGACAAAAAAAGTAAAGTTAAGTGGGGATTTTTTCTGATGAACTTTATCTATTTGGTATCTTATTTAGTTCACAGAGTGAGGTTTGAGGAGGTTTGATAGTCCATGTATCAGAGCATCAGCTAACGTTAACAGTATACTTGATGAGTAAGGACATGTCTTACCAGGAGGAACAACGCGTTAATGTTGTTCAAAGAAGGGCTGTCAGTGGTGCAAGGCCTGTAACATAAACCTTCCACAGAGAGGCTTAAGGAACTCACATTCTCCTTGGACAAGCAGGGTTCGTCAGCCACTCCTGGTGACGTCCTCCGATGGCACCATACATGGAAGTGCTCTCTAGAGCTCAGAACATTTCTGAGCATGAGCCAGAGGCCCAACCCACAAGCCTGCCCCTAGCTGACCAGTCTTTTTTCTTCCGCCGTGCCTACAGCACGCTTTTTCTGCTCTCTCTACAGCCAGAGATTCAAAAGAACCTTTGGAAGGCACTTACCTTGAGAAGATCCCAGTGGAAGAGTAGCCCAGTGGTTAGAGCAACTGCCTAATACCCAGAAGGTCAAGGGTTTGATTCCCACCACGGGCAAGTCATTCAAAATGCCAAAACCGGGATTCAAGAAATGCACCCGATGCAACAGGAAAATGAGCAGCACCGATTCCCACAAGGTCTGCCTGCACTGCCTCGGGGCCAGTCCTCATTGTGCCAGCATGTCCCAAGAGCCAGACTATCAAGAGGCCATGCTCTACAGGACTTCCTTGCCTCAAGACAGTCTCTGGAGAACTCTCTCCCCTCTCCTATGGCTGCTGCTCTGCTGCTGATCTGGGATGTGCCACTGATCCAGGATGTGCCCTGATCGCACTGTCCCAGGGACTTCCACCGCTTCCTGTGCCATCCCGGGGACTTCTGCTGCCTCCATCCGCCATGCCGAGACCCCTCCAGGCTCCACAAGCAACGTTGTTCATGGGGGTAGCCATCTTGAAGATCATCATTGGCCCGCCCACCAGCCTGCAATTGGCTGGTGTCATCAAGAGGCTCCTCCCACTCCTGACACCGATGCCAGACATTCCCACCACAGGGAATCCCTGTCGGTGCCAAGGCATTCTAGGAGGAGTTCCCCCTCAACACACGGCTCAGGAAAACATCAGAGCTGGGACAGGAGCCGTAGCCGCGATCGGGGCAGAGACCAGCAATCTTCTAAGAAACGGCACCGCAGATCTTCTGACAGCCCCAAAGCCAGTGAAAGCAACAGGAGACACCGGCGCTACCCTGCAGTTTTGGAGGCCAATGTTACACCAGTGATGCTGGGACCAGCTGTGGGACTGTTTTTTCTATCAGCACCCCTGCACAGATAAAAACTGCTCCCTCTGACAGCCTCAAGCAAGCTCTGCCCAACCAAGGGGCAATTTTAAAGCTACTATCTAACCTCACCAGTCTCCTGCAAGAGGGTATCCAGTCTACCTCTGCATCTCCCGACGACCAAGCCACGAGCCTCGAGCAGGACGACGCACAGCACAATGATCACGTGGACTACTCCGAACCCCCATCTTTTCTCAGTTCAGGGCAAGAGGAGGACGAAGATGAAGCGGCCCCCCTGGGCTCTGATGCCCCCGGCAAGGGCCCTGCCACCACTGCAACCTCGAAGGAAGGGTCCACCATGGTGTCCAGCTCAGGCACGAATGCACCCTCGGCAGCGCCACCCACAGAGGACCTTGCTTAAGCCAGATTCCTGCACAAGGTAGCATCCACCCTAGCCCTTACGCCGTCTGAGCCACCAGATCAAGCTGGGCCGGAGGTCCTCATGTACATTAATGTGCCGAAGCTGCCAGTCTCCCTTCCGATACACCAACGCCTGTTGGACACACAGACAAGACTCTGGCAGAACCCGGCCTCCTCACTTGCCTGCCCACGCAAGCTGGACTATTAGATAAACTGAAGAGTAGCAAATCACCTGGGCCGGATGGTATACATCCAAGGATGTTGAAAGAACTGAAATATGAGATTGCAGACCTGCTATGAGTAATCTGTGAATTTTCATTAAAATCATCTGTAATACCTGTAGATTGGAGGATCGCCAATGTAACGCCAATTTTTAAAAAGGGTTCCAGGGGTGATCTGGGAAACTACAGACCGGTGAGCCTCACGTCAGTACCGGGAAAAATGGTAGAAACCATCATAAAGAATAAAATTACTCAGCATGTAGATAGTCATGGCCTAATGGGAGACAGCCAACATGGCTTTAGACAAGGAAGATCTTGTCTTACTAATCTATTATGTTTTTTTGAAAGTGTGAACAAACAGGTAGACAAAGGTGAGTCGGTTGATATAGTGTATCTGGACTTTCAGAAAGCCTTTGACAAGGTCCCTCATCAGAGACTTTTGGCAAAACTAAAGAGTCATGGGATAGGAGGCAGTGTACTACTGTGGATCAAGAACTGGTTAAAAGATAGAAAGCAGAGGGTTGAGCTAAATGGCCAATTTTCCCAATGGAGAAAAGTGAATAGTGGTGTACCCCAGGGATCTGTGCTGGGTCCGCTGCTTTTTGACATATTCATAAATGACCTGGAAAGTGGAATAACGAGTGAGGTTATCAAATTTTCAGATGACACAAAACTATTTAAAGTTGTTAAAACCCAAGAGGATTGTGGAAAATTGCAAGAGGATCTTGATAAATTGGAAGACTGGGCATCAAAATGGCAGATGAAATTTAATGTGGACAAGTGCAAAGTTATGCACCTAGGGAAGAACAACCCAAACTATGGTTACACGATGCAAGGTTCCACATTAGGAACCACCACCCAGGAAAAAGATTTAGGCGTCATTGTGGATAGCATGTTAAAACCCTTTGCCCAGTGTGCAGCGGCAGCCAAGAGAGCAAATAGAATGCTAGGTATCATAAGGAAAGGAATGGAAAATAAATCAAAACATATTATAGATCTAGGTTTGTTTTCCTTGATCCTTCTCAACTTGAATTATTTCTTTGTGATAAAGAGGGGCTTGGCACAAAGGGACTGGGATAGGTGGTTTTGTTAATTTAGCTGTCTAGAAATTCAGGAGGTATAGCTCTTGGTTTTTTCTTTTTTGATTGTTGTTATGGTTATTATATTCTCCCCCTATTGTGGGCTAGGTATGATGTATTGTTATTTTGTATATTCTTTCACTTTTGTATTTCTTTCTTAATGAATCATCAGAATGTTTCTTTATGCTTGCTTTGTAAGTTTGTAAAAATTTCAATTAAAAAAAAAATAAAAAAAAAGATATTATAATGCCTCTATATCGTTCTATGGTGAAACCGCACCTTGAATATTGTGTGCAATTCTGGTCGCCGTATCTTAAAAAGGATACAGTGTTATTAGAAAAGGTTCAGAGAAGTGCCACCAAAATGGTAAAGGGGATGGAAGGATACTCCTATGAAGAAAGGCTAAAAAGGTTAGGGCTCTTTAACCTGGAAAAGAGACGGCTGAGGGGAGATATGATAGAAGTCTATAAATTAATGAACGGAGTGGAACGGGTAAACGTAGATCGATTGTTTACGTTATCAGAATATAGAAAGACTAGGGGACATGCAATGAAGCTACAGGGTAAACTATTTAAAACTAATAAAAGAAAATATTTCTTCATTCAACGTGTAATCAAACTCTGGAATTTGTTACCGGAGGATGTAGTAAAGGCTGTTAGTGTAGCTGGGTTTAAAAAAGGTTTGGACACGTTCCTGGAGGAAAAGTCCATAAACCATTATTAAGAAGGGACCCAGGATATCAATGCTTGACCCAGTACAAGCATTGCGGAACCTGTCTCTTTTGGGGAAACTGCTAGGTACATATGACCTAGATTGGCCACTGTTGGAAACAGGATACTGGGCTTGATGGACCTTGGTCTGACCCAGTATGGCATATCTTATGTTCTTATGACACCAAATACCAGGTCGGACAGGCACCGGGCTTCGGGAAGAGTCAACTTCCCCACCATTTCATTGTGGTATCCTCTGCTTTGAAGCACATAAAATCATCACACAACCATGCAAATTCCCCTCCAGGGAAAGGCCCAAAGCTCCTGGACGACGTGGGAAAGAAGGTCTTTCAAGGAGCCATGCTAAACACGAGGATTGCTGCGCACCAATTCCAGCACGTCCTGTTCCAAGACTCGCTGCTGGGAACCCTCAGAATCCATTGCCTCCCTACCCTCGGAAGCCCAAGCGACAGTGGCTTCCACCCTCAGTGACCTCAAGGAATGCAGCAAACACCTAATAAGTACCGTCTACGATGCTTTCGAGACAGCCACCCGCACCGCGGGGACCGCCATCTCCACCAGAAGACTAGCATGGCTGCATGCATCGTGCCTCCGCGAGGATACACACGAGCGCATAACTGATGCCCCTTGCAACAGTGAGTCCCTCTTCGGGGGAAAAAGTCACGGATACGATCAGTGACATGAAGGACCATTGCACCACTCTCCAGACCCTCACTGAAGACGGCCTGGAACACACTTCCAATGTGAAAGACAACTTCAGCCGCAAACCCTACTCGTCACACAAGAAGTACAACTCCTACCGGAAATGGCAACCTCGACGTTACAAACAGACACCGTTTCAGCCTTCATATGCCTCATCACATCACCAGAAAAACCAAAGGGACAGGAAGCAAAAGAAACAGCAAAACCCCCAAGGGAAAAGTGGCCCTTCCTTTTGACAGTCAACTGCAGGGGGCGCAATCCACGCTCCCAGTGGGGGGCAGATTGTCTGCCTTCTCCGAACACTGGCAACGTATCTCCACAGACAGATGGGTCCTACAGATCATTCAAAAAGGCTACCACTTAGGCTTCCTGCCCCCTCCTTTCCAGAGGGCCCCTCCAGTGCAAGCCACCCTGACAGAGGGAACCCAGCAGATCCACGAAGAATTGACACGTCTTCTGGGGTCACAGGCGATCAAGCCTTTCCCAGACAACCAGATCAACCAAGGCTTCTACTCCAGATTCTTTCTGGTCCCCAAGAAGTTGGGAGGGGTATGCCCCATCCTCGACCTCGGGAACCTCAACAAGTTCATCCAAACTGAGAGATTCCATATGTATTCACTGGGCTCGATCCTACCCCTTTTACAATCCGGCGATTGGATGGCATCATTGGATCTCCAGGATGCCTACACCCATATTCTAATCCATCCCGGGGACAGAAAATACCTACGTTTTTTGGGCCCTCGAAGGCCACTACCAGTACAAAGCCCTGCCCTTCGGCCTATCTCTGCAGCTGCACACCTATGCAAATGGGGCATCCATGTCTTCCCGTACCTGGATGATTGGCTCATATCATCACCTTCGGCACACGGAACCCAAGCAGCAGTCGAAAAGGCAATCCACCTGCTCAGCTCCCTCGGTTCCTAATCAATTACCAGAAGTCACACCTCTCCCCAACGCAACAACTGGAGTTCATTGGGGCCTACATAGACACTGTGGAGTCAAAGGCTTTCCTCCCTACTCACCGTGCGGAGAAGATTTTCTCTAGCCCAGGAGATCACTTCACAGACAATAACCTCGGCCCGGAATCTCTTACGACTCCTGGGCCACATGGCCGCCACCACTCAAGTTCTGCCCCTTGCACGGCTGCACATGCGCACTCTTCAATGGAGCCTGAGATCCTGCTGGGACCAACACACACAGCCCCTGTCCATGCGCATAACACTGAATGCACGTACTAAGCTGAACCTCCGCTGGTGGATCAACAAGCAAAGCTTCACAATGGGGAGCAATGTTCCCTCTAATTTTCTGTAGGCTGTGTGCGCATAAAATATCAGCTGTGCAGCTTTTGAAGGAAGGTTACATTTTTGTGCACCACATAACACTCTGAGTTATATACTTTAAAATTTGACTACACGTCAGAATACAGTATGTACACCACATTGATTGCACTAGAAAATATTGTAGAACTTGTGAAAACCATAAATACACAACAACTTTAAAATTTTAAGATGCCTGTGTTGTTTTCTATCAGAATCAGAACCGTAATTTTTGTGCGCTCTGTTGTAAAGTATGTGCACTCGCTCGGCGAGTTGTGTGCGCACGCACATGCGCACAGCTTAGAGGGAACAGTGGTGGGGAGGTGCCTCCAGCAACCCAGCCACAAGATCACTATCGCCACAGATATGTCACCTACGGGATGGAGAGCCCACATGCTCCACCTTCGCACAAAGGGGGCCTGGACGAAGTTAGATCCACAATCAGAAAAACCAAATCAGAATCAAGTTAAATCCCGTACCAAAAAAGATCCTGATATAAAAGGAAAATCCTCAATAAATAATTTTTGTTGGAGCAGGCAAACAAAGCGAACAGAACTGGTCCGTACACTGTTGGAGCCCCTCCGTTTTATTTATTGTACTTTTTAAATAGTGAAAATTTTATATAAGGTGTTTTCCTCACCGTGAATTTAGTTGAAGCTATGGATTTGATACGCCTTAACTGACCTGAAGCAGGGTTGAAGTTTTTACTACACCCGAAACGTGGCACGTCGTCATTCTCTTTGATCTTCTGCAGCTTAAGTCCATTCAGCTAAGTATAGTGTTTTCACTATTTAAAAAGTACAATAAATAAAACGGAGGGGCTCCAACGGTGTACGGACCAGTTCTCTTCGCTTTGTTTGCCTGCTCCAACAAAAATAATTTATTGAGGATTTTCCTTGGACGAAGTTAGAGACATCTTGCCACATAAACCTCCTGGAACTCAGGGCCATCAAATATGCCCTACAAGCCTTCCAGCTACACATCAGGAACAAGTCCATCCTCATCCAGATGGACAACCAAGTGGCCATGTTCTATATCAACAAGCAAGGGGGAACGGGCTCGCAACCCTTGTGCAAGGATGCTCTCACCATCTGGTCCCTAGCCCTTGCTCACCATGCTTGGCTGCAAGCGTCTTACCTTCCAGGTGAGGAGAACGCACTAGCGGACAAGTTAAGCCGACAATTGAGCCCCCACGAATGGACGCTGGATCCCGGGATCGCCAATGAAGTCTTTCTCCGCTGGGGCCAGCCACAGGTCGACCTCTTTGCCACAGAGCAAGAACTGCAACCTCTTCTGCTCGAAATGCCCATCAGCCCTCAGCGTAGCCTTGGATGCCTTTGACATGTGCTGGGGGGAGTGGTTTCTGGTGTACGCATTCCCACCCACTCCCCTGATCTCCAAAACACTGCAGAAGGTGGCCCAGGACAAGGCCCACATAATCCTGGTGGTTCTACACTGGCCCAGGCAGATGTGGTTCCCACCCCTCGCATGCCTGGCGCAAGATAAGCCTCTCCGCCTTCCCCTCTGCCCATATCTGCTCTCACAGGATGACAGGCGCACCCTACACCCCAACCTGAAGGTGCTTGCCTTAACAGCTTGGAAATTGAGCGGATGAACCTCTCCTCTCTTAACATACCCGACGAGGTCCAACACATTATCCTTGCTGCCAGAAGTCCTTCCACAAGAAAGTCCTATGGCCTGAAATGGAAACATTTCAGCCTGTGGTGCTCCTCGAAGGGATTAGGCCCGACCACCTGTCTAGTACCATGCATCCTACAGTACCTCACTTCTCTCTCCAACCAAGGGCTCAAAACAACCTCCATCCGAGTGCATCTCTCCGCAATGGCAGCTCTTCACGACCGGATAGATAGCAACCCCATCTGCTCTCTACCCATGGTGGGCAGCTTCATGAAGGGGCTAAGCAACCTGAACCCTCCAGTCCGGGCACCCGTCCCATCTTGGGACCTCAACCTGGTCCTACAACAGCTGACACAGCCGCCATTTGAGCCCATGCTATCAGCCTCCTTAAAACACCAGACATGGAAAACATTGTTCCTTGTTGCCATCACATCTGCGCATAGGATCAGCGAGCTACAAGCCCTCGTGGTGCACCCTCCATACACGCAGCTTCTCCACGACAGGGCCACCCTGCGCACACACGCCAAGTTTATTCCCAAGGTAGCATCGGTTTTTCATATCAACCAAACCATCGAGCTCCCCACCTTCTACCCGGAACCACACTCCTCACCGGAGGAGCAAAGGCTCCACACCCTGGACTGCACCAGAGCACTCCGCATCTACCTCCTGAAGACCCAATCACTTCGAAAGGCTCCCAGCTATTTGTCTCATACGACCCTAACAGACCAGGCCGGCCGGTCACGAGACGCACAATGGCCCACTGGATTTCAGACTGCATCGCAATCTGCCACCTGGCGGGTGCCCAAGACACGCAGATCGCGCAGAAGATTGGGCCTCAGAACCCTGGCGGCCACCATTGCTAACCTGCGCTCTGTCCCTCTAAAGGACATCTGCAGAGCCGCTACTTGGTCCTCAATCAACACCTTTCAGAAGCACTTCTGTTTGGTCCTAGACACCCACGCGCGACAAGCGTTTGGCCAGGCGATCCTCATAGGGCTGGGGGCCATTCAGGAGTGAGAACCTTCAGGACCCCGAGCTAATCTCCGTTAAGCTTACTGTTATGTTTGACTGTTGACTGTTATTCAGCCACCACGGCCACTACGTATGGCCATGTTGGCCTTTTGAGTTCAAAGTTGTTACGTTATCGAGCCACATTGGCTCCAACGCACTGCGGTGCCACCTTGCACAATGCTCTTTTACACTGTTTCAATACCTTGCACTGTCACTTATGCCCTGTACCTTCACTGTTAAACTATGGCATGATGCAATAAAGAAAAGATAAAACTCACTTCGTCTTGGCCTCCCTCTCCACTGCAACATCGCACTATCGCGCAGCTTGGGAGGCACCAGGTGTGGCTGACGAATCCTGCTTGTCCAAGGAGAAAACGGGGTTACTTACATGTAACGGTAGTTCTCCATGGACAGCAGGATAAGTCAGCCACACAATCCCACCCACCTCCCCAGGCCGAGGTCAACCTCTGCCCGCCTCCTAGCCACATACTTGCCAGCACTCAGCTAGGGACGGGCTAGTGGGTTGGGCCTCTGGCTCATGCTCAGAAAGTTTCTGAGCTCTAGAGAGCACTTCCGTGTACGGTGCCGTCGGAGAACGTCACCAGATGTGGCTGACTTATCCTGCTGTCCACGGAGAACTACCGTTACAGGTAAGTAACCCCGTTTTTTTATTCTCTGCAGGGAAAAGGGGAAGATTCAGCAGAAGCAATCTGATATTTAGCAGGCTTCCGTAAGCACCAGAAGGTGGCATTTTCCATGGACAGAAAAATTCAAAGTCAAAGGATCATTATACAGTATGAACCTGCATGGAGGGAGGTTTGGGGAATAATGTAGTGGGAGCCTGGAATAACCTACAGGCAGGGGTGATGGAAACTAAAACTATGACAGGATTCAAGTATAGCTGGGTCAGATGCAGGAAATGATGATAAGGGTAATGGAAAAAAGGAGCGAGGGTGAAAGGAAGTGAAACTAGGTTAGATATAGAAATGTATGTGCCCATCTACTAGGGGTATGCATTCATTACTGCGAATTTGGTTTGTTTGTATGTCTTAAATTTTGTGTGCCGTAAACTGATTTAATTCAGACTGTTAAGTTTAGTTCACCTTAATTTGTCATAAGCTTAGCGCACACCAAAAATTCCTGATTAAAATGAATGTGCGAAACAACGAAAACTGCACAAGACTGGGGAGAAAACCAATAATTGAATTTCCAAATCATCCTGCTAGACCAGTCCAGACAATCTGGTTAAGTCCCCCTGCCAGCAGATTTTGGAGACAGAGAAAAAAATTCTACCAGAAGCTGATTGGCAGGGGTCTGGTAGACATACAGGAATGCCCCTAGGGGTCACCTTCAGTATTTCTCTGTCTCCAGCAGATGGTGGTGCTTTTATTTAGCTCTCTCTAATTGATTTTTGCTATATTCCTACTAGAGACTGGAGGTTCCAGGGCACACAAGAGGTGTTCCCCTGGATTTCCCAGTCCTACTACTCTACTCAGGCCCACAGCGCTTGGGAGCTCCTGGTCTGAAGGATCAGTTGAGCTCCCGACATCAAGGGGGATCTTTTCTGGCTCCTGGCCAAGAGGGCCTGCCTTGCCGGGAGTACGGGGTTGTCTTCATCAGCACTCAACAGTTCTTCCTTGTTCCTGGCTCTCCTGCTCGCTTTTGCTGCACTAAGGGCATTTTAACTGTGAGTTTTATCTGGCTCCAGCTTGCTGAGTCCCCCCCTACCCCGCCGCTTTCCCGGCATCGTACCTTTTTATTTTCATCCCGCTGGTACTCCGGGGTTATTCAGGACAACAGTGAATCATCGGACAGGCTAAAAGCAGCAGCATTTTAGTTTAAACGCAGCGCATCGGCGGATCGCACCGGGCAGATTAAAAAAACAAGCAGCATTTGAGTTTTACATGCGCCGCATGTATCAGCGGATTGCACTGGTCAAACTCAAAGCGGCAGCATTGAAGTTTTTAAAGGCTTCAGGTAGCAGCGGATCTCAGCAAGCAGTTTTAGGAGCAGCTCCGCATTCCTCCAACGAGGTTTTTTGGTGGGCTTTCTTTCACTGCGGCAGCCATTTTCCTCCTCCCTCGTGGTTTACTAAGGCGGCCATTTTAATCTCTACATTCCCGCGATTGCGGGGCTGTTAAGTCCTTCAAATTTTTCTTACAGGCTCAGCCCTAGCATTCCCTTCCATTTTATTTTCTAAATTTCATTTTCGGGTTCTTTTCAGCACAGGACAGTTTCAACCAGGGAAGATGCCTTCCTCATCTCAATGCTGCATCATGTGCAGCAAGAAACAAAAGGAGCTGAAAGATAGGCTGCCTGCTCCTCTCACCCTGGAGAATCTTCCACATCCGTGCCCTCTGCTAGAGATACTACCCCTGCGGTCTCCGCTCCCTCAGCGAGCCCTCCTCTACTGTTCCCTCAGCCTACGGCCTCATCAGTCTCGGCTGTAGAAGCGCCTTCTCCGTCTTTGGATGCTCACTTTCTCTCTCTCTTTAAACAAGCCTGGTCCATCTGGCGCTCAGACGCGTTAGGAGTGGGATCAGGAGAGCATTTCCCTCCTCCTAACGGGGTAAACGCTACCACGACTTCACGGAAGCATCACTGCAGCGATTTGGTGCCTAAAGATAGTACTCGTTGTTCCAAGGTGATTTTGTGCGGTTCGGATACATGGCCAGTGGTCCCAGAGGAGGACGTATCCTCAGAGGCTGAAAGCTCTGAACGGGAGGATGGCAAGTACTCTCCATCAGCAGCCTCGGCTGACAGCCAAGGAGATGCGCAAGATATCCGCCTCTTCCGCAAGGACCAGTTGCCAGCTTTGATTGTGCAAGTGGTGGAAGCACTGCGCCTGGTCGACCCTCCTGTAACTCTGGAGTCTCAAACACAGACGCACGCAGACCCCATTCTGCAGGGCATTCCCCTTTCCAGCGGATCTACAACAGATTCCAGGAAAGGAAATGTCTCAGGAATGGAAAGCTCTGGACGCTTCCTTGCGATCAGCTCGCTATCTCGGCCAACTTTATCTATGGTCTCCCACGGATCAGGAAAGTGGCTTGCATATCCGAAAGTGGACACGCTTGTGACTGGAGTCCCAAAACACACCACTATTCCAGTTGAAGGAGGGGCAGCGCTGCGCAACCAACAGGACAGAAAGGTTGAGAGTCTTCTTAAGACCGCCTTTTCGTCCTCGATGCTGGCTCTCCAAGCCACCATCTGTGGCGGTGGTGGCCCGAGCTTTGCTACGATGGATTCAACGTTTGCCGGAGGATCCAGCACTGGACCGCTTAGAGTCCGTCACAGCCTACTTAGCGGATGCCTTTTATGACTTGCTGCATCTCTCTGCTCATTCAATAGCAGCGGTTACTGTAGCCCGTCGATGGGTTTGGTTGCGTCAGTGGTCGGCGGATGTTGCCTCTAAAGCGTGCCTCTCTAAGCTGCCCTTTAAGGGTAGGCTCCTTTTTGGCAAGGACGTAGACAAGTTAGTCAAGGATCTAGGGGAGGTCAGACTTCAATGCCTACCAGAGGATAAGCTGAAGTCCTCAGGGCGCCGTTCGTCCCAGGCTTATGCCCTGACCTTTCGGCATACGTCTGGGTTCCGTGACACTCGCAGTTACCGGCCTGGTAGGTCGGTGCCTCCTCCGTTGTCTAATCGCTTTGGTCAAAAGTCCCAGCCCTTTCGGGGGGCCCGAAAGAGCAACAAATCCTACTCGGGTCCAAACAAGTTCTCCGGAGCCATACGCTCCTCCCGCTGATGGGGAGAATGCCCACCCGAGATACAACCTCCAGTAGGAGGCCCCTTGTCTCTGTTCTCTCGGCAGTGGGCAGTCATCACCTCAGATCATTGGGTCCTCCAGATTGTGTCTCGAGGCTACGCTCTCGAGACTTATAAGCCCATTCGAGAAACCTTTATCATCTCTCCAGGCGGAGCACCTCGGAAAAGAGATGCCATCCTGTCCACAGTTCGTTGTCTCCTTCTCCTGCACGCCATCTGCCCCGTTCCTCCTACCAAGCGTGGAACGGGCTGGTATTCCATCTATTTCATTGTGCCCAAAAAGGACGGCTCCTTTCGGCCTATCCTCGACCTCAAGGGCGTCAATCTCTGCCTCCGCGTCCCTCGCTTCCGAATGGATGGAAACACTACATTCGGTTATCCAAGCAGTCCGCAAAGGGGAGTACCTTGCCTCTCTCAACCTCACGGAGGCATACTTCCACATTCCCATCCACAGCGACCATCAGCGTTTCCTGCGCTTTGCCATCCTGGGCGAGCATTTCCAATTTTGTGCCATGCCATTCGGCCTTGCCACAGCACCGCGCACGTTCTCCAAGGTCATGATGGTAGTGGCAGCAGCCTTATGCAGATGCGGAATTCGGGTGCATCCATACTTGGACGACTGGCTCATGCGGGCGGACTCCCTCTCAGAGGCCTGCGAGATGGTAGATCTTTTGGTCTCTTTTTTAGAGGGTCTCGGATAGGTCATCAATCGAGCCAAAAGCTCCCTGCAGCCCTCCCAGCACCTGGAGTTCCTCGTAGCTCGGTTCAACACTGCTCAGGGCAAAGTCTTCCTGACTCTCGACCGGTTCCTCAAGCTTTCATCTCAGATCCGCAGTTTTCTTTGTCAAGATTGCCCGAGCGCATGGGATTACCTTCAAGTGCTGGGCTCCATGGCGGCTACCATTGAGGTGGTACCGTGGGCCAGAGTGCACATGCACGGATTGCAAAGAGCGCTGCTTGGTCATTGGTCCCCGGTTTCGGAAGATTACAACTATCATCTTCCGCTACCTCCATCCACCAGGCGCGACCTGCACTGGTGGCTTTTGCCATCTCACCTCTTCAAGGACGTTTCCCTAGAGCCTCCTCGCTGGATCTTGTTGACAACAGATGCGAGCCTTTCCGGTTGGGGAGCTCATTGCCTGAATCACACGGCTCAGGGCTCTTGGTCGCCTCGCGAAGCGCGTTGGTCCATAAACCGGTTGGAGGCCCGGGCGGTTCGCCTGGCCTTGCTGAGATTTCTGCCACTGCTTCATTACCAGGCAGTTCGCGTTCTCTCTGACAACGCCACAACAGTGACCTAGCTCAGCCGCCAAGGCAGTACCAAATGCTGCGGAGTAGCTAAGGAAATGGCTCTTCTCTTCCAGTGGGCAGAGAAGCATCTTCAGACTCTATTGGCGCAGCACATTGCGAGCATATCCAATGTGATGGCGGATTTTCTCAGCCATCATGCTCTCGATCCCGGTGAATGGGAGTTAGCTCCCTGGGCATTCCAGAAAATTGTGCAAAGATGGGGGCAGCCGGTGATGGATCTCATGGCATCGTCAACCAACTCCAAAGCCCTGTGCTTTTTCAGCCGCCGGAGGGAGCATGGATCACAGGGACTGGATGCCTTAGCCCAGCTGTGGCCAGAGGTAGCGCTACTATACGTCTTTCCCCCATGGTCTTTTGTCGGAAAGGTTCTCCAGCGGATCAGAGCACACTCGAGCGCCGTGATTCTGGTGGCTCCAGATTGGCCTCGGAGACCTTGGTATGCCGACCTCGTTCGTCTAGCCTGAGCGGCTCCTCTGCGGCTCGGGGCCCGCAGAGGTCTCCTACTGCAGGGGCCGATCGCAGTGGATGACCCCACTCCCTACTCTCTTACGGCTTGGCTCTTGAACGCCACCAGCTGAGCCACAAGGGTTATTCTCCTTGAGTGGTAGCGGTCTTGCTCAAGGCTCATTGGCCCTCCACATCACGGACGTACACCCAGGTATGGCGGATCTTTGAATCCTGGTGCTCACGGCATCGCCTCTCGCCTCAGCAATCTCATATACCTCAAATCCTCGCCTTTCTCCAAGAGGGTCTCGACAAGGGCTTAGCTCTCGGGTCTCTTCAAGTCCATGTCTCCACCCTTACCTGCTTCAGGGGGCCGGTAGACGGCTGTTCCTTTGCATCGCACTCCGACGTAGCACATTATCTCAAGGGAGCTAAGGTGGTACGCCCCCCCTATCCGGCCAGTAGTACCGCCTTGGGATCTTTCCTTAGTCCAGAAGGTACTCATGGATGTTCCTTTTGAACCGCTTAAGGGAGCATCGCTTCGCGATCTGTCTGTTAAGACAGCCTTTTTGGTAGCAATAACCTCTGCACATGGGGTATCAGAGTTGCAGGCCCTGTTCTGCCGTGATCTATATCTCCCTTTCTCGGAAGGCGGTGTATCTCTGCGGGTGGTTCCTTTCTTCTTACCAAAGGTTCTAACACCTTTTCACTTAAACCAGCCTATTTTCTTACCTTGTTTTCCCAAAGGCCAGTCTTCTGACCGGCATAGGGATATCTGGAGGCTTGACCTCAAGAGAATTCTCTATCATTTAAAGGTGACAAATTCATTCCGTAAATCTGACCATCTTTTTGTTCTCTTTGCGGGTCCTTGAAAGGGTCTAGCGGCTTCGAAGTCTACCATTTCTAGGTGGCTTCGTCAGACTATTGAATCCACCTATATACTCCATGGCAAATTGGTACCCTCCGGTCTCCAGGCACATTCCACGCGGGCCCAGGCGTCTTCATGGACGGAACAGTTGCAGGTAACCCCTCTCGACATTTGTAGAACGGCCACCTGGTCCTCCCTCTCCACATTCACCCTTCACTATCGCCTAGATCTCCAGGCGTGGGAGGAGGCCCGATTCAGGGCTAATGTTGTTACAGCGGCTCTGTTTTCCCACCCAGAGGGCAGTTGGCTTGTGTACTACCCGATTGTCTGGACTGGTCTAGCAGGATGATTTAGAAGGAGAAATTTCACTTACCGTTAATTTCCTTTCCTGGAATCCTGCTAGACCAGTCCAGGACCCTCCCAGTATCTCGCACGATCAGTCGTTTTCCGAAAGAGTCACAATACCATTGCGAAAGAATCACGACTCGAGCAGTGTTTTCTCCGCTGCTTCTTCAGATTTTGTTTCCGCTGTACATAGTTACGGTATGTTCTTCTTGTTTTCTTACTTTCCTTCTTGCTTGTCAGAGTATACTGAGGGTGACCCCTAGGGGCATTCCTGTATGTCTACCAGACCCCAGCCAATCAGCTTCTGGTAGAATTTTTTTTCTCTGTCTCCAACATCTGCTAGCAGGGGGACTTAACCCGATTGTCTGGACTGGTCTAGCAGGATTCCAGGAAAGGAAATTAACGGTAAGTGAAATTTCTCCTTCTCTTGCCTGTGCACATTCCTACTATCTACTAGAACAGCAATGGGTCAAATGAAGAAAATGACACTGAGGATTTACCAGCAGTATGACGGGGAGTGCAAGGTTAGCTAGCATGGTCTTGTCGTAGGGCTTTGGTACACAATAGAGCATAATTAGGCAATAAGCAGTTAAAGTTCAGTGCCAAAAAGTGCAAAGCTATGCATTTAAGTTTAAAAAAAAAAAAAAAAAAGTTAAATAAATAGAATATAAAGAGCATCTGTGGATTAGAACAATAGATGGGGATAAGAGCAAGGAAAGTGATGACCAGAGCTGGAGCATTGTAGACAGGGACAACTGAAAACATTTTGTCAACCAAATAATCCTTTTATACTGACAGCAGCCATATTACTAGGCTAGTCTTAAAGTAAGAGCATAAGTGTGACTGCAGCCCTTCTCCATAAAAAAGGGTTTATGCAGAGTCTCTCTCAGCACAGACTGCACAGTACCTAAGCATAGAAAACTAAACAATTCTGCGAGAGCTGAACAGTTTTTCCCCCTTTTTGTCTTGTTGCCAATATGGCAGCCAAAGGATTTAATAACTGGAATTTCAGAAAAGCCAAGATTACTGTACTGGCGAGGTAAGACCACTGTAGAACTCGTATACTAAAGGCTTTTCCCATAGTGTGTCTGTGCTTAGTACATCTGATCCCATGTGAATAGCTTGAGCCCTTTGCATGTACTTCCCAGCTACATAGAAACTGGTGTACTTTAATGATGCAATTGCTCTTCTTTTCGTAAGCCATTATTTTAGCCAGATTTAAGGACTGGGCAAAAGTAGAGCGAAAATGATTAAAAAAAAAACACCAGACAGCTTGCTTGAATGATTTTGAAATTGTTCATCTTTTTACGAGGGCTTTAATCTCTTGCGCCTCTGGCAGATTAAAAATAGTGCATATAAAAGGAATGTGCCGTCCAGGACTGGGGCCACAGAGCCGTCTTTAGGCTGATATGAAGCCTGATGCTATTGCAGAAGTTAAATATGGAGAGTTCCCTGTAATGCCACGCTCACACCACAGACCTACAGACAGCAGTGATACCTGGCTCCCATGTGATGCTGGGTAAGAGGAGGATCTTGGGTCATCTCCAGCACCACCACCCCCCTCTGCGCGCCTCACACAAGTCAGGTATCGCTCCCCTCTGGACCAGCAGGTAGTGGTACCAGTCCTGGAAGCATTTCTGAACTGCTACTGCTGCTTCCTCGCTTCTCGCATCCGATTGGCTCTCAAGCAGAACGGGCCAGTCGGCCACAGGAGGTGAGAAGAGCAGTAATATGCTCAGCAAAGCTTCCTCCTGCCCTTGCTGATATCACAAGTGAGAGTGAGAAGCATGGTGGGCGGCTGCTAGACGGGATGTTCGAGAACGTGAGAAAAAGGGAAAATGGGGTGGTGGTTGAGTAATATAAATTATGGGGCCCTTCATTTCACTAAATCGGGTGCTTCTCCATTCTAAAGATGACTCTTGTGGGCTGTTTGTCCAGTCCTTAAATTTAGCAGCTAGTGCTTTGCGTCTTTCTTATTCCCTAGCCATCCTGGTAAGGCAAGAAAGATTAAGAAAGATATTTTTAGACTGGCCTGGTGGTTTAACGGCAAGTGCTATGCACTTCTATGTGGAAGATCCTCAATTTGATTCCTAAATTGGGTCATCTGCATCCTGGGTGACGGAGATGCAGCCCTCATTCTCAGCTCCTGGGTACTCTACTATCAGGCAGAAACATTGTAGTATGTATTTGTTTTCACAGCTGTCTATGGAAGAATCATAATTTTATGAACATATGAATTTCATTACTTACAGGGGTGAGCATACACTTGATTTAATATTTTTGTCCCACATACAAAAATATATTTGACTGTATCTCATTTACTGGCCAGGAATATTCTTGGATGGATCATTTTCTGATTTATTTTTATATTCATCGATAGTCTGTGAATCGGACTCCCATTACAAGAAACTCGTATTGCCTGGTCTATCAGATAGTTTTAAAGCTATGAGGAAAAGGTGCCTTCTGATCTGGATCTTGAAAGCTTAATTAATATTTGGAATAATGATTTTATCACCTCAGCATTGGTCCAGAATGTGATGGAATCAGTAGTCCAATCCATCTTTTTCCCTTGGTGCAATGGTACTTTGTGTGAGCTGAAGCAAGACGTGTGGTACACAGAGCAATATTGACATAAGCACCACTCTGAGGAGACTTGTACATCACTGAATACTATTTTGACCTGCTGGGCTTTATTTATTATTTTTTTTACAATCTTAATTGTTGTAGCATTTCATATCTAGCTAGAGGTTGCCTGATATATTAAAATCTCTATAGACATTTCAGAATGTGGCTCCAAAGGTTATAGCAGGTCTGCGGGAATTTGACCATGTAAAGAATTTACATTGGTTACCTGTCACCGGACAAGTGCACTTTTACTGGCTGATGCAGAAAAGCGTGGCTCTGAATTTTCTGGTGCTTTTCCCATGCTAGGATTGCTCTCCGATGCTGGAAAAATGCCCAAAAAAAACCCAACTACGCTAAACTGTAGTGTACTTGGCATGCAGATCTCTGCATAAGTAATTGCGCCCAATGTAAAAACAGATAAAACTGCGCTGAAAACCTATAACAGTTTTTTACCCTGTCTTTTAACACTGGATCTTCATACCAGCTTCAGGCAGGTGAAAGTTCCAGCCGGGAGCAAAAGTATCATCTTGGGTGAAGTTTGACACTTCACGTCAGATGATCCATGCATCGGGGAAAGTTCCCGATGTCATCAGAATACTGTTGGGGTGCCAGGGTCGTCCCCCCGACAGAAACCAAATTCTCAGTGGCCCAAGAGATGCCTTATATGGCAGTCTGACCCTGCTCGGTGCATTCCACGATGCACCACGCAGGGCCAAGTGCTGCCATTTTTCAAGATGGTGGCGCAGGGACGGGAGGAAGTAGGCAACGCTCCCACTCCAGATTAAAGGTACCTGGAGGAGGGTTTGGGGACCAGCAGGCCACCAGAGTTTTCTTTTTTTATTAGGTGGGTGGGGAGATCGGGGCTGCTGGACCACCAGAGAATTTATCAGGTGGGCGGATGAATGGGAGATCGGGGCCACTGAGCCGTCAGGGAGTCAGTGTCCAGGAAGAGCACCAAACCCCCGACAGTATGCTGATGTCATCGGGGGCTTTCCCCACCCCGGCATATGTCATCTGAGGTGAAGTGTCAAACTTCACCTCAGATGACCCTGTTTCTCCGGGAACAAGCAGGAAGTCAGTCCTCATATATGGGTGACATCGGCACCGACAGAGCCCACACGGAAGCATCTCCTCAGCTTTCAAAAAAAGCCTTTGGGAGATGCTCCACACATGCGTGGTCTACTTCCTGCACAAGGTTGCTATCTTGCCTCAGTCTCCTTTTTTCCGTGGAGCCCTGCGGACATTATCCTTTTATCCCTGGAAAAAGTCAGATTTTTTCATAGTTAAATTTTGTCCGGTTTACATACCAGTTCCTTCCCACCCCTGAGCCAGCTTGCCTTGGCGTCACTCTTTGGGTTCATCTATCCATTTTGCACTTTTTTCATCGAGTTTCACCTTGATTGGCATTCGTGTCTTTTTCCAGCTGAAGGCCTCTGACCCCTGACAGGAGGCAGGGACCCCCTTTTTCCGATGGCCTCAAGTGTCTTCAAAAAGTGTGACTGGTTGGCAAAGTTATGTTATTTACCGACCCACACGATTGCTGCCTCCGATGCCTTGTACCAGAACAGAATGACTCAGACTGTGAGCTCTCCCCAATAACCCCAAAGGCCTTAAAGAGTTGCCATCAGTAGCAGGAAATTTTTTTTCACAAGTCTGACTCCGCCCTGGAGTCTCCGGTAACAGCACGCTCCAGGGCCCCCTCCAATACTTCGGAGCCCCGAAAAGCCAGAGCCTCCTCGGAGTCCCCAGTTGCGGTTCCTCTGAGTGAAAGTCCCCGGAGATGCAGCATAAGAAGAAGAAATCCTCGAAGACTGCTTCAGAGGACGGTTCCTGGAAGAAGGTGAAATCCCACGCAGGTCCTCATTGAGGATTCTCCCTCAACAGTACCAACACCGGGCCCAAAGTCATCTGTGCCCACATCGAAAGCTATGGAGCCTACTGGCATGGAGACCAGAATGGCAGCCTTACAGAACAGTATATCTGCCCTAATGTCAATGCATCGGGCATTTGTCTGGTTCATCCGCCCTGGCAATGGGAACCTCGACATCGAGGGCTTCCCCGGACGTCAAGCCGGTCCTTGAGCGCTAAGGTGGTCCTCGAGCGCCACCGGCTTTGAGAGAATCCCTGGCCTGTGGCTCAGACCAATGATCCTCCAGGGGTCCTGCAACACAAAGGGCGGTCCTCGACTGAAGTGATCGTGTAGTGTCGGACTTGTACTCTGACTTGAGACTGGGGATGAAGAGTCCACTGACACGAGGCAACACCATGACGTGCCCTCGGACCCATCTTCCCCAGCGACTAGATGCCACTCCCCACCTGAGGATGTTGCGTTCCTTGATTTCGTGAAGGAAATGGCCAAGGCTCTCACGATCGAGACCGAGGCTGAAGAGGACCTTACGGTCTCAGTGCCCCTGATCCTCGACTGCCTCCTCCTCAGAATGTGGGAAACACCGACATCTGTAGCAGTTGTCAGCAGATGCCTCAACGGTAAAGGAAAAAGAAGAAGGTCTTCCGCAGGAGAAACAGTGAAACAGAGCGGAAGCTAAGGACCACGGCCAAACACAAAGGAGTGGTTTAAAAAAACTCTTTATTAGCAGACCCAACTCAACGGTTTCGGCCAGAAGCCTTCAGGGGTCTAAAAACAGACAGACACAAACATCAATATTAAAAATAAAATGAAACTTTAAATACTTAAGGAGCATTAATGAACAAACAGACCTTTTTCAAAGATGGGGAAGCTGTAATACTAGAGGGCATAACATGAAGCTGCAAGGGTGTAAACTGAAAGGCAATATCAGGAAATATGTTTTCACTGAAAGAGTGGTGGATGCTTGGAATGCCCTCTCAATGGAAGTGGTGGGGGCAAATACAGTGACAGAATTCAAAATAGCATGGGACAGACACAGTGGATCCCTTTATAGAAAGAGGATAAAATCAAAATAAATGTAACTGTCTCTGATATCTCAACAAGTAGAGGTGACTTGCATGGAGCGGTGTGTGCACCCCTAAACAAAGGCATGGGGAGGGGTGATCTGCATGGAGCGGCAGGCGCACCTACTCTTGCCACCTTGCTGGGCATACTAGAAGGGCTAAGCTGGTCTTTATCTGCCGTCATATACTATGTTACCATATCTTATTGTAGAATGTAGATAAATTAGGACTAGTCTAGTTCTCCCTATGCTGATGACATTCAAATCTTTTTTTCTAATAAAGGAGTCCATTGACAATGCATGACTTTTGTTATGAAAAGGACTCTGGTATGAATGTGTATTCATGGTTTGAAAATAAATAAAGCTTAATAAAAATACAATGGATTGGTGGAACACAAAAAGAAATGTCTGAGAAGGCCCAGTAATTAATGGATTTGTTTTTAAGCTTGAGGCAGAGCTAAGGAATTTAGGGGTAGAACATGGCTTGGCATTGTCAGTGGATAGACAGACAAGGTGCCTAAGGGCCTCTTTTACTAAAGCCGATTAGCTGGTTGATAGGCATTTTAACACGCGGCTGCATGTAGTTGAGAACACTAACGTGCAGTAGTGTCTGCCTTTGCACGCTAAGACACATGTTAATCAGCAATCACAAGATGGGGTGGAGAGTGGGCATGGAGAGCACATTACCGTAGTGCCAGGGCAATTGCCGTGTGCTCAGCAGCAACATGGCTCTTAACGTGGGTGACTCTATAGAAGTCGTAAAGTGAAGCCGATGTAGTGGAACGCATGTTAGGAAGACTTGTGTGCGTTAGCTAATGTAAACATGCTGAAGATGCCCTGCCAGCTAAAGTGCAGACTTTTCCACTATCGTGCGTGAGATTGGCACATTAATGGCAAATCCTTAGTGGATTTTAGTAAAAGGGGCCCTAAATTCAAAAATGCAAATTGCATTTAAGACAAATTAGATCTTGTCTAACATAAAAAAGGCTATAATAAAAACAATTGTTATCTCACAGTTAGGTTATGGCAACTTGATCTAATTGGGATTAGAAAAGAAGCTTACAACTAGTACAGAATGTTGCTGCTGAAGGTATTAAAAGACCTAAATAATGGATCAAGTGATACTGTTAGGCCTATCCTCGATGGAAACATAGTGGAGAAGCTAGACCCAGGGCAAGGTAGAGCAGTAGTCAGGGTTGATGCAGTTAGAAACCAGGAATAGAGAAGCAGGTGCATGTAACAGACTTCTCCACTGAACAGTGAAGTTGAGCTAGGTAACAATAGATATGGGTCAGGCCCACCCAAAATGAACCAGCAGGAGTGTGTCTGGCCCTTAGGTTACCTTGCATATAGCGTCTCGGAGACATAAGACATACCTCTTGCTAGTCCAATGGGCTGATCTGGGGGGGTGAGTTTATTACAACTGGTGTACATGGTCATGAGTTTGAATCCCAGCAGGCCTATTCTTAAAGAACTACAGTGGCTCACAACACACAGGATAATTTGTGAGCTTCTTTTGTTCTTTAAAGTAAGAAGTTGATTTCAATTAAAATATCCCTTTAGGAAGAAGTAATAGCCTTGGTGCGTACCAATGGGGAAAGTGTTTCTGATGTCATAGTGGGAGAGCATCTCACATCCAGTGATCACCAAATAGTGTGGTTCACTATTAGGGCTAGGGCTGATAAAATCCATTCAAAAGCGAGGATCTTAGACTTTAGGAAAACTAATTTTGCCAAGAAGGGACAATACCTCAAGGAGTCGTTAGTGGGATGGGAACAGCTGGGGAATGTAGAAAAGCAGTGGGCAAAACTGAAAGGGGATATTTTAATGGCAACAAATCTTTTTGTTAAATAAATAAATGTACAAGGAAAAGGAGGCCACTATGGTTCTCAAAAGAAATAGCTGAAAAGGTGAAGAAAAAGAGGGAGGCCTTCATAAAAAATACAAGAGATCACAGAGAGAGGAAGACAGGCATCTAAATTTGGAAAAACTTAGAGAAGCTAGGAAAGCAGTCAAGAAAGCAGAGATTTATTTATTTATTTTATTTATTACAATTTCTTATATACCGCACTATTCGACATCAGCGCGGTTTACATTAAAACACAAGGACCAGAACAACAGGCTGTTCGGTTTTATAGAGAACAGGTGTACAAACTTGGATAACATGGGTGAACTATTTGCATAAAATATCTACAAGTAGGCGTGATGGCAATGCCCTAGAATTATCATGTGGTTACTTTCTTTGGTGGGGTTATCTAGGCTTCATTGCTGACTGGGTAGTACTTGAGGAACAGGTGATATTTGAGTGCCTTCCTGAACTGGGCTAAGTCAACGATAGCACGAATGTCAGATGGTAGAGCATTCCTGCACCTTGGGGCTCAAAATTTGAAGGCCCTGTTCGCCGTTGTCAGGTTGCATTTTGTCAAGGCCTTCGGAATTATTAGAGAATTTAAAGCTGTTGGTCTTCTGGATCTGTTAGGTGGCACGGTGTGAATGAGCTCTGTAAGTGAGGAGGATGAGAGACCATTGATGGCCTTGAAGGTCAGTAGTAAGGTCTTGAAAACAAGCCTTCCGTGTATGGGGAGCCAGTGAAGCTGCTTCAGGATAGGTGTCACATGGTCACTCCTAGAGGCTCCCTGGAGGACCCTTGCTGCAGCATTCATGGCGAGCTGTAGCGAGTTCAAAGTAGATTGTGGGAGGCCTTATAAAATGGCGTTGGCATAGTCGAAATGGGGCAAGACTAGTGCTTGGTATATAGTCCGGAAGTCATCTGGATCTAATAAGGAACGCAGATGCCTGAGTGTTCGGATCTTGAAGTATATTGCTTTTACTATGTTGCCTATGTGTGATTTCATATCAAGACGTTGATCCAACGTGACCCCAAGGTATCTTATTGTGTCTTTTGTCTGCAGATCCGCTTCCTTAACTCTTACATGGGATGGTGGAGTGAAATTGGGGTCTCTCGTGATGAAGAGTACCTCAGTTTTCTTGTGTTGAATACGGAGGTTTTGAGATTGGAGCCATTCTGAAACTGCGTTGAAACATTCTATCAGGGGGGAAAGGTCCATTTGATCCGTAGAGAATGGCATGTATAAGAGTATGTCATCTGCATATATCAAACAATTCACATTGAAAGATTTGATGATACTGCAGATGGGCTGCATACATATGTTGAACATGAGTGATGATAGAGAGGAACCTTGCAGTACACCTTGCGTTTGATGGAAGGGTTTTGATTCTTCTGCTCCGGATTTTACATGTTGCAATCTTCCGGCCAGATATGATTTGCACCATTCGAGTGCAGTGCTGCAGATGCCCTTCTCTTTCAGTCGCCCTAGGAGAAGTTCATGACTTACTGAGTCGAATGCTGCAGCGATGTCTAAGAAGATAAGCACAAAACCTTGCCGGATGTTGTCGATGCCTGTGATTATATTATTGAAGAGGGTGGTAAGGAGGGTTTCTACTCCGTGAGACTCTCTGAACCCATGTTGGCACTGGTCAAGAGGTGCTGCAGAGTCTATATGATCTTGGATTTGTCTTTGTACCTCTTTCTCAATTATCTTAGCTAGGAGAGGAATACTAGCTATGGGCCTGTATGAGTCAACCCTTTGGGGGTCTAGTTTGGAGTTTTTTAAAAGAGGTCTAATGGATGTATGTTTGAGTGCTGAGGGGAAGAATCCGGATGTGAAAGATAGGTTCATAAGTCTTGCGATGAAAGGACTGAACTCACTGCGTAGCTCCTTTATCCAAAAGGCTGGGCAGGGATCAGTTTGAGCCGTGGTGGTATTGAGAGATGTGATTGTGTCCTCAATGTATTTTGCAGATGGTGTGGAGAACATAGGTAGAGACATTAGGCAGGTTGGTTCTTGTGCAGGGGCTTCTGAGACCTTATCTGTCTGTAGAAGTTTAGACTGTAGGTAGTCGGCAAATTCTTGTGGATGAATCTCATCATGTAGCTCAGGAGAAGGTTCCTTCGAAAGGGATTTGACTAAATTGAAAAGATCACGTGGTTTGTTCAGTGATCTTTTGAGAGTGTCAGTGTGAAATTGCTTTATTTTGGCCGTGATTGCCTCTCGGTGAATTGATAAGTGGAGTTTATAAGCTGTCTGATCCTCAATGGAGAATGATCGGCGCCATCGTCTCTCAAGTCTTCGTAGGTATGTAAGAGAAGACCGCAGCTCAGGGGAGAACCATGGAGCAGAGTTTCTTTTCCTTAAGGTGTTGTTGGGGTGTGGTCGTTGAGCAATGGCGTTAAGGTTGCTGTTCCAGGAGGAAATCAGATCTTCGAGATTGAGAGTTGTGTCGTTGAGGAGTGGGTGGGTCTCAGACAGGATGAGTTCTTTGTTGAACGGTCGAAAACTTCTTGTTGACGTTCTTGAGGTGCTGTTCAATCTTCTTTTGTCCTGTGCTTGCTTGTTAATGGGTAACTGGAGATTGATTAGTTTGTGGTCTGACCAGGGTACAGCGGTAACAGACATCACAAGGTCGTGGCTTTGTTCAAAGACAGACTGTGGAGCAAACACCAAGTCAAGAATATTTCCCTTTATATGCGTGGGTTCCTTGATTATTTCCTTGTATCCCAGATCTTCAATGGCATCGAGGAGGGCGGATGCCTGATTTTGCTGCAATGATGGGAGATTGAAATCTCCCATTATCCAGTTTGGTGTATTGGGATTGTGGATGTTGGCAGCTAAGTCTACAATGGTAGGGAGGTCGTCCGGGGAAGCTGAAGGGGTTCTGTATAGCAGGTTGATAGAGCACTGTTCGTTTGCAATGGAAATTATATCCAAGTTGTTACTGCTAGAGGAGTCAGTTGTGTAGAAATGAAGGTCTGACTTGGTGAGTATGAGCGCTCCTCCTCCTTTCTTGTTTTCTCTCTCATGTGTGTATAGAGAAGTTGGGGGGTAGGAGTTGGTTGAGGAGGACATTGTCTTCATATGATAACCAGGTTTCAGTGATCATGAGTATATCTAGATCATGAAGGGAAATTATGTCTAGGATGACCGGCCATTTCTTACGAATTGAACATGCATTTATGAGGGCACATTTTAGGCTTCGGGAAGGCGGGGATTCCTCTTGTTTAGGTTTCTTAGATTGTTGGATTGCGATGTGTATCAAGTGAGAGTGACGCGTGTGAGCATCACCTCCTGGATAATGAAATGGGGGCCCAGACCATCTTTTTCCATGATTCCTAAGGATGGGGATTTGATTGTATGAGGGGGAAAAGGCAAGGGAGTTCCCAAGCCAGTCTGTGAGAAGGTAAAAACTGACAAAGGCAATGAAGTGGAAGGCCATTTGTACACTTTGATTGTGCGTGTTTGAAAGAGACGTGTGGGTGGATCAGTCGTTTAAATAATGCTGTTTAAGCGGGCTAGTCAATGCATCGATTTGACTGTCAGAATGAACTATAAATAATTAGCTAAGTTAAGCATCATAGGTAGATATAAACATATGGCATGGATATAGATCAGAGAACATGTATAATTACAGGCAAATAATGTAATTGCAAAACAAAGGTATATATAATAGCATTTCACAAAAGCAGACAATTGTCAACTATTAGTGATTACCACAGTGATGGAATAGTGATGGTATGACGTTTTAGCCCGGAGACGGGCATGAGATATGCATAATTAGCAGAGACCCGTTGGGCAGGGTCTGACATATATTAATGCCTATGAAGACGTTCAGGGTAAAGTACCTGTTTAGCTCTTTAGATGATTATGCTATGATCTGGACTGTCTTTCTTAATTCAGCTTACTGGACTGCGTTTGGACCCCGCCTAAGGGCCACGCCAAAGGGCCCTCTGGCGAGGCCCTCAGGCGCGGGACCACCTGACGGCGGCTTCCTTTTCTTTGGGCGCTGGCTCCTCCTCCTTCTCCCACAGCCCCGATTGGGCTGGAGATCCCCGAGCGAGAAAGCTGGCAGGCCCGCTCAGGGCGCTCGACCCCGATCGGGGGAGCGGAAGATGGCTGCGGGCTGTTTAGCTGGCCCGCCGATGGCGGCTTCCTTTTCTTTGGGCGCTGGCTCCTCCTCCTTCTCCCACAGCAAGAAGATGAAATAGCCAAGCAATAAAATGTATTTATCTTTATCTTTATTGAAACACTTTATATACAGCTTTTAATTACAACAAAGTGGTTTACAATATCAAATATAATAACAGGAGGGCCAAGGGCCAAAACAGAAAAAGAATTACAATTGGTGATAGGACAGAGGAGAGACATTCACATCAATCAGAGAAGGAGTAGGAGTAGTAAGAGGAATTAGGAAGTAGAGGGGGAAGGTTGAAGGCAGTGGAGATCAGGTGAGGTTTGCGGAGAGCTTTGAACCGGGGAAAGGAGGGTTCAAGGCAAAGGACAGACAGGAGAGAATTCCAACGGGAAGGACCTAGGAAGAAAAAGGCAGAGTGGTGGATGGATTCAAGGTGGGCATTGTTTGGGGATGGTAATTGCAAACAGTTGATGTGGGCTGAGCGGAGACCTCAAACTGGGTTATGGAATTGGAGAAGGTCAGAGAGATACTGTGGGGTTTTCGTGTATATGGCCTTGTGTACAGAAATGAGTGAGTATCTTATAATGTATACGGTATAGGACAGGGAGCCAGTGGAAGATTGATAAGTACGGGTGATGATCAATATGATCAAAACGGGTTGTATGTGACAGAATCCTGGCAGCAGTATTCTGAATAAGTTGTAGTCAATGAAGCTGTGACAACGGGAGACCAGCAAGGGCCGATTTGCAGTAATCAAGATGCGACATCACCAAGGAAAGAAGCAAAGTGGTGAGAGAGGTCGGTTGTGTGATGGAACAGAGGGATCAAGAGAGGGCTTTTTCAGCAACGGATGGACCAGGGTGAGGGGAAAACAACCGGAGATGAGGCTGGAATTCAGAATGAGCTGTATAAGTGGGAGAAGCGCAAGCGAAGGCATTAAGAGCCAGAGTGAGGGAATAGGGTCTGAGCGGCATGTCGTTTTCCTGGCCAAGGAGAGGGATTTAGACAGAGCAATTGGGGGGATAAGATATTTTTCAGATGTTAGTGAGAAAAGGAAGGGCAAAAGTAGTATTGTCAGACTCAAGGGTGAAGGGGAGGAATATGTAGAAGCTGATGAAGATAAAGCAGACTTGCATAACAAATATTTCTGTTCTGTGTTCACAGATGAAGGGCCAGGAACAGGACCTCAAACACTCACAAATAAGAACAGAAGTGACTGGGATCTTGAATGATATTCAGAAGATTGTGTTCATGAGGAACTTGCTAAACTAAAAGTAGACAAAGTGATGGGACTGGATGGGATACATCCGAGAATACTGAAGGAACTTGGGGACGTTCTAGTGGCTCCACTGACTGAACATTTCAGTGCTTCTTTGGGGTCAGGAGTGGTCCTAGAGGACTGGAGAAAGGCACATATGTGGTTCCTTTACACAAAAGCGGAAGTAAGGATGAAGTTGAAAACTACAGGATGGTTAGTCTAACCTCTGTGGTGAGTAAATTATTGGAAACGCTGCTATAAGAGAGGATAGTGAGGTTTTTGGAGTCCAGTGCATTGCAGGATCCAAGGCAGCATGGGTTTAACAGAGGCAGGTCTTGTCAGACAAATTTGATTGATTTCTTTGACTGGGTGACTAGAAAGTTGGGCCGAAGGAGGGTCCTGGATGTGGTGTACTTAGATTTCAGTAAAGCCTTTGACACCATTCCGCACAGGTGACTTATAAGCAAACTGAGCACCCGAGAGATGGACCCTAATTTGACTGAGGCACATTCCAAATGGGATGTCCAAGTACAATCTGGGATGTCAAAGCCAGAATGTCTGAAAACAAAAGGTAGGTACGTGCAAGTTCACGCACAATTCCAGAAATGTGGACGTGCCCAATATGCACTATCAAATGTCTACCGGTATATAGACGTCTCCAAGAGAGTATTTCAGAACCAAAATGTGTAATAGCATAATGCTTAGAGTAGTGGCTTAAGAACTGGGTAGCCAGAGTTCAAATCCCACTGTGCAACTTTGTAATCTAAAGCTAGTCACTTAATTCTCCATCTTCTCTACACTCTCTGGACATTTTAAAGTGAAAACAAACACCTTCCTGATGCCTATTCGTGCCTGGAGCAGGATTAAATATGCACGTGCCTGCAGACAGCTCTGCTGCTTCTGGGATCAAACAGGGACATGTAAGTCCTTTGCCCTTCCCCTTTCCCAGACAGTCGTCCACCACACCTCCGTGCCTACTTCAATGTCACTGTACTGAAGACGTCTGCGAACAGCATTTGTGGAATAGTGACGAAGATGTGTTCATGATTTTGACATCCACATGCATGTCTACAGACATCCAAACTACGACTAAATCTTTTAGAATGTCCCTCTGACTGGGTTAGAAATTGGTTGAGTGGGAGGCGACAAAGGATACAGGTAAATGGAACTCACTCTGAGGAGAAGGAAGTTACCAGTGGTGTCCTTGGTCCGATTCTTTTTAATATATTTGTTAGTGATATTGCAGAAGGACTGGCTGGTAAGGTTTGCCTGTTTGCGGATGATACCAAAATGTGCAATAGAGTAGACACCCAGATAACATGAGGAGGGATATAGCTAAGCTTGACGAATGGTCAAGAATGGCAGCTGAGATTTAATGCTAAAAAATGCAGGGTCATGCACTTGGGCAGCGAAAATCCAAGGGAGCAGTACAGTGTAGGAGGCGAAGTACTTCTGTCCACAAAAGAAGAGCGGTACCTGGGCATAATTGTTTCTGATGATCTTAAAGCAGCTAAACAGGTAGAAAAGGTGATAGCGAAAACTAGAAGAATGCTTGGGTGCATAGGCAGAGGCATGGCCAGCAGAAAAAAGAGGTGATAACGCCTCTGTATAAGTCTCTAGTACGACCTCATTTGGAGTATTGTGTGCAATTCTGGAAATTGCACCTTCAAAAGGATATAAACAGGATGGAGTCTGTGCAGAGTGGCTACTAAAATGGTTTGTGGTCTTTGTTATAAAGAATATGAGGACAGACTTAAAGATCTTAATATGTATACGTTAAGAGGAAAGGCAGAATAGAGGAGATATGATAGAGACGTTTAAATACCTCTGTGGCATAAATGTACAAGAGGAGAGAGCCTCTTTCGATTGAAAGCAAACTCTGCTATGAAGGGACATAGGATGAGGGTGAAAGGGGATAGACTCGTGAGTAATATGCAGAAATATTTCTTTACGGAAAGAGTGGTAGATGTATTGAATAGTCTCCTAGTGGAGATGGTAGAAACGAGGAGAGTATCTGAATTCAAAAAAGCATGGGACAAACACAGAAGATCTCTTAAGAAAAATAGAGGACTAATGTAGTTGATATGGACGGGCAGACTAGATAAGCCATGTGTCTTTTTCTTCCGTCATGTTTCTTTGCTTCTATATTTCTAAATCCAAGTAATAAGACTTTAATTAGAAGAGCTCCAAAGGAATGGAATAAATTACCGAAGTTAATTAAATAGGAAAGAATTCATAAGTTTTTGCAAATGGTTAAAATCTGTCTCTCTGAATGGAGCAATTGATTGCTGTGTCCTCGTAGATGTTATTATTGAAGAAACATGAGGTGGGTCAATAAGGAGGTGATATATATTATTAAGGCATCTAAACTCTAATGTTGGGTATATTGGGTCATGTTGGATAGAAGCAGGCTATAAATTGTCTCTTTAAATTAAATGTATTTATAGGAAGAGTGGTCATTATTAGGAAATGTGCCAGCAGAGGTTTATGAGCTGGACTGGTGATTGGTTGTTGTGAGTCTGCCCGGTTGGAAGTAGGGTTGGTGTAATCAGCAGAGTCTTCTGCACCTGTATTCGCTCAGAGGCCTTTGCATCTGTACTGAGAGGTGGTTTGGGGATTTGAGGAGTCTGCCTTAAAGGCTCACTGCTGCTTCTGGGAGTTGATCTTGCTGATGTAGAGGAAGTTTTATAATGCATTTTTGCGTGTATATCCATCTTATAAAATTGCCCATGTACAAGTACACACCATGATGGGTTAGGTGCATACTTGTATGCCACCCAAGTGTAGATAAGTTTATGGTAGGAATTTGAGCAGTGTGTGGACGGAGTCACAAAGTTCATGCATAAGTTATAAAATACATACCTATACATCTATTTCAGTCCTGTACATTTACATCTGCTCCAGAACTGGCATACATGTGTGTGGCTACAGGCTAGCCACGATTTTGGCTGCATTTGTGCTGGTATGTATAGGCATCTATGTGCCTTCATAAAATAGGCTCACACTTGGCTTCCAGACCTAGGTGGCCTGCTATAAAATCACTATCATACAGGCCAATGCAGATAACCGGCGCTAGACGCGCGCTGAAGACAGCTTTACCGTGGCCCAACAACACCTTCTTTTTTTTTTTTAACCCCGAATGCAACAAAGATGAGGCATGCAAATGACCCCCGCGTTAACCGTGTGCATGAAAATGAACCATTGCACCGTTAAACTGGGAGAGCAAGCCAAACACATATGCACAAGAAGTTGGCGCTAACTTGGTTGGCTCTCCAGGCACCATGTGGCTAATTTACATAACAGCCCCAACAGTATTTTGATGGCATTGGGGAATGATCGCAGCATGCCATCAAAATACTGTTGGAGGCCATGTCCCACAATAAAATGACCTCTGGGGGTCCTGCAGCCCCGATACCCCACCCCCTGACAGTATTTTGATGGCATCAGGAAAGGCCCCCGATGCCATCAAAATACTGTTGGGGGCCGTACCCCATAATAAAATGATCCCTGGTGGTCTAGTGGCCCCTCCCCCCCATTAAATAAAAACAGAACATGGTAGTCTAGTGGCCCCATCCCCCCCACCACCCCCGATTAAATAAAAAAAAAGAACCTGGTGGTCTAGAGGCCCCTACCTGGTGGGTCTGGTGGCCCCCAAATTCACCTTAAGCGAATGATCACAGCATGCCATCAAAATACTGTTGGAGGCCGTGTCCCACAATAAAATGATCTCTGGGGGTCCTGCAGCCCCGATACCGCCCCCTGACAGTATTTTGATGGCATCAGGAAAGGCCCCTGATGCCATCAAAATACTGTTGGGGTCCGTGCCCCATAATAAAATGATCCCTGGTAGTCTAGTGGGCCCCATCTCCCCACCACCCCCGATTAAATAAAAAAAAGAACCTGGTGGTCTAGAGGCCCCTGCCTGGTGGGTCTGGTGGCCCCCAAATTCACCTTAAGCGGGAGCGTTGCGTACGTGCTCCTGCTCTACGTCAGCCAACTTGCAAAATGGCAGTGTCTGGCCCATGCGGAGCATCCTGGGATGAACTGGGTGAGGTCAGACTGCCATATAAGGCATAATCGACCTTATATGGCAGAGCGGGAGCACATAGGCAGCGCTCCTGCTTAAAATAATTTGGGGACTGCCAGACCACCAGTTAGGAGCCTCTAGACAACCAGGTCTTTTTTTTATTTAATGGGGGGGGTGGAGGGGAAAGGAGCCACCAGGGATCATTTTATTGTGGTGCATGGCCCCCAATAGTATTTTGATGGCATCGGGGGCCTTTCCTGATGCCATCAAAATATTGTTGGGGGGTGGGATCAGGGCCGCTGGACCACCAGGGATCATTTTAGTGTGGGGCGCAGCCCCTGACAGTATTTTGATGGCATCGGGGGCTTTTCCCGATGCCTGATCATCTGAGGAGGAGATGATCTAGGCATTGGCGAAAGCACCTGGTGCCATCAAAATACTTTCAGGGGGCACACATTGTACTTCTACTCAGACCCTGAAGTAAAACTTTTGGCGCTGTGTCTGATTGCAAAATCCTCTATGCCTATCTCTGCATCGGGTGTAGCTATGATTTGCATACCAGCCTGGCTGATAATAGATCTAAATAATTCAAGTTCATTTAAATACACATTTCGTTAGTTGGCTGCTAGTTTTTCCGCCAGCATTTACATCTGTTTCCTGCATTTGCAGGATCATTAAAAGTGCTTAAATGTGGCGTTAGGAGATCATAAACCCCTGCGCTAACTTTCTGCATCGATCTGATAGTATCACTGTAATGTGAGGGTGTCTGCAGTAACAGAGCTGAGTGTTAATTATTACCATTTCTTTCATTGGAAAGGGGCTATGAGATCGATATTATTCATACTGGTGCCAGAAATTGTTTAATATATATTTTATTCTTTTTCACTCCACAGCGCCATTGGCTTCCTGGAAGCAATTGTTTGCATTAAGTTTGGTCAGGATCTGTTCTCCAAAGCACATTTACTGTATGTCGTCTTCTGGCTTCTTTTTGTGGTAAGTGACTCAAGCTCTTAAAACCAGATTAAACATCACAGCAAAATACCTAGTTGTTGAGAAACAAGAGTCCGATTTGCTTTCATGTATTTGAAATCTAGTAAGTGTACAGATTTATGTAACTAATGTGGAGATTGCTATACAGATGTATAGAGTAGCTATTGTGGAATTCATTAACTTCCTAGAGCCACAAGGCTGATTAGTTTTCAGCATTCTGCAGCACCTTTAGAGGGGTCTTGTCCGTGCCGTAGCATGCCTAGGTTCCCGACTGACACTGTGGAAGTCTCCGCGTATTTTCTAAAGAAGGCCCATTCTCAGTTTTGCATTTACTAAGAGACCCCCCCAGAGGGCTCCTGGAATACCAGAGCTGAAACTATTTGCTCATTTTATCTTCCCTGCAATATGGCTTGATGCTCATGGAAGTGCCATCTCTGTGCACATTTATGATACGTATCTATAGGGCATCATTGCAAGATCAACTCCCATACTTTTCTGATCCCTAACGTAAGAAAAGTGCGTGCTTTGGGGGAGTGGGGGATTCAGAGGATTGGCGGTGTTGATGTGGGGGTCGAGGACAAGCAACTCTAGCTATGCATCAAGAGACTGAACGCATTTACGAGAGAGTGCAGGAAGGCTGTGTGACAACATCGCTCGGTTGTATCCGTCCTCAGGATGTAATGAATCTGTGACTATGTCTGGATCAAGATTTTGCACACATTTTTCACTTTTTATCTTGCAGGCCATTACTACCTTCCTGTGTCTCTATGGAATGGTGTGGTATGCGGAACACTACAGTTCCAGGCAAAAGGTAATTGACCAGCCCGCTGCTCTTTGCTGAATTAAATAGTGCGGAATTTCAGTAGTGCTGCTTAATTCTGGAGGAAACCAGGATCCTCTGAACCTTGTACGCCACAGTGCCCAGATTTTATACTGTAGATCGTATACAGTGGGGCAGATGTATCAGTTTTATAGCTGCGCAAAATCTCCTTTGATGTTGTCCTGATAATTTGCCATCAAAAATTTCAGGATATTTTCATTGCTAAATCTGAAGAAAACATTTGTTTGACCAATCCCTACATGAACACCTTTTCAGATACTTTTATTAGTTTGATTAGTCTTCCCCAAATCATAAATTGAAAAACTAATTTTTTAGGGCTTTCTTAAATTTATTTGATTCTTATGTAGATAGGCACAAATTTCCAAAAGGGAAAAGAAAGCCAAATTGACGTGTTGATTCATGTATAACAGTGTTATTAGGAGGGATGACTCAAAGTTTCTGACCTTGGGAGCGGAGTGTCTTGGAGAGTGTGTATCTGATAGCTGGGGAGACCTGTCTAGAAAGATTTGTGTGTTAGACGTAGCATTTTTAAATTTTATGCGATATGAGCCAGTGATTATCCCCTCAGTAGAGAAGTAATGTGATCAAACATTTTGGAATGGGTAGGCTGAGTTTTCAATTAATTGTAGTCATTTGATAGTAGAAAGAGGAAGACCGTTGTACAGAGAATTGCAATAGTCAAGGCAGCTGCTCACTAAGAAAATGCCGATTTTTCAATGATTGGTTTAATAACTTAGATAGACCTGTTCAATAAAAAAACAAAACAAGAGGAGATAACTGCAGAGATCTGAGTCTGAGTCTGCAAGTGTAGGGGTGCCTGATGGTGGGGATATGCACTCTGTTATCCACATTGCTCTACACTTGGGTCTGTTTCTTTACAGATAAAAGGGCAGTTCTGTGCTCCTGAGAGAGAATACTGCAAGTGTGTTTAGCAAGTGTTTGAACATAGCCTCGATGCAGCAAGCAAAACGTCCTTCCCTGCTGTACTTGTCACATGTCTAGCCCTTAGCAGCAGCAGCAGCCACTTCAGTCCACTGCCACAGTTTTCTCTGAGGGGCTTCTGCCTGTCTGGCAGTCCTTTGCCACCATGTGCTGCTGCAGTAAGTTAGTGGCCCTCAACCCGTTACATGTACCGCTATGTTTGAAAATCAGAGCGGTTTGCATGGAACAGAAACAAAAACGTTTTACTTTAAACAGGGCTGTCAACGTGGATAGCTAGCGGGGAGAACTATGTTTACATAATAGTATATGGTTCATAAGTGGGACCGTCAGTCTGTGGCTATTGAATAAGTTGTGATATATGATCATAGGAAAGTTGGAACAAGTGAGTCTTTATTGCCTTACGGAAGGTTGGAAGGTCGGAGATGGTTTGGACCGGAGCAGGGAGAGTGTACCAGAGGGTTGGTGCGTATAACAAGAAAGCTTGATTCCATGTAGCTTAAGTCCTTTTTATTGCTGAAGGGGTTGTGAGTGTATTCGCCATGCCTGTTCTCCTAGGAGGCAGTGTACTATTGTGGATCAGGAACTGGTTAAAGGATAGAAAGCAGAGGGTAGGGCTAAATGGCCAATTTTCCCAATGGAGAAAGGTGAATAGTGGTGTACCCCAGGGATCTGTGCTGGGTCCGCTGCTTTTTGACATATTCATAAATGACCTGGAAAGTGGAATAACGAGTGAGGTTATCAAATTTGCAGATGACACAAAACTATTTAAAGTTGTTAAAACCCAAGAGGATTGTGAAAAATTGCAAGAGGATCTTGATAAATTGGAAGACTGGGCATCAAAATGGCAGATGAAATTTAATGTGGACAAGTGCAAGGTTATGCACCTAGGGAAGAACAACCCAAACTATGGTTACACGATGCCAGGTTCCACATTAGGAACCACCACCCAGGAAAAAGATTTAGGCGTCATTGTGGATACCATGTTAAAACCCTCGGGCCAGTGTGCAGCGGCGGCCAAGAGAGCAAATAGAATGCTAGGTATGATAAGGAAAGGAATGGAAAATAAAACAAAAGATATTATAATGCCTCTATATCGTTCCATGGTGAGACCGCACCTTGAATATTGTGTGCAGTTCTGGTCGCCGTATCTTAAAAAGGATATAGCGATTTTAGAAAAGGTACAGAGAAGAGCCACCAAAATGGTAAAGGGGATGGAAGGATACTCCTATGAAGAAAGGCTAAAAAGGTTAGGGCTCTTTAACCTGGAAAAGAGACGGCTGAGGGGAGATATGATAGAAGTCTATAAATTAATGAATGGATTGGAACGGGTAAACGTAGATCGATTGTTTACGTTATCAGAATATAGAAAGACTAGGGGACATGCAATGAAGCTACAGGGTAAACTATTTAAGACTAATAAAATAAAATATTTTTTCACTCAACGTGTAATCAAACTCTGGAATTTGTTACCGGAGGATGTAGTAAAGGCTGTTAGTGTAGCTGGGTTTAAAAAAGGTTTGGACAAGTTCCCGGAGGAAAGGTCCATAAACCATTATTAAGAAGTGACCGAAGATATCAATGCTTGACCCAGTACAAGTATTGTGGAACTTGTGTCTCTTGGGGAAACTGCTAGGTACATATGACCTAGATTGGCCTCTGTTGGAAACAGAATACTGGGTTTGATGGACCTTGGTCTGACCCAGTATGGCATATCTTATGTTCTTATATGTTCTGTTCGGTGTAAGTTATATGATGTCAGAGAGGGAATCTGCAGACAGGTTGTTCAGTACTTTAAATGTCATCAGTAGTGCTTTGTATTTTAGGCTGCTTGCTATTGAAAGCCAATGTAGTATGTAAGAATTTCCAGTCCAACCAGGCTTTTAGGATATCTACAGTGAGTATGCTTGAGAGATTTACATTCCACATAAGCAGTGCTTGCATATCGATGTCATGCATATTAATTATAGATGTCCTGTAAACCTTGCATTGAGGGCCGCTTCTCTTTAATTAGCCTTGTATTGCCTTTTTACTGTCACAGTCCTCTGCATTCAATTCCTTTCTTTTAAATGGTGTTAGGTTAAAGGTTGTATGGAACGCCGTACAACATCCAGCAGCCTTCCTTCTTTCTTAAAGCAGCATTACCTCTGGGGTAATCCTTACAGTGCCTTCTGTGCCTCTGACTGGCGCCTTTCCCCCTTCTCTTTACTGTTCTGGCTGTGTGGGGTACCCACTTCATCACATTTGTGTTAAACCTTTAGGGGCATGTTTATCATTTTTATGGGCACAGTGGCATGCAACGTGCGTTAACTTCATTAACGCACGCAGGGCTGGTGCTATCGAGTGTGCAAAGTGCTCGACTGCACAGGGTAGCACACTGGGAGGGGCAGCAGCAGCAGGCCCAGCTTAATTCAGCTGAACCATGTCCGATTGTGTCTGGTGCCCCTGCCCAGTTGCCGAATCCAAGTACTTTTTAAGCCACAGCTGTGGCGGGGGGGGGGGGGGTGTTGACCGGTAGAGCAGCGACAGCAGGGCAGCTTAATAGACAAGCCAGTGAGGCTGCCTCACTGACTCGTCCCTTTGCAGCAGATTTAAACAGCCCACGGGAGGATTTTTCTTTGCTCTCATGGCTGTGCTACCTTCCAGGCCATCAGCTCTGCAGTGTTTCTAAAGGAAGTATCAAGCATTTTCTGTTTCTCGCCGTGCTGACAACTTGGAAGGCAGTACAACTGCGGGAAGAAAAACGCTCCTACGGCTGTTTAAATCTGCTGTGAGTAGGTGATCAACTTGGGAGTAGAGGCTGGTTGGGACTGTGACTGAAGAAAGGGGGGGCCTGGAAGGGGGCTGAGGGGTGCTGTGGTTGGGACTGGAAGGGAGCTGATACTGGGGAAAGGGGACTGGGAATATAAGGGCTGGTACTGGGAGGGAGGAACTAGGATTGGAAGGGGGTTGACTGGCGACTTACTGGGATGAAAAGAGGATGATACTGAGAGGATACAGGAACTAGAAGGGGGCTGATTCTTGGGAGGCTGCAGGGACTGGCAGGGGGTTGACACTTGAGGCTCACTGGGAATGGAAAGAGGCTGACACTGAGAGGGTACTGGGACTTAAAGGAGGCTGACACTTGGTGGGGTAAGGAAACAGGCCGATGCACGGGTAAACTGGAAATGAGCTGGATTCTTGGGTCATGGTGGGGAAAAGAGGAAGAAAACTGGGAGAGTGGAAATGGAGGGGCAAATATTGTGTGTTTGGAGGGGGTAGAAAGAAGGTCATATATGGGGGAAGACTGAGAGGGAGGGGGTACAAGAATGGCTGCTGGGATAAGGAGGAGGAAAGGTAGGGTTAATGTTTATTGCAGAAGAAAGTAAATGGGTATGTCAGGTAAAGGGGATTAGGAGGAAGGATGGCAGGTACTAGGAACATGGGGGTGCAGGAGAGCAGGGACTTGGATTAGGTGGAAACTCTAAAATAGGGTGGGAGAACAGAAGAAGACAGACTCTAAGATTGGCTGGGTATTGGTACTGTAAGTGGGGACTGATGGATTGCGTACGGTGGGAGAGTATGACTTGAGTATTGCTGGGGGGAGAGTGGGTACTAAAAAATTGACCAGAGATTAGGAGGATGGTAGAGACTAGGTGTTGATTATGAATTAGGCTGTCAGACTGAGTGCAGAAATATGGGGAGGGGAGAGGATTTGAAGGACCTGGAGGGTTTGGGGAGAGGTTAAAAGGCAGTTGAAAAGGACAGAGTGCTATGGAGTGGGTGAAAGACAAGGGAAGGCGGCATGTCTTTGAAGGTGAGAGAGGGAAGAAATGGAGGAGGTATAAGGGTAAATGGAAGCCTAGACAGGAGTAAGATGTACTGTAAGACTAGGATTGAAGGTGAAGAGGGGATTATTGATAGGGAAGGAGCTGGGGCTGCAGCAGGATCCAGGAAGGAACGCTTAGCTTAAAAGTCTGTTACATTGGAGAGGTGTACGCCAGCAGCGGGGAACTGGATGAAAGGCCGAATTATGGTCCATAGTTGCTACTCCCTGCACACTGTGTTCCGTAGCACTGAGAAGGCAGCTGAGCAGGCGTCATGAACTCCTCTGACAGGGAGATATTAGACTTGATGGATAAAGGGGAGAGGGGAGATGCTAGACTGAGAGGGAGAGGAGGAGAAGGAAAAAGGGAGCAATGCTGGACTGAGGGTAGAAGCTTGACTGAGGTGAGGGGGAAGGGGAAAAGGGAAGATGCTGAACATGGTGAGAGAAACCATGGAGGTGGGTTGGCGAGATAAGTAAGAATATGTTCGAAATAAAGTTGGGGAGGTGGCGAAAGGGGGCAGTAGAGGACTTGGTGATGATAACAGACAAGAAAGGGATTGGAGAGAATAACTGACAGGGAAGATGCTTGGGTGGATGCTGGCTGGGAAGGGACGTGGAGGAGGAGGTGGGATGGATGAAAGATAGAAGGGAATGAGATGCTGGGGAAAGAGTGAGATGGGAAAGGGAGGATCAGGGGGAGGGGAAGATGGGTTGGGAAGGAGATCAGTGAAGGAGATGGAAAATTGATAGGTGAAAGGTAAACAAAGGGAGATGAGTACTGGAAGGCAAGGAGGAGAAGATATAGTTTGAGTGAATAGGCAGAAAAGAAATAAATGGAGGAAAGAAATGAAAGGAAAAGATCAGTGTCTGTCTGATATAAGGGAGGAATGAAAAAACTGGGAGAAATGGCAAATGGGTAGCATTCCCTGGAAAATTTGAGTCCGTGCTGATTCCTGGCAACCCAGCAGCTCCTGGGTTTTCTTCGCAGTGTGACCAGAAGTAGATTGCCAGGCAATAGAGGTTAAGTGACTTGTCCAAGGCCAGAAGGAATGCTAATAGGAATCGAACCTTAGTCTTTTGGTTGCCAAGCCAGTGCTCTAACCACTAGTCTACTCCTCCACATGCATAGCAAAAACACAAAGTGGCATTTTAGAAAGGATGCCCAAGTCAAATTCAGGACATCCAGGGCGGAACGTGCAGAAAAACACCAGGGACATCTGTGTGGCCGGCTGATTTTCATAACATGGACGTCCCCATTGGCGGCCACATATCCGCTCCCCCTTAGGAAGCATAGGATAAGGACACGTCCAGTGGCATAGCAAAATGGAAACATGAGCCCCCATTCCCCAGCCGTGTTCATTGTCATATTGTAAAATAAAAGGGATGTTAGTGTAGCTTCTTCGCCATACCCTTCAGACATCTGCCTGACGAAACGAGCACTTTTCAGAGTCTTGTTGGGTGCCCGGAGCAGGTATAACCTCAGATACCACACTGAATGACCAGGATGTTTCTGAGATTAGGGGGGATCATCCAAGTACTTGGGAACGCCCCAGCAGTGCCTCCACCGTGCCCCCATTCAAATTTGGACATCCACAGACCTGGCTTCTAAAATGACTCTGGCGATGTCTGTGTGCTTTGGACGCCGGGAAATGGTATGGAGACATCCAAAGTTTGAATAGGGCTTCCAAAATAACTCCCGTAGCCTGTATCCATATTGATCTGGAAACGCTCTACAGCCAATATCTTCCAGTGCATCAGGAAAGGCAGCAAGAGGTACAGAGGTATCCCACAATTTGAAATCTAAATACTGGAGCACACTGCTTTGCCAGTCATTAACTGGACTACCATATAACCATCACACTGATACAGGACCAGTAGTGGGAAAGTAAATTCCAGCAATGTCATTTTTAAAAGCAGAGAGTGGCCATAACCCAAAATGCATGCATTTTTATTGCATAAAAAGGTATACAACTATAAGAAATAACATATTAGATGAACAAGACAGGTGATCAGAGGCAAAAAAAAAAGATTTGAAGAAGCAATGGAAATGAGAGACGGCCGGGGTGATGCTTTGAAAGATTTGGCCAATGCTGCTCCTCTAGTGCTTGCATGTAAACAGGGTTAGTAGATAAGTTTGTGTTTACCTCATTTTCTGAAGCGTTTGTCTGCAGTTTCATTGCTTCTGCTGTAAGATGTCTGTGCTCCATCTACTCGCAGCCAGTCCTGTTACAGGTGTCAGGGAAGACTGCTAGACAGGGCCCTGATAAAGAGCCTGTTGCTTTAGCATGCTGAAATAAGGAAATGCAGCCACCGGGTAAACCAGAAAGGAGAAAAATGGGCAAGAACATGGGGCTAGCTTTACAGGTTAGAGTACCGTGTGCCTTAGGTTGTTTCTTAGTGTTCAGTTTTCCTGTCCTAAGCTGAGGTTTGCACCCAGTAAAGTCTCTTTTTTATTGCAGACTCCGTCAGAATGTGAAGACAGTAATTACAACACGGACGTCCCTTGGCAGCATTCAGATTTCTACACAGGTGAGTTGCAGTTGAATTTGAGATTGTCAATCACTGGTTCATGGGTGCTCTGAGATACCGTGTACACCCCCCATCTCTTGCACCTGTGACAAAGCCCTGGAAGACCTATATTTTATTTAATTTTTTTTGTTTTCTGTGGCACTCTTGACCCAGGGCACCTTATAGACAGTGTTGATGGTCCTTCTATTCATTTCTTCTGACTCAGAGAATCAAATGTTTTCTGCTGACCCATGCACTTACATAGTAACATAGTACAGTAAATGATGGCAGATGTTACTTGACTGTAATATTTAAATAAATGGCAGTCTCTTTTTTTTTTTGGTCTGTTTAGCCTAATGAATTTTATAAAGTGTTTCGTAAAGTGTTCCCATTTACAAGGCGATACAGCAAACTGCACTATGCTCTAGCACCGTGTTTCGCTCAAGATTTTCCCACGCTAGTCTGACTCCCGATGAAGAAAGCAAGCTCTAGTGCAGGAGAATCCCAAGCAAAACCACTGTACTGAAGGATAGTACCATGGGCATGCAAAGGCGTGTAAATTTAATTGCTCCTGATGTTCAAAAAACAACCAACCCAAAATTATGCTGAAACAGCACACTTTTTTAGTCTTCTCTTCAATGCTGGGTCTTCCGGAAGCTACTTAAAACCACACTATTCATTGAACAATTCAATGAAGACCACCAATCCACCCCAACCACACCACAAAATGAATGACACAAGACATGACATCCACAACATCTAACCAGCTTATTACTCTTACTAAAATGTATATAGCCCAATGTAGATAGCTCAACCTGTATATATTGCACCCCAAATCAATTTTTACCTACCTACACACTCATGAACACTACCTTCACAGCCACTGCATGCCGACACCCCCGCACTACCCTACTTGATTGGTTTGCAGTGAAATCTGCTTTGATTCAAGGATAAAGCGGGATATAAATACTATTAATGAACCTAAAATCCCACATCACTAAAACTGCAAACAAGGCATATCATCGATTGAAAATAGTCAGACAAATCAAACCAATGCTCCGTCAAGACCACTTCCGCACAGTGTGCCAAGCACTCATTACACCATTGCTTGATTACGGAAACTCACTATATCAAGACCTTCCTCATCAGACACTACACCCACTACAGATGGTACAAAACACCACAGCACGCATCATCACAGACACCCCAAGAACCGAGCACATCACTCCCATCCTACAACAACTACACTGGCTTCCAATGGTGGCAAGAGCTAAATACAAAACAATCATGATAATCTTCAAAGTCATTCACCATCTCTCAGCAGACGTACTCCAAAACGTTATAACAAGAGACATCAGCAATAGACCAAGAAGAACCAATAACAACATGATCGGCACACCTGCAGGCTACCACAAAACCAAACAAACAACCTCAAAAAGAGCACCATCACTACTGGCATCCTCAATATGGAACTCCCTACCATTGAGCCTGAGAGCTTTAGAAGACCTCGCAGACTTCCGCAAAGACCTCAAAACATGGTTATTTATAGAAACCTATGAGCATTCAAGCAACATCTCTTACCCAAACAGCAACACTACTACCTCCGCCAACTAAACACACACCCATCCCATCCACACACACAAATTCAACACACCTAATTAGTCAATACCTTTATATTAAATGTTACTTCAATTGTACTGTCTAAACCAGGGGTCTCAAACTCAAATTGCTTTGAGGGTCAAATGAGGACTTGTAAAGTAACCCGGGGGCCGCATAAGACATGGGGCCTCATTTGCATAAATATTTGCATAATGTTGCATAATGAGTGTATGGATAAAGAAAGACTAAAAAATTTCTATATTACTATAATCCATTGCCAACCGCCAGGCACATTAGGAACTACTACAAACACTGCCCATTTAGAACCCATAGCAAACCCGCCATATCATAACAGCACTACCAGGACTCACAAAGCACCAGACCCTACCTATCAAAAGGCAACACTGCAAATATTAAATCAATACATTTCAGAGAACAATACATGACCTACTGGGAAAAGAGAACAAGTAGCAATGTCAAATAGGAATTACATAAACAGAATACCTCAGCTCAGTTACACATGCAGAACATACACCATCACCAAACAAGGAATCACAATTTAGAAACAGGAAGACAATAATTAAATTGGGAACCCCAAAAGCCAAACTTGGAATGTACAACAACACTGTAGAAATAAAACTATAAATTAATTTCCTCTTGTACTAAACAAAGCACAGACATTAATGATGCACATTTCCCAGAGCTGACATATTCCAGTTAATAAATTCAAAATAGAGATATTTTTCTACCTTTTGTGCATTTTTTTTCAGTTGCAATTGTTCCAGCCACTTTCTTATGGTTTCTTCGTGTCTTCTGCTAACTCTCCATCGTCTGCTGCCCATTTGTCCTTTCTTCTCTCTTCTAGTTTTTTTTTTTCATTCTCTCTCTACATCTGCTTTAACATACTAATCTTTCTCCTTTTGCTCTTTCCTCATTCCTATTTTATCCACTCAAATATTACCCCTCTATCCTCAATCTCCACTTACTCTCCCAAAACCTGGCCAATTGTAGATTTCTCTTCCCTCCCGCACAAAATATTTTTCCCCTCTCCATTTCACTTTCCCAGCTCCATCCCATTCTAATCCTCTCCCAACATCAGCTCCCTTCTAGTTCCAGCCCCACCCAGCATCCGCTCCTTTCTAGTCCCTGCATCAGTCCATTTCCAGTCCTAGCCCCCCATCAGCCCATTTCCAACCCTAGCTCCCCCCCCACTCAGCCCATTTCCAGTGCTAGCTCCCTCCCCATCAGCCATTTGCAGTTCAAGCCCCCCTTCCACTCAGCCCATTTCCAGTCCTAGCAGCCTCCCCAGCCCATTACCAGTCCTAACCCCCCCCCATCAGCCCACAGCACATTACCAGTCCTAAACCCCCCCAGTGGCATTGCCAGTCCTAAACCCCCCCCATCAGCCCACAGCACATTACCAGTCCTAAACCCCCCCCATCAGCCACAGCAAAATCGAATGTCCCGCGGGGCCCCCCCTGCCCGGCAGAGTCAGCCCTCCCTGCCTGCCTGCTTGCTTCCCTCCCTCCCTCAGTCCCTCTCCGCTTCGGCTTAGAACCGCGAAGGGAGAGTTCCTCCCTCGCGACTCTGTTAAGCCCGTTGAGGCTTATGGGAAATTTCCCATCTGCCCCAGCGAGCTTAACAGAGTTGCGAGGGAGAAGCTCTCCCTTCGCGGCTCTGAAAGCCGAAGAGGAGAGGGACTGAGGGGGCAGGGCAGACTGCCTCCTTACCTGTCCGCGGAGAGTTGTGCACACTGCTACAAGCACAGGCCGCATAACTGCAGAATGGATGAGGGCGCGTGGTGCCTCGTGGCGTTCGGCTGGCTGCTCAGACTGCTTCTGGGCCCCCCTCCTTCCTATCTCTTATTGGTTGAGGGCAGGCTTGTGATTCAGGTCATGTGGAGAGAGAAGAGGACTTTAGAGATTGTATTTTTTAATACCACGCGGCCGCGCCGGCAATCATCAGGTGAGAAAAGCAAGTAAAACCCACTTGAAAAAAGTTGTGGCGTTGCGGGCCGCACAAAATGCTCTCGCGGGCCGCGTGTTTGAGACCCCGGGTCTAAACATTGTCTAAATACTGTTATGTAACTGTGCTGTCTAAATGATTACACGTACCCTAATGTTAAATGTAATCCTCCAATTGTGATGTGACGTGACCACCTTGATTAAAGGAAAAAGTGGCATACAAATCTGTCTAAATAAATAAATAAATAAAATTTATGCCAGCCTTGGGTAGGTGTAGAAATGCAGTGGGGAGCAAGGGGAACAACTGAGGTGAAGTTTGATGCTTCATCTCGGATGACCGAGGCCCAGACCCCCAATCACAAGGCTGCCAACAATGCTGGCCCTGAACCTCTTAAAAAAATAGCCCCAATGGCCACTATCCCCCCCCCCCACTCCACAAATCTGACCAAAATAACAATGTGGCCACAGCCCCCTGATCCCATACTCCTAGCTCCAGTACAACTCCGATCCACCACCCTGCAGCCCTAGCATCCTTGATCTCCCCTTTTCCCATACCTCCTTATTGGGGGGGGGGGTAGGAGCAATGCCCACACACTCTTGCCCCAACACTGAGTGGCCCAGGATGCATCACAGGGGGTTGGGTTCTGTCTGCCATATAAGGATTTTATTTCTCCCTTATATGGTAGATTGATCCCATCCAATGCATCCCAGGATGAACTGCGCAGGGTCAGGTGCTACCATTTTCCAATAAGGCATCATAGGAAACAGGCGTGTGTGGGCATTGTTCCCGCCCCCCAACAAGGAGGTGCAGGGAGGAGGGGATCAGGGAAGCTTGGACTGACAGGGAAGATATTGGAGCTACCATGAAGGGAGGAGATTAGAGGGATTGTGGCCACGCAGAAGGGGATCGGAGTAGGGGGTTTTGTGGCCACTTGAGCCACCAGTGTTATTTTTGTTGTGTTCGTGGGGTGGGGGTGGGAACTGCTGTGCCACGAGGGGACACCTTTTAGGGAGTTTGGGATATGAGGTGGTTCAGGGTCACCATTTTCAACAGGCATGCAGTCAGGAGTCTGGACGTTGGTCATTTGAGGTGAAGTGTCAAACTTCACCTCAGATGACCTTTTTTATCGACAGAATGCCAAAACATGTACAAGGTATAAGTGCTGTTAATACACAAGTCTGGATTACTCTCCCTGTTTAGTGCAGTCTTTTTTCACAAAGCTTATATGCATCCTGTTCTCAAAAATTCAGTGTTAACCTTGCATTAGGAAAGCCTGTACTAGAGCTTTAGCACTTGGCTCTAGCACAGGGCTTCTGCGTTGAGTTGTTAATGGGAAAGGGAATGCACACCGTAGACATAGACACTGGAAGCTCAGAATTGTGACGCTGTTGAAATCAACTGTGCTACAGAAGCTGAAATACTTGAGCGAAGGCAGGCTCTTCAACACTTCAAGTGCATTGCTTGAAGTGGGTTTCACTTAGTCCTTGCTCGTTACCTGGACAGCTTTAAAAATCCTTACATTAGGGGTCCAGTTTCAACAATTCAAACTGATTTAGCAGCATAGTATTTCAGTTTTTAAAAAAGATCTTTGTTCATGGTCTTTCAGTTTTCTTTCAAATGCTGTTGTCACCTATTACAGCAGCAGCTCATACGCATGTCCCTCTACGCATATTGGGGGAGGGTAGCCACGACTGTCTCTAACTCATAAAGTGGCACTTTTTAGATTAATTATCTCACTTTTCCAAATTCGAGCTCAAGGCATGTTTCAGTCCAGGCTCTGTAGTTGTTTCCCTTCCCAAGAAAGCTTACATTCTAAATCGTACCAGAGGCAATGGAAGGTGGAGCAACTTACTCTAGATTGCAAGGAGCATCAGTGGGAGAACTGGAGTGCTCCGTGTGCTACTCTAGCCTCTAGGATACTGCATCACCCCCAGCCCCATATAATATAAGCACGATGGTAGTCCAGCCGCGCAGTCTCTGGGCCCACTTCCATTCCTGGATCTTCTGCAGTGGACCCGTTCCCCCCTCCCCCCTCCCGGTTCTGGGGGCCTTTTCCAAAATTGTCACTTGGAGGCCCTTGATTCAAATGTTATTGTCTCTTTCACCCAGGGCCGGCCCAACCATTAGGCAACTAGGCAGTCGCCTATGGTGGCAGCGTCTGAGGGGCGGCAAAGAGCAGGGCATTCAAAGCTAAACAATAAAGTCTGACCGCCAGGGTGGGCATAAGGCTTAAAGTTTGCCTAGGGTGCCTACACCGTAAACTAACTCTTGGACTGGACCTGGTTTCACCCTTATTCCACCCTCCCCCCCACCCCCATTTTGAAAATAAACATAATTGAATCCAAAATAAATGTATCCTTATTAGCATCATCTTACTGTATGACCCCGGGTTCTGCCTGCCATATGATATATTGAAAAAAAAAATCCCTTACATAAATATTTGTAATACCCTCCTAAATTATTCTGTTCTGTTGCCACATCTCCACTTGTTTGCTGTATTTTAAGGTGCCCTGTTTTGTTGAGTTCTGCCTAGAGTTAAAGAACTGTTTTCTGGTCAGTGGAGTAACATTATTTTAGTCTGACCACTAGGTGGTATCCTGGTATTGGTCAGTTTAATCATTCTGCTCATAGTGCCTATCAGTTCCATTGCCTCACCCACTAGTATGGGGAGCAGAGGGGTTAACAGTAGAGAGATAATTTAGTAAGAACTCTTAATATCTTTATTGCATAGCAAATGTCTAATATCTGGGTGTGTATTGCTGTTAAGAGTCTTATCGATGGACTTCAGGTCAAAAGCATCTGATCCTAGGTCTTTATTTTTGAGGCAATTAAGGGTATTTCCAAGACCAGAAAAATAGTGGTTTATTGGTGTATTCCTGTCATTAAAAAAATAGTTTTTGTCAGACCGTTCATAAGGAGGGAATACCCCTCTTGAAATCAACTGTCCATTTTAATCACTGAAATTAAAATAGGCAAAGAAAATGGCACTTAGCTCTGAGCAGACAGCTTGAGAGTCAGTTCATGCCCACAAGACCAGTTCTAAGGGTATGCACAACACAGCACTCCCTTTCGGGCCATCAACGGTAATTTAAAAAAGTCTCTGCATCAGAGGTTCCGCACTCCATGGTCGGTCAGAAAAAGATTTCAATCAGCCAAAAAACTTTAACAGGTCCATACAGACTCAAATCAAAACCGCTCTTTAAATACCTTCAGCATCTGACATCTGTTCCCACTGAAAAAGTGGTCTGCCTATTTTGCCTAGCAACGGGCCCAAAACAATAATAATTTAATGGCTCAAACGCTAAGGTGATTGAAAATACTCTGACGATCAAGCTCTAAGTTGGCGTACTTAGAGAATTCTCTCCCAATCCAGCTCTAAATGGAGGCCAGCCGGAGTCACTGTCTGCAACCAAAAGATCCGCCTTTGTTCAGAAAGTTGTAGCCGAGACACTCTTTTGCCTCCCCGAGTCACTCTATTGCCTCCCCGATCCACTCTATTGCCTCCCCGAGCCACTCTATTGCCTCCCCGAGGCAACTGAGGAACTCTGTGCCATTTTGTTTGCCTATTTTAATTTTAATGATAAAAACGAACAGTTGATTTCAAGAGGGGGTGATCCCTCCTTATGAATGGTCTGACAAAAAAGTCTTCTTGAGCTTGCCCTATTGACCTAGTCTATTTTTTGTTGGTATGTTCCTTTGATGACTAGTGTCGCCATAAGAGTAGTGTTAGTTTGGATTAAAATAAATTGTGACATTTTAGCTGGATTCCATTCAGTGACCCAAAGCACAGTTTTCCAGCTCCAGCATCAGTACTCCCTTGGTCCAACTGCAGCCCTCTCTCCCTACCTGACACGTGGCACAGTGGGAGCTTGCTCCTCTGCTCCTGCAGCTCTTTGCATTGTGGGAGGATCTGAAACCTGCAAGAATGGGCGCACAACAGGAAGCATCTATTCTTGGGTTTTATACCCTCTCGAAGAATCAGCAAATAAACAGAGAGTGCTGGAGGCAAAGACACAAGCTCTCATTGCTGGAAAAAGAACACAGGCCCACTCCAGTGATGACATCGGGCTACAATGGCAACTGCCGGATGAAGCCATCGGATCTCTGTAGGGGAGGACAGTTTTCAGGGGGGTTTTCGGTATATCTAACCAAAAATCAAAAGAATCCCCAACTGTGTGCTGTTAAGGGTTTTAAGACATCTCGTCCATAGCAAAAATCATATCAACATTTCTATTAAACAGCTCTGATGAGAATGTCCAGAAAGAGATTTCCTTCCTGTAGTGCTGGCAAGGTTCATAAATACAACCAAGAAACATTTGTTTGTTTGTTAAACTTTATATACCATCCTTCGTAAACAGCAGGGTGGTTTATAATAAAACTCAATTAAAGGTAGAAAGGAAATGCATTGGTGAATAGGAAAGAGTCACATTCATAGCCAAAGGAGGTAAGTTGGGAAGGGTAGATGGAGGAGGATAGTAATACTGAGGTTATCTAGTAGTGTCAGGTAAAGGGAAGGTTCAAAGCCTTATGAAATAGAAGCGTTGTGAGCACCCTGCTCCTGCAAGAGGGGAGTACTGCATAGGCTTGTGATGGATGCCAACAGCCTTTCCTATTGCTGAACCAGTCCGAACAAGCTGTACTCTCATCACCATGAAACCTCACATTTAATTCACGGCTCTCCTGTGTGATCGTGAGCTTATTAGGGTGAACCTTTTTAAACAGGAAGTTTTATCCTTTTGTTTAAACAGAGGGTGTATTGTAAAGACTTCTCCTAATGGGGTCAGGTGGCAGGATATAAATGCCCTCCACTTGTACACATTCTTAATCTTGGAACAGAAAGACCAGGAGGACCTATCCTTTATTCTTGTCGCAGCTTTGATATTAGCCAAACAGTGACTGAGAAATAGTCTTATAATATGGGAGAGACGTTATCGGGTCCCTAATTGACTGACTGCAGAGTGTGTGCTAAAAATTCATTACACGCATTTTGTCCTGGATGCTAGCGTTGAATGACAGGAGCCACGAAAGCAGTCATTACTCCAGCCACGGTATCACCACCACAACTGCAGATGATTCATTTGCTGTATCTGTAACCCCCAACCCCTGCGAGTCAAAGCCAACTATATATGTAATACACACACAGGCCTGGACACATCTGCTCCAGATCAACGAACCAGCTCCAAAATTTAGATACCTGGATGCCTGTCCCAGTGTAGTTAGTCACTCCTCCCTCCCCCCCCCCCCCACCAATGTATCCTTGAAGAATTCATCAATCCCCTCATGTCTCTGATGCTTCCTCCACGGGATGCACTCAACCATGAGTCCGAGTCCAACCCCAGCCCCAGCCCCATGCAGCAGGAAGAGAAAGGAGCAACATGCCTCTCTCCTGCCAGTCACTGTCTACTGCTACCTCTGCCATTCAAAGCTTGTTTTGAACTACGTGTGGCCTGTAGGCACTGCCAAACTATGGGCCATGCACCATTGAAACTATGAAACTTTGAACAGTAGTACTAGTGGCAGGCAACAGGAGAGTTGTATTGCTCCCCTCTCCTCATACCATTGATGGATGCATCAAGGTTACCTCTAGGTGACGGGGGAACCCAGGATGTGTCTAGTCTTGTGATATGTATTTATGTAGGTGTGAGTACATGCCAAACAGTGTACCACAGAAGTGAAGTACTTGAGCCTGGGGAGAGATGGGAAGGTGGTTGCTGGCAGTATGGGGACGCCTGCCAGTTACAAAGCACCGCTAGGTGAAATGGTGAGAGGTGATCGCTGTTCAGCCATTGGGTGACAAATGCACCTGAGCCACCTGGTTAAGTTTTGAGGGGCAAGTGTTCAAAATGAGGAGATAAAACTAACAGATCTATTTAATTTTCTCTATCAGGTACTGAGGAAATTCCACAAAAGCATAGTGAGCCCACATCATCGAGAAGAAAGAATCGCTCTAGCAAGTCCAGAGTAACCAATGGTGTGAGCAAGAAGTAAGATGAGACTGCGGAGTCTTCCCAGGGAGTGCAGCAACTGCCCAGGAAACTGGACCTGTTTCTGAATGCTTCATTAGAGAGTAACCTGCTCATGGAGAAAGGAGGAGGATGGAGACCTGGGATCCTGCAGCCCAGGGCGACTGGAGGAGTGCTTGGTTTATTCCAGATCCATTGCCCGCTCTCACCTGCCTGTCACTGGTGCATCCATAGCTCGCCATTTAGCACGCAGTTACCAGTATCCATAAGTGCAGAGAGGAAAATGGTCGACGGCTTTGGCTGAGAACATGAACTAAAGGTTCTTGGAGCTGGCACCAGTTCTTTTGTTGTTGTCATTTTCGTTATTGTTTTGTGTTTTCCTTTTTCTATGGTCTTTAAAGCACTCCCTATGTTTTCACCTTTCTGGCTGTTGCTTTCTTATCCCCCCGCCAGTGGGCATTTTCCTAGTCAGTGATGTTTCTTTATATCTGAGAATTATTTTTCTGCGTTTTATTTTCTGCTTCTCCCTCTTTAAGATAACCTTCCTGGGTAGACTGTGTGACCAAGAGTCCTAGTGACTGCCAACTTTATGGCCAATCTATATATAATTTTTCATTTTTTAGTTGGCAGGATGGTGGGATTGGTTGTGGACATGTCATTTAGTGACGTGTGAAAGTATTTGTCTCATTGAAGCCACTTGCTCCCTGTTAAAGGCAAAAGGGAGGAAGAGAGGGTGTGACTCGATGAAAACTTAACATTATGTTAACGCCATTAGAGATCATTGTCTTAGAAGGCCAAGGAGCTGAATTTGTTTCTCTTGACTGACTGTAAACTATTTTCTGGATGAGACCAGACACAGCACCCGAATAAGGGGGAAATATGATTCTTAATGTGTTTCTCAGCCACACCTAGCCCCATCCCAGCATGGGTGTCAGGTGGCAGAGGGATCCTTATGAGGAAGTAGGCAGTTAAACCAGAACCTACCATCGTTAGGCCTACAACACTGTGAGCCTCCATTCTTGGCTACTTCTGAATTTTTATTTTCCTTGTTTATATTCCGTCACATACCTCCCTCTATAATCTAGCCTTCATAGCAAAAGCCCTCGCTAGGGGCCACAGATCTCTCAAATCTTATCCAGAAGTATTGTCATTGTGCAGTGGCTGATGTTTCTCTGCCCTTGGGCATGTTCAGAGTCAGCCTAAGGAGCAGAAACCGGATTCGGGAAAGAAACTGGAGTCCCCAAAATGAGAGAGCACAGCATAATATTGCCAACGAGCCATTGACCTGGGCCATCCTTTGTTTAAGGGGACTGTATAAATTGTAAGGAGTATAGCATGCTAACCGTTGAAAGTAAGATGATCTGTGTATATAAAAATGTAGCTTTCTGCTTCCCAAACCCTGCAGTCCGCTGGCTGGTGTGAAATTTCCAGTCAGCAATGGTGAATTGGCAACTGGGAATTTCTTACCCTATGAGTTGGGAAAGAAACTCCATTTCAAAGTAACTGTAAACAGTGACACTGTTTATTTTCCACAGATTTGTACCTTCTAGCCTTATGCACGCTCTTCAATTTTGTTTGAAGTTTTTTTATTTTTAAAAGGTTGAGCATTTTTTTTTTAGATGACAAGTGTGCCCCTTTTAATTGTAAACACAGTACAGCTTTTACAAAAATGATTCTCTTTCTAGGGGATGCATTTTGGCTTTTTAGATTAGAATCCGTTTTTTTCAGTTATTAGTCGTGCCATACAAATACAGTTAGAACAATTAAAATAAAATAAATGAAAAATCACGTTAGAACATAGTACTTCCTTTATTTTCCACCAAAACAATTAAGGCTTAAACTTCTAATTTTCCCTTATATTGAACTTCTGTTGGATTCTGCCTTTGGATAGCACCTCCTAATTTACATAGGCCCATAACAGTGAGCGTGGCCAAAGAGGGGGAGGAGCTCTTTGTTTGCAGGACATAGGCGCAGAAATGGAGTGAAATGTTGTCTCTCTAACAATCAATGGTTTTATTTAAAAGGCAAATCAAGCAAACTACCTTACATCTCATAAAGCCTCTTGTCAAATGACTCCTAGAAGGTACCGTTTCTTTTGTGTTTACAATCATTTTAAAAATGCTAAAATAAAAACATTCACTGAGGAATTATGATGGACTAGCACAAGTGTTACTGGGTATTAAACGACAAAAGACTAAATATTCCATGTCCATTTGTCACTTTTTCCATGACTGCCACCTCTTACATTTCATTCCCAGCTCACTCTTCTGCCCTTCCCTAGTTGAGACATATGGATAAGACAAATAGACTATTACAGCAAAGCATGGTTAATGCAAGATGGTCGAGATCAGGAAGGATGTAGAGTTTTGGATTTGAATGCAGTTTTAAAGAGTTGGGTTTCTGAGCGTGACTTGAACATGGCCTGACACGGAGCAAGACATACCCATTCAGATTGGCCATTTCAGGCATATGGTGCAACAAAGCAGGACGTATATTACCATGTTGTGATGACTCCTAGTATTCAGATGCTGCTAATTGAGTATAGAAGTGTGGATGCTGTAACTTGGTCGTAGCATAATCTCTTGATTTGGCTGTCTGCTAAGTTAGGCTATGTCTCTGTATACTGATATGGCCATTCCCCAACATGTGTTTTAGTAGACATTTCAATAAGCTGTTCATTTTCTGATTCAGCAAATGTTATCTTTACACTGCCTTTGGTTATCCACACCCAGACTGTTCAGCAGATAAGGCAAAGAAAGTCAAATCAAAGTGTTTGACTCAGTGCTGTATGTTTTTAACCACCTTGTGGAACACACTTTGGGGGTAATTTTGTAATTGTGTGTTAATTACCCTTTCTGTGTCTTTATCAGAGCTTATTTTCTGTTAACGAGCAGGTCTGAATCAGTCCCGCAAATGGATGAAGTCATCTGACTGTGCCTGGTTGGTCCTGCTCTCCCACAGCTCAGAACGTAGTGTAAAGTTCTGAGCATACGTAGTGCTTCCCACATGCAGTGGTTTCCTTCACACCTCTGTTTTATTTCTTTAGCTCTGCCAAATGGAGGTACAACAAAGCTCTCCCCCAAATTTTTTTCTACATTCCATAACTCAATGAAGTTTTTCATCATCTTTGCCCTTTCTTTACATTTGTTGTTTTTATTCAGTTTTTTAAAGTTTGTTACGAAACACTTTGTTTTGATTTCTTTATAATGTCAGTAGTTCATCCTGCTACATTGTGCCAGAACATGCCACAGCAGAGAGCTTCACCTCTGTCTCAGATGTCTGGGCCCAAGCCACAACCCTGGTCACTGTTTTCTGCGCAGTCATGTTTATCACCCACCGCAGGGATCATGTGGCTGAACTGCATCATTGTTATGACCAGCTGAGAGTTCCTCTGCTGATGTAATTCGACAGAGATCACCTGACTGTGCATGTTGCTTCTCTATGCTGTTAGAGATCTCATCTTTACTTATGTGACCAGAGAGGTCTGGATGTACAGAAGCAGGATAGGGTGGCATCCCCTTGTTGCTGTAGCTCCTTGGAAGTTCCTAGGCCTGAAATGCCATCTTCCCAGGGTCTGCATTGGCCTGAAGATGAGTTTTCCTTCCTTGGAACCCTAACCCTGCACAGAATGGGAACAGTGCGATTGCGCAGGATCTCATGCTCTGTGCAGCTGTTTGCCTCGGAGCAGTTTCTCTAAATGGGTTAGTTTTGTGCATCACAAAGCTGTCTCAGGGAAGCAATAATCCAAAATACAAATCAAACCCTGTACTATGCTTAACTCAAATATTAACAACCAATATTAATCTTATTACAATAATTTCTTTTAACAGGCAAAAATGACCTCAGGATGGCTAATATCCCTCATACAGTGACTAATCACTATAGGGAAATAGCAGACGCTTCACATCACAGGTCAAATAGCCTATACCATCCAACCATATAGATATAACCAATTATATAAACTTAATACACCCCAAACATTTCACTTAGGAACCTATATCCAGTAATCTTCACAAGCATTCACCACATACATAACACACACCCATTAAAAGCGTCTAACTTAAATAATCATGGCAGTACATCTGGAGTCATCAGTGCAGTCCCAAAGCTGAAAAAACATAACACAAAATTACTCCCAAGTAAATGTAAGTTCACAAATAAAAGCACACTGTACTTATCTGAAGTAAGCAGCTTAAACAGCACACAGTCTCAACGGGACCAAAACGAACGGCTCTTCAGCACACTGCCCAAAGCCAGCTCAATGAACCAGCCAGAACTTGAGGAAAAACACTTCTCTTTCAGGCTCTAGACTTGAAACTTCAACTCTCCATGCTTGCCCTTGACGCAAGCTTCCGTTTCGCCAAAAGGCTTTATCAAAAGGGCTTACTGCAATGGAACAAAAAAGCCTAGGTCTAACAAAGGAAAAGTTGTGAAGCGTCTGCTATTTCCCTATAGTGATTAGTCACTGTATGAGGGATATTAGCCATCCTGAGGTCATTTTTGCCTGTTAAAAGAAATTATTGTAATAAGATTAATATTGGTGGTTAATATTTGAGTTAAGCATAGTACAGGGTTTGATTTGTATTTTAGTTTTGTGCATACCATCAAGTCATGAACCTCACTTCTAAGCCCTTGTGATTCATTGGATGATCTAAACAGAGCCGCATCAGCAGCTGCCTCTTGGTCTTATTGTGTGGTGCGTTATCCTTGTGCAGATAGCTGAATCCTGAGGTTTTAAGTGCTATCATTCATGTCTCAATCTTCTGATCTTGAGCTTGCACTGATTCCCCTGAACATAACTACTATTTCTTCAGGAACAAGCAGGAAGTCAGTCCTCACATATGGGTGATGTTGGCACCAACGGAACCTGCGCGAAGCATTTTCCCAGCTTTCAAAGCAAGCCTTTGTGAATGCAACCACACATGCGTGGTCCCCTTCCCGACCAAGGGTGCCATCTTACTCAATCTCCCTTTTTCCACGGAGTCCTTTGGACATACGTCTCTTCCCCAGGATCTTCACTAAGTATATTTTTGTGCTTTCTGGCTAGCACCGGTTCCCCCTCCTGCCTCTCAAACACCGCTGCTTCGGCGGTCAGTCTCGGGATCTGTTTTTTCCTTCTTTTCTACTTTAGCGCTTTTGTGCCTTTTTTAACTGTGGCCACATCGAGGGTCTTTGACCTCACAGGTGTCCTTTTTGCCCCAATGGCTTCCAGTTTCAAAAAATGCAATCGGTGCTCCAAAAACATGTCATTCACAGATACCCATTACAGCTGTCTCCAGTGTCTGGGTGTCTATCACGACCCAGAGCAATGCTCCGTATGCAAGAAGATGTCCTCTAAGGTTATCCAGAGTCGCCGGCAGATATCTTCTATCAGGCAGACTCGACCCCAGTAGTCTCGCGCTCCAAGACCCTGCAACCATCGGAACTGCCCAAGGTTCCCCCGCGGGCCCGCAGGTACTCCGACTAGGGGTCCCCCAAACGTGAGTGGAAGAAGAAGGCTGCGCAGATGTCATCTGGGGGGTCGGACTAGCATGAGAATCACGCGCCCAGTCCCTCATCCCACTACAACAGTCCGAAGAGTCAGAGAGGGAGTGGCCGAGAAAACTACCTTGAAACAATGCAGAGGTCTCTGGCGATGGCACCCGCTATCCCGAGGGTTGTCCCAGCGAGGACCCATCTCCTCCTTGATGCCTGACCCTGGTCACCCTGGTGTCGATATTGCAGGGTTCTACTCCCAAGTGGGAGGCCTGAATGCTGGCCTTGGAATGCAGCATTTCTGTGTTTCTCACTGCCCAGCAGGCGCAGATGCCTGGCCCCATCGGCACGCGCCATGAGACTGCAGGGACCTCGACCTCGAGGTCTCCACAGGCTTCTGAAGTGATCCCCGAGAGCCAGACGCCTCGTGAGGATCCTCGGCGAGGGTCTTGATCTCCTTCCCGTTCCTTGGGTGCAAGATCATCTCGAGCAAGCGCCTCTGGGTCCAGATAGGCTCTGGCCTCAGGAGCCCGGCGCATGTCATCGACGCATTTTGAACCGCCCAATCTCAAGTCCTCCGTGGACTATTCGGAGTGGAAATCTGATGGGAACACTTCACCAGAGACTCGGACTCACCGAGACCTCCCCTTGAACTCATCCCAGCCGACCCAGTGGCAGTGGTCCCCTCCTGAGGATATCTCTTTCCTTGAGTTTGTCTGTGATATGGGGCAGGCCCTCGTGCTTACCACCGAGTCAAAGGAGGAGCTTCGAGTGGAGGAACTCGATATCCTCCAATATGAGGCACCACCGAGGGAAACCCTCATGGTTCCTGTCCCCTCCAGAAGGTCAGGCACAAAAAGAGCAGTAGCTCTTGCAAATTCGATCAGGAAACACAAGGAGCAAGAGTGATGATGACACAGATGCTTTATTGAAATTCCCCAACGCGTTTCGGCGGAACGCCTTCCTCAGGGGAGTGAAAAGACTTACAAACATATAATAAGAACATATATTAAAAACACATTGAAAACATTTAAAAGAGTAAAAAATTAAAGGAACCATATTCAAGCTAAACGGGCATCATAATACAAAGTAAAAAAGTAATAACATAACTGCATCATGTGACACTCAAATCGAATAAATAAACAAGTGATTAGATAATAGCATATGTAGATAAAAATTTTTTACATAAAAAGACCATATATAATATTACGCATATGTACATCATATAGTCTAACTTATACATAATCTCAAATAAAGAAAACAATAGACGCAGGGCAGAAAATGGGCTAAAAAATAAGACACTCAAAGAAACACTTAGAAAAATTATATGACAATCGGTACTCACTAATATGTACAATGAGAAAATTTCCGTATGGTGAGATCTAAATGGCAGTTGCCGTTAATCCAACAGTAAAGGAGCCTTGTTGGTATAAAACTGAAAAGAGCTACAATATAATGAGATCATAAAATTAAAATCCGTTTACTAATGAAAGGGCTCACAAAACTCAATGCAAGATTTATTATCTGACAAAAATTTTAGAAAGCTCAGCATGTTTTCATTCTAACAGATGAAAGGAAATAAAATAATGTGGAACTGACACTGGACCGTCAGAGTAGTGCCTAAAACCACGTATAAAAGACTGCTGGGGCTAAAGGAATAAGACATGTGACATCTTTTGTAAAACCCCCAGTGGTTGTAAAGCTAAGTCCAATAATAATAACAAAACAAGAGGGCTCAATACCCGAAGGGGCAAGAAGGTTCTATAGAAGTTAAAAATGTACTTACTTAAACAGAATGAACTCCCAGATTAATGACGTGTTCTCTAACAAGAGTAACAACTCCGTTGTGACAAACAGTAAAAATGCTAAACGTCAAAAGAGAAAAGTTGATAGCAAAAATAGCAATTGTAAGGCTTATATGTTAACATCGTTTAATAGTAAAATGAGGGTATTGTCCTTTGGCAAATAACTTGCATCGCTAAGGCGAGTCATGGGCCCAATTATATGTTTAAAAATGACCAAGTTTAAGAAGCAAACATGTACTCAGGGGGATTAGAGCGCTACTCAAAGTTACTGTTTAAATGCAAATCGTCCTATGGCAAATAACTTGCATCTCTGAGGTGAGCTGTGTGCCCAGTCATATGTTTAAAATTGACCAAGTTTAAAAGGCAGAGATATATTCAAGGGGATCATAACACTGCTTGAAATTACTGTTAAAATGAGAATTAAAAAACTACTGATGTTACCTGACCCATGACTCGCCTTAGCGATGCAAGTTATTTGCCAAAGGACAATACCCTCATTTTACTATTACACGATGTTAACATATTGCTATCAACTTTTCTCTTTTGACGTTTAGCATTTTTACTGTGTTTGTCACCACGGAGTTGTTACTCTTGTTAGAGAACACGTCATTAATCTGGGAGTTCATTCTGTTTAAGTAAGTACATTTTTAACTTCTATAGAACCTTCTTGCCCCTTTGGGTATTGAGCCCTCTTGTTTTGTTATTATTATTGGACTTAGCTTTACAACCACTGGGGTTTTTACAAAAGATGTCACATGTCTTCTTCCTTTAGCCCCAGCAGTCTTTTATACGTGGTTTTAGGCACTACTCTGACGGTCCAGTGTCAGTTCCACATTATTTTATTTCCTTTCATCTTTTAGAATGAAAACATGCTGAGCTTTCTAAAATTTTTGTCAGATAATAAATCTTGCATTGAGTTTTGTGAGCCCTTTCATTAGTAAACGGATTTTAATTTTATGATCTCATTATATTGTAGCTCTTTTCAGTTTTATACCAACAAGGCTCCTTTACTGTTGGATTAACGGCGACTGCCATTTAGATCTCACCATACGGAAATTTTCTCATGGTACATATTAGTGAGTATTGATTGTCATATAATTTTTCTAAGTGTTTCTTTGAGTGTCTTATTTTTTAGCCCGTTTTCTGCCCTCCGTCTATTGTTTTCTATTGTTTTCTTTATTTGAGATTATGTATAAGTTAGACTATATGATGTACATATGTGTAATATTATATATGGTCTTTTTATGTAAAAATTTTTTTATCTACATATGCTCTTATTATCTAATCACTTCTTTATTTATTTATTCAATTTGAGTGTCACATGATGTAGTTATGTTATTACTTTTTTACTTTTTATTATGATGCCCGTTTAGCTTAAATATGGTTCTTTTAATTTTTTACTCTTTTAAATGTTTTCAATGTGTTTTTAATATATGTTCTTATTATATGTTTGTAAGTCTTTTCACCCCCCTGAGGAAGGCGTTCCGCCGAAACACGTTGGGGAATTTCAATAAAGCATCTGTGTCATCATCACTCTTGCTCCTTGTGTTTCCTGTCCCCTCCATCCTTAACTGGCTCCTTCTCTACATGTGGGAGACCCCAGCTTCTGTCCCGATCATCAGATGATGTTGTACAGGGTCCAGCGGGGACCAGGGTTTCAGAAGGCACAGCTTCCTCATACCTCCATGGTCGTCGAGTTGCCCATACACAAGCAGAAGAGCCTGAAGACTCACTCTTCAGTCCCTCCGGGCAGGGAGTCTCACGCTCTTGATGCCCTAGGGCGCAAATGTTACCTGGGTTCCCTGTTAGCGTCCAAGTCTACCAACTCTACATTAGTATGTTCCTTCGAGCCCTCACCAAAGAACTCGGGGGATTTGCGGCCAGTCTCAATGGGAACCACCTCCGGCGTTTCCATGCACTCTCAAAGTCTGTTGGTGAGTACTCCAAATACCTTTCATGAACCGTCTACAATGGCTTTGAGTCCTCCGCATGATTGGCAGTAGCCGGCATCAGCACCCACCGGCAGGCTTGGCTCCAGTTCCTCAGACTTGGACCAGTGGGTCCAGAAGAAGCTCTTCGACATCCCTTGCTTCAGGGAGCAACTCTTTGGTAAGCCAATGGAGAACAAAGCAGCCGAAATTGAGACTGAGTACGTCACCCGTTCTCGGCTGTCCAGGAAGACCCTCTACCCTTCCTAGGAAAAAGCTGCAAGGGAAGAAACCTTTCTTCCTCAGGAAGGGCCAGCCCTACAGGGGATACGCCCCATACCCGACCATGCAGACCCTGCCGCAGGGCAGTCAGGGTAAGGGCTCCAACCAGGGGCCTCACAAGCCCAAAGGACCGAAGACCCAGCCGCCGGCTCCAGCACAGCCGAGTTCAGGATTTTGATACAACAGTACAGCCTCTCGACCTCTAGATGACCAGCTGCCAATGGGGGGGGGGGGGGGGGGGCTGGTCCACCTTTGCCCAAAGGTGGGACTCAATCACCACTGACACAAGGGGTTCTTCAGGTCATCCGGGAGGGTTACCTCCTCCATCTGGACAAGCCACCTCCCCCCTACTTCCCCAGGGAGCCCCAATGGCTTCCCCTGCACCAGCCCTTATTAATTCATGAGCTCACAGGCCTCCTCAAAAGGGCGGTGGAGCCCGTACCATCTCACCTAAGAGGAAGAGGGTTCTACTCCAGATACATCCTCATCCCGAAAGGAATGGGAGGTCTCAGGCCCATGAGGGGCCTGAACAGATTCCTGGTGTGGGAGAAGTTCAAAATGCTCTCCCTTGGAACACTGCTGCCCTACCTCCAGCAGGGTGATTGGCTATGCTCCTTGGATTTAAAGGATGCTTACACCTACATCCTCATCCACCCCAACCACAGACAGTACCTGCGGTTTGTGGTAAGAGGCAATTGCTACCAGTACAGGGTGCTTCCTTTCGGCCTCGCCTCCGCACCACGAATCTTCACCAGGTGTCTTGTGGTGGTGGCAACCCACCTCCGTCTCTAAGGTGCCTTCGTCTACCGTTACCTAGACAACTGGCTCATAAAGGGAGTCACGGCCTCGGAGGCACTGCAGGCCACAGGCCGCACCATCTGGCTTCTATAGCACTTGGGCTTCATGGTCAACCACCCAAAATCCCACCTTACTCCTGTGCCATCCCTGGAATTCATAGGAGCTTGCCTGGCTACACTTCAGGCCAAGGCCTTTCTCTCCAAGGACAGGGCAGACCGCCTCATGTCCCTGGTGTCCGATGTGCGGAGTCGCCGCACAGTCTTGGCTCGGTCGATGCTTCGCCTCCACGGTCCACATTATGCCCAACGCCCGCCTCAACATGCAGGCAGTGCAGTGGTGCCTTTGCATACAGTGGGCCCAGGAAATGGGCTGACTCTGGGATCCCACCTCGGTCTCACCTCGGATGCCGGAGTCCTTAGTCTGGTGGCAGGATGCACAACACCTGCTTCAGGGCATGCCCTTCCCGACCCCCCCCCCCAAGACAGTCCTGATGACGGATGCCTCCCTCTCGGGTTGGGGGGCCCATTGCAAGGAGCTGTGCACCCAGGGGTCCTGGTTCCCCAAGGAAAGTCAGCAGCAGATCAACCTGCTGGAGATTGGAGCCATCTTTGCACTGAAGGCATTTTGGCATTGGCTGCGGCATCAGGTGGTGCTCGTGCAGATGGACAGTCAGGTCACTGTGTTTTACTTGAACAAACAAGGGGGTACCGGCACCTACAGCCTCTGCCAGGAGGCGGTGACCCTGTGCTTGTATGCGGTGAGCCAGGACATTATCCTCAGAGCTGTCTATCTCCTGGGCCAAGACAATGCCTTGGCGGACCAACTGAGCAGAGTTCTCTAGCCGTACAAGTGGCACCTGAGCCCCACGACAGCACAGCAACTATTCCAGCTCTGGGGCACCCCATACTTGGACCTCTTTGCCAGTCCAGCCAACGCTCAACTTCTCCGGTTTTGCGGTCCCTATCTGCACTTAGGCCAGGTGGCTCCGGATGCCTTCCTCCTCTTGTGGGTGACTGGTCTGCTATACACCTTCCCTCTCACACTGCTGATGACACGGACCCTTCTCAAGATCCAGCAGGATAGTCTTGATGATCCTCATGGCCCCGAGGTGGCCCAGACAGCCATGGTTCCCCCTGCTGCTCTGTCTCTCAATGGAACCCCTGGTCCCTCTCAGAAGGTCACCAGGGCTCCTAACGCAGGAGGGAGGCTTGCTCCTCCACCCCAATCTGGGGTCCCTGTCCCTTACAACTTGGCTGCTGAGCAGGTCGCCTTAGCTCCCCTTCATCTCCCCAGGGAGGCCGAGGACATCCTACTGGCCTCTTGTAAGGACTCAACGAGACGGGCTTACGCCTTCAAGTGACGCAGGTTTTCGGTGTGGTGTTTGGAAATCTGTGTGAACCTCTTCTCTTACCCGATACACTCTGTCCTACAATACTTGCTCCATCTCTCGCAATCTGGGCTAAAATCTAACTTGGTCAGGGTTTACCCGCGCGCAGTCTCGGCGAACCATCATCCAATCAAGGGCAAACCCCTCTCAGGGCAGCCCCTCGTCTCTCGTTTCATGCGGGGCTCGCTCCTCTCCAAGCCCCCTATCCGCCCACCCCCTGGTGGAATGGGATCTCAATGTGTACCTCACACAGCTGACCAAGCTGCCTTTTGAGCCCCTGGCTACTTGCTTACTGCGGCTCTTATCCTGGAAGGTGGCCTTCCTGGTAGTGCTCACCTTCACCCATAGAGTCAGCAAGCTCCAAGTTCTGATGGCCAAGGCACCATACACCAGGTTCTACAAGAACAGGGTGGTTGTCCGCACCCACCCCAAGTTCCTCCCAAAGGTTGTCTCGGATTTGCATCTCATCCAGGAAGTGGTGTTGCCCACTTTCTTCCCGAGGCCCCATGCTGACTCCGTGTCGGCCGTTCTCCATACCCTAGATTGCAAGAGGGCCCTATCCTACTTGCAGCGGACTCAGAGCCACTGCAAAACTGGGCTGCTTTTTGTCTCATACGATCCCAGCCATCTGGGACAGGCGATCACCAAGCAGATCTTGTCCATTTGGGTGGCGGACTGTATTGCCTTCGCCCAGGCTGGACTGCCACTGAACCGCCGGGTCACGGCGCACAATGTCCAAGCAATAGCAACATCGGTCACGAGCCTCCGCTCGGTGCCCCTGGTGGACATCTGCCGGGCTGCCACATGGTCCTCCGCTCATAACTTCACAACCCATTACTGCCTAGAGAGGGAGTCCCGTGAGGATAGCACCTTTGGCCAGACAGTACTCTGTAATCTGTTTGGGGTTTAAGCAACTCCTGCCCTCCGCCCCTTCTTGTTCAGATTACCAGAGACGTGGTTCTCCATGGACTCGGGGTTATCAGGTCTGTCTTCGGATTTGCTTGCGGCTGCTCACGGTTCTGCCATTCTTTTTTCTACAGGTCCTCGGTTGTAGCTAGGGGAGTCCCTTATGTGAGGACTGACGTCCTGCTTGTTCTTGGAGAAAGTGTAGTTACTCACCTGTAACAGGTATTCTCCAGGGACAGCAGGAATCAGTTTTCACAACCCTACCTCCTCCCCTTGGAGGAGTTGTCCATTTTATGCCATCATCTTGGTGGGGCTCTAGTTATGGCACCTAACTGAATAAGATGGCACCCTTGGGCGGGAAGGGGACCACGCATGCATGGTGGCATTCCCAAAGACTTTCTTTGAAAGTTGGGGAAATGCTCCGCGTGGGCTCCATCGGTGCCAGTGTCACCCATATGTGAGGACTGATTCCTGCTGTCCCTGGAGAGCACCTGTTAAGAGTAACTACGCTTTCACCTGCTATAGTGACGGACTGCAGAATGCTCCCTCGTGGACCGCTTGGATTGACATTGCACAGGCTTCTCCAGGAATTTTCTCCTAGGGCGCCACCTGGTGGTGGTAAAGTTGCTCAGCTCAGGGTTCTGAGAGCAGGGAACTCTACAAAAGTCTCTCCAGAGTCCATTACAACTGTTCCTGGCCTTTTAAATCTTGATGGTCTTTTTGCTGCTAAAGCTTTCCTAGCCTGGCAGTCTCTCTACGTCCATATGGCTACTACCCCCTATACCAGTGATGGCTAACCTTTTTGAGCCCGAGTGCCCAAACTGCCGCACAAAACCAAAGAATTTCCTCAAAGTGCCAGCACGTCAATTTGCATAAATATTTGCATAATGCTAACATACACTAACTTTTAGTAAACATGTCTCTTAATGAGTGTATGGATAAAGACAGACTAAAAGATTTCTACATTACTATAATCCAGTGCCAACCGCCAGGCACATTAGGAACTACTACAAACACTGCCCATTTAGAACCAATAGCAAACCCGCCGTATCCTAACAGCACTACCAGGAGTCACAAAGCACCATACCATACCTATCAAAAGGCAACACTGCAAATATTAAACCAATACATTTCAGAGAACAACAATACATGACCTACTGGGGAAAGAGAACAAGTGGCAATGTCAAAAAGGAATTACATAAACAGAATACCTCAGCTCAGTTACACAGTTGCAATTGCTCCAGCCACTTTCTTCTGGTTTCTTCATGTTTTCTGCTAACTCTCCATCATCTGCTGTCCATTTGTCCTTTCTTCTCTCTTCTAGTTTTTTTTTCCATTCTCTCTCTCTACATCCGCTTTAACATACTAATCTTTCTCCTTTTGCTCTTTCCTCATTCCTATTTCATCCACTCAAATTTTACCCCTCCATCCTCAATCCCCACTTACTCTCCCAATACCCGGCCAATTGTACATTTTTCTTCCCTCACACACAAAATATTTTTCCCCTCTCCATTTCATTCTCCCAGCCCCATCCCCTTCTAATCTCCCCCAACATCAGCTCCCTTTTAGTTCCAGCCCCACCCAGTATCCGCTCCCTTCTAGTCCCCTCATCAGTCCATTTCCAGTCCTAGCTCCCCCATCCATTTCCAGTCCTATCCGAGTCCCTTCATCAGCTCATTTCCAATACCAGCCTCCCATCAGCCCATTTCTAGTCCTTTCCTAGCCCCACCATCAGCTCATGTTAAATCCTAGCTCCCCTCCACTCAGCCCATTTCTAATCCAAGCCCCCCATGAGCCTACCTCCAGTTCTAGCCCCTCCATGAGTCCATTTCAATCCAAGCCCCCACCACAGCCCATTTCCAATCTTAGCTCCCCCAACACCCAATTCTCAGTTCTATCCTAGCCCATCCATCAGCCCAGTTCCTGTCCTAGCTCCCTCCCCTAAGAGCCCATTCCAAGCCCCCCTTCCCATCAGTTATTTGCAGTTCAAGCCCCCTTCCACTCAGCTCATTTCCATTCCAAGTCCCCCTCCCCATTAGCTATTTGCAGTTCAAGCCCCCCACTTCCCCTCAGCCCATTTCCATTCCAAGCCCCGTCCCCATCAGCTATTTGCAGTTCAAGCCCCCCACTTCCCCTCAGCCCATTTCCATTCCAAGCCCCATCCCCAACAGCTATTTGCAGTTCAAGCCCCCTTCCACTCAGCCCATTTCCAGTCCTAGCAACCCCAACCCATTACCAGTCCTAGCCCCCCATAGCCCACTTCCAGTCCTAATCCCACCAGCCCATTTCCAGTCCTAATCCCCCATCACCCAATTTTCAGTTTAAGCCCCCCCATAGCCCATTACCAGTCCTAACCCCCCATCAACCCACTTCCAGTCCTAATCCCACCAGCCCATTTCCAGTCCTAATCCCCCATCACCCAATTTTTAGTTTAAGCCCCCCCAGCGCCTATCACCACTCCTAACCCCCCCATCCCTGCTCCCATCACCACTCCTAACCCCCCAGCCAGCCCAGTGCCCATCACCACTCCTAACCCCCCCAGCCAGCCCAGTGTCCATCACCACTCCTACCCCCCCAGCCCAGTGCCCATCACCACTCCTAAATCCCCCCAGCCCAGCACTACTCCTACACCCCCCCCCCAGCCCAGCCCATCACTACTCTAACCCCAGGCCCAGCCCATCACCACTCCTAACCCCCCCCCAGCCCAGCCCAGCCCAGCCCAGCCCATCACCACTCCTAACCCCCCCAGCCCAGCCCATCACCACTCCTAACCCCTCCCCCAGCCCAGCCCAGCCCAGCCCATCACATCACCACTCCTAACCCCGCCCCCCAGCCCAGGGAAAATTAAAAAAAAAGAAAACCTGTCTGTTGCCGCTGTCGGGGCCGCCGCGGCAGAATCGAGCGTGCCGCGGGGCCCCCCTGTATCCGGCAGAGCCTGCCCTCCCCGTAGCAGCTCTCTCTTTGGAACTGCAGTCAGACGCGCCGGCTTGCAGAGCGCGAGGGAAGAGTTTCTCCCTCGCTGCTCTGTTAAACCCGCGGGGGCTGATGGGAAGTTCCCATCAGCCCCCGCGGGCTTAACAGAGTCGCGAAAGGGAAACTCTTCCCCTCGCGCTCTGCAAGCCGGCGCGTCTGACTGCAGCTCCAAAGAGAGAGCTGCTACGGGGAGGGCAGGCTCTGCCGGATACAGGGGGGCCCCGCGGCACGCTCGATTTTGCCGCGGCGGCCCCGACAGCGGCAGCAGACAAGTAAAATTGAAAAAAAAAAAAAAAACTAATTGCGGACCTTCCCGCGTGCCAGCTGCAAGGCCTTCGCGTGCCACAGCTGGCACGCGTGCCATAGGTTCGCCATCGCTGCCCTATACAGTAGTGCACTCTAGCCAGCCAGATCCATGTGTGCCAGATTGTCCCCAGTTTCTGCAGTTGACCTCCTTTCCAGGGTTTGCACCAACTTTGGCCAGCTACCCAGCACTGCTGAGTGCAAACTACACACAGTCTCTCAGCTCCGTTGCAGTAGCACTCTAAAGACCCAATTTACTTAAAAACCTTGCAGCTTCCAGCCACTGCTGTCTGCATCAACATTCAGTGACTAGTAAGGAAAAAAAATATATGCACCATATAGCAGACCTCTTCCTTTAGCTTTTCTTTATTTCATCCTCTAGGATCAGGTTTTGACAAGGCCACCCTCAGAAAAGCATGTCTGCTTGTGCGTTTCCTACACTGCCTCATCTGAGAGGAAAAGGGAAAAAAACCCTCAATTTAAACTCGTTCAGAAATGTTTGGACTTTAGCAAATGCTTTGTTCAATTACCATCATGAGCTCCAGTTCCAAGGTACCAGGACAGTCACTTTCCAGTTCTGTTTCCATGTCCTCTTGGGTTGTTTCTGGCTTCATTTGCTCCCATGACATCTGGTTTGCTGGAGGACACACCCTTTCCCCTCTTAATTCTAGGGAGTAATTTATATGCTCCAATGGGAACTGTTCACTCTCTGCCTGCTATGCTCTGGCCAGAGGTTTTGCCGAGTCACTGTTAAGTAACTAACCTGTGGGCTGATGCAGAAAGCTGGTGCTAGATCTGCGCTGGATTGAATTTTTTTTTTTGACGTTCCTGACAACGCACACATTTTAACATGCGATGCTGGAAGGTTATGATACGCAAATGCCTGCTGCAGTAACTGTGCGCATGCAAATAAGCCACCACAGCGTTAAACTGGGAGAGCAAGCCAAACACATGTACACAAGAAGTCTCTGCTAGTTTGGCTTGCTCTCCAGGCACCGCGTGGCTAATTTGCATTTCAGCCCTGATAGTATTTTGATGGCATTGGGGGCGATCGTGGCATAGGAAAAAGCCCCCCATGCCATCAAAATACTGTTGGGTCCAGTACCCGACAAAAGAGAATCCCTGGTTGCCCAGGGGCCCCATCCCCCCTTCCACCCGATAGTATTTTGATGGCATTGGGAACGATTGCTCCATCAAAACACTCCTTGGGACTGGTGCCCCCAAATCAAGTAATTACCTGGTGGTCTAGTGGCCCCTGAACCCCCCCACACCCAAATTAAAAGTGAAATCATCCCCCAAGTAAAATAAAATCACCCCCAAGCAAAAAAGAAAAAGTAAAAATTACCTGGTGGTCTAGTCCCTTAAATTCAAATCCCCCCCCCCCCCCCGTACCAAATAGGCAGAAGCACTGCTGACGTGCTCCTGCTCTGGTCTACCATCTTGTAAAATGGTGCACTTTGCTCTGTGCGGTGCATCCTGGGATGCACCAGGCGGGGTTGGACTGCCATATAAGGTCCAACTTGGATTGGGGGGCTGCTAGACCATCAGATAATTTTTATTTATTTTTGCTTGGGGGTGATTTTCTCTTACTTTGGGTTTTGAGGTGGGGGGGGGGTTCAAGGGCCGCTAGACCACCAGGTAAATTTTACTTTGTTTTTGCTTGATGGTGATTTTCTGTTACTTGGGCTTTGGAATGAGGGGTTCAAGTGCCACTAGACCACCAGGTAAATTTTATTTTATTTCTTTTTGCTTGGGGGTGATTTCACTTTAACTTTCGGTAGGGGTGGGGTGTTTCAGGGGCTGCTAGACCACCAGGTAATTACTTTATGTTGGGGGCACAGGCCCCTGCCAGTATTTTGATGGCATCAGGGGCTTTTCCTGATGCCTGATCTAAGGAGAAGATGATCTAGGCATTAGGGAAACACAACCAGTGCCATCAAAATGCTGGCGGGGGAACGCATTAGAAGTTTACTTCTACTTAGACCCTGAAGTAAAAATTTTGGCGCTATGGCTGGTTGTGAAATCCTCTATGCCTGTCTCTGCATCAGGCGTAGCCATGATTTGCATACCAGCCCAGCTGATTAAAATACATTTAAATAATTAGGATTCATTTAAATAGATTTAAATATGTGTGGCGTTAATTGGGCGCTAGTTTTTCCGTCGGCGTTTAAATCTATTTCTTGCATTTAAATGATCATAAAATGTGCTTAAACATGGCTGTATGGGCTCGTAAAGCCTGCGCTAGCTTTCTGCATCTGCCTGCTAGTTCTGTCCCTGATAACTCCCTCTTTCCCCTCTCCTTAAAGGGACCTCTATGGATGGCTTCTTCAAATGGGCTGGTTTTGCGCATACATTGACAGTAATGACACTCCTAAGCCAGGGTATATAAAGTATGATCCCAGTTTCTCAAATTTACTGCTAATGCTCAGTGAAGTACTTACATCATACTTTGCAGTGCTCCAGTAATTCTTTCACCAGAGCTACAGGCTTTTGTTCCCCTAATAAATCCAGGAACTGCTTCCCCATTCTGCTTGTGTCTGTTTACCTTCTGTTTAACATCACACTATGCAACAAAGTTTGGTTCCAGATTTACTCTTTCAAAAAATACAAGTACTTAGGGACATGAAGCCACAAAGTAGTATATTTAAAAAAGGAGAAATTTCATATCATCCTGCTAGACCAGTCCAGACAAGTGGGTTGTGTTCCCCTACCAGCATCTTGGTGTTTGCCTCTCTCTGCTCTGGGAAGAGCAGTGCCCTCACAGTGCTCTGCTAGAGAGGTGGATATTTAACTCCTGTGACAACTTTGTTGTGAGTTCTAGCTGTCTATTTATTTATTTGTTGTCTTTATTGGTGTGCTACTTCACCTCCCTGTTCCTTTTAGTTTTGCATGTCAGCTTTCTCAGCTGTATAACTTACCCTGCCTCTCTCAACTAACTGGCCTTTGTGTGGTAGCCAGGTTAACTGTTACTTTAAATTAAATATCTCTCCCTTCTCTGTCCCCAGAATGTGCTGCGTTTTAAACTTTTTTTCCTGCTCTAGCCTACCTGAGGGACTAACCCCCTCCCCCCCTGCTGAGGGTACAGGAGAGGGTACCTTGTAACAGCCCTCTTTTAATAGGTCTTATTTCCCTCCCTCCCTCCCTCCCCAACACCCACCCGCCCCTGGGGTAATTGTAGCTTTATAGGTACTTACACGTCTTAGAGGAAAGGGGCTGCTCTCAGGTGCAGCTCTTTATCCAAATCAGTCATACATTGAGGACCTGAGATTAATTAAGCTTCAGGTGAACAAGGTAAATTAGAGGTATTAGATACACTTTTATTAGTATAAGCATCTACACCAACCCTTAGTAAATACAGAATTTAAAGACCTAAACACAAGCTTTAAACTAAGATGCAGACAAGAGTCCAGCAGCGAGATGGGGGCTTTCCAGTCTTTTGCATTGAGTGTCATATGTAGGATTTTCTCCCAGTTGGTGAGAGGTCTTACGTATGCACTAAGTGCAAGGAGCTCTTTGCTCTCAGGGAACAAGTCCTTTCTCTAGAGGCTAGAGTAGCAGACCTGGAAGACATAAGAAAGACAGAGAAGTACATGGACGAGTCCTACAGGGATATAGTCCTGAAGTCCCACCTCCTTTCTGGCAACATACCTGTCTCCATGGAGGAGAGAGGTCACGTGACAGGAAAACCACCCTGGTGTGGCAGGGCATGATCCTGTAACTAGGACCTGTCCTCCAGGTGATGTAAAACCCTCTGGCACTGAGAACGTTTCTCCAGGGCCATGTGCCCATGAGGGAAGGGTTAGGACAGCTGTTATAGTTGGTGATTCAATCATTAGGCATGTAGATAGCTGGGTGGCTGGTGGACGTGAGGATCACCTGGTAACATGCCTGCCTGGTGCGAAGGTAGCGGACCTCATGCACCGCCTAGATAAGATCTTAGATAAGTGCTGGGGAGGAGTCTGCTGTCTTGGTACATGTTGGTACCAATGACATAGGAAAATGTGGTAGGGAGGTTCTGGAAGCTAAATTTAAGCTTTTAGGTAGGAAGTTGAAATCCAGAACTTCCAGGGTAGCGTTCTCCAAAATGCTTCCCTTTCCATGTGCAGGACCCAAAAGGCAGGCAGAGCTCCGGAGTCTCAATGCGTGGATGAGACGATGGTGCAAGGATGAGGGTTTTGGATTTGTTAGGAACTGGGGAAAGGAGGGGCTCTTCCGAAGGGATGGGCTTCACCTTAACCAGGATGGAACCAGACTGCTGGCATTAACCTTTAAAAAGGAGACAGAGAAGCTTTTAAACAAGAAAATAGGGGAAAGCCGACAGTCGCCCAAGATCGCATGGTTCGGAAGAAGGTATCCTTGAAGCATTCTACCAAAAGCAGTGAGGTTCCAAAAAAGAGTAAAGTAGCCCAAAAGCCCTTGAGTGTGGTGCAGACAGAGCGTAAAAATTCCAAATTACCCATGCCTACTAATAGCCAGATTAATATTAATAAAATACAGTCTCTAAAATGCTTGTATGCAAATGCTAGAAGTCTAAACAATAAGATGGGAGAGTTAGAATATATAGCACTAAATGAGAGGTTAGATATGATTGCAATCTCAGAGACATGGTGGAAGGAGGAGTGGGACACTGTGATACCTGGATACAAACTATATCGTAATGATAGAACTGATCAAATTGGTGGAGGGATTGCGTTCTATGTTAGAGAGGGCATTGAGTCAGAAAGGATTAAAGTTTTGCAGGAAACAAAATTTGCTGTAGAATCTCTATGGATTGAAATTCCATGTATGAAGGGGAAGGTGATGGCAGTGGGGTGTACTATCGACCACCTGGCCAGAATGAACAAATGGATGATAAAATGCTCAAAGAAATCAAGGAAGCTAACAAAAGTCACAGCACAGTAATAATAATGGGTGATTTCAATTACCCCGTTATCGACTGGGTCAGTGTCACGGCAGGACATGCTAGGGAGATAAAGTTTCTAGATGAAAAGAATGACTGCTTCTTGGAGCAGCTGGTTCATGAACCGACCAGAGGGGAAGCCATACTGGACCTAGTCCTTAGTGGAACACCAGATCTGGTGCAAGAAATAAGGGTGTTCGGGCCACTTGGCAATAGTGATCATAGCATGATCGTCTGATTTAATTAGTGGAGGAGGGATAGTAAAGAAATCCACAGTACTACCTTTTAACTTTTGAAAGGGAGACTATGATAAAATGAGGAATATAGTTAAGAAAAAACTAAAAGGAGTGGTTGCAAAGGTTAAAGACTTACATCAAGCTTGGGTGTTGAAAAATACTATCTTGGAAGCCCAGACCAGCTGTATTCCACGCATTAAGAAAAGTGGAAGAAAGTCCAAAAAACTGCCAGCATGGTTTAAAGGTGAGGTCAGAGAGGCTGTTGCTGCCAAAAAAGCACCATTCAGGAAATGGAAAAAAAAGAGCAAAACGACGAAAACTGGAAACAGCACAAGCACTGGCAAGTTAATGCAAAGCATTGATAAGGCAGGCAAAGCGAGAATTTGAGAAGGAACTTGCTACGGAAGCAAAAACACGAAATAAAGACTTTTTCAAGAACATTCATAGCAAAAGGCCTGTGAGAGTCAATTGCACCGTTAGATGATAGAGGGGTACATAAGAACATAAGATATGCCATACTGGGTCAGACCAAGGTCCATCAAACCCAGTATTCTGTTTCCAACAGTGGCCAATCTAGGTCATACGTACCTAGCAGTTTCCCCAAGGGACACAGGTTCCACAAAGCTTGTATTGGTTCAAGCACTGATATCCTGGGTCCCTTCTTAATAATGGTTTATGGACCTTTCCTCCAGGAACTTGTCCAAACCTTTTTTAAACCCAGCTACACTAACAGCCTTTACTACATCCTCCGGTAACAAATTCCAGAGTTTGATTACACGTTGAGTGAAAAAATATTTTCTTTTATTAGTCTTAAATAGTTTACCCTGTAGCTTCATTGCATGTCCCCTAGTCTTTCTATATTCTGATAAGGTAAACAATCGATCTATGTTTACACGTTTGACTCCGTTCATTAATTTATAGACTTCTATCATATCTCCCCTCAGCCGTCTCTTTTCCAGGTTAAAGAGCCCCAACCTTTTTAGCCTTTCTTCATAGGAGTATCCTTCCATCCCCTTTACCATTTTGGTGGCTCTTCTCTGAACCTTTTCTAAAATCGCTATATCCTTTTTAAGATACGGCGACCAGAATTGCACACAATATTCAAGGTGCGGTCTCACCATTGAACGATATAGAGGCATTATAATATCTTTTGTTTTATTTTCCATTCCCTTCCTTATCATACCTAGCATTCTATTTGCTCTCTTGGCCGCCGCTGCACACTGGGCCGAGGGTTTTAACACGTTATCCACAATGACGCCTAAATATTTTTCCTGGGTGGTGGTTCCTAATGTGGAACCTTGCATCATGTAACCATAGTTTGGGTTGTTCTTCCCTAGGTGCATAACCTTGCACTTCTCCACATTAAATTTCATCTGCCATTTTGATGCCCAGTCTTCCAATTTATCAAGATCCTCTTGCAATTTTCCAAGATCCTCTTGCAATTTTCCACAATCCTCCTGGGTTTTAACAACTTTAAATAGTTTTGTGTCATCTGCAAATTTGATAACCTCACTCGTTATTCCACTTTCCAGGTCATTTATGAATATGTCAAAAAGCAGCGGACCCAGCACAGATCCCTGGGGTACACCACTATTCACCTTTCTCCATTGGGAAAATTGGCTATTTAGCCCTACCCTCTGCTTTCTATCTTTTAACCAGTTCCTGATCCACAATAGTACACTGCCTCCTTTCCCATGACTCTTTAGTTTTGCCAAAAGTCTCTCAGGGACCTTGTCAAAGGCTTTCTGAAAGTCCAGATACACAATATCAACCGACTCACCTTTGTCCACCTGTTTATTCACTCCTTCAAAAAAACATAACAGATTAGTAAGACAAGATCTTCCTTGTCTAAAGCCATGTTGGCTGTCTCCCATTAGGTCGTGACAGCCAACAGTGCTGCTTTCCTTTCTGATGCCATGTATCACCTAGTATGTTTAGTGTCCAAGGACAGTGCCCTGTCTACCGTGTCACAGAAGTGGATCTGGCTCTGACACTTGGCGGCGAACTCCTCCTCCAAAGCATGTCTGGCCCAACTGGCCTTTAAAGGGAAGCTTATTTATTTATTTAGTAGTTTTTCTATACCACACCTTCAGAGATCAAGTGCGGTTTACATTGATCATAAGATAGTAACTTTGCATTATAACATAGAATACACTGGTTAACATTTTAACTAATGATGCCAACTATATTACAACAACTTATTTACAGTAAAGCAGTTAGGAAAATTTAGGTACTCATTATCCAATGGGTAACCATTGATAGAGACCTGTATATGTCAGATGTGAGTAGGTTGGTTGGGTTTGTGGGTTATCAAAAGAGTAACCATAGTAGTCAAGGAACAGGTATGTCTTGAGTTCCTTGCAGAACAGTTGGAGATCCTTTATTCTCAAATTATCCGGGAGAGTATTCCAGAGTGTTGGGGCAATGTATATGAATGCTCTAGAACTTGTAAAGTGATTGGTGTTGCAGATATGATGAGGTATATCAAAAGTGTTTTGGGAGCAGCTCCTTCTGTTTCTTGTTTTTGAGGCTGAATTGAGGAGGGGGGATAGGTATGATGGGACTATGTTATTGTGGAGCTTAAAAACTATCATCATGTATTTGTATTTTATTATTGATGCAATGGGTAACCAGTGGAGGTTATGAAGAAGTGGAATAATATGAACGGAATGGTGGGCCTTATGTATTATGTGTACGGCAAGATTTTGTGCCATCTGGAGTTGTTGGATAGTTTTCTTAGGTAGTCTTTGTAGAATACTATAACAATAGTCCAAATGTGGTATGATTAGATCTTGTAAATCTGATTTAAAGCCATAACTTTCTAGAAGGGGTCTGAGGTGTTGTATCATGTGTAGCTTGAAGTATTTGGCTTTAGTAATTAATTGTATATGAGCTTCCATGTTTAGAGATTGATCTAGAGTGATTCCAAGGTATTTCACTTCTTTTTTTACATTCAGCTCAGGCCCTTGTATGTGGAATTTTGATAAGTTTTGGTTTCAGGATACATAGAGTATTTCTGTTTTTTGAATATTTATTTTTAGGTTGTGTATTTTTAGCCATTCCATTACATCATCTAGACAGGATGTTATCTGAGTGTATGTAGGGCTGGAAATGTTTATGGGAAGAATACATCATTATATCATCCGTATAGATGTGGTTATTTACCTTGTGTTTTTTAAAGATATTACAGATGGGTTGTATATAAAGATGAAAAAGTAGGGCAGAGAGGCAAGAGCCTTGGGGGATGCCTTGTTCCTGTTTGTAGGTTGAAGAAGTAGTTTGACCGATCTGAGCTTGAGTTTAGTTGGTTAAGTAGGAATTAAACCAATGGATTACAGTACCATGTAATCCAATCTGCTGTAGTCTTGAAATGAGTATTTTATGATTGATACTATCAAAGGCTGAGTCAATGTCAAGAAATATCACGGATGAGTCTGTCAATAAAAATAAGCATAAGTGTCTCAGTACTATGAAAGGGTCTGAACCTTGTTGTTGCTCGTTTAATGATGCATTTAAATCAATGAAGTCTTGAAGTTGGAGCTGTACTACTTTTTCGATAACCTTTGCCATAAACTGTAGACTGGAGATGGGATGGTAAGAGTTAGGATAATCTTTGTCTGACCTATTTGATTTTAAGATTGGGCAGATGATTGATTGTTTTAGGGCAGTAGGCATGTGTCCTTGTCTTAAGGATTGGTTTACTATAGCTAGGATTGCTGGAGTGAACTCATCTTTCATTGTTTTTAACCAGCTGACTGGGCACGGGTCAGTAGGAGAAGTAGTTGTATTGATGATTGTAATTATGTTCTTGAGGTGTTTTTGGTTTGTGAGGTGGAATGAATTCCATTTGTCATGAGTACGCAGGTTAGCGTCATCTGGTAGGGGGTTGATTGACTTAGGGGTAATATCACTATATAGCAGTTTAAGTTTTTCCATATAGTGGCTGGCTAGTGCTTGGGGTTCATGGAAATTTGATCTTCAATTTGAATAGGTGTTTTTATTAGGGATTTGACAATAGACAAAAGCTCCCTTGGTCTATTGAGGGATTTGGTGAGGAGAGTAGTGTGATATTCTTTTTTTCTATTGTTGATTGCTTTCTTGTATATTTGAAGTGTATCCATGTATAGGCTATTATCCCTTTCAGATCTTGTGCACCTCCATCTGTGTTCTAATTTTTGCAATCTTCATTTCAGTTTCCTCAATTTTTAGATTCTTTCTGCCTTGTTCTGTAATGTGTGATTGGAGCTTGAGCTGCCTTAGAAATAGTGGAGTTCCAGTTAAGTATGATATCATCTAGATCAATTAGTGTGGAGTCTATATGGGGGAGAGTATTATTCAAGAATGCTTCTTTATCAAGGGCCCCAAATTTCCTTTTATGTGGGGTTGATTCATTAGTAGTAAGTAATGAGGGAAGTGCAGGCAGTGTGCATTCTATTAAGAAGTGGTCCGTCCATAGAAGTGGGATAGATTGAGGGGGTGAGTATAGTGTATCTCGTGTGATATTATTTGGAAAAAATATTAGGTCTAAGGTATTTCCTTTTTCTGTGGGTTGGTATCTGAACTACTTGCTGAAAGCCTATATCTGATCTTGTCTTACTAATCTGATATGTTTTTTTGAAGGTGTGAATAACAGGTGGACAAAGGTGAGGCGGTTAATATAGTGTATCTGGACTTTCAGAAAGCCTTTGACAAGGTCCCTCATCAGAGACTTTTGGCAAAACTAAAAAGTCATGGGATAGGAGGCAATGTACTATTGTGGATCAGGAACTGGTTAAAAGATAGAAAGCAGAGGGTAGGGCTAAATGGCCAATTTTCCCAATGGAAAAAGGTGAATAGTGGAGTACCCCAGGGATCTGTACTGGGTCCGCTACTTTTTGACATATTCATAAATGACCTGGAAAAGGGAATAACTAGTGAGGTTATCAAATTTGCAGATGACACAAAACTGTTTAAAGTTGTTAAAACCCAAGAGGACTGTAGAAAACTGCAGGAGGATCTGGATAAATTGGAAGACTGGGCATCAAAATGGCAGGTGAAATTTAATGTTGACAAGTGCAAATTTATGCACCTAGGAAAGAACAACCCACACTATGGTTACACTATGCAAGGTTCCACATTGGGAACCACCACAAAAGGAAAAAGATTTAGGAGTCATCGTGGATAACATGTTAAAACCCTCCGCCCAGTGTGCAGCGGTGGCCAAGAAAGCAAATAGAATGCTAGGTATCATAAGGAAAGGAATGGAAAATAAAGCAAAGGATATTATAATGCCTCTGTGTCGTTCCATGGTACGACCGCACCTTGAATATTGTGTGCAATTCTGGTCGCCGTATCTTAAAAAGGATATTGCGTTATTAGAAAAGGTACAGAGAAGAGCCACCAAAATGGTAAAGGGGATGGAAGGCTACTCCTAAGAAGAGAGGCTACAAAGGTTAGGACTCTTCAACCTGGAAAAGAGACGGCTGAGGGGAGATATGATAGAGGTCTATACATTAATGAATGGAGTGGAACGGGTAAACGTAGATCGATTGTTTACGCTATCAGAATATAGAAAGACTAGGGGACATGTAATGAAGCTACAGGGTAAACTATTTAAGACTAATAAAAGAAAATATTTTTTCACTCAACGTGTAATCAAACTCCTGCATTTGTTACCGGAGGATGTAGTAAGAGCTGTTAGTGTAGCTGGGTTTAAAAAAGGTTTGGACAAGTTCCTGGAGGAAAGGTCCATAAACCATTATTAAAAAGGGACACAGGATATCAATGCTTGACCCAATACAAGCATTGTGGAACCTGTCTTTTGGAGATACTGCTAGGTACGTATGACCTAGATTGGCCACTGTTGGAAACAGGGCTTAATGGAGCTTGGTCTGACCCAGTATGGCATATCTTATGTTCTTAGTCACCATTACACTCGTATTTGAAAAAAAACGCGATAGAGTGAAGCTGCGAAAGTCGAAGCACGAAGTGGCGAGGGACGACTGTATTAGTACTCCACCTCCTCATATGGCATCCCTAGGGCATTGGTATAAGTTATATTCAGGGACAACTAGTTGAATTAATGAGTACTGTATTTGAGTCTGATAACCAAGTTTCAGTTAGGCACAGGAAGTCAGGGTTGCTATCATTAACAAGATCTAAGATTACTGGTAATTTATTTCTGATAGATATTGTATTCAGCAGATTACATTTTATTGGGTATGCTGTGATTGCAGAAGATTTAAGGGAGTGAGTGTGTTGAGGATTTATGTATATTAGCCTGTATTGGTGGTGATTATGGTAGTGGAAAGATGAAGAGTGATATGGGAATAAGGGACTATGCTTGGTACAGTGCTAGTGGTGCTAGGAGAAGTGTGATTAGGAAGAGGCTGAGACAATATCGTAGATTAAATTTTGCCATTTTAGTTGTTAATAGAATGTTAAGGAAGATAAGCGCTTAAACAGCATTCACTAACTGAGCAGTGAAACTAAAACTGAGGGCCAACCTGGATATACCTGGATATATGTAGCAGGACACTTAACTGGATTATAACAGTGATGTTATTAGACAAATAATTGACAAGTATCGGCTTCAGATTAGTCTAATAGCAATTAACTGTAAATTACAAAGATATAAATCCCTGAAGTAGGATGAGAATAAAAGCTCAACTAAGATGCGGTAAAGCAATAACTGCCTAGTTGTGCTGGAAGACTGATTGCAAGCTGCATGTTGGAGCAAATAGTTAATTTACTTTGAATTGCACACTCCTATGATCCCTGTCCATAGTCCACAACAATTCAATTTGGAGAAGCTGGTAAGGGATCTGGGTGAGGCAAAGGCGCCTTCTGGAAGACAGGTCCAAGGGGCCTGTGAAGAGAGCAGAAGCCCCTTTCTTGTCAGCCTCTGCCCATCCACCGCTGTATCACTGGCAGGACTCCTAGGGGTCTTGGGACTTTTATCATTACTGACCTGGAAAGCCTTTCTTCTCCTTTGCTTCCAGACTTCAAGCTCGCTCTCAATCCTTTTGTGGGGCCCAGGGACTTGGTCTTCTCCAGAGGTGGACCCTCCTGGGCTATGAGGTGAATGTTTGGGGGCCCATTTCCCAGTTTCTCCAGTTGGAGGCAGGTTTCTCCTGTTTTTTCAGGAATGGATCTGGGTCAACAAGGATTGCTGGATGCTAGACACCATTCAGTTCAGCTGTGTCCTGGAATGCAAGCAGCCAATTCCAAATGCCTTTGTCATTTCCCCTTGTGGGTCTGCAATCAAAAGGGCTGCAGCGCTGTCCAACTTGGACAAGTTGCTTCTCCTAAAGGCCTTAGTGCCCATTTCCCTGTGCAAGCTGGACAAGAGCCAAAAAAGATGGTTCTTTCCAGCCCATTCTGGACCTCAAGGGGGTCAACGAGCACTTGTGTATATACTGTGTTTCTGACTGGAAACCATGTGCGGCGCCAAGGGAAGTTCTTGGCTTTTTTGGATCTAGCTGAGTCATGCTTTCACATCCCGATATGGGCAGATCAGCAGACATATCTGCATTTTGCTGTGCGTGGCTCTCACTTTCAGTACACCGTTCTCCCCTTCGGACTATCCACTGCCCCAAGGACCTTCTCCAAGGTCATGGTGGTGGTGGCTGCTGCAGCGCCAAGGAATCTGTGTTCATCCATCCCGGGCCCATTCCCTTTAAGAGGTATCTCGGGTGGCATCCCAAATGGTGTCCTTTTTGGAAAACCTCGACTGGGTGATCAATCAGGGAAAGAGCCAACTGTTGCCCTGGAGTTCCTGGGAGCAAGTTTTGACACTCGAGTGTGCAGAGTTTTACTGCCAGAAGAGAAGATCAAAAGACTGGATTGCCTGGTGCTGTTCTGTGCACAGCAAGCTCCCAGAGTCTGGGATTGTTTTCAGCTCCTCGGATTGATGGCAGCGACCATAAAGATGGTGCTGTGGGTGCATGCCCATATGCGACCACTCTAGCGGTCCTTGCAGCTTGGTGGTCCTCTAGTTCTCAAGTGTTAGAGCGCAGGCTCCCACTTTCCTTGATGGTAAGGTCCAGGCTGTGGTGGTAGCAGCAGCCCTGTCATCTGAGGAAGAGCATGCCACTGAACGATTTCTCCTGCATCCTGCTGATGACAGATGCCAGTCTCTCTGGCTGGGGGCCCATTGCCAAGACCGAATGGCTCAGGGTGGTTGGAACAGCAGGGAAGTGGTATAGTCCACCAACTACCTCGAGACGAGAGCAATCAGGTTGGCTCTTTTGCGTTTCCAGCCCATGGTCGAGGGCCAGGTGGTTCTAGTATTTTCAGCCAATGCCACTGTGGTGACCTATGTCAGGTGGCAAGTTGGAATGAGGCATGCCGAGATGGCTCTGGAGGTGGGCTCTCCTGTTTGCCTGGGTGGAGAAGAACCTCTTAGTCTTGTCGACTCAGCACATTGCTGGGATGGACATGTGGGAACGGACTTCCTCAGCAGGCCTTCTCTGGATCCTGGAGAGTGGGAGTTGAGTCAAGAGGGGTTTCAGTTGATTCTGCACCACTGGAGTCTCCCCAAAATGGATCTGATGACGACCTGCTCCAGTTCCAAAGCTTGCTGCTTCTTCAGTCACCACTTGGAGACTGGGTCTGGGCCATGGCCAAGTCAGTGCCTGCTGTACATGTTTCCTCTGTGGCCCCTGGTGGGGTGTGTGATTCGGCATATAGAGCGCCACCTGGGCAAGATTGTTCTCGTGGCACTGGATTGGTCAAGGAGAGCGTGGTTCGGAGATCTGATACAGCTCCTGCAGGCACCTCCTCTTCAGTTGTCTCCGTCTCAGGTTCCTATTGCAGCAGGGACCAATCCTCCTGGAGGACCCGGTTCCCTTCTCGCTTACAGCTTGGCTGTTGAAAGGAGATGGCTGGCACACAAAGGTTACTCTCTGGTGCTGGTCTCCACTCTACTTGGAGCCCAGAGGAGGTCTACCAAGCTCGCATACGTACAGATCTGGTGCCTCTTTGAGCGATGGTGCGGCGCTCAGTAGTTGGCTGCTGAGGTGGCCCAAGGTGCCATCTCTGCTGGCCTTTCTACAGGATGGCCTGGAAAAGGGCCTCCTTTAGCTCTCTAAAAGTTCAGGTAGCACCTCTGGCTTCTTTCCGAGGTCCGGTGGCTAGTAAGTCTCTAGCCTTAAACACGGACGTCTCTCGCTTTCTCCAAGGGGTTTGGCATCCGCAATCTCCCCTCTGGTCTGTGATCCTTCCTGGGATCAGAGTCTGGTGCTCAGGGGCCTGATGGCAGAGCCCTTTGAGCCATTGAAGTGTACTGCTTTAAAGGATTTGACACACAAGGCAGTCTTCCTGGTTGCGATTTGCTCCACCAGGCGCATCTCCGAGCTGCAGGCTCTGACTTGCTGGGCTCCTTATCTTTCTTTTTCACAGGAGACTGTCTCTATTTGGCCGGTGTCTTCCTTGCCTAAGGTGCTGTCTCCCTTTCACATGGTTTGCCTGACCTCTTTCTCTAAGGAGCAGTGACAGGGGAAGGATAAGGATCTTCACCTTGTGGATGTCTGGAGGGTGCTTCTCCAGTACATGGAGGCTATGAATTCCTTTCATAAGTCCAACTATCTTTTTGTGTTGTTTGCCAGCCCGTGCAGGGATTAGTCGATGGCTAAGTCAACTTTGGGGCGCTATATTAAGGAGGCCATTGCCTCGGCATATCTGTTGCAGAACCAGTCAATTCTAGAGGGTTTGCATGCCCATTCTACTCGAGCACAAGCATCCTCGTGGGTGGAGTGGGGCTCGGTAACCCTTACAGATATTTGTCGGTCAGTGATCTGGGCTTCACTTTCCACTTTTGTCAAGCATTACCGCTTGAAAGTTCACACATGGTCAGACACAACCTTTGGCTCAAGGGTTTTGCAAGCTGCTGTGTTGTCTTCCCACCCAGTGGAGTTGTAGCTTTGATACATCCCACTTGTCTTGACTGATCTAGCAGGATGATTTGGAAGGTGACATTTTATGTACCAGTTAATGTCCTTTCCTTGAGTCCCACTAGACTAGTCCAGGGCCCACCCCTGGAACCGTATTGCTCTGTTCTTCTGCTGCAGTACCCTTAGGTCTGCTATGATTTTATACTTGCCTCTTCAGGTTCACCTTCTGCAGACAGCTTTCTGTTTATGTTTTCCTGTACATAGTTCTCTACTGTTGCTTACTCATCATTGCTCACGTTGAGGTTGTGTGAGGCTTGCCATGTTTCTCCCAAATGCTTTGGGATAAATACTGAAGGGGACCTCTGGTGGCTGAGGAGAATTAGAGGTATGGGAGTGATGTCATTGAAACCTGGGCTTTTCATTCATTCTTTGTCTTCACCAATCTGCTGGTAGGGGAACACAACCCACTTGTCTGGACTGGTCTAGTATGACTCAAGGAAAGGATATTAACTGGTAAGTAAAATGTCACCATATTTGTTCTATCTGCTTATAATTAAGCTTTGGAACTCATTTCCGGAGGATGTGATACAAGCAGGTAGTGTAGCTGGGTTTATAAAAGGCTTTGGATAAATTCCTTTAGGAAAAGTCCCATAAATTGTTATTAAGTTAAACCAAGAGAAAACCACTGCTTATCCCTGAGGATAAGTAGCATGGAACTGGCTACTTTTGGGATATGTCAGGTACTTGTGATCTGGATTGGCCACTGTTGGAAACAAGACACTGGGCTTGATGGACCTTTGGTTTGACCCAGTATGGCAGTACTTGTAATGTTAAATTCTTAACGTTCTTCTATGGATTTAGAACCATCTTACCGGTTCTTACAGGCTAAGCATCTGTGGATAAGCTAACTCTTTTCCAGTTATGTGATCTCTACAGTCTGCTTGCTGCAAGCTGTCTCCTTATTCAGGGCATACAGTGTGTGTGTGTTATATGTGTTTTATATGATATATATACACAAGATTAGAATTGAGACGTCATGGTCACAAAGTTCATAATTCCGGCAGTATTTTAGAAAAGCCTCTACTAAAAGTGGAGCAATGTGCCAATATGTGTGCAAAGGCACACGTTGGAAAAATCAATGGAGTAAACATGACCATTTTTAAGTATTAGTGTTTACATATATATTTTGCAAGCCTACATGTATAAATGCTGCTAATTAAAAACAGATGCTGCAGATAACTCTCCTTAATCACCCCTGTAAATGGTTGGCCAAAGTGAGCACTTTTTTAAAATCTAACATGCCAGGGAGCAAGTATAAATGCAAATATTTACAATTTTGGTCATACATAGATTTTGACTTGCCCAGGCCACTCCCTTACCATGCCCCCTTACAACTTCTACATAACAGGCACATCCATGTGTAAATTCAGCTCTTTCTAAAATAGCCATTTACACATGGATGCAATTTCCACATGGAAATGCCTGATTTTACACATGGAAATCACGAATAAGGCTTCTAAAATAACTCCGATATTGTCAAATGTTTTGTGGTGTTTTCAGATATCGCACCTTCTCAGCAAGGTGCAGCCAATCTACAGTGTTGTTCTATGTCTGATACAGTATGATTATTTAAGTTAACCAGCAATATCATTATTTGCGCTTTTGTATTCTTGTACTGCAAATAGTGAAGTTCATGACTATAATCTTTCTCGTCGTTTGGTTTCTGGTGTTATTATAAAACCAAACCACTTAAAGTGTACAGAATACATTTTCTAATTATCTCTGACAATCCTGATCTATTAGTTGCTTACACTTATTTGCCTATTTATTTCTGTCTTGATGCTGCAGGTATCTAGGCTGCCTTGTCCATCAGTCACATTCCATATATGATGCTTATGAGGCGCTCGGGCTGCCCTCAATAGTTTTGTGGGTATATAATATTAATAATTTAAGTATATATGGAATGTGACTGATATACTATAGGGTTTTTGGGACCCATGAAGAACCGTACTTTAGCCCTGATAACTCCGTGTACAAGTGCCTGGGCTGTATTTTTCAAAACATTTTGGACATAGTCTTAGGTCCCTTTTTCCCCTTTATAAGGTGCAGTGTGCCATTTCAGTGATTTATTGTTGGTTATGATACTGATTTTGCTGATCCCCATTGTTGTTGTGGGACTTGATTTTCAGTCATATACCAACAGCCAGATATAAAAAAATAAATATTATAATTGAATAAATAAATACAAGATGGCATCAGCCAACTCCCAGCTCTAAGATGCTTTTCTTGATATGCTTAAGAGGAAGGGAAAGTCCATGAGAAAGTCCTCTGCAGCTTGGCAGCATACCTCAGAGCTTTCATTGGTGTCCATGGAGACCTTTCTGGTGCACGGGGAGCAACAAACCAAATCTTCATGAGCTTGCCTGTCTGCATCGACCCCAGAGCCAGAGGGCTTGATGTCATTACTGGGCTTAGAAACGTCTTTCTCTTCTGAATTGTGGCTTCCTCCTAGCTGTGACAGCCTGCTGCTGGAAAACCTCGATTCATTGCCATTCCAGGAATGTTTGAGAGTGTCGATGGGGAGAGGGGAGGCTTGCTGGTTTTGGGGTGGCATTGCAGCAGTACCAACAACAGAAAGGCATGAAAAAGGAGGTATTGTAAGCGAGAGAACTCTGTGTGATTGGCTTTCAGCAGTCTTGACAAGGTGCAAATTTGCCTGGGATAGGGTTGCCCTTTGAAGGTTTTTCTCCTGATTCTAAATCTTTTATCTTGGACATTATCTGGGACACTATTTCACAGCTTGGAGCAGTGTTTGTCCCTCGGGTCCATTCTTCATCCCCTCAAGTTCAAGAGATTGTTATTAAACTTGATCAACATAAGGAGAAGTTTGCTACTTTTAAAAGAATTATCTTCTAACGAAGATTTGAAGATACAAATGTTGGAGGGGGTTAATGAAGCTTTAATTCCTGGGACCGGTACTGTTCAAAATATTTGTGAGTGACATTGCTGAAGGACTGAATGGGAAAGTCTGTCTTTTTGCAGATGACACGAAAATTTGCAACAGAGTGGATAACATGAAGAAAGATCTACAAAGCTGGAAGAATGGTCTAATGTTTGGCAGTTACGATTTAATGTGAGGAAGTGCAGTGTCATGCACTTGGGAAGCAGAAATCCAAGGGAATTGTATGTAATAGGGGGTGAGACGTTGGTATGCACAGACCAGGAGAAGGACCTCGGAGTGATTGTTTCTGAGGATCTCAAGGTGGCAAAATAGTGTGACAAGGCGGTGGCAAAAGCCAGAAGGATGCTGGGTTGCATACAGAGGAATTACCAGCAGAAAGGAAGAGGTACTAATGCCACTGTTCAAGCCGCTGGTGACTTGGAATATATATATTGTGTTCAGTTTCGCAGAGGACATAAAAAGGCTGAAAATTCAAAGGAAGGCGACTAAAATGATTTGGAGCCTGCGTCAGAAGACTTATGAGAAGAGACTTTAAGACCTAAATATGTACACTGGAGGAGAGGAGGGACAGGGGAGATATGATTCAGACCATTAAATACTAAATGAATAAACAAACCTCTTCCAAAGATGGGGAAGCTATAAAACTAGAGGGCATAACATGAAGCTGCAAGGGGTAAACTGAAAGGCAATGTCAGGAAATACTTTTTCACTGAAAGGGTGGTGGATGCTTGGAATGCTCTCCCGATGGAAGTGGTGGGGGCAAATACAGTGACAGAATTCAAAATGGCATGGGACAGACACAGTGGATCCCTTTATAGCAACAGGATAAAATCAAAATAAACATAACTCTCTTTTACATCTCAGTAAATAGGACTGACCTACTTGGAGCGGTGGGTAAACCCCTAAACAGAGGCATAGGGAGGGGTGATCTGCACGGAGCAGCATGTGCACCTACTCTTGCCGCCTTGCTGGGCAGACTAGATAGACCATACTGGTCTTTATCTGCCGTCATATACTGTGTTACTAATTCAAGACAATATGCACCTTATGTTCAGATTGAAACTTTGGAAAATTCAGTTCAATCTTCCAATCTAAGATTAATTAATTAATTTTCCAAAATCATTGTTCATTTCGCCTAAAGAGATGTTTCAAAAGTATATGTTTGAAATTCTGGGTATTCAAGCTGATTCCCTACATCCAATCACTTGGATTTACTACCATCCTATAAGCAAAATAGGATCAAGTTGAGGATCAGCAATTGAATGGGCATGAAACTGATGTCTTTGATGTTTCATCTGCTGTATGTTGGAGATTTTGGGATTGCTCTGGCTACTCTTTTAGTATTCTTTGCTCTTTCAACAGATGGAGATTGGCTATTGAGAATGTTTTGTTTTGTTTTTTCAAAAAGAGGAATGCTTTTCATGGATTCATGTTTCCAGATCTTGCAAAAGAAGCACAGAAGAGGAGGAAGGAATTCTTATTACTTAAGGCATCTGTGGCACAATTTGCTGCACTTTTATTTAATGCTCTTTCAAATGTTTAGTAAAGCATCAGTCTGTTAAGTGTGTTTTCTTTGAACCTGCTCAGTTGCTTGCTTTCATTAATGCTGGAAGGCCAGCGACTGTATCTCTCTTAGAATCTTCTTAAATGGGCTGTTAGTATTTATTTGTTCTGTGTGTATAATTAGCTTAATTTCTAGTCATCACTGTATTTAATTTTCTGCTAGTTTCTCTCCTTATAGAGGGCTAGAGTGGCGTGGGCATTTAAAATTTGTTTATCTCTGTGATATTTCCTTGATTTTTTGTCTTGTTGCCATATCTTTGTAAGTGTAAATGATTGGGTTATTTTGAAAATTGTATAAATAAACAATTTTAAAAAGTAAATAAATGAATTCCTAATAATAAATAAGAATAAAAAGATAGCGCGGGACGATCTTGTATACTTGGGGTCTAAACAGTGCTGTAACCCATAGCTTCTGTATCACACGTATTTAACATTTCCTCTCACAACCAAGTCCTCTTGTCATAGGCCGTTACAATTTTCATGGAAGGCTTCAAGCTACAGAATATTCACCTACAAGTGCACACCCTTCTAGATTTTTAACTTCAGCAAATATGAAATATAAGACCCTTAAAAACGTTTTTTAAAAAGGGCATAAAAAAAGGACGAGTGTTACATTACCTTCCTGAAAGCTAGAGTTTCTTCGGGTACCATGATCTTTCTCTTCTAGAGAATGGTACTGTATATAGCCACCTTTTGTTCACAGGACTCCTGGTTTTCATTCTGTTTTTATTTTCTTGCCTTCCTATAAGGTCAGAATGGTAAACTTGGATCTTCATGACATGCCTGCTGATGGTGATTTCTCATCTCTGTAAGTCATTTCTTTTACTATTCCAATATCTTTTTCACTCACTGTCAGTTGATTCCTTGGAAGCCATGGCACTGGTTCTGACAATTCAGGCAATTTGTCTTTTCATCATGTTTTCTCGTCCATTTTTAAATAACTTCTTGCACCTGGCAAATACCATTTCTCTTCAGGTGCTATCCGAAACACTCTTTCAGCAAACACTTTTCTGATATAGGGTGGACCGTAGGCTTCATGGCAATTTGCAAGCCATTCAGACATCATTTGGTGTACCAGTCAGGGTCTGCTTCTGAAAACTTAGAATCCATCCTTTACAATGAGAACAGCCCAATCCTCTATGTACTCACTTGATTTCCCATTGTTTTACAATGGTACACTTCCAAGTTCCCTCAATAGGTCATCTCATTGCACTATGGTGTTATCATTTGCTCCTAAATACAGATGCATCAAGTCTGCATATGAATCTCAGCTTGCTATGCAGCATCAACCATGTAGAACTTAGGGCACATTGCTGTGCACTGCAGTTTCTCCATCTTCAGAATTCATTGCTCTTCAGTCAAGCAGTACTGTGCTTTTTCAAAAAATGAAGGTGATAGTACAGTATGTCTTAGTTTAGTAGAAAGCGACAGGCATTTGAGATGCCGCCTTAGTCAGTTGCATCCATATACAAGTTGCTTACATTCCTGGAATTCAGAAACATTTTGATGACCAACTCAAAACACTCCAGCCCCATGAGTAGTGGCCCCTGGATGCATGCTCCTAAGAGTAATCTTCTAAGACTGGAATCATTATTTGCCAGCAGTAATAAAGTATCCCCACCCCTATCGCTCCATTTTCCCTGTCTCCACATCTCTTGTTTCAAATGCTCTAATGATTCATCTTAAGCAAAACGATTTAAAAAAAAAACAAGCTTTCAGCTTACATAGCAGCTCATCAACTTTACATGGTCCAGTATATGCATACAATCATTTAGAAAGTCCACGGTTTTTTTTACTAAACTTCTCATTGCAAGTTAAAGCCTGGTTAGTTACAAAAGCTCCCTGTACCATGCGACATTAATCTAGAGCAAGCTTCACTTCTGCATCTGCCTTTTGGACTTTAAAAGTCCACTCTTATTTTCCTCACATGGAAGATACTCTTCATAGTTGCAGTTCAACCAGAAGAATAATTGAACTCCAGGCCTTAGCAACCTATATTTATGTAATTTCTTGATATACTGCCCAGGGGGCATCAGAGCAGTTTACAGTCACTACAAGCAGGTACTGGATACATGCCCTCGTCCCCGAAGGATTCACAATCTGCATGTATACCTGAGGCAACGGAGAGTTAAGTGGCTTGCCCAAGGCCTCAAGGAGTGCTTATAGGATTAGAAACCCTGGTCCCTCCATCCTGAGATTGCTATGCCTAGGTGGGAATCAAACCTCCAGCCTGAGATACCTTGTCCCAACCACTAGGCCACACCTCCCTCCTATGAGCCCTGCATTTTATCTTGTCATGCACCTTAGGTTTTCGCCTAAGGTAGTGACACCATTCTACATCAATACGCAAATAGTTCTTCCTATGTTTTGTCCAAAACCCCATTGAAACCCATGTGAAAAGATCTTCTATGCTCTGGACTGTAAATAGGCTCTTGCATACTACATTAAAAGATTTGAATCATTTAAATTCTCTGCTGCCTTTTGTCTTTCTTGATCCCAACCGAATTGGCATGCCATTTGCAAAAAGAGCTTTAGCGAATTGCCTAGTATCCGTCTTTCAATTCTGTTAAGACTGTACTCATCTCACTTCCAAAGTAAACTTTCATCATGTTATAACTACTACATTGACTATGGTTTCCTAGTCTGCCTTGCTAGATGCTGTCTGCAAAGCAGCACCATGGTCCTCGCTTCATATTTTTATGTCTCATTGCTGCCTGACTTAAGTTTCAGCACAGGACAGTGTCTTCAATCAACTTGTGCTGGCCAATCTGGTTTTGTAAATTTGCAACTCTTGAAAAGCAAAAATAGCAAGCAGTCCTACACTTCGGATTCACCCACCTTGATGCCTGATTCAATCCTGCTGGTCATTGGAAAAAGTAACATTGCTTACCTGTAGCAAGTGTTTACCATAGACAGCAGAATTGATAAGGCATACAATCCCACCTCCCCAAGAGTTGCCTATCTTCTTGAGCTTTGGGAACTAACTGAAGAGCTGAGGAGATCACTGTGTCTGTGAAGAGGTGCGCATGCTCAAAACTAAGTTCTAAGCTCTGGGAGAGCAGTTTGTCCCAGTGCCATCAGATGGCATTGCCCTGCTGTCTATGGGAAACACTTATTACAGGTAAGCAACACTTCTGTATCTTTGGCATATAGAGATTATAAAGAATACATCATTGAAAGTTTGCCTAAGGAACCAGGCCTTATATAGTCAATGATGATCTAAACAGATTGTTGCATCTCTGAAAATAATTGTTTTCTTGAAATTCCTAATATCAAGGTTAGCATCCAAGAACATTAGCCAGTTTCCACCTCCTTCCCTGTACACTATGGTTTTGACCTGGAAGAGGTGGAAAGCAGCCAAATATTGGTTTTCCCTAATATCTTTATTCGTAAAAGGGGATAATCTAATGCTCTTCAGTGTGTTTCAGAATGCCCAAATGTTATGTGCACAGTCCAAATAAGAGATAGGAAGTGAAATCCACCTATGCTGTTCATTTTCAGGCTCTTCTATTTCCATCTCCTGGGCTTATTCACTTTCCTTGTGGCCTTCACCACACATAGGCCTGCTCTGAGATGAAGTAAGTCTAAGTCAAATCGGCTTCCCTTTTGCCTGCGTAGCTCCTATTTCCTATGGGGGGAAACATTTATGTTTTTAAATTCTTTTTAGCCCATGGAAAATCATGAGAGCCGAACCATGTCACACTATTTCTTTCTACTCTATCCAGTTCGGTTGATAGTGGAATAGGATAAAAGCCTCAGGAAGAAGTCTCAAATAAGTCACATTTGGAGTTGTTTTCTAAGATGACCAGAATAACCACAAAACATCACAGTAATTTGTTAAAAAGTGGTTTAGCTAGACCTTGCTTATCAACTCGCCATGCCTAGTGACACTTTTTTCCTTTCCTCCTTCAGTACATCTTATAATTGGCACAAGTGCAAGCTATCCGGGGTTATTCTGCAAGCATGCTCTCACACTCTTGCACTAACACCCATCACTCATGTGCACACTAAGCCACGTAAAATATCTCAATGCATTAAATGTTAAATTTTATCGAATAAAATATTTCTTTTGGTTATTTTTGGTGGTAGTATTTTCTCTCCTGGGAGAGGAGGGGTTTGTGGAGAAATGCAAAAGAGGATTGGTTGTCTTCAAGGTCCTCCATCAGTCACTGTTGCTGTTTCACCACTTCTGGTTTCCATGAGGCAGGGTGCAGTGTTCTAGCCACCTGACCAGGGTCATTCACTTCACCATGTCTGGATCAGTTTGTAAAAAATCAACAAGTTGAAAAGTGTGCACTTGCAGTATTGGAGAATGATGTGTTTCTCCTATTCTCAGAATAAGGCAGGTATGGGGGTGCATGTACAGTATATGTGTCATGGGGGATGTTGGGGGTATGTGTGTCATGGGGAGTGTTGGGTGGTGCACCTGTGTGTCATGGAAGGTACTGTGTGGCAAGGATGTGTGTGTGTCCCATGGAGTGTACTGGGGCATGTATGTGTATGTCGTGAAGGATTATCAGGAGATGTTGGGGGCATGTGTGCGTGTATCATTGGGGGGGGGGCATGTCACATGCATGTGTGTCATAGGAGTTTCTCATTCCCCTAGGCTTCAATACCCTCCCTCTTGCACTCTCTCCCCTTCCCTTCACCCAGCAGTGCACTCTTCTCTGCTCCTCCCAACTAACTATGCACTCTCTCCTTCCCCTGCCTTTCATTCCTTCACTTGCACTCTAAAGTCCCAATCCCTCCTCTAACCCAGTCCCTCTTCTCCCGCCCTGTAGCTCCACCCATTCCCTTATGTATTCCCTGCTTCCCTTCTCTAATCCACCCCTTCTCTTTATTCTCTGCTTCCTTATACTGCTCTTCCCAGCTCTCACTCAGCCAGTCCACAGTTGGGTTCTTCATGCCAGTGGGACTCGGGGCCTCCTGCTGGTGTCTTCAGGTCACAGCCCTATTCTTCATGCTGGTAGGATCTGGAGCATCCTGCTGCCATCTTCAGGAGTAGTTCCAGTCTTCACACTGGCATGACCCAGGACCCTCCCACTGGTATCTTCAGCTGCAGTTCTACTCCAAGCCAGCAGGACCTGGAAGTCCCACTGGTGTCAAATGCCACAGTTCTGTTCTTCAGGGACCCTCTCCCTTCATGCTGATGAACTGGGGCTCTTGTTGGCTCTTTCATCTGCTGCTTTGGAGAGGTGAAGGGCCATATTCATCTGTATGTTTGCACATGTGCAAAAAACAAATGTATGCAGTCTGAAAAGCTCGAAACATAAAAAATGGAATTAACCCTCTGACAGGCATCATCACCTATGCAAAACGTACCTAAAATGAATTAAACGTGCAATAGTGAATTACAGTTGTGGGCAACATTATTGGCATCCTTGCAGTTCAACTCCTTAATGTCCAATATCTCCTAAAGAAAAGTGGCCAGCGAAATGGCTTTGCATTATATATGCACACATATTTGACACATAAAAGAATCAAATAAAATGACCAATTAAAAAAGGAAATAGTATAAAAATTGGGACATTGCCAGGACATGATTATTCTTCAGGAACAAGTCTTGAAGGACTAGAAAAAGGGACTGTTACTTCTGGAGAGAGATATGCAACTGTGAGTATATACTTCTGGTAATTTTCTAAAAGGAATTCTTTGTATTAAAGCTAATTAATCTGTGAACCCACTATTTTTTGTTAAATCAGTCAGGGCCTAGTAGCAGCAGTTTAATTTAAATTTAAAACACAGAGGAGAACTTTCTGGTTACATTTCATACCCAGCAGAGAGCTTGTAGTTTAAATTTAATAGTCACTCAGGGCCTAGTAACAGCAAAGTACTTTTAGTTTAAATTTAAAACACAGAAGAGAGCTTTCTGGTTACATTTGGAACCCAGCAGAGAGCTTGTAGTCTAAATTTCATAAGAAGTTAGAGCCCAGCAGCAGCTAAGAGCTATAATTTAAATCAAATCAGAATATAGCTTACCTCAGCAGCACAAGACAGGGTACTGTGTAGCAGCCCTCTTTTAATTTATTTTATTTATTTATTTAACTGTATTTATATCCTGCTTTTCACCGGGTCAAAGCGGTGAAAAGCGGGATATAAATACAGTTAAATAAGTGTTATTTCCCTCCCTCCCTCCCCACACACACCCACACACCCCTGGGATAATCGTAGCTTTATAGGTACACACCTTAAAAGACAGGAGGTGCTCTCAGTTGAAGCTCATTACCCAAATCAGTCATACACTAAGGACCTGAGATTAGTTAAGCTTCAGGTGAACAAGGTATATTACATGTATTAGGTACAGTTTTATAAGTATAAATATCCATAGCAACCCTTAGTAAGTAAAGAACTTAGATCTAAACACAAACTTAAAACTAAGATGCAGACAGCAGTCCAGCAGCGGGATGGGGGCTTTCCAGTCTTTTGCATTGAGTGTCACATGTATGATTTTCTCCCAGTTGGTGAAAGGTCTTACGTGTGCACTTAGGTGCAAGGAGCTCTTTGCTCTCAGGGAACGAGTCCGTTCTCTAGAGGCTAAAGTAGCAGACTTGGAAAGCATAAGACAGAGAGGTACATAGACGAGACCTACAGAGATATAGTCCTGAAGTCCCACCTCCAGTCTGGCAGCATCCCTGTTGCATGGAGGAGAGAGGTCACGTGACAGGAGAGCATCACCCTGGTGTGGCAGGAAGTGATCCTGTAACTAGGACCTGTCCTCCAGGTGATGTAAAACCCTCTCACACCGAGGACGTTTCTCCAGGGCCATGTGCCCATGAGGGAAGGGTTAGGACAGCCGTTATAGTTGGTGATTCGATCATTAGGCATATAGATAGCTGGGTGGCTGGTGGATGTGAGGATCACCTGGTAACATGTCTGCCTGGTGCGAAGGTAGCGGACCTCACGCGCCACCTAGATAAGGTCTTAGATAGTGCTGGGGAGGAGTCTGCTGTCTTGGTACATGTCGGTACCAATGACATAGGAAAATGTGGTAGGGAGGTTCTGGAGGCTAAATTTAGGCTTTTAGGTAGGAAGTTGAAATTCAGAACTTCCAGGGTAGCATTCTCTGAAATGCTTCCTGTTCCACGCGCAGGACCCAAAAGGCAGGCAGAGCTACGGAGTCTCAATGCGTGGATGAGACAATGGTGCAGAGATGAGGGGTTTGGATTTGTTAGGAACTGGGGAACATTCTGGGGAAAGGAGGGGCTCTTCTGAAGGGATGGGCTTCACCTTAACCGAGATGGAACCAGGCTGCTTGCATTAACCTTTAAAAAGGAGATAGAGCAGCTTTTAAACTAGATATTAGGGGAAAGCCGACAGTCGCCCAAGAGCGGATGGTTCGGAAGAATGTATCTTTGAAGGATACTACCAAAAGCAGAGAGGTTCCACAAAAGAGTAAAGTAGCCCAAATGCCCTCAAGTATGGATCAGACAGAGCTTAAAGATCCCAAATTACCCTTGTCTAACAATAGCCAAATTAATATGAATAAAATACATTCTCTAAAATGCTTGTATGCAAATGCTAGAAGTCTAAAAAATAAGATGGGAGAGTTAGAATATATAGCACTAAATGAAAGGTTAGATATGATTGGAATATCAGAGACATGGTGGATACCTGGGTACAAACTATATCGCAATGATAGAGCTGATCAAATTGGTGGAGGGGTTGCTCTCTGTTAGAGAGGGCATTGAGTCAGAAAGGATTAAAGTTTTGCAGGAAGCAAAATCTGCTGTAGAATCTATATGGATTGAAATCCCATGTAAAAGGGGGAAGGCAATGGCAGTGGGGGTGTACTATCAAGCGCCTGGCAAGAATGACCAAATGGATGATTAAATGCTCAAAGAAATCAAGGAAGCCACTAAACCCTCCATTGCCCATGTTCCCTGTAAGTATTAGTGTATGTGTCTCATATCCCCGCGTGTTAAATGTATCCCCCAATTGTGTTGTGACCGCTTTGATTGAAGGATAAGGCGGTATACAAAACTGTCTAAATAAATAAAATAAAAAATAAGGAAGCTAATAAAAGTCACAGCACAGTAATAATAATGGGTGATTTCAACTACCCCGGTATCGGCTGGGTCAGTGTCACGTCAGGACATGCTAGGGAGATAAAGTTCCTAGATGAAATAAATGACTGCTTCTTGGACCGACCAGAGGGGAAGCCATATTAGACCTAGTCCTTACTGGAACACGAGATCTAGTGCAAGAGATAAGGTTGTTGGGGTCACTTGGCAATAGTGATCATAGCATGATCGCCTTTGATTTAATTAGTGGAGGAGGGATAGTAAGGAAATCCACAGTACTACCTTTTAACTTTCAAAAGGGAGACTATGATAAAATGAGGAAAACAGTAAAGAAAAAACTAAAAGGAGCAGTTGCAAAGGTTAAAGACGTACATCAGGCTTGGCTGTTGTTGAAAAATACTATCTTGGAAGCCCAGACCAGCTGTATTCCACGCTTTAAGAAAAGTGGAAGGAAGTCCAAAAAACTGCCAGCATGGTTTAAAGGTGAGGTCAGAGAGGCGGCTGTTGCCAAAAAAGCATCTTTCAGGAAATGGAAAAAATAGCCAAACGACGAAACCTGGAAACAACACAAGCACTGCCAAGTCAAATGCAAGGCATTGATAAGGCAGGCAAAGGGAGAATTTGAGAAGAAGCTTGCTGTGGAAGCAAAAACGCGAAGTAAAGACCTTTTCAAGTACATTCGTAGCAAAAAACCTGTGAGAGAGTCAGTTTGTCCATTAGGTGATAAAGGGGTTAAAGGAGCACTAAGAGGCGACAAGGCGATAGCGGAGAGACTGAATGAATTCTTTGCTTCAGTCTTTACTGAGAAAGATGTAGGGATGTTACCCATGACTGAAGTGGTATTTAAATGTGCAGAAGAATAGAAGGAAATATCGATACATTGGGAAGATGTATTACAACTATTAGATAAACTGAAGAGTAGTAAATCACCTGGGCCGGATGGTATACATCCAAGGGTGTTGAAAGAACTGAAATATGAGATTGCAGACCTGCTATTAGTAATCTGTGAACTATCATTAAAATCATCTCTAATACCTGAAGATTGGCGGATCGCCAATGTAACACCAATTTTTAAAAAGGGTTCCAGGGGTGATCCGGGAAACTACAGACCGGTGAGCCTGACATCAGTACCAGGAAAAATGGTAGAAACCATCATAAAGAATAAAATTACTCAACATGTAGATAGTCATTACCTAATGGGAGACAGCCAACATGGCTTTAGACAAGGAAGATCTTGTCTTACTAATCTGTTATGTTTTTTTGAAGGAGTGAATAATCAGGTGAGTCGGTTGATATTGTGTATCTGGACTTTCAGAAAGCCTTTGACAAGGTCCCTCATCAGAGACTTTTGGCAAAACTAAAGAGTCATGGGATAGGAGGCAGTGTACTATTGTGGATCAGGAACTGGTTAAAAGATAGAAAGCAGAGGGTAGGGCTAAATGGCCAATTTTCCCAATGGAGAAAGGTAAATAGTGGTGTACCCCAGGGATCAGTGCTGGGTCCGCTGCTTTTTGACATATTCATAAATGACCTGGAAAGTGGAATAACGAGTGAGGTTATCAAATTTGCAGATGACACAAAACTATTTAAAGTTGTTAAAACCCAAGAGGATTGTGGAAAACTGCAAGAGGATCTTGATAAATTGGAAGACTGGGCATCAAAATGGCAGATGAAATTTAATGTGGATAAGTGCAAGGTTATGCACCTAGGGAAGAACAACCCAAACTATAGTTACACGATGCAAGGTTCCACATTAGGAACCACCACCCAGGAAAAAGATTTAGGCGTCATTGTGGATACCATGTTAAAACCCTCGGCCCAGTGTGCTGCGGCGGCCAAGAGAGCAAATAGAATGCTAGGTATGATAAGGAAAGGAATGGAAAATAAGGCAAAAGATATTATAATGCCTCTGTATCATTCCATGGTGAGACCGCACCTTGAATATTGTGTGCAATTCTGGTCGCCGTATCTTAAAAAGGATATAGCGATTTTAGAAAAGGTTCAGAGAAGAGCCACCAAAATGGTAAAGGGGATGGAAGGATACTCCTATGAAGAAAGGCTTAAAAGGTTAGGGCCCTTTAACCTGCAAAAGAGACGGCTGAGGGGTGATATGATAGAAGTCTATAAATTAATGAACGGAGTGGAACAGGTAAACGTAGATCGATTGTTTACCTTATCAGAATATAGAAAGACTAGGGGACATGCAATGAAGCTACAGGGTAAACTATTTAAGACTAATAAAAGAAAATATTTTTTCACTCAACGTATAATCAAACTCTGGAATTTGTTACCGGAGGATGTAGTAAAGGCTGTTAGTGTAGCTGGGTTTAAAAAAGGTTTGGACAAGTTCCTGGAGGAAAGGTCCATAAACCATTATTAAGAAGGGACCCAGGATATCAATGCTTGAACCAATACAAGCATTGTGGAACCTGTGTCCCTTGGGGAAACTGCTAGGTACATATGACCTAGATTGGCTACTGTTGGAAACAGAATACTGGGCTTGATGGACTTTGGTCTGACCCAGTATGGCATATCTTATGTTCTTATGTTCTTAAGCAGGAAGTCAGTCCTCACATATGGGTGACGTCTAGGCCGACAGAGCCCAGGTGTAAGCATCTCCCCAGCTTTCAAAGAAAGCCTTTGTGCAATGCCACCATGCATGCGTGATCTCTTCCCTTCCAAGGGTGCCATCTTGCTCAGTCTCCTTTTTCCGTGGAGCCCAGCAGACATGCATCTGATTCCCCGGAAAATGTGGAATTTTTTTTCTCTTAAGAGTAATTCTCTCTGGCCACAGCCGGTCCCTTTCCTGCCCCTGAGTTTGCTTGCCTCGGCACTATGTTCTGGGGCCCGTGAATTTTACTTTGCAGTGCAATTCATGCCCTTTTCCCACTGGTAGTTCCTCAGGTCTCTGACCTCACCAGCGCCCTCTTTCCCTTGATGGCCAGTGACTTAAAAAAGTGTGATTGGTCTTCCAGTAATTTTTCTTTCACCGACACCCATGACTGCTGTCTGTTGTCTCAGTCCCGACCACAATCCAGAGACTTGTGGGTCCTGCAAGAGGCTGACCCCAAAGCAGACAAAAAGCAGACAGGAGAAATGTGACCGGATGTTCTGGTCAGACTCTGCCTCGGAAACTCCTTTCAGGGCACAGTCCGAGACCCTGGGATTGTGCAGTGGCTCCAGTCATGGCTGTGAGTCCTCTGACCAGGTGTCCCTGATCTGGATCCCAAAGAAGAAGAAGAAAGTCTCGCGGGACTTGGGGAAGGCAGGTAAGTCCTGCATCAGATCTCTGAGCACCCAGAGGAGGAACGAGGTGTCAGAGCCAGGAGCAGCCACCAAAACTTTCCTGGAAGGACTCTATGGACCCCGGCGATCGGCCCCAGGTCCCCATGACCATCGCCACCACGGACTTTCCTCCTCCAGCGCCAGACCCCATACCCTTGGTGTCTGCGCCAACTGCTGTGACTGTATCTGGGCTGGAGACTAGGATGGAGGACCTGAAGCGTAGCTTGTCTTCCTTCTTGGCCACTCAGTAGGCAGTGTTATCCAACTCTGCCAGTTCATCTGCTAAAAACACTGGGACTTCGACCTTGAGGACTTTCCCTGGCATAGAATTGATCCCCTGGAGCTACCTCACCTGAGCCATTCCCTGTCTGAGGTCATGTTTGCGGTCCTGTTCCACAGGACCCCAATCCTTCCCAAATAGCGGCTGTGGCTCCAGCCATGCCACTGAAGCCTATGAGCCTCCGAACCCAACCCGGGTCTATTCAATCATCAAGTCCACCGAGGATGACACTTCCTGGACACCTGGAGGCATCGAGACCTTTCATCAAGCCTTCCTTGACTTTGTGTGAAACAAGGCCAGCACTCTGGCCTTCACCACTGAGTCTGTAGACAATCCTCATTTGGAGCATCTTGAGAGCCTCCAATTTGACTCCCCCCCCCCCCTCCTGAAGGAGTCCCTATTGGTGCCAGTTCTGGCGATCCTCGAGAGGCTGCTCCTTTGTATGTGGGAGACACCGGCTATGGTACCCATAGTTAGACACCAGCTCGACCTTAGATATAAGGTCTGCCTGAGCCCAAGCTTCCGTAAGAGCCAATTACCACACAACTCCATGGTGGTCAAGTCAGCCATGTGTCGGCTCCAAAGCCAAAAGACGCACTCCTTGATGCCTCCCAGCAGGGAGGCCTAGAGCCTCGAAGGCCTCGGCAGAAAATGCTACCAGGACTCCATGCTGGGCAGTCAAGTCCAAGCAACCTCCTCTACATGGGAATGTTCCTCTGGGACACAATGAAGTAGTTAAAGGGTTACTCCACCGGCCTCTCCGGGAACCCCTCCAGAGGTTCCAGACACTGGCCAAAACTGCCATCGATTGCTCAAAGATTATCACCCGGGCTGCCCACGATGGCTTCGAGGCCATGGCCCGGGTCGCCGGCGCCTGTATCAGAACCAGGAGACAGGCTTGGCTCCAATCCTCCGACCTCAAGCAATGGGTCCAGGAAAAGCTCCTGGACATCCCCAGCCTAGGAAATAACCTCTTTGGCAAGGCCATGGCAGACAAAGCCACAGAGCTTGAGGCTGAATACATGACAAGGACCCAGCTCTCGAAGAAAACATGTCAGGCCACAAACGTAAGGCCCCTGAGAAAAAACCCACCCCCTTTCTCCAGGAAGGACCTGGGATCCTGGAGCTACCAATAATACCAGACCCCACAGACCCCTCAGCAGAGTCCCCGAGGACCTGGGCAATGATCTCACAGGCAAAAAGGCCCCAGCCTGGGCCGAGCCTTTGACTTGCTGGGTACAGCCTCTCCCCCTCCAGGTCAGCAGCCCACGGAGGGGGGACATCTGGCCCATTTTGCCCACCAGTGATCGACCATCACCACTGACACCTTGTCAGAGAGGGTTACCTCCTCCACCTGGACCAGACGCTCCCTCCTTTCTTCCTGGGAGAGCCCCCCAGGACTCCCCTGCATCAGGCCCTGCTACTGCAGGAATGCACAGGTCTTCTTAAAAACATGGCTGTGTAACCAGTGCCCCATCAGCAACAGAGCAGGGGGTTCTACTCAAGGTACTTCCTCGTCCCCAAAAGGGCAGGAGGCCTAAGGCCCATTCTAGAGCTGAGAGACCTAAACAAGTTCCTGGTGCAGGAGAAGTTCAAGATGCTCTCCCTTGGAACCTTGCTGCCATACCTCCAGCAGGGAGACTGGCTATGCTCCTTGGACCTAAAGGATGCGTATACCCACATCCACCCCAGGAACAGATAGTACCTCAGTTTCATGACTGGGGTGACCACTATCAATACAGGGTACTACCTTTTGGGCTTATCTCCGACCCCGAGGCTTCACAAAGTGCCTGGCAGTCATGGCAGCCTACATACGCTTCCAAGGAGCCTTTGTCTTCCCCAACATAGATGACTGTCTTATCAGAGGAGACACAGCCACTGAGGTGCAACAGGCCACAGGCTGCACCATCGGTGTCCTGCAATACTTGGGGTTCATGATAAACCACCCCAAGTCTCACCTCACCCCAACACAAAGTTTGGAGTTCATTGGGGTGCACCTGGATACCGTCCAGGTGAAGGCCTTCCTGCCTTGACGGTACACATCACACTGAAATCCCGCCTTCACATAAGGGCTGTCAGTGGTGTCTCAGTTGATGCAGGCCACTGGCTGCCCCTAGGACAAGGTCTATGTGATCCGCCCTCTGGCAGAGTCACTCTGCTGGTGGCAGACCACTCAATACCTGAGCGCAAGTATGCCTTTCCAATCCCACACTCCTCAGCAGGACTTCACCATAGATGCCTCATTGCTGGTTTGGGGAGCCCACTGTGGGAACCTCCGCACACAGGGCACCTGGTCCTAGGCCAAAGCCTAACAACAGATCAACTTCTTGGAGCTCAGGGCCATATTCCTGATGCTCAAGGCCTTCCGCCACCATCTACAGCAATAGCCGGTGCTCATCCAGATGAACAACAAAGTGGCAATGTTCTCCATGAACAAACAGGAAGGCACCTGCTCCTATGCCCTCTGCAAGGAGGCAGTAGCCCTCTGCAGTCAGCCAGGGGATGCTCCTGAGAGCGGGCTACCTGCCCAGCCAAGACAATGTCCTTGCAGACAGGCTAGAGTCCTGCAACCGCACAAATGGTGGCTAAACCCTGGAGTAGCCAATAGGCTATTTTGGCTCTGGGGGACCCCCCAGATGGACCTCTTCGCCAGCCTGGCCAGTGCCCAGCTGACTCACTTCTGCTCCCGCCAACCTCACCCATCCTGGGTAGCGGTGGGCGCTTTTCTCATTTTGTGGTCGGAAGTTCTTCTGTATGCCTTCCCACCCATACCACTGATTGCCAAGACTCTATTCAAGGTCCTTTGGGACAGGGCATCACTAATCCTGGTAGCTCCCCCGGTGGCCTAGGCAGCTATGGTTCCCACTGCTTCTCCACCTAGAGATGGAATCCCTAGTCCCTCTCGGAAACTCCCCAACGCTGCTGACTCAGGAAGGCTCCCTCCTTCACCCCAACCTGGGGTCTCTGGCGTAAACAGCGTGGCTACTGAACAGGTAACCTTAGCTCCATTTAACCTCTTGAAGGAGGTCCTGCTGTCCTCCCGCAAGTCTTCCACAAGAAGTGCTTACACCTTCAAGCAGCAGACGTTCTCCGTGTGGTGCTTGGAGAAACGGGCGGACTCCTTCTCCTGCACAGTGCAGCTAGTCCTGCAATACCTGTTGCACTTCTCCCATGCCAGACTCAAGTCCAACTTAGTCAAGGTGTACATGGGTGCCCTTTCAGCACACCACCATCCTATCAAGGGCAACCCTCTCTTGGCTCAGCCCCTTGTCACATGCTTCCTATGGGGCCTACTGCTCTCCAAACCCCCAATCTGCCCACCCCCAGTGGAATGGGACCTTAACATAGTGCTGACATGGCTCATCTGGCTGCCATTTGAGCCCCTAGCCACCTTCCACCTGCGGTACCTCTCGGGAAGGTTCCCTTCATGGTGGTGCTCACCTCCGCTCGCAGGGTCAATGAGCCACCATATAGATATTCTGTAAGAACAGAATCATGCTTTTCACACACCCCAAATTTCTGCCAAAGGTGGTCTCCTCTTTCCACCTCAGTCAGGAGGTGGTGCTCCCCACCTTCTTCCCATGGCCTCACACCAGCAATGTGGAGGTTATACTTCATTCTCTGGACTGTAAGAGGGCCCTGTCCTTCTATCTGCAGTGTACTCGGAGTCACTGCAAAGCCTCCCAGCTTTTTGTCTCCTATGACCCCAGCCTGCTGGTGGAGGCTGTGACCAAGCAGACCCTGTCCACCTGGGTTGAGGACTGCTTTGCCCTCATCTGTGAACAGGCTGAGCTCCCACTGGAGCGCTGAGTCACAGCGTCAGGGTTATGACAATCTCAGTTGCAAACTTGTGCTCTGTCTCAATGACAGACATCTGCTAGGCTGCCACCTGGTCTTCAGTCCAAACCTTTGCAGCTCACTACTGCCTGGAGAGGGAGTCCTGACGGGACAGCGCTTTCGGCCAGGCCATACTCTGTAATCTTTTTAGGGTTTAGGCAACTCCGACCTTCCGACCCTTCTGTGTTCAGACTACTAGAATGGTGGTACTTCCTGGACACTGGTGTCCTTTCAGAGTCTTTCCTTCAGATTCACTGGCTGCTACTCAAGGCTTGACCATATCTTTTCTACAGATTGTCGGTAGCCTGTAGCTAGGGAGTTCCATATGGGAGGACTGATTTCCTGCTTGTTCCTGGAGAAAGTGTAGTTACTCACCTGTAACAGGTATTCTCCAGGGACTGCAGGAATCAGTCCTCGCAACCCTCCCTCCTCGCCGTAGAGTTGCCTTAACTATACCAATTTGTTTTTTTGCTGTCTTAACTATGTCATATGACTGAGCAAGATGGCATCCTTGGGCGGGAAGTGGACATGCATGCATGGTGGCATCTCCCCAAGGCTTTCTTTGAAAGCTGGGAAGAACTGATTCCTGCTGTCCCTGGAGTACACCTATTACAAGTGAGTTACTATAATTTATCAGCACAGAAAATGTTTTACTCAACCCTACACAATGACACAAAATGGATCACTTTCTTTGAAAAAAGGAGAAAAAGATCTCAGACCACCAGAGCACTGGTCATAGACATAGATTATCTTGGCTCTTAATCCATTGCTCAATTGTATCAATGATCCAAAAAAGTTCCTCAGACAAATGTATGCAATATCTAGCAATTTTTGCATTCCCAGTTTAATTGGTTCTTGATCAATTTTTATAAATCCTGTTATGGAAGCCTTTCGCCCCACAGAACACAGTTCAATACAACATCCGTTCTAGTGCTCATCTGTGCTTCTCAAATAGATGGCGAACAGTATCAATATCTAAAAAATCTGAGGATTCATCAGATCCTGATGTGTAAGACATTGCCAGGAGGATTTTTTTAGAGAAGGGAAGGGGGCAACGGAAGAAATTTCGAGACTGTTGGCAAGAGGAAGATATTAGTTCAATGATTTCCCAGAGACCATGGACACGATCGCAAAAGTAAAATCAACTTTGATTATAAATGTATTGGATTTTGAACCCACCCTTTGCAGATTTGGGTGTTGGAGCAGGACCTATACTTGGTATCAGAGACACCATTCAATTCTTTTGGTTTTCGTCTTGATCTAGAAAGGTTTATTCATAAATTGAACATTCAGGCATTTTTTTCATCAGAAACATCTAATAGAATGCAGAAATAGGAAAGACCTCGGTTAGATTCTGCAGAAGGTCCGGATAGGGTTCCTTTGTTCTATACATCAACATGGGTTCCACCTGCCCCCTCTCGCCCTCCAGCTTTTAATATATTTCGACAATTGGGGATACGAGATGTGGAGCAACTTGAGAAATCTAAATGTAAGAAGTCAACATCTTGCCTGTCTCAAGAAGAAAAGGAAGCTATGGATCAATTACACTCAAAAACTGAATTGATGATCTGTAGAGCATATAAGGGGAGGGGGATATTGTTTTATTAAATAGGGCTGATTACTGTAATGAAGCCCTTCAGCAACTGAATGATGTTAATACCTATAGGGGTTGGGATGAAGTCCCCACCCAAGGGTTAATGACTAATCAAGCAATTCAAGATGATCATCTTACGAGGAAGGAATGCTCCACATTAGGAACCACCACCCAGGAAAAAGATTTAGGCGTCATTGTGGATACCATGTTAAAACCCTCGGCCCAGTGTGCAGCAGCGGCCAAGAGAGCAAATAGAATGCTAGGTATGATAAGGAAAGGAATGGAAAATAAAACAAAAGATATTATAATGCCTCTATATCGTTCCATGGTGAGACCGCACCTTGAATATTGTGTGCAATTCTGGTCGCCGTATCTTGAAAAGGATAAAGCGATTTTAGAAAAGGTTCAGAGAAGAGCCACCAAAATGGTAAAGGGGATGGAAGGATACTCCTATGAAGAAAGGCTAAAAAGGTTGGGGCTCTTTAACCTGGAAAAGAGACGGCTGAGGGGAGATATGATAGAAGTCTATAAATTAATGAACGGAGTGTAACGGGTAAACGTAGATCGATTGTTTACCTTATCAGAATATAGAAAGACTAGGGGACATGCAATGAAGCTACAGGGTAAACTATTTAGGACTAATAAAAGAAAATATTTTTTCACTCAACGTGTAATCAAACTCTGGAATTTGTTACCGGAGGATGTAGTAAAGGCTGTTAGTGTAGCTGGGTTTAAAAAAGTTTTGGACAAGTTCCTGGAGGAAAGGTCCATAAACCATTATTAAGAAGGGACCCAGGATATCAATGCTTGAACCAATACAAGCATTGTGGAACCTGTGTCCCTTGGGGAAATTGCTAGGTACGTATGACCTAGATTGGCCACTGTTGGAAACAGAATACTGGGCTTGATGGACCTTGGTCTGACCCAGTATGGCATATCTTATGTTCTTATGTTCTTAAGTGTTACTAACCCTAATAATGCTGCTTTTACTTCCAAAAATTCATAAAAGCCTTCAAAATCCACCAGGACGCCCCATTTTGTCGACTAGGGGTTCCTGCATGAGTCACTGACTGTGTATATTGATTCTTTTTCACGCTCTCTACTAAAAAACATTCCATCCTATCTCAGAGACACCACTCAATATTTCCTCACACTCACCACTCAATATTTCCTCAATTATTCCTCAATAATACCAAATGTGAGGGATCCTGCACTAATGCTAGATATATCGTCTTTATACATGAGCATCCCACAAGAAGATGCATTTGTCATTGTTAAGGAAGCTTTGGTGAGACAGAGGGACTTGTCAGATGGCCATATTACATTCTTATTGGAACTGACCAATTTAGCTCTGTGAAATTGTTTTGAGTTTGAGGATCGATGTATCTGGTTGTGGGTGTGGTGATAGGGGACACCTTTGCTCCCTCAATTGCTAATCTGTATATGGGTCCATATGAAATGACGTGGATTTACACATCACCATATATGCTCGACTGTAAAGTATGATGTTGTTTTATTGACGATGTCTTTCTATTGTAGGATGGAGTATCAGTTGATCTTTTGCAGTTTCATTCCTGGTTGAACTCCAGGGACCCTAACATTTGGTTTTCTATGAGTTATGATCCACTGAGTATTTCTTTCTTGAATGTACTAGCATCTAAAAAAGGAGTGTGGCACACTACAGTATATAGAAAAGCTACTGATTGCAATATGTTTCTACATTTTTCTACTGTTCATTCCTTGCTGCTCCATGAGGGTAACTATACTCTGTTTATCCAGTATAGACATAATTGATCATCACTGTCTGAGTTTAAATATCAGTCTAAACAGTTGAAAGCTGAATTTTTGGCTAGAGGCTGCCCGTTGTCAGTAGTGGAACGGGCCTATAAGTGGGCCCATTTTAATGACAGTTCCTATGCCCCAAATGGATTGTTAATAAACATTTCTCTGTGGTACAGACTGTTCCTGGTCTAGATGGTAAACAAACTAGATCTGTATGGTCAAGATATAGGAATCATATCTGAGCCCCTCTCGACTTAAAAGTACGTGTGGATCCCCAGGTTGGGAGTTTTGGGCATCACCCCTGTGGGGTGTGCTCTATTTGTGAAATCTCTCTTGCGGTAACCTACTTTTCACATGTGATCGGGTCTATAGTTTGTGACACTACTTTTTGTATATCATGCTTTGTGGTGCATCTGGTTAAATGCCCTTGTGTGCTTGTATATTGGTAAAACCACTCCTACATTCAAGAAGAGAATGAGAGAACACAAGAGTAGGTTGTCACATGTGATTAAAGAGGCACCAATGGTGCAGTACTGTCTGGAGTTAGGTCAAGTGTTCACTGAATGCACATTTTTTGTATTGATTGCTGGCTTGAGTAGGGAACATGCTCTTTTGAAGTGTGAACAGAAGTGAATTTATGTTTTGCATACTGTGCACCCTTCTGGATTGAATGCTCAGATTGAGTGGGGTGCTTGTTTATGATGGGTGGGGGGGGGGTGATGGCTAATACTAAATATTAAAATCAGACTTAAGTTCATTTTTCCACGATAAAGGAGTTATCTAACATGTCCATATGGCTTGTGGATGGTGTCGCTATATTGCTGTGCTGCTGAAAGAAATGTTTCTAACCTGAAGCAGTAGGTGACAATGTCGGTTGTTCTGATTGTGAGATTCTGAGTGAAGGATGCTGGGCATGATGATGTCATGCCTTCAGGTGTGTTGTGTGCTTTTATTAGATGCACTTGTGTGGCGTCTTTTTGGGAAACCTGCAGAACATTGCTGATAGTGTTCTGTGTTTGATGTTGCTGTGCTTTTCATGAAACAATAAGTTGGGTGGTTAACAATTTTTGTTGTCTGTTTTCTCTTGCCTCATATATTGCTGACACAGTGGGTTTTGGTTTTAGTTGATTAGCTTTTAAGGAAAAAGTTTAATAAATGTGTTAAAATGGTGCCTTCTATCCCACACAGCACTGCTTGAAAGTAAAAGACCCCCTGAACAAGCTTGCGTGAAACACTGGTGATGTCTAGGATGGCATTGGGGAAAGGTGAAGTTACAGCAGTGATGATATTAGTGCAGATGTTTGTTTTTCTGCATTTGATATTGAAACTGTTCTGTAACTATTTGAGAAGCACAGATGAGCACTAGAATGGATGTTGCATTAAATTGTGTTCTCTGGGGTGGAAGGTTTCCATAAAAGGATTGATAAAAATTGATCAAGAATCAATTTAATTGGGAATGCAAAAATTGCTGGATATTGCATACATTTGTCTGAGGAGTTTTTTAGGATCATTGATGCAATTGAGTAATGGGTCAAGGGCTGAGATAATGCCTAAGACCAGTGCTCTGGTGGTCTGAGATTCTTTTCTCCTTTTTTCAAAGAAAGCGATCCATTTTGTGTCATTGTGTAGGGCTGAGTGAAACATCTTTTGTTCTGATAGCTATATCATTTGTTCATTCTGTGAATGGTCAAGATTTTGGGTGATTAGGACATGATTATTGGCACCCTTATAAACAACTCAAATCAGTTTGAACAGAAGAACCACATTCCCATTGCAGTAAAATTAGGCACACCTATGATCAGTACTGACATCACTTGAATCGACCAATGAATGATGACTCTAATGTTTAAAATGGCCACATTAACTTCCTGTTCCATTTTCACAATGGTGAAGACGAGAGAGCTGCCTGAGACTGTCAGAAAAGCCATTATCATCAAACTTCAAAGTGGTACAAGGCCATCTCCAAAGACCTTGGGATTTCTGTGTCTACAGTTTGCAATGTTAAGAAGTTTTCTGTTCATGGGACTGTCAAGAACCTCCTAGGACGTCTTCGAAGGTTAGTGAAAACTGTTGGAAAAACACCATGTATAGCATCCAAAGAGCTTAAGGCTGACCGGGAGCAATTTTGGGTGCTGATTTCAACCCGCACCATACGCCATGCACATGGAGGGCTATTCTCTACTGGATGTCCAGCCCATGTACGTCCCTTCAGATTCTGATCCCATGGGGGCATGTACATGAAGGCCGGGTCCCGGATTCTGACTGGCCGCATGTCCAGCCACATCCATATCTACCCCTGACAGGCTCCTGAATGGAGCTGTGATGCCATGGCATCCCATTGCTATGGCACTGCAGCTCCATTCAGAGTCATGGTTGCCGTCCACCACAGAGACTGTTCTTTCCCTGCAGTCAGACCTCCAATCTGGCCTCCCATGGCCAAGCTCCCCCTGCATGCCTCCATGTTTTGTCTCCCCGCCACCACTATCCCACTTCCAGGGGGACATATTCCACCTCTGAAGTGGAATAAGTCCCCCATCTAACCTGCCTATCCCAGATGGGCTAATCTCAGAATCGGCCTTGTAGGTCCAGGGTAATGACCTGCCCTCGCTCCGCCTCCCTCTTGTCCCCTCCTGCTCCCATCTTAGGCTCCACGTACAACTCTGCTATTCATACAGGGAGCCTTGTACATCCAGGCAGGGCATACATCCCTGCTATTTGGGGCTCAGACCCCTAAACAAAGAAATACTTCATGGGAGAAGGCCAAGGAGGACCCCACTGCTCAAAGAAAGACATAAAAAGGCATGCCTGATCTTTGCCCAAACCCACCTTGAGAACCACAATCCTTCTGTGAAAATATTCTGTGGCTGGGTGAAACTAAATTTGAGCTCTTTGGCAATGCAGACCAGCGATATATTTACAGATGAAGAAATGAAGCTTATAAGGAAAAAAAACCACCCTTCCTACAGTTAAATATGGTGGAGGTTCCATAATGTGGGGCTGTTATGCTTCCTCATGAACTGGAGGCCTGGAATGTATTAAATGAATCATGACGTCAGGACTACCGAGATATTTTGGAGCAAAATGTGCTACCTAGTGTCAGAAAGCTAGTTCTGGGTCGAAAGTCATTGGTCTTCCAGCAGGACAGTGACCCATAACATACCTCCAAAAGTACAAAAGAATGGTTAAAAAGGAACAAATGGACTGTTCTGAACTGGCCAGCAATGAGTCCTGATCTCAATCCATTCGAGAATCTTTGGAAATAGCTGAAATCTGCTATTGGTAAAAGAAATTCTGGAAACATGTTATGACCTAGAAGCAATCACAGTTGAAGAGTTTATTTATTTATTTACATTCTCTTATATACCACGCTATTCTGCATCAGTGCGGTTTGCATTGAACAAACTGAAATTGCATTGAACAGGGCATTATAAGTTGGAGATAACTATTTTACAGGGAACATGGGCTATGGAGGGTTAAGTGGCTTGCCCAAGACCACAAGGAGCACCCTTGGGACTAGAACCCCCAGTTCTTCCGGCCCAAGGTTGCTGTCCTCTAGTGGGATTTGAACCCCCGACCTTCCGGCCTGAAGTACCTTGCCCCAACCACTAGGCCACTCCTCCACTCCAAGAGTGGGTGAAACTACTAGAAGACAGATGTATGAAACGTATAGATGGCTACAAGAAATGTTTGGAGGCTGTCATCCCTGCCAAGGGTTGTGTAACCAAATATTAATGGAGGGTGCCATAAGGGCCATACAAAGGGCTGTGTGAAATACAAGGGTGCCAATATTGTTGACCACAACTGTATATATAAATAGGATATGGATCTTGTAGTAGTAATTTTTTTTAGGTTGTATGCTGGCCTGAGCAAATTGGAAAGGCTGGTTATAAATTCCAATACATCTGTTGAGTCTAAGTGCAAAGCAAATTCTTAGTCTAGAGAAAGATTTGAACTTTCCGTAGCAACGCACAATAACTCCTTTCAGAATATGTGAGGACCCCAACCTTCTAAATCGGAAAGAAAGGAAATAAGATACTATAGACCAGATTCAATGAAATTGGCAGCAGGACTCACTAGGGGTTAGGGATGTGCTGTCATTTGAAACAAAACCGTTGACATTTCCTATTTTAATTTGTTTCCAAAATAAAACAAGGCCAAACTAACAAAATGTTGAGGTTTCATTTTGTCTGGCTGACCAATAACAGATTTCCTCTTCCCCCCTCAAACCTCTATTGCAGATAGTTTTGTATCCCCAGATCCCTGTCTTGCTCCATTTCCTTTTTTGTTGGGCAGGATCTCGTATAGCAGCCATGCAGGAAATGGTGCCAGCCCTGGGTTGGTCACCACTGTTTTAAGAAACAGTAGCAGAGCAGGAGTGATGGGATTGCTCCTGCCAGTGAAAGACAGTAGACTAGGGTAAAGGGGAGGGGAGGAGGGGGGGGGGGTGTCTGGTGAAACTGCATGGAGTAGATCAGATGTTCAGAAGGGAGGCTTTTAACTTACATAGCTGGGTTGTGGCAGCAGCTGTAAGTATTGACGGGGGACTCTTCTTTTTTTTTCTTAATTCTTTAGAGGTTTTTCATTTTTCTGTAAACAAAACAAAATGAAAATTAAAAAAATGAAACTAAAAGTGTACACTCCTATCGAATAGTTCTCTTCCTCCCAGTATTGGTCCCAGAAGATCATATACAATACATTATTTAATAATACAATACAATTAGCCCTTCTGAGCATGGACTACCAAGCCACTCCTCCGGGTCCACCCCTAGCTAGCCACTTTTTGTCCTTCCGCCTTGCCTACAAGATGGACTCTTACTCTCCAATCAAACTACCTCTAAAAGAACAATTGAAAAGAAAATTCACCACAATAAGAACATCTCTAAACATACGGAACTACAACAGAAGAAAAGATGCCTAAAGCAGGGTTTAAAAAGTGCCCCGGCTGCTCAAGGAAAATGAACTTGACTGACTCACATGCTCTCTGCTTGCGGTGTCTTGGAGTCTCCCACAGGGTTGAAGACTGCACTCACTGTGCACGGATGTTTCCCCAAGCCAGAAAATCGCGAACCTACTGGAGGTGAGAAGCCCGGTGATTCCTTCTGCGGCTGTCCACGTGGCTGCCCATGCGGCTCCCCCCCCAGCGGCTCCGGGGACTTCCCCGTTGCAGCCAAACACCTCCTCTGTGGCTCCAGTTGTGCCCCTGCCAGCCCCCTGCTGCAGCCACGATCACCCCTCCGATGTCCTGCTTCATCTCCCTGCTCCTTTGCCTCTGCCAGGGCTTCTGCTGACTCCGGAGGAGGCTCCCTTGTTGCCGGCGGCCATCGTTGCTTCTGCCTCCACCTCTGACTCCACCCACCGTGGCGCCATTGGCCAGCACCACGGCAACAATCCAGTCCTTGACTCCTCCCACCGTGGCACCATTGGATGGTGCCACGGCAACGATCCAGCCCTCGTCTACGCTCACCGTGGCGCCATTGGCCGGCACCACGACTATGACGCCGCCCACTCAGGAAGATCCCAACACTCCCCCTCCCACCGAGGAACCCCCCTGTCAGTATGGAGGCACTGATCCAGCCCGTGCCGACGAAGCAGAGCTCACAAAAAGTGCACACAATGCAGGAGGAGACGCTCCAGCCACAGCAGCAGCAGTTCCAGCAGCCGTGCACTTCCCAAAAGACACAGACACAGACGCAGCAGTCAGATCTCTCACAGAAGAAGGAGATCTCCCAGCAGCAGCTCTGAATCTGCCAGCTCTGGTATTACAAGTACCTACCTGCTCCCCTCCAGTCCTGAATCCTGTGATTTTCGGTCTGTTGCGCAAGCACTCATTATGCCTCACCTAGACTACTGCAACGCCATCCTACAGGGTCTGCCAAAGAAAGCTCTAAATATCCTGCAAATGGCCCAAAATGTGGCGGCAAGGATCATCATGCGAGCAAGCATTGCTGAACACATTACACCTGTATTGATCGAGCTACATTGGCTACCCATTGCTGCCAGGATACAATATAAAACATTGGTAACCACGTTCAAACTCATACACAACCTAGCGCCATCATTCCTTTCAACCCTTGTCAGCACGCAACCAACCAACAGAGACAGGAGAACTATCAACACAGGCACACTACAAGTTCCTAATAACATCAGATAAGTAAAAGCCAGTACTAGCCGCAGAGCATTCTCATTCTCTGCCCCAACAATCTGGAATCGACTACCATACAAACTACGAACAATTAAAGACATTAATGCTTTCAGGAAGAAACTAAAAACCCATCTTTTCCAATGTCACTACAACCAGATGTAAACCACAGCGGACCACCACATAAAACAAACAAAACATTAATCTGATATGTAGAAATATTCTCTGTAAATATGTAAAAGTGTAAATATGTAAAGCCTAGCCATTAAGTCCTTAATTCTGTGTGATGTGCCATGCCCTCTAATCTATGTGTATATTTGCCCAAATTTTCTGTCTTGATTTGACAAACTCCCAAATTTGTAATCAAACCGCTACTGATCGCTGGAAGTAGCGGTATATAAGTGTATACTAAATAAATAAATAAATAAATAAAATCTGCTGCACAACCCCTGGAGGACTATGGCTCACAGCCCCCCCCCCCCCCCATGGCTCCTGTCTCCCTGGCTTCCTCCTCTACTACGGATACTCAACGTGGAACTACCAAAGACTTTGCTCAATTTTCCACTCTTCTCTCCAACCTTTTTGACCAAGGGATCCAGACAAGCTCAACCGCACCAACAGACCCTCTGGAATCAGGGTCCGCCGACGCACCAGCAGTCCCAGTGGTATCAGCACCAACCTGCGTCGCAGCTACCACCGATGGGGAAGCCACCATGACGGAAACCTCGGAACAAAACCTCACGCCCACTACAGCGGAACCCGCTAACACCACCCCGGAGGACCTCACTTACCCTAAGTTCCTACGAAAGCTGGCAACAACAATGACCTTCGCCGCCGCTGCCTCCTCAGACCAGCGCCCGGAAACTCAAGCAGCATTGAAGTTCCTAGAAACTCCAAAGGCTCCTGCTCCTGTACCCGTGCACCCCCTGCTGCATGAAAACCTCCTCAAGCTATGGCAGAGCCCTAACTCTGGTCCCCCCACCTCCAAGAAGCTGGACTTAAAATGGACTTAAAATACCAGGTCCAACTCCTGCCCGGATTTGACAAGGTGCAGCTCCCACACCAGTCTATCATTGTGGAATCAGCCCTCAAGTGTTCAACACGGGCACACTCCAACAATCCCCCGGGCAGGGACCTCAAACTGAGTGACAATATTGGCAAGAGAGCATTCCAAGGCGCCATGCTCGGTGCTAGAGTGTCCGCACACCAGCTCCAGCATGCCCTCTACCAGGACGTCCTCCTGGGGCAACTGAAAGACGCCATCTCCGTACTCCCGCAGGACAACCTGGCTCCTGCCACCACCACCTTAACGGACCGTCAGGAATGCATGAAGCATCAGGTGTGGGCAGCTTTGACGCAACTGCATGCACAGCTGGAACCGCCATCTCCGCTCGCCGGCTGACTTGGCTGCGGCCATCCGGGCTCAAGGAGGATACCCATGAACGCACTGGCGACTCACTCTTCAGTGACAGAGTCAACGACGCAGTCTTCACCATAAAAGACCACTGCGCCACACTGCAAACCCTCACGGATGAAGGCCTGGAGCACACTAATCGCAAGAGCTCCTACCAGCAGAAGCCGTACCACGCTCCCAAGCGCCAATACAGCGCATATCGAAAGTGGCAACAACCGCGCTACAAACCGCAGCATCAGAATAACTCTTACCACAATAAACCCCGCCAGTGCGACCGGAGGCAACCAAAGGCCCCCCAGTCTGGACCCACTAAACAAGGCCAGTCTTTTTGACAATCACAACAAAGCCCACCCCCCTTCCGGGGATCGGCTCACCTTCCTGCCGGTCTGGGAATCCATTACAATGGACAAGTGGGTACTTCAAATAATCAAGAACGGATACTGCATCTGCTTCCACTTGACACCATGGCAGCAAAAACCTCCTCGGGACAGAACGCACCCCTCCTCCTACTCAGACCTCTCCAAGGAAATTTCTGCCCTCCTGACCTCCAATGCAATAGAATCAGTGCTGCTGGAGGACGTCCACATGGGCTTCTACTCCAGGTACTTCATGGTCCCCAAGAAATCGGGTGGCTCCCACCCCATTCTCGACCTCCGCAATCTCAAAAAATTCATCGTCAAGGAGAAGTTCAAAATGCACTCCATCGGATCCATCCTTCCCCTCATCCAGCGCCAGGAGTGGCTCTCCTCTCTGGATTTGATGGACGCCTACACGCACATCAGCATCCACGAGGACCACTGCAATTTCCTCCGCTCCCCTTTGGACTGTCTCCTTCACCATGAGTTTTTACCAAATGTGTGGTTGTTGCTGCCACCCACCTCCGCAAGAGGGGCATATGCGTTTTTCCATACCTGGACGATTGGCTGGTCTCTGCCCCTTCCCTACAGGAGGCCACAGTGGCAACGCAGCAGATCATCACCCTCTTATCAGCCCTTGGCTTCCTCGTCAACTACCAGAAGTCGCACCTGCGGCCCACGCAACACCTTGAGTTCATCGGGGCGATAATAGATACAACAGTCTCCAAAGCATTCTTGCCACCCCCTCGGAGGGCAGCCATCCTTCAGCTGGTGCAACGCATCTCGGAGAGCAGCTCCTCATCCACCCAGACACTCCTCTGTCTTCTGGGCCACATGGCAGCCTCAACCCAGGTAGTGTCCATGGCGAAGCTGCATATGCACCACCTACAGTGGCACTTGAGATTGCACTGGATCCAGCGCTCACAGCCTCTCAGCACCCGCATCAGCATGAACGCTTCGACCAAAGCCTCTCTCTTGTGGTGGTCCCACAGAAAGAACCTCGAGCACGGCCGCCCCCTAAGGCAGCCATTCTATCAGTTAACCATAACCATGGACGCCTCCCCATTTGGTTGGGGGGCACACTGTCTCCACCTCTGCACCCAGGGAACGTGGTCGGCACAGGAACGGACTGCTCACATCAACCTCCTGGAGCTCCGGGCAATGCGACATGCCCTCAAAACATTCCAGCATCTCATCCACGGGAAACACATCCTGCTTCAAACCGACAACCAAGTAGCCATGTTCTACATCAACAAGCAGGGCGGGACAGGATCCCGCGCCCTTTGCAAGGGGGCTCTACGGATATGGATCTTTACCCTGCACAACCACTGCCACATCCTGGCCTCTTACCTTTCAGGGCTCCAGAACGAATTAGCAGACCACCTCAGTCGACAGCTCAACCCCCATGAGTGGAAGCTCAACTGTCAGGTGGCGCTCGCAATCTTCTGTCGATGGGGGAATCCACAAATAGACCTTGTTTGCCTTGGAGGAGAATTCCAAATGCACAATCTTCTGCTCAAAACGCCCCTCCAGCCTCAGCATCGCCGCGGATGCATTCGGCGTGTTCTGGGGAGACTGATCTCTAGTGTACGCCTTCCCACTGATCCCACTGACCCTGCAGTGCATCATCTCGGACAGGGCACAAGCAATCCTCATCGTGCTCTTCTGGCCTCGCCAAGGATGGTTCCCACTCCTCAATTGCCTATCACGGGAAGCTCCCCTTCATCTTCCCCTGAGACCGGACCTCATCTCCCAGGGCGACGGCAACACCCTGCATTCCAACCTATGGACCCTATCGCTAACAGCATGGAGGCTGAGCGGACCATCCTGATGCACCTCCACCTCACGCCCGAGGTCACGAAAGTGGTGCTGGCGGCCAGGTGCCCGTCGACCAGGAAGTCCTATGGCCTGAAGTGGAAACGCTTCACCCTCTGGTGCTCAGCTCTGCAGCTCAACCCTTTCTCCTGCCCCACTCCGCAGGTGTTGCAATACCTCACAGAACTCGCCCAACAGGGACTGCAGCCCCAATCAGTAAGAATCCACCTGGCTGCTATCACAGCTTTCCATGACCGCTGCGGGGACACTTCCATCGCTGCACAGCCTATCGTCTCCCGCTTTATGAAAAGTCTCAACAACCTACACCCCCCGTGCAGGGACCCAATCCCTCACTGGGACCTCAATGCCGTCCTCGGGCAACTCACTCTGCCTTCCTTCAAACCCCTGGATATGGCAGACATGAAGCACATGTCATAGAAGGTTCTCTTCCTTATCACCATCACTTCAGCCAGACAGATCAGCGAGCTGCAGGCCCTGGTGGCACACCCACTCTACACACAGCTCACCTGCGACAGAGCCTCTCTCCGGACACACCCAAAGTTTGTGCCTAAAGTGGCCTCAGCCTTTCATGTCAACCAGTCCATCGAACTACCTAGCTTCCGCCCCGAACCATACTCCTCCCCAGAGGAGCAAAGACTCCACACCTTAGACTGCGTCAGGGCTCTCCGCGTCTATCTCCACAGGACCAAGGGACACAACTGGTCATCTCCTACGACCCAAACAGACCTGGCCGCCCTGTCTCCAAATGGACCCTGTCCCTCTGGATCTCTGTTTGCATCGCCCTCTGCTTGGAACGAGCGGGCTCAGAACCTGCACCTCCAGTCAACGCACACCAACTTCGGGCGATGGCCTCGTCCATCACCAACTTAAAGTTAGTCCCTGTGGCGGACATCTGCAGAGCAGCCACATGGTCCCCCCCCCCACACACATTCCAGAAGCACTATTGCCGCGACCTCTCGAACGAGATTCTTGCCTTCGGCCGCATGGTCCTGGCCACTGTGGACCCACTACGCCTGTGATGGGCCCGAGAACTGGACTGTATGCCTCTGATCTGTATACCCCCCCCCCCCCCCAATATGTATACCTCTGCGGTGCTAGCCGTGCACCAGTATTGCACTGTTATTGTCCTTACAACAAGCATTATTCCTGTTGCTGTCTGGTTACTACACTGTTGATACACATTTGCACTGTTATTGATTGCTTTTGAATGTCCTCCTTCCATTTAATGCAGAATGTTTCAACATTTGCTTTAGTGTTTTGGTACCAAAGTTTTAAAAAAAAAAGTACATTTTCACTTGCATGATCAGTGGGATGTACATTTATTTGGACTATTGATTGGCTGATGCTAGGAATTGTGATGTGTTAAAACGGCATCTGGAGTAAGTGTCATCATGATGACAAAGTCTCTTGAATTTCCATTGACTATCCTATATTGTATTTATACCGTGCTGTTTATACATTTATTTTTACTACTGTGGGCAAATAAATAAAAACATTGTCATTTAGAACATTTAGATATTAATTTTGTGAAAAGAAAAGCGGCAGCCCATTTCCATTCAAAGGAGCGATTTGTCAGAAATCCAATTAATGCGTCAGAATGGAAAGCAACAGGTTTTACCTTGATCAGATTAGTTTTAGTTCCATTTATTTTCTCATTGCTTTAAAGTATGACATTGGTATCATGGGAAAGGTACAGAGTGCCTGAGGCTGGCTCATCACACATAATTTTTGCTATACAGTCTTTATCACAGGGCTGCAGGAGGAGCAGAATGTAATAATAAAGGAATTTACATGTTTCTGATTTTGTAAAGATAAACTTATGCAGAGAGTTTGTTTTTTGTCGCCCTGGTGATTCAAGTTGGTTAATGGCATGGGATGAGTCCCATGACAGAGTGAAAGGTGATTAAATTCTCCTTTGAGAATGCTCTGACCTTTCTCACACTGTGCTTCTGACTACTTGCCCCTATATGGCTATAGAATGCAATTGAACTATAGCACTCAACCAGAATCAATATGGCTGATGGTCGCTTTCCTGTTGTTCAATGTCATATGTGCAATCTATGATGCCATCACCAAACAATTATTTTGTTCCACTGTGTTATGATGGTATCTTTACCTCTTTCCCTTTCTAGGTAAAAGTAAGCATAGGCAGTGGAACAGGGTTGGCTCTGAGGGCCATGGCCTGGCCAACGTTTTGTCTCCATGGCATCATCAACAAGGAAGCTTGGGTGGATGTTGGTATGTTTGCTACCCCAACCCCAAAAAAGTGATCTCTGTCCCTGCAATTAATTAACTGAAAATAGTCATGCTGTTAATGGGTCTTGAGTATCATTGGTTGGAAACCTAAATAGGAAGTAAAAACTTTTGAGAGCACAACAACTAAACATTTTTAAAACTGGTAAAACTGCAAAAACAATCATTTCACATTAGAAATATATGAAAAAGTGGCATATATTATTGGTGGCACAGGACCAATTTATAATGGACTGGCCTGGACTATCATGTTCTGCTATAACAAGTGGCTGGGATCCAACTCTTTGAAGAAAGTGTGTTTTTACGAATAGAGAAACAAAACCTGTTCTTTTACTTCAGCTACTTAAAACAATTAAATAAAAGTATGGTAATTGCAAGTTGGAGATGTGACATGCTTTTGCACGGTTATTTCTTAAGGCAATATACGGCAATGAGGACTTAGAAGTTTCACTAAGTTTTTTTTATTTTTTAGCATTGAGATAGTAGAGGAAATGAGATACAGCATGCCAAAGATTGGTATGAAATAATAGTTAATTGGTAGCTTTTTATTTAGGATTGGCTTTTGTTAGGGATGGATGGATGGACATATGTTGGGATATGTGTACCAGTGTTAATATTTATTTATTTAGCTGCATTTATATCCCGCTTTTCACTGGGTCAAAGCGGTTGGGGGATACATTTAACACGAGAGGATTTGAGACACATACACTAATACTTACAGGGAACATGGGCAATGGAGAGTTAAGTGGCTTGCCCAAGACCACAAGGAGCACCTGTGGGACTAGAAACCCCAGTCCTTCCAGCCCAAGGTTGCTGTCCTCTAGTGGGATTTGAACCACCGACCTTCCGGCCTGTGGTACCTTGCTCCAACCACTAGGCCACTCCTCCCTCTAATATTCATGGTGGAATTGAATGTTATTGGTTTGTTTTTTATGTTGTTTGTTTATATTTTATTATGAGACAAGACAGATGTATTTTGTTATGTTTTTAACTTGCTGAAACCGTGAATACATGTTGCCAAAAAATAAATGTAAAAAACACCCAAAAAATCCCTCATGCAAGAGGAATAATAACATAATAAAAGTAGTAGATGTCTATGTGCAAGAAAACTTTTAAAGTGCTATTGGGAACCAGCTCTGATTGAGTGAAGGAGGTGTTCACTTGGCCTATTCCATCAGCCCTGGACTGCCTTGCACATCGCTGACTGCCTTACCTGAAGAACCACTGGTGGAATTTCTGGCAGCTGCTCTTTCCTGCAACTGTGGGTGTGGTCTGAAAGGGCATGTATAAATGGCCAGATTATGCCCCTTTAGCGCCCCTTCGGTGACACAGCGATGTTCAACAGAAAGCCTTATCTTCTGACTTGTTTGTTAAAGTTGTGACTTTTGGGATTAATTATGGGGAAGCGGAAAAGTAAGGTTGGGATGAAGGCATCTGTATTCACTGCTTCGACAGGTAAGACTACCAGGCACCTTGTCCCCTTACCAATTCAGTCCTCATTAGATGGGGTTTCGCTAATATCTGGCGATAGAACCCTGCCACCCTGTCCATCTCCCCTTTTATCATCTACAGTTATGGGGGATGGGACCCCAGATCAGGAGTTGCAGGATTGTTCCCATATGGTTCTCCCTAAACCGGTGTCATCTTGGGAGTCTAGGGGAAATGCCAGCTCCCTGGATGCATTTCCTGATGGTGAGATTACTTTAAAGGATGTTTGGAGGGTGATTAAATCTATAGATTTGAAATTAAGTTCCACTGTTTCTTCATTATCTACATTCTCTCAAGAGACTGCAGTTGCTCTACAGGAACTTGATAATAAGGTTTTCTCTTTAAATACTATGGCTTCCAAGTTGGATTCTCTAGTGTAACCACATCAGCAGACAAATGTGGGTCATATTAAAGATTCCTTGGTGATGCATGCTAAATTGGAGGCATTGGAGAATTTGCTTTGGGCACGAACCTTGCCTTTTTAAAGTTTTCCTATACGCATTTATTGTCTCTGGATATTCTTTTGAAAAAGTATCTCACTGAAGTATTGATTATTTCTGATCGTATTGAGGTTATTCAAGTTTACTATCTCTCCTCTCGATTTAGAGAAATTAATCCACTGAGGACAGTCTAGATGTCTTAGTTCCCTTAGTTAGTCAAACCTCACTGCCTTTTTAGAGGACTCATTGGATATTATTTCTAAAGGATCTACATTACTGGCCACCTTTGCCTCTGAAGTTGTTAAAATTAAGATTCTTAAGGCTTATTTTAAGAGGAAAGATGCTCAGTTCTGTGTTCAATGACTGAATATTTTTTTCTGATGTGACACTGAGCACTCTGCTCCGTTGAAAACAATTCTTGGAACTGAAGCCCCGGCTGCTAGCCTTGGGAGCTATGTTCTATCTTGATTTCCCTTGCAAGTGTATTATTATACTACACGGTGACACGTTTGTATGCCAGGATATTTCCCATCTGGAGATATGGGGATATTGGTGGGGCGGGTAATGGTTATGGTTGATAGTAGTCGTCCTTATGGCTGTAGCGTTTTCCTTATTATTCATTACAATTTTGAGAAGTGAATTCTGGTCCCCTTGATGTGGGCTTCTATGAGGTTTCATGGTTTTTGTTTGCTCTGACATATTTGTATTATTTGATATTGTTCCTTGCTTATTTACTTTGTAATGTTTAAAATCTTATAAATAATTTAAAAAGTGCTATTTACAAGGTAGTGAGGGAAATAGCCAAATAAGATTTTAACTCATGAACACTTAAGAAAATGCTACTTGATGGCTATGCACCTCATTACATATGAGGACAGAACCTCTTACACCAATTGAAACTTAATGGTAAGCTTCAGGCTCGGCTTTAAACAGGTGAGACACATGATAATGGTTAATCATCAATTTACCAGACAAAAATAACTAGAGCGCAGTCTTGGAAATGTCTCAAACATTCAAAGCAATGGAACTCTGTAGAAACAATTTGTTAATGCAAAAAAAACAGAATCTTAAATCATAGGTTCTGCATTAGATTTGTACAGCACTAGAGAGACTGTGAAATTATTTGGCCTTATCCAATCAAAATTGCATAAGCAGTGGTAGGGATTTTAAGCATGGAGCTGTGCTGCAAATTCTGCCTAATCCCAGTCCCTGTGGTGTGGGGTGCAACCAAGAAGGGAGTGCAGTACCCCCCCCCCCCCTCACTATAGATACTGTGATCTTCCCTTGGTATATATCTTGTTCTCTCAAGAAATGCTTCCAGCAAGCCCCTTTGATGATTAATATTTCATTTAATATGTAAGAGTGACCTTTCCAGCTATTCTACCTACCTAGCAATACCTTTGTTAACACCTGTTAATCTCAGGATAACAGTTTTCACATCCCTTTGCAGAGATAAGTGACCTTCCTGTTCAAGGCGGTTAAGCACTCAAAATGCTAGAAACAACTGTAGTACTTTAAACCAAGCAAATACCTATTTGTCTTGTGTTAGACCTATTAGAGCCTGCTAGAAACTAAGATGAATTAATGTTAAACATAAGAACAAAAGATATTCCATTCTGGGTCATATCAAGGTCCATCAAGCCCAGTATCCTGTTTCCAACAGTGGCCAATCTAGGTCATAAGTACCTAGTAGTCTCCCCAAAAGACACAGGTTCCACAATGCTTGTACTGGGGCAAGCAGTGGATTTCCCAGGTCCCTTTTAATAATGGTTTATGGACCTTTCCTCCAGGAACTTGTCCAAACCTTTTTTAAACCCTGCTACACTAACAGCTTTTACTACATCCTCTGGTAAGAGTTTGATTATGCATTGAGTGAAAAAATATTTTCTCTTATTAGTCTTAAAAAGGTTAAATTTCAGCTTCATTGCATGTCCCCTAGTCTTTCTATATTTTGATGGTGTAAGCAGTCGATCTACATTTACTCGTTCCACTCGATTCATTAATTTATAGATCTCTATCATATCTCCCCTCAGCTGTCTCTTTTTCAAGTTGAAGAGCCCTAATCTTTTTAGCCTCTCCTCATAGGGGTATCCTTCCATTCCCTTTACCATTTTGGTGGCTCTTATTTGTACCTTTTCTAATTCTGCCATATCCTTTTTAAGATATGGCGACCAGAATTGCACATAATATTCGAGGTGCAGTTGCACCATGGAATAATAAACCTCTACAGAAATGCTATCTGCCCATTTAGAGCCTGCCTATGTATTGCAGAAATTTATTTAAAACCTTTACAGCAAACTTTGAGCTACCTTTGCTTTTTTAATGAAATCAGACAGATTTTCTAAATAAACTCACGGTCTCTCCTCTCTCTCAAGCTGTAAGTCACCAGGTTTTCCAACAAAGTAATGTTCACTTACTCGCAGGGGCTTTGTCTACTCTCAGCTTTCCCTCAGCTGTCCAAGAATACTTTTTCCATTTAATTTAAGCCTGCTGAATAGCATGCCTAAACTAAAAAGTGCAGTCACAGTCACCAGTCAATCTGTATGCGTGTGTATATATATATATATATATATATATATATATATATATATATATATATATATATATATATATATATAATATGGATTAGGTTGTGCTGCTGTTAAATGCTGTCAAGTCTCTGCCAACTCATGGTTCCCTCTGGATAGTTCTGCTAAACTGTGTTCGGTCTTCAGTCAGCTGGTGAATTGTTGATAGAGTAGCATCCATAGCTGCTGTTGTTGTATCCATTCATCACATTGCTGGCCTTCCTCCTTTGTGTTGACCTTCAACCTTACCAAGCATGGTGTCTTTCTCTAATTATCTCTTTCTCTTGCATGATGTGTTTAGAGTATGAAAGTCTAAGTCTTGTCATCTGAGATTCTAAAGAAAGCTTAGATTTGGTCTTCTCTAGTACCGACTGATTTGTTCTTCATAGTATACACAATATTCTTTGGCAACACCATAATTCAAAGGCATTGAATTTCTTCCTGTCTGTCTTCTATAGCCATCGTAATGGAGTGTGCCACATGGACCCTGATCCTAGCAATATTTCTCTGCCATGGTCGTGGCAAAGACTTCTGTCTGCCCATGGGAGATAGGATCCCCAAGGGCAGAACAGGAAGAGCCTTTGCTGTAATCGTGGCTGAGAAGGCAGCAGGCTTGTAGAGATCCCATCCCCCACAGGCAGAAGAGCAGAAGAGTGCTGCGATTGCGAGAAAGACCCCCCCCCCTTCTGTCTGCCCACAAGAGACTGGATCCTCATGGGCAGAACAGAAGGGGGAAGGCCACAATTACAGTCAAAGCAAGTTGTCTAGCTGGAGGGGGTGGGGCTTGGGGCAAAATAATAATAATAATCAGCAGTCCACAGCCCCTGCTCTCTTTTTCACTGTCAAGCTTTCACATCCATATGATGTTATTGAAAATATTATGACTTGAACAAGTTAAATCTTTATATGCAGAGATATATCTCTACACTTTTGAATCTTGTATAGGTCTGTCTTAGCAATGCGTCATCGGATTTCTTGACTACTTGTCGTTTCTTTATTGATTTTCAATCCAAGAAGATTAAACTCTGCCATGCGGCTAATCTTCCGTCAGCCCCATTTAATCTTCCTTCTCAAGTCACTTCATTGTCTCCCCTTCCGTTATCGTATCCAATTCAAACTTCTCCTTCTGACCTATAAATGCATTCACTCTACTGCTCCTCACTACCTAATTTTTCTCCTTTCCCACTACACCCCTTCTCATGAACTCCGCTCCTCCACTGGTCAGCTTTTCTCTATGCCCTTTTCTTCCACTGCCAACTACAGACTTCGATCCTTCCACCTTGCTATCTCTTATGCCTGGAACAAACTACCAACATCTGTATGTCAGGCTTCATCTCTCCCTCTTTTCAAATCCATGCTAAAAGCTCACCTCTTTGTGATTGATTGCTTTTGGATCCTGATCCCTTATTTTCCTTATGTCTCCTTACCCTTTCTTTATTTGTACCTTTATTCTCATCTATTGTACTATCAGTCTTGATTAGATTGTAAGCTCTGACTAGCAGAGACAGTCTTTACAGTAGATGTATCTGTATAGCGCTGTGTACACCTTGTAGTGCTATATAAATGATAAATAGTAGTAGTAGTGCTATCTATCTTTCTTCTCCATCAAGGATGAAATTATTGATTTTGCCATGTGTGAGGATCTTTGTCTTCATGTTAAGATGCGGCCCATTTTAAAACTGTTCCTTCAACTTGATAAGCAAAAGTTTTAGATCGTCTTCACTTCTAGCCAGTAATGTGGTATCATCAGCATAGCAAAGGTTGTTAATGAGAGTTCCACCAATCTTCACACCTTGGTTGTCTACCTGCAGTCCTGCTTCTCTGATGATTTGTTCAACATCTAAATTAAACAGGTAGGGGAAAAGTGTGCAGCCTTTTGCTGGTTTTAAACCTTTGTGTTTCTCCTTGTTCCGTTCTAGCTGTTGCTTCTTGATTACTGTAAAGGTTTCTCATGAGAACTATCAGGTGTTCTGGTATACCCATGCTTCTCAATGTGGCCCAGTTTCTCGTGATTTACACAATCAAAGGCCTTGCTGTAGTCAAAATACTTATGCGTTGGCTTTTCAAGGATCCATCTCACACCCACAATGTTGCCTGTCATTCCTCTTCCTTGCCTGAACCCTGCTTGCACTTCAGACTGTTCTCGTTCCAGGTATGGTTGTAGTCTCCACTGAATGATCTTGAGTAGAATCTTGCTGGTGTGTGGGATCAGGGTGATTGTGTGATAATTTTCACAGTTGGTTGGATCACCTTTCTTCAGTATTGGTATGAACAGAGATCTTTTTTCAGTCAGTTGGCCATGATGTCTTTTCCAAATATTTTGGCAAAACCTTGTAATTATTGTAGCAGCTGCATCTAATTGCTATAATACTTCAGTGGTAATGCCATTAATGCCTGGTGCTTTGTTCTTTGATAATGCATTCAGGGCTGCTTTGACTTCTTTTAATTACCAGCAGTTCCTGATCATAAGATACAGTTTGGAATGGCTGTAGGTCCACTTGGTCTTTTTGGTATGACGACTCTGTATTCTTTTCACCTTTTCTTGATCTTCTCGACATCATTCAACATGGATCCTCGAACATCTTTTTGCATTCCAATTTGAGACTGGAATTTTCTCTTTAACCAGTCTTGTTCTTCCTCTGATAGTTTCTGATTCTATTTCCTTGCATGTGTCATTGTAGTACTTCTTGTCTTGTCTTGCCGAACGCTGGAAATTTGTTAAGTTCTCTGATTACCTCTTTCTCTGGCTTCTGCTTCTCTGAGTTTCTGGGTAATTTTCAGAGTTTCTTCGGTCATCCATTTTTGCCTTTTCACCTTTTGTAGAGACTTCTCACCTTTTTCAAGTGCAACTTGTTTGATGTCATCCCATAACACCTCTGGTGCTTTGTCATTTGTATCCAAAGCGGCAAATCAATTTTGCAGGCAGTCTAAATTCTGGTGGTATATTTTCAAGATCATATTTTGATACATTCATAAGTGACTTGCTCTTTTTCAACTTTAGCTTGAGTTTGCATACTAGTAGCTGGTGATCTGTACCACAGTCAGCTCAAGCTTTTGTCTTTGATGTTATTGAGCTTTTCTATTGTAGACTTCTACAGATATAGTCATTTTGATTTTTGTATAATCCATTGGGTGAAGTTCATGTGTATAGTTGCCGCTCGTGTTGTTGGAAGGTGTTTGAGATGAATAGATTGTTGGTCTTGCAGAATTCTATCAGTCATCGTGTTGCCAAACCCATATTTTTCAACCACTTTGTCCTCTTCTTTGTTGCCAACATTTGTGTTCCAGTTGCCCATGACTATCAAGATATCTTATTTGCATATTCTGTCAATTTCATCTTGTACTTGAACTGATCCATTCTTCCTCTTCTGCAACTCTAGTTAGCACATATATTTGAATAATAGTTGTGTTGATTGACATTCCTCGTATATGAATAGAAATTAAGCGTTCAGTGATTGCATTGTATTTCATTACAGTTCCTGCAAGTTTCTTCTTAATTATAAATGCAACACCATTTCTTCTTTGTCTTTCATTTCTGGCATAGTATACCATCTATCTGATGCCGTTCCATTTCAGTTCACCCACACCCAATAGATCGAGTTGAACATATTCCATTCTTGATTACCTCAAACTTCACTTGGTTCGTGTTTTGTACTTTCCATGTCCCAATTTGTAAGACATCTTTGCAGCTTCTGACTCATTTCATGAGCAGCTACATCAGCAGTCCGACATCCCGAGGCCTTTGATCCACCCACATCATAAATGCTGCCTTTACTCTAAAACATCTTCAGCTCATCCCCAGTAGCCCATTAAGTGTCTTCTAATGTGAGGGTCTCGCCTTCCAGCACTATATCACAATTTATTTTGTTGTGACTATCCATTGGACTTTCATGGCAAGATATGGAAGAATATTGCCAGGCCTTTCTTCTGCATCGGTAATGTTTAGTGGTGTTGCCATTTTCAAAGAAATATGATCCTCCACTGCCAACAGTTTCCTGTTCTGCTGCTACCTGGATAGCTGCTCTGTCTTAGTCTGGCACCTCAGCTGAGACTTGTCCAAGTTGGGAATCCTGCCAGTAGTTAAGCTACCAGTAGAGTAGCTCTCAGCATCAGGGAAGGAGTGGCTCAGTGGTTGGGACAGGTTACTTCATGCTGGAGGGCCAGGGGTTCAATTCCCAAGTAGGGACAAAGTAACCTCAGGCCAGAGGGACTGGGGTCTCTAGTCCCATGGCCATTCCTTGTGGCCTTGGGCGAGCCACTTAACCCTCCATTGCCTCAGGTACGCTTAGATTGTGAGCCCTTTGGGGACAAGGGAGAAAAAGTGCCTGTTAGTATATATCTGTAGACCGCTTTGACCCGGTATATAAGCCTCTTTAGATCTGGGTAATTTGACTGATGTTTTGGAGTGGTCCATTGAGGAGAGTGAAGCCAGAACTGCATTATTAGTTTCCTTTGTTTTCCTACAGGATAAAGAGGCATTATTGCATTTGTACTTTACAAAAATCTGCTGCTCCCTCTTCCATTGCCTCTATGGGACCTTTGGATCCCTTTCTGTTTTGCACACCTCAGCAGGTTGGTTTAACCCTAGTGACTAAATCCCCACCTACCTGCATTATGGAGCTGGGTTGCTCGTCTAGCAGTTCAAGGTTTAATATCCGGTCACCAGATCAGCATTGTGCGGCCAAAGTCTTTGCTTTGGAGCCTTCCTCTCCTGAGAGGCGGGAGCTGCTGGCTGTTCCCAGGAGTGGTGAGCCGTCAGCTCTAGGAGGGCAGTTCTTGGACCATTTGTGGAGGTCTGGTGAAGCCCTTCCAGGTTAGTGCTCCATCGGACTTGCATACATCAGTTCAGTCAGGGATTTTGAGAGCCCGACTGTGATGGATTCGATGGTGGTGTCTTCCTTGGCCTCAGAGTTGGTTCCTGGCACAGGGGCTGGCTCTCCTCCTTTCTGCCTCCAGCGTCCAGCTGAATTTACATTGGAGGCGATTTGGTTGGCCATTCAGCAACTTGGAGAGGCACTCGTAATGCAGGTACAGACTTTGGTGGTTCAGGTGCAGTCTAATGTAAAATTATATGCAGCAGCATGTTGAAGATGTTGCTGTGTGTGGGGTTCTTTCTCTTTGATGTAGGAGAGAGTAGGCCAGTTGGATTACTCTGCGGACACTTTCTGTAAAGACTCTTTGGCTATGAAGACTTATTTAGAGCATTTGGAGAAATTTTCTCATTAGGAAAATTTGTGAGTTTCAAATTTTGATGTCATTGCATGTTAATGCTAAAGAGATGTTCAAACATTATTTGATTGAGGTATTGGGGGTTCTAAGTAGTCCCACTCTCCTATATCTAAACTAGATCAGTCAGAAACAAAGCGAACACCATCCAGGATTACAAACAATCTCATAAGGTGGACATCATATGCATCACATAGACTTGGATGGCAGATATGGACCAGGTCATCCTCAATCAGCTTACACCACCTGGCTATGCAGCATTCAACTGTACAAGAATGCACAAAAGAGGAGGTGGTGTACTAAAACTGGCGAGAAACCACTACAGATTCAAAACTACCTCCTCTATCAACACGCCAGGGATCAACACCATGACCATCTCTAACAACTACCTGTGTCTCACTTATCGACCATCTGATGCCAAGTCCGAAGACCTATCGACTATACTGGAGACAATATGCGCACACAACTCCCAGCATAAATCACTCATAGTTCTAGGAGACTACAACCTCTGCTCCACACCCAACAAAGAAGCCAGAGCGTTGGGGAAATGAATCTCCCCTCAGGTACCCTTGTCTCAAGTTGGACTACTGTCCTCCATCTTGTGCTAACGTCTTCAGCTCCAGGCCTGTGTAAGAAACAGCCTGCTGACCCTTTCACCCTGGAATTGCAGAATTAGCAGTTTGAACTATGGAATGTGCTAACATCCTGAAATCATACAGCTGACACAATGAGAGGTGCTGACCTTAACGGCTTTGGAAGCTATAAGGTTACAGAAACTGCCACCTGGGCCCCTTGATTAAGCAAAGGAGAAGAAAAAAGAAGAACTAGGTGGCAGGTTTTAGTTGACCAACATCAGCATCTGGAGTTCATTGGCAGGAAACAGGGTTAGCAAAAGGCGAAGGAACTGCCAGGAGGATGAGAAGACAGGATGCCACAAGTGGAAAGCAGAGGGCAAGAGGGCCAAAGGTTAAGGAGCAGATATGCTTGAAACGGGGAACAAGAAGGAGGAGAGGAAACCTGCTTATCAGCAGTTCTGTTTCACAAGCCTAAAAATGAGTATAAATATAGGAGAATAACACTAATATTTGGGACAGACTGGCACACTCTCCTTAGAGAGCAACACTACTCTGTCCCCAGGACCCTTCATAGGAGACCTCAGGTGCTTTGCGCATAAAGACAATTTTATATTCATTTTCTTGTTTCATGCTGATTTGTAATATAGAGTTTAGAGCATTGACTTTAAACTTGCAAAGCTTGTGATATTACATACCTGACAATAAAATTTTTACTTTACTTCAGTGGCACGATACTTTATTTGAATGAGGATCCTGTGCTTTACACTTATGTTGGGGTGAACCCTGCAGCCACAACAATTAACAAGAGGGCAAAAACCCCAACAGCATTCCTTAATGCAATGAAGTCTCTCCAATTCACCCAGCTAGTGACCTCATCTATGCATCAACATGGAACATGTTGCATATCATCCAAGGCAACCTGAGGAAAATTTAAAACTCGAAGGTTAAGTTTCTGTACTGGTTTTCCAACTTCTCCACTTTTCACTGAACAACCAACCTGTCCAGAGTCAAAGTTCCTTGAACTTGTTGAAGTTGTTTGATAGCAGTCTGAGACCCCAACAATTACTCCTAGTAGTCACCCAGTCTCTTCTCCAGGCTGTCCAAATGAGGAGAACTCAGAGCTGAAGCTTGAAGGTTGTCCGAATATATCTTGTAGATAGATTCAAGGGCAGTCCATATGGAATCCAAAGTGATCTTCTTCGGTCTAAGCAGCGGTGGAATAGACTCAGAAGCAACAGACAAAGAAGACATAGGTACAGCTGATATGCCAGAGGAATAATGACCACCCACTCTGACTCCTGCAGGGGAAGAGCTCTCCCCCTTACTAATGATAGAAGGCAGTGTGGCTCCGAGGACTTCAGACGCCGCAGCTGCAACCGCCCATCCAGCCAAACAGTCACCCACATCTCCCAGGTCGGCGGCAGCAGACAGAGGAACAGGAGGAAAGGATGAGAGGATGAGCCAGATAAGCTAAGCAAAACATCGCTCCCAAGTTGGGGCTCGCCCTAATCCCATCAACAGGAACGTCCACTGGAGGCACAGACATCGCAAAGGTGTTTAAAGTCCATTGCCGAGCCACAAGTGCCTCAGGTTTAGATGGCAGGCCTCCCTTACCCTTGGCCTTGCATTTCGGCATTCAATCCGATGGAAATCAACCAATGAAGAAGCTAGGTAAATGGAACACACCGAAGAGCTAGGACTATTGCATCTTATTCCAATGCCATCTTGGCCTCCCCCAAACTCTAGTTTGTGTGGCTGCCAAGATGGCATTGTGTGACTGTAGCTATTCTTTCTGCCCCCTCCCCAAGAAACTGCTACAGTGACCTGGAGGGCTGTGCCTGGGGGAAGAGAAAGAGATGAGGTTGTATGCCAGAAAAAAAGTGGAACAGAAAGGAAGAGAGAGCTGGAGGTCTTTTTAGGTAGAGTAAAGAATGTGAACCTTGAGGGAGGCAGTGAAAAAGCTGGGATATTACAGAGGGGTAGGGGAGAGAAAACAAGGGAGCAGAAATGGAAATTAAGCTGGGGGAGCCAGGATAGCAATCCTAGGGGGCAAAGAGAGAAAGCTTGAGAGTGTCCACTCTGAAGCGAGAGGAGGGAGGAGATCAAGTTTAGATAGACTTCGGCCACACAATCAGGTGATGTTGTTGCAGGTTCGGGTTGTCATGTAAAATACTATTCTAACAGAGAGGCAGAGGCAGCGGCAGACAGTGCGGCAAATATCTTTATTGCAAGTAAGATGTTTGCTATGCTCTGACTTTCAAAAAACATTTTCTTGGGGGGGAGGGGGGGAGGTGTTTTATGACTACTGCCAAAGACCCCATGGTTATTGCTGTTTTTTATTGCTGCTGCAGCCCCCAGTCTCAGGGGAAGCACTGGCGGTTGGCAGAGGAGGAGTGGAGTTGCCATCTGTGTTGAGAGATTAAACAGGGTGAGGAGCCTATTTTAGAGCACTTTTTGGCACCTCCAGAATTTGCTACCTGAGACGGTTGCCTCACTCTGCCTAATGATAGAGCCGCCCCTGCCAGTTGTTTTTCCTTTATTACTGGAAAAATTCTTTATTGATTTTTTTTCTCTTGCAAATTCTCTTGCTTCTTTCCGTCCATGTACAGTACTGGTGGACTCTCTGGGCATTCACTGTTATACTTCAATTCTTTTTGAGTATTTGAATCTGTTGATGATAAGTATGCCTCAAGTGATTAATAGCTGTAATTGTATAATCTACTTCTGTAAAGCTCATTGGCCTCCAGTCTCGACTTACACGGATTCTTATATTACCTTATCAGTTTTTACATACAATTTTTCAAGATCTTTATGAGACTTGTCCACAGTTCCAAAGCTGTAAGAGAGCACTGGATTGCAAGCTGATCAATAGCTTGCATCTTATTCCGTACTGTTAACCTGTTTTTCAATACTGGTTACATTCTTCTGTAGCATTCTTTGCAGATCTTTGTGATTAGTTTGTGTTGGATTGCTGCACCATCTTCTACTCCTATAGATTTATCTATGCTTTCCTGCTAAGGTTCTTTAATTCTACAGTATTCTGTCAGAGAGACTTTCTCAATTTTCTATTATGGAAGCCCAGACGTCATCCTGAGTCACTTGGAGTTGTTCCATCAAATGATCACAGAAGTTGTACAGCTGCAAATCATCAAATAGTAGTAGTGGGGAGTAGGGATTCACCCTATGATACACTGAAGGTGCACAGCTGATTTTTGTTGGATGTCATTGCTTTCTTCCTATGTCTTTTTCACTCCAGGTCTCTTCTAGGTCTTGAGAACACGAGTACAAGAGCTCCTTCCTTTCATTACTTTCTTTTCTATTTGTTTCTTTACACGTTTTCTTAGTTTTCTTCCTTTTTTCTTCTATTTCCTTTCCCTTATGTCCTCTTTGCTTCTCTTCCTCGTTTCATTTTCATTTTAACTTTTTTTTCAGCATTTCTGTGTGTGAATATTTGTTTTCTAGTCATTTATTCTACTTTTTGGGGGTTTTTTGCCATGATTTTGTTGGTTTTCTCTCTGAACATTTTTTGGTTTGGACTGCTTTAGATTTTTAAAAACATGTTTGTAAAGCTTTTATCTTCTTAGGAATTTTTAACAAATTGAGAGGTATGCATCTATAGTGTGACACAATGGGGCATTTTCCCTTTCCTCTATTTACACACTCAGGCATGTTTCCATGGGGGGGGGGGGAGAGGCTTAGCTGAAACAGCCATTGCAAAGTGTGTCTCAGTAGGTAGAAGGGAATGTGTGAGCGGGTGAGTGAGCATACTAGATGTAGTGACTGAGGTATGTGAGAGGTGTGTGTGTATCACTGATATGATGTGTATATTTCTACAGGCAGAGTTTAGCTGTTTATGTGAGGGGATAAGAAGTTGAGATGGCAGAGGATGAAGGGGAATATGTGCATGTGTGCACGCTCATACTTAGGCAGTGGGTGTCTGAGCTGAAAGTGTATACTTGTTGGCAATGTGTGTTGGGAGGTGTGTGTGTGTGTGTGTGTGTGTGTGTATGAATATGTGTGTGTCGTGGGGTGTATGTGCTGGCAGAATGTTGGGGACCTCTGTATATCTGGGCATATGTCCTCCTCGCCCACTTATACTTTTCCTTGTGCTCTGTACTCACACTACCATCTTGTAGTAGCCCCCCTCCCCACCCTTGGCCACTCTCCCTCCCCCTTTGGCCACTCTCCCTCCCCCTTTGCCACTCACTGGTACACTCTCCCTCCCCTCCTCCTCCTGCTACCCTCCCATTCACTCACTCTCTCCATACTCCTTCTCTTCTTGTTCTTTCTCCCTACCTTCCATATACCCCCTTGCGTTCTCCTAATTCCCCCTCCTCCCCTTCACCCTTTCCTTACCTCCTCATCACCTCCCTTCCCTTTTGCTGTGCCTCATACCCTTTCCCTCTTTTCTCCTTTCTAACCCCTTTCCCTCATGCCCCACCCCCTCACCTTATCCTCTCTTCCTCCTTACTCCACCCCTACCCTTTTTCTCTGCCCCCATACCCCTCCTCTCTCATTCTTCCTCTTTCATTCTGCTCTTTCCCTCACACCCTGCTCCTTCCCTTCTGCAATGGCCAATTCTCTATGCTGGCGGGAGTTGGGGACTTTCACAATATTTTCCTCAATGCTGTGACTGTTCTGTACCCTTGGGAGCTGGGGACTCCTCCCAGCTCTTGCTGAATATTTTTTGCTGCTCCATGCTAGAGCTGGCAGGAGCTGGAGTCTCTGACCAGCTCCTCTTGATGGTTGTGGCTGGGGGCTCCTGCTGACTCTTTTTTATTTGCTGCTCTGCCCTCCTGTAAGGAAACTCTACACAGCTGTTTGCTGGCAGGCAGATGAACCGATGAAGTTACCCCCCCCTCCCCCACCAAATACCTGTTATGGCTTATGTGAAATGCACCTAAAATATCCTTTTCTCCTATGCTCTTTTCCACACAGAAATTCTCCCCTGATGAGTTCCAATTGCAAGTGGCTCTGACAGGAGAGGGTTCACTACAGAGTATCAATGCGAAAGCTATTTAGTATGAAAGTATTTTTTTTCATAGTATTTCAAGTGGACATAACACAAGATCCTACTGTATATTCTCATAAAATTTCCATACACGAAAATACAGTGAGACGTGTCATTGTTTGACCTCTACTACATTTCACCCCGTATCCAAGGCAAAGCATTTTTGTTGGTTTGTGCTTGTGTGAAATTGATAAATACAGTATTTCTACAATTTGAGGAGGAGGTAAGAAGAGAGAGAGAAATTGGAACATATTTTAAAAATGGGCTTTGTTTTATCTCTGTAGCTAAATTTGTTCTTTGTGCTTTATAGAGGCAATCTGATTCTAAGAGTCAGGTACTATCTAATAGGAACAGAAAAAAAATCAAATATAAACACATGTATTGCATTTTGCTACATACCTCCAACTTCTCTCCACCCTCATCCAGGTACATTCTTCTCGAACTTCTTCCCCTTTCCGACTTTCCTCTTTCTTATTCTCCTCATTGTCATTTACTTTTTTCTTCCTTTCCCCTTTCACTGTAGCTTCCTAGGCCAAACAACGTCTTCCTTCTCCTGAGCTCACCACTGCTACCTCTCCTGAACCCCAATGGGAGTTGATGATCTTCCTTTTTTTCTTTGGTAGATAGTGTTGCAAAGCATACAATAGATCCAGGCTGATTACCTGACAGTTTAATGTACTATCCTAGGAGTATACCAGTAAAGGACAGTAGATGGTGCTGTTGTATAGGTAAGAGTACAAGTTACTCAACAGAAGGACTATACTTCCCAGAAGCCTTACTGAGAAGGAAACATGCTCAGAAGGGGTTTCCAGTTCCTGTAGCCATTGTTGTCTAGTTCTAACTGTAAGCTTTCCATGTGACTACTGCCGTCTTAGTATGGAGCTCTCTCTGTATATCTCACATCAATTCTCAATGCATTTATCCTGTCCATGTATGCAGTTATTCATTAAACTGTTTTCTCTTCTGAACCTCATTGGGTGAATTTCTGCTGTATAAACTAACAAACCCTCAACAGGTAGGACCTGGGCATCTCCACCAGATATGCATATTTCACCACTGGCTCTTACTTTTCTTCAGCTGGAAGGCTTTAGGGAACCCACCAGCCCCACTGATACTGCTGCAAGATCCTCCTGCCACTGCACAAAAGCACCCTGCTGTTCTTGCCCCCTGTTTCTCCTGCTGTTGACTATCTTCCTTATCTGAACATGCAATTTTCTGATTAACGGTATATTCTTCTGTGCATTTACTGTTGAAACATTACACAGATGGACAAATCATCAGGTATATAAGGTATTCCCACACTACTTAGGTTAAAACATGTCTAAAAAGGTAAACACAGGGATCCATGCAGGTGTTCATCTGCTTCTATGTATGTCCATGTTATCGGTTGGAATAAGATGCTATTTATTTGTTAAAGATGATTCAATCCCTTACTCTACAATCATGAATGGTATGTTTCTCTACTGTTACCACTTATCATTTGTATAGTGCTATAAGGCATATGCAGTGCTATACATAAACATATAAGAGACAGTCCCTGCTCACTGAGCTTATAATCTATTCAAGACAAACAGAAAAAACAAGATGAGGAGCAATAGAGTAATTCTTGAGGAAAATCATTTATGGATGTTAAATAGGAGAATAAGGGGGTCAGGATCCAAAAGCAGCTTTGAAGAGTTGGGTTTTTAGCCTGGATTTTAATAGGACCAAAGATGGAGCCTGAAGACAGACTCAGGTCTATTCCAGGCATATGGTGCACAAGCTGAAAACAACCCAGAGTCTGGAGTTGGCAGTTGAAGAGAAGGGCACAGATAAGAGTAATTTGCCTGATGAGTGTAGTTCCTGAAAGGGTTTTACGTAGGAAGAGATAAAAGAACAGGTAATGAGATGCTGAAGAGTAGAAGTTTGAAATGTATGCAGAAATGGTTAGAGAACTAGTGAAGTTCTACATGAGTGTAGTGACAGTGGTGGAAGATAAGCTATGTAGCTGAGTTTTGAATAGATTGAAGGGGGGAGAGATGATTTAATGGGGGACCATTAATGAGCAGGTTGCAAAGTCTAGATGGGAGCTGGAACACATTACGAGGGAATATGGTAAAAGCAGGTAGTATAAATGGGTTTAAAAAAGGATTGGACAAATTCCTGGAGGAAACGTCCAGAAACAGTATAAGAAAAAAATTCTGCTTATCCCTGTGGATAGGTAGCATAGAACTGGCTACTTTTGGCATAGGTCTGCTACATGTGATGAGCTTAATGGACCTTTGGTCTGACCCAGTATGGTAGCTCTTATAGTCTTAGGTAAAGAGTGGATAAGAGTCTTGGTAGTGTGTTCTGAGAGGAAGGGATGAATTTTGTTGATGTTACGAGAAAGAACAGAGAGATTTAAGCTATATGTTGGATATGTGCATAGAAAGAGAAAGAAGAGTCAAAAATGATCCCAGGGTTGCATGTTGAAGAAACGGAGGATGACCATATTATCCACAGAAGTCAAGAAGGGGACTATCGGATACAATCTGTATTTGTGCCAGAAATCTTAAGATTCTCTCTGGAGAAGGACACAGACATGAGTGGTGGACAACAGCTGAACTCATGACTAAAGGAGCTTGAGGTGTCTATTTCTTGAGCAGATGAACAGAAGAAAATCTATTTGCAAAGAGCAAATGTTTTGACTCCAAGAAGCTATAATCACTACGGCAGTTACAAGCCAAGGTAGTGGGCAGAGTGGATGGTCTGTGCTGTTTTTTATCTGCTGTCATTTACTATATTACTATATTAGAATATTTATCTGCTTATCAAGGAACATGGGGGGGATTCAAAGCCATTTTGGTGGTTTGCAGACCTGCACACCACCTAAATGGCACTCACTAGGATATTCAGTGTCACTAACATGGTTAATGCCGCTCTAATGTCCTTGGTTTTGGCCCCTAAGTACCTCAACACTAGTAGACTAGTGTTTGGGCGTTCCAGTGGTAGAGTAAAGGCAGCACCTAAGGATAATTGGCTAATGGCAATATTCAGGCACTAGTCATTATCCTCAAGTGGCTAAAGTTAGGTATTTGAAAGGCTCATCTAACTTTAGCCACTTTAGCTAACTGGCCAGCAGCTGGAAGTCACTGCTAGCTGATTAGCTAATGAACTATCTGGCCAACCCAGATATTCAATGACATTGGCTTTGAATATCTGGGTTCCTGGTTTAGCATCGACGGCTAGTTGCTTTATAAGTACCAGTCACCGTGCTGAATATCCTCCTCACGGGGCTCCTTTTACTAATACTAGCACTTGCTATCTGCCACAGAGCCCGTACGAATAAAATGGATCATTCAGCAGATAACATATGCTAAGTATCTAATAAAAAGGGCCCATTGTCTTAAAATGGGCCTGCAACTTAAGAATATAAGAATATATGATTTGCTATATTGGGTCAGATCAATTATCCATCATGCCCAGTATCCTGTTTCCAATAATGGCCAATCCAGATCACAAATACCCTGCAGGATCCTAAAAGGTGGGCAGATTCCATGCTGGTTAAGCCAAGAGTAAGCAGTGGATTTCCGCGGTCCTCTTTAATAATGGTTTATGGACCTTTCCTTCAGGAACTTGCCCAAACCTCTTTTTAACCCAGCTACACTAACGGCTTCTACTACATCTTCTGACAACAAGTTCCAGAACTTATATTACATGCTGAGTGAAAAACTATTTTCTCTGATTAATCTTACATGTACTACTTTGTAGCTTCATTGCATGTTTCCTAGTCTTTCTATTTTTTCGAAGAAGTAAACAATGACAACTAGGGTTGCCAACCGGCCGGTTTTCAGCTGGCCTGGCCTGTTTTTCCATGGCCTGGCTGGCTGCCAGCACAGATATAAAACCGGCTCTTGAAAAGCCGGTTTTATGCTCTTGCCATGAGATCGGGCGTGGTCAGAGCAAAAAAACACCTTTTCTCTCACGTCCGCGGTGCGAATGCCATCCCCGATCGATCCCCCATGCAGCCGCTGCTTCTGCTTTTCACAGAGCAGTGGCTGCAATAAAGTTAATTTGAAAAGGAAAAGAAACCTGTGAGAAGTCCTCCCCCTCTGACATCACTTCCTCTGGTGCTGCGCTGCAGAAGGACGACCGGAGGGCTCCTCACAGGTTGTCTTTCTTTTTCAAATTAAGTTTATTGCAGCCGCTGCTCTGTAAAAAGCGGCTGCACGGGGGCGAACTTCGAAGCGGCACTAAGGGGGGGGGGGGTGAAGCAGCACAAGGGAAGCAGCACTAAGAGGGGAAGCAGCACTAAGGGGTGAAGTAGCACTAAGGGGGAGTGGGTGAAGCAGCACTAGGGGGGGAACAGCACTAGGGGGTGAGGCAGAACTAAGGGGTGAAGCAGCACTAAGGGGAGGATGAAGCAGCAGCAGCAGTGGGTGCAAGGGGAAAGAGGTGGCTGAAGGAATTGACAGGTGGAAGGCGAGGGCTGGAGGAGAGCTGAAAGAGGGGGGAAGGAGGTGGCTGGAAAGGAGCTGACAGAGGAGGTAAGGAGGGGGCTCAAAGGGAGCTGACACCTGGGAATGGTACTGGTAAGTGACTTGGTAATGGGGAGGGGGCACTGGGACTGGAAATAAGGTGATGGAAGGAAGTGAAGAAAAGAAAAGAAAAGAACAGACAAGAAATTGCAGATGGACTATAGACCATAGAAAACGAGCTAAGAGAAGATGGGAAAACAGAAGCCTCAGATTGGAACCAGCATGATCAGAGAATAAAATGGTCGGACAACAAAAGTAGAAAAAATAATTTTATTTTCAATTTAATGATTGGACTTTGTACTACCTTTATATTTTGCACAGTTTGGGGAACTGCATCTCTTATTTATCTGATATTGCACTGCATGAAGAGTCTGTCTTCTTGGGGTTTCAGTTTAATTTTTGTCTATATATTTCTCTCTTGGTTTTGTGCTCATTTATTGATGAAGACCTGTCTGTATATTGTGTGTGTGTGTACAACCAATGCTGCGTATTCTGTCAGTATAGAATTTTTGCTTAAGAATTTGTAGAAGTCTTGCTTGTTCAGTTTGCACATTACCTCCTCTGCAAATTTTTGGGGGACAGGAGGTGGAGTAAGGGTGGGGAGGGGCAGGGGTGGGGTAGGTGTGCGCATGGGCGGAGCGTGACTAGCCACAGGTGGCGGGTTTTTCTCTTTCAAAAGGTTGGCAACCCTAGTGGCAACTATCCACAGAGTTGCTGTGAGTCAACATTGATTCAATGGCACTTAACAACAACAACAACAACAACAACAAATAACCGATTTAAATTTCCTTGTTCTACTCTGCTCATTATTTTATAGATCACTATCATATCTCCCCTCTTCTCCAAGCTGAAGAGCACTAACCTTTTAAGCTTTTCTTCATAGGAGTATCCTTCTATCCATTTTATCATTTTAGTCTGCACACAATACTCATGATGCAGTCGCACTATTGAGCAACACAGAGGTATTATTATATTCTTTGTTTTATTCTCCATTTCTTTCCTTATAATCCCCTGCTGCTGTACACTAGGCAGAGGATGTGAATGTATTATCCACTGGCACATCTAAATATCTTTTTCCTGCCTAGTGGCTCTTAATGTGGGACCTTGTATCATGTAAGCTACTGTATAGTTTAGGTTATTCTTCTCTAAGTGCATAACTTTGCAGTTGTCCACATTAAATTTCATATCCTATTCAGATGCCCAATCTCCCAATTTCTCAAGGTCCTCTTGCAATTTTTCACAATCCTCTTGTGATTTATCATCTTTGAATAATTTTGTATTATCTGCAAATTTAATCATCTCACTTGTTCCCATTTGCAGGTATTTGTAAATATTTTAAAGAGTAGTGGGCCCAGCAGAGTTCCCTGTGGTACTCTACTATCTAGCTTTCTCTATTGAGACTATTGATCATTTAGCACTACTCTCTGCTTTCTCTTTCAACTAGTTACAAAATACAATAGCTCACTGCCTCCTGTCCCATGACTTATCAATTTCCTTCAGACTCTCATGAGGTTCCTTGTTAAAGACTGTCCAAAAATCCAGATATACTATGACCAAAGGCTCACCTTTATCTACCTGTTTATTCACACCTTCAAAAAATGTAGCAAATTGTTAAGGTAACACACCCCTTTCAAAAATCCATGTTCGCCTTGTCCCATTTTAATCCATGACTATACAGTATATTCAGTAATTTTATCCTTTATAATGTTTTCTACCATTTTGCCTGACACTGATGTCAGGCTCATCAGTCTGTAGTTGCCCGGCTCACTCCTGGAACTCTTTTTAAAAATTGGCATTACGTTGGCCACTCTCCAATCTTCAGGTACTATAGATGATTTTAATGATAGTTTACAAATTACAAATAGTATGTCTGCAATTTCATTTTTGAGTTCTTTCAGCACCCTGGGATATATACCATCCAGTCTAATGTACCTGAAAAAGTTTTTATTATGAGTTTTTGATTTGACGGCAAGCTTCTTTTCAAATTCTCTCTTTGCTGAACTTATCAATGCTTTGCATCTAAGTTGCCAGTGCTTATGCTGTTTCCTGTTTTCATCATTCAGATTCTTTTTCCAAGGTGAAAGGGGATAGACTCGGGAATAGTATGTGGAAATATTTATTTTTGGAAAGAGTTCTGGATGTGTGGAATAGTCTCTCAATGGAGGTAGTAGAGACGGGAACTCTATCTGAATTCAAGAAAGCATGGGACAAACATAGAAGATCTCTAAAGGAAAAAAAGGGACTATAGTAGTTCATATGGAAGGGCAGATTAGATAATCCATATAGTCTTTTTCTGCCATCATGTTTCTCTGTTTCTATGTTTTTGAAAGATGTTTTTTTTTTTGCTATAACAGGCACTTTCACCTCACCTCACCTTCAAACCATGCTGGCAGTTATTTGGCTTTCCTTCAACCTTTTGTTAAAGCATGGAATACATCTGTTTTGGGCTTCCAAAATGGTATTTTTAAACAATGTCCAGGCCTGATATAAAATCCTAAACTTTGCAGCTGCTCCTTTTAGTTTTTTCTTAGCTGTTTTCCTCATTTTTTCATAGTTTCCCTTTTAAAAGTTAAATTCCAATGCAGTAGATTTCCTTGCTATTCTTCCATTTATTAAATCTAATTTTATGATCACTAGTGCCAAGTTGTTCCAACATCGTCACCTCTCATACCACAAAGAATTAGGTCCAAAATAGCTCCCCCTTGTATTGATTCCTGAGCCAGCTACTCAACACAGCAGTCATTTAATTCCTCTACAGACTTTATCTCACTAGCATGTCCTGAAGTCGATAATCTGGTAATTGGAATTACTCATTGCTACTGTGTACCCAGTTTTGTTAGCGTCCCTAATTTCTGTTAACATTTCATCATCTCTCTGTTCATTCTGGCCTCCTAGTCTAAGTAATCTTGAAATCTCTTCCATGTCCCATTCCGACAGCAGCGGGAAGTGTGTGTCAGAGAGGGCAGGAAGCGGAAGAGGTTTAAAGATTGCTTGGATTGGGAGGCTTCATGGTTGGCACTCCTATGTTTTATCGGTCCTTTTTTTTTTTTGTAATTGTAGTCGCTGTTGCAGGCAGAAGAAGGTTTGAGGGGAGAAAAGGAGTTGGAAACGTAGGAAATGGGGAAGGGGGGATGCTGGATGGGGGCTGGGGGGACAGAGAAAGAAGGGGGATTTGGGGAAGTGCAAGGTATGCTGGACCTACAGCTGGAAGAAGAGAATAGATGCTAAGGTATGGGGATGCTACAAGGGGGGGGGGGTGGCTGCCAACCTGAGGACTAATGCACAGGCAGGGGCTGGAGCTGGAGCTTGTGGCCAATGTGGAGGCTGAGAGCTAATAGGAGCTGCGAGTAGGGGGCAGAAGGCTAATTAGAGGTTGGAAGAAAGGGCCTGGGGGCTAACATAGGGACCGGGAAATAGGAGCTGGGGGCTAACACTGGGACTGGGAGAAGGGGGCTGACGTTTGACATGGGGGTTAGAGATAGGAGAAGAGGGAAGATGCTAAAGGGTGAGGATAGGAGAAGGAGTCTGATACTAAGGCTGGGAAAAGGGAGCCAGGGATTAAGTCAGATGTTGGCGCTGTGGTCTAATGTAATGCTAGGGGTTGATGAGGGGGCTGGAGATGGCAGAAGTGGGATGGTCAGGGAGTTAGGACATATACTATAAGGGAGGGAGAAGCAAGGTAAAGGGGTAGAAGGAGGGGCATAGGAATGGATGCTGATGTTATCAAAATGGCAAAGGGGATGGAAGGACACCCCTGTGAGGAAAAGCTTAAAATGTTAGGGCTCTTCAATTTGGAAAGAGACAGCTGAGGGGAGATATGATAGAGGTCTATAAATGAGTGAATGGAGTAGAACAGATAAACATAGATACGTTGTTTACCCTATCAAAAAGTAGAAAGACTAGGGGACATGCAATGAAGCCATAATGTAACCTATTTAAGAATAGTAAGAGAAAATATTTTTTCATGCAATGCATAATCAAACTTTGTAATTTGTTACCAGAGGATGTAGCAAAAAGCTGTTAGTGTAGCTGGGTTTAAAAAAGGTTTGGACAAGTTCCTGGAGGAAAGGTCCATAAACCATTATTAAAGAGGACCCAGGAAATCCACTGCTTTACCCCAGGAACAAGCATTGTGAAACCTGTGCACCTTTTTGGGAACCTGCCAGGTACTTGTGACTTGGATTGGCCACTGTTGGAAACATGATACGGGGCTTTGATGGGACCTTGGTCTGACCCAGTATGGCATTTCTTAAGTTCTTAAAATGGAGGAAAGGCAGGGTAAATGATTACTAGACGATGAGGTAGGTGGCTGTATACTGGGGAGGAGAGAAGGAAGTATGGGAGAAGAGGAAGAGGCAGAGGAATGGATGCTGAGGATGGGTGAGGCAGGGGCATTGAATGCTGGGGAAAGGGAAAAAGGCACTGAGGGCTATGAGGAGGGTGAAAAAGAAAGGATGGGAACAGGTCTTTGAAGGAGGTGAGAGAGAGAAGGTGGAAAAAGGAGAGCTAAAAAAGGGAATGGGAGGATAAATAAGGGACTAAAGCATTACAAAGGGACAGGAGGAATAGGTGCCAGCTCTGTGGATGCTGAGTACTCCCAGTATCGAGTAAGTTCTTTGATTAGGTACAGAGAGGAATAATTTGTGTTGTGTTTAGTACCTCCAATCGTTTTGAGAAGTTGGCACCTAGGACTGGAGGTGAAGAGAGGATGAGTGACTGGGAAGGAGCTGGGGTTGTTAAGGTGATGAGGCAGAGATAGATGAGGCTGGGGAGGCAAAGAGTACAGTGGGTGGAAATGGGGGACTAGAAAGTGGCTGAAAGACGGGGAATAGCAAGTTGGGAAAGGAATAAGAGACACATATGGGAATGGAAGGACTTGGGAAGCAAGTGTAGGAAGCAGAAATCTGGTAAGTAAATAAAAGGCGGAAAGAGGAAAACTGAGGGGGGATGAAGACTAAAATTTAGCTACAGGCAGAATAAAAGGCAGATGAGAAATGGACAAAAAAGACGAACCAGAAGGATCAATGCCAGAGACAGCTATAATGGAGGAATGGGAGAAGAGGGAGAAGATAGGGGCAGTGAAGAAATAGAAAATAGAAACGAGATCCTGAAAAAAGACTGGAGAAAACCAAAAAGAGAAAGTTGTAATGAGTCCAGGACCAACACAATTGGAGAAACAAAATGGTTGGACAACCAAGGTACAAACTAATTTTCATGGCAGTTTTTAGAGAATAAAGTACAACAGCTTTGAAGAATTTGGATGTCTTATATTTTGTTCTTTACAGGAGAAAATGAATTTCTTCCCTGATTGACTGCTCATAGTCTGGTTCCTTGGGTTTTTCATTTAATTTTGTCATTAGATGTTCTAATCTGTACTCTTATTAGAAACTCTTTCTAAACTCTCAGGTTTAGAAACTGCTAACACCTAATCAGGAGTTAGTGGGCCTGTTTCCTGAGTGCAGTTGAAGCCTGCATAAAAGGCTCCAGTGCCCTGCCCTGTTGAGGCTTTAACATAAGAACATAAGATATGCCATACTGGGTCAGACCAAGGTCCATCAAGCTCAGTATTCTGTTTCCAACAGTGGCCAATCTAGGTCATATGTACCTAGCAGTTTCCCCAAGGGACACAGGTTCCACAATGCTTGTATTGGTTCAGGCATTGATATCCTGGGTCCCTTATTAATAATGGTTTATGGACCTTTCCTCCAGGAACTTGTCCAAACCTTTTTTAAACCCAGCTACACTAACAGCCTTTACTACATCCTCCGGTAACAAATTCCAGAGTTTGATTACACGTTGAGTGAAAAAATATTTTCTTTTATTAGTCTTAAATAGTCTACCCTGTAGCTTCATTGCATGTCCCCTAGTCTTTCTATATTCTGATAAGGTAAACAATCGATCTACGCTTACCCGTTCCACTCCGTTCATTAATTTATAGACTTCTATCATATCTCCCCTCAGCCGTCTCTTTTCCAGGTTAAAGAGCCCTAACCTTTTTAGCCTTTCTTCATAGGAGTATCCTTCCATCCCCTTTACCATTTTGGTGGCTCTTCTCTGAACCTTTTCTAAAATCGCTATATCCTTTTTAAGATACGGCGACCAGAATTGCACACAATATTCAAGGTGCGGTCTCACCATGGAACGATATAGAGGCATTATAATATCTTTTGTTTTATTTTCCATTCCTTTCCTTATCATACCTAGCATTCTATTTGCTCTCTTGGCCACCGCTGCACACTGGGCCGAGGGTTTTAACATGATATCCACAATGACGCCTAAATCTTTTTCCTGGGTGGTGGTTCCTAATGTGGAACCTTGCATTGTGTAACCATAGTTTGGGTGGTTGTTCCCTAGGTGCATAACCTTGCACTTGTCCACATTAAATTTCATCTGCCATTTTGATGCCCAGTCTTCCAATTTATCAAGATCCTCCAATCTTCAGGTATTAGAGATGATTTTAATGATAGTTCACAGATTACTAATATCAGGTCTGCTTTCTCATATTTCAGTTCTTTCAACACCCTTGGATGTATACCATCCGGCCCAGGTGATTTGCTACTCTTCAGTTTATCTAATAGTTGTAATACATCTTCCCGATGTATCGATATTTCCTTCAATTCTTCCGCACCTTTAAATACCACTTCAGTCATGGGTAACATCCCTACATCTTCCTCAGTAAAGACTGAAGCAAAGAATTCATTCAGTCTCTCCGCTATCGCCTTGTCGCCTCTTAGTGCTCCTTTAACCTCTTTATCATCTAATGGACCAACTGACTCTTTCACAGGTTTTTTGCTACGAATGTACTTGAAAAGGTCTTTACTTCGCGTTTTTGCTTCCGCAGCAAGCTTCTTCTCAAATTCTCCCTTTGCCTGCCTTATTAATGCCTTGCATTTAACTTGCCAGTGCTTGTGCTGTTTCCAGGTTTCATCATTTGGCTCTTTTTTCTATTTCTTGAAAGATGCTTTTTTGGCAACAACAGCCTCTCTGACCTCACCTTTAAACCATGCTGGCAGTTTTTTGGACTTCCTTCCACTTTTCTTAAAGCGTGGAATACAGCTGGTCTGGGCTTCCAAGATAGTATTTTTCAACAGCCAAACCTGATGTACGTCTTTAACCTTTGCAACTGCTCCTTTTAGTTTTTTCTTAACTGTTTTCCTCATTTTATCATAGTCTCCCTTTCGAAAGTTAAAAGGTAGTACTGTGGATTTCCTTACTATCCCTCCTCCACTAATTAAATCAAAGGTGATCATGCTATGATCACTATTGCCAGGTGGCCCCAACACCCTTATCTCTTGCACTAGATCTGGTGTTCCACTAAGGACTAGGTCTAATATGGCTTCCTCTCTGGTCGGTTCATGAACCAGCTGCTCCAAGAAGCAGTCATTTATTTCATCTAGGAACTTTATCTCCCTAGCATGTCCTGACGTGACACTGACCCAGTCGATACCAAGGTAGTTGAAATCACCCATTATTATTACTGCGCTGTAACTTTTGTTAGCTTCCTTGATTTCTTTGAGCATTTCATCATCCATTTGGTCATTCTGGCCAGGCGCTCGATAGTACACCCCCACTGCCATTGCCTTCCCCCTTTTACATGGAATTTCAATCCATATAGATTCTACAGCAAAACCTTTGCTGCTTGCAAAACTTTAATCCTTTCTGACTCAATGCCCTCTCTAACATAGAGAGCAACCCCTCCACCAATTTGATCAGCTCTATCATTACGATATAGTTTGTACCCAGGTATCACAGTGTCCCACTGGTTGTCCTCCTTTCACCATGTCTCTGATATTCCAATCATATCTAACCTTTCATTTAGTGCTATATATTCTAACTCTCCCATCTTATTTTTTAGACTTCTAGCATTTGCATACAAGCATTTTAGAGAATGTATTTTATTCGTATTAATTTGGCTATTGTTAGACATGGGTAATTTGGGATCTTTAAGCTCTGTCTGATCCATACTTGAGGGCATTTGGGCTACTTTACTCTTTTGTGGAACCTCTCTGCTTTTGGTAGTATCCTTCAAAGATACATTCTTCCGAACCATCCGCTCTTGGGCGACTGTCGGCTTTCCCCTAATATCTAGTTTAAAAGCTGCTCTATCTCCTTTTTAAAGGTTAATGCCAGCAGCCTGGTTCCATCCCGGTTAAGGTGAAGCCCATCCCTTTGGAAGAGCCCCTCCTTTCCCCAGAATGTTCCCCAGTTCCTAACAAATCCAAAACCCTCATCTCTGCACCATTGTCTCATCCACGCATTGAGACTCCGGAGCTCTGCCTGCCTTTTGGGTCCTGCGCATGGAACAGGAAGCATTTCGGAGAACGCTACCCTGGAAGTTCTGGATTTCAACTTCCTACCTAAAAGCCTAAATTTAGCCTCCAGAACCTCCCTACCACATTTTCCTATGTCATTGGTACCAACATGTACCAAGACAGCAGACTCCTCCCCGGCACTATCTAAGACCCTATCTAGGTGGTGCGTGAGGTCTGCTACCTTCACACCAGGCAGGCATGTTACCAGGCGATCCTCACGTCCACCAGCCACCCAGCTATCTACATGCCTAATGATCGAATCACCAGCTATAACAGCTGTCCTAACCCTTCCCTCAAGGGCACATGGCCCTGGAGAAACTTCCTCAGTGCGAGAGGGTTTTACATCACCTGGAGGACATGTCCTAGTTACAGGATCACTTCCTGCCACACCAGGGTGATGCTCTCCTGTCACGTGACCTCTCTCCTCCATGGCAACAGGGATGCTGCCAGACTGGAGTTGGGACTTCAGGACTATATCCCTGTAGGTCTCGTCTATGTACCTCTCTGTCTGTCTTATGCTTTCCAAGTCTGCTACTTTAGCCTCTAGAGAACGGACTCGTTCCCTGAGAGCAAAGAGCGCCTTGCACCTAGTGCACACATAAGACCTCTCACCAACTGGGAGAAAATCATACATGTGACACTCAATGCAAAAGACTGGAAAGCCCCCATCCCGCTGCTGGACCGCTGTCTGCATCTTAGTTTTAAGTTTGTGTTTAGATCTAAGTTCTTTACTTACTAAGGGTTGCTATGGATATTTATACTAATAACACTGTACCTAATACGTGTAATATACCTTGTTCACCTGAAGCTTAACTAATCTCAGGTCCTTAGTGTATGACTGATTTGGGTAATGAGCTTCACCTGAGAGCACCTCCTGCCTTTTAAGATGTGTAAGTACCTAGAAAGCTATGATTATCCCAGGGGTGGGTGGGTGTGGGGAGGGAGGGAGGGAAATAACACTTATTAAAAGAGGGCTGCTACACAGTACCCTGTCTTTTGCTGCTGAGGTAAGCTATATTCTGATTTGATTTAAATTATAGCTCTTAGCTGCTGCTAGGCTCTAACTTCTTTTGAAATGTAAACTACAAGCTCTCTGCTGGGTTCTAAATTTAACCAGAAAGCTCTCTTGTGTGTTTTAAATTTAAGCTAAAAGTACTTTGCTGATGCTAGGCCCTGAGTGACTATTAAATGTAAACTACAAGCTCTCTGCTGGGTTCCAAATGTAACCAGAATGCTCTCTTCTGTTTTAAATTTAAACTAAAAGTACTTTGCTGTTACTAGGCTCTGAGTGACTATTAAATTTAAACTACAAGTTCTCTGCTGGGTATGAAATGTAACCAGAAAGTTCTCCTCTGTGTTTTAAATTTAAACTTAAACTGCTGCTACTAGGCCCTGACTGATTTAACAAAAAATAGTGGGTTCACAGATTAATTAGCTTTAATACAAAGAATTCCTTTTAGAAAATTATCAGAAGTATATACTCACAGTTGCAGATCTCTCTCCAGAAGTAACAGTCCCTTTTTCTAGTCCTAACCAGGGCTCCACAGATCAACAAACAGTAAGGATTTGAGGGTTTGTTTGTTTGTTTTATTATATCACATTGCTAGCTCTCTGATTGGGAGCTCTTAAAAGGGTGTTTTGTATATTTTTTAAAGGAAGGTTACTTTCTTTTGGTGCTTTAGGGGAACTTTCCTTGAGCATAGTAGGTTGCTGAACTCCAGTAACCTCAGGTTTAGAAACTGCTAACACCTAATCAGGAGTTAGTTCCCTCCCTACCCACCTCAACTCCCACCCACCCCTAGTGAGCAGCCTTGCTTTATAGGGCACCTCCCCCTTTAAAAAATCACAGAGAATTGGACCAGCACATTTTGAATATAATTAAAGAGATTTAACTGCATTTTCTCTGAAAGGACAGCTGCGAAACCGGCTGGTACTTGGTAGATCTCTCTCTTTTGCTTTAACAGATACCTAAGCTCCACGAACAGAACAATGGCTGGGAAAAATCATATTGCTAAAACTGTAGCCCCCATTACAGCTTCTGCCTCGGTCCAGAAAGAGGTCCTAATGCCAGTTGAAGGACCGGTTCCATGTGCAGGGTGCCTGCATGCCGAAGCTCTGATGAAACAAGTGGAGGAACTCAGAGAGGAGGTGGCAAGGCTGAGGAGCATTCAAGACAGTGAGAAGTACATTGATGAGATGCTTCTTGCAGCAACCAAGCTCTCCAGCACAGGAGAAGATGGGTGCCAAGAGAATGTCGATGGTTGGACACAAGTCACCAGGGCCTGCAAAATCACCAATCCAACTTCTCCAGCCCTTGAATTGAAGAACCATTATGCAGCCCTGGAAGTGGAGGAGGTGAAAGCATCCCTGGAAAGGGAAGAACCAGAGTTCAAGTACCCCAAAGTTGCAGAATCAGTGATCAGAAGGAAACGAAGGGTAGTGGTGGTTGGAGACTCTCTTCTGAGGGGTACTGAGGCGTCCATCTGCCGATGAGACTTGATGTCCAGAGAGGTATGCTGTCTGCCTGGTGCCAAAATCCAAGATGTTACGGAGAGTTTGCCGAGACTCATCAAGCCCACTGACTATTACCCAATGTTGCTAATCCATGTTGGAACAAATGATACTGCCAGGTATACCTCGGAACATATCAAAAGTGACTTCATGGCTCTGGGACAGAGGGTGAAGCAGTTAGGTGCACAGGTGGTGTTCTTTTAAATCCTCCCTGTTGAGGGTAAAGGCCAAGGCAGAGAGGCTTGCATCCTGGAGATGAATGCATGGCTGCATGGATGGTGTCATCGAGAGCATTTTGTTTTCCTAGACCATGGGATGCTGTTCTAAGGGTTTCAGAGCAGAGATGGCATCCATCTGTCCAAGAAAGGTCAACGCATCTTCGGTAGTAGACTGGCTAATCTACTGAAGAGGGCTTTAAACTAGATTCGTTGGGGATGGGTGAAGAAAGCCCCCAGGTAAGTGAAAGCCCCCAGGTAGGTGATACATTAAATACCTTTATGGAAATGGGTAACAGGGGTAACATATGGAAAGCAGTGTGTATTAATGCCCGTAGCATGGGAAATAAGATCCCTGAAGTTGAAGCTTTGGTGGGAGTGGCTGACTTGGATTTAGTGGCAGTTACAGAAACATGGTTCACAGAAAACCATGACTGGGTTGTAACTATACCTGGCTATACTTTATTCAGAAAGGACAGGGTAGGAAGAAGGGGAGGAGGAGTGGCACTATATGTAAAAACTACTATTAAAGCTTTGGAATTACAGAGCTTAAAAGGGAGAGAGGAGGCATTGTGAGTTAAACTAGAAAGAGGGAAAGAGAAATCTATTTGCATTGGTGTGATATACAGACCTCCCTCACAAGAGGAAGAGGTGGACAGAGAGTTAATTGAAGACATACGCAGCATTGCTAGGAAAGGGGAAGTGCTACTGATAGGAGATTTCAATATGCCAGATGTTGATTGGCACATTCCTGCTGCAGTATCATCAAGAAGTAAGGAGATCCTGGATTCTCTACAGGGAGAACTATTCAGGCAATTGGTAACAGACCCCACACATGAAGGGGCCATACTGGACTTGGTGCTTACCAATGGTGAAAGTGTTTCTGATGTTGTAGTGGGAGATCATTTTGCATCCAGTGATCACCAGATGGTGTGGTTCAGTATTAGGACTAGGGCTGTTAGAATCCATTCAAAGGTGAGGATCTTAGACTTTAGGAAGACTAACTTTGCGAAGATGGGCCAATACCTCAGGGAGTCGTTAGTGGGATGGGAACAGCTGGGGGATGTAGAAAAACAGTGGGCAAAACTGAAAGGGGGTATTTTAAGGGCAACCAACCTTTTTGTTAAAATGGTAAATAAAGACAAAAGGAAAAGGAGACTGCTATGGTTTTCGAAGGAAATAGCTGAAAAAGTGAAGAAAACGAGGGAGGCCTTCATGAAATACAAGAGATCACAGAGAGAGGAAGACAGGCATCTGTATTTGGAAAAACTTAGAGAAGCTAGCAAAGTAGTCAAGAAGGCAAAGATTCAAAAGGAGGAGGAAATAGCCAATGCAATAAAATGGGGGATAAGACATTTTTCAGATATATTAGTGAGAAGAGGAAGGACAAAAGTGGTATTGTCAGACTCAAGGGTGCAGGGGGGGAATATGTAGAAGCTGATAAGGATAAAGCGGAATTGCTTAACAAATATTTTTGTTCTGTGTTCACAGATGAAGAACCAGGAGCAGGACCTCAGAAAACACCCACAAATAAGAACAGAAGCGAGAGACATCTTGAACAATTTTCAGAAGACTGTGTTCATGAGAAACTAGCTCAACTTAAAGTAGACAAAGCGATGGGACCGGATGGGATACACCCTAGAATACTGAGGGAACTTGGGGACGTTCTAGCAACTCCACTGACTGACCTTTTCAATGCCTCGTTGGAGTCGGGAGTGGTGCCAAAGGACTGGAGAGAGGCTCATGTGGTGCCTTTTCACAAAAGTGAAGTAAGGATGTGGTTGAAAACTACAGGCCGGTTAGTTTAACTTCGGTGGTGAGTAAATTATTGGAAACGCTGCTGAAAGAGAAAATAGTGAGGTTTCTGGAGTCCAGCGGATTACAGGATCTGAGGCAGCATGGATTCACCAGAGGCAGGTCTTGTCAGACAAATCTGATTGATTTCTTTGACTGGGTGACCAGGGAGTTGGACCGAGGGAGAACTCTAGATGTGGTGTATTTAGATTTCAGTAAAGCCTTTGACACTGTTCCTCACAGGCAACTTATAAACAAACTGAGCACCCTAGGATGGACCCTAAAGTTACTGCTTGGGTTAGAAATTGGTTGGGTGGGAGGCGACAAAGAGTACAAGTAAATGGAGCTCACTCTGAGGAGAAGGATGTTACCAGTGGTGTGCCCCAGGGATCTGTCCTTGGTCCGATTCTTTTTGACATCTTTGTTAGTGATATAGCGGAAGGGCTGTGGGGTAAGGTTTGCCTCTTTGCGGATGATACCAAAATCTGCCATAGAGTAGACACCCAGGAAGGTGTAGATAACATGAGGAGGGATCTAGCTAAGCTTGAAGAATGGTCTGGAATTTGGCAGCTGGGATTTAATGTTAAAAAATGTGAGGTCATGCATTTGGGCTGCAGCAATCCAAGGGAGCACTACAGTATAGGAGGTGAAGTACTTTTGTCCACTAAAGAAGAGCGGGACCTAGGCGTGGTTGTGTCTGATGATCTTAAAGTAGCTAAACAGGTAGAAAATGCGACGGCAAAAGCTTGAAGGATGCTTGGGTGCATACGGAGAGGAATGGCTAGCAGAAAAAAGGAGGTGATAATGCCTCTGTATAAGTCTTTGGTGCGACCTCATTTGGAGTATGGTGTGCAATTCTGGAGACCGCACCTTCAAAAGGATGTGAACAGGATGGAGTCGGTGCAGAGGGTGGCTACTAAAATGATTAGTGGGCTTCATTATAAAGCATATGAGGACAGACTTAAGGATCTTAATATGTACACCTTAGAGGAAAGGCGGGATAGATGTGATATGATTGAGATGTTTAAATAGATCCGTGGCATAAATGTTCATGGAGAGAGCCTCTTTCAATTGAAAGCAAGTACTGCTATGAGGGGACATGGGATGAGGGTGAAGGGAGATAAATTCAGGAGTGATATGCGGAAATATTTCTTTACAGAAAGAGTAGTGGATCCATGGAATAGTCTCCCAGTGGAGGTGGTAGAGATGAGGACAGTAACTGAATTCAAAAAAGCATGGGACCAACACAGAGGATCTCTAAAGGTAAAAAGTGGACTGTTGTAGTTGTTGTTATGGAAGGACAGACTAGATAGGCCATGTGGTCTTTTTCTGTCATCATGTTTCTATGTTTCTATGCTATTTTTTACTATGTGATCGTCTGTTTTCCTTGTATAACAACAGTGAGAGATTCTTTTAACATGTAGGTTTGTGTAGGCAGTCTGGCTTGTTGTCTTTTCTCAAATGGTTGTGTATTAGTATTCTAGAATATTTGCAGTGCTGACTTTCTACAAATAAAACTTGGTGCAGTTTGAGTTCTTAGACTTTGTGCTGGTATCATATGATAGGCATGTTTTGCTACCAGAAACTTTTTTTCTCATTTTATACCTTTCCTCTTTATAATTAAGTTGGTTATGGCATTGACCAAATAAATTTGGTATGTGAATATTTATGCAAATTAGGCCTCATAATGAATCTCTGCACATGGTCCTGCACCCTCCTTGGGTCACCGCTGCTCTTAGGTTCTGCACATGGAGCAGGAAGCATTTCTGAGAATGCTGTCCTGGAGGTCTTTGATTTTCAGCTTTCTACCTCAAAACCTAAATTTAGCTTCCAGAACCTCACTGCCACACTTTACAATGTTGTTGGTGCCTACTACTACTACTACAACTGAGCATTTATATAGCGCTACAGGACGTGTGCCGCGCTGCACAGACCCATGTAAAAGACATTCCCTGCTCATCAGAGCTTACAATCTAGTCAAGACAGTCAACACAGTAGCTCTAGACATAGAATAGATCTAGGGAGGATGGTAAGGAAACACAAAGGAGATTAGGTGAATCAAGATCTGAAAGTGACAGCGACGATGTGAGTTTTCAGCCTGGGTTTGAAAAGGGCCAGAGATGAAGTCTGACACACAGACTCAAGTAGTTTGTTCCAGGCATAAGCAGCAAGGTGAAAGAAGCAAAGTCTAGAGTTAGCAATAGAAGAGAAGGGCACAGATAAAAAGCATTTTGCCAGAAGAGCGGAGTTCCCAAGGAGGGGTATAGGAGAGAGGTAATGAGGAGCTGCAGAGTAAATGCACTTATAGGTCAGCAGGAGAAGTTTGAAATGGATGCAGAAATGTATAGGGATCCAATGAAGTGACTTGAGAAGAGGGGTACTAGGAGCATAATGAGGATGGTGAAAGATTAGCCACGCAACAGAGTGTTGAACAGATTGAAGGGGAGATAGATGATTCAGAGGGAGATCAACAAGGAGTAGGTTACAATAGTCAAGATGGGAGGTGACTAAAGAGTGGATTAGTGTCTTAGTAGTGAGTTCAGAAAGGAATGGGTGAATTTTGATGATGTTGTAGAGAAAGAAACTACAGTTGAATGTGTGTGGAGAAGGAAAGAGAGGAGTTGAGGACAACCCCAAGGTTGCGAGCTGAGGAAACAGGGAGGAGTAGAGAGTTATCCACAGAGAATGAGAAAGGAGGAAGGGAAGATGAGGGTTTAGGGGAAAAAATAAGAAGCTCAGTTCTGGCCATGTTCAGTTTCAAGCGGCAGTGAAATAACCAAGCAGCAATGTCAGTAAAGTAGGCAGAGATCTAGGCCTGGATTGTTGGAGAGATTTCAGGTGTAGAGAGGTAGATCTGGGAGTCATCAGCATAAAGATGGTACTGAAAGGCATGGGAAGAGATGAGTGCACCAAGGGGCTGGGTATATAGAGAGAAAAGGATTGAACCCAAGACAGACCCTTGGGGTACACCAACTGAGAGTGGGATAGCAGTAGAGGAGGATCCACCAGAACAAATGTTGAAAGAGCAATGGGAGAAATAAGAAGAGAACCAAAATAGCACAGAGCCCTTAAAACCAAGCAAGGACAAGGTATCAAGGAGAAGGTTGTGGTCAACAGTGTCAAAAGCAGCAGAAAGGTCAAGAAGGATGAGGATTGAGTAAAGGCCCTTGGATTTTGCCAGGAACAGGTCACTGGAGACTTGAGCAATAGCCAGATTATAAAGGATCCAGAAAAGCTTGAGGCTGTGAACCGCATGTTCAAGTAGCTTAGAAATGAAGGGGAGGAGGGAGATGGGTCAATAGTTAGGACAAGTAAGGTCTAGTGAGGATTTCTTGAGGAGAGGAGTGACCACAGCATGCTTGAAGGCTGCAGGGAAAGTTGCAGTGGAGAGTGTTAGGTTGAGAATATGAGAGATGGAAGGGATTACAGTGGAGGAGATGGAGCTAAGGAGACGGGTGGAAATAGGATCAGAGGAGTAGGTAGTTGGTTTGGATGATGAAAGAAGGTGAGTGGTTTTCTCTTCAGAGATCATACAAAAGGAAGAAAGGGTAGTAGGGGGGGGGGAGATGGTAGTGAAAAGGGGGAGGAGGAGAAGTAGCTGACCTTGTGGGGAATTGGAGTATGATCTTGTGGATTTTGTCATGGAAGAAGTCAGCCAGGGTTTGGACAGAAAGGGATGGAGGCAGAGGCACCTTGAGGAGAGAGTTGAGAGTTGTAAAGAGACAGCAAGGGTCAGCGGCAAGAGAGTTAGTCAGATGGACATAATAGTCTTGTTTGGCACATGCTATGGCTGACTGGAAAGAGACAAGCATGACTTTAGAGTGTAGAAAGACTCCAAGGGTGCAGGATTTGAACCAAGTGCACTCAGCACAGCGGGCGCAGGAACGTAGATAGTGGGTAGTGGAAGACTGCCAGGTTTTTGAGGTACAGTATGCCTCACAAGACGTGGCATGGGCGGAACAAGAGCATCCAGAGCAGAGGAATGCACAGTGTTATAGGAAGCAACTGCCTCATCAACAGACTCAGATGACATAGTGGAGGAAAGAGGTGATGAGATGGTGGAGGAGAGAGCCAATGGGTGAATAGCATGAAGATTTTAAGAGGTTGGAGGAGACAGGGCGAGGTTGAGTGGCAGATGATGAAGAGTGAAACTTAGCAGGTGATGCTCCGATAAGAGAAGAAGTGAGGTACAGAAATTTGAGGGTAAGCAATTAGAGAAGAATACAAGGTGGAGGCAGTGGCCTTGCTGGTGAGTTGGGGGCAGTAGAGCAAAGCTGGAAGTTGAATAATGAGGTAAAGGAGAGGAGCTTTAAAGCATAAGGGTCAGAGAAGTTATCAACATGAACGTTAAAATCCGTGTGAATAAGGGAGGGGAAAGGTGAATCCAGAAAGAAGGAAAGCCATGAGTCAAAGTCAGAGAAAAAGGTAAAGGTGGACTGTCAGGGGGTTGATAAATAACAGCTAATCAGAGAGGTAGTGGAGTAAAAAGCCGGATGGAGTGGACTTCAAAGAAGGGAAAGGAGTGAGACTGAGGCAGAAGAAGGGGTTGAAATTGACAGGAAGGCAAGAGTAGAAGCCCAACACCACCTCCATGGCCAGTGGGATGAGGCGTGTGGGGGAATTGATAGCTTCCATGACAGAAAGCAGTGACTGAAGCCGAGTCCTCCGGGAGAAGCCAGGTCTCAGTTAGAGCAAGGATATGGAGAGCATTAGAGATAAAGAGATCATCAGAAAAGGCAAGTTTATTTGAGATGGAGTGTGTGTGTTCCACAAGGCACATGAGAAAGGGGGAAAGGAGAGGGATATGAGTAAGATTTGAGCTGTTGCATGAGGATCTGTTTTAGGAGTGTGATAAAAGTCTAGGGAGGCCAGGGTTGGGGTTGATATCTCTGGAACAGAAAAGGAGAAGGAGTAGAAGAGCATGGGGCAGAGATGAGACAGCATGGCGGTAACGAGGTGAGGTTGTTTCAGAGAGAGAGAGGAAATGGCTGAATGAGAGGGAGAAAGTGGTGAAGCTCAAGAGCTGATGATAGGGTAGATGACAAGATGGTGTGGGAAGTGAGGATGGTAAAGGGGCAATAAGGGGGAGGGGCTTGATGGTGTTGGTAGGAGGGGAGACAATGAGCAATAGGAAGAGAAGGTGTTCAGGAGCCATAAAAGAGAGAGATGGCGAGGAGCACAGAAGTCAGAAGAAATAAAAGGATAGATGGTAGAAACTGCAGGGGATAAGCTGTACCTGTGAGTGATTGTGTTAATGAGCACAGGGTGGCTATAAAAGACTATATGCCATGGGGCAGGTGGACTGTGGGGGAGGGAGGGTGGGCTAATAAGGAAGAGGAGAGAGACACACATAGCTGAAAACAGAGAGGGAGATCTGAACAAGATCACAAGCAAAAATACTGAAAAGTAAGGCACTCTAACAATGATAAGATAGATAGATAAAGAAATAATAATAATTATTATTATTACCAAGACAGCTGGCTGCTCCCCAACATTGTCTAGAATTCCATCTAGGTGGCACATGAAGTCCGCTACCTTCGCATCAGGCAGGCAAGTGATCAAGTGATTCTTATGTTCTCCAGCCACCCAGCTATCTACATGCCTCATGATTCACTCACCAACTAAAATGGCTATCCTAACCTTTCCTACCTGGGCAAACCCCTCTGGAGACCCATCTCAGTGTGAGAGGATACTGCATCTGCTGGAGGCCAGGTCCTGGTTATAGAATCATTTCCTGCCCACCAAAGTGATGGTCTTCTTCCAGGTGACCTCTCTCCTCCAAGACAGCACTGAAGCTGCCAATCTTAGAGGTGGGATTTTTCTACTATGTCCCTGTAGGTCTCTTCTATAAACCTTTTTGAGTTCCTCATCTCTTCCAAGTTTGCTACTCTAGTCTCCAGAGATCGGACTTGTTCTCTGAGAACCAGGAGCTCTTTGCACTATATGCATACATATGACCTCTCACTAATTGGGAGATAATCATACCTGTGGCACTCAGTGCAAAGGACTGGAAAGCCCCCATCTCGTAGCTCGACTGTTGTCTGCTTCTTTGTATTACTGAGTTTAGTTGTTTAAAGGAGTTCAGGGAGTAAGGATATCTAATGTTATACCGTAATTGTTTATTGTTCCATGCACTTCACTCAGTTTTACTGTTCCATGTAAGCCAATCCAGGCCATGTTGTTTTATGTAAACTGCTTAGACTTGTAGATCAGTGGCATATAAACACAGTTAAATAAATAAACTAACTAACTAATATAAAAGCCTTTATGATTATTTGGTATATTTTAGACTATTATTTTTGTTTGCTTCCCAATGAAATGTTAATAATTTGTTAAGGGGTAATCATTCCTTGATCAAAATACACTGTGGTGTCAAATTTCATTTTCTCTCTTAATTAGGATGCAATGCAAATGCAATGTGTGCCTTTGAGTCAAAGCTGACTCCTGGCAACACAGCAGCTCCTGGGTTTTCTTGGCAGTGTGATTGGAAGTAGATTGCCAAGCCTTTTTTCCAAGGCAGTTAAGGGTTAAGTGACTTATCCAAGGCCACAAGGAGTGCTAGTGGTCTCTTGGTTACCAAGCCAATGTTCTAACCACTGTAATTAACGACAAATTAAGGGATGTGCCTGGGGCGGATGGGAAAAAGACTAACTTCTGCCTGTTTTCTTTTAAGATTATATAGCTCTACCTAATTCTTAAAGAAGTTAATTTAAAACCTCTACAGTAAGCTCCTATTTGCCTGTTTTCTTTTAAGACTATAAGAGCTTCCTTAATCCTTGGGGAAAGCCAGCTGTTATTGGAGAGAGCAAGGCAGAGCAATGTTGGGCTTGGCAGAGGTTAAACCGCATCCCTGATGGTTTTATTAAAGAGACTGTGGCCCTGTAGAAATTAAAACTGAAAAGGAGTACGAGGACCCCCCCACCCCTTGCTATGTATACCAACCTGGAATACAAGGGAAAGGAGGAGATCTTGCCAGAAGTACCTCGGCCAGGAGGAGAGGACGAAAGTTCCCCCCTGCACTAACAACCAGTCTGCAGCTAGAAGTTGTTCTTACCCACCTCCCACCCCAGAGTACTGTGGTCAGGCACAAGAAAGGGGGAAGTACATTAAGAAATCTTGGGAGCGGGGTGTGATCTTAAGGGGCGTGTCTAAAGGGGCAGGATCCGCCCCTTTGGAGCACTTTTGGCGTCATTGCGGCGTTGTTTTGTGTCTTCAGTTTCTCCTTGTTGTTTTTCCTTGGTTTGTTTTTACTTTGTTTGTTGTGGCATATTGAATATGGGGAAAAGGAAGGCCAAAGTTGGGAGCAGGGTCTTAGGTGCTGATACCGGGGTTAAACCGGCCGGTCCCTTGGACAAGTATTTTGCTCCCCTACCGTTGGCACAGTCTTCTCTGAATGGAGCCTCCCTGAGTTCTGGTGGGAGATCTCCCCCTCCTTGTCCTGTGTCCTCACTTTTGTTTGCTTCTCCTGGAGAGTCCTCCGAGGTGGTAAGAAATCCTAAAGTATCAGTTAATCTGCCTAAACCGGTTCAGTTTGCAGCTCTCGGTAGCTCGTTTGAGCTTCTGGTTCTGCTCCCAGATGTAGAGATTATGTTGAAGGATGTCTGGGGGGCTTTAAAGTGTATTGATTACAAAATGTCCTCTACATTAAATTCCTTATGTGCTTTCTCTCAAGAGGCTGCTGTTTCCTTGCAGCAACTTGATGAGAAAGTTTTATCGGTGAATATGGCTCTTGTTAAATTAGAATCTCAAGTTCTTCCGCTTCATGCAGTTGATGTTGCTGGGATCAAAGATTCTTTAGTTTTTCATTCCAAGGTGGAAGCTCTTGAGAATTCTATACGTTCACATAATTTGTGATTTTTGAATTTTCCTCATTCTTCTCTTTTATCATCTAAGATTGTTTTGGATAAATATTTGAAAGAAATTTTAGCCATATCAGATTCTACTGAAGTTTCTCAAATTTATTATACCCCCTCAAGCCTCAGAAAAACTAATCCTGTTGAGGGTGGTCTTGATAAGGTGGTTCCTTCTATGTCTAATTTGACGGCCTTTTTAGAGGACTTTCTAGATATTATTAATTTGCGTTCCACTTTAATGGCTACCTTTCCATCTGTTGAGGTGAAACAGCGTATCCTTAGGGATTTTTTTTAAGGTTAAGTCAACCAAATTTTGTGGACAGGTTGTGAATGTTTTTCCTGATGTGTCTTGTGGCACCCAACTTCGTTGGAGGCAATTTTTACATCTGAAGTCTCAGGTCTTAACTTTGGGTGCCAACTTCTTCTTGCGTTTTCCCTGTAAATGCATCATCAATTTTGATGGTGCTTCCTTTGTTTTTGTTGATGATACCCATCTCGAAAAACCTTTAACCGAGAGATAGGGTACAGTAAGGGAGGGTAATAATGGATGATTGAAAGTACCTCCTAATTGTGGGCATATTGCCTTATTTTCTCATTGGTTATTGTTTCCTTTTAGTAATGGCAGCTGTTTTCTTTTGATGTGGACTTTATCGATGTTTAAATTTCTTTTTTGTAGTTTGAATTTGCCTGTATCTTAAATTTTGGGATTGTCCTTGTATTTGTTTTGGTTATTGTAAATTGACTGAAATCTATAAATAAAACAACAAAAAAAGAAATCTTGGGAGAGGAAGAGATCTGACATCAGAGGAGCAAGAAGAGAGGAAGAATGACATCAGTGACTTTATATGGAGCTTCAAAGAAGAAGATCGGGATGAGTGACATACACGTGAGAGCCAATGCCTGCCATAGACGCCCATAGAAGGCATGGCCTGAAGAAGACAGAAGATCACCGTCCACAGGCCGAGGGAGCAAAAGAAGTAAAATACCTGGGAGTGACGCGCGACAAGGACCTTAAACTACAATCCCACATTGCCAAAACCATAAAGAGTGCTTACATCAAAATGAGAACTATCAGAAGGCTCAAACCCATCTTCACTCAGGAGCATTTTTGAACAGTCTGTCAAGCCCTCATCATTCCCACACTAGACTACTGTAACCCTATCTATCAGAGCCTACCAAAACAGTCTCTCAGACCTCTACAGGTAGCACAGAACACCGCCGCACGCATCATAACAGATTGCTCAGGACACAACCACATTACTCCCATCCTGTACCACCTGCACTGGCTCCCAATCAGCTCTCGAATCCACTTCAAAGTACAAATAATACACAACTTCTCAGCTAACAGCCTACAACCACTCATTAAAACCGACTGCAGCATAAGACCAAGAAGAAAAGTAACCTCGGACACCATCAGCCCACCAAAGGAATTCACCAAAATAAAACAGGCCACATCAAGAAGGGCACTTTCCCTGGCAGCGCCCACCCTATGGAACGCTCTCCCCGATCATCTAAGATCAACCAAAGACCTCAAGGACTTCAGAAAGCTGCTTAAAACAAACTTTATTTACAGAACACTCCAAGGATTTCACCTGAACTGATTCCTATGTGCAGTACCTACAACTCCTCTGTAGGTCTTGATCGTAGATCACCTTTGTACATGGCTCTAATCTTGTATATATGTATATTGCTCACTTTGTGTATAGCTCACCGGTAAAATCTAGCACTCTGCACTCCACATCACTCTTCTTAATCTCCCACTGCATGCTACTGACCACATAATTACCTCGATTGTTTGATGTGCTAAACCGCTTTGATTTAATGATAAAGCGGTATACTAAATCTGTTTAAATAAATAAAAAGACCCTGCTGGGAGGAAGAGCACTGCTGAAAGAGATAGGGGTGGGTGGATCCTTTTCTCAGAAGAGTGAAGGACAGAGTAGGGAAGAAAGATAGCTGAAGAATCTGCCAGCAGGGAGGCAAGACTGACAGAGACAGTCAGTGACTGGAGTGGGAGAAGGGAAGCAGCAGGAATGTCCAGCTGTAGCAGAGAGAGAGAAGGGACAAAGCAAAGAGCCAAGTGACAGAGTCTGGGAGTCCAGCTTTTGCTGTGCAGGATCCTAGTGAAGAACCGTCCTAAGCAGTTGAACTTTGAGCTGAGATGGAGCAGGCCCCAGAGCCGGCCTCTGGATAGGAGCTGCAGCTGGAGCTGCAACAAAGAGAAACAGCCTGCCAGCATACAAGAGCAGCCCCTTGGGAGCAGGGCTGGCGCAAGGAGATGAAGCGCTCAAGGTGAATCTCATTCCTTGTGCCCGCCTACCCCGCAAACAGGAAGTTGGCCATCATGGGGGTGGAAGCAGACAACCCCGTGCCACCGAAGTTTGCAAGTAAATGCCATGAGGCTGTTTCAATCCATTGCTGCCACTCTAGGTTAGAACATAAGATATGCCATACTGGGTCAGACCAAGGTCCATCAAGCCCAGTATTCTGTTTCCAACAGTAGGTTCTGGTGAAGGGCGACAGGAGCGGCAATGGAAGCCCCCCGAGGGCCAGCATTCTAGGCGGCCCACTAGTTTGCCTATTGGTAGCACCAGCCCTGCTTAGGAGCCAGAAGGAGTAGCAGCAGTGCAGAAGCTACTGAAGCTGTGGTTCACTGCAAGGACCCTGAGGGCCCCTTGCATCAGAGGATGACAGTGGCAGTTTACAGTGTAAGTTTCATGCTTGTTAGGAACAAAAGGAACCACTAGCTCTGTTTTATTTTCCAGGTTAGGCAGAGCACAGTACCAAGGCAGTACATACACACAGAGTGCAGGTGTACTCATTTTGTCAGGGCCTATAGAGGGTATTTATATTAGCTCTGCAGATAGGCATGTTGAGGGACAAGAGGGTGTGTTTGCCCACAGCAAGTGAGCATAGCTGATCACCGCATACCAGGAGACTTGCAGGACCCCATGGAGCTGAGATTTGCCTACACGAGGGGCTCGGTGTCAGTGGTGAGACTGTGCAGGTACCCACACTCTACACTGGCCAGTAACAATAGCCACCAGAGGGATTGGTGGAGAGCCTTGGTATTTTGAGTTATTGTCACTACACTAAGGCACAGACTACCAGGTAGAACTCAGGCCCAGGGAATCACCTTCACAGGGAGACTTGGTTTGGAGACCTCCTTACACTTCACCCAAAAAGGCTATGCCCAAGAACACTGGCTCAGGGGGCAGTTACTGTTGGAGTTCGGTACAAGTACATTAGGAGTTGGCATGGCAAAGGGATGTTCTCAACTATAGAGTGTCTCCTATTGTGCAGTTGGGATGGTTATTGTGATTGCAAATGTTAATTTTTTAAACTGCTGCCATTATTGTTTTTGCTATGTATTATTTTTATTTATTTTCCTTCCTTCCTTTATCCTGCCTCACAATTGTAAATATAATTTTCCCAATTCTCCACTACTCCTGGTTGTATGTCTACTTTCTCTGATCTCTTACAGCAGCTTTGGTTTTTTTTTTTTTAATTTCTGTATCTAACTATTTTTTTTTTTTGTTTACAGCACCAGCTCTCACCCCTACCTCCAGGGTATCCATTGATAGCTGTGCCTAAGCATGCTATGGTGGGGTGGTGTGTCTCTTTTTTTTTCTCCAACCTGTGTGAGAGTTGGTGCCCTGTGGTCCTGGCTCCACACTGGTGATGCAAAGGGAGCCCAGGTTATCAACTTCATCTACCCAGGCACATGAGTTACAATTATATCTATAGCAACTGAAGGATTTCACAGTACAAAGTTATACTACTGAGGCTTCTACCTGCAGCTGCAGCAGCCACGAGTGAATATGCCCGTTACAGGTGAATTGCAGGAAATGGCTTTCTTACTACCCACCACCCTCACCAGGTCTCTTTTGGCTCTCGGTCCACCTCCCCCATGGACACTGCCCTCATTGGCCCCTCTCACATACTGGAGGATGTACTTCAGTAGTGCCACTAACTTGCATTTCTAAAGATTCACTGGCCTTCTAGAGTTATTTTCTTTGTTACTTATTGTAGAGTTTTAAGGTATTGAGACTACATTTAGTTATGTCTGTAGCCATTAGGTAAAAATAATCGTAACATGTTCAAAACAACAAATACACGGAATGTTCCTTCTGAACAATAATCTTATTTCTTCTTATTCAATGACATATTTCTAATACAATGACATATTTGGATGTTAACATCACTAGAGGTGAAGGGTGTTGGGACACGTCCATATTTAGGAAGCCCACTGATAGAAACACTCTTTTACATTATTCTAGCGCCCATCCACGGTCATTGAAAGAGGGTCTCCCGTTCTCTCAATATATCCGTGTTCGCAGGAACTGTTCCACTGATAGTGAATTTAAAAGACAGGCCTGTGTGTTAACGGCTAACTTTCTGGAAAGGGGGTACCCAGAGCAAATAATTAAACGTGCCTATAGAAGGGCTTTATATAATAACAGAAACTTGCTCCTCACCCCGTCCCATCATAGGACGGATGTAGAGGGTGAGAATATCAATTTGATTACAAAATTTTCTCCACTTAGCCGTGAGATCCAACGTAGTGTACGGAGACATCAAAATGTTTTAAGTACAATACCGGGACTAGCAGGGAAGAAATTGCGTTGTGTCTGGCAGAGGCACCGCAATTTGAAGGAATTAGTGAGCCCTACAGTCCTCCCCAAAGTAGAGGACGAGCTACGGGAGAAGGGACATCGGCGTTGTGGTACGTGTGATATATGTTTGATAACCCTCGAGACAACATTTTATTATCATTTAAGAGATTATAAAATACTATCTTCAACCACATGTGATTCTACGGGGGTAGTGTATATCATCCAATGCCCGTGTAATCTCTTTTATGTAGGTAAGACGCTCCGTACCTTTTGGGTACGGATGAGGGAACACCGGAGTAGACTGCGTTGTAAATCGATGTCGGCCCCTATAGTTCAACATTGTCTGGAGAAGGAGCACAGTTTTGAACAGTTACTATGTTTCTGTATTGATCAGCTTGAACAAGGTAGTGGAGGTAGGACTTTAGACCAAACACTCATTCATAGGGAACAACGTTGGATCCATAGATTAGATACTGTGTTACCCAATGGATTAAATGCGATGATTGAATGGTCGGCATGTTTGTAACTAAGGGTCCAATTACTTAAACTTTCGGAGTGTGCTTGGTAAGTTTATCATTAATAGGCTATGCCTTTAAAGCTTTTCAATGAGAACTCAGTTGTAGTGATTTGAATAATTACGATGCCGCCCCTTAGTGGGAGGAGTTTGTTAAGATCCGGTAGAATTCCACCGTTAAATAGGATTCAACAGTTCAGCTACGCATGCGCGGCGTTTTTCTGTTAGCATGAGCAGCATTGCCTTAGAGAGAACGGAGATTTACACTAGACGCGGGCAGCATTACAGTGAGTTTTTCTGTCTTTACTAGTCTGTGTTATAGTTTTTGTAGAATTCGTTAAAATAATGCGGGAGTTAAACATGGAATAATTTTTCGTTCTATTCTGTTTATTCATAGGATCCATATTAGATCCCCTGAAGAACCCGAATAGGAGAAACGCAACGAAGGCGCTGGGGGAAAGCGTCGGGATCGGGATCACTAAGTAGCATTTGAATGTCGTATAGTTATGTGTAGTGGCATAAGAAGTCTGAAGTGAGGGATCACCCACAATAAAGTATTTTGACTGCATGGAATATAACTATGGGAGAACCCCGGGCATTAGAATTTGCTGTGCCACAGTCACCTATTCATAATCACAGTGGAGGTCGTTGATGTGATATAGCACATAAGTTCCCGAGTTGAAGTTTAATTTACGGGACTGGTGCTAGGCTGAGACCACCCTGTGAAATTTTATCTAAGCTACGGGATTGAATAAGAAGAAATAAGATTATTGTTCAGAAGGAACATTCCGTGTATTTGTTGTTTTGAACGTGTTACGATTATTTTTACCAAGAGGTTGTGCGTTCAGGAGAAGACTAATCTTTGCGTGTAGCCATTAGGTGGCAGCACCATACCATAATATTTTGAATCACCAGCCACCTCATTGCCTCTTTAAACACAAGACCCAACTATGTGTGGAGAAAATTTGTGATTTGTTTTTGAGTCATTTTTGGGGCTCTTTCCTGATTTTCAGACATTTTTTTAAATCATTTTACACATTTGTTTTAAAAAATATGTTTAACTCGTGCTAATGTGCATGAATTCATGTTAAATTGATTAAACACACACTAAATTCTTTAAGTTGTACTAATGAACCAAATGCATGCTAACAAACGCACATCCATATTCCACTAGCACAAACTGGTGATCACCACAGTTGCTGAGATGAAAAAAAAAAAGACAGTACTCTGCCATATACGAGATCTGGTGGTGGATCTCTGTAGGAAGTAAACTTTGAACCCTTCTCCCAGTTATACTACACAGCTATGGGATCCGTCATCCTTTCAGGTGGTCTACTGTCCTGTAATATCATTTTGGGCATCCTACTAAAATTTCTTGGTTAGTGAGAAGCTGTTTTAACCATTTACAACAACTGAGAAGAATAAGAGCTTTCCTTACAGAGCAGATTTTCTATTCTAATATTCTTGAGTTGGGATTACATAAGCAGAGTTTACATCATTTATAATTAGTATAGAATGTGGCCACACACATCCTAGCTGATTTACACTGGCTTCCCACGATCAAGAGAATGCATTTTAAGGTCTTAACTTTAGTTTTAAAGTATTATGGGGGAGAGATATTCAGCAGCGGCAGATAGATATTATAAATTGGCTAGCTTTTGACTCTGAAGTTAAAACCCAGATATTCAATGCCAGGGTCCTATCCAGCCACCAGAATTGAATATCCAGGTCAGCCAGACAGCAAAGAAACTAATCGGGCAGTGGCAATATGGAGCTTCAGCACCTTTCAAGTGCCTAACTTTCACCAGTTGCCAGGCAGCGGGTCAATATTGCCATAGCCAGGTGCAGCCTCTGCTCTGCTTCCGGAACAGCCCGATGCTGTCCGGCTGGCACTGGGGCGTGCAACAGCAGCAGCTGTGGATAGTCGGTGGCACTAACCGCTGAATGTCCCAGTCCCAGTCCGTGCGATTAACACGCTTAGCGATATTTATTAGCTAAATTGGGCTGGTATTCTCCAGGAAGGAATTTATGTTCAACCAGTGAAATCCTCTTGACTTACACTTGGGCTAAGAATCTCATGGCCAATAGTGCCTCGGGCACTGCATTTTCTATTGGGTTCCTGCGTTGTGCAACATACTACCAACAGTGTGTGCTAAGGCGTGCATCTGGCTAGCTTTAGGGAAAATGTGAAGCCCCATCTGTTTAGTAAGGATTATTAGGGGTAAAATGTTGTGGTCTGTGTGAGACAGGCTGTTAAGGATGAAATGAAGTTGGCACTTTTTAAATGAACGTAGTGTTTTATTTTTGGGAGGGGACGAGGAAGCTCTGCTGTTTGGTTTATGTTCTGTTTATGGATGTCGATTTGTATCCCAAGATTTATGTTTGGATGGGATAAATATTTAATTAAAAAAATAAGAATGATCACTTATGTGCATGTCCACAATGTCCCTGTCTTGAAGAAATTAAAAACTTACGTTTGAATAAAGGGAAGTACGGTGACTGGCCGAAGAACACATAGTGGCATTTGACCAAGATCTCAAAGTTCCCAGTTCTGAGCATTCAGCACATACAGGAGGACTGTGGGGGTGATGTTTGCTAAGCTGTGCTCCTATGTAGCAGGTATCGCACGCTGAGTGTAAAAATCAATGCGCAGTATGTGCAACGGGTGTGTGTACAGTATGGGCCCAGAAGATACCACGATGATTCATACCTTAACGTGTGTCAGCGCCAGTCACACTTACCACAGATGCAAATAACATTGTCCATTGAGGTGGTGTTAAGTGCACCTGTGTTAATTGCAGCGTTGACGATGAATGTGCAGTAGTAATTGCTGGGTGAACCACAAAGAGCAGGCTGCCCAATCTGTGCTCCTATCCTACCTCTTTCCCTCCCCGTCACATGATAAGCAGATAGCATGGAATTAACTGTGTGCTACCTGTTAGCACAGCTCTGAACAAGCTGGTTAGCACATGTTAAAGCATGCATTAACAGTTAGCAGAGCTTAGCAAACATGTCCCTTACGCTCTCCAAATTTATTTTTGGCCACACCACTCTCTCTACATCCATGGAAAAAAAAGTAGTATAAACCATCACTGTCTCTATATCGATAACAGAATCTATGGCAACTGTTGCACTCATAGGGATTGGAAAGGTGGTCTATCAATCTTTTGATAAATAATTCAGTTTATGAATAGAATTCAGGATTCTGTTTCTCTTTTTTGACTCCTTTATAACATTTTCCTTCCTCTTCCTGTCTTGTGTGTGTGTGTGTCTCTCTCTCTCATATGTCTCTGCTCACTATGCTTTGCTTCAGTCACATAACTCTTTACCTCTCTCTCTCTATCTCTCTCCCCTCTTCTTTGCCCTACCCTTTGCTCCCTCTAGGCTTTCCCCCTCCTTCCATGTAATTATTCTGTCCTCTTCTTGCTCCTCTAGCATCTCTTTAATTCTCCCTCCTCCCCTGTCTCCCCCAAATAGTGTTTTACATTAATTTACATGCCATAGGAGGTACTTTTTATTTCACTTTAGGGAGGCATCACCCTGGATGTACATGGGAATGCATCTCCAGGCTTTTAATGGTAGTTAATGGAAAAATAGGTTTCAACTGCTTGAAAGGCATCTCCCAGGGAGGGGCTGCTTTAGATCATCAGACACCTGGCTTCACATACCGGTCACAGCCAGTCTGAAAAAGCCAGAGCTGCACAAGACACAGATAAGCTTATTCCTTTCTATCTCTGCTGTTTTTTTTATTGCAAATATAGACTACTAAGGGTTGGTTAAACTTTAGGTATTGGGAAAATTGCTAATTGCTGGTCCTACATTGCGTTTGGGGATAGTCAAACTGCTTGATTGCCTTGTGTAGCCTTAACAGTTTCTGAGTGTGCCCACAGTTCAGGCATAAGCCTACTGGGGCAGGGACACTTGGGTTCCCGCCCACCCTACCCCTCACCCCACCCACTCCTGGGGCTGCATTGCCTATATATAGTGGCCAATAGCTTGGGATACGCCCACATTTTCTTAACCAGCATGTCTTGTATTCAGTGCAATACCTGCGGTACTTTCATTCCCAGAAGAATCATTTGGAGCCTAAGAGCATGTCCTATGTGTCGAAGGTCATCTGCCATGTATAACGAATTGACTCTACTAAGAGAAGACCTGGCTGCCATGCATAAAAAATTGTCTCTACTGAGGGAAGAACTGACTGTAATGAAGTGCACCTCTTCTAGGATACAGACTGAACAAAGTCCACCACCGCTCCCACAAAGAGTCAAACACACCAGGAACAAATGGATCACAGTGGGTTCAGGTAGATTGCGATCTGTGACACAGAGACATCCTATACACCAAGAAATATCCCTGCATAATGCATTCTCTGCCTTGGTTAATGAGGATGCCCTATCCAAAGAAATTGAACGGCCCTTAGAGGAGTCAGTCAATGCCCAATCTCCTGCTAAAGCACCAAATATGAAAAACTCACCAAACAGAAAACTACTACTACTTGGAGATTCCATCATCAGAGACACCAACTTGGGAACACAGTTCAAAGGAGAGAAGAAAGTCAAATACCTCCTAGGCTCCTTAGCTGGCTGGAATACAAACCAAATTACTGATGTACTTAGCATGGAAAGCAAACACTCCAAACTTGATGTTGTCATCCACTTGGGTACAAATGACCTGGCTAGAAATAGTGCCTCTACAGTCCAAAAGGACTTCCAATCTTTGGGAGAAAAACTCAAGCCCATTGTTAACACTGTAGCATTCTCAGAAGTTCTACCTGTTCTAGGTAAGGGGGCAAAAAGGCTAAATTGCATTAACAGCTTTAATACATGGCTCCAGACCTGATGCAAACAAGAAGAATTCAGATTTATTGGCGACTGGGAAAACACATGGACCAGCAAGAAACTATACTGTGCTGATGGGCTACACCTCTCTGTCACAGAGAAAAGAATCCTACATGAAAAATTCAGGCAGTATGTCAATTTGCATTTAAACTAGAAGAAGGGGGTGACGGACAGGGAAGGTCACGTTCTGGACATCACCCCCTGCAAAAGCAGAATAACAGAAACAACCACACTTTTAAACATCACATCAAAAGCAACTGGGAAGAAGTGGGTAGAATAAAATCAAGGCAAAATACACACAAGCCAGTTAAATGCTGGAAAGGAATGAGCACAAATGCTCGAAGCTTAGCCAACAAACCTCCGGACCTGGAAGCCCTAATGATGGAAAAGGACTTGGACATTGTGGTCATTACAGAAACATGGTTTAATGAATCGCATGATTGGTATATAGCGATAACTGGCTATAATCTATTCAGAAGAGACAGAGAAAATGGAAAAGGGGAGGAGAAGCCTTGTATGTCAAAAGCAATATCAAAGCTACTGAAATGCAGGGTGCCTGGGGAAAAGAAGAAGCGCTCTGGATCATGTTGGAAAGAGGAGATGGCACTGTCATCCATACTGCTGTAATCTACAGACCTCCGACTCAAATTGAAGAGATAGATAACGAATTGATTATAGATATTGCCAAGATAGCAACAAAGGGGGAAACAATCATATTGGGTGACTTTAATCTACCCAATGTGGATTGGATTACTCCTCCTGCAAATCTGGAAAGAAGCAAAACAATTGTGGACGCTATCCAAGATGCATTACTTAGACAAATGGTAATGGAACCAACCAGGGAAAGCTCAACGCTGGATTTGGTGCTCACCAACAGTGATAGCGTGTCTAATGTCTGGGTGAGTGGCCCTGTGAGCAACAGTGATCATCACACGGTGTGGTTTGAGATAAAAGCCAAGTTGCAGTCCAATCATAGCAAGCTCAAAGTCCTAAACTTCAAAAACACTGACTTCAATAAAATGGCCGAGTACCTAAAGGAGGAGCTGACAGGGTGGAAGGGGATAAGGGAAGTGGAATTGCAATGGGCTAAACTAAAAGGGGCAACAGATAAATATGTAAGAAAAATGAATAAAAACAAGAGGAGAAGGAAACCTATTTGGTTTTCCAAAGAAGTGGCTGCTTAAATAAGGGCAAAAACCACAGCTTTCGCAAAATTCAAAAGCTTGCAAACAGAAGAACACAGAAATGAATACAGGATCAAACTCAAGGAGACAAAAAGAAAAATAAGGATAGCAAAATCAAAGGCAGAGGAAAAGATGGCTAAAGATGTTAAGTACGGTGACAAAACTTTCTTCAGGTATATTTGGGAAAGGAAGAAGATCAGAAGTGGAATTGCAGGACTCAGAAGTGCTGGAAACGGACTCGTGGAAAATGACATTGATAAAGCAAAATTACTAAACAAATACTTATGCTCTGTTTTTACTAAAGAAAATCCTGGAGAAGGACCACCTGTGACTCCCAAAAATAAAAATGGGAATGAGATAGATAACACACCATTCAGAGAGGATGAGGTTTTAGAACAACTTGCAAAACTGAAAGTGGACAAGGCCATGGGACCGGATGGGATACATCCCAGGATACTGAAAGAGCTCAGAGGTTCTTGCAGGGTCGTTAAAGGATGCTTTCAACATATCCTTGGAAACAGGAGAGGTTCCTCAGGACTGGAGAATGGCTGACGTCATACCTCTACACAAAAGTGGTGACAGGGAAGAAGTGTCAAACTACAGGCCTGTGAGCCTTACCTCGGTGGCGGGAAAAGTAATGGAGACACTCCTGAAAGAGCGAATAGTGAACTTTTTCAAAACCAGCGGGTTACATGATCCGAGGCAACATGGTTTTACCGAGGGAAGATCTTGCCAGACAAATCTCATTGAGTTCTTTGACTGGGTGACCAGAGAACTGGATCAAGGACACACAGTGGATGTCATCTACCTGGATTTCAGCAAAGCCTTTGATACTGTCCCTCATAGGAGGCTTATCAATAAACTAAGCAGTTTGGGGATGGGTCCCAAGGTGGTACCTGGATTAGAAATTGGTTGACTGACAAGATGACAGAAGTTGATGATAAATGGAGCTCACTCGGATGAAAGGAAGGTGATTAGCGGGCTGCCTCAGGGTTCGGTCCTAGGCCCGGCACTGTTCAATGTATTTGTGAGTGATATTGCTGAAGGACTGACTGGGAAAGTCTGTCTTTTTGCAGATGACACGAAAATTTGCAACAGAGTGGACTCCCCTGAGGGAGTGCTTAACATGAGGAGGGATCTGCAAAAGCTGGAGGAATGGTCTGATGCTTGGCAATTAAGATTTAATGCGAAGAAGTGCAGTGCCATGCACTTGGATAGCAGGAGTCCAAGGGAATTGTACATGATAGGTGGCGAGAGGTTGGTGTGCACGGAGCAGGAGAAAGACCTCGGTGTGATTATTGCTGTAGATCTCAAGGTGGAAAACAGTGCGACAAGGCGGTGGCAAAAGCCAGGAGGATGTTGGGCTGCATTCGAAGAGGAATTACCAGCAGAAAGGAAGGGGTACTAGTACCACTGTATAAGTCTCTGGTGAGGCCTCACTTGGAATACTGTGTTCAGTTTTGGCGACTGTATCTTGCAAAGGATGTAAAAAGAATGAAAGCTGTTCAGAGGAAGGCAACCAAAATGATTTGGAGCCTGTATCAGAAACCTTATGAGGAGAGACTTGAAGACCTAAATATGTAGACTTTGGAGAAGAGGAGGGACAGGGGAGATATGATTCAGACCTTTAAATACTTAAGGAGAAATAATGAACAAACAAACCTCTTCCAGAGACGGGGAAGCTGTAAAACTAGAGGGCATAACTTGAAGCTACAAGGTGGTAAATTGAAAGTCAATGTCAGGAAATACTTTTTTACTGAAAGGGTGGTGGATGCTTGGAATGCGCTCCCGATGGAGGTGGTGGGGACAAACACAGTGAAGGAATTCAAAGTGGCCTGGGACAGACACTGTGGATCACTTTACAGCAACAAGATTAAATCAAAATAAACTGAACCATCTAATTTCTCAACAAATGGGGGTGTCCTACATGGAGTGATGGGGGAGGAGTGGTGTGTTCACCCCTAAACAAACAAAGAAACAAAGATATGGGGTGGGGTGAAGACATGGGGAGGGGTGCACCTACTCCCTAACAGACATGGGTAGGGGTGCACCTACTCCCTAACAGACATGGGAAGGGGTGCACCTACTCCTGTCATGTTGCTGGGCAGACCAGATGGACTGTGCTGGTCTTTATCTGCTGTCATTTACTATGTTACTATGTTAATATAAGGAGCTGCTTTTGGATCCTGATCTGCCTAGTCTCCTGCACTCCAACTGAGCTTCTATTTTTCCCCCTAAATCTTCCTCCTTTCCCCTTCCTCCTTTCTCAGACTCTGTGGATAACTCTACTCTCTGTCTCATTAGCTTGCAACCTTAGGGTTGTCTTTGACTTCTCTCTCTCTCCTTCTCCACACACATCCAACTGATAGCTAAAACCTATCATTTCTTTCTCTACAGAAATTCACCCATTCCTTTCCGAACACACTACTAAGACACTTATCCACTCCTCAGTCGCCTCCCTTCTAGACTATTGTAACCTGCTCCTTGCTGGTCTCCCTCTGAATCATCTCTCTTCCCTTCAATCTCTTCAACACTCTGCTGCGGTGGCTAATCTTCCACCAGCCTCGTCATGCTAATATTACCCCTCTTCTCAAGTCAGTTCTCTGGATCCCTATCCATTTCCACCTACAGTTCAAACTCCTTCTGCTGACCTATAAGTACATTCACTCTGCAGTTCCTCACTACCTTTCCTCTCTTATCTCTCCCTACACCCCTCCTCAAGAACTCCGCTCTTCTGGCAAATCACTTCTATCTGTGCCCTTCTCTTCTATTGCTAACTCCAGATTTCGCTCCCTTCACCTTGCTGCTCCTTATGCCTGGAACAAACTACCTGTGTCTGTACGTCAGGTGCCTTCTCTGACCCTTTTCAAATCGAGGCTAAAACTTACCTCTTCACTGCTGCTTTTGGATCTTGACTCACCTGATTTCCTTTGTGTTTCCTTACCATTCTCCCTAGCTGTATCCTTGTCTACAGCTAGTGTGTTGTCTGTCTTGACCAGATTGTAAGCTTCAGTGAGCAGGGACCATCTTTTATATGTGTCTATGCAGTGATGCATACACCTTGTAGCACTATACAAGTGTTCAGTAGTAGTAGTGTTTCTTTACCATTCCCCTAAACATATCCTAGTCCTCAGCTGTTGTGTTGTCTGTCTTGACTAGATTGTAAGCTCTAATGAGCAGGGACCATCTGTTACATGGCTTTGTACAGCGCTGTGTTTGTCTTGTAGCACTATACAAATGATCAATAGTAATAGTAGTAGCAGTGGCATTGTCTTATTCCAATTTATCCTAACACTGAAATCAGCACAGACAGGTCAATATTCAACAGCACTTACGAGGTTACATTAGGACATTTTTTTAATTAACAAAAAAAAAATTTTCTGCTGGCCAAAAGATACATTTTGAATGGACAACTCAATGTTTGGCCAAAATTTATCTATTTAAAATTAGGAAGGGCCAACATTTATTCAGATATTTCGTCACTATCCAGACAAATCTATCTCTTGAGGGGGAATGCACAAATAGCCCATAGTCAGCTGTCCTACCTAAAGGGGTGGAGTCTCTGAATATCAGGCATAAGTATTATATCTTTATATGGGAGCCTTGATTCTGAATATTGCTCCCAAGATCTGTTAAAAGACCTAATTACCTGTAATTTTCAGCCATTTGCCCTGCCCCTTTTGTTTTACTCTGACTATCTAGCTTCATTTTTGCCTGTAGTGGCCAGGAACTTTATAAATGCCCATTTTTATCACTGGAGGTTCTGGTAAGGACAGGGCCGCTGAGAGCCAGCACAGATGCCAGGGCAGACAACCTCTTTTGGGCCCCCTTTCTGCCAGCTGCCCGTCAGGCCCAAGCTTCAAAAAATGAAACGGCACAATGGCTGACTTTACAGTGGGTAGGTCAGCTATGTCCCTTCCTGTTGGAGGGGGTGGGACACCAGTCAGCTTAGTGGCATGCATGAATGTTTATTGCTGAAAGCCCAACTGCCTTGGGGGGGTCATTGGGACAGATTAAGGAAGCCCTGTTACAGTTGGTCTTCTTCCTATCTCTAGATGCAGTAGTATTCGTTTCCAGGTAACATTTTCTGAATATGACGGTTGATATTACTATTGGGATTCCTGATGGTGATGGTGTCTAGCAGGAGTCTGGCAGAGCCTGTTGCTAAATCACTTCCACTATAAAACTGACACTGTGCTAATAACATTAAGTCAAATCACTGCGAACAGATTTCTGCTAATTTTATGATGGTTATTATACAGGATATAGTCAATTAAAATGAGTATTTGATACATTTAGACTGGCTTGCAGGACTCGATGGAAGTATAATATAGCAAAAATGTAATTATGAATTCCCACATCTTTTATAAAATGCCTCCTCTCTTTCTCCTCTTCCCTCTGCGAAGTCTCTCTTTTCCACCTCCTCCTCGGGACCAATATCAGTGCTGAGATACAGGGCCATAATTAAGGAATGAGCCCTCATCTCCTCTCCTTTGCTCCAGAAGCTGTTTCACCCTTCCCAATCCTCCCCAGCAGGAGAACGGCCTTCATACCTGCATCTACGCCCTCCACTGACCGGATGCAATGATGTTGGCAGATCCAGCAAGACTATATGACATGGTGCAGTTCAAATCACCAGATCAGTGGTTCTCAACTCTGTCCTTGAGACGCACATAGCCAGTGAGATTTTCAGGATAACCAGAATGAATATGCATATGAGAGATTTCCATGCACTGCCTCCATTGTATGCAAATCTCTAATATGCATATTCATAGTGGTTATCCTGAATATCTGATTAACTAGGTGTGTCCCAAGGATTAGGTTGAGAATCCCACACCATGCTAATGCAGTGTGAAGTCCTGCTTACTTCTACTCAGTGAGGAAGACTGGGGAAGGGAGTGGCAGTGGTGATGCAGTAGGGGGAAAAGCATCACCGCCGCCACGGCTCTCCTACCTCAGGTGCTCTTTTTCCTCTACCTTAGTCCTTCCAGTAAGCCAGTGAGCTGCATAACTGAGCAAGTAGTACTGGCATCAAGAGTACCACTCTCCCACCCGGTTTACATGCCAGTGGCCCATGAACCCCAGCCAGGGAAAATCTTTGGTGGCCAAGGTGCTAGCTACAATGCTAAGCTTCAGAGATCTGTCTACTGCAACATGGACTCTGCACAGATTTCAGTGAAATGCAATCTTGCAGAGCCCATTGAGGCCATGCACACAAATCCTTTGACACACAAGTCAGCAGCCTGGCCAATATCATGCATCATTTCCTGTCCTGCCCTCCAGCTAGTGCATCCAATGAATGTATTATCCATGGCAATGGGTATCGTGGCTCCTTATTGTTCATGGCTAGCTAGTGTATCTGAAGACAGGGGCAGCCTGAAGGTAATGCGGGGCCATGTGTGGAGACTCATTGTGGGGCCTCATTTGCATAAATATTTACATAACCATTGGGCATCATTTGCATAAATTTAGTTTACTTTGTTTTAAAATGTATATGCCACCCATTTAAAATCCTATGTGCCTGTCCTCTAATCTATTGCTTTCCTGTCTGAATAATGGCGTTCCTTTCCTCCTCTGTTTTCCTTGCGGCCACATTGATTGTACACCGCTCCGATGCACTAGCCTGGGCAGTAGATCAAGCGCTCCAATAAAGATAATAACGATAAAGATAAGCCCACTTGAGAGAAGCAGCAAGGTGAGGCCCCCGATGACATTGCTGCCAGGGCCCGTAGCAGCACAGGGCCACCCCTCGCTTGATTTCCCTTCATTTTCATGTGGCTGAGAGGAGGAATTGGTGCAGAGCTATACTGAGGAGCAGTTGCCCAAACATTTTGCCTTCAGCATCCAGCCTTGTTTTTGAAAGTTTGTGCTGCAGTCTCTCCAGGATGGTGCCATTTCCAGTGGCTACCTTTCAGTCTCCCATGCCAAAACTTAAGAAAAAAGTAAGAGAGAGACATAGGGAAAGGAGACGGTCTTTCTTCTTTAGTTTTGCCATATGGACCTAAACAGGCCCACTGCAAATGGGGTAGCAAGCCGCAGAGCAGTTGTACAGGTAGGAGTAGGATTTGTGACTGTTTCAGTACTACTACTACTAGTGAGCATTTGTATAGTGCTACAAGTCGTACACGGCGCTGCACAGACATGCAAGAGACAGTCCCTGCTCATCAGAGCTTACAATGTAGTCAAGACAGACAACACAGAAGGTGCAGGCTGGGATAAAACAAGGGGGAATAGAAGAGAAAAAGGAGATCAGGTGAGTCAAGATCTAAAAGCAGCAGCGAGGAGGTGGGTTTTCAGCCTGGATTTGAAGAGGGTCAGAGAAGGTGCCTGGCGTATAGACACAGGTAGTTTGTTCCAGGCGTAAGGTGCAGCAAGGTGAAAGGAGCGAAGTCTGGAGTTAGCAATAGAAGAGAAGGACACAGATAGAAGCAGTTTGCCAGAAGAGTGGAGTTCCCGAGGGGGGTTGTAAGGAGAGATAAGAGAAGAAAGGTAGTGAGGAGCCGCAGAGTGAATGCATTTATAGGTCAGTAGGTGAGGTTTGAACTGGATGTGGAAACAGATAGGGAGCCAGTGAAGTGACTTGAGAAGAGGAGTAATGTGGGCATGACGAGGCTGGTGGAAGATTAGCCACGCAGCAGAGTGTTGAACAGATTGAAGGGGAGAGAGATGATTCAAAGGGAGACCAGCAAGGAGTAGGTTACAGTAGTCAAGACAAGAGATGATTAAGGAGTGGATAAGCATCTTATTAGTGTGTTCAGAAAGGAAAGGATGGATTTTGCTGATGTTATAGAGAAAGAAATGGCAGGTCTTAGCTATCAGATGAATGTGTGTGGAGAAGGAGAGAGAAGAGTCAAAGACAACCCCAAGATTGCGAGCCGAGGAAACAGGAAGGAGTACAGAGTTATCCACAGAGACTGAGAAAGGAGGAAGGGGGGGGGGGAGGTTTTAGGGGGAAAGATAAGAAGTTCAGTCTTGGCCATGTTCAATTTCAAGCGGTGGTGAGACATCCAGGCAGCAATGTCAGAAAGGCAGGCAGAGATCTGGGTCTGGATAGCCAGAGAGATTTCAGTCATAGAGAGGTAGATCTGGGAGTCATCAGCATAAAGATGGTACTGAAAACCATGGGAAGAGATAAGCGCACCAAGGGACTGGGTATAGAGAGAGAAAAGGAGCGGACCCAAGACCGAGCCTTGGGGTACACCAACTGGGAGTGAGATAGCAGAGGAGGAGGAGCCACCAGAACACACACTGAAAGAGCGATGGGAGAGATAGGAGGAGAACCAGGATAGTACAGAGCCCTTAAAACCAAGCAAGGACAGGGTATCGAGGAGACGGTTGTGGTCAACAGTGTCAAAAGCTGCAGAGAGGTCAAGAAGGATGAGGACTGAGTAAAGGCCCTTGGATTTTGCCAGGAACAAATCACTGGAGACTTTGGCAAGAGGCGTTTCAGTAGAGTGTAAAGGATGAAAGCCAGACAGTAAAGGATCCAGGAGGGCATGAGAGGAGAGGAAGTCGAGGCAGCGGCAGTGAACACTGTGGTTTGGATCTCAAGAGCAGGACTGGCAACAAATGGTCAGGACAGTCAGACTGGCACCAGCAGCAGAGGGAAACTTTTTCCGTTCTCTGTTTTATTTCTTCTATATGTTTTGGGCTTTACTTACTCGCTTTCCTACCACTGACTCAGATCTGAGGACAAGCAATAAACCTTTAGGGGAGGGGGAAGCAAAAGCACGGGGCCTTCAAGTCTCCAGTGTGCTTGTGAAGCCCTGATGGTCCTGCCCACTTTGATGCATGCTTGTGCGTCTGAGTGGGTGGAACTGACAGGGACATAGGAGCGCGCTGGAGTCTTGAAGACTCCACACTTTTTCTTTCTTTTTTTGTTAAGCTGCTGCCAACATTTAGAAAGGCAGTGGTGGCAGGAAGGAAGCAAGGTCAAATTGGGCATCGGCAAAGATAAATGTCAGATGTTGCACAAGGGGACATGGGGGGATCAGGGGCACAAATGCTAGCCATGGAGAGGGAGATAGGAGAGAGGGTAGATTGTGGCCAGAGGGGGGAGGCAAAGCATAAATGCTGGCCATGGGATGGGTGGGGCGGAGGGCAGATGGTTGCCACAAGAGGGCTGGAAGGTATATGTTAGGTATGGTGGGGTGACATAGGGGAAAAGGGAAGATATTGGACATGGGGGCATGGAAGGCAGATGCTGAACATGGGAGAGGGAGGTAGGGGAGAAAAGGCAAAGGCTAGACAATGAGGGGAGGGGGAAAGAGGAGAGATCCTGGGAATGGGGAGAGAGAGGAGAGATGCTGGACACAGGGGGAGGGAAAAAGAGAGGAGAATGGTGGACTCTAAGAGGAGGGAGAAGGAGCGGAAGAGGTGAAATGTTGACCATGGTATGTGGGGAGATGCTGCATCTAGAGGAATGGAGAGAAAGAGGGCTATATTGGACATGGGGTAGGAATAGGGAGGGGGAATGGTGGACATGGTAGGGTGGGGTGAGATAAAGGAGATGACATGTTGATTGAAGGAGAGAGAGGGTGGGGAGACACTGCACAAGGGAGGAAAAAATGGGAGAGGTGCTGGGCATGGGTGTGGAAAGAGAGAGGAAGGAGAGGATTATGTTAGGGGCTGAAAAATGATAGACGCAGTATTAAGGGGGGATTGAGGACTGGATGGTAAGAAGGTGGAGTAAAATCTGAGCTGAGAGAAAAATAACTGGAAGAAAGCTGGAAGGAAAAGATAAATGCCAGAGATATAAGGAAGTAAAGAAGACAGGAGGAGAGAGAAGTGGCAGATGGGCTGAAGACCTTAGAAAGCAAGTTAAGAGAAGACAAACAAAAGCAGAAACCAGCAAGTGAGATCAACATGATTAGTGAATAAAATGGCCAGTCAACAAAAGTAGAAAAATTAATTATTTATTACTGCTTCGGTCACTCTGTTGGCTCTGCTCTCATAGCTTGACTCGCTGCTGTCCTTCACTCCTCCTCTGCTGGTTTGGGCGGTTGATGCCACCTTTCTTGCTGTATTTCTCTGTGACCAGCGTATTTGACTTTTTATGGGCCATTCCTCCTCCTCCTCCTCCTCCTTTGGGGGTGCCTTTTGGCTTGAAATTGTATGCCTCTCTGGTGTTCTGTCATTCAGCTGGGAGAAAATGAACCTTACACAGCTAGAAGGACAGGACCAGCCTGCTACCATTAATGAGCTTTGAGTGTTTTCTTCAAATTCCTTTATTCTACTTGTTTGGAGGTTCTGGCGGGGGGGGGGGGGGGCGGCGCCCAGCTACTGTTGTATACCCTTGAGCAAAGAACAGTATTTCTATCAGTAGAGGGAGGAAGGAGACATCCACCTAGCCAGCCTGATAACCCGATCAACCTTAACTATCATGGGGTAACAGATTGCTCTCGCATCTACATCCTCCATTACTGTACTTGTCGACTATCAGTCTTCTGTGACAAACATTAACTTTTCATTAAAGGGGCTTCCAGCTTATCATGCTGTAGTGTTGGTCTCTCTCAGCTGTTCTAGGCTGTTGCCACTACTGCTGCAGCCCCACTTCCATTGCTTTTGGGGCCTTCATGGCAGCATGATTACTAGGCAGCATGATTACTAGGCAGTCCATGAAGGCTTTTGGGGCCTTCATGGCAGCATGATTACTAGGCAGTCCATGAATGCTTCTTGCACCCCAAGGGGCATCGTCCTCTGTACTTTAGGTTCCTATGCTGGCACCAAATTCCTCAATGCCAGAACTAACCTCTGGGCACACAGCTCAGCTGACCTTACCCCACTTCTGTGACTTGGGCTTGTGACATCTTCCTGCTGTTATGTTGGCTCTCCTCTGGTGTGCTAGGGTCTTGCAACTGATCTGCCTGCTGTGCTGACCCTCTTGGAATGTTTTAGGGCCTTACAGGTGAACGAGGCGCTGTGCTGGTCCACTTGGCATAATATAGGGCCTTGCTGATCTGCCTGCTGTGCTGGCCCTCTTGGAATGTTTTAGGTCCTTACAGGTGAACGAGGCGCTGTGCTGGTCCACTTGGCATAATATAGGGCCTTGCTGATCTGCATGCTGTGCTGGCCCGCTTGGAATGTTTTAGGGCCTTACAGGTGAACGAGGCACTGTGCTGGTCCACTTGGCATAATATAGGGCCTTGCTGATCTGTGTGCTGTGCTGGTCCTCCTGGCATGTTTAGGGTCTTGCAGCTGTTCTGGGTGCTATGCTGCCTTCTAGATTTTAGTCCTCTCAAAGTGCCTTGTTGTGCTTCCACCAATTATGATGCTGCTTTGCCCTCTTCCACTATCTTGAGGTGTTCAGAAGGGCAAAGCAATACAAATAATGCAATGATGGTGGTTCCTGGTAGTCATCCCACCTCTTTTCTCTTTACTGTGCTTCTGAAGGGTTTGTGACATTCCTGATGGATTGAACTGCTGTTGGGGATGCCTGCCATCAAGTTTCAAGCAGTTTTTTTGAAAATAGATGGCAAGCCAGACTGTTCCACTGCAAAATAGCATCCCCCATAGACTTCAATGGGAATTAATGTGCCAGGGCCGTACCAAGGGCTGTGCGAGAGGTGCGGCAGCACGGGGCGCTGATGTCATCATTTGGCTTCTAAGAAGCCCAACAAAAGCAACTTCCTGCATATAGCTGGGTGAGTGGGGCACTAGATTCATCAGTCACCCAGAATGCATTGCTTAACACGGTCCTAGAATACACAAATGTTTCTGTTCCTGAAGACAAACTAAATAGATATTTTCTGACAAACAAAAACAAGCCCAAAAATCTTTGCGATGTACAAACCTAGTGGAAGGCAGGATACATGATGTTTCCAGAGTTAAGCAACTTACTCAGGGTCATGGCGAGAGTCACTAGAACAGAGGTGACTCATGTTTACATTCCAGGGCTTCATCTGATTCATAGCTTGATCAGGAATGTGCTGCCAGTTTCTTGTTGAGGGGCTCTCTGTTTCAGTTGATGAGAATCTTGTTATCAAGAAGCTCCTCCAGTATATCATGCAGTTTAAATTTTGTAATCCGAATTCATTTATCATTTTTTAGTTTTCAATCACCTAAAAGCAATATAATAAAAATTAGCACCTGAACAGGCCCCACAGATAGTACCAAGAACTTCTATGTGGAAGAGACAGAATCAGGAGTGACTTTGGTTTGTGTTGCAGTTAAATTGCGCAGTCATGTTCGTATGCAGCTTAAAGCTGCTAGCACCCACAAATCCTGCCACTCTGACTTTTCTGGTAATGTGTGAGGATAACAAAGTGCAGATATGAGGAGAAAGAGAGAACATAGAAAGAGAATGATACAGTAGAAGATAGAGACAGAAAACATATTAAAAAGTGTAAAGAAAGAGGAAGACATTAGAAAAGCAGGGAGGCAGGATGGGGTGGGGGGGAGGAGATAAATGGGAGAGATGGAGGAAAATAGGAAAGAAGAGAAAAACAGAAAGAAAAACAAAGTTTGGATGGATTGTTGAAATGTAGGTAGTTTAGCAAAATTCAGGAGACTCAGAGGAAATATGATAAAGAAATGATGGAGAACAAAGAAAGTAAACGAAGACTGAAAAGCAATGCAAAATAAAAGCACTATGTAATAAGATGAAAGGAATAATAAAGAAAAATAAAAGAAAAAATGAAATATGTACAACAAAGGTTAGATAATGTATTTTATTTTTAAAAATTAGAAAATAAAAATGACTAAACAAGTTAATATAAACGGCATAAAAGTCTTAATTGGTGCACTGTATCAAATATTTTTTCTTTTAAATTACAAATAATTTGTGTATTGCATGGTATCCAAAAATGCACGCAATCACTTGGCATATTGGGGGAAAATTAGAGGGAATGTTTGCTGGAGCAGGTGCTATTAAGGAATGAAGTTAGGGCAGAAGGAAAACCACAAATGGCATAAATTTGTAGGTTATGCTGCCAGATGGTTCAGATTGGTAGTATAGCCTCTGAGAAGGATGTTTGACCTCTCAGTTGCCAGAGATTGTTGTGTATTGTAATGAGAAGATGGTGTTCGAGTCTGACTTTAAAGACTCTTCCATGCTGTGGGTCACTTCTGTCTAAGATTTCCAGAGATAGTACCTAACATGTATTTTCACTAATTAGAAGCTTTCTGTGGGATATTATCATAGTTATAGCTAAGAGAAACTGTTAATAAAGGCAGTGGACAGAATGATCCACTAAAAAAATGACATTTTTTTGATAGTTTAGTCAAGGTAAAACTGATTACTGCCTCATGACTCCTATGACCAGCTCTTTCCACCATTTCAAGTATTGATTCTTCAAAATAAGGAACTCTTTAATTGCGGACAGCTTTACAAAATGTCAACAGAGGAAGGGAGGAGCGGCCTAATGATTGGGGCAAGTTACCTAGGGCCAGGGGTTCAAATCCCTCTAGAGGACAGCAACTTTACCTCCATTGCCTCAGTATAGCCACTTAACCCTCCATTGCCTTGGTACAAAAACATAGATTGTGAGCCCTTTGGGGACAAGGGATATATATATATATATATATATATATAAAACCTGAATGTACACCACACTGACTTGTAGAAAAGCAGTATATAAGCCTAGTTAAATAAATAAATAAGAGACTCCAAAGAACTATTGGGTGCAAAACCTTCAGGTTTCTAAGCTAAAGCAATCAAGTAAGCTAACAGACACTCTGAGGCATGTTCTAATATGTGCGTCCAGGCCCCTGTGCGCACGATCGGAATCGGAATGCACAGACAGACCCGATTCTGTAAGTGCTAGATGTGCCCTGTGGGATCAGAATCATGTCTGGGCCTGTACGTGCAGGCCGGGACCCAATTCTGATCAATCTGCATGTACAGACCCCTGCCCGACTAACTCAGTCAGGCTCCTGAATGGAGCCACGGTACCATGGCGTCCCATTGCTGTGGCACCACGGCTCCATTCAGGAGCCGTGATCCCCGACCACCAACCACCTTCTCCTTTTCCTGCAGCCTGATCCCCAATCTGGCCTTCCATGGACCCCCTCACCTTTCTGCCGCTGCCCGGGCCTGCCATCCACTGACGTCCAGGGGGTCTTATTTTACCTCTGAGTTGGAATAAATCCCCTGTCCAGTCTGCGGACCCCAGATTTACAGGGTCGACTTCAGAATTGGCCCTGTATGTCTGGGGTTGCAGACCACCCTGTCCCGCCCTCACTCCGCTTCTGGAATGCCCCCTCCCACCCCCGACTAAGCCTCCCCATACAAACTTCTTGTTCGTATGGGGAGGCTTCTGCCAGGGACAGAAGGGGGGTGAATAGCGGGGATGGACAGAATAGACCCCGACTCCATGGACTATAACCATCTCCTGTCCCCATTTCAGCGGTCTTCTCAACCCTTGTAGGAGAAGATGTAAAATTAACTTCTTTTCTGAAAAAGGGAGAATTTTAGAAATATATAGAATATTTATCTATATTATTTATTTATTTAACAGTTATTTATATACCGCTCTTTCCCTAGTATCAAGTGCGGTTTACATGGAACAGTAGGTTAATTGGTATGTAATATACCAAGTCAGTTTACATAGAAATGTATGAAATGTAGTTTAAGCATATATGTATGTGTGCACTCATAACTCAAGAAGGGCTGCTACTGTTTTTTTATAAACTTTTGAAATGACTGAATGCTACCTAGACTAGTCATTTTGAAATATATGGGGAAAAGATATCCGAGGAGGGGGGGACCTCCCTGCCCCACCCACCCCAGATCAGCCCTGCCCAGATTTGCTCTCCAAAAATCTGATAACACCATTTGAAGGGCTTGACCTACTTGTGTGAAGATGGTCTGTAGCTATTTCAGCCCCTCCTGGAGGGCTTGTTGCTGAACCCACTGATCCTGCAAAACCCTCTGTAGTTGCTTCTATCCCATATTGCACCTGCCACTTCCCTTTCACCAGGGCCTGGACTAAACATTCCTTTTTCCTCAACTCTGTGGTTTGGGTGGAAACCAGGGTTTCTTCTCCTTGTCTCCAAATAACAAAACAAAAGACAACCTAGCCTGTCTTGCGCTGACTAACCTTTTAAGTTCCCTCTCTTATTGAGCACAGCTAAGTCCTCTGGCCCAAACAAATAAGTACAGCAACAGCAACAAGACCCAAATCCCTTACAGCGGTAATGTGGGTCCTTTAATCCTTCATAGAGGCTGACAAATATTCCACCACATGTGGATTCAGAACATAAAAATCTTTATGGGAGAAACAGGAAAACTTGAGCAATATCTGTGTTACTTTGCAGACTTCAAACAGCAGGACATCAGGCTCAAACATAAACAACAAAGGCAGATTCTGTAGACCTCCCCTTTTGAGTCCGGGTCTGAGGTTTTTAACTCTTATCCTGTGCCCTATCCTCTGTTCAAGATTCCTCAGCTGGGTTCCTGGTTAAGGTAGGCTGGATCTCTCCTGTATACTCACTCATAGTGAATACTTTCACCCAGATAATCTGTATTTGCCAAAGAGCAGGTGTAAATTTAAGTGAATACATTTCCTGGGTAGGGTTGCCAACTGGCCGGTTTTCAGCCAGCCTGGCCGGTTTTTCCACGGCCAGGCCGGCTGCCGGCGCAGAGGCAAAACCGGCCCTTTAAAAGCCGGTTTTTTTGCTCTGGCCGCAAGATCGGGAGCGGCCTGAGCAAAAAAAAAACGGCTCTTTTCTCCGCTTCAGAGGGAGCCGGGGAAGCCCGCGCGAGGCCCGGCTCCCTCTCCTCTCCCTCTCCCTCTCCTCTCCCTCTCCCTCTCCTCGCTCCCTCTCCCTCTGAACAGCCACCAGCGTGAAGAGCCTTTAACTTCACGCTGGCGGCTGTTCCTGTGAAGCCACGAATGCTGGGAAAGGTTAAAGGTTTGCCCTTTAACCTTTCCAGCATTCGCGGCTTCACAGGAACAGACGCCAGCGTGAAGGTAAGGCTCTTCACGCTGGTGGCTGTTCAGAGGGAGCCGGGCCTCGCGCGGGCTTCCCCGGCTCCCTCTGAAGCCTCAGACAGCCGCGATGCTGGTCCGGGGGGGGGGGGGGGCAAGGACTGCATGGGCTGTGTTGGGGGGACCTGGACGGGAAAAGGGCTAAGGGGGGGGGGGGGGGCTTGGCCTGGAAAGGGGGGAATGGGGGGGACGTGGAATGGAAAAGGGCTAAGGGGGGGGGGACTTGGACTGGAAAAGGGCTAAAGGGAGGGACTTGGACTGGAAAAGGGCTAAGGGGGGGGGGACTTGGACTGGAAAAGGGCTAAAGGGGGGGGGGACATGGACTGGAAAAGGGCTAATGGGGGGGACTTGGACTGGAAAAAGGCTGTGATGGGGGGGGGGGACCGGGACGGTAAAAGGGTTATGGGGGGGGACATGGACTGGAAATGGGTTGTGATGGGGGTGGAGGGGACCTGGACCAGAAAAGGGCTATGGGGGGGGGGGGGAAACTTGGACTGGAAATAGGCTGTGATGGGGGGGGGGGACCTGGACTGTAAAAAGGGTTATGGGGGGGGACATGGACTGGAAATGGGTTGTGATGGGGGTGGAGGGGACCTGGACTGGAAAAAGGGCTATGGGGTGGGGGGAACTTGGACTGGAAATGGGCTATGGTGGAGGAAGGGGGATCTTGGACTGGAAATAGGCTGTGATTAGGGGGGCTAGGACTGCAAATGGGCTGTGATGGTGCGGGGGGACTCGGACTGCAAATGGGATGTGATGGTGGGGGGGCCTAGGACTGGAAATAGGCTGTGATGGGGGACTGGACTGGAAATGGGCTGTGATTGGGGGGGGGGGGGAGCTAGGATGGAAATGGCCTGTGATGTGAGGGCTAGCACTGGAAATGGGCTGATGAAGAGCTGGAATAGGACTGGAAATGGGCTGATGTGGGGCATGGGAGAATGGGACTAGAAGGGAGTGGATGCTGGGTGGGTCTAGAACTATAAGGGAACTGATTTGGGGGGAGGACTAGAATGGATGGGGAATGAGAATGGAGAGGGGAAAAGATATTTTGTGTGGAAGAAAAGTCTATGATGGGCCGTGATTGGGAGAGTAAGAGGGGCTTGAGAATGGAAGGGTGAAATTTAAACGGATGATAAAGGAATAAGGAAAGAATTGGGGGAAAGAGCAAAAGGGAAACAATCAGTATGTTAAAGCAGAAATAGAGAGAGAATGGAAAACATCTGAAAGAGAAGAAAGGACAAATGGATAGCTCGCAGAAGACACGAAGAAACCAGAAGAAAGTGACTGGAGCATTGCAACTGAAAATAAAACGCCCAAACAGAAGGTAGAAAAATACTTTTATTTTGAATTTATTAACTGGAATATGTCTGGTCTGGGAAGTGTGTATTGCTAACATCTTTGCGTTTTTGTTTAGTGCAAAAGGAAATTACTTTATAGTTTTATTTCTCCAGTGTTGTACATTTCATGTTTGGATTTTGGGGTTCCCAGTTTAATTATTATCTGACCAAGGAAGTTAGCCTACACCAGGGGTCTGCAACCTTTAAGACATAAAGAGCCACTTGGACCCGTTTCCGAAGGGAAAAAAAAAACTGGGAGCCGCAAAACCATTGCGACATTTAAAACAAATCTAACACTGCATATATTGTTTCTTACCTTAATGCTATATACGACCCCCTACTTTCCTGTTAAAATATAGGTGTTTGGCCTATACTCGCCGTATAAGTCTACCCCTCTTCCTTCGGACACCAATTAATATAGGCCAGAATATATAACAACTAGAATTAACAATATTTGATTTCAAATTTATGATGATTTTGTAGTCATATCACTAATTTGAAATAAAATTATTTTTTCTACCTTTGTTGTCTGACCAATTTATTCTTTGATCATGCTGGTCCCGATCTGAGGCTTCTGCTTTCCTGTCTTCTCTTAGCTCTCTTTCTGTGGTCTATGGTCCATCTGCCAGTTCTTATCTCTTCTTTCGTTTTCTTCACTTCTTTCCATCAGCCTATTTCCAGTCCAGTAACCCTCCCCAATATCAGCCCCTTTCCAGTCCTCACTCCCAGTACCTTCCAATGTCAACTTGCATTCCCATGATTGCCACTGGTTTCCAATTCCTTCCAGTCCCCCTCCTTCCCCACTGACCAGTCCCTTCTAGTACAAATACCATGGCAGCCCTCTCAGATCCAGTTCCATTCTCCCATCCCCTCATATCAGCCCATTTGTAGCCTTAGCCCCCAGTTATCTTCCAGGGCCAGCAGCTCTATCCTCCCTCCCCACACTCAGCCCATGCCCAGTCAAAGCCCCCCAATCAGCTCGCTTCCAGTGCTAATCCCCCCTCAACCCCATTACCAGTGCTAGCCTCCCCTAATCAGCCCAATACCAGTCCTACCCCCCATCAGCTCATTACCAGTCCTAGCCTCCCCTAATCAGCTCATTTCCAGTGCGCGTCCCCTCAACCCCATTACCAGTGCGCCATCCCTCCAGGGCAGCCCCCTCCCTCCCTCCCTCCATCCATATCAGCTCCCTCCCTCCATGTCAGCCCGCCTCCCCAATCCTCCATGTCAGCCCCCCTCCATGTCAGCGCCCCCCTCCCTCCATGTCAGCCCCCTCCATCCCTCCATGTCAGCCCCCTCCCTCCATCCATATCAGCTCCCTCCCTCCATGTCAGCCCCCCTCCCTCCCTCCATCCATTCATATCAGCTCCCTCCCTCCATGTCAGCCCCCCTCCCTCCATCCATTCATATCTGCTCCCTCCCTCCATGTCAGCCCCCTCCATCCCTCCATGTCAGCCCCCCTCGATCCATCCCTCCATGTCAGCCCCCTCCCTCCATGTCAGCCCCCCTCGATCCATCCCTCCATGTCAGCCCCCTCCATCCATTCATTCATATCTGCTCCCTCCCTCCATGTCAGCCCCCTCCATCCCTCCATGTCAGCCCCCCTCGATCCATCCCTCCATGTCAGCCCCCCTCCCTCCATCCATTCATATCTGCTCCCTCCCTCCATGTCAGCCCCCTCCATCCCTCCATGTCAGCCCCCCTCCCTCCATCCCTCCATGTCAGCCCCCCTCCCTCCATGTCAGCCCCCCTCCCTCCCTCCCTCCATCCATTCATATCAGCTCCCTCCCTCCATGTCAGCCCCCTCCATCCATTCATATCTGCTCCCTCCCTCCATGTCAGCCCCCTCCATCCCTCCATGTCAGCCCCGATCCATCCCTCCATGTCAGCCCCCTCCCTCCATTCATTCATATCTGCTCCCTCCCTCCATGTCAGCCCCCCTCGATCCATCCCTCCATGTCAGCCCCCCTCCCGCCATGTCAGCCCCCTCCCTCCATCCATTCATATCTGCTCCCTCCCTCCATGTCAGCCCCCCTCCCTCCATGTCAGCCCCCTCCATCCCTCCATGTCAGCCCCCCTGCCTCCATCCATTCATATCTGCTCCCTCCCTCCATGTCAGCCCCCTCCATCCCTCCATGTCAGCCCCCTCGATCCATCCCTCCATGTCAGCCCCCGCCATCCCTCCTTGTCAGCCCTCCTCCCTCCATTCATTCATATCTGCTCCCTCCCTCCATGTCAGCCCCCTCCATCCCTCCATGTCAGCCCCCCTCCCTCCATCCATTCATATCTGCTCCCTCCCTCCATGTCAGCCCCCACCAACCCTCCATGTCAGCCCCCCTCACACCATCCATTCATATCAGCCCCCCTCCCTCCATGCCTTTCAGCTCCATCCCTCCATGTCAGCCCCCCTCCCTCCATCCATTCATATCTGCTCCCCCTCCATCCATCCATCCATTCATACCTGCTCCCTCCCTCCATGTCAGCTCCCTCCCTTCTTCTGCAGCCGCGGCTCCCTGCCTCTTACGGAACCGCGGCTGTGCTTTTAAAATCATCTCGGAGCCCTTCCTGTCTTGACGGGCTCCGTGCAGCATTGTCCCGCCTCCAAAACTTCCTATTGAGGCGGGACAATGCTGCACGGAGCCCGTCAAGACAGGAAGGGCTCCAAGATGATTTTAAAAGCACAGCCGCGGTTCCCTAAGAGACAGGGAACCGCGGCTGCAGAAGAAGGGAGGGAGCTGACAGGGAGCCCATAACGCGACGTTTAAAGCCGGCAGTGTGCTCCGGAGCCGCGGCAAAGGTGAGAAAGAGCCGCATGCGGCTCCGGAGCCGCGGGTTGCCGACCCCTGGCCTACACGTATCCTCGGTAATTTTTGTGGGTGGGGCTTGGGGCGGGGCAGGGGTGGGACTAGGGGCGGAGAATGGGTGGAGCATGGCGAGCCACAGGTGTCGGGTTTTTCTCGGTGAAAAAGTTGGCAACCCTATTCCTGGGTCATTTTTTAAAACAGAAGTATGTGCAGACTTTCATTTTGAAAATTTACTGTTACCTGCACAGGGAAAAATGTGTGTGCAGTGTAATATTGTTCCCTAAGTGGTCCATGTACTAAGCTGCAATAATATGAACTTTTTTAACATTTTAAAAACAGCTTATGCTAATAAATGCGGTATGGGTATGTGATAAATAACATGCATTGAGATTCTCATGGTAACTTGCCCATTATCACAAAAAATATAGTTACATCTCCCTGAAATAAGAACATTACTTGCAACAATAGCTGTGCCTGGACCTTGACATGGTTCAACTGTAGTTGGCCTCTCACTAGGTAATGAGGGGAGGCCTGAAGGACCTGCACAAAAAAAATGTATATGGGGTGCCTGTCACTTTAAATAGAGTGGAGGAGTGGCCTAGTGGTTGGGGCAAGGTACTTCAGGCCGGAAGGTCGGGGGTTCAAATCCCACTAGAGGACAGCAACCTTGGGCCGGAAGGACTGGGGGTTTCTAGTCCCACAGGTGCTCCTTGTGGTCTTGGGCAAGCCACTTAACCCTCCATAGCCCATGTTCCCTGTAAAATAGTTTTCTCCAAGTTATAATGCCCTGTTCAATGTAATTTCAGTTTGTTCAATGTAAACCGCACTGATGCAGAATAGCGCGGTATATAAGAGAATGTAAATAAATAAATAAATAGGGAGAAAAATAGTAAAACAGCAGAACAGAGCACCTAAAACAAAATAAAGGGCCCTGGTAGATAGAAGAAGACTAAGTCCACGGCTTAAACTGGAGTAAATTAGAAAGTCTAACACAAAAGAGGAAAACAGACACCACAGTATTTTAAGTAAAACACTTTTATAAGGCGATTCTCCAGAAATAACGTATCTACAGTCCTTTCTTCAGACAAAAACAATATGGATGAAAGTGTAAAGTTAAGTATTTATTCGAAGTCCTTGAACTTATAACTGTTTGTTACACGTCACTTCTTTGTTCTTCCCTGGATGGTTTTTGGGTGGGTCCTTTCCTTTGCATATAGAGGAGGTATTGTATGCAAATCTCTCTCATGCATATTCGTTGTGGTTATCCTGAAAACCTGAGTTGACTAGATGTGCCCCAAGAACTAGGTTGAGAGCCTCTATTTGAGGGGAAAATATGATTAAGGGGACTTACTTATCCATCTCCCCAAGAGTACAAGTATAAACCAATTATGAAAAATGCATTTAAAGCTCTCTGACTGGTGTGACCTGGTATGAGTTTCCTCCTACCACACTGAGGGTGAGTTTCCTCTTTCTCCAGCAAATGAACAGCTGGTTACCTCTCCCTTGATAACAAACCTGCTCTTCTGCAACTGGATTCCCTTTCCGTCCTCCCAGGCCTCCCTCCCTCTATCTGTAGTTCTCTTCTTTGCTACAGTGAACAGATGGGTTAAGTCTAGCCATCCTGTAGGTGAACTGCTATGTTAGATGAAGTGATTCTGTAGCTTCCCCTACTTTCCTGAACTCCTTGTGGAAGGAAGACCTTGGCTTCTGGCTTACAGGGCACTTTTATAATTTCCTCCTGTTTAAAGAGGGGAAAACTCCTGCCCTGTGAGTGACAAGATAATCCAGCCTCCATTACATCAAATTTCTTGCTGGGTTCGTGTTCTTCTTTGTGGACACGGAAGGCACAGGTTCAAGGCTTCTGCCACACAACATGCTATTTTGCTATGCAAACGTAAGTAATGAGTTGATTTATATTATTACCTAGGTTTTCATACATGCTGCACAGAAGTTCACGCTTGCTAAAGAATGTGCTAAAACAGCAAATAATAAGAATAACATTTCAGAAATGGAATAATGACTATTTGCCATTTTAGTGTGTTGTAGTGCATTTGCAGACTTCAGTTGGTATATTAGTATATTAACCTGTAAATTATTTGCAGGAAAACTGCACCAGTACTACCATTATTATTCTGAAACAACATTTTCCATAGAGGGTCTTTTACTAATGGGCTCCACGTGGCAGTGCAGGTCCTAGTGCATGCTGAAAACACACTGCGGCATGCAGTTCCAGGTAATGTAGGGCTATGGCAGTTCACGCAGGATTATTCATGTGCTAACTGCGCAACCCGCTTTAAAGTCACAAATGGCTGGGGTAGGGGCGGAGAGCGGGTATAGTGAGCTCGGCACAGTCACACCACACGCTAACTGCATTAGCCCGTTAGTCTCAATAGATAGCGTTAGGTGGACCATTGCTAGTGCAGCATGTGCTATGGGACAGGGCTCTGCATAGATACAAATAAGGAATTTAAGCATACTACACGCTAATTACAAAGCTTCATTAATTGAAATTGAAAGAGCCTATAGAATTGTCTTTGATGAATCATAGAAACGTGACGTCCATCTCGCCAACTGTTGTTACTAACGTGTAAGTCTTTTCTGTCGCATTGAGTATGCAGGTTAAGAGAGGCTTAAGCAATTGACTTCAGTGATTGTCAATTCTTACCCACAATAAATAAAAAACAAATGACATCTCATTCATTTGAATTAGAATCAGCGTGAAATGAAAATCTATATTAGAAACCTAGGTCATTTGAAAGTAAACTTGAAATGGGCCTAAACTGATTAGAATGGAAATCAGTAGCTAACCAAATTAGCTCTTGTGATGTCATGCATTCCGGGAGTAGTAGGAGTAGAAAGCAGCTCATCACCAGTTGAAGTTCTGTTTGCAAAACGAAGGAAGCGGACTGGGAAGATAAGGTAATATACTGTGCCCATATTTCCCTTGAATGCTGTCCTAGTAGGCAGTGCTTGATTGCTATGATATGCCACGTATGTCATCCAGTTTCATTCACTGCCATCACAGTAAAGCAATAGCTGAAAAAAAATCTATTTTCCTATCTAGCCTGCCATTTATTCCTTCCCAGAGTACTACTGCTACTACTACTATTCATCATTTTTATAGCACTACAAGGCGTACATAGCGTTCTACAGATACATGCAGCAGACGGTCCCTGCTCGTCAGAGCTTACAATCTAAAGGGGCTTGAGTGTTTGTAGGATATTACTCCTTGTCCAAGTCAGTTTGGTGAATTAACATTAATGTGCATTAATTCACCATTAACACATGTTATTAGCAACTAAATCCCACTGAATCACATGGCACCTATATTAAAATAATGCACCTGAACATTACTGCACTAGACCCTTAATCTACATATGCTGCTTAATAGAAGATATTGACTCCATTCAAAAGCTCATGTACAAATAAGCTAACATAAGAAAATAAGATATGCCATACTGGGTCAGACCAAGGTCCATCAAGCCCAGTATCCTGTTTCCAACAGTGGCCAATCTAGGTCATACGTACCTAGCAGTTTCCCCAAAAGACACAGGTTCCGCAATGCTTGTACTGGGTCAAGCATTGATATCCTGGGTCCCTTCTTAATAATGGTTTATGGACCTTTCCTCCAGGAACTTGTCCAAACCTTTTTTAAACCCAGCTACACTAACAGCCTTTACTACATCCTCCTGTAACAAATTCCAGAGTTTGATTACACGTTGAGTGAAAAAATATTTTCTTTTATTAGTCTTAAATAGTTTACCCTGTAGCTTCATTGCATGTCCCCTAGTCTTTCTATATTCTGATAAGGTAAACAATCGATCTACGTTTACCCGTTCCACTCCGTTCATTAATTTATAGACTTCTATCATATCTCCCCTCAGACGTCTCTTTTCCAGGTTAAAGAGCCCTAACCTTTTTAGCCTTTCTTCATAGGAGTATCCTTCCATCCCCTTTACCATTTTGGTGGCTCTTCTCTGAACCTTTTCTAATAACTCTATATCCTTTTTAAGATACGGCGACCAGAATTGCACACAATATTCAAGGTGTGGTCTCACCATGGAACGATATAGAGGCATTATAATATCTTTTGTTTTATTTTCCATTCCTTTCCTTATGATACCTAGGATTCTATTTGCTCTCTTGGCCGCTGCTGCACACTGGGCCGAGGGTTTTTATCCACAATGACACCTAAACCTTTTTCCTGGGTGGTGGTTCCTAATGTGGAACCTTGCATTGTGTAACCATAGTTTGGGTTGTTCTTCCCTAGGTGCATAACTTTGCACTTGTCCACATTAAATTTCATCTGCCATTTTGATGCCCAGTCTTCCAATTTATCAAGATCCTCTTGCAATTTTCCACAATCCTCTTGGGTTTTAACAACTTTAAATAGTTTTGTGTCATCTGCAAATTTGATAACCTCACTCGTTATTCCACTTTCCAGGTCATTTATGAATATGTCAAAAAGCAGCGGACCCAGCACAGATCCCTGGGGTACACCACTATTCACCTTTCTCCATTGGGAAAATTGGCCATTTAGCCCAACCCTCTGCTTTCTATCTTTCAACCAGTTCCTGATCCACAGTAGTACACTGCTTCCTATCCCATGACTCTTTAGTTTTGCCAAAAGTCTCTGATGAGGGACCTTGTCAAAGGCCTTCTGAAAGTCCAGATACACTATATCAACCGACTCACCTTTGTCCACCTGTTTATTTACACTTTCAAAAAAAACATAACAGATTAGTAAGACAATATCTTCCTTGTCTAAAGCCATGTTGGCTGTCTCCCATTAGGCCATGACTATCTACATGCTGAGTAATTTTATTCATTATGATGGTTTCTACCATTTTTCCCGGTACTGACGTGAGGCTCCAAATAATTTTTTGATGAGCTGATTAAAGCTGTCACCATTTGCAAAATCTCTAGCAGGATGGTACGGAGCATGCCTGTTTTGAACAAGAAACCATGTCTGTAGCCCTGCAAGGATGGGTTGAGGCAGGAGACTCCAGACAGAACACACCCAATTAAGTAATGCAAGCTAATTACTAATACAGCACCATAGCTAACTGGCGTAAAGTACTTACACTTGTTATTCAGAACATTAGCTGCTAAATGAATGAAATGGAAAGAAATGGATTGCCCAGTTACACAGGAGGCCATTTAATTTCAGTGGCAGCACCAGTGAATCACCCAGAGTTCTTCCACATTCTTCACTGGATTAACCTGATTTATATGATGGGCTTATTTAGTTTCATTTTTGGAATTTTTGAAGAGAAGCAATGAAAAATATACCCAGCATCTTCAAAAAGTGCAATAAGCAGCGGATGCATGACATCATGTCAGATGAAAATCATGGAACATTACTCACATATTCGGCTCCTTACCTAGGACAAAGTTCAGATATTAATCATTTTTCTTGTTCATGGAATGGAAAATAAAACAAAAGATATTATAATGCCTCTATATCATTCCATGGTGAGACCGCACCTTGAATATTGTGTGCAATTCTGGTCGCCGTATCTTAAAAAGGATATAGCGTTATTAGAAAAGGTTCAGAGAAGAGCCACCAAAATGGTAAAGGGGATGGAAGGACACTCCTATGAAGAAAGGCTAAAAAGGTTAGGGCTCTTCAACCTGGAAAAGAGACGTCTGAGGGGAGATATGATAGAAGTCTATAAATTAATGAACGGAGTGGAACGGATAAACGTAGATTGATTGTTTACGTTATCAGAATATAGAAAGACTGGGGGACATGCAATGAAGCTACAGGGTAAACTATTTAAGACTAATAAAAGAAAATATTTTTTCACTCAACGTGTAATCAAACTCTGGAATTTGTTACCGGAGGATGTAGTAAAGGCTGTTAGTGTAGGTGGGTTTAAAAAAGGTTTGGACAAGTTCCTGGAGGAAAGGTCCATAGACCATTATTAAGAAGGGACCCAGGATATCAATGCTTGACCCAGTACAAGCATTGTGGAACCTGTGTCTTTTGGGGAAACTGCTAGGTATGTATGACCTAGATTGGCCACTGTTGGAAACAGGATACTGGGCTTGATGGACCTTGGTCTGACCCAGTATGGCATATCTTATGTTCTTATGTTCATGGAGAAAGGCTTTTGCATATGAGATTTTATAAAATTGCATAGCCATGTACTGTAACGTTCAAGTTCAAAGACAGCCAGGATACAGGATTTTTAAAAGAATATTTCCTTTATTTTGCCACTACTCAACAGGAACATCAACACAAGCCCATTTATTTTATTTTTTATTTAACAATTCTTTTATACCGCGCTATTACAATCAGTGCGGTGTACAATGAACAAGAACATACTACAATGCATACAAGTAACATTGAGTTTTACATTAAACAGGGAACTTCAACAATAGGACAACCGGGGGAACTATGTACAGATTAACTTAATGTACTATGTACAGATTAACTTAATGTTATATACAGTAATATGAAACTCGTTTGGATGTTGTAATGTGGTTCACTAATAGGACTAGAGAGAAGGTTGACCAGCTAGCCCTTTTCAGGTTGTATTGCGGAGCTAGTTTTGATAATGTCTAGGTTGACTTCTGGGTAGCATTTTGTAAACAAGTGGTATTTCAATGCCTTTCTAAATAGGATTAGGTTTTTGATAGCACGGATTTCGTGAGGTAGCGCATTCCAGTTTAGAGGTGCAAATAAGGAGAAGGCCCTGTTGGAGGTGGCCTTAGTGCACTTCGTTATTATTTTTGGGACTATTAAGGTGTTCATTGATGTGGTTCTCCTTTTTCTGTTTTCCAGGGTGACATGGATGAGCTTGCTGATTGGCGTAGGGGGGCAGTTATTTAGTGCCTTGAAAGTAAGGACTAAAGACTTATACTGGATTCTGGCATGTAATGGCAACCAATGCAGTTCTTTCATGATGGGTGTTATATGGTCAGATCTTGATGAGCCAGAAAGGACTCTGGCGGCTGTATTCATGGCTAGGCGGAGCGGGTTCAAAGTTGATTGAGGGAGGCCATGAAGGATGATGTTGGCAAAATCCAGGTGTGGGAGGATTAATGCCTGGAAGGTTGTTCGGAAGTCTGTGGGATCAAGTAGGGAGCGGAGGTGACTTTGTACTGACTTCCCTTACTCCTATAGACAGCATGGATGTAGTTAGAATGTCTCTTTAAATGGGCCCATGCTAGGTCCAATCTCTCAGACCAGCTGCACAACTAGCGTCCTATCAGGGCTTGAAGTAACCTTGGGCTGGATTCTGCCTTTAGCGAACAGTACAAACAGAATACTGGAGTCCGCTTTACGTATACCAGTGCCAGGTTTCAGCTTCTTAGGTGAAATGCATAAGTTAAACCACAGAATCCCTCTAAATCTACTTGTGTTACAAAGCCACAACTCTTGTATAAACCTTTTTCTGTTCAGCATGACTTCATTTATGTTTAAACTGTTTGATGACTCCACTCTCAAAGAGTCCACAAGTGTTTCACAGCATTCTTTCCTACCAGCACTTTCTTTATCTTCCTGTTCCTTCCAGGCGCTTCTCCTCGAATTCAGACAGGGACTTACCCCTTAGTTTCTGATCCTCCCTGAAGCTCCTCCTTTCTGCATTGTATCTCACCTTGTCTTCAGTATAGAACTGGCAAAGGGGGACCCTACCCCCAACTGGCCCTCTCCGTGATTTTTAATGTACTATGTGGCCCTTCATCAACATAGTTGTTCCATCTACTGCCCCCGTTGCCTATATATCTAAATCCATCTTGTTTACACCAGGTTTGGAGCCACATATTAATGTATGTTCTGTGATGCAGACTGTCTTCCCCCTTACCATGAACAGGCAAAACCTCTGAGAATGCTATAGTGTTGATAATGGGTTTAAGTTTCTCTCCCAGAATCTGGAAGTCCCTTTGTGCAGTAGAAGTACTGTTTCTAGCCAAGTCATTTGTACGCAAGTAGATTACATCAAATATGGAATGTTTACTTTCCACACTGACCATGCTAACAATTTGGTTTGTATTCCTGCTGGCTGAAGAACCTGGGAGGCATTTTACCATCTTCTGGCCTATGGACTGTGTTCCCAAGTTAATCCCTCTGATGATGGAGTCTCCAATTAGTAAGTTTCCTGTTTTGTGATTTTTTTTGTTTGTGTTTGGGGCATTATCAGTAGATTGGGTGTTAACCTTCTCATTTAAGGCCACTTCAGTTTCCACTAATTGGGCACTCTCATTTTGCAAGGCAGAGAAGGTCTTGATGGAGAGGGTGCCTGCATGTTACAGGTCACAACCTACCTGAGCACACTGGGTTCCATTTGCTCCTGGGATGTTTGAGTCTTTATGGGAGCAGTGGTGGATTGTTTTCAGTTTGTATCCTAAAGGAGGTGTGTTTCATTGCAGCCAATTCTTTCAGTAATAGAGTCAACTCTTTCTGCATAGCAGATAGCTTGAGACATATAAGCTATCTAATGCTTTCTAATGCTCTAAATGATTCTTCTTAGGATGAAGACACCACAGCTATTGCATTGCATACAAATTGATTGAGAGGGTTTTAAAGCAGTTTTAGCAAAAGGAGAAAATGTGGGCGTTCCACTTAATTGGAGGACAGATGGCTATCTATGATATGAAGACTATATATGCAAATGCAACTCTGGGGTGGGTGGGGTTAGGGGTAGGGCGTGTGAGAATTAAGTGGAACACCAGATCTGGTGTAAGAGATAAGGGGGTCGGGGCCACTTGGCAATAGTAATCATAGCATGATCGCGTTTGATTTAATTAGTGGAGGAGGGATAGTAAGGAAATCCACAGTACTACCTTTTAGCTTTCGAAAGGGAGACTATGACAAAATGAGGAAAATAGTTAAGAAAAAACTAAAAGGAACAGTTGCAAAGGTTAAAGACGTACATCAAGCTTGGGTGTTGTTGAAAAATACTATCTTGGAAGCCCAGACCAGCTGAATTCCATGCTTTAAGAAAAGTGAAAGGAAGTCCAAAAAACTGCCAGCATGGTTTGAAGGTGAGGTCAGAGAGGCTGTTGTTGCCAAAAAAGCATCTTTCACGAAATGGAAAAAAGAGGCAAACGACGAAACCTGGAAACAGCACAAGCACTGGCAAGTTAAATGCAAGGCATTGATAAGGCAGGCAAAGGGAGAATTTGAGAAGAAGCTTGCTGTGGAAGCAAAAATGCGTAATAAAGACTTTTTCAAGTACATTCGTAGCAAAAAACCTGTGAGAGAGTCTGTTGGTCCATTAGATGATAGAGGGGTTAAAGGGGCACTAAGTGGCGACAAGGCGATAGCGGAGAGACTGAATGAATTCTTTGCTTTGGTCTTTACTGAGGAAGATGTAGGGATGTTACCCATGACTGAAGTGGTATTTAAAGGTGCAGAAGAATTGAAGGAAATATCGATACATCGGAAAGATGTATTACAACTATTTTTGATAAACTGAAGAGTAGCAAATCACCTGGACTGGACGATATACATCCAAGGGTGTTAAAACAACTGAAATATGAGATTGCAGACCTGCTATTAGTAATCTGTGAACTATCATTAAAATCATCTGTAATACCTGAAGATTGGAGGATCGCCAATGTAATGCCAATTTTTAAAAAGGGTTCCAGGGGTGATCCGGGAAACTACAGACTGGTGAGCCTGACATCAGTACCGGGAAAAATGGTAGAAGCCATCATAAAGAACAAAATTACTCAGCATGTAGATAGTCATGGCTTAATGGAAGACAGCCAACATGGCTTTAGTCAAGGAAGATCTTATCTTACTAATCTGTTATGTTTTTTTGAAGGTGTGAATAAACAGGTAGACAAAGGTGAGTTGGTTGATATAGTGTATTTGGACTTTCAGAAAGCCTTTGACAAGGTCCCTCATCAGAGACTTTTGGCAAAACTAAAGAGATAGGAGGCAGTGTTCTACTGTGGATCAGGAACTGGTTAAAAGATAGAAAGCAGAGGGTAGGGCTAAATGGCCAATTTTCCCAAAGGAGAAAGGTGAATAGTGGTGTACCCCAGGTATCTGTGCTGGGTCCGCTGCCTTTTGATATATTCACAAATGACCTGGAAACGGGACTAACGAGTGAGGTAATCAAACTTGCAGATGATGCAAAACTATTTAAAGTTGTTAAAACCCAAGAGGATTGTGGAAAATTGCAAGAGGATCTTGATAAATTGGAAGACTGGGCATCAAAATGGCAGATGAAATTTAATGTGAACAAGTGCAAAGTTATGCACCTAGGGAAGAACAACCCAAACTATGGTTTCACGATGCAAGGTTCCACATTAGGAACCACCACCAAGAAGAAAGATTTAGGCGTCATTGTGGATAACATGTTAAAACCCTCGGCTTGAATATTGTGTGCAATTCTGTTTGCCATATGTTAAAAAGAATATAGCGTTATTAGAAAAGGTTCAGAGAAGAGCCACCAAAATGTTAAAGGGGATGGAAGGATACTCCTATGAAGAAAGGCTAAAAAAGTTTAGGGTTCTTTAACCTGGAAAAGAGATGGCTGAGGGGAGATATAATAAAAGTCTATAAATTAATGAACGGAGTGGAACAGGTAAACGTAGATCGATTGTTTACGTTAACAGAATATAGAAAGACTAGGGGACATGCAATGAAGCTACAGGGTAAACTATTTAAGACTAATAAAAGAAAATATTTTTTCACTCAACGTGTAATCAAACTCTGGAATTTGTTACCGGAGGATGTAGTAAAGACTGTTAGTGTAGCTGGGTTTAAAAAAGGTTTGGACAAATTCCTGTAGGAAAGGTCCATAGACCATTATTAAAAAGGGATCCAGGATATCAATGCTTGACCCAATACAAGCATTGTGGAACCTGCATCTTTTGGGGAAACTGCTAGGTACGTATGACCTAGATTGGCCACTATTGGAAACAGGATACTGGGCTTGATGGACCTTGGTCTGACCCAGTATAACATATCTTATGTTCTTATGTCCCTGGCTAGGAGACCTTATATGAATTGAGGGTACACTCAAATTTCTGATTAAAGAAGGGCTAGGCAAGGAATACAGGCAAGCTAAAAGTTTCTAAGTTTATAACCAAAATTTAGGTTGTTTGCCACTAGACTGCAGATCAAGAAGGCTGTGGATAGGTAGAAATTTGCAAGATTAAACCTTCTCCTTAGCAGAAAGAACAAAGAGGAAAAGCAAAGTAATTTTTCTTTTTTTTTGTGTAGCTACCCTAACATACCACAGTGGCTAGGTAGTATTATAAGAGGTCAAAACAGGTAATAATAAATAGGCATGTAAAATCTGTATGAAAAATTAGCCAGAAAGTAAAAAATGAAAAGTTAAAGAAGCTTACCTGTGATGATTCTCTTGAAGCTTTGAGTTCCCCACATACATCTCCTGATTTTAGGATTATAAATTGCCATTCTTAGTTATTCCAAGATCCTAGTTATTAGCCCTACCTATTCTTCAGTATGGTACTCATAGTTTCCTTGGCCATTCTCTTATAGCATATCTCAACACATAAATGTGAGGATATTCTAGACAGCAGTACCCCATCCATTGACATGACTAAGTAGGAGAAACTTTCAAGCACTTTGATCATCTGTCTCACGAGAAATTAAAAGTCAGAAGGAAAAGCAGAAAATATGGTAATTTTGTTCAACTTCTCTAAATTGGAGAATATTTCACAAAAGATAAAGCATCCAGATGAGTTTCATTGGTGTACTAAGGCCTGTGGGTGCCTGTTCTACTAAACACACTGGCAAAAAGAATTTATGTGTAGATATTTTTCTAAATGGTTTTTGCTCCTTGGAAGGGAAATTATTTAGAAACAAATCCATAATAAGTGATAACTCCTGGTGCCATGATGTGCTTAACACTAACTGGAAAACAAATCTTAATGGGTCAATATATTTTCCCTTCTAAATGACAGCTTTTGTATTTTCCAAACATATGGTTTGAAATTGGCTAGGCTATATCCTCACAAATGCACCGTTCTTTCAATTAGTAATTACAGTGACAAATCTGAATGAATTGCTGTTAACTGCATTTTAACAGAAGAGTGCTTGGTCCTTTAACCAGAATCTGCACAGTAAACTGCCCAATGTCTTGCTATGCATTGCTTGAATGACATGAAGCCCGATTCACAAAGGGGCACGTCCGGGCTGTCCGGATAGCTCCAAGCAAGACCCAATACTGTACCATGGGAACAAAATGTTCCTGCCGTACACAGAATCAGGCCTGATGACGGCCTGGTTTGCCCCCTGCCTGGCGCCCCTGGCTAACGTGGCTAAGACCCCAATTTTCCCCGTGCCTGACCCATGGCTGGCCAGCCGGGGCCTGGATTGGGCAGCGGGGACCCCCACTGCCACACCCGGGCCCGATCGCCTTACCAGTGCTGATTATTCCACCTTTGAGGTGGATTAATCAGCATGTCCCCTCTGACCCTGCAGGACACACAGGACCATGACTTGAGTTGGCGCTGTATGTCCTACCAGCTCGGCCCGCCCCCACTCTGCCCCAACCCCACCCCCTCCCACCCACGCTGGCTCTCCTGTTCTGCGGCTCTAGCCGTGTGGGAGAGCAGAAGGGAGAATAGTGCCCGGACGGCTTGCAGGGCTGCATGTCCCGCCAGGATGTGCAGCCCTGCAATCCGCAACTCGGAATCTGGCCCATACCATAGAAGACAAATATTTCTTCAGAGGTAAAAGCCCTGCCTTGCTAGTCTCTTTATCTCTTACTCTCACTCACTCTCTCTTTTTCTCTCTCACAACACACACACACACGTCAATTCTTTATTACTCATCACAGTCACAGGTGAGACTGGAGTCTCCATCCACACTCATTCCTAGACACACCATTTCCATAGTCCCATTTATTCGCTCTCTACTGTTAATGCTGGGATATGTGGTTTTGTTCTTTCTTTCTGTCTCTGGGGTTGTCTACCCTCTGCTAAGCTTATCCTGTCTGTCCCCTTTTCTGGCCCTTAGATGGAAAACAAACATTTCCTCTCATCACATCAGCCTCCTCCATAATTGCACAAAATACTTAAGAATGCTCTCTCTCTCTCTCTTCTTAGGGTTCCTCCCACACCTGCCATAAAATGTCCAACAGTCCTATCAGATACCTGTACATCGCTTAGGAGAGCTGATGGATGATGACGAGCAGCATCAGTATGAGCTTATCTCAATCTAAGAGTCATGGGAGGTGAACTTCCAGCACATGGACAAGCAACTCATTGAAGTGTTCCACTGATTCATCAATTTGCGAATGCTAGATGGTGGTGTGGATGGACTTTATTTCAAATGTTTGGCAGGTTGCTTTAGCAGCCAGGACATGAAGTTGATCTCTGTGTCTGTGAAGAGCTCTCTGGAGATCCTTGCATGGCTGAAAATTCCATTTCAGCTCACTTTCATATTTATAGAATATGGGCCCGATATCACTGGACAACAAATTTGTTCCAAAGTTTTGCTTCCTGAAAAATATTTGGTGATTATGATAGACAGCTTCAAGCTGAACACAAAGATAATATCAGATTGGCTGTATCACGGAGGAATTTGGAGAACCATGAAATTAAATTTGACAGAATTTAGCATGTTTAATCACACAATGATGTTTTGCTCCTGATTTTCATTTGTACTGTGTCCAACAATAGTCGGCCAGCATTGATGGGTTCCAGTTGCCCTGATACCGCTTTTCCATTGTCGCAATGTCCTGGTGAAACCTTTCCCCATGTTCATCGCTGACTGCACCAAGATTAGCAGAGAAGACGTTCAAGTGTGAATACAGAAAATGAATCTTCAGCGACATGTTGCATTTTCTGGTTTTGTATGCTTGAAGCACGTTGTCTACTTGCTGGATGTAGTTTGGTGACCTGTAATTGCCAAGAAAATTCTCAACATCCCTGAATACCTCCATGTGATTTTCTCAGGCCCCATTGGCAGATCTTCAAACTGCTTGTCATTGATGACATGACTGACTTGTGGACCCACAAAAATGCCTTTCTTAATCTTAGCATCAGTTATCCTTGGAAATATCTGTCTCAAATATCGAAATCCTTCACCTTCCTTGTTCATCGCTTTCAGAAAGTTTTTCATCAGTCCAAGTTTTATATGAAGGGGAGGCAAAAATATCTTATTTGTACAACATTCATTCTTGTGCCACATTTTTCTGTCCTGGACCCAAATGCTTACAGAGCGGCCAGTTCTTTTTAATGTAATGAGACTGTCTAGCACTTGGCATACCCGAGCTGCATTCCTAGTAGCAGTGCCACTACTTTTAGATCACCACAGATGTTCCAGTTGTAGTTGTTGTACTGTATGTGTTTCAACAACAGTTCCATGTTTTTATAGGTTTCTTTCATATATGCTGCATAGGCAATAGGTATTGAATGTGTACATTGCCATTCTGTAACAAGACAGCTTTCAGGCTTAACAATGATGAATAGATAAAATGGCATAATTGAGACCCCTGGGTGACAGGTAAGGTCACTGGGTTGAGAGTGGAGGGGGTTGAGGGGGTTCAAGAGGGAATGGATCTTTAAAAAGGTGTGCTAGAAGAGAGGTTGGGGTGGGGGCGGGATGGAAGGGGAGATGGGAGTGTAGGGTTGACTCAATATTGGTTACAATGTTTCTGTTTATCATATTTTGCACTGTTTACATTTATATGTGAAATGTTTGGAGTTGCGGTGGGCTTGTGCAATGAACAGTTTTTGTTTTCTCTTTTTGGGTTGGCTGGTATTATTCCATTGTGCATTGGCCCGACTTGTACTTCCAGTGATGTGTATGTGTACCCACATGCCAGGTGTGACCTGTAAGTTTCAAATAAAAAGACGTTAAAAAAAAGGCACCATTGTTGTGGGTCATGCTCACAACTCATCAGTGTCAGTGCAGAAACAGAGATCGTCAACCTGCGCAAAGAAATGTTTCATATCTTTTTGGCGGGTCCAAAAGACAGAAATGTTCATACTTGGCGACAGAAAACCCCATCCTGGCAATCTTGAACCAAGCAGTTCAGCTTTTTTTTTTTTACAAACTTAAGTCCCTCACCAGGTCATTCAATTTTGACTGTGTTATCAGATGAGGCACACCAGACAAAAACAGTTCAAAATCCGGATCCATGCCATTTTCCCCGTCTGGCTTGTGCACTGTGGCATCTTTGTCTGTCTCATCTAAGCTCCATGTCTCTGGTAGCTTCAGTACTGGCATGCTGTCATGTGGCACTGGTCTCATGACTGAAGGCAGACTGGGATATTCAATAGATTTCTTACTTTTTTACAGAGAAGCTGGATTCATTGGTCAGACAGAAGTATCAGTCCATCACATTATCCTTCTAGTCTCGCCATATCATTGGGACTGCAAACGGCATTGATATCTGAAACCTTTGAGCCAAGTTCTGAGATGGACAACACATGTTGCACAGTAAATGTGAGGAGCCCAGGATTTATCTTGATCGCCAACTTTACAACCAAAGTAGAGTTCATATGTTTTCTTAATAAGTGCAGTCATGCTGTGCCTTTGAGGCTTAAGTGTATACTCGCCACAGATGTAAACTGACTCAGCACCTCTGTCCCATTCCTCCCCCTCATGGTCTTTCCCCACTGAGAACTCTTCTTTCCCCTCAAGTGGTATTCTGGAGAACTTCTTATCGGCCACAAAGAGCATTTTGGACTGGCCCAGCAATTCGGTGACAGTGCTATGTACTGCCATGTGGAGGATATGAGTTTGATTCCCAGGTCAGATCTTCAATTGCCGGGCTAGCCAGGTCTTGAGATGGTTCAATGGCAGTGTTCATGCTCTCTGAGTTGAAAGGTCTGAGGCATCTGTCAACAGAGACACCTACTGGCCAAGCTTATAGTACACATATTCCAAAGGGAGCTGTAGTATGTGGCTCCAGGTCAAAGACATTCACTTCAACATTTGTATTAGTGGGTGGGGTTAAGAGGTTATAAAAATAGGGATAAAACCGCATGGAAAGTTATGAATGAAGCTCAAAGGAGCCTAGATAAACTGTCAGGCTAAAGAATGGCATTACAATCTTTTTTCTTATTTTATTTTTTGTGTAACATATTCCCATAATTTTGTAAAATACAAAACGATTTTTTAAAATTCCATTTGCTAACCAGTGCATCACTGCATTACAAACTTCCGTATACACACAGAAGAAGAGGGTTGACTCTGACATCCGCTGATATTATTTCTTGTACCCTAATTTATGTTATCATTTACTGATTTTGGCTACCTGCCTCATTTTTGCCCATTTTGTCTATAGGCTCTACACATTTTTGCTTTCTCTATCTTAATTGGAATCTGAAAAGCCAAGCTGTTTTCCAGCACTCGGAGACAACTCATACCACTAACATTCTGCCGTTCCAAGCATTTCTCATAATGTACATCATTGTGTCCCTACTGTTTCTAAACACTTGTTTCCTGTTTGGATTTACTACATTTTCAACAGTGAACATTTACTTCTTACTCTGTCAAAGTTTTTGTGAGATTTGTACAAATTGTCTCAGTTTCACTCTTTTAAGCAGTATGGTAAATTTAGTCTCCACTCCAGCTTAGCAGATCATATATTGTAAAGTATCAAGCTTACCCTGTCCTTGAGTTCACTTCTAATTATATGTTTTCAATGTCATACATTTCCTATTTGTTTCTACCCACACTTGGGATGATGCAATCCTCCAGTGTTGTGGTAGATCATTTCGAGCTCTGGGAACCTCATATGTGTTGTACTTCTAAATGCCAACAATTCAGATCGTCTGCATTTTATTTAGCTGCAAGAAGATGTCATAGTAAATCATTTGTAGTGTGGAGGTGTAGCCTAATAGTTAGAGTAGCGAGTCAACAACCTGGGAAGTTAAGATAAAAATTCCACTGAAACTCTTGTGATCTTGGGCAAGTCACAACCCTCCATTGCCTTGGGTAAAATTAGGTGCTGATATTCAACGGCAGCGGCCAGCCCGGATAAAGTGGCTGGCTAGCATCATTTTGGTCAATATCTGGCCACTGACATTGAATATCTAGTCTGCCTGGATAGCATTTTAACTAACCGGGCAGGGACAATATATAGCTGCTGCTCGGTTAGCTGAACCAGCTAAAGTTAGGCTAACCTTTTTTGTGCCTAAGTTTAGCTATTTTGCATTACCCAGGCTGAATAATGCTGCTGATCAGTTAACATGAGCGCTGCCCTTGGAATAGCGCTGGAACGCCCTGATGCAACTCAGTTAGGAGGGCATGTTCAGCGGCCTAGAAGTCTATGCGCTGCTGAATATCCCCCTCACTGCGATTAATGTGGTTAGCAGATTTGCTGACTGCGTTAATTGTTTTGAATATGTCCCCTTTGTAAGCCTTCCAGAGACATGGAAATATCTACTGTACCTGAATATAACTTGCCTTCAGCTACTACTGAAAAAGCCTGAGCTAAATACAAAATCCCTTCCTTTGATGGGTATTACCAATATATTTATTTCACAGGTTTTTTATTCTGCTTTATCATTTCAGTCAAAGCGGTTTACATTGTAACTTAAACTTGCTAATGTACATTAAATAGGGACATTGATAACTTGGATTTTTCTGAGGCAATGGAGGGTTGAGTGACTTGCCCAGGGCCCCAAAGAATGCTAGTGGGTATCAAACCCTGGTTTCTTGGTTCCCAAGCTAGTGCTCTAACCATTAGGCTCCACACCATATAAAAGTGTGATATGATTGCACTCCATAGAATTGTGTGCCAAAAATGGAAAATTATGTGTAAAAAGATTGCAAAACCAATTGTTTTGTTTAATGTATTGTATGAAAAAGTATAACATTAAAAATCTTCTTTAGGGACGAGGGCACAGTGTATGTGTGTATTTGTGTACTATAGCACTAAGGGGAATCGAGTGTGTGTGTATGCTATTGCAGAGACAACGAGTGAAATGTGTGTAGTAGTATATACAGTACATGTGTGTGTGAACATGTGAGGATAACAAAGGTCTTCCTCTTCCTTCTGAATACCATTGCTCTTCATCCCCCTGACCTTTATTCTTCCCCAATCCCCATACTTGCTCTCTTTCTCCCCCAAACCCAGTGTTCCTCCTTCTCTCCCAGAATCTGCCCCACCTCATCCCACCCGCTAGAGTTGCCAACTGGTTCCAGATTTGCCAAACAGGATTGATCTAATCCTGGGTTTAAGGGCAGCAGACACCTTTTAGTTTGAAGGAGCCAAGCAATCCAATTTCTGGCACTGTCCCCAAGCTTTCCCATTGCTGGTATTGTGTTGAACAAAATATTGGTAGTGCCATATCCCCAGTGATCCACCCCATTGCACTGCCTATGCATAGGCTTACCCCATTGTATGCAAGGATTTGTAGTTCTGAGTTCACAATTGCTTTCTGTAAGAAAAACAGTGCGATAGGTCCATATATGTTTAGAGACTACTTGGATTTTGCACTGGGATCAGTGACACCATCCAGTGTCCCTACTAGTTATTGCTAGAAGTAGACAGAAGTAGACTAATATTTTCCAGATCATGCGAGGTCCCTCCTGCCATTCATTTTAGGATGAGAGGAGACTCCCTTGAGAAGGGAAAGCCCACTTAGTATCAGAACCTTACCTCTTGGTGCAGTGTCTTGTCTTTGGCTATTGCCACTACACCAAGATGGACTAGTGGATGAATGCCAGTGTAGACATCCCACTAGAAGGAAGAACTGCAACAACCACCCTAATCAGCAATACAAATACCAAAGGCTTGGAGCCACTGCTAAGAGGCAGGGGGCACTCAGCCAGAAGGCAGAGGTTCCTGGAGAGGCAGCATAGGGAAGACTGCAGTTCACAGCAGAAATCCCCTACAAAGGAGTAAATGAACCAGCACCAGAGAAGAAAACATCAAGGTACCCAAGTAAGGAGTACGTGAATCTTCACAGTGCCGGGGAACTGTGGAGTAATAGCCCTAATCCCACTAGCTTGAGGTAGTGAAGGAGAAATAAGAAATAGATAGTACAAGTACATGGTCAAAGAACTGAGTGGGGTTGAATGAAACATGAACATAAAAAGAGTAGAGTGCAGAGACTGGGAAGGAATGGTGCAAATTATTTCAAATACTACATGAAGAATTTAACCTTTTGAATTATAGTTCTGTTTTTATTGTAATTTGCTAATTGTTGAAGTTTTTTTTATAAGTGATTGTAAATTTTGAGTAAACCCTTGGTTCAGAAGAGAGTTTTCTGGCCCGCACTTATTGAGAAGGATGAAGGTGAGAGTGTCAAATTCCTACTAGCTATTGCCATCGTATATCCAGTCTCCTCACAAGTGTGAGCCCAGATACTTTTTAAATATCGAAGCTCAGAGAAACTCTGGGGAAAAGCTCCTTGGATTGGTGTGTTCCCTTATTTGCCTGGACCACACAGAAAGGGGATTACATATGTGTAACCTCTACCAGCCTGATAGCCCTTGTAGTGTCAATTTATTTATTTATTACAGGCTCTTATATACCGCACTATTTGAGATCAGCGCGGTTTACAATATAACAATATACCAGAACAACAAGTTGTTTGGTTTTACATATAACAGGAACAAGAACTTGGATAAAACAAAGGGGAACATGTTGAACTGAAACTATTTACATATGTAATTACATGTATATACAGCGGTATTATTCTTAGATTGAGATGGTTCAAGTGGAACAGGTGTTCAAAAGTGATGGGAGGTCAGGTCGGTGTTTGGCTGGTCTGGTAATATTGAGGGAAAAGGTGGGATTTGAGTGCTTTTCTGAACTGCGTCAATGGCCAGGGTACAATTTCAGAGGACCAATCACTTGCTCTTAGGCCTAGCTCCCTGTAAAAAGGGTTCAATCCAGTTTTCTGGGACAGGGCCAGCAATCAGTGGGAGGCCTTTTGCACTCCAACTCATACATTCATATTCTTATGTGGTCAACAAAATTCAGTCCATGCTAGAAAGTTTCTTCTGAACCAAAAGGAGTTTTATTGGAATACAATATAGTCAAAGTTGTTTAGACAGTCACAAAAGGGACTCAGAAACTTCACAGGTGTAGGAAGAGCATCAGCAAACTGAAAGAAATACACTTGTACTCTCTAAATCCTTGTCACAGTCAACTTCATTGGGCTATCTTTCTGGTGAGAGCAATCTGCATTTTCCCTCTTCTTGTAGGAAGTAATTATACTGGACTCTGAAGCCTGAAAAAAGCTACAAGTACTGTTCCCAATCAACACTTGGCCTTTCTTGAGTCAAATGCCCAAGATGCAGCAGCTCCATGCTGTTCCTCTCTCCTCAGATTCAGTTTGCCTGCATTCCCTTTCTAGATCCACTGAAAAATCCCCTGTGGTGCTTTAGCTTAAGCTGTAGCAGTCACCTCTCTCCAGTAGTCCTAGTGGTCTGGCTGGGGTTGCGCAAATCCTTCTCCCAGGTGCATGACCCAGAGGCTAGAAGCATCACTCTAGAGTGCAGTGACTGTGGAACCAAAGACCAGGGTTTAGGTTTAGGGCTTGGTCTTTATACCCCTTGCAAATTCCTTCCAATTTCAGAACTCCTCCTCCTTTACCATTTGTCAAGAACCCTCTCAACATTACTTCACGGGGACAGAGTTACGTCGTTGACAAGAACATTCCCTCCTGTTCTAAAATAAGTCAAGTGAAATGAGGAGAAAAGAGCAGCATGGAGCTGCTGCATCTTGGGCATTTGACTCAAGAAGGGCCAAGTGTTGATTGGGAATAGTACTTGTAGCTTTTCCCAGGCTTCAGAATCCAGTATAATTACTCCTACAAGAACAGGAAAAATCCAGATTGCCCTCAATTAATTGGAGCCATTTGGTCACATGCATGTACACCTCTTACATGATTTTCTTTGAGGGTGGCCCGATGACAGCAAATCTATTGCTGATTGGTCTGAGGCAGCTTCCTCTAGCAAAGCACTATAGGCAAGTTGGAATGACGTCAGATGCCTGGATTTTAAAGTGTGGGTTTCATGTTGGTATTCATTAGTTCATGGAGCAATGTATGGCAAGCTAATCTTTTTGTTGGTTTGAAGTACTCTACTCATAGGACCGGTGGCAAATTATGTCCTGAAGTAGAACCGCTAATCTTCCAGGTTCGAAACGGGTGCTCCGTTGGTAGTTTTGGCCACTGGAGTCTCCGCCAGAGTCTAAACAGCTAAGCACTCATTGCATCCTTTGGATTCCATGTCATGGATCAGATCAGTTGTTCCTTCATAATCACATCAAGTTTTTCTAAAGTTTTTGTTACTAATTTAGTCTTTGCTTTATAAAGTCTTTGCTACAAAGTTACAAATAAAATCGAATGTTTGCACTGTGGGGACTGATCCTCTCCTTCACAAACCTTCTGACAAAATACTCTCTTTTGGATGAACAAGCTCTGGTTACCCATTCCTAATTAGTGGTTACAGTTTACAGTTTGGGTTTCCTGTTCCTATAATTGTGGGGATTTTCTCTGCTAAAATAGGATGAAGCATAGAGGGATTAGAAAATAATTTTTCCAGTAGAGCCACTAGAGAGGTCTTTGTGTAAGTTGATAAAGAAGGACCTTAGGAGTCTCTACATATGCAATGGTATCCAGGGTGAAGGAGAGGGGTTCCCATTACAGGGATAGTCCCCCTGGAAGGAGAGTGACTGTAATTGTCCAGTCTTTTCACTCTGCCGTAATATTATTGTTACATTGTCAGTGACCCTACAAGATTTTTTTTCAGTAAAACCGTGGTTCAGAACAACCTGTACTGGCCTGGACTGATTCCTTGAGAGTAGGTGAAGAGTGAGTGAATCTAAAGTGCCAATAGGCTCTCAATTTTACTGGTCCTAACCTGGAACTCTAAAAATTCCCAGAAATTTAAATATGCAGAATTAGTGTCGTCTCCCTGGAGTTTTGCCCACAGTCCACCACAGAACTGTAAATAATTGCTATGAGAGCTCCCACTGGAGTTACACTGATGACTGAATTAGCCCCGTCGGAAAAATCTGGAGCTAGTCAGCCACCCTACCCCTGCAACAGTGTCCGCCTCCCTACTGACAGCAGTAGTCTCAGCCTTCTTCAAATGTCCACTGTCTCAGCTGCAGTCTCAGCTCCCCTCAACCCCTCTGCCTGCCTCCCACCAGCAGAATTTTCAGCCACTCTCCACCCCCTCAGCACTCTCAGCTTCTCTCAGTCCACCATGGCAAGTCTAAGTTTCCCTAAACCCTCCCTTTTACCCCAGCAGAGCCTCAGACTCCCTCAAACTCTCAGCTTCAGCCTCTTTAAGCCCCCTTCTCCCATAACAGCAGCAGTTTCATCCTTCTTTAAACCCCCTCCCATGCTAATAGTCCTCCTCACCCAAGCAGTAGTCTCAGCTTCCTTCCCAGCCAACCATTCAGCCACCATTTGCTTGTTAAAACAATCATATCCCTCCCTTTATCTCTTTCCTCCCCTCCCAGTCAGTCATCAGTTGTCCCCCCTCTCCCTCATCTCCTCTGTCCCACAGACCTTTGTTTCAAGTTGAGGCTGTTCCGAAGTCTCAATCACTGGAAGAGAGAGAACTGCAGTCTGGAATTAAAGAGATGGCCAAAAACGGAATCAGTGTACTCCGTTCTAGAACCTTCCGTCTGGGAGCTAGGGCCAGACAGCTGAGCATGTTGATTCAATCTCCATGTGGCTCCTTAACACTGAGCTGCAGCTGTTCCCCCTCCATCTGGGTCCAACTGAAAGCAAAGGTCTGCTGGAGAGGGAAAGTTGAGCAGAAGCAAATGGTAGGACAGAAGTGACAGTACTTTTATCTGGGAGTAAAATTTCTTATTGCTAGTTGACTTGTCAACATTTGAGAAATAATGTTGTAGGGGAGTTATATGCTTTTGTATATTTCTGTTCATCATCATCTGTGCCCATAGCATTATGTGTAAGGTACTAGGGGCACAGGGTGTATATGAAACTTCCATATTTGCTCCTCAGACTGTATATAAAAAAGTTCTTCAGCCTTCTGTTGTCCCTGGACATGCGGCCTTCTCAGTCTTTGTTGAGTTGTCCGCAAGCTACTTCATCTTTTGGACATGTCCTGGCCTTTCTCATTCTGTCCTTCTCTCTACTATGAGGGTCTCCAGCTGACCCCCATGTTCCAAACTGGAAAGTACTAGCTATGACATCTCAGAGTTCCCCCTAGTTGTTGTTTTGGTTCTTCTTCAGCTTTCCTAGAATCCAGTTATTCCTCACCGGCCTTCTCTCCTCTCTTCTTATGAATCCAGAATGGTGTGGCCACCTTGGCTCAAAGTCAATCACTCTTTCTCCCCAAGTTATAAACAGGATTGAGTCAGTGCAGAGAGTGGTTACTAAAATGGTCAGTGGTCTTTTATAAACCATACGGGAACAGACTTAAAGATCTCAATATATATATATACAGGGTGGCCCAAAAAAAGTGAGATCATCTCGTAAATTAAAAGCTTAAATAGTTTACTTATTTACCTTTTTTAGCTATATAACGTCTTTATTTTGACAATTTCCAGTCGCCATCTTTATTTTTTTAATTTGTCAATCGTTTACATCTGTCTTTTTGAATTTTTAAATAACTTATATGCTACGAGATGTTCTCACTTTTTTTGGGCCACCCTGTATATACTTTAGAGGAAAGGTGGGATAAAAGAGATATGATAGAGATGTTTAAATACTTTTGTGGCATAAATGCATAGGAGGAGAGCCTCTTTCAATTGAAAAAAGCACTACAATGAGGAGACATAGGATGAGAGTGAAAGGGGATAGACTCAGGAGTAATATGGGAAAATATTTCTTTGTTAAAAGTGTTAGATGTGTGTCTCAATGGAGACACTGAGACAAGGCCCACATCTGAATTCAAGAAAGCATGGGACAAACATAGAAGATCTCTAAAGGAAAACAAGGGACTATAGTAGTTGATATGACCTATAAACCTTGTAAATGCCACTTAAATGGTGGTTCACAGGCACTAACATGATTAATGCCACTGAATATCTCTGATTAATGTCATTACATGCCTGATGCTAAACGCATAGCGTCAGGATGTGTTGAAGTGTTCTGGGGGCAGCACCAGTCGCTAACCAGACAGATGGCCTATCTTTATCCATTGGAGCTAAATGGATAGCGACTCAATATCGCTTCTGCCTGGTTAGCTTCTGCAGCATCTTTGACTGTATGTCGACCCCGGATATTCAATGCCGGGGTCGACCCTGGTATTGAATATCCGGGGCTAAAGTTCAGCGGTGACGGCTATGTGCCCATGGTCTTTTTCTGTCGTCATGTTTCTCTGTTTTCCTCATCACTTGTAATTATTGGGTTGTATTTAATGTGCATTTTTTAAAATGCCTATTCAGTTTGTAATTCCACCTAGGCATTATATAATGAGGAAAATAGATACTCTTAAATAAATAAACCTTTGCAGATGAACTCCTGTTGAATCCCTTTCTACTTTCTATGGCAGGCTTCCCTCTGACTCCAAACAGAAACTTCACTTACAGACACAGCAGGTGTAAAATATGCGCCTTCCTATTTTATTAGCCTAGGTCCCCTGTTATAAAACTGCCTTCTTTTATAGTACCTCCATAATAACAGAGAATTCATATCGACATATATGTTGAAGTGTTATCAGTCTGTTAGTACTCTTGTCTTCAGGCATTCTTAGGTCTCTGCTAATGTCTTGTGTCCATGACCATCTAAGTCTGAACACTGCCACTCATAATCAGTGCCTGACTCATCTCCAATATTTATATAATAATGAGCAGCCCCATAGACACCCTGCTACCCACAGAAGACTAGGTCGTGAGTTTTTGCTCTACTGGCAGAAGACGTTTAAAGACCTCTGCTTAATCCTAGCTCTTCTAGCTAGGGCAGCATAGGTCAAGGCATCCTCCCTACCTAGCTCTATGGAGATCATTTATGTGCCGATTCTCAGAATTATTTTCCAGAATGCACATATAAGGGTAGCAAATTCTTAGTTCCAAATGTCTTGAAAAAAGCCATTACCTAGAATAGCAGAAAGCAAAAAGGATGTATAATTATGCCTAGCTTTTAAGCTGGTACAAAATGAGCACACAAAAATGTATGCATATTTTTTAATGTCAAACAGAACCTTGTTGTTGCCATAACTATTTTCTGGAAACCACCAAATTGAATTTTATCAACTTTGGCAGAAAGCCCACGATTGAGAAAGACAATGTATGTGCCAATTTTCAGAGAAAAAGAACTTTTATTGGCAAAAGTATCAGTAACTAGAAAATTATGGGCCTCTTTTACTAACACTTAGGGGGATGTTTACTAAAGCGCATTAGCTGTCATCGAGACACTAACGTGGGGAAATGAGTGCCGTGGTGACAGCTAACAAGGTTGAAATGCAGATATGACAGGCAATTTTCTATGATATCTGTATTTCATGTGATACAGTGGGGAAGAGGGATCCAGTATGCACCACGAGACTGGTGCCATCTTGTGAGCTGCTAGAAAAAGGGACAGGAGCAGGAGAGGATTGCTCCTTCCCTCTTTCCACTAGACCACCAGAGATTTACAAGGTAAGGGGTCATGGGGTGTGACCTGTTGGGTCCTATCCTGACTGACTAGCTTGGATTTTTTTTAAACATTTAAGGGGAGAGCTGGAGGTAGCCAGACTGGCTAGCCGGGATTATGTGTTTAACAGTTGAAGGACAAAGAAGATGTCCCAAGGCTGCCTTCCAGACAGCAGCACTAATGGGTTGAGTGATGTCTGGGGTGGTTCTGAAAGGGGTGAGAGGAGGCAGGCTACTGGTTCCAGTGCCCCATATTGGTAGATCCAAGGCACCATCAACTTTTAGAAAGGCAGGGGGCCTGTGGGGGTTTGGGAGGAATTGGGTCAGTTCCCGATGCAATCAGAGGGACAAAGCAATTACTTGCTCTGTCCTCCCCTTGCTTCTGTCCAGGATCCCGCAATCCCTGCATCAGTAGGCAGCGCAGGAGTACCTGTGTTACCTACCGATGCTGAGATCGTGGGTCGCCGCAGTAAGCCCTAGCCCTGCACAGTATCTGCATGACTGGTGCAGGTCACTCCTCCTGCAGATACCACATGACATTTTTACATATGCCATGCGGGTGCTGCAAAAGCACTTAATGCACTTTACTAAACATGTCCCTTAGCTTGAGCTGTCTGCTGCATGGTCTATTTGTTTCCTATGGGCTGTGTGGCAGATAGACTGAGCTGCGTGTTAGTAAAAGGGACTTAAGATTCTATACAGAAGTCCCAAGAGAACCATGATGGCACTAACGCATCACTTCAAACTCCCTCCCCCCTTCCCCTAGATGATCAACATTGCAGATTATATCTTTGATATCATAAAAAAATGGATAACTTAAACCAAACTAGCATAAAAATGCCCTACTGGAATTACAAAAGTTTCTATTCATATACATAAAAAAGGGTAAAAAAGGTTCTAGTTATCCTTAATCATTGAAGGTTACAAAATTACATACATGCAAATTTGTAAGTATACTTACTTATAATTTTTTAGAGTTAAAGTAATTTTCATATTTAAACTGTTTTATGCCTGTGCTGTTATGAAGGGGTCATATTTGTCAGGTGCCTTCTCTGACCCTTTCAGATCTTGACTCATCCGATCTCCTTTGTGTTTCCTTACCATTCCCCCTAGATGTATCCCATATCTACAGTCGTCTGTCTTGACTAGATTGTAAACGCCGATGAGCAAGGACCATCTTTTACATGTGTCTGTGCAGTGCTGTGTACGCCTTGTAGTGCTATACAAATGTTCAGTGGTAGTAGTGAACTAACTCCTTGTCCTTCTCTTACAATATCTTTCTTTATCCTGGGGTGGATCCACCTTGGGGTTGGAGAAGTAGCTTCTAGGACTTGGGCATAGTCTAATCTTCAATTTAGTAAACGACAGGCTGATATTCCAGTATACTTTACTGGTCAATTTGTGTAATAGTGATCTACCACTAAGTACAGTTACATTTATAAGTGCATGTTTAAACTTAATCCATTATCTGTGTCTGTAACCCCTTGAATTTATTCTTCCCTGAGTCCCAATGTCCTCCTCTGGTTCTTGAGTTTAACCTGGGCTCTGTGAATGGAAATTCCTATGCCTTAGTGAATTTTCCTGGTTTGCTCATACACTTACACTATCTTTCCTAAGTTGTATCAGGTTGATAATCTTCATCTTTCTCCTCTGGTAGTTCTTCAGTGCCCTTTTCTTCCTCTGCAGGGTATCATACGGTTATCCTACAACTTTACAGGTTGCCGGGCCTCTCAGATTAGGAGATAGTTTGGTGAATCTTTCTCCTTTCTTTGACAGGAAAGGTGAGACAGTGGTTGGAACAGGTTATTTCAGGTCAGGGGTTCAATCCCTGCATGGGGACAAGTAACCTCAGGCCAGAGGGACTGGGGTCTCTAGTCCTTATGGCCTTGGGCAAGCCACTTAACCCTCCATTAACCCTTTGGGGACAAGGGAATAAAAATTACATATATGTATATGTAAACTACTCTGATGTGCATAGTAAAAAGGGTGGTATATCGTGCCTAAACCATAACTGGGTTTACAAAAGGTTTGGACAAGTTCCTGGAGGAAAGGTTCATAAACCATTATTAAAGAGAAATCCTGGGAAATCCACTGCTTACCCCGGGACAAGCATTGTGGCACCTATGTACGTTTTAGGGAACCTGCCAGGTACTTGTGACCTGGATTAGCCACTGTTGGAAACAGGATACTGGGCTTGATGGACCTTGATCTGACCCACTATGGCATTTCTTATGTTCTTTTATTTTTATTTATTTTTTAGACAGTTTTTGTATACTGCCTTATCCTTCAATCATAGTGGTCACAACACAATTGGGGGATACATTTAACACACGGGGATATGAGACACATACACTAATACTTACAGGGAACATGGGCAATGGAGGGTTAAGTGGCTTGCCCAAGACCACAAGGAACATCTGTGGGACTAGAAACCCCAGTCCTTCTGGCCCAAGGTTGCTGTCCTCTAGTGGGATTTGAGCCCCCGACCTTCTGGCCTGGAGTACCTTGTTATGTTCTTATGTTATGTGCATTCTCGCTCATTGTCGCATTGCCATTGTGCTAGCGGCAATGTGCTGTCCACCCCCTACCCAGCCACTCTCCATCCTAGCACATGATGGCACCTTAATGTGTGTTTCGATGGCCAGTGGCTGGCACACATGTGCATTAGTGTTCTCAGCAGCTAGTTATTGTATGCTAAAATGGTTGTTTACCGGTTAGTGGCCTTTAGTAAAAGGGCTCCATGTGTCTTCATAAAATAGGTTAAAAATAGACACCCTCTTATAAAATTACCCTCTATTAATCTCTATAGAGTATGCCCTATTAACTATATCTAGCCCCAGTAGGTCTACCTGGAACTATTGCTAACTAATAGCATATCAGATGTAGTCCTAGCATATGCAAAAACATAATGACTGACTTAGCTCATAAAATACAAAATGCATATTTTCAGACCTAGCAAGACATTTGCAAGGGAACTGCATCAGGAAGCTGGCCTTAAAGAAAGGTCATCCTGTCATGTAGCTAAGAAATATTTTGCCTTTACTGAATGACTTTGCAAAAAAACAAGTAAAATCTGGAATTTATGGTCAAGAAACAGTATATCTTTAGAGTCTAGTTCTAATTTATTTTCCAATACAACAACATCACCAGGAAAACACTGTGAAGGACAATTACAGGAATCCAGTAATATCTAGATGAATAACTGAAACATCTTTCTACTAGTTTTTGCTCTTGTTGTCCACTAGGGGTATGCATCCATTTTCAGACAAATGGTAAATCACAATTACTGAGTATATTTTTTGTATACCTTTAAACAAACTGAATAGGTTAGGGCCGGCTTTGAATCAAATTCTCATTTGTTCTATTTATTTTTGGAGGGGTGGAGAGGAGCGCACACAAACTGGAGCCATTTTGGGAGGAGGAGAAGGCAGAAGCACAAGGCATATCACCAATCAGGCTGATAAGCATCCAAATAAGCCCATCCCTGCCTCCCTTCTCTCACATCCCAAGGCTGATGTCATCAGCACTTGACTAGAAAGTGAAAAAAGCAGAGAAGAGCATCATTTTCTGTACTACATTCAGAAAGAGGATCAGAGAGAAAGGTACTAGCTTGGAAAATTACTTTGTTGATGTCAAAAGCTTGTAAAAAAATAGAAGAAGTTTCATAATAGCACAGACAGGGCTCTGAGAGTGAGAGAGAGGCAATAGCAGCACTATTTCACGCTCAGTGTAACAGAAAACTAAGGGTCCGATTTTCAAAAGGGGTTTATTCTGTTAGCAAGACTAGCTAGCTGAATAAATCCAACTGAGTCTAATCATGACCTGCCCAAGAGTATCTGACCTCTTAGGTGAACCTTCAACCACGCACCTCCTGCCCCATATCCCAGTATCTCCCCTCCCTTCCCCCAGGTGTCCAGCATCTTCCCTTCCCTCTCCCCTCCTTGTTGCACCCAGCATCTGTTTCTTCTAGTCCCCTTGCCATGTCTAGTGCCTCTCCTTCCCTCTTGCCATATCCAGCATTGCTCACCTCTACCTGCTACCGCTGCTGATTCCTTAACTCCATCCTGCCAATGGGCCAAGGCTTCTTCAAAAAAGGAAAGTAAGTGCGGTGGTGGGTCTTGCAGCAACTGCATATGCTTGAGGCCAGGTACATCTTGTCCCCTCAGATACTTCCTGCAGAGGAGGTGGGGAACGGCTGGTCTAGATCACAGATGGGTGATGCAAGGCCCACTGCTGCGCTGAGATTCCTTTTTAGAAGAAGCTTTGGCCCAGTGGCAGAGTTAAAGGAGGGAGCAGTGGCAGAGGAAAAGAGGTGGGTGATGCTGTCACATTTTGTTGCCCCTAAATTCTACTGCCCTAGGTGGATGCCCGGTGGTAGGGCTGCCTCTGAGACCATGTTCAGCACAATAGCCTGGATAGTGCCACTGAATATTTTCTCTGCCATGGCACTATCCAGATACCACCCTCACCATGTCCACGGGCCTCCCTGGCACTGTAGAGTCAGAGAGGTCCGTGGACACAGTGAGGTTGGTACCCGGTATTATCTGGTTATGGATAGCAAACTTCATAAAGTTAGGCCACCAAGAAGGCGTTCCGAACTTTATGCAGTTGGCCATCTTGACAGTGGTTGAAGATTGCTACTGGCCGAATAGCCAGCGGTGGTCACCACTGAAACGAGCTATTTGGTGGTAGTCATGATCCGGCTACTGGTATAAACTGTCTGCAGCGATTGGTGGTTAAAGAAAACACTGGCCACTGCGGGCTGAGTATCGGCCCCTAACCTTTCTTGTGAAAATCTCTCAGCTGTCCGGATGTGGATCTAGACCCACATACTGAATCTAGTGAAGGGTCGGAGACAATTATTCCCAGACGGGGCAAAGAGGCACATCTCTTAGGCTGTCTGTGTGTGGGTCTAAAGCCACATATAGAGCATAGTGAGGATGAATTTAAAAAACTTGAACAGGAATGGCATAGAGGTGCGGGCAGGCTATTTCTCTCTCAGTGTTACAGAACTATAATTTTTAAAACTCTCTTAGAATCTGTTGGTCCAGACAACCTGCAAATACAAGTCAGTGAAGCAGAAATCCAGAGTACAGGTAGCACTGTGCAAACACATGTAAGAGCAACCGTCCCTGCTCCAGAGACTGTACAATCTTGCTTTAACAAATTACAATTCCTGAGAGTGGTAGGAGCGGACACAGTGGTAGACACTGCGGAAGGACGGCAGTTAAGACTCCTGAATGACCAAGAGTCAGTAGCAGCATTAATGGAGAGAAGCAGAGAGGACAGTCTCCAGTCTACAGGAGATCACCAACCAAACTGAAGGCAGTTTTCTTTGAGAGGATGTAATAAGGCTGCAGCTATCAGTGCAACTACAAAAGACAAATTTTTTCCTCTTGTCTCTACACAGGAGGAAAAGATTATGTAGGGTAGGGGAAGAGGAGACCAGCAACAGCTGAAGCTAATGCTAAAAGAACAGAGTAGCAGGTGTACCCTGTTCTCCACTGAGGAATACATGGAACAGGTTTAGGAAATATAGAATTTGATGAGAAATTTCTATCAGATGGGGGGGATTTTGAAATCTAGAGCCTGATATTAAAAAAAAAGCTGAATGCCTAAGGTTAAGTGCTTAACTTTATCCCCTATTTCCAGCCAAGCTCAGGAGTCTAATGGACCAATATTCAGCCAGCACAGTCACTGGTTTAAGTTAAATGATAGCTCCAGTGTTTAATAATCCATGTATTCATCGCTGCTATCCGTATAAGAAGCAGTGCTGAATATACAGATTGACTGGTGACTGTGCAGGAACTAGGGCCAGCACACGGATTGGAGGAGTAGCCTAATGGCCAGAACACTGGCTTACTAACCAAGAAACCATGGTTCAGTTCCCGCTAGCACACCATAGCCTTGGGCAAGTGACTAAGCACTCTATTGTTCCTGTTAAATGTACATTACCAAGTTTAAGTTGCAATGTAAACGTCTTTGCCTGAAATCATAAAGCAGTATAAAATCTTATTAAATAAACAAATATTCAAAAGGATTAATGTGCTTAGCACATCTGCTGACTGTGTTAACCCTGTTGAGCAGAATATTCAGCCGCACATGCCTAGTTTACAGCACTAATTATCCCCTTTGAGTGCCACTGTAATGCCCCGACACTAGCCATTTTGCATCATGGTGTTCTGGGGCAGATCGGGGTTCGCACTTAGGGTTTACCTGTCAGCAACATTATTGAGCTGCTGGCCAGTTAACTCTAAATGGCTAAAGTTAGGCCAAAAGAGAGCTGGCATAACTTAAGCTGGTTTAGCTATCTGTCCAGCAGCTGATAGCTGGATATGATCCTGGCATCAATTGAAGCAGCAACCGCCAGCTGCATTACCCATGTTGACTGCCCCTACAGAATATGCCCCTGTTACCTGTTTAATTTAGATCTGTATCTGTCTCTGTTCTCTGATATCACTGCCTCTTCCTAATACAGAGTGGAGGAGTAGCCAAGTGGTTATAGCATTGGCTTAGGAACCAAGAGACCAGGCTTTGATTCCCACTATCATTCCTTGCGGCCTTGTGCAAGCCACTTAACCCTCCATTGCTTTGGAGAAAAGGCCTGGCAATGTATTTCCAGTCACCCAGGAGCTGCTGAGTCAGCAGTGACTCAAAGGCACACGTTGCATTTTGCATGACCAAGTGATCCTCCATTCTAATCCTACCAGCCAGGCTATCAGTTTATATCCTCTGCAAGCGCTTTCTTTGTACATGGATATCAGCATTCAATTTCTGCCTCTGCACTTTTGTTGAATCTTCATTCCACTATGGCTGTTGCTGCTTTATACTTTCTGCAGTGGCATGCAGTCTTCTTCTCCCCACAAAGTACAGAGAGGAAATAATTGCTGCACCTCCTAGCCCCAATCACCAAGCGTCCTCCAGGATAACGTTTCCTAGGCCAACAAATCTTTTGCACCCAATTACCTCAGGAAACCTTGAGAATCGATGATGCTTTCAATGCTCACATGCCCACTGAACACCAGTGGCCAAATCTTTGAGATAGCCCCCCCCCCCCCGAACCCACTGGATACTAATACTCAAACGTTTTTTGTGTTCCTGCCAATTCCGGCTCCACTTGTCTCTCCATGCCTTGGGGGCTCCCTGCCACTGCTTGTTTATTTATTGATTGCACATGATATAATCCTATTGCCCCAGAAACTGCTTGGTCTATACTACAGTAGATACTTAGTGACAGCCCACTAAACAGATGAACATTTAGGCTGCATTCCTTTCTTCCTTTCAAAGAAAGGGTTCCAAGTTCTTTTATATTAGCTTTCTGGCAGTGCCACAGAAAAACATGGTCTTGCTGACAAACGTTTTTATGGAGACACTCAGATACTCTTTTGTGTATCAATGAAGCAGGCTCATTTTTCCACAAAATTCCGACTCTGCCCTAACCCTCTTAGCACTTCTGTGTCCTATGTCCAGAGGATTTGGGGTCTTCTTGCCAATGTTGACTCTGCTCTGCTCCTCTTTCTGTTCCCTAGTATCTTCCTTCCAGTTTAGGGTCTTCTCTGTCCTCTTAGGGTGCCTAGTGGTCTTCCTGCCAATGTTGGTGCTGCTGTACCCCTCCTCCAGAGCTTTTCAGTCTTGCTGCCAATGTTGGGGCTACTTTATCACTCTCCATTTCTTTGGGGTCTTTCTGCCAGTGTTGGTGCTGCACTGCCCCTCTTTCCATGCTTTAGGGTCTTTATTCCACTCTGCATTGCTTTGCCCTTCTCACAGTGGCTTGGAGTCTTCAAGCCATTGTTAATTCCTTTGACCCTCTTTTAGTTCTGTAGAGTTTTCATGTTACTCTTGCTGTCTTGGAGAGCTGTTGCCTCTATGGCAGATAGCAAATTCTATGCAAATTTATTTAAACATGGATTGAAAATATCACTGTTAGATTGGAAAATTGCTTTACACATGGGCTTTAATGGACCTGATTGATCCTAATATTTCAGAGTCAGAAGATGAACTGAACAGATGACTGACCCAAAAAAGAGCTAAACTGAAAATTTTGCCGTGCATATTCCTATTGCCTACTATGCCAAGCAGTTAGCATTGGAGGGAAGTTGTGTTGCTGTTACTGAGATGACACCAAAATTTAATATTGCATTTTTAATGAATATTTTAGAGTGTAATGTCCAATTATGTATTTTTACAGGATCATTCTTGGAGGGTTATAATTACTAGGGACCTTATGAGCCTGGGCTCTCATTCTTTTAAGTACCTATTAATGCCTCTGCCCACTGTTCATAGGCATGTCCATCACCTTTCTTTTTCCTCCCCTCTCTAATTTATTCTTCACAATCTACCATCCAGTTCCTGTTCTTCCTGGTATGCAAAAGAAATTTGAAGAGCACCAACTTGGGGATCCTAGATCTGTTGGAGAGTGATTGTTTTTTTACTTCTGTCCAGAAGTTTTACCACAGAACCTGAAGTAAAAATTCAGAATCACAAGGACAGTAGAAAAAATGAGTTTTTAAATCACTTCTTCGCATTAGGTAGCAATAGTCAATGCAGTTATTAACATGCTATTTGCATAGAAAGTGCACTAATGTTAGCTTACTTTTTCATGACTTTTAATACTTTTTTTAATGCATCAGATCTTTGTTAAATTAAAACAGTATGCTAATTTTAGTACACCCCCCTTGACTAGCTGCTTTCAGGTCACATGAAATTATTGCTCTTGCATATCTTGCTAACAGTTTCCAGTGCTGTATAGCTGTTTCTATACAGAATAGGACTGACTCTGGCTTAGCAAGAATTCGGCCTCTCAGCTGCCAGGCCACAGTTTTCCTGTAAACAACAATTATAAACAGTCCTTTGATATGCATTTTACAGAATGTTCCCTGTGCAGTAAGAAAGTATTTATAGAGTAGCTTGCTATATTTAAAGCAAATTGCAAGCTATCATATTAACTATGGCATTTTGCCATAGACATCAAAGAGGAGGAAAAACAACCCCTTGTAAAATTTACCCTTGAGTGCAAAAAATAAAAAATGTACAATTCTAATTGAGCCTGAGAATCCTGTAATTAAATAGATATCAGGGTACAAAATATATCAAAATAACAGAGCAAAGAGGCGTCCATAGGGTCCCTTCCCATCACTCTATGACAAGACCCCCCCCTTCCCCACCTTTAAGAATCACCTCAAGATTTTATTTATTTATTTATTTTATTTATTTAATGTTTTTCTATACCGCACTATTCGGCATCAGACTGTTTCATGCCACCTTTCCTGAAACAGCTCTGGACTGATCCTTCCTCCAACCGTCCCTTTCCCTAGCCTTCAATCAGGGAGGGGTATGCTTGGGGAGGGGGCCTTGTGTGCCGTTGAGGTGGGGTGGGGTTGGCAGATCATGGTGGCAGCTACTTGTTTTTAAACTTTTCAGCTGCCAGGCCCACATTGCCTGCCTCAGCTGGTAGCATACTGTAGGTGTTTAAGCAGGAAATGCAGGCCTTGTGCCATGTCTGCCCTACATGGTAAATTCATGGCAGAAGCTGGGAATCCTCCCTGCATTTATCACACAAGGTTTCCACTTTCTGCACTTTAATTTTTGCAGTTAAGGTACTGTATCTGCAAACCCTTACCACACTTTTGTGAAAGGGTTCCTTTGTGTCATCTGCAAATGTTCTAATTTCCAGATCATTTATAATTATCAAAAAGCACTAGTCTCAGTATAGATCCCTTGGGTACTTCACTATTCTCCGTTTAGAAGACTGACCATTTAACCCTGATCCTTTTTCTGTCTTTTAGCCAATTCCCAGTCGAGAGTAGGACAGTAACTCTTACTCCTCAAAAAATTGCTCCTTTTGGTTCTAGGGGCTTTTTTACTAAAGGATGCTATGCTGTTGCACCTAAAGTGGTGATAGCGCTCAAACCATAGCGTGTTAGGTGCAACAGCACCATGTTAACTCTCAGGGCCGTGGAAAGCATATTCTGAGCAGTTAATGCAATGCACCCTCCCTAAAATTAGTGTAGATGCACATACCTTTGCCTGTGGAGGGGGGGGGGGGAGGGCGGTTAGTGCGCCCTTGTTCATTGCATGCTTTGCAGTTAGCATGGGATGTACTGATTGCAAAACTCTCACACCATCCACTCTGCACCTCTAACCCACACACTTATCACCCCAACATGCAAAGCATAGTTAGTGCAGAAATTGGGCCATGCTAACAGTTACCATGGGTCAGTTACTTCTTTTAGTTTTTTTATCCATTTACCTAATTTTATCATAGTCTCCTTTTAGAAAGTTAAATGCTAGCATGGTCAATCTCCCTAGCATCTTCATCTCTATTATTAAGTAACATTTGATCATGGATCACTATTGCCAAGTGGCTGCCAACACTGTTACCTCTTGCACCAGATCCTGTGTTCCACTAAGAGCTAGGTCTAAAACAGCTCCCTCTCTTGTCAGTCCCCAAACCAGCTGCTCTACGAAGCATTCATTTATTTCATCTAGGAACGTTACCTCTCTAACATGCCCTGACATGACATTTATCTGATCAGTACCAGCTAATTGAAATCACCTGTTTATGTTGTATTGCCAAATTTGTTAGCTTCCCTAATTTACATAAGAACATACAAAAAGTCATCATGGGGCAGACCAAGGTCATTTGAACACAACATCCTGTCTCTGAAGTGGCCAGTCCAGGTCACAAGTACCTAGTAGATGCCAAAAGGTAGATCTGAGGGAGTAGACAATATGAGGAAAGATCTACAAACGCTGGAAGGATGGTGTAATGCTTGACAGTTAAGATTTAATGCAAAGAAATGCAGAGTCATGCACTTGGGATGCAGAAATCCAAAGGAATTGTATGCCATAGGGGTTGAGAGGTTAATGTGTATGGACCAGGAGAGGAACCTTGGAGTGCTGGTGTCTGAGAATCTCAAGGTGGCAAAACAATGTGATAAGGTGGTAGCCAAAGGCAGAAGTATGCTGAGCTGCATAGAGAGAGGAATAACCAGCAGAAAGGAGGAGATATTAATGCCCCTGTATGAGTCATTGGTGAGGCCTCACTTGGACTATTATGTTCAATTTTGGTATCATAAATCACAAAGGATATAAAAAGACTTGAAATGGTTCAGAAGAAAGTGACCAAATGATTTGGAGCTTGTGCCAGAAGAGGTATGAGAAGAGACTTGAAGACCTAAATATGTTCTTATACCCTGGAGGAGAGGAGGGACAGGAGAGCTATGATACAGACCTTTAAATACTTAAAGAATATTATTTTTCAAATATGAGAAACTGTAAAATTAGAGGACATATAATGAAGCTGCAAGGCAGTAAACTTAAAAGCAACATCAGGAAATACTTTTTCACTGAAAGGGTGGTGGATGCTTGGAAAGCACAGTTACTTACCTGTAACAGGTGATCTCTGGGAACAGCAGGAATAAGTCTTCACATATGGGTACATCGGTACCGACAGAGCCTGCGCGGGAACGCTCCCCAGCGTCCAATCAGAAAGCTTTTGGGAGCATCCCACAGTGCCTGCGTGCTGCCTTTCCAACTGTCTCTCCTCAGTTGAGTTTTATAGCTGAGACAAAGAGAGAGAGGAAAGGAATGATAGATAGAGAGATACAACTCCTAGGGGAGGTGGGTGGGTTGTGAAGACTTATTCCTGCTGTTCCCAGAGATCACCTGTTACAGGTAAGTAACTGCTATCTCCAGGAACAAGCAGGAATGAGTCTTCACATATGGGGGACTCCCAAGCTAAGATGCCTGGAGCCCTAGCATATTGGAGATTGAAACATGCTATACCTCATATGGCCAGGCATCCTGAGGATGGAGGGTAGGAGTTGAAAGAGAGAGGAGCCGTAGAAAACAGCTAACGTAAGATAGGACTACAGGCAAGGAGTCCTTGTATGTATGATAATTATCATGAAATATAGTAAAATAAACAATTGCAATATAAACCTCACCTACTGGATTGCAGGAAGTAGAGAGGCTGAGGGAGTCTACTGGGGATCCAGTAGAGGAATCTTCAAGGTGACCTCACTGAAGTGAAGGTGAAGGTCAAAAACTGGAAGTGACAGGTGACCCCAGGATTTAACTGGGGTAGTACAAAAAACGGTAGGTCTTCAGAGGGAAGCTTTATGGAAAAAGCTGAAAACTCTTTTGGCTACAGAGTTATTCACAGTGAGGAGCAAAAGAGGAAGACTGACCGATTTGGACAAAAACTGGCCTAGTCCTTGAGGAAAGAAAGGATATGGAAAAAATCCCGTATTCCCAAAGAAAGGACAGGTGTCTGAGGAGATGAAACCTCAGATCTACTGAAGATCCACCATGTCTTTCCTAACTGGTGAGAGGTAGGAAGATATTGGGGCATGGAGCTTCCGGGATACTTAACCTAGGGTTATGGTGGGAGCTGTCAGCACCACAGCAGCGGATTGAGTGCATAATACTCCAAAAATACTGTGGAACAGCATGAACATGGGCAAAGTCCACTGTCTGGAACATATAGGAAGGGAAACCTTTATGAGCATAGACAGTCAGGGAGATAAGTATGTAAATACATATCTACCTATAATAAAGTATCTCGACAGATACACATATATATATATATATATATATATATGGGTATATATATATATATATATATATAATGAGATCTAGAAGGGCATAACATATGCACACTTAGCTGACAGACAAATATATCTATAGAGATGTGTATATATATATATATATATATATATATACATAGGTTGAAAGATAGATACCTGTAATTAAGCAGACAGAGCTATGCATATTAGGACATTCACATGGAAGATGTGAAGAGGAAAGATTCATCTAAGAACCAGAAGGTGGAACCTACTTGAGAAGATATATAGAGAATCTATTCCCCAAGGTTATAATGGTGCAGGAATGCTATCCAGTGAAATAACCAGGATGGTTACGTGGAAAAACAGGATAATATCAGTCTGTAAACAGCAAGTCCTGAGTCCTGTAGAACTCTAGCATGGTAAATGGACAGAAACGCATAGGATGAGATCCCAGGTTGACCCATTTGAGGGACAAAAGGGGTATCAGGCGTTTTCTAGTTTAATATGTGCTGTCCATGAAGGATTAGGATACCATGAGGACAAGTTCTAAGGAAAAAAGAGCATATTCCTTGTAGGAGCTGGATAACTCTTTAGACTTACACGTGGAGAAGGCTTATATCCTTTGTTCGAAAAGGAGATAATAGGGTGTGAAGAACCCTCACAGTCATGGGGATGACTGAGGAAGCCTTTTTCGACCATGATGGATAGTCATTAGAAAAAAACTCCATGCTCTCTCGCAAGGGCCCATAGTGGAAAGCTTCTCTGTAGGATTGCAGAGAGCATTATGCAGGAGAATTGGGAGATAGAACTGGCTGATGGAAAAAACCAGCAGCCGAGTCAACTATGCTGTCAAACCCAAAGGATTGGAGATGGCAAGGATAGAAGGTAGTGTTAGAAGTCTGTAGTGATAAGGATTATCCAAGAAAGATGTAAGTACTGTCTTGGAATCACTACTAAGGCCAGACCGAAAAGTGGTGGAAGACAAGACTGGAACTTGTGGAAAAGTACCAGTAGTCAAATCACTGGAACTCCTGCATAGGCAGCTACTGAATAGGACAGCAGAGAGAATCTTTCTGTGTCAAACAGAGAGAACAGACTGAAGAAGGGGAGAATCTTGTCCCTGTCTGATGAGCTGCCCAGATAAAAGAAGGGAGTTCACCCCAGAGAAAAAACTCCACAGTGGAAAGAAAGACAAGAAGTCTTTCAGTGGTATGGTACCACTCTTACAGGGGAAAAACCTGAAGGAGAGGGTAAAGATACGAGAGCTGAAAAAGGACTTACCATATGGTAAGTCCCTAGAAGGAAAAAATTCATGTTGGTACAGAAAAACTATCATGTGATAGTTGTTAAACCTCTCTTCTTGTCAGGAAGAGGAGGAAAAACCTGTGACCCATAGACATGAATAGCCTGACAGCTCAGCATACCGAAGAGCAAATGGATGTCCTGAGAATAGGAATCCCTGTATAGAGTTTTGAATGAAAAAACAGTGAAAAACTTCTGTTGAAAAGAAGTTAGCTGTAGGTTATAAAGAGATTAATCAGAACCCCATGGTTGCTGTGTTTATTCAGCCTGGCTAGAGTTTGGATTCTTCAGACCAGGACGAGGCTTCCCGTGCTTGGGAACATCTGAATGATGGGCAGGAGAAAAGTAAAACCTCTTTCTCCTAGGGAAAGAAGGTTTGGTAGGGCATTTCCTACCTACTGGGGAAGGAGAAGGCTTAGGATCGCCTTCAGAAACAGGGAAGTCAGTGGAGCACTGAGCAACCTGATGTAAAGACGCCTTATTGAAGAGGTTTTCTCCAGTGCAAGGAGTATTACCCAGTCTTTGTTGTGCCCATTTGTTCAAATCTGAAGCTTGGAGCCAGGCTCTACGTCATGCCCCTATAGCTATAGCAGAGGTTCTGCTAACAGACTCAAAAGAGTCTAGGGAAGTACGAGAAAGAAACCAAGAGATATTTTGGCTATGACTAAGAAGTAAGGAATAGTCTGCAGCCTTGGGCTCTGATAGAAAAGGAGTCAAAAGAGATAATTTCTTTGTGACCTCCTGAAGGGATAGACTCATATAAAAAATATATGAGAGAATCCTTGTTGCCAGCATAGATGTTTGGAAGGTTTGACGTCCAAAGGCATCCAGTGTTCTAGATTCACGACCTGGCGGGTAAGAAGAATGCTTCTTCTTGCTTTTTACCTTCCTCATTGCTGATTCCACTACAATGGAATGATGGGGAAGTTGAGTTTTTTGAAACCCTGGAGAGGGGGGCACCTGATATAGAAGATCAGTTGCTCTAGAAGGTGAGGAAACCCTCAGAGGTGCTTCCCACATTCTTAGAAGAAGATCCTGCAAGGAATGATGTAAAGGAAGCATTATATTTTCCTTTTCTCCAGAACAAAGAGAGCCTTGAGCAGGATCATAGCCAGGGGTAGGAATAGCAAGTGATGTTGCTATGTCCAGGAGAAAATTCTGAAAAGAAGGATCTCCAACAGAAACCATCCCTGGACAGGCTAGATCTAAAGAACTAGCCTGGGCACCAGAGTAGGCACTTGAGAATGTAGAAGTAGAAGATCTCGCCCGGTGCAGAAAAGGATCCCTAAGGGATGGATGCTGGTACTGGAGGTCATGACGTGAGAAAGTCAGTACTGCATCGTCCATGCCAGGTATCGACTCCAAACTAGGTATAGAAAGGAGCGACTCTGGTGAAAGAAGCATGGAAGGAGCTGACCCCAATGCTACTGCAGGTATTGGCACCGATACCGATACCGGTAGCTGTGCCGGATTCGAAGACGATACCGACAGCGAAGCAGTCATCGGAGGCTGCTCAAGTGGTACCGAGGAAACCGAAGGCCTTTGGTAATTACCCTCGGTACCGAGCATCCGGAACCGGTAAGCATCGGATCCGAGACGTGTCGGTACCCAGTCTTCCAGACTGGAAATCGATTCCAGACTCGGCATCGAAGGAAGCGAGTCTATCGATGCATGTCTAGAAGGTACCGACGTCGGTGGTAGTATCGATGGTGATACCGATACTGGAAAGTCAATCTGGGATGTATCGACCGGTCCCGAAGGTACCGAGAAAACCAGATGACGATCCCTGGTGAAGAGTGGATCGCTCAACACCAGTGCCGATGCCGGGGTATCGGTACCGCTCGAAGCGGATGCCACCACCGAGCATGGCTCAGGTATGTTCTGTGAGGGGTGAGCCTCAGGAACAACCTGAAACCCCTGAAAGGCTTTGGAGACCGAAGACTCCCGCCGGGGTTTTGGAGCCAATGGATCCTTGAGGGCAAGGCCGGAGCCGTCATCATGCTGTGCATGAGACCTACCACTCAAGGATTGGCTAGTCTTAACAGACTGTTTGTGGGTTACCTGATCCTGTAGAGAAGGAGAAATGGCCGGTGGCCTGCCATTGGAAGGGAACTCGGTATCGAGGAAAACTCGAAAAGGGAAATCTCTTCTCATAATATTGTAGCCTAATGGCTCCGGATGGTCAGGACCCAAACAGTTGAGACACCAGGACTTGGAGTCTAAAAACAATACTGCACTGACACAGTTAAGGCACTTCTTAGGAAAAGAAGGAGGCGGCTCCATAATGGAGAGGCCTGAAGACCCAAAAGTTTAAAACTGAAACTGAGGGAAAAAAATTCCCTGGATTAAATGAAAAGAAAAGAAAAAAACACCGGCAATACCGGTGGAGTCGGGGAGACAGCCGCGACCACAGGAAAACAAGAATTAAAGAAAAAATTTTCTGCGGTGACAGGAGGACGTCCTGCCGGCTCCATGGAAAACGAAAACTGAGGAGAGACAGTTGGAAAGGCGGGAAGGCAGCACGCAGGCGCTGAGGGATGCTCCCAAAAGCTTTCTGATTGGATGCTGGGGAGCGTTCCCGCGCAGGCTCCGTCGGTACCGACGTACCCATATGTGAACGCTCATTCCTGCTTGTTCCTGGAGATTGCCCTCATGGTGGTGGTGGTGGTGGTGGTAAATACAGTGACGGAATTCAAAATGGCATGGGACAGACACAGTGGATCCCTTTATAGCAAGAGGATGAAATCAAAATAAACAAATGTCTTTTATGCTTCAATAAATAGAGGGGAGCTGACCTGCATGGAGCGGCAGGTACAGCTCTAAATATAGGCACAGAGGGGGTGACCTGAATAAAGAAGCAGTTACAACCACTCTAACCACTTTGCTGGGCAGACTAGATGGACCATACTGGTCTTTATCTGCCATCATGTACTATGTTACTATGTATCTTACTGTGATTCTTAGCAGCAGATTCATAGCAAAGCTCTTATGTCAACTAATACATTTTCTAAACAAAACCTATGAACCAAAAACATCATGAAGTCTGGCTCACACAATAACAAAGGTAAATACAGTTTTGGTCAATATTATTGACATCCTTGCAGTTCAACCACTTAATGTCCATTATCTTCTAAAAAATGTGGTCAGTGAAATGGCTTTTGACTATATATGCAGACATATTTGACACATAAAAGAATCAAATAAAACAAGACCAATTAAAAACGGAAATAGTAGGAAATAGTATAAAAACTGGGACATTGCCAGGACATGATTATTGACACCCTTATAAACAAATCAAATCAGTATGAACAGAACCACATTTGCACTGCAGTAAAATTAGATGCACCTGTGATCAATTGTCAGTACTCACATGACTTGAATCAACCAATGAATTATGGCTCTAATGTTTAAAATGGCCACATACCCTCCCTTTCCATTTTCACAATGGCGAAAACAAGAGAGCTGCCTGAGACTGTCAGAAAAGCCATTTACACCAAACATCAAAGAGGTACAATTTTATTTAACATTTCTTATATACCGCCTTTCATGATATCAACGCGGTTTACATTGAACAAACAAATTACAATGAGCAGGGCATTAACACTTGGAGATAACTATTTTACAGGGAACATGGGCAATGGAGGGTTAAGTGGCTTGCCAAAGACCACAAGGAGCACCTGTGGGACTAGAAACCCCAGTCCTTCCAGCCCAAGGTTGCTGTTCTCTAGTGGGATTTGAACTCCCGATCTTTCGGCCTGAAGTAACTTGCTACAATGTCATCTCCAAAGACTTTGGGATTCTTGTTTTATTTTTATTTAGACAGTTTTTGTATAGCGCCTTATCCTTCAATCAAAGCGGTCACAACACAATTGGGGGATACATTTAACACGCGGGGATATGAGACACATACATTAATACTTACAGGGAACATGGGCAGTGGAGGGTTAAGTGGCTTGCCCAAGACCACAAGGAGCATTTGTGGGACTAGAAACCCCAGTCCTTCCGGCCCAAGGTTGCTGTCCTCTAGTGGGATTTGAACCCCTGACCTTCCGGCCTGAAGTACCTTGCCCCAACCACTAGGCTACTCCTCCCCCTGTAGACACAATTGTTATTGTGTCTACAGTTCGCAGTGTTATTAAGAAGTTTTCTGCTCAGGGAACTGTTAAGAACCTCCCAGGATGTAGTGGAAAGAGGAAAATTAATCCAAGAAGTCTTCGAAGGTTAGTGTGAACTATGGAAAAACCCCATGTATAATTGCAAAGAGCTTAAGGCTGACCTGGAGAAATCTGGAGTGGTGGTTTCAACCCACACCATATGCTATGCACTAAAGGGGGTGAAGGCCAAGAAAGACCCTACTGCTCAAAAACAGATATAAAAAGACATGCCTGATCTTTGCCCAAACTTACCTTGAGAAACCACAATCCTTTTGGGAAAATGTTCTGTGGACAGACAAAACCAAAGAAACCAAACTTGAGCTCTTTGGCAATGCAGACCAGCGATACATTTACAGGTGAAGAAATGAAGCTTACAAGTTAAAAAATACCCTTCCTACAGTTAAATATGGTAGAGGTTCCATAATATTGTGGGGCTATTTTGCTGCCTCAATCCAATCGAGAAGCTTTGGAAAGAGCTGAAATTTGTCATTGGTAAAAGAAATCCTGGAAACATTCATGAGTTGGAACAAATCGCAGTTGAAGAGTGGGAGAAACTACCAGCAGACAGATGTACGAAACCTATAGATGGCTACAAGGAACATTTGGAGGCTGTCATCACTGCCAAGGGTTGTGCAACCAAATACTAGTGAAGAGTGTCATTAATCCTGTCCAGATCAAATTTTATTTTTTTCTCAGAAATTACTACATCTATGTTGCATAGACATTTTTTTTTGTTGTATGCCTTTGAACATACTATTAAAATATTATTTATTTATTCAACAGGTTTTTTTTAATACCGCTCTGTCATTTCAGTCAAACATTGAAACTAAAACTTGGTAATGCACATTAAACAGGGACATTGATAACTGGGATTTTTTCTAAGGCAATGGAGGGTTAAGTGATTGCCCAAGGCCACAAGGAGTGCACATGGGGATCGAACCCTGGTCTCTGGGTTCCCAAGCCAAAACTTTGTTGTTATCAGTGCATATTCAAATATTATGACGACATACAGTTGGTATATCTCCAATTCTCAAGATATTATACACAACATTCATAAAATGCAAGGGTGCCAATAATGCTGACCACAATTATATTAAACATAGAAACATAGAAAAATAATGATAGAAAAAGACCACATGGCCTATCTAGTCTGTCCTTCCATATCAACAACTACAACAGTCCCCTTTTTTCCTTTAGAGATCCTCTGTGTTTGTCTCATGCTTTTTTGAATTCAGATACTGTCCTCATCTCTACCACCTCCACTGGGAGACTATTCCACGGATCCACCACTCTTTCCATAAAGAAATATTTCTGCATAACACACCTGAATCTATCCCCTTTCAACCTCATCCCATGTCCCCTTGTAGCAGAACTTACTTCCAATCGAAAGAGGCTCTCCTGTGCATTTATGCCACGGAGGTATTTAAATGTCTCAGTCATATCACCTCTATCCCGCCTTTCCTCTAAGATGTACATATTAAGATCCTTTAGTCTGTCCTCATATGCTTTATAATAAATACCACTAACCATATTAGTAGCCACCCTCTGTACCGACTCCATCCTGTTTATATCCTTTTGAAGGTGCGGTCTCCAGAATTGCACACAATACTCCAAATGAATTTGCACCAAAGACTTATACAGAGGCACTATCACCTCCTTTTTTCTGCTAGCCATTCCTCTCTGTATGTACCCAAGCATCCTTTTAGCTTTTGCCATTGCCTTTTCTACCTGTTTAGCTACTTTAAGATCATCAGACACAACAACGCCTAGGTCCCGCTCTTCTTTAGTGGACAAAAGTACTTCACCCCTTATACCATATTGCTCCCTTGGATTGCTGCGGCCCAAATGCATGACCTTGTATTTTTTAACATTAAACCCCAAACCACAGAGAAATAAAGTGACAGCCTTTCAACCTTTGGAGGAAGGGAATAATGCCGAGCTCCAAGTCTGATGCCAGGAAACAGCGCGGCTCCTTATGAGCTGGATTTATTTATTACACTCTCTAGCCATCTCAGTAGGTTAGCAGTGTGTAAGCCCAGAGATGAGAATCCAGAAGGGGGTTAAGTGAGAGAGTATAGTGCATCTAGAGTGGGCATTGTCCCTAAAAGTAATGGATGGCAAAGTCTGTGACTAAAGCTCACAGTGGCAAAAAGCAATGTCTTTGGCAAAAGCAACGGCAAAAAGCAACTGCAGCTAAAGCAAAGTCTCGGCAGACATTTTAATGACTTGTGCTTTGTTATTATCAGTGCATAATCACAGGGGTGGCCCAATGGGGGGCGGGGCCATGTGCGGAGACTTGGTGCGGGGCCTCATTTGCATAAATATTTGCATAATGTTACCATACATTAACTTTTAGTAAACATGCCTCTTAATGAGTGTATGGATAAAGAAAGACTAAAAGATTTCTACATTACTATAATCCAGTGCCAACCGCCAGGCACGTTAGGAACTACTACAAACACTGCCCATTTAGAACCCACAGCAAACCCACCGTATCATAACAGCATTACCAGGACTCACAAAGCAGCATACTCTACCTATCAAAAGGCAACATTGCAAATATTAAACCAATACATTTCAGAGAATAACAATACATGACCTACTGGGGAAAGAGAACAAGGGCAATGTCAAATAGGAATTACATAAACAGAATACCTCAGCTCAGTTACACATGCAGATCTTAGAACATCACCAAACAAGGAATCACAATTTAGAAACAGGAAGACAATAATTAAACTGGGAACCCCAAAAGCCAAACTTGGAATGTACAACAGCACTGTAGAAATAAAACTATAAATTAATTTTCTCTTGTACCAAAGAAAGCGCAGACATTAATGATGCACATTTCCCAGAGCTGACATATTCCAGTTAATAAATTCAAAATAAAGAGATATCTTTCTACGTTTTGTGCATTTTTTTTCAGTTGCAATTGCTCCAGCCACTTTCTTCTGGTTTCTTCGTGTCTTCAGCTAACTCTCCATCGTCTGCTGTCCATTTGTCCTTTCTTCTCTCTTCTAGTTTTTTTCCATTCTCTCTCTACATATGCTTTAACATGCTAATCTTTCTCCTTTTGCTCTTTCCTCATTCCTATTTCATCCACTCAAATTTTACCCCTCCATCCTCAATACCCACTTACTCTCCCAATACCCGGCAAATTGTAGATTTTTCTTCCCTCCCGCACAAAATATTTTTCCCCTCTCCATTTCACTCTCCCAGCCCCATCCCATTCTAATCCTCCCCCAACATCAGCTCCCTTCTAGTTCCAGCCCCACCCAGCATCCACTCCCTTCTAGTCCCCACATCAGCCCATTTCCAGTCCTAGCCCCCCATCAGCTCATTTCCAGTCCTAGCTCCCCCATCCATTTTGAGTCCTATCCGAGTCCCTCCATCAGCTCATTTCCAATCCCAGCCCCCCATCAGCCTATTTCTAGTCCTTTCCTAGCCCCACCATCAGCCCATATCAAATCCTAGCTCCCCTCCACTCAGCCCATTTCCAGTCCTAGCCCCCTCATAGTCCAGTACCAGTCCTAACCCCCCATCAGCCCACTTCCAGTCCTAACCCCCCCATCATCCCATTTTCAGTCTTAGCCCCCCCCACAGCCTATTACCAGTCCTAACCCCCCATCAGCCTACTTACAGTCCTAACCCCCATCACCCCATTTTCAGTCTTAGCCCCCCCCCCACCGCCTATTACCAGTCCTAACCCTCTCCCCCCCCCATCAGCCCAGGGGGAAAAAAAAAAGCTGGGTGTTGCCGCTGCCGCTGCCACCGTGGCAGCAGCAGAATCGAGTGTCCCACGGCCCCCCCCCCTGCCCGGCAGAGTCCTCTCTCGCTGCATTAGTCCCTTTGGCGCTGGCTTCAGAGCTGCGAAGGGAGAATTTCTCCCTCGTGGCTCTGTTAAGCTTGTCGGCACAAATGGGAAACAGGCATTTCCTGTTTCCCATCAGCCCCGGCGGGCTTAACAGAGCCATGAAAGGGAAACTCTCCTTTCGCAGCTCTGAAGCTGGCGCCGAAGGAACTAATGCAGGGAGCCAGCTTTTTTTTTTTTTAAATTTACTTATAATGCAGAATGTTGTTTGCGCAGAGCACTGTGCAAAAAACATTCTCGCTCAATGGACGGGCTGGCCCTGCATATTCAAATATCTGGATTCAGGAAGCAGTCCCTCTGAATGCTTAGGCCAGAGCTCACTAGGTCCTGCTAGCACATCAGAGTTCTTCTATCTCGAGACAGTCAGATACATAGAGTGGTCCATGACGAGAAACGGGATGCATATGATTGTCTATTTCCCAGGATTGCTTCAGGCTGGTTCACAACACTGCTACATCTTCCAAGGTCTTCAAAGCTGGCCTCATGGCTGAAATGGCCTAGGTGTCTGATTCTCTGAATGTACACAGAACAAAGAATAAAGACTTCTTTCAGTAGTAAACAGGCAACTTAGCAGTTCTGCAATGTTGCAGTTGCAGAATTCTTTGCTGCAGAGGATCTATGATAGCTTGGTTCTGTGGCCTCACATAGATTCACAATGGGTAGCGCAGGAGCATTTCTGAGAATGCGACCCTGGAGGTTCTGGATTTCAGCTTTCTGCCTAGAAGTCTAAGGGGGTTATTTTAGAAGAATGGGGTTATTTTAGAAGCATCTTCACATGTGAATAGCAACATTTACACACGTAGATCACCTACATATACAAATAACCATTTTAGAAACCCATTATTTACATGTGGAAAACTGCACCATGTCTGGATAGGAAAAAAGGTGCACTTAGGTGCATGGAGAGGGAGTAGTTCGGGCAGGACTACAATATCATTTTACAAGAGGAATCCATGTCAATATCTAAAAATTTCAACATCAGCATTTACAGCTGCCCCAAGGCAAAAAGAAGTGCCTGTTTGAAGGGTCAGGTGTAAAGGCTGAATGAGACCCTCTCCCCCCCACCTCCTCGATCATCCTCCCTGATATTGTTTTCCAACCTGACAGCCCCCTGGTCTCTGATCTCAATATGACATCAGATCCCCCCACCTGACCCTCCCAGCATCAATATCCCACAACCACCCCACGGCTTTAAGAAACGCCCCCATGGCCCCACCCAGCAGACCTCACCACTCCCATCCCTAATTCTATACCCGGCTTTTACTGGGACACCTGGCGTTCAGTGGGAGTAGGAGTGATCCCCAGTTGCTGCTACTCATACAGGCCCTGGATGTCAAAAGGCATCCATGACCCCTAGTGGTAATTTTGTGATACTATCATTAAGGGGTCAGGCTGCAGAATAAAGACATTTCTGTTGCATGGTGCGTACTGGGAGAAAATATCCTAGTTCTGCTCTTCACCTATTTTTGGATGAAGGGGACTTTTGTGAATGGAAAATTTATATTTACAACTAACACTATGACCAGTATGCAGAATTGAGGTTTAGTATTTTTTATATTTTTTATGCTCTTGAAGCAACAAGCAGGTTTAGTATTTTTTATATTTTTTATGCTCTTGAAGCAACAAGCAGTCAAGAAATCAGACGACGCATTGCTCTTGGCAGAATGGCTATGAAAGACCTAGATAAGATTTTCAAGAGCAGAGATGTCTCTCTCCATACAAAGATTTGACTTGTTCAAGCCATGGTATTTTCAATAACATCATATGGATGTGAAAGCTGGACAGTGAAAAAGATAGACAGGAAGAAAATTGATGCCTTTGAATTATGGTGCTGGCGGCGAATACTGTGTATACCATGGACTGCCCGAAGAACAAACCAGTCGGTACTAGAGGAGATCAAACCTAAGCTTTCTTTAGAAGCTCAGATGACAAGACTACGACTTTCATACTTTGGACACATCATGCGAAGAGAGAGATCATTAGAGAAAGACATTATGCTTGGCAAGATAGAAGGTCAACGCAAAAGAGGAAGGCCATCAATGAGATGGATCAATACAATAACAGCAGCTACGGGTACCAGTCTGTCAATAATGAGCCGCCTGACTGAAGACCGAACACAATTTAGGATAGCTATCCAGAGGGTCGCCATGAGTCGACTCCGACTCGACGGCACTTAACAACAACATGCTCTTGTAGGGAAGAGTGGCCTAGTGGTTGGGGCAAGTTACCTCAGGCTGGAAGGTTGGGGGCAGGGCCGGCCCATCCATTGAGCAAGAATGTTTTTTGCACAGGGCCCCGCGTTTCAGGGGGCCCCGCGCAAAAAACATTCTACATTAGCACAAGTAGATTAATAAAAAACAAACTGGCTGCTGCTGCTGCTGCCGCTGCCGCTGTGGCAGCGGCAGACTCAAATGTCCCGCCACGGGGCCCCGCCTGCCCGGAAGAGCCTCCCTACAGCATCAGCTCCCGAGTCCCTCCCAATGCGCGGGCTTTCAGAGCCGCGAAGGGAGAGCTTCTCTGACCTCTCACGGCTCTGTTAATCCCGCTGGGGCTGATGGGAAATCCCATCATCCCCGGCGAGAATAACAGAGCCGCGAGAAGAAAGGGAAACTCTTGTGGCTCTGAAAGCCCGCACTTTGGGACTTGGGAGCTGATGCTGCAGGGAGGCCCTGCCGGGTAGACAGGGCCCCACGGCGGGACATTTGATTCTGCCGCTGCCACGGTGGCAGCAGCAGCAGCAGCAGCAGCCGGTTTGTTTTTTTAAATCTATCAGGGCTGATGGGGTAGGGGGGTTAGGACAGGTAATGGGCTATGGAGGGGTTAGGACTGGTAATGGGCTATGGGGGGGCTAAGACTGGAAGTGGGTTGATGGGGGAGGGGGGTTAGGACTGGTAATGGGCTATGGGGGGGTTAGGACTACTAATGGGCTATGGGGGGGCTAAGACTGGAAGTGGGCTGATGGGGGGTTAGGACTGGAAATGGGCTGATGGGGGGTTAGGATGTAATGGGCTATAGGGGGGGCTAGGACTGGAAATGTGCTGAAGGGGGGTTAGGACAGGTAAACGGCTATGGGGGTGCTAAGACTGGAAATGGGCTGATGCGGGGTTAGGACTAGTAATGGGCTATGGGGGGGGCTAGGACTGGAAACGGGGCTATGGGGGCCCAGGACTGGAAATCGGCTAATGGGGGGTTAGGACGGGAATGGGCTGTGGGGTGCTAAGACTGGAAATGGGCTGATGTGGGGGGGGGTGGGGTGCTAAGACTGGAAATGGGCTGATGGGGGTTAGGACTGGTAATGGGCTATGGGGGGGGGGTTAAGATTGGAAGTGGGCTGATGGGGGGTTAGGAAGTAATGGGCTATGGGGGGGCTAAGACTGGAAATGGGCTGATGGAGGGGGGGTTAGGATGTAATGGGCTATGGGGGGGGCTAAGACTGGAAATGGGCTGATGGGGGGGTAGGACTGGTAATGGGCTATAGGGGGGCTAGGACTGGAAATGTGCTATGGGGGGCTAGGACTGGAAATGGGCTAATGAGGGGTTAGGACTGGAATGGACTGTGGGAAGGCTAAGACTGGAAATGGGCTGATGGGGGTTAGGACTGGTAATGGGCTATGGGGGGCTTAGGACTGAAAATGGGGTGATGGGGGGCTTAGGACTGAAAATGGGGTGATGGGGGGGCTTAGGACTGGAAGTGGGCTGATGGGGGGCTTAGGAGTGGTAATAGGCTATGGGGAGCGTAGGACTGGTAATGGGCTATGGGAGGGCTAGGACTGGTAATGGGCTGGAGGGGGGGATGGCTAGGACTGGAAATGGGCTGAGTGGAAGGAGGGCTTGAACTGCAAATAGCTGATAGGGATGGGGGCTTGGAATGGAAATGGAAATGGGCTGTGTGGAAGAAGGGCTTGAACTACAAATAGCTGATGGGGAGGGGGGGCTTGGAATGGAAAAGGGCTGTAAGGGGAGGGAGCTAGGACTGGAAATGGGCTGAGTGAGGGGGGGGCTAGGACAGGAAATGGGCTGAAGGAGGGCTAGGATAGGACTGGAAATGGGCTGTTGGGGGGGCTTGGATAGAAATGGACTCAAGGAGGGGCTAGAACTGGAAGTAGGCTCATGGGGGCTTGGATTGGAAATGGACTGAGTGGAGGGGAGGTAGGATTTGACATGGGCTGATGATGCTGGGGCTAGGAAAGGACTAGAAATGGGCTGATGGGGGGCTGAGATTGGAAATGAGCTGATGGAGGGACTCGGAGGGGGGAGCTAGGACTTGAAATGGGCTGATGGGGTTAGGACTGGTAATGGGCTATGGGGGGCTAAGACTGAAAATGGGGTGATGGGGGGCTTAGGACTGGAAGTGGGCTGATGGGGGGGCTTAGGACTGGTAATGGGTTATGGGGGGCTTAGGACTGGTAATGGGCTATGGGGGGCTTGGATTGAAATGGACTCATGGAGGGGCTAGAACTGGAAGTAGGCTCATGGGGGGCTTGGATTGGAAATGGGCTGAGTGGAGGGGAGCTAGGATTTGACATGGGCTGATGGTGGGGCTAGGAAAGGAATAGAAATGGGCTGATGGGGGCTGGGATTGGAAATGAGTTGATGGAGGGACTCGGATGGGGGAGCTAGGACTGGAAATGGGCTGATGGTGGGGCTAGGATAGGACTAGAAATGGGCTTATGGGGGGCTGGGATTGGAAATGAGCTGATGGAGGGACTTGGATGGGGGAGCTAGGACTGGAAATGGGCTGAAGCGGGGACTAGAAGGCAGCTGATGCTGGGTGGGGCTGGAACTAGAAGGAGCTGATGTTGGGGGAGGATTAGAATAGGATAGAGCTGGGAGAGTGAAATGGAGAGGGAAAAAATATTTTGTGTGGGAGGGAAGACAAATCTACAATTGGCCGGATATTGGGAGAGTAAGTGGGGATTGAGGATGGAGGGGTAAAATTTGAGTGGATGAAATAGGAATGAGGAAAGAGCAAAAGGAGAAAGATTAGTATGTTAAAGCAGATGTAGTGAGAGAATGGAAAAAAACTAGAAGAGTGAAGAAAGGACAAATGGACAGCAGATGATGGAGAGTTAGCAGAGGACATGAAGAAAACAGAAGAAAGTGGATGGAGCAATTGCAACTGAAAAAAAATGCACAAAAGGTAGAAAAATATTTCTTTATTGAATTTATTAACTTAAATATGCCAGCTCTGCGAAATGTGCATCATTAACGTCTGTGCTTTGTTTAGTACAAGAGGAAATTAATTTATACTTTTATTTCTACAGTGTTGTTGGGCTTTTGGTGTTCCCAGTTTAATTATTGTCTTCTTGTTTCTACATTGTGATTTCTTGTTTGGTGATGGTCTATGTTCTGCACGTGTAACTGAGCTGAGGTATTCTGTTTATGTAATTCCTATTTGACATTGCCACTTGTTCTCTTTCCTCAGTAGGTCATCTATTGTTATTCTCTGAAATTTATTGGTTTAATATTTGTAGTGTTGCCTTTTGATAGGTAGGGTATGGTGCTTTGTGAGTTCTGGTAGTGCTGTTACGATATGCCGGGTTTGCTATGGGTTCTAAATGGGCAGTGTTTGTAGTAGTTCCTAATGTGCCTGGCGGTTGGCACTGGATTATAGTAATGTAGAAATCGTTTAGTCTTTCTTTATCCATACACTCATTAAGAGGCATGTTTACTAAAAGTTAGTGTATGGTAACATTATGCAAATATTTATGCAAATGAGTTCTCTTATGCAAATGAGGCCCTGCACCCCCCTTGGGCTGCCCCTGGTTGGGGGTTCAAATCCCACTAGAGAACAGCAACCTTGGGCCAGAAGGACTGGAGTTTCTAGTCCCACAGGTGCTCCTTGTGGTCTTGGGCAAGCCACTTAACCCTCCATTGCCCATGTTCCCTGTGCGTATTAGCATATGTGTCTCATAGCCCCTTGTGTTAAATGTATCCCCCAATTGTGTTGTGACCACTTTGATTGAAGGATAAGGTGATGTACAAAACTGTCTAAATAAATATTAGTGTCCAAGGCTGCATTATTTAACTGCTACAATTTTTGTTGAATATAACCAGCAATTGCAAAATTTTTCTTTATGATATAGCCTGAGAATATAAGTTGCATTCCTTTTTCTTGGAGCAACTGCCCGCCCTGAGTGAGGGAACCCTCCTTCCCTTCCTGCTCCCTAACTAGAACTCTGAAGGGGGCTCTCCCTTTTGGGTGCCTTGGGCCATCTCATCCCTTACCTCAAGAAGCAGATTACCGTGAGCTACCCTGGGGCAGACACAGGCTGAAGAGTTGCCAACTACTATTACTATTGATCATTTGTATAGTGCTACAAGGCCTACGCGGTGCTGTACATATAGATGTAAGACATAATCCCTGCTCGTCAGAGTTTACAATCTAATCCAAAGGCATTAAATTAGCACTTGATTAACCACCCTGCTGTGACCTACGAAGGGCGGTTAATCAAGTGCTAATAAACATAAGCACATAAACATCAGATACTCTTGGACTGGTTTTCAGTCCCTCTTGACCATGCTGCTCAGCATCCTGCTAGTTTCCTTGTGCTCCCTATGTTTAAAAATACAAAAAGATAGACTTACTTACCTAACATAAGAGCATAAGGTATGCCATAATGGGTCAGACCAAGGTCCATCAAGCCATTATCTTGTTTCCAACAGTGGCCAATCTAGATCACAAACACTTAGCAGTTTCCTAAAAAGACACATTTAATCTTCTACAATCTGATGTATGTGTAGCTCACTGGGCAGGATATAGTACCTAATATGTGACTGAGAATCTTTCTAATAGAAATTAATACAACCACATGCGTCCCTAATGCTAAGTCTTGCTGTAGCTGTCTTACTGACACTCTCTTACGCAAATGTATACAGCACTTCTCTGTACTTAGAGTCTGTTATCATATACCCAGTACTGATTCACACACAGCTTCTAGGGGCATGCTTACTAAAGTGCCATGATTAGTGTGAAGCTAACGCATGGTTAGCACGTGATTATACCACAGTGAGGCATAGTGCCCACGGCAAATGCAGGAGGCGTGGCCATGGTAGGGAGGTAATGCTGCACCAGCTGTGAAAGCATGGCAGTGTGCATGCATGTGCAATGAAAGCGCCTGCTATGTGCATCCTGTACTTGCTTGCTACAAATGTGATGCTATGGGCGGCAGTAGGCAACCAAACCCCTGCAGAAGACAGCAAAACATGGCTCCCAAACTCACTAACAGGGCACGTGAAGGAAAGAGAGCTTCTCAGGGAATAGGCACAATAGGTTGAAGTACAAGGGGGGTGGGGCACACTAATCAGGAAAGTCAACACATGCATAGTGATGGTTTTGTACCCCTTTTTTGGGGAGACAGGGTACAAATTCAGCAATTGAAGGAGCAGGGGACCCCATATGGAAGCAGCCAATGTATCAGCTGTGGTCACCATATAGTATAGCTATGGGAAACCCTCTCACCCTGAATCACCCAGAGTGCCTATTTACCTAAACTACAATGGACCGGCTCCCAGACCTCTGGTGGTGGGAAATGGGACACCTCCCTGTCACTTCCCTTATATATCTGGCACACTTCCCCTTGCTATTGAGAAGTGTTGGGCCCATGTGAAAGAAGGGGTATACTAGAGTATGCAGATCTACATGCTCAACACAATGACCGCATAGATGTGGGGAGAACACATGGCTGGGGCAGCCATGCACCCCCCTCAGGCCCACCTCATAGGACACCCACCCCTATGGCCTAGCCTCTTTCAGAGGGGTGGGAGGCAGTCCACAAAGGGCACCCATGCGTCCTCCTTGGAGAGAGCTCTATGGACATAGTTAGGGCCACAGCCTAGGACCAGAAAGACCAGGGTTGAAATCCCATTGGTACTCCTTGTGGCCTTAAGCAAATCACTTAAACCTCCACTGCTTCAGGTACAATTTTAGATTATAAGCCCTCTGGGGACAGGGAAATGCCTATTGTACCCAAATGTAACTCTCCTTGAACTACTACTGGAAAGGCATGAGCTAAATATGACTAAATAAATAAATAAAATAAACACAGAACCCCAATGCACTCCCAGGGAACTGAAGGGCCACACACCATTGGGAGCCCACAACAGCTCCTCAAGTCTATGGAACACCTCATCCCCTAGGCATGGGGATGCGAGAGGGAACGCTAGAGAGCTCCCACTAAATTAGCCTATATTCATTGATGGAAATATAGGTGTCTGCTCAGAGCCAGTAGGCCAAAGACATGTCCTCAATGATCAGGGTGAGGGGTCATCTGTCCACAGAAACAGAACCCAGGGCACCAGCATGGCCTCCCAGGTGCATGTGTGCACCACTACGTGATTCCCCATGCAGGGGAGATGGTGGTCTGACAGCAGAGCTTGGTGCCAAACCTTCTTTCTACTAGTGGATGGACCACCATATTTGCATGTTCCACCAGCTGAACTCTTCTGTCTCCAACCCTGGCTATGTGGCCAGTACTGGCTTTCATACTGAATACAGTCCCTAGCTCTCAATTCCACAACAGCTGATCACTCCAGCAGCCCTCCCGCATATATCCGTATGCAGAAGTGAACTGCATATAGCCAAGACAGCTTTTGTTGTGTACATCTATGTGCTGCAGGTGCAGGTTTCTTGGCTATCAAGCTGTGGTGCTCTACTGCCATATAGCGGCACCATGCCGCCCCTCCGATAGTGGTGCCGTAGGCAAATGTCTGGTTTGCATGAACATTGCTGTTCTGCATTGTCAAAAATGGTATATGTGAGGGATGGTTCTGGCCTTTATACCATGTGGGATGCACTGCCAGACCATGAGTTTGCGATGCACAAGGTAGATGCAACTACTGCCTGGTCAGAGGCTGGCAGTAGTTGCACCCATGCTAGTGCCTCTGATATGCCATTAACATGGCCTTGCCAGCTGCATGCAGTTGCTACTGTCCACTCTCTGCCCAGACTCCACCCTTACCCCATCTATTCACATGTTGCTCAAGTTGTGTGGCATTTTTAATGCAGGTGCTATCTGGCCACACATTCCCAGCTACCGTGGTCCAAAAAATGCATGTTAGTCCTGTGCTAAACCCCGCACTCCCTGATACCACACTTTAGTAAGCATGCTCCTAGTCCTTTATGTAAATCTAGTTGGTCCATACAGCAATTCAGTCCAGTACTAGGACAACCATATTACAATTGCTCTTTGGAATCTCGCACAAAGGATTTATTTTTCCATATGATACACAGTATGCTGCTTTACAAGAGCAAAGCTTCCCACAGCATGCACTTAGCATTGTTCGGTCTGAGGTATTATTCCTTCCAGATCTCCTTTGGGGTCTTCTGTCTCAAGAAACTTACAGTATCTTGCAAAGGTTTTCACGCTTTTGTACATTTTTCATATGCTGCTGTCTTAAAATACAATTTAAAATGTGCTAACGTAAGAGGTTTTTTTTCATTGATCTATATAAAACAGTGTTCGGTGTGAAAAAATAATTGAAAAAGTAAAAGAAATTAAAAACACTTGATTACCACCCACCCAAAGCACATTCTTTAATTTATAGTCAGTTTTCCCAATCGAGAATGAAGGGGCATGTTTACTAGACATCAATTTTCTTCCTGTCTATCTTTTTCACTGTCCAACTTTTGCATCCATATGATGCTATTGAAAATACTATGGCTTGAACAAGTTGAATCTTTGTATGGAGAGTGACATCTCTGCTCTTGAGAATCTTGTCTAGGTCCTTCATAGCCATTCTGCCAAGAGCAATGTATCATCGGATTTCTTGACTGCTTGTTGCTTCTTTATTGATAGTTGATCCAAGTAGGCTAAAGTTGTCCGCTATTTCAATTTCTTCTCCATCAACAATGAACTTATTGATTTTGCTAGTTGTCAGGATCTTTGTCTTCTTTACATTAAGGTGCAGGCCCATTTTAAGACTATGTTCCTTGATCTTGAGAAGTAAATGTTTCAGATCATCTTCACTTTCAGCCAGTAATGTATCATCAGCATAGCAAAGGTTGTTGATGAGTCTTCCATCAATCTTCACACCTCTGTTGTCTTCATACAGTCCTGCTTCTCTGATGATTTGGTCGGCATATAAATTAAACAGGTAGGGGGAAAGTATGCAGCCTTGTCATATACCTTTGCTGATTTTAAACCATTCTGTTTCTCCTTGTTCCGTTCAAATGATCAGGTGTTCTAGTATACCCATGCTTCTTTATGTGGCCCAGAGTTTCTCATGGTTTACACAGTGAAAAGCCTTGCTGTAGTCAATAAAACACATATAGATATCCTTTTACATAGTAACATAGTAAATGAAGGCAGATAAAGACCATCTAGTCTGCCCAGCCAGGCAGTAAGAGTAGGTCCCCCTGCCGCTCCATGCAGGTCACCCCTCCCCATGTCTTTGTTTAGGGTTAAACCAACCGCTTTGTGTAGGGCACCCCTGTTTGTTGAGAAATTAGATAGTTAAGTTTATTTTGATTTTATCCTGTTGCTATAAACGGATCCACTGTGTCTGTCCAATGCCATTTTAAATTCTGTCACTGTATTTGCCCCCACCACTTCCATCGGGAGGGCATTCCAAGCATCTACCACCCTTTCAGTGAAAAAGTATTTCCTGACATTCCTTTCAATTTACCCCCTTGCAGCTTCATGTTAAGCCCTCTAGTTTTACAGCCACCCTGTCTTTGGAAGAGGTTTGTTTGTTCACTAATACTGTTTAAGTGTTTAAAAGTCTGAATCATATCTCCCCCTATCCCTTCTCTCCTCCAGAGTGTACATATTTAGGTCTTCAAATCTCTTCTCTTAAGGCTTCTGATGCAGGCTCCAAATCATTTTGGTCACCTTCCTCTGAACCGTGTCCAGTCTTTTTACATCCTTTGCGAGATATGGTCTCCAAAATTGAACACAGTATTCCAAGTGAGGCCTCACCAGTGACTTATACAATGGCATTAGTACCTCTTCCTTTCTGCTGGTAATTCCTCTTTGTATGCAACCCAACATCCTCCTGGCTTTGGCCACCGCCTTGTCTCACTGTTTTTCCACCTTGAGATCCTCAGGAATAATCACACCAAGGTCCTTCTCCTGGTCTGTGCACACCATCCTCTCACCCCCTATCGCATACATTTCCCTTGGATTTCTGCTTCCCAAGTGCATGACACTGCACTTCTTTGCATTATATCTTAACTGCCAAGCATTAGACCATTCTTCCAGCTTTTGTAAATCTTTCTTCATGTTATCCACTCCCTCAGAGAGTCCACTCTGTTGCAAATTTTCGTGTCATCTGCAAAAAGACAGGCTTTTCCATTTAGTCCTTCAGCAATATCACTCACAAATAAATTGAACAGTGCAAGTCCCAGGACCAAACCCTGGGGCACCCCGCTAATCACCTTCCTTTCATCCAAGTGAGTTCCTTTTACCATCACTTTCTGATGTCTGTCCATCAACCAATTTCTGATCCAGTTCACCACCTTGGGACCCATCCCCAAACTATTGAGTTTATTGATAAGCCTCCTATGAGGTACAGTATCAAAGGCTTTGCTGAAATCCAGGTAGATGACATATATTGCATGCCCCTGGTCTAGTTCTCTGGTCACCCAGTCAAAGAACTCAATCAGATTTGTTTGGCAAGATCATCCTTTGGTAAAAACCTGTTGCCTCGAATCAAGTAACCTGTTGGTTTTGAGAAAGTCCATTATTCGCTCTTTCAGGAGCACCTTCATTACTTTTCCCACCACTGAGGTAAGCCTCACAGGCCTGTAGTTTGTCACTTCTTCCTTGTCACCACTTTTGTGAAGAGGTACCACATCAGCCCTTCTCCAGTCCTGAGGAACTTCTCCTGTTTCCAAGGATCTGTTAAATACATCCTTTAACAGCCCTGCAAGAACCTCTCTGAGCTCTTTCAGTATCCTGGAATGTATCCCATCCAGTCCCATGGCCTTGTCCACTTTCAGTTTTGCAAGTGTTTCTAACACATCACCTTCTGTGAATGGTGTGGTATCTACTTCATTCCCATTTTTATATTTGGGAGTCACAGGTGGTCCTTCTCCAGGATTTTCTTTAGTAAAAACAGAGCAGAAGTATTTGTTTAACAATTTTGCTTTTTCAATGTCACTTTCCATGAATCCGTTCCCAGCACTTTTGAGTCCTGCAATTCCACCTCTGATTTTCCTCCTCTTCCGAATATACCTAAAGAAAGTTTTGTTATCACACTTCACATCTTTGGCCATCTTTTCCTCTGCCTTTGATTTTGCTTTCCTTATTTCTCTTTTTTGTCTCTTTTAGCTTGATCCTGTAGTCCTTTCTGTGTTCCTCTGTTTGCAAACTTTTGAATTTTGTGAAAGCTGTGTTTTTTGCCTTTATTTGAGCAGTCACTTCTTTGGAGAACCAAATGGGTTTCCTTCTCTTGTTTTAATTTACTTTCCTGTTGCCCCTTTTATTGCCACCTTTAGTTTAGTCTATTGCAATTCCACTTCCCTTATCCCCCCCGACCCTGTCAACCTCTCCTTCAGGTACTTGGCCATTTTACTGAGGTCAATGTTTTTGAAGTCTAGGACTTTGAGCTTGCTATGATTGGACTGCACCTTGGCTTTTATCTCAAACCACACCGTGTAATGATCGCTGCTGCTCACAGGGGTACCCACCCAGACATTCGACACACTATATCCCTTTCAAGGATCCATCTCACATTTGCAATGATGTCTCTCTTTCCTTGCCCTTTTCTGAACCCTGCTTGCGCTTCACGTAGTGCTTGTTCCAGGTATGGTTGTAGTCTCTGCTGAATAATCTTCAATAGAATCTTGCTGGAATGTGGGATCAGAGTGATTGTGTGATAATTTCCACAGTCAGTTGGATCACCTTTCTTTAGCATTGGTATAAACACAGATCTTTTCCAATCAGTTGGCCATGATGTTGTCTTCCAAATTTCTTGGCAGTATGGTATCAGACTCCTGTAATACTTCTATGGGAATGCCATCAATGCCTGGTGCTTTGTTCTTTGATAAGGCTTTCAATGCTGCTTCAACTTCTTCTTTCATCACCAATGGTTCCAGATCATAAGGTACAGGTTGAAATGGCTGTTGGTCCACTTGATCTTTATCATATAAAAACTGTATATTCCTTCCATCTTTTCTTGATCTTCTCAGCATCATTCAACATAGAACCTTGAGCATCTTGTAACATTCCAATTCGAGGCTGGAACTTTTTCTTTAACTCTCGTAGCTTTAGGAAAGCCAATCTTGTTCTTCCTCTAATAGTTTCTGATTCTATTTCCTTGCATGCATCATTGTAGTACTTCTCCTTGTCCTGTCTTGCTGCACATTGGAAATCTCTGTTGAGTTCTGTGATTGCCTCTCTTTCTCCTCTGGCTTTAGCTTCTCTGCATTTCTGGGTAATTTTCAGAGTTTCTTCGGTCATCCATGTTGGCCGTTTTTGCTTTTTCACCTTTTGTAGAGATTTCTTACTTTCTTCCAACACAACCTTCTTGATGTCATTCCATAACTCTTCTGGAGCTCTGTCATTTGTATCTAAAGCAGCAAATTGATTTTGCAGGCATTCTTTAAATTCCGGTGGTATATTCTCAAAGTCATATTTTGCTACATTCATGAGTGGCTTGCTCTTTTTCAACTTTAGCTTGAGTTTGCATACTAGTAATTGGTGATCTGTACCACAGTCAGCATCAGGTTTTGTCTTTGTTGATGTTATAGATCTTTTACATCATTGACTTTCATAGATGTAGTCAATTTGATTTTTGTACAATCCATTGGGTGAAGTCCATGTGTAGTCATCACTTGTGTTGCTGGAAGATGGTGTTTAAGATGAAGAGATTGTTGGTCTTGCAGAATTCTATCAGTCTTTCTCCAGCTTCATTTCTGTTGCCAAGTCCATATTTTCCAACTATTTTGCCCTCTTTGTTGCCAACGTTTGTGTTCCAGTCACCCATGACTATCAGGATATCCTGTTTGCATGTTCTGTCAATTTCAGCTTGTACTTGTTCATAGAACTCATCAATTTCATCCTCTTCTTCAGCTGTTGTTGGGGCATATACTTGAATTATAGTTGTGTTGATAGGCATTCCTCGTAGACGAATAGAAAGTAAGCTTTCACTGACTGCATTGTATTTCATTACAGTTCTTGCAAGTTTCTTCTTAATTATAAATGCAACACCATTTCTTCTTTGTCTTTCATTTTCAGCATAGTAGACCATGTGATCATCCACTACCCACACTCAAGCTCACCATGGCACCCACCAACCACTTGGACATATATAGAACCACAGTACAGGCATAATGATACACACAGAAAATCAGGGACAAAAAGACAAACCAAACACATCAAACTCCCACACTAGCTCAAAGGAAGCACACAAAACTCCTCAAAGCAGACAACAATTGAGCTCATAAACGCCAGATCCATATGCAACAAGATACACACAATTGCAGACCACATAGAAGACCAGCAGCCTGACATACTTTGCATCACAGAGACATGGCTCAATCCCACCGACAATGTACTACTCAATCAACTGGTGCCAGACAAATACACAGCATACAACTGCCCACGCACCCACAAGCGTGGAGGAGGAGTCTTGATAATTGCAAAAATGGACCTAAGGTTCAAAGCTCAGAGTTTCACTGATGCACAACAATGTAACACAATCAGCATTGAGAACAAACACATTGCAATCTGCCTAACCTACAGAGCACCCAGAGCCTCACCTGATGAACTAGCCTCAATGCTCGAAGCAGTCTGCGCTATCACCGCATCTAACAAACCCACGCTGCTGCTAGGAGACTTCAATCTCAAGTCCACCTACACCAAAGATGCAGAAGCTTTCCTTCAGGCAATGACTTCACTTCAGTTCACCCAAATAGTTGATGCCCCAACGCACAGACACGGATCATCCCCAGACCTCATCTTTGCATCCAATTACCTAACCTCGAGAGGTCTAATATCAACACCCACCATCACCCCAGTTCCATGGTCAGACCACTACATAATTGAGATAAAGATACAACTACAAAAAGACAAGCTAAACGAATGCTCAGACAACATACCCACACAAAGACGATTCAAGAATTTCGACAGGGACACGTTCCTACAGGACACGATACAACATCTGACCATAGAAACAGATGACCTAGAGGCTCAAATCACCAACTGGAACAGCACTCTATATAACGCCGCCAAAGCAACTGATGCTAGACCCAAGAAACACGGTCACAACAAGATACAACACAAACCATGGTACTCAAAAAACATACGACAAGAAAAGAGGGAACTCAGAAAGATAGAACGGAGATGGAGAAAGACCAAGACATCGGAAAACCAGCAACTATACCTAACAAAGCAAAAACAATACAATGAACACATCAACCAATCAAAGAGAGAATACCATACAAACATGATAAATACCTCCATCAACAAACCCAGAGAGCTATTCGAAATCGTGAAAATCCTCACAAAAGAGCAAAGGACAGAAGATGAAGTACAAATAGACCCGCAAAACTTTGCTGACCACATCAAGGAAAGATTTCACTCAGCAGAGCAAACAAGACCCAGTGCACCCACCAGGTCTAATTCACACCCTAAGACCTGGGACACATTATCCTCACCTTCAACAGAGCAGCTATCCCTCATCATCTCCACAATCAATACAAGCACCGCCCCTACAGACCCTTGCCCAGTGTCATGGGTCAAAGCCACCAAATCAAACTTCATCCACATCATACACAACATAGTGCACAACTCCCTCACTCAAGGACTCATGCCGAATCAACTACAGCTCGCCACAGTAAGACCGATCCCAAAGAAAACAACTCTCGACAAGAACAACCCAGCAGCATACTGACCAATATCCAACATACCCTTTCTGGCAAAAATCATCGAAAAAACAGTACAACAACAACTACAAGAACACATCGAAAACCATGCACCACTGGATGACAACCAACACGGCTTTCGCCCCAACCATGGAGTCGAAACATTACTGATTTACCTCTTCGACAGCATCCTATGAACCATAGACAACATCAAGAATGGAATCATAATGATCTTCATTGACATCTCTTCCGCATTTGACACAGTAGATCACAAAACTCTCCTGGAAAGACTAAAAAACATTGGGCTACATGGACCCACCTTAACATGGTTCCACTCATACCTAACCGACAGGAGGATACAGGTAAAGGTAGGCCACAACACCTCTCGACCCATAAAAGTCCTCCAAGGAGTACCACAAGGATCCACACTCTCAGCACTACTGTTTAACATCTACATCCAGCCAATATGCGACATCCTGAAAAAGAACAGCATTCAATATACTATCCATGCAGATGACATCATGATATACACACCTATCTCAGTTCACGACCCGGACTACTCTAAAATAACAAACTGCCTCACACAAATTTATTTATTTATTTAACAGTTTTTATATACCGTCTTTCTACAAGTCAAGACGGTTCACATGAAAACATTATAATACAGTATATTACAACTGTTTACAAGGAACAAGGAAAACAATATAAGTAATATAACTAGGTAACAAGTAACAATTAACTATGTAACAGATAATAGGTACAACTGTGGCAGTAGAACTGACTACCGTGATCGGAGATCGAGATCAAAAGTTAACTTTTTACATTAGATATGCTTACAGTTAATTTTGTAAAGATTTGGGGGAACTTGGGTGGAAAGGAAGATCATGAAGGTTAGGAGTTAGGGTGGGAGGGAAAAATACTCTAGGAAGAGGTGTGGTTTTAGTTTCCTGCGGAATTCAAGGTGGCTCTCACAGTTGCGCAGTTCGGGAGGGAAGGTGTTCCATAAGGATGGGGCGTAGAGGGAGAAGGCCCTATTGCTAGTAAGTTGTTTACAGTACATTTTGGCTGTTGGTATGGATAGCAGGTTTTTGGTAGAGGTACGATGTGTTCTTGTGTTACTAGGAAAGGTAAGGAGTGAAGTGAGGCAGGGTGCTGATTCATTTACAATTATTTTATGAATAAGAGTAAGGACCTTAAATTTAGTTCTGTGTTGTATGGGGAGCCAGTGAAGGTCGTAGAGAACAGGTGTGATATGAGCACGTCTGGAGTTGTTGGTTATGAGTCTAGCTACTGTATTCTGGGCTAATTGGAGAGGTTGGATTGTATTTTTAGGGAGACCATGGTAGATTAGGTTGCAATAGTCGAGTGAGGGGGTTGTAAGAGACTGACAGACAGTGCGAAAGGAGTTAGGGTTTAAGAGGGGTTTAAGATTACGGAGGGTGCGTAATTTTGCATAGATTGTATTGGTGGATCTTTTTATATGTTCAGTGAAGGAGAGGTTCTGGTCAATGATAATTCCAAGATATTTTACTTGGTTTTTTATAGTAAGTGGGAGATCAGCAATGGTGAGAGTTGGAGGAGGGGAGTATGTAAGGTTAGAAAATACTTGAAGTACCTCTGTTTTGGATTGGTTGATTAGTAGATTGTGTTGGGAAAGCCAGGATTTGAGGCAAGTTAGACATTCATTGATTTTGGAGAAGTTGGGATTGGAGAGGTTAAAAGGGGTGAAGCACATCATGTCATCAGCATATATTTGGTACTGTATGCCATGATCTTGAAATATTTTGCAAGCAGGTTGAAGGAAGATGTTGAACAGTAAGGCGGATAGGCTAGATCCTTGAGGTACTCCTTGTTTTAGTATAAATGGGAGGGAGGTGTCATTTCCGAGACGGACCTGTTGAATTCTGGAGTTCAGATAAGATTGGAACCATTTGAGTGTAGTGTCTCTAAGACCTATTTCGTGAAGTCTGGTTAGGAGTTGATTATGAGGAAGAGAGTCAAATGCGGCAGATAGGTCAAGGAAAATGAGTAAACATCCTTGAGTAGGGTTTTGGATATGTAAGTATAAGGAGTCTAGAAGGGAAGTAAGTAGAGTTTCAACTCCATGATTTCTTTTAAAACCATGTTGGTATAAGTCGAGGGGGGAGTGATCAACAATGTGGCTCTGAAGTTGGGTTTGGACTATTTTTTCAGTAATCTTTCAGTAATCTTGTCTAAACAAATGACAAGATGGTGTCAAAACAACAACCTCGCAATCAACTACAGCAAGACTGAGGCACTAATCATCACTCGTAACCCAGACTTCATCCACCCACCGGACATCAAGATACAAAATACAACCATACCAATAAAATCGGAAGTAAAATACCTCGGAGTGACTCTGGACAATGAACTGAACCTCAAGACACACGTAAGCAAAACAATCAAAAATGCATACTACAGAATGAGAATCATCAGAAGACTGAAACCCCTCCTCGCCACTGAGCACTTCCGTACCGTATGCCAAGCACTAATAACCCCCTTACTGGACTTCTGCAACCCAATCTACCTTGGACTAGCAAAACAAACACTCAAACCACTACAACTAGCACAAAACACTGCAGCCCGCATAATATCTGGATCAACAAGACATGAACACATCACACCTATTCTGAAAGACTTACACTGGCTCCCAATCAGTTCACGCATCAAATACAAAACAATCATAAACATATTTAAGATCAAACAACACACTTCAGCTAACAGCCTGCACACCCTCATACAACCAGACACCAGCACACGCCCAAGAAGAAAAGGAACCTCCAACCGAGTCAGCACCCCAAGAGACTTCAGAAACACACGCAAGGACACCACAGAAAGAGCACTCTCCCTGGCTGCACCTACAATCTGGAACAACCTCCCAGATTATCTGAGATCAACGACGGACCTCAAAGACTTTCGCAAACAGCTGAAGACAACGCTGTTCATAGAACACTATGGACACGTCACATGATCTAACTACCAGGAACAACCAACATACCTCCCTCCGACCCACTGAAAAGAGAATGTATAACGGCACATGATGTTTCTTAACACTAAATGTATAAAAGAATGTACTATAAAACACGATGTATCATAGCGCACAATGTACATAGCTCAACATAATCAAACACACAACACAACATACACACAAGTCACAATATATCCTTCACTGCATGAAAAACACTATCACCCCTTTTGATTGTTTGCTGTGAAACCGCCTTGATTGTAAGAAAAAGCGGTATAGAAATACAGTTAAATAAATAAATTAATCAAATGCAAAGTGCCCAATGCCAGTCCATTTCAGTTCGCTGACACCAAACAGATCGAACTGTTCACGTTCCATTTCATTCTTGACCATCTCCAACTTCCCTTGGTTCATGCTTCATATGTTCCATGTCTCAGTATGTAAGACATCTTTGCAGTTTCTGCAAAGGAATGGAAAATAAAACAAAGGATATTATAACAAAGGAAATTATAATGTCTCTGTATCGTTCCATGGTGCGACCACACCTTGAATATTGTGTGCAATTCTGGTTGCCGTATCTTAAAAAGGATTTAGCATTATTAGAAAAGGTACAGAGAAGAGCCACCAAAATGGTAAAGAGGATGGAAGGATACCCCTATGAAGAGAGGCTAAAAAGGTTAGGGCTCTTCAACCTGGAAAAGAGACAACTGAGGGGAGATATGATAGAGGTCTATAAGTTAATGAATAGAGTGGAACGGGTAAATGTAGATCGATTGTTTACATCAGGGGTGTCAAACGCCAGTCCTGGAGGGCCACAAACCAGTCAGGTTTTCAGGGTATCCCTAATGAATATGCATGAGATATATTTGCATGCACTGCCCCCATTGTATGCAAATATATCTAATAAATATTCATTAGGGGCACAAATGGGATACTGGGCTTGATGGATGTTGGTCTGACCCAGTATGGCATATCTTATGTTCTTATGTTCTTATCAGCAGTCAGATGTCCCAAGGGCTTTGATCCAACCACATCATAAATGCTGGCTTTACTCTGAAATGTCTTCAGCTCCTACCCAGTAGCCAGTTGCGTGCCTTCCGACCTGGGGGTCTCATCTTCTAGTACTATAGTACACTTTGTTTTGGTGTAACTATCCATTGGGTTTTTGTGGCAAGATACGGAAGTAGATTGCCAGGCCTTTCTTCCTTGCAGTTTGATTTTAGTGTTGTTGCTATTGTCACAGAAATGTGATCCTCTGCCACCAACACCGTCCCATTCTGCTGCTGCCCAGATGGGTGGTTTGTCTTGGTCTGGCACCTCAGCTGAGGCCTGTCCATCTTGGGAGACCCTGCCAGTAGTAGTAAGCTATCGATAGCTTAGCCCTCAGCATCACTGATGCACACAAGCCCTCACAGAACAACTAGCTGCAAACCAAGTGAGGGACTCCGCTGTTCTGTGCTTATTGCCATATTATGCATAGGTGCACTCTAGTCCTCTTGGACGTCTCTCCTGCCTATCCATCATATATCTCCTCCAACTTCTACTCCCGGCTCTATCTCATTCCGATGGCTCCACATCACTTTCTTTTCCTATTGTTGACACTCCCTACTCTTCTCCCCTCATTCCAACGATCTCAAGTCTCCACTCCTCACCACCTCCCTTACCATACTCCCCTCTCTTTCCATCTTGTCTTCTACCCTGTCATATGCTCTTTAACTTCACCATTTTCTTCCTCTCATTCAGCCATCACCCCTCACTCTGGAAGAATCTCATGCTTATTACCCTCGTGTCGCCTTCTCTTTCCCCCACGCTCTCCTGCTCCTTCTCTCATTGGGGGATATCAGTCCCAACCCTGGCCCTTCTAGACATTTTTCACACTCCCAGGACAGATCCACCCGCAACCTCTCAAATATTATTCCTATCCCCCTCCTTTCCCCGCTCGCTCTCCCTTTCTCATGCGCCTTGTGGAATGCACAACACCATCTTTAATACTCACCTCCATTCACAACCTCTTTATCTCTAATAATCTACATCTTCTTGCTCTAACTGAGACCTGGCTTTTCCCTGAAGACTCTACTTCAGCTGCTGCCCTTTGTCATGGGAGCTACCAGTTTTCCCATATTCCTCGCTCTGTTTGGCAACCCCTCCTTCTGCCTCAGTCTCACTCATTCCCTTCCTTTGAAGTTTACTCCATCTGTCTCTTTACTCCACTACCTCTCCAGATAGCTGTCATTTATTGCCCCTCCCCCCCCTCCCCGATAAGTCCACCTCTACCTTTCTCACTGACTTTGACTCATGGCTTTTCCTCTTTCTGGATGCATCTTCCCCCTCACTTATTCTTGAGGATTTTAACATTCATGTTGATAGTCCCTCTGACCCTCATGCCTTAAAGCTCCTTTTCTCTTACCATCTCATTCAGTCTCCAGCTACTTCAATTTGTTCAAAACTCAGTTGCCAGGCTAGTCTTCCACCATTGTCACTATGCTCATGTCATCCCTCTTTTCAAATCACTTCATTGGCTCCCTATCCATTTCCACATCCAGTTCAAACTTCTACTACTGACTTATAAGTGCCTTCATTCGGCTGCTTCTCAGTACCTATCCTCTCTTATCTCTCCCTGCACCCATCTTTGGGAACTCCATTCTTTTGCCAAATCCTTCAATCTATGCTCTTCTTGTCCACTGCCAACTCCAGACTTTGGTCTTTCCTCCTTTCTGTTCCTTATGCCTAGAACAAATTGCCTGAGCCAGTACATCAGGCTCCATCTGTGGCCTTGTTCAAATCCAGACCAAAAACTTACTTCTTTGAGACTGCTTTTGGATCCTGATCCCCTTATTCCCATGTTCACCTCCTATGTGTTGCCTTACCATCCCTCTAGATATACCCTAGTCCCCAGTTGTTTTGTTGTCTGTCTTGACTAGACTGTAAGGTCTTAGGAACAGGAACTGTCTCTTACATGTCTCTGTACAGGGCTGCCATAGGGTGAAAGTGACACTCAGGAAGGACAGGGCCATAGACTAAATGAATTCTTTGTTGTGGTCTTTACTGAGGAAATTGTGAGAAAGAAACCCACGCCAGAAAAGGAATTTAATGGTGATGAGTCAGAACAGCTGAATCAAATCTCAGTGAACCTGAAAGATGTAGTAGAACAAATTAACAAACTAAAGATTGGTGAATCACTTGGAACAGATAGTATACACCCAAAAGTGCTGAAAGAATTCAAAGATGAATGGCTGAGCTACTATTAAAATTTTTTAACCTATCATTAAAACAATCTATGGTACCAGAAGACTGGAAAGTGGCCAACGTAAAACCAGTTTTCAAAAAGGGCTTCAGGGTGGTTCGGGAAACTACAGACCAGTGAATCTGACATCGGTGCCAGGCAAAATGATATAAACCATTAAACAAAATTACTGAACACATGGATAGACCTTTTTTAATGGAAGAAAGTCAACATGGATTTAGACAAGGGAAGTCTTGCTTCACCAGTCTGCTCCATTTCTTTAAAGGTACACCAACTGATACAGTATATGTTTGACAAAGTCCCACATAGAAACATAGAAACATAGAAATATGACGACAGAAAAAGACCACATGGCCTATCTAGTCTGTCCTTCCATAACAACTACAACAGTCCACTTTTTGCCTTTAGAGATCCTCTGTGTTGGTCCCATGCTTTCTTGAATTCAGTTACTGTCCTCATCTCTACCACCTCCACTGGGAGACTATTCCACGGATCCACTACTCTTTCCGTAAAGAAATATTTCCGCATATCACTCCTGAATCTATCTCCTTCACCCTCATCCCATGTCCCCTCGTAGCAGAACTTGCTTTCAATTGAAAGAGGCTCTCTCCCTGAACATTTATGCCACGGAGGTATTTAAACATCTCAATCATATCACCTCTATCCCGCCTTTCCTCTAAGGTGTACATATTAAGATCCTTAAGTCTGTCCTCATATGCTTTATAATGAAGCCCATTAATCATTTTGGTAGCAACCCTCTGCACCGACTCCATCCTGTTCACATCCTTTTGAAGGTGCGGTCTCCAGAATTGCACACCATACTCCAAATGAGGTCGCACCAAAGACTTATACAGAGGCATTATCACCTCCTTTTTTCTGCTAGCCATTCCTCTCCGTATGCACCCAAGCATCCTTCTAGCTTTTGCTGTCGCCTTTTCCACCTGTTTAGCTACTTTAAGATCATCAGACACAACCACGCCTAGGTCCCGCTCTTCTTTAGTGGACAAAAGTACTTCACCTCCTATACTGTATTGCTCCCTTGGATTGCTGCAGCCCAAATGCATGACCTTACATTTTTTAACATTAAATCCCAGCTGCCAAATTCTAGACCATTCTTCAAGCTTAGCTAGATCCCTCCTCATGTTATCTACCCCTTCCTGGGTGTCTACTCTATTGCAGATTTTGGTATCATCCGCAAAGAGGCAAACCTTACCCGACAGCCCTTCCGCTATATCACTAACAAAGATGTTAAAAAGAATTGGACCAAGGACAGATCCCTGGGGCACACCACTGGTAACATCCTTCTCCTCAGAGTGAGCTCCATATACTTGTACTCTTTGTCGCCTCCCACCAACCAATTTCTAACCCAAGCAGTAAACTTTAGGGTCCATCCCTAGGGTGCTCAGTTTGTTTATAAGTCGCCTGTGAGGAACAGTGTCAAGGCTTTACGGAAATCGAAATACACCACATCTAGAGCTCTCCCTTGGTCCAACTCCCTGGTCACCCAGTCAAAAAAATCAATCAGATTTGTCTGACAAGACCTGCCTCTGGTGAATCCATGCTGCCTCGGATCCTGTAATCTGCTGGACTCCAGAAACCTCACTATTTTCTCTTTCAGCAGCGTTTCCAATAATTTACTCACCACCGAGGTTAAACTAACCGGCCTGTAGTTTTCAACCACATCCTTACTTCCGCTTTTGTGTAAAGGCACCACATGAGCCTCTCTCCAGTCCTTTGGCACCACTCCTGACTCCAACGAGGCATTGAAAAGGTCAGTCAGTGGAGCTGCTAGAACGTCCCCAAGTTCCCTCAGTATTCTAGGGTGTATCCCATCCGAGTCCCATCGCTTTGTCAACTTTACTTTAAGTAGAGCTAGTATCTCACGAACACAGTCTTCTGAAAATAGTTCAAGATGTCCCTCGCTTCTGTTCTTATTTGTGGGTGTTTTTCTGAGGTCCTGCTCCTGGTTCTTCATCTGTGAACACAGAACAAAAATATTTGTTAAGCAATTCCGCTTTATCCTTATCAGCTTCTACATATTCCCCCCCTGCACCCTTGAGTCTGACAATACCACTTTTGCTCTTCCTCTTCTCACTAATATATCTGAAAAATGTCTTATCCCCCCATTTTATTGCATTGGCTATTTCCTCCTCCTTTTGAATCTTTGCCTTCTTGACTACTTTGCTAGCTTCTCTAAGTTTTTCCAAATACAGATGCTTGTCTTCTGCTCTCTGTGATCTCTTGTATTTCATGAAGGCCTCCCTCTTTTTCTTCACTTTTTCAGCTACATGAGAGACTCCTGAGGAAATTAAAAAGGCATGGCATAAGAGGCAATGTCCTATTGTGGATTGGAAACTGGTTGGGAAATAGAAAACAGAGTAGAGATAAATCACCAGTTTTCTCAACTGAGGAAGGTGAATAATGGAGTACCCCAAGGATCTGTACTGGGGCCAGTGCTTTTTAACATATTTCTGAATTGGGAACAATAAGTAAGGGATGGAATGACTCTCATCTGAGGAAAGGCTAAAGAGGTTAGGGCTCTTCAGCTTGGAGAAGAGATTGCTGACAGCAGATATGATAGAGGGGAAGTTAGTTCCATTAGGTGAACTAGGTGATCGTCTAGAGCGCCAGCCCTCTGGGGGCTCCATTGCCACCGCTGCCGCCCCTCTCCAGAGCCTGAAGTGGCTGCAATGGCTCAATAAATGCAGGGCAGCACTTAGCTCAGATTGCTGGAGTTGCCCACATGGTTCCTGTGCTTTACGGTGCCTCTTCCACCCCCCTTCGATGCAGACTTCAAAACTGGATGTCGCCACTGGAGAGGAGCCGCAGTGGCAGCAATGGGGGTGGGAGGACAGCAGGATGGAGGGCCCCCACCTAGGGCACCTCCAATCCTTGCATTGGACCTGATAAATGGTTTATTCTTTCAAAAAATACAGTGACTAGAAGGATACACATAAAGCTACAAAGTAGTATTAGAGGTGTGCAGGCAAAAAAATTAATTTTGGTTCATGTTCTGACGAAAGTGCTAAAAGTTTTGTTTTGTCTTCTGCCATTTTTTTTGTCACTTCCCTGTTTTCATCAATAGTGTGTACTATCATTTAATAGTATGAATAGAGCACACTATTGCATAATAGTGAATACTATGGCCCCATTCCAAAACGCGGGTAGCGGGGCTGCACATTCTGGCAGGACACACAGTCCGCAAACTGTCAGGGCCCAATTCCCTCTCCGGCTCTCCCTGTACGTTCTGCGCAACAGGATGGAGAGAGCTGGCAGGGGGTGGGATTGGGGAGAGCAGGGGTGGGCCAGCCCTGCCAGACGTACAGGGTCGATTCAGGTCATGGCCCTGTACGTCCTGCCAGGCCCGTGGGGACACGCTGCTTATTGTGGAATAAGCAGCGAAAAACCAGCGATGAGGTCCGGGGATCCCCACTGGGGCCTTATGCGGGGAGGTCCCTGTCACCTGATCCTGACCATGGCAGGCCAGCCTTGGGTCGGATGGTGGGGACAAGGAGGGCTGGGATGCTGTAGTCGGGGGCGCCTGCGGGGAAGACGTTCCCGCAGGCGGCAGGAGCATGCTGGGTCATCCTCTGGCCCAATTCTGGCTAACGTGAGAACATTTTGTTCCCGCAGTCCAGAATTGGGTCCAAACGGGCCCATCTTGTTTGGGGCCATCCAGATGGCCCGGACATGCCCCTACCGGAATCGAGCTCCATGACTTAAAAGTGCGCACTATTGATGAAATTTTGTAATTTCCTCTTTTGTTTTCATTTGAAAACAGTATGAAACAATATGGGAAATATAGTTGACATTTTCCATTTCATTTCAAATTAATGCATATCCCTAAATAGTAGGGGAGGGGGATGCACATGGGGTCTAATTGGAGGGGGATTGGTCATGGGGGGATGTTGCAGGGTCTCAGATTGGGGGGAGTTGCATTGGGAGGGTGTGCTCAGGATGTGGGGTGGGGAGGGGGAAGAGGGCATCATCATAGCCTCACTGTTTGCTATCCTTCTACAATGGGCAGCGGCCATGCTACTGGACTCTCAGTAGTGTGCTTGCACGAAACACCACATCTTGAGTTGGCATTAAATGTAGCTGCACTATCGACAGTCATGACATATAGATGTTAACAACTGACACGCCCTTGCTCCTCCCTGATCCTGCCTATATCCCTCCCCGTGGCATGCTAGGCAGATAGTGAGGAATTAACCCTAATTGTCCGTGTAGTGCAACGCTAGCTATTAATGCAGTCTATTAGAGAGCACTCAAGTCTGCTCTAATGGCTAATGCAGCTTTGCAAACATGCCCCTTAATGTGCATTGTGGTAAAGCATCATGCATTAAGGGAAAATAACATGATTTTCCCATTTTTATTTGGTAAAAAAACAAAAGAAAAGCATTATTCCCTTCTAAGTTTGAGGACAAAAATACCTCACCTATAGTTATCTGGTTAACTTTAACTGAGTATTTTCAAAATGCCTTTTTGAATAACTATTTAATCTCTTACTTCTAGGAGCAGCAACATGGGGACAACGAAAGGGTGCTAACTGCTTCCATTATTACTTTTCATCCCTAATATCATCTACACTTTTGTTTCAGTCGGGAGAGTACATGCCACAGGGGAGAGCAGACAGGCCTCAGGGGCACAGAACACAGAGCTTTATTGTTTCTGTCCTTCATTCCTATTATTCTATTCTGGGAGCCAATAGGAGAAGTGAGAAGAAAGACAAATAGTCTGAAAGTTCTCAGTAAAATTTGGACAGTCTACTATTCCCCTCCCTCACTTGGTTTGCAGCTTGTCGTGCTATGAGGACTTGTGTCACCAGTGATGCTGAGAGCTAAACTATCGGTAGTTTAACTACTGGCAGGGTCTCCCAAGATGGACAGATCTCAGCTGAGGTGCCACACCAAGACAAACCACCCATCTGGGCAGCAGCAGAATGGGATAGTGTTGACAGCGGAGGATCACATTTCTGTGACAACGGCAACAACACCAAACTTAAACTGTGCAGAAGAAAGGCCCAGCAATCTACTTCTGTATCTTGCCATGAAAACCCAATGGATAGTTACAATAAAACAAATTGTGCTGTAGTGCTGGAAGATGAGACCCCCCAGATCGGAAGGCACTCAACTAGCTACTGGTGTCGTGAAGTACAGGGTTCAGAACCAAGAGAGGCAGAGGATTCACTGCAAAGTGAAACCAGAACTGTCAGTGCTGAAACAAGCATGGAGGGTTGGCATGGAAACCCTAAACAAAGAACGTCACAGAGTGTTAGGGAACGCCCATCCCCTGAGCTAGCTCCTGCCTCATCAGGGAAGTGGGAACACCTGGTGGGAGGTGTGGCTCAGCACAACGGAGAAAGAAACTTAGATAAAAAGCCTTTAGTTAAATATAGGACAGAGAAGGAGAAGGAGAAGGGGAAGGAGAAAGTCACAGACATAGTCTCAGACACGGAGACAGAAGGAAAAGGCAGCACAGCAAGCGTGGAGAAAGCTGAAAGAAGGAGAAAACCAGAGAAAGATAGATACTCTGAAGGCAGCCAAGGTCTGTGGCTGAGAGAAGGGAAAAGGGAAAGAAATCCCAATTCCACTCGGAGGAACTTCTCAGAGGAAGAGAGCTGGGGAAGATATTCAAGTCCAGTTCCTAGGGAGCAGTGCTCAACTACAAAAAGCACTGGGGATTTTTACTATCCAAAAAGCAGAGACGTTTATTCTGGGAACCAGAAAAGACAACCACGCTGTGCTCACAACAGACAGCCTGCAGGTAAAGCTTATTTCCCTGATACCAAGCTTTTATCAAAGGGGAAAGAAAAGTTTTACCAACCTTTTTGTAGCCAAGGGAGATTCCTGGGAGAAAGCAATTCTAAAGGCAGACACAGAATTCCCTGTAGCCAAACAGAAGAGGGAAACGTATATCCTTTTAATTGGGGAAGAGCTGAAGACTTTTCAGAGTTAAGCCAGCATTTATGATGTGGTTGGATCAAAGCCCTCGGGACGTCTGACTGCTGATGTAGCTGCGCATGAAATGAGAGTCAGAAGCTGTAAAGATGTCTTACACATTGGAACATGGAACCTACGAAGCATGAACCAAGGGAAGTTGGAGGTGGTCAAGAATGAAATGGAACGTGTACAACAGTGAACTGAAATGGACTGGCATTGGGCCCTTTGCATCAGATGATCACATAGTCTACTATGCTGGAAATGAAAGAGAAAGAAGAAATGGTGTTGCATTTATAATAAAGAAGAAACTTGCAAGAACTGTAATGAAATACAAAGCAGTCAGCGAACACTTAATCTCTATTCGTCTACGAGGAATGCCTATCAACACAACTATAATTCAAATATACGCCCCAACAATAGCTGCAGAAGAGAATGAAATTGAAGAGTTCTATGAACATATACAAGCTGAAATTGACAGAACATGCAAACAGGATATCCTGATAGTCATGGGTGACTGGAACGCAAAAGTTGGCAACAAAGAAGAAGACAAAGTAGTTGGAAAATATGGACTTGGCAACAGAAATGAAGCTGGAGAAAAAAATGATAGAATTCTACAAGACCAACGATCTATTCATCTCAAACACCTTCTTCCAGCAACACAAGCGGCAACTGTACACATGGACTTCACCCAATGGATTGTATAAAAATTGAATTGACTACATCTGTGGAAGTCAACGATGGAAAAGCTCTATAACATCAACAAAGACAAAACCTGGAGCTGACTATGGTACATATCATCAACTAGCCAAAGCCAGAGGAGAAAGAAAGACAATCACAGAACTCAACAGAGATTTCCAACGTGCAGCAAGACAGGACAAGGAAAAGTACTACAATGACACATGCAAGGAAATAGAAGCAGAAACTATTAGAGGAAGAACAAGATCGGCTTTCCTAAAGCTACGAGAGTTAAAGAAAAAGTTCCAGCCTCGAACTGGAATGTTATAAGATGCTCAAGGTTCCATGTTGAATGATGCTTAGAAGATCAAGAAAAGATGGAAGGAATATACAGAGTTTTTATATGATAAAGATCAAGTGGACCAACAGCCGTTTCAACCTGTACCTTATGATCGGGAACCATTGGTGATGAAAGAAGAAGTTGAAGCAGCATTGAAAGATTTCGACTTGTTCAAGCCATGGTATTTTCAATAACATCATATGGATGAGAAAAGCTGGACAGTGAAAAAGATAGACAGGAAGAAAATTGATGCCTTTGAATTATGGTGCTGGCGGCAAATACTGTGTATACCATGGACTGCCTGAAGAACAAACCAGTCGGTACTAGACACTGTAAGGAGGAGATCAAACCTAAACTTTCTTTAGAAGTACAGATGACAAGACTTCGACTTTCATACTTTGGACACATCATGCAAAGAGACAGATCATTAGAGAAAGACATCATGTTTGGCAAGATAGAAGGTCAACGCAAAAGAGGAAGGCCAGCAATGAGATGGATCGATACAATAACAGCAGCTATAGGTACCTATCTGTCAATAATGAGCTGCCTGACTGAAGACCAAACACAATTTAGGATAGCTATCCAGAGGGTCGCCATGAGTCGACTCCGACTCAACGGCACTTAACAACAACAACACCACCACTATTCCCCTCCCCCTCCCCTTCTCTACCACTACCATCACCACCACCCAACTTTTCAACTCTCTCCTTTACTGTTCCTCTTCCCTTTTATCTCACTCTGCCCCCCTCCCATCTGCTTTCAGTCTTCCCTCATGGCTCTGCCCTCCACTGCGTTCTACATCCTCTCTCAGTATTCTATCTCCCCCCCATGGTTCTCCCTCCACCCTAAATATTCAGCTTCCCTAGAATTCCACTTCCCCATGTCTTCTACTTCCTTTTCCTACCTATCATGGTTCTCACTCCTCATCTAGTGTTCTGTCTTTTGTAATTACTTTGTATTTCCTAATCTCCCATCTCCCTCATGGCTCTTCCCAAAGACTTTACATGACCCCTGTCAAGGCTTCCACCTCCTTCTATCACTTTGTCTCCTCAACAAGTCCTCCGATAATATTTTTCAATCTCCCATTTCTCCTCATGACTCTATCCACTCCGGTCTTTATTATTTTTTCCTATGCTTTCACCATTCTCCAACCCCATATTAGCTTTCTATCTCCCCTCTCAATCTTTCACCTCTCTTGCAGCTGTGCCAAACCAAGTTTTTCATCTCCTTTCTCAACTTTCCACCTTTATCTCTGTCTGACCAGGGCAGCTGTTCATGAATTACAGTGAAAACAGAGATGAAGTACATATACATATTTGCTTGTAAAAACGTCAGTGCATCATTCTTTGTATGTCCCTAAACCATTTGTTCCCAAGCTGTGGTCTGTGTGCCCTGGAAAGTCCATGAGACCATTACAGGAGGTCTGCAGGACACAGAAAGAGAAGAGAGAGAGAGAGGCTGTGGGGATTGGTTCTGGGGAAAATAGAGACTGGTAGAGACTGGCTAGGGGGAGAGAGAGACTGGAGGGCTGGATGGAGGGAGGGGGAGAGAAAGAGACTGAGGCTGGCAAGGACTGGTTGAGGAAGAGAAAGAAAGACTGATGATGACAGTTGAGACAGGCTTGGCGCTGAGGGGGGGGGGGGGGTCCGGTAAGAGTGGTGGGGATAAACTGGGGGTTGTTGAACTTTTTGAATGTTAATAAGTGGTATACACAATCAAAGAGGGTTGGGAACATCTGCTGTAAACCATTGATTGTAATATTTGCCCTGTAATTCTCATTTGAATTAAGTGTATGAAATTGCTGGGGCCTTCCTCATTCATTCCTAGGAAATTGGGGCAAATAAATATTGTGGCTACACAGTGGTGCAGTGCACACAGACAGTGCATACAAGAACAGAAGGTCACAGGTTCAAAGCCCAGCTGGGGCTACTGCCAATCCTGCCCACGTATTTTTCCCACAACTAAACAGTGATAGTAAGGACACACCTTTCATGGCGGGGACATATGCAATGGTAAGACATCTATCTTTTTGAGTTTGCTTTTCTCTGATCAGAGAAAGGCTGAACTTTTACAGAGCTCTGCTAGTGAGTGGATTTTTGCCTCCTGGGACATCTTACTGTGAGTTCTAGCTGTTTATTTAATTATTTACTGTTTGTCTAACTGTTGTTTGTTTAATTATTTAGTTTTTGTCTTAGTGTTGTGATATTTCAGCCTTCTAAGCTGTACTTACCTTGCCTATCTCAATTAACTCGGCCTAGTGTGGTTGCCATTTTGAATTAATCTCTATCCACAGAGCCTGCTCTTAAGCTTTTCCTGACCTCGCCTGCCTTCGTGCCTCCTCCCCCTGTGTGTGTGGTAGCCATTTTGAATTAATCTCTCTCCCCAGAGCCTGTGTTAAGCTTTTCCTGTCCTTGCCTGCCTGAGTGGACTCCTCCCCCTGACCCCCTCCCCTGAGGTATCCTGTAAACTTGTTCATTTTTTCTCCACTTGTTCATAGGCTGATTTAGTTTGCTTTTATCTGATGAGAGAAAGGATGAACTTTTACAGAGCTCTGCTAGTGTTTGGATTTTTGCCTCCTGGGACATCTTACTGTGAGTTCTAGCTGTTTTATTTAATTATTTACTGTTTGTCTAACTGTTGTTTGTTTAATTATTTAGTGTTTGTCTTAGTGGTGTGCTAATTCAGCCTTCTCAGCTGTACTTACCTTGCCTCTCTCAATTAACTGGGCCTTGTGTGGTAGCCATTTTGAATTAATCTCTCTCCCCAGAGCCTGCTGTTAAGCTTTTCCTGTCCTTGCCTGCCTGAGTGACTCCTCCCCCTGTGTGTGTGGTAGCCATTTTGAATTAATCTCTCTCCCCAGAGCCTGCTGTTAAGCTTTTTCCTGTCCTTGCCTGCCTGAGTGACTCCTCCCCCTGACCCCTCCCCCTGAGGTATCCTGTAACCTTGTTCCTGTTTTCTCCACGTGTGCATAGGCTGTTTTAGTTTGCTTTGCTCTGATCAGAGAAAGGCTGAACTTTTACAGAGCTCTGCTAGTGAGTGGATTTTTTGCCTCCTGGGACATCTTACTGTGAGTTCTAGCGTTTATTTAATTATTTACTGTTTGTCTAACTGTTGTTTGTTTAATTATTTAGTGTTTGTCTTAGTGGTGTGCTAATTCAGCCTTCTCAGCTGTACTTACCTTGCCTCTCTCAATTAACTGGGCCTTGTGTGGTACCCCCATCCCCCTGCTGAGGGTTCAGGACAGGGTACCTTGTAACTGCCCTCTTTAATAGGACTTATCTGCCCCCCTCCCTCCCCAGCACCCACCACCCCTGGGGAAATTGTAGTTTTATAGGTACTTGGACATCTTAGAGGAAGGGGCTGCTCTCAGGTGCAGCTCTTAATCCAAATCAGTCATACACAGAGGACCTGTGATTAATTAGTTTCAGGTACACAGGGTGTATTAGGGGTATTAGATACACTTTTATTAGTATAAGCATCTACACCAATCCTTATTATATACCGCTTTAAAAGACCTAAACACAAGCTTTAAACTAAGATGCAGTCAGAGGTCCAGCAACGAGATGGGAGTTCTCCAGTCTTTTGCATCGAGTGTCACATGTATGATTATCTCCCAGTTTGGTGAGAGGTCCTACATATGCACTAAGTGCAGGGAGCTCTTTGCTCTCAGGGAACGAGTCCGTTCTCTAGAGGCTAGAGTAGCAGACCTGGAAGACATAAGAAAGACAGAGAAGTACATGGACGAGACCTACAGGGATATAGTCCTGAAGTCCCACCTCCAGTCTGGCAGCATCCCTGTTGCCATGGAGGAGAGAGGTCACGTGACAGGAGAGCATCACCCTGGTGTGGCAGGAAGTGATCCTGTAACTAGGACCTGTCCTCCAGGTGATGTAAAACCCTCTCGCACCGAGGACGTTTCTCCAGGGCCATGTCCCCATGAGGGGAGGGTCAGGACAGCTGTTATAGTTGGTGATTCAATCATTAGGAATGTAGATAGCTGGGTGGCTGGTGGACGTGAGGATCGCCTGGTAACATGCCTGCCTGGTGCGAAGGTAGCAGATCTCACGCACCGCCTAGATAGGATCATAGATATTGCTGGGGGGGAGTCTGCTGTCTTGGTACATGTTGGTACCAATGACATAGGAAAATGTGGTAGGGAAGTTCTGGAGGCTAAATTTAAGCTTTTAGGTAGGAAGTTGAAATCCAGAACTTCCAGGATAGCGTTCTCCGAAATGCTTCCTGTTCCACGTGCAGGACCCAAAAGACAGGCAGAGCTCCGGAGTCTCAATGCGTGGATGAGACAATGGTGCAAGGATGAGGTTTTGGATTTGTTAGGAACTGGGGAACATTCTGGGGAAAGGGGGGCTCTTCCGAAGGGATGGGCTTCACCTTAATCAGGATGGGACCGACTGCTGGCATTAACCTTTAAAAAAGAGATAGAGAAGCTTTTAAACTAGAAAATAGGGGAAAGCCGACAGTCACCCAGGAGCGCACGGTTCGGACAAAGGTATCCTTGAAGGATACTACCAAAAGCAGTGAGGTTCCAAAAGGGAGTATAGTAGCCCAAATGCCCTTGAGTAAGGAGCAGACAGAGCATAAAGATTCCCAATTACCCATGCCTACCAATAGCCAGATTAATATTAATAAAATGCAGTCTCTAAAATGCTTGTATGCCAATGCTAGAAGTCTAAACAATAAGATGGGAGAATTAGATATATAGCATTAAATGAGAGGTTAGATATGATTGCACTCTCAGAGACAGGGTGGAAGGAGGATAACCAGTGGGACACTGTGATACCTGGATACAAACTATATCGTAATGATAGAGCTGAACAAATTGGTGGAGGGGTTGCGCTCTATGTTAGAGAGGGCATTGAGTCAGAAAGGATTAAAGTTTTGCAGGGAACAAAATATGCTGTAGAATCTCTATGGATTGAAATTCCATTTATGAAGGGGAAGGTGATGGCAGTGGGAGTATACTATCGACCACCTGGCCAGAATGAACAAATGGATGAAATGCTGCTCAAAGAAATCAAGGAAGCTAACAAAAGCCACAACAGAGTAGTAATAATGGGTGATTTCAATTACCCCCGGTATCGACTGGGACAGTGTCACAGCAGGACAAGCTAAAGAGATAAAGTTTCTAGATGAAATAAATGACTGCTTCTTGGAGCAGCTGGTTCATGAACCGACCAGAGGAAGCCATACTGGACCTAGTCCTTAGTGGAACGCCAGATCTGGTGCAAGAAATAAGGGTGTTGGGACCACTTGGCAATAGTGATCATAGTATGATCATGTTTGATTTAATCAGTGGAGGACAGATAGTAAAGGAATCCCCAGTACTACCTTTTAACTTTCAAAAGGGTGACTATGATAGAATGAGGAATATAGTTCGGAAAAAACTAAAAGGAGCGGTTCCAAAGGTTAAAGACTTACAGCAAGCTTGGGTGTTATTTAAAAATACTATCCTCGAAGCCCAGACCAGCTGTATTCCACGCATTAAGAAAAGTGGAAGAAAGTCCAAAAAACTGCCCACATCGTTTAAAGGTGAGGTCCGAGAGGCTTTTGCAGACAAAAGATCAACAATCAGAAAATAGAAAAAAGAGCCAAATGATGAAAACTGGAAACAGCACAAGCACTGGCAAGTTTAATGCAAAGCATTGATAAGGCAGGCAAAGCGGGAATTTGAGAAGAAACTTGCTACGGAAGCAAAAACACGAAATAAAGACTTTTTCAAGTACATTCGTAGCAAAAGGCCTGTGAGAGAGTCAATTGGACCATTAGATGATAGAGGGGTAAAAGGGGCAGTAAGAGGAGACAAGGCTATAGCAGAGAGACTGAATGAATTCTTTGCTTCGGTCTTTACTGAGGAAGATGTAGGGGTGTTACCCAAGACTGAAGTGGTATTTAAAGGTGATACTGCAGAGGAATTGAGAGAAATATCGCTACACCGGGAAGATATATTACAACTATTTGATAAACTGAATAGTAGCAAATCACCTGGACCGGATGGTATACATCCCAGAGTGTTGAAAGAACTGAAATATGAGATTGCAGACCTGTTATTGGTAATCTGTGAACTTTCATTAAAATCATCTGTAATACCTGAAGATTGGAGGGTCGCCAACGTAACACCAATTTTTAAAAAGGGTTCCAGGGGTGACCCGGGAAATTACAGACCGGTGAGCCTGACGTCAGTACCAGGGAAAATGGTAGAAGCCATCATAAAGAACAAAATTACACAGCATGTAGATAGTCATGGCCTAATGGGAGACAGCCAACATGGCTTTAGACAAGGCAGATCTTGTCTTACTAATCTGATCTGTTTTTTTGAAGGTGTGCATAAACAGGTAGACAAAGGTGAGTCGGTTGATATAGTGTATCTGGACTTTCAGAAAGCTTTGACAAGGTCCCCCATCAGAGACTTTTGGCGAAGCTAAAAAGTCATGGGATAGGAGGCAGTGTACTATTGTGGATCGGGAACTGGTTAAAAGATAGAAAGCAGAGGGTAGGGCTAAATGGCCAATATTCCCCAATGGAAAAAGGTGAATAGTGGAGTACCCCAGGGATCTGTACTGGGTCCGCTACTTTTTGACATATTCATAAATGACCTGGAAAAGGGAATAACTAGTGAGGTAATCAAATTTGCAGATGACACAAAACTGTTTTAAAGTTGTTAAAACCCAAGAGGATGTGGAAAACTGCAGGAGGATCTGGATAAATTGGAAGACTGGGCATCCAAATGGCAGATGAAATTTAATGTGGACAAGTGCAAAGTTATGCACCTAGGAAAGAACAACCCACACTATAGTTACAAGATGCAAGGCTCCACATTAGAAACCACCACCCAGGAAAAAGATTTAGGAGTCATCGTGGATAACATGTTAAAACCCTCCGCCCAGTGTGCAGCGGCGGCCAAGAAAGCAAATAGAATGCTAGGTATCCTAAGGAAAGGGATGGAGAATAAAACAAAGGATATTATAATGCCTCTGTATCGCTCCATGGTACGACCGCACCTTGAATATTGTGTGCAATTCTGGTCACCGTATCTTAAAAAGGACATAGAGTTATTAGAAAAAGTACAGAGAAGAGCCACCAAATTGGTGAAGGGGATGGAAGGCTACTCCTATGAAGAGAGGCTAAAAAGGTTAGGGCTCTTTAACCTAGAAAAGAGGCGGCTGAGGGGAGATATGATAGAGGTGTATAAATTAATGAATGGAGTGGAACGGATAAACGTGGATAAATTGTTTACGCTATCAGAATATAGAAGGACTAGGGGGGCATGTAATGAAGCTACAGGGTAAACTATTTAAGACAAATAGGAGAAAATATTTCTTCTCTCAACGTGTAATCAAACTCTGGAATCTGTTACCGGAGGATGTAGTAAGGGCTGTTAGTATAGCTGGGTTTAAAAAAGGTTTGTGGAGGAAAGGTCCATAAACCACTATTAAAAAGGGACCCAGGATATCAATGCTTGGCCTAGTACAAGCACTGCAGAACCTGTGTCTTTTGGGGAAACTGCTAGGTACGTATGACCTAGATTGGCCACTGTTGGAAACAGGATACTGGGCTTGATGGACCTCGGTCTGACCCAGTATGGCATTTCTTATGTTCTTATGTTCTTATGGGGTGGCATGGAAATGAGATAGGATTGTGAATGAAATGTGGCTATCCATGTTTAACTTCCTGACCTTAGGTTTTGGTGTCGCAGCAGCCAAGGTGTGCTCAGTCTGCTCTATTTTGTATAGGGAATCGATGTCAATGGATGATCTTTGCATGTCCAAAGAGAGAATCTGTGCAGATTGTTATTCATTCCACATTCCTGTTAAAAGAGAATGTTTGGAAATGTGATTTTCTTTTCTGACTTTATATTGTACCCTCATTTCCCCACGCCCATTCAACCCACCTCCAGCTTTTCTGACTTTTGGGATGTAGATGCCTGTTTGCCTGCAGTTGCACTCCGTCAGAGTGTCTCTGTTTGATCATTCTCACAATTACCTACCTGAGTCTCATTATCCTATTCATGTCCTTGATGATTTTACCCAAAGCCTCATTTATTTGTTTGTCTTGTCTTGTCTTTTTGTCTGGGCTAAAATTATAAGATCTACTGAGAAGGAACTATCTCTTGTATGTATGTTACAGTATTGCATATGCCCGATAATAATAATAATAATAAATATTATAATGATTTGGCATCTTGAGCATACAAGTTCCAAAATACATCACTATGTCCTCCACAGCCTGTGCTCAAGCTTGAAGGCTCATTTCTTATATCTGCCCCAGTTTCCAGAACTGCTAAACAACAGGCCTACTTTCCAGCCTCAAATTTGGCAAACCACCCCCTGAATAATTAAAATAAAGTTGAAAGAAATAAAAATGAGCTGTCCTCTCAGTGCTAAGTATCCCTGTGCCTGTGATGCTATTGTTTAGACTGGAGCTCGGGCTGACTGTGCCTGTCACATCACCAAGCCCTTAAAGCTTAGAGCTCAATGATCACATAGTGTTAATCTTCAATTTAAACATCGTTATATTAGCATTAATCAGATCTTGAATTTATGATTTCTGGAAAAAGTTAATAAAGGCTTGGAAATTGAATTCAGCCGCATGAATTCCTCTCAATGGGGTAATATTATCTGCCAGTTCATTATCAACCTGTGAGTAGCAAACTTCAGAACAAGATGAGACATTTTCATAGACGGTGTTCCAGGTCTGGTGTGCCATGGGTTTGCCGAATGCAGTGAAGCATGCAACAGGAAGTACAGTAAATCAGAATGACTCAAATATGACATATTTAATAAAGGACCGCGGAAAGGGATGATCAGCTTCCAGAAGGCAGGTCTGTGTGCCTGGGTTCTTAGAACAGGAATGACCAATACTGCAGGTCTGTGAGTCACAAAGATGTTAGTTCGGGGCCTAAGTGCATCACTGCTCCATCTATGTGCTTTAGGCAAACAAACTCAGCATAGCGCCGAGAAACTATTTCCAACAGTTCTGCTGTTACACAAGTCAGAACCTCTCTGTTCCTTTTGGCAGAACAACCTCAGTAATTATTAACATAAATTTGGGACTGTGGAAAGTTAAATATTGACTAATGAATATCATGGCTTTAATATCCTGTAAATAAGCCTGATGTACGTTTCTAACCTTCCTCCGGTTCATTTTTCCCTATTTGTTTGTTTTAACTGGATGGCCTGCTTTTCCAGTACACAGAGCTGTGAGTGTATTTTTTTTCATGCTCTTTCACTTACAGCTGAACCAATTGTTGGTTTTTGATGTGTTCAGTGGGTCAGGTAATAGCTACCCTTTGAGTTTTAAAGGACATGTACACAGATATCATTTTGAAAGCGGTAGTCTGCACAATCACAGTAATTTGTTCTAAGGTCTAAAAACCCAAAGCATGATGCAATTTCTGGGCTCCCTTTCCTTGTTTTGACCCTTCTAGCTTACAATTTTAATGATAGCCCATTCCATCAACCTGTTAACAAAGCAAAATGTTAAGACTATTAACATAAACATTAGTTATAATGGCTTTCACTAAGGTCTGAAAAATAATGGATCTACCTTCTGCAATTCTGTATAATCTCTTTTAGCTTTTGCTTTCTTCTCTCTTTTGAGACTTTACCTTTATCTTTCTAGTTAATGAAAAACACTTTTTTAAACAATACATATATCTTAAATATGTAACAGGTAACAGAGAAAGGGTAAAACAATAAGAGAGATAAGGGTGCTAATTACAACTGTTGCAGGAAAGATCATGTTCTGCTCACACTTTAATGAGGGTAGCAGGCCAAAAAAAAAAAAAAAAGATAGAGAAAAAAGGAGAAATATTTCTATCCTTAACTCATAAAGAGACAAAAGGAGAGACACAGGTACTGAAATCAAAAGAAACAGAAAACGGTGCCCAATTGAAGACAAAATATAGATGAAAAGAATAAAAAGTTTAAATCATAAATACATTCATACAGCATATAAATAAATAACAAAATTGTTTTATTACTTTATGAGGTGCAATCAAAAAGTATCAAGACTTGCACAATAACAAAAGAAGATAACACTGATGGTTATCGCACTCAGGTTCCTTCAAAGTAGTCCCCTTCCGATAAAACACACTTCCTCCAGCATTCCTGCCACTGCTGGAAACAATTTTAAAATGGCTCTTTTGTTATGCTGTGAAGCTGCTGTGTCGAAGTTTGCTTAATGGTCTCCAAGTCATCAAATCTCCTTCCTTTCAGTGTTAATTTAACTTTTGGAAACAAGAAAAAGTCACAGGATGTGAGCTCTGGTGAGCACAGAGGCTGATGGACTTGCTCAATTTGGTGTTTGACCAAGAACTGCTGGACAAGATGTGATGTGTGAGCTGGGGCGTTATCATAATGATGCATCCATTCACCATTCCTGTGCAGCAATGGCCTCTTGCAATGAACTTGTTGGGAATTGGACCCGAGCCGGAACAGACTAGGCAGAATTTGTGTGTGAAGAATTTATGCTGAGAAAAGGATCCTGTATAATAAAGATTTCATGAGTATTGCTGAGAAATTGGTCTCTGTGTACTTCCTCCGTGTAAGATGAGATAGTGGCCCTAGTGGCCCGTTAAGCCCCCTACAAACTGCATCTCTCAAATGAGTCAGAACTTGGACATAGTACTCCTTATTGATGGTTTGGCTTTTTGGAGCATACTCATGATGAACAATATACTGGTAATCAAAGAAAACTGTGAGCATGACCTTGACATTGCTTCTCACCTGACGGGTTTTCTTGGGTTTGGGAGAGTTTGGAGTATTCCATTGTGAGGACTGAGTCTTAGGGGTATGTTTACTAAACCGCGCACACATGCACGGCGCACAGTAGCGTACGCTAATGATGCACTTAATTTATTTATTTATTTATTTATTTAGCTGTATTTATATCCCGCTTTTCACCGGGTCAAAGCGGCGTTACATATAAAAGGGTGGGGGGAATTTAAGTATAGGGCAGGGCCATCACCGGGGAGACAACACTGATGATTTCAACATAGGATAGACTTTGGACATGGGACGGAGTTTGGACATGGACAGGTTAGTACAGGTTTGCGTTGGGGGGTCATGGTGGGTGAGATCAAAGGTTAGTTCGCTTTTTTGGTGGGGGTCGTGTTAAGGTATTCCTGGAACAGGATAGTTTTCAGCTGTTTCCTGAAGGATAGTAGATTGGCATTATTGCGGAGACAACTCGGTAGAGAGTTCCATAAGGAGGAGCATAGAGTTCAAAGGCTCGGTTGCAGATCCGTTGTGAGCATTTGGTTCTTTTGTGAGGGACGGTGAGGGAATTGCTGGAGGCTTGTCTGGTAGTTCTGCCGTGGGCTGGTCGAGACAGTAGGGTGTGAAGTTGGGAGTTCTGTGTTTGATGGATGGCTTTGTGGGTGAGTAGGATGGCCTTGTATTTAGTCCTTGCTTCGAGGGGGAGTATGTGAAGGTCTTTCAGAATTGGGGTGATGTGGTCGGTTTTCTTTGCTCTCTGGATGATTCTCGCTGTGGTGTTCAGAGCTGTTCGGAGGGGGTTGGTCTGCGTGGCTGGAAGGCCATGGTATATTATGTTACAGTAGTCCAGATGTGGGAGCGTCATGGCTTGCATCACAGTTCGGAAGTCTTGATGTTCTAGAAGGGGTCTGAGACGTTGCACTGTTCTTGCCTTGTGGAATATAGTTCCGGAGGTTTTGGCAATTTGCTGCTTTAATGAGAGTGCTTGGTCAATAATAATGCCCAGGTATCTTATTTGTGGTTGTATTTGGATGCTTGTGGTACCTATGTTGAGGTGTGTAGGTGGTGTAAAGTCCGGATCTTTTGTGACTATGAGGGCTTCTGTTTTCTTTATGTTGATGGATAGGTTGTTTGCTTGTAGCCAGTTGGACACCTCGGTGAAGCATGATGATAGATGGGTGTTTGTTGGGTTCGTTGTTGTGATGGGCGCATCGATCTTGATATCATCAGCTTATATGTGGAAGCTGTTGTTGTGAGTGCTTTTGACTGAGCTGAGTGGTTGAAGGTAAATGTTGAAGAGCATGGCTGACAGTGTGGATCCTTGGGGAACTCCTTGGTGTTGCTGGAATGGGGGGGGATGTCAAGGTGCTGGTACGGATTAATTGCTCTCTGTTAGTTAGGTATGATTGGAACCACTTTAGTACAGTGTCTTTGATTCCGATTGTCCGTAGTCTGTGTATGAGGATGTTGTGGGAGATGGTGTCGAAAGCTGCGGATATGTCAAGGAAGATCATGGCATATCCGGAGTGTTTTTCTTGCGTTCCTCTGAGGAGAGTGTTCATCAGTGTGGTCATGAGGGTCTCAACTCCATGTAGAGGGTGGAAGCCGTGCTGTTGTGGGTCAAGTATGTTGTTGAGGTCAAGGTGTTCCTGCAGTTGCTGCTGGACGATCTTCTCGATTATCTTGGCAGTGAAGGGTAGACTTGCTATGGGTCTGTAGATGCCGGGTCTATAGGATCTAGGTTTTGCTTTTTTAATGATGGTCGGATGATTGTAGTTTTGAGGGCATCTGGCATGTGTCCTTGGGAGAAGGATTCCTTGACGATATGGGCTAATGGTGTGCTCAGTTCATTCTTGGATTTCTTTATCCAGTCAGTGGGGCAGGGGTCTAGCGGGGAGGTGGTGGTGTTGAGGCAGGAGATGGTGGTTGATATTTCGTCTGGTGAAGTTTCTTTGAATGTGGTCCAGTCACTGTGTAGGTTGGGGTGGAGGTCTAATGTAGTTGTTACTACGATTAGCTGCGAGTTCTGCGGACGTTGAAGTTGTTTGTATTGACGGGCCAGTAGCTCTGGTGGGATCTTCGGTAGTTGGTCCGAGTTCTGGGGAGCTTTTGTCAGTTGTTTGACAATCCAAAAGAGTTCACGAGGTTTGTTTATAGAGGTATTTATGATTTTCATGTGGTAGATTTTCTTTGCTTTGTCGGTCTCGTAGTGATATGCATTGAGTTCATTTAAGTATTTTGTTTTGTCGTTTTCGTCTTTGGTTTTTCTCCATTTTCTTTCGGTTCTTATGAGTTTTGTTTTTAGCTTTTGGAGGCTGGGAGTAAACCATCTGGCTTTTGTGGAGGGAGGTCTGGTGATGGCTTTGTTTATTGGTGCTTCGGCTGCTGCGGAGATCGTGGTATTCCAGTTGTGTACTAGATCATTGATGTTACTGGAGTTTGTTTGTAGATTGGGTAGGGTTTGTGCTAAGAAGTCCTCTTTGTTAAATGTTTTAAATTTTCTTATGTGGTTTCTATCTTCCTTGTTGGTCTTATGCTGGTGAGTGTAGGATATGGTGATGAGGTGGTGGTCAGACCAGGGTACTGGCGAGATTTGTGGGTTCTTTCCTGAGGCGGCGGTTGTGGAGCTTAGGAATACGAGGTCTAGAGTGTTGCCTTTTTCATGGGTGGGTTCCTGTATGATCTGTATCAGATTCATCGCAGTCATGGCGTTGTGGAAGGTTGTTGCTTGTTCTTCTTGCAGTGATGGGAGGTTGAAGTCTCCTAGGATGATTTGTTCCTTTGCTGAACAGGTGCTCTCTGATATGAATTGCAGTATCCTTGGTAGGTTAGTTGTCTTGGTAGGTGCCCGGTAGATTAGGCATACTGAGAGGTGTTTATTGGTGAGGGTGAGGAGGTCAGCTTCATTCGTGGATTCTGAAGAAAGGATCCTGAGGTGGAGGTCAGTTTTCGCGATGACGGCAACACCTCCTCCTTTGGTGTGTGCCCGTGAGCAGTGATGGAGGGTATACCCTTCTGGGGTTAGTTGGTTCATTAGCACTGTGTCGGTATCTGTCAGCCAGGTTTCTGTCACACAAAGAAGGTGTATCTGCTCGTTTGTGATGAGGTCTCGGAGCATGTGGTATTTGTTTCTAACAGAGCGGGCATTTATAAGTGAAATGGTAATGTGGTAATGGGTCAGGGGGTTGGGGACATGGGTTTGTGTGTGCTGTATGTGGGAGTGGTTTTGTTTTGGTTTGAAGGTGTGTGTGGGTTGTGCTGCTGGGAAAACTTTATTTATTTATTTATTTAGTATACCGCTACTTCCAGCGATCAGCAGCGGTTTGATTACAGATTGGAAATTGTCAAATCATGACAGGAAATTTTTGAGGTATAAACACATTGATTAGACAGGAAAGCACAGCACACAGAGAACTATTTTACAGGGAACATGGGCTATGGAGGGTTAAGTGGCTTGCCCAAGACCACAAGGAGCACCTGTGGGACTAGAAACCCCAGTCCTTCCGGCCCAAGGTTGCTGTCCTCTAGTGGGATTTGAACCCCCGACCTTCCGGCCTGAAGTACCTTGCCCCAACCACTAGGCCACTCCTCCACTCCAAACTGGCCAAGGCAGGTGATTGAGTGTGCTTGGAGGGGGGGGGGTAGTGGGTCAGGAGGGGGGTAAGGAGGTAGATGGGGGCTAAGAAAGGTGGCATAGTTTGTGTGAGTACCTGGTGTTTGGGGACCAAGCTGGTTCCGGTGAAGTTTCCTGGAGTGGTGAGGTCTTTGGTTGCTTTTGTTGTATTGTTGCTGCTGTTCAGGTCTTAGTGTTTTCTGTCGTTGCGTGGGTTGCTGCAATGTGCCCCTCTAGTGTGTCACACTAACGGGCCCCCGCACACGTGCCCCTCACACTGACCGGCCCGCGCAAGTGTGCGGTGTGCTGATGTGCGATAGAGGCGTGGAAAGGCATTTCGAGGGTGGAGGAAGGCTCCCGAGGGGCGGGGGGACGGGGTCAATGGGTGGAGAGTGGGAGGGGAGAGGCCCCACGCACAGGAGCGGGGCTGAATTTCGGCAAAAAAGTACCGCGAGTGAAACCCTCGCGTTAGAGCCGATTTAAAGGGAAGAGAAACCATTTACGTCAGCAATGTACAGCAAAACCGGGGAAACCTGAAAAACGTGAGCAGTGTGATACATGTGCACAGAACAAAATAGCAAATATAAATTGAAAATGACCACAACAAATTCCAAAAAAATTATAATCCAGCTGGGCAACAGTGATATTAATGGGCAACCATAAAAAACACTCCCAGGAAAGCTCCAAAAAAAAGAAAAGATGTTTGGAAGGGTCTACGCTCCGTAGACTCTTTCAAAAATCACTGCATTTTATTGGAGCTTTCCTGGGAGTATTTTTTATGGTTGCCCATTAATATCACTGTTGCCCAGCTTGGTTTTGGTTTTCTTCCCCTTTTTTGGAGGTCATTTTTAAGGTTTATTTGCACCTTTGTCCCCATACAAGGTAAACGAGCCCACAGTAAAATTGTGCAGAGCAGGGTGTCTGACTCGTGCAGCCAGGTTTCCTATCTCCAGAGACTGCACTGTCAGTGTGGTGCAGCAGACACAGCCAGTGCCTGTAGGACCAGAGGGTCACAGGTTCAAATCCCAGCTGGGGCACCTGCCAACCCAGTCTCCATAGTTTTACCCACCACTAAACAGTGATAGTAAAGACACTCCTTTATTGCTGAGAACATAAGCATGGTTCAAACACCCATATTTTACCCTACACCACACACAAACCATAACAATGGGCATTACCTACAGCCGAGTCCCCCAAATTCAGTCCTGGAGTGCCACAACTCAATCAGGTCATATGCTTTTTCCCAGATAAGGACATGTTTGCATGTTGGCGGAGGGTACAGGTGGTGGAGGGGGCAGTGGCTGCAAGCCACAGCAGACAGTGGCCTAGGCACAGTGGCCTAGGACAGTGGCTGGCACCGTTCACCGCAACAGACAGGCTCTGTTGGATGTACAGTCATGGACTCCCCAGGGAAGGCAGCATATCTGTGGCAACACGGTGGTGCAGTGCACACAGACAGTGTGTGCAGGAACAGAAGGTCACAGGTTCAAAGGCCAGCTGGGGCTACCTCCAATCCTGTCCACATATTTTTCCCACAACTAAACCGTGATAGTAAGGAAAGGACAAACCTTTATTGCTGAGAACATACGCATGGTTGATACGCCTATATTTTACCACACCAAACACAGACACCATAAACAGCCGCATTACTTAGAGCAGAGTCTCCCAAATGCAGTCCTGGAGGGCCCCACACCATTCAGGTTCCATGCTGCCTCTAATAAAGATGCCTGTGCTGCATATCTATGCAGCACCCCCATGGTATGCAGATATAGCTCATGCATATTTATGAGGGACAGCATGAAAACCCGAACAGTGTTTGGAACACCAGGACTGGAGTTGGGAAACTCTGCCGTAAAGCAGCAGCCAACAGGGCCAGACACACCCACACACACACCCACAGGCCCCATTGGCCAATGCCTGCTGGAGAGGCAGGACATTGGGCCCTGCCTGTATCTCCCAATACTAGCAGTTGCATACCTTAGCAATGCCACCCTACACCTGGGTATATGGTACACAGCTATCAAACGTTTCCCATGATAACTGGCAGATATCAATTCCTACGTTAAGCACATTTTGCTCCTTGGCCTCCACCATAACAATCATTCTGATGTCTGCGGTGTGTGCTGCAGGTCTGGTCTCTGACAGTGTTTACCGCCCTGGGGAGTGACCCCCAACAGTATTGCATACCATATCCATGCCTGTACTGTGCCCAGGACTGGTGTGGTGGGTATGGCTGCTGAACCCCTCTATAGTAGCACAATGCTGGCATAGGTGTGGGGGTGGCTGTCTGTCTGTCTATCCAGTGTGTGGTGGCTGCAAACACCTTCCACAGCCCACACTGCCAGCAATGTTGCCAGTATTGGGCTGCCAATGTGCATATTGAGGAGCAAGGTACCATGGGTATAGGCCGGACAGTGTGGCCTGGCCAGGATGCATCTGCACAGGGCATAGGGCACTGACTGGGACATTTTAGTGCCCGGCCACCACCTACACGGACAGGGTGACCTCAGTATGTCCTGCTGAGAGATCACTCTCACCCTGACTGTGCAGTGACCACAGCATGGCTAGGCACCCCCATAGTGCCATATAGTATTTCTCTCATGTGAAAGATATGGGTTTCTTTTTGGGGCCCAGTCACTGATTTATCTGCTTGTTGTGTATGCTGACATCCCAGTTCTGGGTGCATGCATCTCCACTGGGAACATGCACTGTGGACTAACTAGCATACTGTTTGCAGCTGGTATGTGTTGTGATGGAGCAGCTTGCAGGGTGCAGTGGATGATGACTTGCTGCAGGAGAATATCAGATAGTGGTGGGGTGCAGCTCACCATATCCAGGCCTAATGTCTGTCTGCTATTGTGTTATGGATGTGTATAGAGCTGCATTGACTGCCCTGTGGAGTGTCAGCTCCTCAACAGGACCAGGGTTGATGGACCCCTCTACTGCCACCTTTGCAGGGAGGTAGAATGTGGATCTATTGATGGGAGACCCTGTTTGCCACCCTTGTGGAGGGGGGTAGTGGTACATAGCCCACCTAGGAGTCCATGGGGGCTACACCTGACTGAATCAGACAGAGATATCCAAGGTGTTTGTGCAGAAACTACCTATCTCACACATTAACACTGCTTTGGACCTCCAGCATGGCCTCTTTCAGGTATGGAAGGTGTTGTGGACCTGGTCCTGGGCACCTCATTGCACCCTCAGGGTGAGCACAGTACCCGCACAATGTGACGGTGTGTAGCTACTCTGTGCCAGTAAAACACACGGTCAGTACCCCCTACCAGGCCGAGGTGGTGTGTGGGTACACATGGTCACTTCCCTCTACCGGGCCGAGGTGCTGTGGGGGTGCATTGCCCATCTTGTGTTAATCTGTGGACAGCTGATTTGCATGTGCAGTGCATCATAGGTATGGGTGGGCTAACCCTATCCTGGTGACCACAGCAGACTGTCTGTGTGGTGACATGCATGCTCTCTGCAGCCAGCCAGAGGCTTGCTAGCAGCTATAGAGCTGTAGCCCAATGGTTACTTCACTGCCTCTGAAGCCAGAGGTCATGGGTTCAAACCCACAGTGGGGTTATTTGCTAGGGTTATCCAATGCATTATTTTTTTTAATGTACATATTTTGATGCCAGCAAAAACACCCTCAGCGTACTGTACCCATAAGGTGCCTCTGAGGGTGCTTTATAGGGCGCCCTATAGGGCACCTTATGGTTCCCGTCCATATAAGGTGCACTATACAATATCCTGTGACGCAACCTATAGGGTGCCCTATAGAGGACATTTTAGGGTGCTGTGGCGGACAGTACAATTTATAATGTGCCCTATGGAGTGCCTTATAGGGTGCCTTATACGGCACCTTCAATTACGGCACGTGAGGGCGTGTTTGCTGGCAGCAATTAATAATATAAAAATAAAGTGCTGCAGGACAAAATATGTACAATGCAAAGCTGATGCCACAGCCAGCCTTACGTATTAGGCACACTGGGGAGCAAACTCATGATCCCTGTATCAGCAGTCAGTGCCTTAACCATTGTGCTCCACTGCTGCTTCTCCTTGCCTGCCAGCGCACCTACTTATGCTTTTCATTCCTTAAACTGCACAGTGCTGCCATAAAAAACAGTACACTGACCTTGCGGTACCTCATACGGCACCCTCTAAAGCGCCCTATAAGTAACATTCTAGGGTGCCTTGGCTGACAGTGCACTTTAAAATGTGCCTTATAGGGCGCCTTATGTTAACACGCTTTGAGAGTGCATTTGCTAGTAGTGATAATTAAAATATGAATAAAATGCCTCCTAAAGCATTCTTCCCCATAATATGTTATGCCTCAGCCAGCCTTGTTCATTTGGCACTTTGGGGGATTGAACCCCTGATCCCTGCACCATTGGTCAGTGTCTTAACCATTGTGCTGTGGCTCTGCTTTTCTTCTTGCACATCAGCGCGCCACTTATACCGTCCAGTATTATAATGCCTCCATAAACATCAGTGCGCTGCGTTATGCCGCCCAGTATTAATATGCTGCCAAAAATATTAGTGCGCTGCCTTATGCCACCCAGTATTTCTGTGCCTCATAAATTACTGCCTCAGCCAGCTGTCTTCATTGGGCACTGTGGGGGATTGAACCCCTGATCCCTGCACCATTGGTCAGTGTCTTAACCATTGTGCTATGGCTCTGCTCTTTTTCTTGCACTTCAGCGCGCTGCTTATGCCTCCCGCGCAGCTATCTCATGCGCTAAGGTGCGGGGCGCACATGGGTGCCGCGCACCTTAGCGCATATGTAAATTCCGGCTTTTCTTTTTCAGGATGGAACGCCCACTCCTTATATGGCACCCGCACACTACCGGGGCCCGCACTCTACCGGGGTTTTAGTAAACATACCCCTTAGTTTCTGGCTAATAACCATAAACCCATGAGTCATCACCAGTAATAATCTTTGTGATGAAATCTGATTCATTTTCAATATATTCCATCAACTCCCTGGCTACAGACAGTCAATCTTCTTTTTTGTCAGGGGACAAGAGTTTCAGCATGAATTTTATTATCCCCAAATTGACAGTAAGAATGGACTGTACTGACCCGAAACTGATGTTCATGTCCTCAGCAAGCTCCCTGATAGTCAATTGACGATTTGAGCATATTGCGGCACGCACTGCTTCAACTTTGCCTTCATTCTTGCTCATGGATGGCCTTCCAGAACATTCATCACTGTCCACATTTTGGTGGTCCTCTAGTTAACGTTTGTACCAGTCATAAACCCGAGCACGATTCATGCATTCATCGCCATACACTTAGGGGGTCATTCTGTGCCAGGAATAGCGGGGATATATGTCCTGCCTGGATGTACATCCCTGCTATTCATCCCCCTGCCGCTCCTGGGGCAAAGGCTCCCTGTATGAACAGCGCTGTTGTACAGGGAGCCTTAGACGGGGGCAGGAGGGGGTGGTCTCGTGATGGAGTGAGGGTGGGGTCTGGGTAGGCTGTGACCCTGAACGTATAGGCCAATTCTGAGGTCGGCTCGGTACATCCGGGGTTGACCACATAGACAGGGGACTTATTTCACCTTGGAGGTGGAATAAGTCACCCTGGACACCGGGAGACTGCAGCACCAGGGGGCAGCAACGAGGTGAGGGAGCGCAAGGGATTCCCGCAGCCTGACTCTGGCCATGGGAGGCTGGATTGGGGGTTGGGTTGCGGGAACGAGTGATTTGGGTCAGTGGCTGAGGATCGTGGTTCCATAATGGAGCTGCGGTGTGTGACGCGGGGGCCGGGCAGAGTGTGCGCGCGCGCGTGCCAGCACCCCCTGGTGGCAGCGTAGTAGTTCCACCAAAGGGTGGGTTCCGCGGGGCGCCGCCGCTTGCTGGTCCGCTGTCACCAAGAAGGTTAGATTGGGGTTGGCCAGGTGCGAGGGTCAAGGGTACCAGCCTTGTGCCGACCTCGTTACCAAACTCCCAAAGAGAAAAATTATACTCTTGCACAAAGTGGAGGAAAAATGAAAAAGGCTTTTATTCCCCTTTTTGCACTAAGGGTTCAAATCATACGCACAACACACTGGTAAACGTAACAGAAAAAGTCTTTGCAACGGATTTTCCAAACAGGGCATGAACTAACCAAAAAGTGCTGTTAACTTCACAGTATAAAAAATGTTCAAACAGTAATGCTTCATTCACTGCCAGACCTATGGAATGATTCAATTTCATCCACAACACAATAGGTACATTCCATTGGGCTATCCAAATCCTCAGATATAGATTCCACTTGCATGGCCTCCTCCTCTGACTGCTCTGGGGAAACCGAATAAGTGTCCTTCCCTGGAGTATGTTCTGGTGCTTCCCAGGGCTTAGTCAAATGTTTGGGCCTAGGTTTCTGCAAGGTGGAATACCACAGTGGCAGCTCTTTTTCTAAATGTTTAAAAACATTTTCTTGGTAATGTTTTCCTCTGCCAGTTCTTTGCTTATAACAGCTGTCTTTTAACTTGTATTTCTGTCCTTGTTTATGATAAGGAGGGTCACCTTTCCAGGATTCTTCTCTAGGCAAACTATAACAATTTTTAAAAGCTTTACCTCTTGCTTTTCTCCTGGTTCTTTGAGACAAAGCTGGAGGCCTACCTTGGCTACTGCCTTCCGTGTCAGTGCTCTCTGGTGCGTTCCTTCGGCTCTCCCACTCTTCTCTCCTTTGGCTTTTATGGCTGGTTTTCTTTCCGGCTTCAGAGCCTAATCTAGTCAGGCTTCGGCCTTCTCGGCCTATCCTCTGGGTTATAGGACTGCTTCTCCTTCCCCAGCCTGTCTTTCTGCTCAGGCTTGGCTTGGGCCTAGACCTTGGCTTTGATCTGTCCTCTGCATAGCCTGTTCTTGGTCCTTCTCTGGAGCTGCTTCTAACTTGTTCTCTCCCAGGTGGAAAACTTCCTGGTGAACCTTCTGAGCTCCCCTGTGAGACTGCTGACTCTTGCCTGCATCTCCTTAAATGTGTGGTGTTGGAGTATGACTCCTGCCCCCTGAGGCGTGGTTCTGGAGTCTCTGTCCTGCCTCTCCTGCTCCCCCTAGATGGATCCTTTGGAAATTGCAGGTAATTTCTTTTTTTCTCCGAATTTAAAACTTTTTTCTCTCTAGAAGAGGGTCCGCTGCGTCACAGGTGCCATGGCACCGAGACGCCATGGTACTGTGGCTCCATTACAGAGCCTGCCTGAGTTAACTGGGGATCTTCTGGGTGTGCGACCCATCAGAGTCAGGGCCCAGCCTGCAAATCCAGGCCAGTAGACCGAATTCTTATCCCTCGGGTACGTCTATCCCTTGTGGGATCAGAATCGGGTGCTACCGCTGTACGCCCTGATTCTGAGGGTCTGCACAGGGGCTGGGCGGCTAGAATAGAATTGGCCTCTTAATGTCACTTGTCATAAGTCTCTTTGCACGAATCTCCAAGTTTCTGGCAGAATTTAATGCAAATTCACGGTTCAATTTTTTCACTCATCGTAAATCTGTTGAACTGCTTTTACACGATACCAAGCATGATAAAAAAAAACCAGGTGTGCTGCAGCCACGCTACACTCTGCACATGCACAACACATAACTAGGTCACTGCATGCTTACTAGCATCATGGTGCAACATATTGTTATATAACTACACAACAAGTCTCGATACTTTTTCATCACAGCTCACATTTATGTGTTTATGAATACATTATGATTTAAACTTGTTATTATGCATGTTGTTATTATTTGCTGTTTTTAAATGTCTTTCATTGGATTCTATTTCTGTTTCTTCATCATTAAGCCATTAGTTATTGAAAACGTTTATAAAGCCACCAATCCATTGCAAGAGATCCAGTTTTCTGAGAATACTCAATCCCACAAATTATCATTGAAACATAAATAATGACATCAGGCACGGGCCACTAGTCTGCCCATTCCTGATACAGTAGTGCAGAGCTTGCCCAATCTCATCCTCACCTCCTCATATATAAGGATTCCCTGTGCCTTCGCCAGCCTTTCTTGAATTTTGTTACTGCTTTGACCTCTACCATTTCCATTAGGAGGCTTTTCCATGCACTCACCACTCCTCCTGTGAAGCAATAGGTCCTTAGGTTACTCCTGAGTTTACTCCCATATGTCACATATGATGTTCTAGAACTTTCTTTTCACTGAAGACCGCTTCCTTCTTATACATTATTTATTCCTAGGGCTTCTATTTTCAGATGTTTATAAACTGCAAATTTAAGTATTTTTCCCACCTTTTTAGGAGTTCTTTAAGGGTACAAACAATTGTTGGTTTTCAGTGTTTTCACAGCGCAGATACTATTGCTGGGTACCTTTTCCAGCTAAATCAAATACATAAGTTTGAGCAGTTGTCGGGCAGATAAAAGGGACAAAAACAGAATGGAGGATCTAAAACAGTCAAGAGGAGAAGTGGGAGAGTAGTTGAGGAAATGATATTTCCAGTGGCTTTCTAATACCTAGTTAATTTTTCTTAAGCAATGAAGTTAATGTGCTTTAAGTGCCACTATGCCCATAGAAATCAAAGGGCTATGGGCACTTATAAGCATTAACTTCATTAATGCACATTAAAACCTTTAGTGAAAGGACCCCATTGAAATAAACTTCAATGTGCACAATTTCTGTGACTAAACTTTTTATTGTGATGCTAAGACATAATTCACTCTAATCCCTAAAAGAGAAATAACCAATTCAGGCCAGTGTAGCAGATAACTTATGCAGTCTTTGAACTACTGTGTCTAGTGCAGGGGTTGTCAATCCAGTCCTTGGGGTACACCTAGGCCAGTCAGGTTTTCAGAATTTCCACAATGAATATGCATGAGATAGATTTGCATGTACTGCCTTCTTTGTATGCAAATCTGTCTCATGCATATTCATTGTGGGAATCTTGAAAACCCGTCTGGCCTAGGTGTACCCTGAGGTCTTGGTTGCAAAGTTGTCACTCCATGTGGAAGATGGGTGACTGCTTCCTTCTTGCTGCTTGCTCCTGCGTTCCAGCCTGTACCAGGCCCACTGAAACTTCTTGTCATCTTTTTGCAAGCTTATTTCAAACAAATCACATAGTTAAGATCTTTTTAGAATTTTTATATTTCAAAACTAATCTAGTTTCAAGGATTCCACCTTTCAGTCTCCTCAGAGGTCTTCTCTCAACTGACTAAAAAGGTGACAACATTATAAAACATTTCAAAGCAGATTTTAGAAAGGCCTTGCAGGTGAAAACTAGGATGTCTAAGTCAAAACATCTGAACTTCCAAGGGAGGGGCAGCAGTGAATGTGGGCACTTGTAAGTGCCTTTGAAAGTTGACCTGTCTTTACCCTAGACGATAAACGTCTCAATCAAAATATAAAGAAACGGGGCAGTGTCGCATAACAGGCCAGACACATGCAAGTTGTTGCTCAATTTTAGAAACTTGTACATGTCCAATATGAATGGCAATAGTCTAGACAACATAGATGTGCCCCCAATGGTATTTCAGAGCAGGCACATGTATCTGATGCCACATACATGTCCCGGCTTGCCATTTTGCAGAGTTGTGCAGCAGCATAGAAACCAGGACAAAGGTCTTTGCATTTACCTGCAGCTTTTTTTCAAAGAGCAAAAAGTTTTGGAAGAATGAGAAGGCTTTCTCCTCTTCCATTGACAGGTATTAGAGTTCCCACAACACGGGGGCGGGGGGGCACTGTTCCCTCTAAGCTGTGCGCGTGTGCGCGCGCACACACCTCGCCGAGCGAGCGCACATACTTTATAACAGAGCGCACAAAAATTACGGTTCTGATTCTGATAGAAAACAACACAGACATCTTAAAATTTAAAAGTTGTTGTGTATTTACGGTTTTCACAAGTTCTACAATATTATCTAGTGCAATCAATGTGGTGTACATACTGTATTCTGACGTGTAGTCAAATTTTAAAGTATAGAACTCTGAGTGTCGTTATGTGCCGCACAAAAATTTAACCTTCCTTCAAAAGCTGCACAGCTGATATTTTATGTGCACACAGCCTACAGAAAATTAGAGGGAACATTGGGGGGGGGGGGGGGGTAATGCTACCAATATAGAGAAGACAAACATATTCAATATAATCAGAAAACATTCCTCTCCTAAACAAAGAAGGAAATAAATACAAACAGCCATTTGCAAACCAGCTTCTACTTATTTACTTAGGGGTTCTCCAATTGAGATGGATCAGAATAAACATACCTCAACCTCTCCTGGAAAATGGAAAGATTCCTCCTGCAGCCAAGACCCTAGGGGCTTGTTTACAAAGCCGCGGTAGCGGTTTGCGATCGTAATCGGAGCCGCGGCCCCATTGATTTCAATGGGGCCGCGGCTGCGATCGCGATCGCGAACCACTACCGCGGCTTTGTAAACAAGCCCCTAGGTTTTAGCTGCAGGAAGGACTTCCTCTGTATTTGAGTGCTATGAGACACATCTGGGGAGATAGTAATAGACTGACCGCAAAAGGGAATATCCCTCTTGCGAAATAGGATTTCAGCAAAGCAACTTTATCCAATTCTGAAGCCAGGGTGACTATTAAGGTGGTGCATGAGGAGATCACATCTTCTGAAGTTTCTAGGAATTTAGTTAAATCAGTTTCCAAATTAACCACCTCTACCCGTGCCACCTCACCACTCCTTACCATAGAGCAAACAGGCAAGTAATATAAATGAGAAACTACAATTTTCTGCTTCCCAAGTGCAGTGTTATGCACTCGGGAAGCAGAAATCCAAGGGAATTGTACGCAATAGGGGGCGAGAGATTGGTGTGCATGGACCGGGAGAAGGACCTCGGCGTGATTGTTTCTGACGATCTCAAAGTAGTGAAACAGTGTAACAAGGCAATGGCAAAAGCCAGAAGGATGCTGGGTTGCATACAGAGAGGAATTACCAGCAGAAAGGAAGAGGTACTAATGCCACTGTACAAGTCACTGGTGAAGCCTCACTTGGAATATTGTGATCAGTTTTGGAGATCGTATCTCACAAAGGATATAAAAAGGCTGGAAGCAGTTCAGAGGAAGGCAACCAAAATGATTTGGAACCTGCATCAGAAGACTTACGAGAAGAGACTTGAAGACCTAAATATGTACACTCTGGAGGAGAGGAGAGATAGGGGTGATATGATTCAGACTTTTAAATACTTAAAGAGTATTAATGGACAAACAAACCTCTTCCAAAGACGGGGAAGCTGTAAATCTAGAGGGCATAACATGAAGCTGCAAAGGAGTAAACTGAAAGGCAACGTCAGGAAATACTTTTTCACTGAAAGGGTGGTGGATGCTTGGAATGCCCTCCCGATGGAAGTGGTGGGGGCAAACACAGTGACAGAATTCAAAATAGCATGAGACAGACACGGTGGATACCTGCATAGCAACAATCTTGGTGCATGTTGGTACCAATGACATAGGAAAGTGTGGTAGGGAGGCTCTGGAAGCCAAATTTAGGCTTTTAGGTAGGAAGTTGAAATCCAGAACTTCCAAGGTAGCATCTGCAGCCCTACACACCCAGCTGGCATCAGGAGAGGCTACGAATACCCAGTCGACCAGTCTTACCATTAACTTGGATCGGGATTTGTGAGTAAACTCCCTGTGGGAATAGCATTACTGAATGGTTTAATCGCAGAAGAGTGACAAACCCCAAGTTTTGGCATGGTGGCCAGGAAGTAACATACTTCTGGACTTAAGCACAGAAACCAGACAAAGACAGAACTTTTACTGCCCCAAGTAAACAAGTCTCCCTTGTGCCCTGGGATACTGCCCAAAACTTTAAGCAAAGTCATTGAGAAGAACTCTTTCTCTAACACAGAGGAGAATGGTGAGAGAAGAAAATGTCTGTTCATCACGAACAGCCATCCTTACTGTAAATGAAATGGGAACTGTTTTCTTCTATGGACAGCAGTCAACTTTTGTACATCAAAAATAAACTACAAGTCCTTGAACACAACATTTCTATGTGAAGTTCCATTTCTGTGGCAAAGAGTCAAATGTTCATTGCCGTAATATATGAGCTGTGCGCCAAGCAAGACATATTGTGGTATGCCAGGAAAAGTCACATTAAACCAACAGCTACTAAAGCTAAAATTAAACAAAAAACACTTAATCCTGACTTTGAAGGGTGACAGTCACAGAAATGTGCAGGTTCCAGAGTACTGCACACATCACTTCATCCCTTCACATTAACATATATATATATTTTTTTTTACCAGAAATATATACTATTGCTGATATGGAAATCCTTAATGGCCCTACCAGGTGTGCCACCCAGTATTCTCCAGGATTGGGAGGGTTCTCGTTACCAGTGAGGAAACATTAGGAGGAGACCTCAAATTGGAGGGAAAACTGACGGGGTGGTGGATGCTTGGAATGCCCTCCCTATGGAAGTGGTGGGGGCAAACACAGTGACAGACTTCAAAATGGCATAGGACAGACACAGTGGATCCCTTTATAGCAACAGGATAAAATCAAAATAAACATAACTATCTCTTATATCTCAACAAGTAGGGGTGTCCTGCACGGAGCGGTGGGTACAACCCTAAATAAAGGCATGGGAAGGGGAGACCTGCACAGAGTGGCAGGTGCACCTGTTCTTGCCACCCTGCTGGGCAGACTAGATAGAAACATATAGAAACATAGAAACATGATGACAGAAAAAGACCACATGGCCTATCTAGTCTGTCCTTCCATATCAACAACTACAACAGTCCCCTTTTTACCTTTAGAGATCCTCTGTGTTTGTCCCATGCTTTTTTGAATTCAGTTACTGTCCTCATTTCTACCACCTCCACTGGGAGACTATTCCACGGATCCACTACTCTTTCCGTAAAGAAATATTTCCGCATATCACTTCTGAATCTATCACCCTTCACCCTCATCCCATGTCCCCTCATAGCAGAACTTGCTTTCAATTGAAAGAGGCTCTCTCCCTGAACATTTATGCCACAGAGGTATTTAAACATCTCAATCATATCACCTCTATCCCGCCTTTCCTCTAAGGTGTACATATTAAGATCCTTAAGTCTGTCCTCATATGCTTTATAATGAAGCCCACTAATCATGCTGGTCTTTATCTGCTGTCATACACTATGTTACTATGTTATTCAGTCCAAAGGCAGTTTTCTGTCTTGTCTTGTCTTAGGCAGGCAAAGCTAAGACACCCCCACCATAACTAAAGGATCTCCCTGGTCTGGTGTCCCTAATGGGTTTGTTCTTCAGAGGAGGCAGCACCCAGGCTTAGTACTGCTACTCTCAGGATTATAGGATTCTGGAATGGGCCCAGCTGTGGCTGAGAGACCGCTGGCCCCTAGGATCACTCACTTTGCACATACTTCTACTTCCAGAACTCACAGTACAATCTAGGGCTTGTTCTGAGCCCATACAGTTTCTTGAAAGTCCTCAGTAGTCAGAACAGTACTCAAGTCAATAAGAATGCAGACTTTAAAAACAGTAAAGGTTATAGTCCACCTTGTTCTTATCCCCATGACCCTGGGATAGGAAAAAGCTACCCTCTTCACTTTTTATTGGTATTATCCGCCTAAGCTGGGGATTCCAGTACTCCCCACCTCCTCTCCCTTTCTCTTCTTCTTTGGAGACTGATCAGTATAGGCTGCAGACTCTCTTTCCCTTGAACCCTGGGCCCTCCTGGCTCTAACTCCTGGCAAGATGTCTTGCAATTTCTTAAGAATGAACTCAGATGTGGAAGCAGGCACTTCCTCTCCATAGAACCTTGGCTCTTTGTCTCATCTCCTGGGATTATCTTATGAACCTTCTTCTTCACTTCCAGGACCAGTGGATACCTTTCTTCTTCGTCTCTCAAAGGTCTCCTCTAGCCTCCAAATCCTCCAAATCCTCTAAACAGTATGTTGGGTTGGTTTACTACTACTACTATTACTATACTACACTATGCACTACAAGGCGTATACAGCGCTGTACAGAAACATATAAAAGATGGTCCCTGCTCATCTGAGCTTACAATTTAGTTAAGACAGACAATAAAACAAGTAAGGACAAGGATGCAACTAGGGAAGGGTAAGGAGACACATAGAAAACTAAGAGCCCAATTCCATAACATGCATGTCTGGCCTGCGGACACATCTAAATTGAAAACGGGCCCTGTCTTGGTACATATTGGTACCAATAACATAGGAAAGTGTGGTAGGGAGGCTCTGGAGGCCAAATTTAGTCTTTTAGGTAGGAAGTTGAAATCCAGAACTTTCAGGGTAGCATTCTCAGAAATGCTTCCTGTTCTACACGCAGGACCCCAAAGGCAGGCAGAGCTCTGGAGTCTCAATGCGTGGATGAGACAATGGTGCAAAGAAGAAGGTTTTGAATTTGTTAGTAACTGGGAAACATTCTGGGGCAAGGAGAGGCTTTTCTGAAGGGATGGGCTCCACCTTAACTGGCACAGAATCAGGCTGCTGGCATTAACCTTTAAAAAGGAGATAGAACAGATTTTAAACTAGATAATAGGGGAAAGCAGACAATCGCCCAAAAGCGCATGGTTCAGAATGATGTATCTGTGAAGGATACTAGCAAAAGATTGAAGTTAGGGCATATTGACAGAGAGGTTCCAATAAAAACAAAAGTAACAAATGCCCTTAAGTACAGAGCAGACAGAGCTTAAAGATGCCAAATTACCCCTGCCTACTGATAACCAGATTAATATGAATAAAATACGATGTCTAAAATGCTTGTATGTAAATGATAGAAGTCTAAAAAATAAGATGGGAGAGTTAGAATATATAGCACTAAATGAGAGGTTAGATATGATTGATATCTCAGAGATCTGGTGGAAGGAGGAGAACCAGTGGGACACTGTGATACCTGGGTACAAATTATATTGCAATTAAATTATATATATATTAGATCAAATTGGTGGAGGGGTTGCGCTCTATGTTAGAGAGGGCATTGAGTCACACAGGATTAAAGTGTTGCAGGAAACAAAATACACTGTAGAATCTATATGGATTGAAATTCTATGTAAAAAGGGGAAGGCAATGGCAGTGGGTGTGTACTACCAACCACCTGGTCAGAATGAACAAATGCTCAAAGAAATCAGGGAAGCTAACAAAGGTTACAATACAATAATAATAATGGATGATTTCAATTACTCCAGCATTGACTGGGTCAGTGTCATGGCAGGATATGCTAGGGAGATACATTTTCTAGATGAAATAAATGACTGCTTCTTGGAGCATCTGGTTCATGAACACACAAGAGGGGAAGCCATTTTGGACCTAGTCCTTAGTGGTATGCTATTTTGGACCTAGTCCTTAGTGGTACACAAGATCTGGTGCAAGAGATAAGGGAGTTGGGGCCACTTGGCAATAGTGATCATAGCATGATCGCATTTGATTTCATAAATGAAGGAAGAATTGCAAGGAAATCCACAGTACTGCCTTTTAACTTTCAAAAGGGAGACTATGATGAAATTGGGGAAAACAGTTAAGAAAAAATTAAAAGGAGCAGCTTCAAAGGTTAAAGATTTTCATCAAGCATGAGCGTTGTTTAAAAATACTATCTTGGAAGCCCAGACCAGCTGAAGTCCACGATTTAAGAAAGGTGGAAGGAAGTCCAAAAAACTGCCAGCATGGTTTTATTTATTTATTTCAACTTCTTATATACCGCACTCTTTGACATCAGCGCGGTTTACAAATAACAGAAAGGAACCAGAACAACAGGCTGTTTGGTATTACATATAACAGGAGTATCAACTTGGATAACATGGGAGAACTATTTACATGGAGTATATAATCTATTAGCTAGATAGCATGCTCGAACTATTTACATAAAATTAGCAGTGATGCTTGGAACAAGAGGGATATTGTGGATTATACTAGGGTGAGGCTGTTATGTTACGGTTCATGTAGGGTAGTATTTGATGAAAAGGTGCAGTTTAAGGGCCTTTCTGAACTGGGTTAGGTTGGTTATGGCGCGGAGATCAGGTGGTTTAAAGGTAAGGTCAGAGAGGCTGTTGTAGCCAAAAAGGCATCTTTCAAGAAATGGAAAAAGGAGCCAAATGACGAAAACTGGAAACAACATAAGCACTGGCAAGTTAGATTCAAGGCATTGATAAGGCAGGCAGAAGGAATTTGAGAAGAAGCTTGCTGTGGAAGCAAAAATGCATAATAAAGACTTTTTCAAGTACATTCATAGTAAAAAACCCTGTGAGAGAGTCAGTTGGACCATTAGATGATAGAGGGATAAAAGGGGCACTAAAGGGGACTAAGAGGGGACAAGGCCATAGTGGAGAGACTGAATGAATTCTTTGCTTCGGTCTTTACTGAAGATATCGAGAAGTTACCCATGACTGAAATGGTATTTAAAGGTGATGCATCGGAAAAATTGAAAGAAATAACAATAAACCAGGAAGATATATTACAACTATTTGATAAACTAAACAGTAGCAAATCACCTGGACTAGATGGTATACACCCAAGGGTGTTGAAAGAACTGAAATATAAGATTGCAAACCTACTATTAGTATTCTGTGAACTATTATTAATATCATCTGTAGTACCTGAAGAGTGGTGGCCAATGTAATGCCAATTTTTAAAAAGTGTGCCAGGGGTGATCCGGGAAACTACAGGCCAGTGAACCTGACATCAGTATCGGGTAAAATGGTAGAAACTATTATAAAGAACAAAATTACTGAGCATGTAGATAGTCATGGTTTAATGGGAGAAAGTCAACATGGCTTTAGTCAAGGAAGGTCTTGTCTTACTAATCTGTTATATTTTTTTGAAGGTGTGAATAAACGCTTAATCAAAGCCTGGAATTCGGTACAGGAGGATATAGTAAAAGCTATTAGAGCAGCTGGGTTTAAAAAAGGTTTGGACAAGTTCCTGGAGGTTAGGTCTATAAACCATTATTAAAGAGGACCCGGGTAATCCACTGCTTGCCCCAATACAAGCATTATGGAACCTGTGTATCTTTTTGGGAAACTGCTAGATTGGCGACTGTTGGAAACAGAATACTGGGCTTGATGGACCTTGGTCTGATCCAGTATGGCATCTCTTATGTTTTTATATTATGTAACCCAATTCCACATCTGTGGGTCTAGATGGGCCCAGAATCAGGGAGATAGACATGTCTGGTGCAGCACAGGCAAGACGCTATGCAGCCAGCCCATTCACGCATTCAGTGTGTGGCCACGCAAGGGTGCAGGCACGGGCCACGCGATCTAATGGAGAAATATGTCCCTATAATATTATTCTGTATTTTGAAAAGTTGCACATTTTGGATCCTACCCATTTCCAGGATGTCGCCGCAGACGCCACACCTCCTCAGTAAAACATGCATCTCCTAAGATGCTCGTCACACTGATAATAGTTTGCTGATGCAAAGTAGACATAAATACCAATGAGAAATGACTGCTGCTGCAACCTAGACCATATACCAGTCCTCCTCAAGCCCTGAAAAGTGTTATGTAATCCCAGTGCACCCTAATATGGTATAAGAGAATGTAACTATGAACATGTATGTCAGGACACACCTTGCATCAAATGGTACTTGGCCTTATAAAATGGCCCCGGTGATCCCTGCCATGGTCACCTCTACAAACATGCTTTAAACTTTATCTTTATCTTTATTAAACATTTGATATACAGTACTGCTCAGGCGGCCCTGGCATCAGAGTGGTTTACAATAACAAAAGCAAGCGGCTGTTGTAAGACTAAAAAGAAATGCCAAAAATTCAGACAGGACAGCAGAGAGTGAAAAGACAGAAAAGAGGGCAGTAGCAATTTATTTATTTATTTAACAGTTTTTAAGAGAACATAATATAATAGCATAACATTGTAACATAGGAACTATATTTATTATTTATTTATTTATTTATTACAGGCTCTTATATACCGCACTATTTAGCATCAGCGCGGTTTACAATATAACAATAGACCAGAACAACAAGCTGTTTGGTTTTACAGAGAACAGGTACGAGAACTTGGATAAACATGGGGGAAACTGTTAACTGAAACTATTTACATGTATATAAAGCAGGATTCATTCTTAGGGGCTTGTTTACAAAACCGCGGTAGTGGTTCGCGATCGCGATCGCAGCCGCGGCCCCATTGAAATCAATGGGGCCGCGGCTCCGATTACGATCGCAAACCGCTACCGCGGCTTTGTAAACAAGCCCCTTAGTTTGAGTTGGGTCATGTGGAACAGGTGTTCAAAAAGGGGATGGGCGGTCAGGTCGGTGTCTGGCTAGTCTGGTAATAATGGGGGAACAGGTGAGATTTGAGTGCCTTTCGGAAAAGAGTTAGATCGGTGACAGCCCGAATCTCCGGTGGTAAGGTATTCCAGCACTTAGGGGCATAGAAGCTGAAATATTACATTCAATTGAATTGAAAATTATGGGGGGAGTGTGTGAGCTTCTTAGGGTGTGGGGGTCCATTTAGCTTGAGTGGTTAAGATGGGTGTGTAAAGTGTCCAAGTGTGTAAATTATCCAAGCAAAGGTCCATTCAATTTGAGTGAGTAAGTTAAGTCTGTAAAATGTCCAAAGTAGAGGTGGGTTTTGAGCTTTTTTCTGAAATCTGTCAGGTCATTTGTGGCGCGTAGGTTATTTGGCAGTACATTCCAGAGGGTTGGGGCAAATAATGAGAAAGCTCACCTGGAGGTTGCGTTGTTTGTCTTAGTAATTGTTGAAGGGGTGTGTAACATGTTAAGCGTGTTTGATCTTCTGACTCTAGTGTCTGGCGTGTTTTCAATGAGAGATTGTAGATGTGTAACTGATAGTTCATGGTTGATTTTGAAGATAGTGAAGATGGCTTTATATCTTATGTGTTCTGTAATGGGTAGCCAATGGAGTCGTTTGAGAACTGGGGTGATGTGTTTGGCTCTGGATGCTTTGGTCAGGATCCTTGCAGCGGTGTTTAGGGCAAGTTGCAATGGGTGTAATGTGCATTTAGGTAGGCCTTGCAAGATGAGGTTACAGTAGTCCAGGTGTGGGAAAACGAGTGCTTGTAGTACTGAGCGGAAGTCGGGTGCATCAAGCAGGGGTCTGAGTCGATGTAATGTTTGAAACTTGTAGTATATAGTTTTTGTTATGTTATTGATATGGGGTATGAAGGTGAGGCCTTGATCCAGTGTGACTCCTAAATATCGGATTTCTTGTTTGACCTGCAGTTGTAGTCCATCTATTGTTATTGTGACAGGTGGTATGAAGTTGTTGTTTCTAGTTATGTACAGTAACTCTGTCTTATTGTTGTTTATTTTCATGTTGTGTTCAGATAGCCATTTCTTGATATATTTGAAGGTTCCCTGGATGTGTGTGTTTGTAGGATTGTTGGCTGAGAAAAATGCACATATCATTACATCGTCCGCATAGACATGGTATAGTGTGTTGTGTGCCTATATTAGTTTACACAGAGATTGGAGGAAGATATTAAAGATCAAGTGGAGGAGTAGCCTAGTGGTTAGAGCAACTGCCTAATACCCAGAAAATCAAGGGTTCCATTCCCACTGGCACTCCTTGTGACTTTGGGCAAGTCACTTTACCCTCCATTGCCTTGGAAGAAAAGGCTGGCAATCTTCTTCCGGTGATACATTGCCAAGAAAACCCAGAGGTAGCTGGGTTGCTATGAGTCAACACTGACTCAATGGCACTAAAAAAACAACAATAAAAAATCAAAGATGACAGGGCAGATCCTTGAGGGACTCCTTGCTGTAGGATGAACATTGATGATTCTTTGGTGCCAATTCTTACTTGGCTGTGATGGTCAGTGAGGTATGATCTGAACCAATTCAATGTGTTTCCAGTCAATCCTAGATCTTGTAGTCATTGCAGGATCAAAAACTGCCTTGATATTAAGGAAAATAAATATAAAACCTTTTTGGGGTTTGTCTGTGCCTCTTATTAAGTAATCAGTAAGGGCATTTGGTAATGTTTCTACCCTGTGCTGGGGGAGAAATCCATATCGTTGGGGATCAAGTGTGAAATGTGCGTCAACATGTTCTTGACGCTGATTTTGTATGGCCTTTTCTATGATTTTGCCTAGGAATGATAGACTGGTGATGGGTCTGTAAGAGGTTTGCTGTTTTTTTTCAAGGGTTGTCTGTTTTAATAGAGGGCGGATGGAAGCTGTCTTTAGAGCCACTGGCAAATATCCTTTGATGAGTGATAATGTTACTATCTTGAGTATTGTGGGGATCAATTCTTCTCTTGCAATCTTAATCCATGCTACAGGGCATGGGTCCAGTGGGGATGTGGTGGTGTTGATGTTTTTGATGATCTGTTCCAGTTGTTCTGGTGATGTGGATGAGAATGAGTCCCAGTTGATTTTGTTCTGCTTGGTGTTGTGGATTGTCTTTGTGGGACTTACATTGGTATCAATGTTTTGAGGGCAGACTAGGCCTTGAAAGTAATCCGCCATGATCTGTGGTGTGAGATCTGTCTTTTCCTCCTGTTGTGCGGGATCTCTTGTCATTGACTTAATTAAGTTGAATAGATCTCTAAATCTATTGGGGGAACATTGCAGGATCTTGGAGAAGTGTTTCTTTTTGGCCTGGTATGTTTTAGCCTAGTACTCATGTAGATTGGCCATATATGCATCCTTGTTGTTTGCTGTTGGAAAACATCGCCATCATCTTTCTAGAAGTCTCAGTTTGCGCTTCATGATTTGTAACTGTGTGGTATACCATGTAGCTGTATTTTATCTGCATCCAATTGCTGGAGCATGTTGCTTAATTGCTACCTTGGCAATGGTCTGGTTCCAATTTTGGATGAGCACATCAAGGTCCTCAGAGTCGTAGTGGATGTGAGGTGTGATTTTGTTCAGGAAATCTTCCTTCTCCAGTTTGTAGAACTGCAGGCAGAGGTTTGAGTGTGGGGGTTCATCTGGTGAACTGGTCTACAGGGGAGTGAAAAAGTGAATGACTGTGTGGTCAGTCCATGGGACTGTGTGAGTTGTGGGTATGGGGAAGGTACTGATCCTGAGCATTTGCTGGGCAGTGATGATTAAGTCAAGTATATTTCCTTTGTTATGCATTGGTCCCTTGATGAGTTGTGTATAGCCAAGTGAGTCCATTGCTTCTAGGAAGTCCTTTGCGGCTTTGGAAATGGAAGGAGTGAGGTTGAAGTCACCTAGGATGAACAGTTGACTTGCATGTGGTCCATGTGTGCATGCCATTTTGAGTAGAGTTGCCAGTCCATTGGGGGCAGTTCTTGGGGGTCTATATTCCAAGCAAATTGTTAGGACGTTGTTTGTTATAGACAATGTGTCTAATCCTGTAGAGATGAAAATGTAGTTGGGTGGTAAAAGTTGATTAATGAGCACATTGTCTGAATCCGACACCAGGATTCCGTGATGCACATTATGTCAAGGTCATTGTCTATAAGGTAGTCTGTGAGGATCTGTATTTTATTGCGAGCCAATTGGGCATTAATTAGGGTGCATTTCAAGTGCAGAGCATGGTTGCTCATTGGGGTGTGTGGAGGAGCGACTATTGAGGCTTTATGCAAATGAGATGTTGATAGGGTCTGGATCTTGCACTGGTGCAGAGGATGTGATGAGGTGATGTGCAAAAGGGTAAAGGATTGGTATGTGCACGTCAGACGTGGTTTGTGATGCAGAGCGTGTGAGAATGGCAGTGAGGTATAGGATGGTGAATAGCATAGCGAGAGTGGACATGGTTGCGAGGACAGTTAGTGGGTAGCAAAACTGATTTAGAGTTTAGCTGTATTGCGGTGAGGGAACGCGTGGTGTGGAAAACCTAGTGGACTAGAGGTACACAGTCTCATATTCCGTCCTGGTAGAGATTTGTGGATAGTGATTGCAGCTAGTGACGCTTATCCTTTTCTGTTGAAGCTGGAGGCCGAAGGGCTGGAGAAAGCTTGCAGTGACTGTTGAGCATCGCTCTTGCTGGGTCGTTTGTGTTACTGGTCCCCACAAGTAAGAGGGACAGTATGAGAGGTGGACGGCCTGTAGGATACAGAAAAAGAATGTGAAAAGACAGAAATGACTGAAACCAGTGGACAGTACCATGAAGCCCATAGTTGCGAAGGTGAGAGAGCAGAAGGGAGTGATTGATTAAGTCAAAGGCCACAGAAAGATCCAGTGAAACAGCGAGACATGAATTTTGTTAAGCTGTGAGAGGAGGCTAGTTTCTGTGCTGTGACCAGGTCTGAAACCTGATTGGCGGGGATGAAGAACATGAGTTGAATCAAGGTGAGAAGCTAATTGTGAAAACACTAGTTTCTCTAAAATGTTCGAGAGAAATGGCAGATTGGAAACAGGACGCCAGTTGGCAAGGACAGCGGAATCTAGGGAGGGCTTTTTGAGTATAGGGTGGATGGTGGCGTGTTTCCACAGGGAGGGAAAAATACAGGATGAAAGACTGGAATTGAAAATGGTAGCTACAAATGGGAGAAGGGCAAGAGATGGTTCTGTGATCCAGTGCAAAGGAATAGAATCTGAAGGGCATGTGGTTTTGTAGGAGGAGGCAATAGCTTTTGAGAGCTCAGTGGAGAGATTGGCTGAAATGCAGACCAAGTATGGGAGAGAGTGGTGATAGAGGTGGGAGATGAGGGGGAATGAGGAGACAGTAAGGGGCTAGATGGGAGAGCAATAATCTTTTATGAGAAGAAGTGGGCTAAGTGGTCAGAATCAGGGGTCAAGGGAGAAATAATTGCAGCAGAGGAGTCTCTTGATTACCAAACTAAAGTTCTAGCCAGTAGGCTGCACCTCCACACTACTACTACTTATTATTATTATTATTTGTATAGCCTTACAGGGCATACATAGTGCTATACAGAGACCTGTAAGAGACAGTCCCTGCTCATCAGAGCTTACAGTCTAGTTAAGGCAGACAACACAACAACGGGGGACTAGGATATATCTAGGGGAATGGTAAGGAAACACATAGGAGGTGAATAGTACCCGACAAAGTTTATATCCCAGATCTTTCCATAAAGAATCCATACCTTGTGAGGGACTTCAAGCCACAACTGCTACACTAGTGTTATCTACTTCCTAATTCCATTTTTGAAATAAATATGTGCTTGTTATTTCCACACATATATTATCTTATTTTAATTATTCAAATTTCTGTAGGTGAAGGGGATGAAGGAATGGGCAGGAGATTCAATCAATTTTATTATTATTTTGCTGACACTCCTTAAATAAGGATACTTTTAGTTCAATGAACAATCCCAACTTGAAAGAGACTAAACTAAAGACTAGAAAACTTTATATGCTCCAAAGCATGTTGCTATAAAAGTGAGATTTTAGTGTATATTGTGAAATGTTAGCACGTGAAATCTAAACCCATTTCTGTCTGAGTCACAGAAAACGTATTGCGTCAAGGCCTTAGTGTGTCTAAAACCTATTGCTTAATTCTTCTGCTGTGGCTGGCAGTTAGTTTTACACAAGAAGCAAAAAAACGTTAGGCAATTAAAGGCAAAGGGCTAAATTGGTACTTCCAAGGAAAAGATCTGCCCTAATCCATATGACCCTGAGTCATATTTTATAAACCTCATTCTGCATAAGTGACTTATTGTTAAAAGAGGAAGGGCAGAAGACTGAAAAAACTGGAGACATGGCAAGGAAAGAAACATGTGGGTCCCCCTGCCTGCCTGACACATCAAAATCATGTGAAACTTTCTGTAACAAAATAGTATTAGTATAATGTTAATGTTTTAAGGGCTACCAGCCAGCTCTATTTTGTTTTCAGGGCAGGCTGGGTTTATTTCATTGCATGTTTAGATGTGGAACCATTTTCTTAGGGAAATTACTACTACTACTAATCATTAGATGTATATGCATGCAATAAAGTAAAACCGTTGGGTCAGGTGGACCTGAAAAAATATGGAGTCGGCTGGTAACTCTGAACTCAAGCCTTGATAGTTTCAAACCTGTGCTAATCCAACCACTATTTGTGCCACAGTTTAAAATAAAGGCACACAAACAATGTGAAATTTGAAGCTAGTTGTGACCTGATACTTTCAACTGTTCGCATTCTGAAGGACTAATTTATATCACAAATGGTTTATTGTGACATCATAAGGGTAATTTTATAAGGCGCTTGAAAGGGTTTTTATAAAATTTGATCTCTGGGGATGTGCCATGCAGACCAGTGTATATTTGTAGAGTGGGTGTGCTCAGGGCAGTTTGGGCAAAACGTGGACGGAATCATGATTTACATGTGCATTTGTAAAACTTTATGTGTCTGCATGAAAAGTATGTGCTGACAATGACAGCTGCCTGAGAGCAGGTCTAATGTCTGTGCCTTCAATCTTGGAACCATTTCTGCAGGATTTGTGCTAATATTTCATAAAGACACATAGGTGCCTATGTGTCTCTATAAAATAAGCTAACCATAGGTGCCTTCCTGCCCTACAGACCTAGGCTTCTTGTTAGAAAAATATTCCTCATATATCAAGACATAGAAAAGACCTTAGGGAAAGGCACTCTGGAATCAAAAAGCAGCATAACAAATATTAAAGCTAGGTCCTACTGGATAAATAAAAAAAAAGTGCCAACAATAAAATGAAAATGAAGCAATCAGGCACGCACATTAAATAAATAAATTGATTCTACATAAATATATATTTATATATACAGTACACTATAATAGCAGGCAAGAAAACCAATTAGAAAGATATAGAGAAGGGCTACCAAAATGATGAAGAGGATGGAATGACTCTGCTATTGGGAAAGGCTAAAGAGGTTAGGGCTCCAACCACTTTATCTATTTGATGCCCACCTCCTAATTTCCTTACTTTTTGATGTGGAAGATTAACCAAAATACTATTGTGGTTGCTGCTATTCTAAATGAATGTGTGAAAAGGCCCTCAAAGCTGTAATCTGCTGCCTCCATTGCCATCCTAAATTAGTAGTGTGATAGGTAGCTGTCATCCTTGTGTCTCAGTAAGATGCTTGATAATTGTGGCCTGATCTGCGGGTATTCATTAGGGCTGCTACTGGGCACAATCCCCTTACTGTGGTGCTTTCCAGCCAGATCATCCCACCCTCCCCTTTTTGGTCTGCTTTTGATCTCTCAATTAGTAAGCCAATTCTCTGCCCTATTCTTTTCACCCCTTCTACTTTCAGTGCTGCGCTTTGATAGTCCTCTTTTGATTTAGCCACTACCTCAATTATTCTGAATGTTTCAAAGAACATAGGAGGGGGAATTTTCAGTGGCGGTGGCCAGCACACTTAAAGCGGCTGGCCATCGCTGCTTTAAATTTGTTCCACATATTCATCCCCAATGTCAGAAGGGAAACTCCGGCTCCTCCTGCACAACATCGGGGACAGCCGCAAAGCCCGCAGCTCTCCCCAATGCCCGCAGGCTCACCCAAGTGATCGGGGCAGCTGCGCAAAGCTGCAGCTGCATCCGATCACCACCGGCATGCCACCATAATGCTCCCAGCTAAGCCGCAGCAGTGAGTCCTGCTCAGGCCAATGTTTGTGACGCCCCCTTCTAACAAAACATTTCCTCTGGAGCTGACTGCAGGCTGCCTCCTCTCCTCCCCGGAGCCACGGAGAAAGAAAAAAAAAACAACCCAGCTGCCTCCCACTATCTCTGGCAGCCCCCAAACCCCAGGTATTTTTACACTTTATTACAGTATTTTCTTCTGTCATGCCTGACCCCTATAGGATTTCCTTCAGCTTCCCTATAATCCCTTTCTCTGCATTGCTCTGTACTCCCACCTATCCTGACAAATTTGCCTTGCAACAGTGTGATTCTCTACCTCCATACTGACTGGTGTCACCGTTGATCCCTCTTTTCTGCCTCTGTGGCACTGTATGTCCCATGTGTCTCCCTAATGTCCCATGTGTCTCTGCAGTACTCACCTGCTCAGTGCTTCACTCTAACTGGAGATCTACCTTCTTCCCACTATCCATTATCCTATTGATTCTCAAGGTTAGATATCAGAGCGTATAATCATCCTGCTCTATGGACGGCTGCCATCGCTCTGACTCTATTCACCGGCTCTCGTACTTCTGCTTTTTCTTGTGTTGCACTATCCTGATTTGCAAATGTATTGTATCTAAACCCAAGGCTGCTCACATAGCCGCCCACTATGCTGAGGATCTTCCAATGGCAATAACGTCTTGTCTTGCTGTTCCATCTCTTCCTTCCTCTCACCTCTCCTTCTTTTCCACTAGTCTTGCAACAAGTTTTATCTGATCTGCCTATAATATTGTAGTTATTAGTTCTCCTGGTTAGTTTAGTTTCTTCCTTTGGTTTGTCTGTGTTCTTTGACGGTGCTCTCTTTTCTATCATTGTCTGACTCTTGTTGCTCACAATCTCTGTCATTTCTGCCTCTTTCGTCTTGTCTCTCCTGTGTCCATTGCTTCTTTCCATTTCTTACTGCTGCTGTTTTTATTTTCCTTACAGGGCACCATTTCTGCTGAGTAAAAGGCTGAATGCTCAAAGCGTGACAATAATTGGTTACTGGCTGCAACTGGGTCTTAATTCTCAGCACCAGATATTGCCTCTTGTCCACATCTCAGGCCTTATGGTGTCAGAAGGTATGTACTGGTGCATACCTCCAAAGTCCTCCACTGATGCCACCACAGTGCACTGCTGTGATTCTCCGCACATGTCACTTGCTCTGAGTGGAGGTTGGGATGAGGGAGGAGTGGGCCCAGAGCTCTAAGAGGGATTGGACCTGCCCCAGATCGCAGTATACCACAGTATATCACAAAATTATCAATGTCCAAACGATCACCCCGTAATGCAGAACTCACCTAAAACTATTTTTGTTGGACAAATAGTCAGGAGAGGAACTCTTGTATGACTACAATGTCCCTTTATTAAGGTTCTAATTAAGGTTCTAAAAAACACCAGTGAACTTATCTGGTAGTAGCTCCATGAAACACAGGTCCAGTGTCAACAACAAAGAGTCCTTCTTGGAACCCCCCAGCACACGACGTGCACGTTTCAAGTCACCTCATGGCTCTCCTTCAGGTGCAGTGGGACATTCTCTGTCATTCCAAATGAGTGACCATATTACAATATATTGAGCAAAAGGAGGCATAAACCTCTGCTGGTTCCAGGTAAGAGGAGAAAGCCACCTGATTGACCCAAACAATGAAAGCCCTGCTTATCCTAGTAGTTTTATTGCCGAAAGGGCCTGAGTTTGTACTACTATCCTAGCTGATCAGCTTTCATCCCTTGTCTATGCTGATTTTTGCACTCCTATTGGCTCTTTTCATGCAGGTGCATCTTGTTCACTTTTCCCTTTCCATTCTCTCCTCATTGGCTGCAGTTCAATGCCAGGACTCCTTGCGCATTCACCCTGCGCAGCAATTCTAGCCTAGTCCTTGGAGCCATCCAGCCAATGCAAGCCTGCTCTTGCCTTTTATTCCTACTGCTTCCCTGCTGTGCTCATTTCTTTCTACCCTATCCGAGCCTTCCTTTCACTTTCACTTCCTTTTCTTCTTCTCTTTATTCCCTGTCCTATCCCTACTGGTTCTGTTCATCCTCTCTCCCTCGCTTCTTGGCAATAGTCACTTGGCTAGAACCCCTAAAGACAAACAAAACATCAGTCAGCAATAACATCTAAATCAATATCTTCAAACAGCATCTTAAATCCACAGTCATAGAACATTTCCAATGATGGAATCTGACTAGCACTGCTAAATATCATACCTCATCAGGATGTCGGAAACAAATGTTTACAAGACCCTCCTGAATTTACTCAGGTCATCAATCTGCCACATAAATGATGGTAATTTATTCCATGAAACCAAAATAAAATAGGAGAATGCATTAGCTGAAGCATTAGCTCTACAATTAAGTCAAAGAGTCACATTCTAATAGAGGAGTCATTAGCTTCTCTTGTTCACGCAAAGAAGAAAACAACCTCTTAGTAAGTCAAAAAACCTCTCAAAAACAGGTTAATGGATCAGACAAAAGAGAATAATGAGACTCCTTTGCTGACAAAATAGCGAAGTTGTATTCGGTAGCCTGCCTTATATTCTCAGCAATAGGATTTTTAGTTTTACACCTAATTCTCTCTGCTTGCTATGAAGTCTTCTTAATACATCTTTTTTTTTTTTTTGTAGTGCCATCAAGTCAGTGTTGACTAATAGGGGTATGTTTACTAAACTGCGGTAATCGTACATAACGCGTGTTATGTAATGTTAACGATCGTTAGTGCATCATAAAGCGCGTTATGACGCGCTTACGATCGTTAACGTTACATAATGCGCGTTAATCATAGTTAACGATCGTAAACTCCCGCGGCGCGGTAAAACACCGCAGAAGGTGGAGAGAGGGCGGAGAGAAGGGGTCAATGGGCGGAGAGTGGGCGGGGAGAGGCTCCCTTCATACTAACGCGCTGATCTGAAGAGCTCAATTCCAACGCGAATGAAAACCTGCCGTTAAATGCACATTACAGGAGAGAGAAACCATGTCAGTGTCAGCAATGTACAGGCCAGGCAGGGAAACCTAAAAAAAGTGATAAGTGTGATACATGTGCACAGAACAAAAGGGCACATAAACACTGAAAATGACCCCAACAAACTGGAAAAAAAACATAACCAAGCTGGCCAATAGTGGTATCAATGAGAAACATCAACCTCTCCCCCCCCATCCCCCGAGTAAGCTCCATAGAACAGATATAAATCGTGGAAGGGGCTATAATCCGTCCCCATACAAGGTAAATGAGCCCACAGTGAAATAGCGCTGCTCAGGGTTTTCCCCACCATCGGACAGGGTTCCTATGGCATGCACATGTCCCGCAACATCAGGGCGGGCATGTCAGAACGGCAACTGGACAGATGCCGGAGAAGGGGATGCAGAGGGCCACAGGCGGCACATGCTGTGGTGCAGCTGGGCCACAGTGCAGACTAGGGCGATGCCTAGGTGGCCCATACGAATGCTGAAGCAGCAGAGCAGCCAGAAAGCAACTGCTGAAGGCCCAACATGGGCACGACTGTGTTTCCCACAGTGTCACAGGGGATAGTACCCAGCAGCTACCCCCAAGGGCATGGAACATTGGCAGGCGGTGCTGGGGGGAAGCGTGGACACCAATGCAGGCACCCCTACCCCAGAACCCGCACCATAGGCAGTCGCCTACCTGCACACTGGATGGCCTGAGACTGCGCACCACCAGCACCACCAGCAGAAGGGCATGTCAGCATGGTGGCTGAGGGATACTGGTAGTGGAGGGGGCAGTGGCAGCTGCCCAGAGCAGACCGTGGCCTAGCCCTGTGTAGGTGGGTGCCGTGTACTGAAACAGATGGGCCCTGTCTGATGAACAGTCATGGTATCACCAAGGAATGTACTGACTCTGTGACAACAAGATGGTACAGTGCACAGAACCAGTGTATTCAGAAGCAGAGGGTGACAGGTTCAAGTCCCAGCTGTGGTTCCCAACAACCCAGTCCCCATATTTTACCCACAACTACAATGTGCTAATACAGACAGCACCTTTATTGCAGATGACGTAAACATGCCCAAGACACCTACATTTTACCCTACAGAGCACAGACACCATAAACATGCATATTACCTAGAGCAGAGCCTCCCAAATGCAGTCCTGGAGGGCCAAACACCATTCCGGTTCCATGCTGCCTCTGATAAAGATGCCTGTGCTGCATTTCTATGCGCCACCCCCATGGTATGCAGATATATCTCATGCATATTCATGAGGGACAGCATGAAAACCCGAACAGTGTTTTGCACCGCAGGTCTGGAGTTGGGAACCTCTGCTGTAAAGCAGCAGCCAACAGGGGCAGACACACCCGCACCCACAGGCGCCATTATCCAAAGCCTCCTGGGGAGGCAGGACATTGGGCTCTGCGTGCATCTCCCAATACTAGCACTTGCATACCTTAGTAATGCCACCCTAAACCGGGGAATATGGTACACATCTATCAAAAGGTTGCTATGAGTACTGGCAGGTAGCAATTCCTAGGTTAAGTACACTTTTCTGAGTGAGCTGCATCATAGCAACCTTTCTGATGTCTATGGAGTGTGCTACAGGTCTTGTGTCTGACAGTGTTTACCAACCTGGGGAGTGACTCCTACAGTATTGCGTACCATAGCCATGCCTGCACTGTGCCCAGGACTTGTGTGGTGGCCTGGGCTGCCCAACACCTCTATAGTTGCACAATGCTGGCATAGGTGTGGGGAGTGTGTGTCTGTCTATCCAGTGTGTGGTGGCTGCCAACACCCTCCACAGCCCACACTGCTAGCACTGTTGCCAGTATTGGCCTGCCAATGTGCATAATGAGGAGCAAGGTACCGTGAGAATAGCCTGGATAGGGTGGCATGGCCTGGATGCATCTGCACACGGCATAGGGCAATGGCTCGGACATTGTAATGCCTGGCCACCACCTGCATGGACAGGGTGGCCATAGCATGTCCTGCTGGGAGGTCACTCTCACCCTGACTGAGCAGTGACCATGGCATGACTAGGTTCCTCCATAGTGCTATGTAGCATTTCTCTCATGTGATATTTATGGATTTCCTTTTGGGGCCCAATCACAGACTTATCTGCTTGGTGTGTATGCTGACATCCCTGTTCTGGGTACATGCATCTCCTCCAGGACCATGCACTATGGACTAGCTGGCGGACTGTCTGCAGCTAGTATGTATCTTGCTGGAACACTTTGCAGGGTGCAGCGGCTGGAGGCTTGCTGCTGGAGAATGTCAGATAATGGTGGGGGCAGCTGAGCATTTCCAGGCCTGCTGTCTGTCTGCTATTGTGTTATGGATGTGTACCGCTCTGTCTGTTCCCCAGCAGGACTGGGGTTGCTGGTCCCCTCTACTGCTGCCATTGCAGGGAGGTAGACTGTGGATCTATTGGTGGGTGATCCTGTTTCTCCCCCTGAGCCCCAGAGGGTGGGTTGTGTGGTGGTACATAATCTGCCTATGGATCCATACACCCCCCCTCCCTTCACCCTCCCTTCACCCCCCTCCCTTCCTCCCCCCCTTCCTTCACCCCCCTCCCTTCCTCCCCCCCTTCCTTCACCCCCCTCCCTCCCTTCCCATTCCCCCTCCCCCCTCCCCCCTCCCCCCCCTCCTCCCCTCCCTTCCCCCCCTCCCCCCTCCCCTCCCCCCTCCCCCTCCTCTCCCCCCCTCCCCCTCCCCCTTCCCCCTCCTCTCCCCCCTCCCCCCTCTCTCCCCCCCTCCTCCCTCTCTCCCACCTCCCCCTCCCTCCCCCCTCCTCCCCCTCCCCCCCCCCCCCCTCCCTCCCCCCTCTCCCCCGCCCTCCCCCCCTCTCTCCCCCACCCCCTCCCCCCTCCCCCCCCCCTCTCTCCCCCCTCCCTCCTCCCTCTCTCTAACCCCTCCCCCTCCCCCTCCCCTCCCCCCTCTCTCCCCCCCTCTCCCCCCCTCTCCCCCCCCTCCCCCTTCTCTCCCCCGCTCCCTCCCCCCCGTCTCTCCCCCCCTCCCCCCCTCTCTCCCCCCTTCACCCCCCCTCCCCCCCTCCTCCCCCCCTCCCCCCTTCCAATCTGTACTCCTCTCCACTCTCCTCTTTACTGGTTAGATCAAGCTGGTCTAAGGAACCTCCTCTCCTTCCCTCAAAGACATGCAGAGAATCATCTCTCTTTGCCACCCCTCAGGATCCCTGAGCCCTGCAGCGACAAGGTAATCTCACAACAAAAGACCCCTAAAATGCAGGGCTTTTGGTAATTTTCTCCAAAACACAGGAAGAATATAAGAACATAAGAACATAAGATATGCCATACTGGGTCAGACCAAGGTCCATCAAGCCCAGTATTCTGTTTCCAACAGTGGCCAATCTAGATCATATGTACCTAGCAGTTTCCCCAAGAGACACAAGTTCCACAATGCTTGTACTGGGTCAAGCATTGATATCTTTGGTCACTTCTTAATAATGGTTTATGGACCTTTCCTCCAGGAACTTGTCCAAACCTTTTTTAAACCCAGCTACACTAACAGCCTTTACTACATCCTCCGGTAACAAATTCCAGAGTTTGATTACATGTTGAGTGAAAAAATATTTTCTTTTATTAGTCTTAAATAGTTTACCCTGTAGCTTCATTGCATGTCCCCCAGTCTTTCTATATTCTGATAAGGTAAACAATCGATCTATGTTTACCCGTTCCACTCCGTTCATTAATTTATAGACTTCTATCATATCTCCCCTCAGCCGCCTCTTTTCCAGGTTAAAGAGCCCTAACCTTTTTAGCCTTTCTTCATAGGAGTATCCTTCCATCCCCTTTACCATTTTGGTGGCTCTTCTCTGTACCTTTTCTAAAATAGATATATACTTTTTAAGATACGGCGACCAGAATTGCACACAATATTCAAGGTGCGGTCTCACCATGGAACGATATAGAGGCATTATAATATCTTTTGTTTTATTTTCCATTCCTTTCCTTATCATACCTAACATTCTATTTGCTCTCTTGGCCGCCACTGCACACTGGGCCGAGGGTTTTAACATGGTATCCACAATGACGCCTAAATCTTTTTTCCTGGGTGGTGGTTCCTAATGTGGAACCTTGCATCGTGTAACCATAGTTTGGGTTGTTCTTCCCTAGGTGCATAGCTTTGCACTTGTCCACATTAAATTTCATCTGCCATTTTGATGCCCAGTCTTCCAATTTATCAAGATCCTCTTGCAATTTTCCACAATCCTCTTGGGTTTTAACAACTTTAAATATTTGTGTGTCATCTGCAAATTTGATAACCTCACTCGTTATTCCACTTTCCAGGTCATTTATGAATATGTCAAAAAGCAGCGGACCCAGCACAGATCCCTGGGGTACACCACTATTCACCTTTCTCCATTGGGAAAATTGGCCGTTTAGCCCTACCCTCTGCTTTCTATCTTTTAGCCAGTTCCTGATCCACAATAGTACACTGCCTCCTAACCCATGACTCTTTAGTTTTGCCAAAAGTCTCTGATGAGGGACCTTGTCAAAGGCTTTCTGAAAGTCCAGATACACAATATCAACCGACTCACCTTTGTCCACCTGTTTATTCACTCCTTCAAAAAAACATAACAGATTAGTAAGACAAGATCTTCCTTGTCTAAAGCCATGTTGGCTGTCTCCCATTAGGTTGTGACTATCTACATGCTGAGTAATCACACCTGGAACCCTTTTTAAAAATTGGTGTTACATTGGCGATCCTCCAATCTTCAGGTATTAGAGATGATTTTAATGATAGTTCACAGATTACTGATAGCAGTTCTGCAATCTCATATTTCAGTTCTTTCAACACCCGTGGATGTATACCATCCGGCCCAGGTGATTTGCTACTCTTCAGTTTATCTAATAGTTGTAAGACATCTCTTCCGATGTTATCGATATTTCCTTCTATTCTTCCGCACCTTTAAATACCACTTCAGTCATGGGTAACATCCTACATCTTCCTCAGTAAAGACCAAAGCAAAGAATTCATTCAGTCTCTCCGCTATCGCCTTGTCGCCTCTTAGTGCTCCTTTAACCCCTTTATCATCTAATGGACCAACTGACTCTCTCACAGGTTTTTTGCTACGAATGTACTTGAAAAGGTCTTTATTTCGCGTTTTTGCTTCCGCAGCAAGCTTCTTCTCAAATTCTCTCTTTGCCTGCCTTATCAATGCCTTGCATTTGACTTGCCAGTGCTTGGTGCTGTTTCCAGGTTTCGTTGTTTGGCTCTTTTTTCCATTTCCTGAAAGATGCTTTTTTGGCAACAACAGCCTCTCTGACCTCACCTTTAAACCATGCTGACAGTTTTTTGGACTTCCTTCCACTTTTCTTAAAGCGTGGAATACAGCTGGTCTGGGCTTCCAAGATAGTATTTTTCAAGAGCACCCAAGCTTGATGTACGTCTTTAACCTTCTCAACTGCTCCTTTTAGTTTTTTCTTAACTGTTTTCCTCATTTTATCATAGTCTCCCTTTCGAATATACCCACAGACTTTGATGGATCTCTTAGTCCAGCCTCCATTACATCACTTTAAACACATGAATGCTTAGTAGCTGGAATTCCATAAACTTCCTCATTAGAAATTCCGAGGTGGAATTTCGGACTCCTCCTATGCATGCACGTACAATTCTGCGCATAGAGCCAGTAAGTGCATAAATGTACATGGGAGGCGTTCCTGGGGTCAAGGTTGGGCAGAGAGTGCACACTTAAGTATGCACATGCAAAGAACCTGCCTATATAGCAAGTGTAAATCTGTGTGTATACATCCCCGAGCCAATTTTGAAGGGAATATTTATTTGCATAACATATTTTTAGGCATTCAATTGAACCAAATACATGTTGACGAATTCACATCTCTAAAAGTAACTGATGCTTACCTTGCACCAGCCATAGCAGGAGGAGAAAGGGCAATGGAGTGAAGGGGTGTTAGTGGCTAGGTAGGGAATGGGCAGGTTGGGGCAGGACCTGATTACTCCAGTCATCTGTTATTTGACTATGGCTCCATGACGTCAGACTCAGACAAAAAGATAGCTTTAGGAAAACTAACTTTGCTAAGATGGGACATAACCTCAAGGAGTCGTTTGTGGGATGGGAACACCTGGGGAATGTAGAAAAGCAATGGGCAAAACTGAAAGGGGATATTTTAAGGTCAACAAACATTTTTGTTAGAAAGGTAAATAAATGTAAAAGGAAAAGGAGGCCCCTATGGTTCTCAAAAGAAGTAGCTAAAATGGTGATGAAAAAGAGGGTAACCTTCATTAAATTCAAGAGATCACAGAGAGAGGAAAACAAGCATCTATATTTGGAAACACTTAAAGGAGCTAGCAAAGTAGTCAGGAAAGCAATGATAAAAAATAAGAAGAAATAACTAATGCAATTAAATGTGGGGATAAGACATTTTTTCAGATATCTTAGTGAGAGGAAAAAGGGCAAAAGTGGTATTGTCAGCAGGGGCGGCCCAAGGGGGGTGCGGGGCCATGTGCGGAGACTCGGTGTGGGGCCTCATTTGCATAAATGGCCTTATTTGCGTAAATATTTGCATAATGTTACCATACACTAACTTTTAGTAAACATGTCTCTTAATGAGTGTATGGATAAAGAAAGACTAAAAGATTTCTACATTACTATAATCCAGTGCCAACCGCCAGGCACATTAGGAACTACTACCAAACGCTGCCCATTAGAACCCATAGCAAACCCGCCGTATCCTGACAGCATTACCAGGACTCACAAAGCACCATACCCTACCTATCAAAAGGCAACACTGCAAATATTAAGCCAATACATTTCAGAGAATACTGGGGAAAGAGAACAAGTGGCAATGTCAAATAGGAATTACATAAACAGAATACCTCGGTTCAGTTACACATGCAGAACATAGACCATCACCAAACAAGGAATCACAATTTAGAAACAGGAAGGCAATAATTAAACTGGGAACCCCAAAAGCCAAACTTGGAATATACAACAACACTGTAGAAATAAAACTATAAATTCATTTCCTCTTGTACCAAACAAAGTGCAGACGTTAATGATGCACATTTCCCAGAGCTTTCATATTCCAGTTAATAAATTCAAAATAAAGAGATATCTTTCTACCTTTTGTGCATTTTTTTCAGTTGCAATTGCTCCAGCCACTTTCTTCTGGTTTCTTCATGTTTTCTGCTAACTCTCCATCGTCTGCTGTCCATTTGTCCTTTCTTCTCTCTTCTAGTTTTTTTTTTCCATTCTCTCTCTCTACATCTGCTTTAACATACTTTTGCTCTTTCCTCATTCCTATTTCATCCACACAAATTTTACCCCTCCATCCTCAATCCCCACTTACTCTCCCAATACCCGGCCAATTGTAGATTTTTCATCCCTCCCACAGAAAATATTTTCCCCTCTCCATTTTACTCTCCTGGCCCCATCCCATTCTAATCCTCCCCCAACATCAGCTCCCTTCTAGTTCCAGTTTCTCCAGCATCCATTCCCTTCTAGTCCCCGACCTGCATCAGCCCATTTCCAGTCCTAGCTCCCCATCCATTTCCAGTCCGAGTCCCTTCATCAGCTCATTTCCAATCCTAGCCCCCATCAGCCCATTTCTAGTAATTTCCTAGCCCCACCATCAGCCCATGTCAAATCCTAGCTCCCCTCCACTCAGCCCAATTCCAGTCCAAGCCCCCCCATGAGCCTATTTCCAGTTCTAGCCCCTTAATTAGTCCATTTCAATTCAAGCCCCCACCACAGCCCATTTCCAGTCCTATCCTAGCTGCTCCATCAGCCCATTTTCAGTTCTAGCTCCCTTCCCTCACAGCCCATTTCCATTCCAAGCCCCCTCCCCATCAGCTAGTTGCAGTTCAAGCCCCCCCATCCACTCAGCCATTTCCAGTCCTAGCAACCCCCAACCCCATTACCAGTCCTAGCCCCCATCAACCCACTTCCAGTCCTAATCCCCCATCACCCCATTTTCAGTTTAAGACCCCCTATAACCCATTACCAGTCCTAACCCCCATCAGCCCACTTCCAGTCCTACCCCATCAGTCCATTTCCAGTCAGCCCCCATAGCACATTGCCAGTACTACCCCCCCTCATCAGCCCACAGCCCATTACCAGTCCTAACCCCATCAGCCCACCTCAAGTCCTAACCCCTCCCCATCAGCCCATTTCCTGTCCTAGCCCCCCATAGCCCATTACCATTCCTACCCCCCATCACCCCAAGTCCAGACAGCCCCCATCAGCCCACAGCCCCTTAACAGTCTTAAAACCCCCCCATAGGCCCATTACCAGTCCTACCACCCCCCCCAACAGCCCACAGCCCAATACCAGTCCTAAACCCATCAGCCCACCTCAAGTCCGAACCCCATCCCCATCAGCCCATTTCCTGTCCTAGCCCCCCCCATAGCCCATTATCAGTCCTAAACCCCCCCATAACCCATTACCAGTCCTAACCCCCCATCACCCCCCATTTCCAGACAGCCCCCATCAGCCCACAGCCCATTACCAGTCTTAACCCCCCCCCCATAGCCCATTACCAGTCCTAATCCCCCTCCAACAGCCCACAGCCCACCTCAAGTCAAGTCCTAACCTCCTCCATAGCCCATTACCAGTCCTAACCCCCCCCCCCATCGGCTCATGAAAAATTAAAAAAAAAAAAAAAAGCTGGCTGCTGCTGCTGCTGCTGCCGCCGCGGCAGCAGCAGAATGGAGTGTCCCGCGGGGCCCCCTCTGCCCGGCTGAGCTCTCCCGGCCCGGCTGAGCCCCTCTGCGCTGGCTTTCAGATACGCGAAAGGAGAGTGTCTCCCTCGCGTCTCTGTTAAGCCCGCAGGGGCAGATGGGAAGCAGGGGCTGATGGGAAATTTCCCATCTGCCCCTGCGGGCTTAACAGAGACACGAGGGAGACACTCTCCCTTCGCATATCTGAAAGCCAGCGCAGAGGGGCTCAGCCGGGCTGGGAGAGCTCAGCCGGGCAGAGGGGGCCCCGCGGGACACTCCATTCTGCTGCTGCTGCGGCGGCAGCGGCAGCGGCAGCAGCCAGCTTTTTTTTTTTTAAATTTAATTTTTAAAAAAGCAGAATGTTCTTTGCGTGGGACCCCCTGAAATGCGGGGCCCTGTGCAAAAAACATTCTTGCTCAATGGACGGGCCGGCCCTGATTGTCAGACTCAAGGGTGAAGGGGAGGAATATGTAGAAGCTGATGAGGATAAAGCAGAATTGCTTAACAAATATTTTTGTTCTGTGTTCACAGATGAAAGGCCAGGAGCACGACCTCAGAAAACACTCACAGGGAGGAACAAAAGTTACAGGGATCTTGAACGTTTTTCAGAAGACTGTGTTCATGAGGAACTAGCTAAACTAAAAGTAGACAAAGCCATGTGTCCAAATCGATACATTCAAGAATTCTGAGGGAACATGAAGATGTTCTAGTGACTCCACTGACTGACCTTTTCAATACTTCTTTAGAGTCTGGAGTAGTCCCAGAGGACTGAGAAAGGCACATGTGGTCCCAATACACAAAAGCGGAAGTAAGGATGTGGTTGACAACTACAGGCCAGTTAGTCTAACCTCTGTGGTGAGTAAATAATTGGAAACGCTGCTAAAAGAGAGAACAGTGAAGTTATTGGAGTCCAATGGATTGCAGGATTTGAGGCAGCATGGATTTACCAGAGGCAGGTTTTGTCAGACAAATCTGATTGATTTCTTTGGGTGGCCAGGGAGTTGGACCGAGGGAGGGCCCTAGGTTGTGGTGTACTTAGATTTCAGTAAAGCCTTTGACACCGTTCCACACAGGAGACTTAAAAACAACCTGGGCACCCTAGGAATGGACCCTAAAGTGACTAACTGGGTTAGAAATTGTCTGAGTGGGAGGTGACAAAAGGTACAGATAAATGGAGCTCACTCTGAGGAGAAGGAGTATGATGATATTCTCCCAGTTGGTGAGGGGTCTCTGGAGGCTAGATCTCTGGAGGGTAGAGTAGCAGACTTGGAGGACATAAGAAAGACAGAGAGGTACATAGACGAGACCTACAGGGATATAGTACTGAAGTTCCACCTCCAGTCTGGCAGCATCCCTGTTGCCATGGAGGAGAGAGGTCACGTGACAGGAGAGCATCACCCTGGTGTGGCAGGAAGTGATCCTGTATCTAGGACCTGTCCTCCAGGTGATGTAAAACTTTCTCACACCGAAGAGGTATCTCCAGGGCCATGTGCCCACGAGGGAAAGGTTAGGACAGCTATTATAGTTGGTGATTCGATCATTAGGCATGTAGATAGCTGGATGGCTGGTGGACATGAGGATCACCTGGTAACATGCCTGCCTGGTGCAAAGGTAGCTGACCTCACGCACCACCTAGACAAGGTCTTAGATAGTGCTGGGCAGAAGTCTGCTTTCTTGGTACATGTCGGTACCAATGACATAGAAAAGTGTGGTAGGGAGGTTCTGGAAGCTAAATTTAGGCTTTTAGGTAGGAAGTTGAAATCCAGAACTTCCAGGAAAGTATTTTCCAAAATGCTTCCCATTCCAAGTGCAGGACCCAAAAGGCAGGCAGAACTCTGGAATCTCAATGCGTGGTTGAGATGATGGTGCAAGGAAGAGGGTTTTGGATTTGTTAGGAACTGGGGAACATTCTGGGGAAAGGAGGGGCTCTTCCAAAGATGGGTTCCACCTTAACCGGGACAGAACCAGGCTTCTGGCATTAACCTTTAAAAAGGAGATAGAGCAGCTTTAAACTAGATAATAGGGGAAAGACGACAGTCGCCCAAGAGCACATGGTTTGGAACAATGTATCCTTGAAGGATACTAGCAAAAGATTGAAGTTAGGGCAGAGAGGTTCCAATAAAGACAAAAGCAGCCCAAATGCCCTTGAGTACAGAGCAGACAGAGCTTAAAGATTCCAAATTACCCCTGCCTACCGATAGCCAGATTAATATGAATAAAATACAGCCTCTAAAATGCTTGTATGCAAATGCTAGAAGTCTAAAATATAAGATGGGAGAGTTAGAATATATAGCACTAAATGAGAGGTTAGGTATGATTGGTATCTTAGAGACATGGTGGAAGGAGAACAGCCAGTGGGATAGTGTGATACAAACTATTTTGTAATGTTAGAGCAGATCAAATTGGTGGAGGGGTTGCGCTCTATGTTAGAAAGGGCATTAAGTCACAAAGGATTAAAGTTTTGCAGGAAACAAAATTCAGTGTAGAATCTCTATGGATTGAAATTCCATGTAAAAAGGGGAAGGCGATGGCAGTGGGGGTGTACTATTGACAGCCTGGCCAGAATGAACCAATGGATGATGAAATGCTCAAAGAAATCAGGGAAGCTAACAAAAGTTACAGCACAGTAATAATAATGGGTGATTTCAATTACCCAGTATCGACTGGGTCAGTGTCACGGCAGGACATGCTAGGGAGATAAAGTTTCTAGATGAAATAAATGACTGCTTTTTGAAGCAGTTGGTTCATGAACCGACAAGAGGGGAAGCCATTTTGGACCTAGTCCTTGGTGGAACACAAGATCTGGTGCAAGAGATAAGGGTATTGGGGCCACTTGGCAATAGTGATCATAGCATGATCGCGTTTGATTTAATAAATGGAGGAGGGAGGGTAAGGAAATCCACAGTATTACCTTTTAACGTTCAAAAGGGAAACTATGATAAAATGAGGAAAATAGTTAAGAAAAAACTAAAAGGAGCAGTTGCAAAGGTTAAAGATTTACATCAAGCTTGGGTGTTGTCTAAAAATACTATCTTGGAAGCCCAGACCAGTTGTATTCCACGCTTTAATAAAAGTGAAAGGAAGTCCAAAAAACTGTCAGCATGGTTTAAAGGTGAGGTCAGAGAGGCTGTTGTTACCAAAAAAGCATCTTTCAGAAAATGGAAAAAGGAGCCAAATGACAAAACTGGAAACGACACAAGCACTGGCAAGTTAGATGCAAGGCATTGATAAGGCAGGCAAAGAGAGAATTTGAGAAGAAGCTTGCTGAGGGAGCAAAAACACATAATAAAGACTTTTTCAAGTACATTCATAGTAAAAATTCTGTGAGAGAATCAGTTAGACCATTAGATGATAGAGGGGTAAAAGGGGCACTAAGAGGGAACAAGGCTATAGCGGAGAGACTGAATGAATTCTTTGCTTCGGTCTTTACTGAGGAAGATGTAGGGATGCTATCCATGACTGAAATGGTATTTAAAGGTGATTCTGTGGAAGAATTAAAAGAAATATTGATACACCAGGAAGATGTATTACAACTATTTGATAAACTGAAGAGTAGCAAATAACCTGGACTGGATGGTATGCATCCAATGAACTGAAATATGAGATTGCAGACCTACTATTAGTAATCTTTGAACTATCGTTAAAATCAGCTGTAATATCTGAAGATTGGAGGCTGGCCAATGTAATACCAATTTTTAAAAAGGTTTCTAGGGGCGATCCGGGAAAATACTGACCGGTGAGCCTGACGTCAGTACTGGGAAAATGGTAGAAACCATCATAAAGGACAAAATTACTGAACATGTAGATAGCCATGGCTTACTGGGAGACAGCCAACATGGTTTTAGCCAAGGAAGTCTTGTCTTACTAATCTGTTATGTTTTTTTGAAGGTGTGAATACACAGGTAGAGAAAAGTGAGTCAGTTGATATATTGTATCTGGACTTTCAGAAAGTCTTTGACAAGGTCCCTCATGAGAGACTTTTAGCATAATTAAAAAGTCATGGGATAGGAGGCAGTGTACTATTGTGGATTAGGAACTGGTTAAAAGATAGAAAGCAGAGGGTAGAGCTAAATGGCCAATTTTCCCAGTGGAGAAAGGTGAATAGTGGAGTACCCCAGGGATCTGTGCTGGGTCCGCTACTTTTTAACATATTCACGAGTGACTTGGACATGGGAATAATGAGTGAGGTTATCAAATTTGCACATGACACAAAATTATTCAAAGTTGTTAAAAGCCATGAGGAGTGTAGAAAATTGCAAGAGGATCTTGATAAATTGGAAGAATGGGCATCCAAATGGCAGATAAAATTTAATGTGAACAAGTGCAAAGTTATGCACTTAGGAAAGAAAAACCCAAACTATGTTTATACGATGCAAGGTTCCACATTAGGAACCACCACCCTGGAAAAAGATTTAGGTATCATCGTGGAAAACATGTTAAAACCCTCCACCCGATCTGCAGCAGCAGCCAAGAGAGCAAATAGAATGCTAGGTATCATAAGAAATGGAATGGAGAATAAAACAAAGGATATTATAATGCCCCTGTATCATTTCATGGTGTGACCGCACCTTGAATATTGTGTGCAATTCTGGTCACCATTTCTTAAAAAGAATATAGCGTTATTAGAAAAGGTACAGAGAAGAACCACCAAAATTGTAAAGGGGATTGAAGGATACCCCTATGAAGAGAGGCTAAAAAGGTTAGGGCTCTTCAATCTAGAAAAGAGACAGCTAAGGGGAGATATGAGAGAGGTCTATAAATTAATGAATAGAGTGGAATGGGTAAACTTAGATTGATAGTTTACGCCATCAAAATATGGAAAGACCAGGGGACATGCAATGAAGCTACAGGGTAAGCTATTTAAGACTAATAAGATAAAATATTTTTTCACTCAATGTGTAATCAAACCCTGTAATTTGCTAACAGAGGATGTAGTAAAAGCTGTTAGTGTAGCTGGGTTTAAAAATGGATTGGATAAGTTCCTGGAGGAAAGGTCCATAAACCATTATTAAAGCAGACCGAGAATATCCACTGCTTGACCCAATACAAGCTTTGTGTAACCTGTGCCTTTTGAGGAAATTGCTAGTACTTGTGACCTAGATTGGCCATTGTTGGAAAGGAGATACTAGGCTTGATGGACCTTGGTCTGACCCATTATGGCATATCTTATGTTCTTAAGAGGTTACCAGTGGTGTTCCACAGGGTTCTGTCCTTGGTCCGATTCTTTTCATAATCTTTGTTAGTAATATTGCAGAACGGCTGTTGGGTAAGGTTTGCCTTTTTGTGGATGATACCAAAATCTGCAATAGAGTAGACACCCAGGAAGGAGTAGATAACATGAGGAAGGATCTCACTAAGCTTGAAGAGTGTTAGAGAACTTGGCAGCTGAGATTTAATGCTAAAGAATGCAGGGTCATGCATTTGGGCTGCAAAAATCCAAGGGAGCAGTACAGTGTAGGGGTGAAGTACTTCTATCTACAAAAGAATAGCAGGACCTGGGCGTGATTGCTTCTGAAGATCTTAAAGTGGCTAAACAGGTAAAAAAGATAATGGCAAAGGCCAGAAGGATGCTTGGTGCATAGGAAGAGGAATGACCAGAAGAAAAAAAGGAGGTAATAGTGCCTCTATAGAAGTCTCTGGTTCAACCACATTTGGAGTATTGTGTGCAGTTCTGTAGACCACACCTTCAAAAGGATATAAGCAGGATGGAGTCAGTGCAGAGGGTAGCTACTAAGATGGTTAGACTTCATTATAAAACATATGAGGTCTGACTTAAAAATCTTAATATGTATACGTTAGAGGAAATGCGGGATAGAGGAGATATGATAGAGACATTTAAATACCTCCGTGGCATAAATGCCCAAGAGGAGAGCCTCTTTCAACTGAAAGTAAGATCTGCTATGACGGGACATAGGATGAAAATGAGAGGGGATAAACTCAGGAATAATATGTGGAAATATTTCTTTATGGAAAGAATGGTAGATGCGTGGAATAGTCTCCCAGTGGAGGTAATAGAGACGAGGATGGTATCTGAATTCAAGAAAGCATGGGACAAACACAGAAGATCTCGAAAGGATAAAAGGGGACTATTGTAGTGGATATGGAAGGGCAGACTAGATAGACTAGAAACGTGGTCTTTTTCTGCCATCATTTTCTATGTTTCTATGTTTAACAGCAGCAGTCTCACGCAGAGTAGTCACAGCCAGTTCCACTGAATCTGCATGCTTAGCTGGTAAGTGAGGCTACACTTGGGGGTATGTTTACTAAACCGTCTTAACGTGCGCCTGGCGATAGTGTGCAGGCTGCCATAAAAGGAATGGGCATTTCAGTCTTAAAGTAGCAAAATGGGATTATCGCGCGAGAATGCGCGCTGCTGCGTACATTAGCGGGCGAAGCGCCGCTAAGCGCGTTAACGCGCGGTAATCTTAAGTAGGCACCCAGACATACAAACGTTGAAATAGAGGTGTAGCACAATGGTTAATACACTGACTGATAATACAGGGGTCATGAGTTGAATCCCCCAGTGTGCCTAATGCATAAGGCTGGCTGAGGCATCAGCTTTGACATGTAAGTATTGTTTCTTGAGGCATTTTATTTGTATTTTAATTACTGCTGCCAGCAAACACACCCTCACGTGCCGTAACCTAAGGTGCCGCGTAAGGCACCCTATAAGGCACTCCATAGGGCACATTATAAAGTGCACTGTCTGCCACGGCACCCTATAATGTCCCCTATAGGGCACCCTATAAGGCGCTCCATAGGACACCTTATAAGGCACCTTATATGGACTGTAACCATAAGGTGCCTCAGAAGGCGCTTTATAGGGCACCCTATAAAGCGCCTTCTGAGGCACCTTATGGTTACAGTACTCTGAGGGTGTTTTTGCGGGAAGCACTAATGTACATTCAAAATAGACAATGCTTCAGACAGCCCTATCAAATAACCCCACTATGGGTTTGAACCCATGACCTCTGGCTTCACAGGCAGTGAAGTAACCAGTGGGCTACAACTGCTAACCAGCCCTTGGCTGGCTGCAGAAGGACTGCATGTCACCACACAAATAGTCTGCTGTGATCACCATTATAGGCTTAACCCACCCGTACCCATGATGCACTGCACATGCAAATCAGCAGTCTACAGATGATCACAAGATGGGGTATGCACCCCCACAGCACCTCAGCCTGGTAGGGGGAACTGATCATATATGTTACTGGCACAGAGTAGCTACACACCGTCACATTGTGCGGGTACTGTGCTCACCCTGAGGGTGAGGTGGGGCATCCAGCACCAGGTCCACAGCACCTTCCATGGCAGAAATAGGCCATGCTGTAGGTCCCCAGCAGTGCTAGTGTGTGCGATAGGTAGTTCCTGCAGACATACCTTGGATACATCTGTATTTCTCAGTCAGGTTTAGCCCTTATGGACCCATAGATGGATTATGTACCACCACCACCACCCCCCAACCCACCCTCTGGGGCTGAGGGTGGGAAACAGGGTCTCCCACCAACAGATCCACATTCTACCTCCCTGCAATGGTGGCAGTAGAGGGGACCATCAACCCCAGTCCTGCTGGGGAACAGACACCCTACAGGGCAGTCAATGCAGCTTTGTACATATCCATAAAGCAATAGCAGACAGACATTAGACCTGGAAATGGTCAGCTGTGCCCCACCACTATCTGATATTCTCCTGCAACAAGCCTCCAGCTGCTGCACCCTGCAAGGTGTTCCAGCAAGACACATACTAGCTGCAGACAGTCTGCTAGCTAGTCCATAGTGCATGTGCCTGGAGAAGATGCATGCACCCAGAACTGGGATATGAGCATACACACCAAGCAGGCATGGCTATGGTACGCAATACTGTTGGGGTCACTCCCCAGGGTGGTAAACACTGTCAGACACAAGACCTGTAGCACACTCCACAGACATCAGAAAGGTTGCCATGATGCAGCTCAATCAGAAAATTGTACTTAACTTCGGAATTGCTATCTGCCAGTAATCATAGCAACCTTTTGATAGCTGTGTACCATATTCCCAGGTTTAGGGTGGCATTGCTAAGGTATGCAAGTGCTAGTATTGGGAGATGCACGCAGGGCCCAATGTCCTGCCTCTCCAGGAGGCATTGGATAATGGAGCCTGTGGGTGCGGGTGTGTCTGCTCCTGTTGGCTGCTGCTTTACGGCAGAGGTTCCCAACTCCAGTCCTGGTGTGCCAAACACTGTTCGGGTTTTCATGCTGTCCCTCATGAATATGCATGAGATATATCTACATACCATGGGGAGGTGCATAGAAATGCAGCACAGGTATCTTTATTAGAGGCAGCATGGAACCTGAATGGTGTTTGGCCCTCCAGGACTGCATTTGGGAGACTCTGCTCTAGGTAATGCGCCTGTTTATGGTGTCTGTGCTCTGTAGGTAAAAATGTAGGTGTTTTGGGCATGTTTACGTCATCTGCAATAAAGGTTCTGTCTGTATTAGCATGTTTTAGTAGTGGGTAAAATATGGGGACTGGGTTGGCAGGAACCACAGCTGGGACTTGAACCTGTGACCTTCTACCTCTGAACACACTGGCTGTGTGCACTGCACCACCATGATGACACAGAGACAGTGCATTCCCTGGTGATACCATGACTGTTCGTCCGGCAGGGCCTGTCTCTGGCAGTGCATGGCACCCACCTACACAGGGCTATGCCTTGGTCTGCTCTGGGCAGCTGCCACTGCCCCCCTCCGCCACCAGTACCCCTCTGCCACCATGCTGATATGCCCTTCTGCTGGTGGTGCTGGTGGTGTGCAGTTTCAGGCCATCCAGTGTGCAGGTAGGCAGCTGCCTATGGTGCGTGTTCTGGGGTAGGAGTGCCTGCATAGACATCCATGCTTCCCCCCAACACCGCCTGCCATTGTTCTGTGCCCTTGGAGGTACCTGCTGGGTACTATCCCCTGTGACACTGTGATAAACACACTCGTGCCCATGTTGGGCCCTCATCAGTTGCTGTCTGGCTGCTGTACAGTTTCAGCATTCCTCAGTGCCTCCTAGGCATCCGCCTAGTCTGCACTGTGCCCCAGCTGCACCACAGCATGTGCCACCTGCAGCCCTCTGTATCTCATTTTCAAGCATCTGTCCAGTTGGCTGTTCCAACATGCCCGCCCTGCTGTTGCTGCACATGTGCATGCCATAGGAAACCTGTCCGATGGAGAGGAAAACCCTGCAAAGCGCAATTTCACTGTGGGCTCATTCACCTTGTATGGGGACGGAGCATGGACCCTTTCAGAATTCATATCCTTTTTTTGGTGCTTTCTTGGGAATGTTTTTTGATGTTTCCCATTGAGATCACTATTACCCAGCTTGGTTATTTTATTTTTCCATTTTCTTCTGTTCATTTTCACTGTTTATTTGCCCTTTTGTTCCATGCACATGTATCGCACTTATCACTTTTTTGTAGGTTTCCCTGGTTTTGCTGTACATTGCTGACAGAAATGGTTTCTCTTCCCTTTAAATCAGCTCTAACGCCAGGGTTTCACTGGCCTTAGTTTTGAGCCTCGGATTTCACATCGTTAGTGTGGGGGGAGCCTCTCCCCTCCCACTTTCCACCCATTGACCCCTTCTCTCCGCCACTGGGGAGCCTTCCTCCGCCCTCCGGGAGCCTTTCTCCGCCTTCAGCGCTCGTTTGTGCCGCTGCGCATGTTATCGCACGCTAAGGTACCTCTGCGCCCGATAAAGTGCCATTATCGCATGATAAGGTCCCTTATCGCGCGATAACGTCACAGAGCGTACATTAAGGGGTATGTTTACTAAACCGTCTTAATGTGCTCTCTGTGACATTATCGCGCGATAAGGAACCTTATCGCGTGATAATGGCGCTTTTTCAGGCGCACAGGTACCTTATCGCGCGATAACACGTGCAGCGGAGCAAATGAGCACTGAAGGGGGGGGAAAAGCTCCCGGAGGGCGGAGGAAGGCTCCCCAGGGGCAGAGAGAAGGGGTCAATGGGCGGAGAGTGGGAGGGGAGAGGCTCTCTGCACACTAACTCTGTGAAATCTGAGGCTGAAAACTAACGCCAGTGAAACCCTGGCATTAGAGCTGATTTAAAGGGAAGAGAAACCATTTCTGTCAGCAATGTACAGCAAAATCAGGGAAACTTACAAAAAAGTGATGTGTGATACATGTGCACAAAACAAAAGTGCAAATAAACATTGAAAATGACCCCAATAAAATATAAAAAAACATAACCAAGCTGGGAAATAGTGATATTAATGGGAAACATCAAAAACACTCCCAAGAAAGCTCCAAAAAAAGGATATGAATTTTGGAAGGGTCTACGCTCCGTCCCCATACAAGGTGAATGATCCCACAGTGAAATAGCGCTGATCAGGGTTTCCCTCTCCATTGGACAGGTTTCCTATGGCGTGCACATGTTCCACAACAGCAGGGCGGGCATGTCGGAATGGGCAACTGGACAGATGCTGGGAAAGGGGACACAGAGGGTTGCAGACGGCACATGCTGTGCTGCAGCTGGGCCACAGTGCGGAGTAGGGTGATGCCTAGGTGGCCCATAGGAATGCTGAAACAGTAGAGCAGCCAGACAGTATCTGATGAAGGCCCAGCATGGGCACGAGTGTGCTTCCCACAGTGTCACAGGGGATAGTACCCAGCAGGTACCCCAAGGGCACAGAACATTGGCAGGCGGAGCTGGGGGGAAGCGTGGACATCTATGCAGGCACCCCTACCCCAGAACCTGCACCATAGGCAGCCGCCTACCCGCACAATGGATGGCCTGAGACTGCGCTCCACCAGCACCACCAGCAGAAGGGCATGTCAGCATGGTGGCTGAGGGATACTGGTGGTGGAGGGGGCAGTGGCAGCTGCCCACCGTGGCCTAGCCCTGTGTAGGTGGGTGCCATGCACTGCAACAGACAGGCCCTGTCTGACGAACAGTCATGGTATCCCCAGGGAATGCACTGTCTCTGTGGCAACATGGTGGTGCAGTGCACACAGCCAATGTGTGCAGGAGCAGAAAGTCACAGGTTCAAGTCCCAGCTGTGGCTCCTGCCAACCCAGCCCCCATATTTTACCCACTACTACAACGTGCTAATACAGACAGAACCTGTAGTGCAGATGACATAGACATGCCAAAAACACCTACATTTTACCCTACAGAGCACAGACACCATAAACATGCGCATTACCTAGAGCAGAGTCTCCCAAATGCAGTCCTGGAGGGCCAAACACCATTTAGGTTCCATGCTGCCTCTAATAAATGTGGCTGTGCTGCATTGCTATGCACCGCCCCCATGGTATGCAGATGTATCTCATGCATATTCATTAGGGACAGCATGAAAACCCGAGCAGTGTTTGGCCGTCCAGGACTGGAGTTGGGAACCTCTGCCCTAGAGCAGTGGCCAACAGGGGCAGACACACCCACACCCACAGGCTCCATTATCCCAAGCCTCCTGGAGAGGCAGGATGTTGGGCCCCTGTGCTTCTCCCCATACTAGCACTTGCATACCTTAGCAATGCCACCCTAAACATGGGAAAACTGTACACAGCTATCAAAAAGGTTGCTATGATAACTGGCAGATAGCAATTCCTACGTTAAGCACAATTGGCTGATTGAGCTGCATCATAGCAACCTTTCTGATGTCTGTGGAGTGTGCCTCAGGTCTGGTGTCTGACAGAGTGACCCCAACAGTATTGCGTACCATAGCAATGCCTGCACTGTGCCCAGGACTGGTGTGGTGGCCAGGGCTGCCAAACACCTCTATAGTGGCACAATGCTGGCATAGGTGTGTGGAGTGTGTGTCTGTCTATCCAGTGTGTGGTGGCTGCCAACACACTTCACAGCCCACACTGCTAGCACTGTTGCCAGTATTGGCCTTCCAATGTGCATAATGAGGAGCAAGGTACTGTGGGAATAGCCTGGATAGGGTGGCCTGGCCTGGCCGCATCTGCACAGGGCATAGGGCAATGGCTCGGACATTGTAGTGCCTGGCCACCACCTGCATGGACAGCGTGGCCACAGCATGTCCTGCTGGGAGTCACTCTCACCCTGACTGAGCAGTGACCACGGCATGGCTAGGTTCCCCCTTAGTGCTATATAGTATTTCTTTCATGTGATATTTATGGGTCCCTTTTGGGGCCCAATCATTGATTTATCTGCTTGGTGTGTATGCTGACATCCCAGTTCTGGGTACATGCATCTCTTCCAGGACTATGGACCAGCTAGCAGACTGTCTGTAGTTAGTATGTGTTTTGCTGGAACACTTTGCAGGGTGCAGCGGCTGGAGAATGTCAGATAGTGGTGGGGGGCAGCTGAGCATTTCCAGGCTTACTGTCTGTCTGCTATTGCTTTATGGATGTGTACAGCTCTGCATTGCGTGCCCTGTAGGGTGTCTGTTCCCCAGCAGGACTGTGGTTGATGGTCCCCTCTACTGCTTCCATTGTAGGGAGGTAGAATGTGGATCTATTGGTGGGTGATCCTGTTTCCCACCTTGAGCCCCAGAGGGTGGGTTGTGTGGTGGTACATAATCCACCTATGGGTCCCATCCCCTTCCCTTCCCTTCCCTTCCCTTTTACCTACATCATGTAACCATAGCACCAACACAGGATATGCGCTATTCTGGGTGCATCAAAGCCCATAAGGGCTAGACATGACTGAGAAATACAAAAGGACACAGATGTAACCTAGGTGTGTCTGCAGGAACTACCTAACACACACAGTAGCACTGATGGGGACCTGCAGCATGGCGTATTTCAGTCATGAAAGGTGCTGTGGACCTGGTGCTGGGCGCCCCACCTCACCCTCAGGGTGAGCACAGTACCCGCACAATGTGACGGTCTGTGGCTACTCTGTTCCAGTACCACACACAGTCAGTTCCCCCTACCAGGCCTAGGTGCTGTGGGGGTGCATACCCCATCTTGTGCCCATCTGTCGACTGCTGATTTGCATGTGCAGTGGGTTAACCCTATCCTGGTCACCACAGCAGACAGTTTGTGTGGTGACATGCAGTCCTTCTGCAGCCAACCAGGGGCTTGTTAGTAGCTGTAGCCCACAGGTTACTTCACTGCCTGTAAAGCCCAAGGTCATGGGTTCAAACCCATGGTGGGGCTATTTGATAGGGCTGTCTGAGGCATCGTCTATTTTTAATGTACATTAGTGCTGCCGGCAAAAACACCCTCAGAGTACTATAACCTTAAGGTGCCTCATAAGGCGTACCATAAGGCGCCTTATAGGGCACCCTATCAAGCGCCTTATAAGGTGTCCTGTAGGGGACATTATAGGGTGCCTTGGCGGACAGTGCACTTTGTAATGTGCACTATGGAGTGCGTTATTTGGTGCCTTATGCAGCACCTTAGGTTACGCCATCGTGAGGGTGTGTTTGCTGGCAGCACTAATTAAAATAAAAGTAAAATGCCTCAAAAATCACTACCTAAATGTAAAGGGTGATGCCTCAGCTAACCTTATGCATTAGGCACACTGGGGGATCAAACTCATGACCCCTGTACTATCAGTCAGTGTATTAACCATTGTGCTACACCTCTGTTTCTATGTTTTGCTGTCTGCGCGCCTACTTAAGATTAGCACGCGTTAACATGCTTAGCGGCGTTTCGCCCGATAATGTGCGCAGCGCGCATTATCATGCGATAATTCCGTTTTGCTATGTTAAGACCGAAATGCCCACTCCTTTTATGGCATCCTGCACACTATCGCTGGGCACACGTTTAGTCATTTTAGAAACCAGGCAGGGGCTGAATATCTCTGCTGCTCATTTAGCTGCAGCACTATCTGGCTAACCTGGATATTCTATCTCTATCTATTTAACATTTATAAAGTGCTTGAAATGTATGAAGCACTGTACATACATGAAGAAAAGACAGTCCCTGCTCATCAGAGCTCACAATCTAGTCAAGAAGATCACAAAATACAATACAATCAAGTAAGACAAAGTATGCAATAAACAAGAAGAGCAAAAACAAGAATCAAGAACAGAAAGCAATCGAGAAGAGATGGGTTTTCAATCTGGACATGAAGAGGTCCAGAGAGGGCGCATTGCACACAGACAGAGGTAGATTTTTCCAGGCAAAGGGTGCAGCCAGGTGAAAGGAGCGAAGTCTAGAATTAGCAGTACGAGTGGAGGGCATAGATAGACGAAGGCTGTTCGAAGAGCGAAGAACGCGAGAGGGGATGTAAGGAGAGATAAGAGATGATAGGTAGTGGGGGGCTGAAGAGTGAATGCATTTATAGGTCAAGAGGAGGAGTTTGAATTGGATCCAGAAGCAGATGGGAAGCCAATGAAGGGACTTGAAAAGAGTAGTGACATGGGAAAAGCGATGCTGACGGAAAATTAGTCGAGCAGCAGAATGTTGAATAGATTGAAGGGGAAAGAGATGGTTTGCGGGAAGGCCAGCAAGGAGAATATTGCAGTAATCAAGACAGGAGCTGAACAAGGAGTGGACAATCATTTTAGAAGTGTCATAGAAAGGAAGGGGCAAATTTTGTTAATGTTATAAAGGAAGAAATGGCAAGTCTTAGCTATGGGTTGGATATGAGTGGAGAAAGAGAGAGAGGAGTCAAAGATAACACCCAGGTTACGGGCCAAAGAGACAGGAAGGATTAAAGAGTTATTCACAGAGACTGAGAAAGGGGATAGAGGAGGGGAGGCATTGGGGAGAAAGATAAGGAGTTCAGTCTTAGCCATATTTAATTTCAAGCGGCAGTGAGACATCCAAGTAGCAATGTCTGAAAGGCAAAGAGTGATCTTGTCATGGATTGCTGGAGAGATATCAGGCGAAGAGAGGTAGATTTGAGAGTCATCAGCATAGAGATGGTAATAAAAGCCACTGGAAGAGATAAGAGCACCAAGAGATTGGGTATAGAGAGAGAAGAGGAGCGGTCCCAGGACAGAACCCTGGGGAACACCAACTGGGAGCGGGGTGGCAGAGGAGGAGGAGCCACCAGAACACACATTAAAAGAGCGATAGGAAAGATAAGAGGAGAACCAAGACAGTACAGAGCCTCTAAAGCCGAGTGATGACAGGGTGATAAGAAGAAGGTTGTGGTCAAAAGTGTCAAAGCAGCAGAAAGATCAAGAAGGATGAGAACAGAATAAAGACCTTTGAATTTCGCTAGGAACAAGTCATTTGATACTTTAGTGAGAGCTGTTTCAGTGGAGTGCAAGGGATGGAAGCCGGACTGTAAAGGATCAAGAAGGGCATGAGATGAAAGGAAATCGAGACAGTGAAGGTGGACAGCATGCTCAAGTAGTTTAGAGATAAAAGGAAGGAGAGAGATGGGTCGATAGTTAGACGGACAGGTAGGATCGAGTGAGGGTTTCTTGAGGAGGGGTGTGACTATGGTATGCTTGAAGTCAGTAGGTAAGGTAGCAGTGGAGAGGGATAGGTTGAGGATATGAGAAATGGAAGGGACAATAGAGGATGAGATGAGGCATAAGAGACGGGAGGGGATGGGGTTGGAGGAGCCGGTGGTGGGTTTGGAGGAAGAAAGAAGGCATGCTGTTTCATCTCAGAGACCACAGCGAAGGAGGAGAGGGTAGCAGAAGTTAGTGGGGATAGATGGGAGAAAAGTGAGGTAGAAGGGGTAATGGGGAATTGGAGGGTAATCTTATGGATTTTGTCATGGAAGAAATCAGCTAGTGTTTGAGCAGGAAGAGAGGGAGGAATCAGTGGTGGAGGTACATTGAGGAGAGAATTGAGAGTATTAAATTGACGATGAGGATCAGAGGCGAAAGTGTTAGTCAGATGGGTGAAGTAGGCTTGTTTGGCAAGTGCTATGGCTGATTGGAATGAGAAAAGCATGAATTTAAAGTGAAGAAGGTCAGCATGGCAGCGGGATTTAAGCCAAAGACGCTCAGCAAAGTGGGAACAGGATCGTAAATATCAGGCAGTGGGTGTGAGCCAGGGCTGGGGAGAAGAACGCCTTACAGGGCGTGGGGTAAGGGGAGCAAGAGTATCCAGGGCAGAGGAGTTGTGCAAAGTTATAGGATGGCACAGCCTCATCAACAGATTTGGATAACAGAGAGGAGGAAAGGGGAGAAGAAATAGAGGAGGAGAGGGCTAAGGGATCAATAGCAAGAAAGTTTCTGAAAAGATTAGTGGAGACAGGATGAGGCAGAGATGGGGGATGATGAATAAGAAAACTTAAGAGGTGGTGGTCAGATAAGGGAAAGACTGAGTTGCAGAAGTTGGAGGGTGAGCAATTAGAGAAGAAAATCAGGTCAAGGCAGTGACCAAGTTGGTGAGAGGGGGCAGTAGAGCAAAATTGAAGATTGAATGAGGAGGTAATGGAGAGAAGCTTACGAGCATGGGGATCAGAGGAATTGTCAACATGAATGTTAAAATCGCCGGCATTAAACCCCGGCATTAAATATCCAGGTCTAAGTTAAAGCAGCGATGGCCAGCTGCCCTAAGTATGCTGGCTGCCCCCACTGAATATCATCCCTATAGATTATAACATGTTAATCTATGCATGTACATTCATAATCTACATGTGGACATTTATATCTGCTCTACAGTCAGTGTATATGTCCATACCTGCCTTCAAGGTGTGATCTTTGCCATTTATACTAGTATCTTATAAAGATACATAGATCTGGCCAATGGGTGAACACCTCCTACACAGTCTGAGAACACTTCCTGTGACATACCCCACACAAATGATATGTACCAATGCTTTCAGAATATGAGGAAAACTACTAGTAGCATAGATCAGTGGATCTCCTTGCATTCACATTTCAATCTACTGGCAGCCAATGAAGACTATGAAGCACAGTAGAAATGTGATTCCAGTAATAACTTCCAGTAAAAATACATGCAGTCATATTTTAAATGAGTTGTAGGGATACCATAATTACTGTCGGGAGGCCCTAGAGCAAGGAGTTGCAATAATCAACTGAGGTCATCACTAATGTTGGATGGGTCTAAGTATGGTAAGGCATAGGAGGAATTGTGACAGGTGTAAAATGTTCTCCAGGGTTTAAAACTGACATATGATAAGAAGTGCTTTGCTCCATCTTGATTGCTGAAGGGTGCAGATGCACTAGTGTTGGAAAGAGTCACGGCGATTGTGAGGAGCTCTTTAAAGCAAAGTTTATTTTCAGATGCACTAAAGAAGACCTTGGTGAAACCACTATTGAAATGGGAAGGCTTGAATGAGGTGGTGCAATTGAATTACTAATCGGTCACTAAATTATCATTTTTAGGGAAGGTTTGGGAGAGAGTGGTAGGAGAACAATTAGTAGAGTTCTTGGATCTTGGGAGCTGGCTAGATGAATATCAGGGTTCTGAAAGGCTCATGGAATGGAGACTGTGTTGATAGTGTTCTTGGATGATCTACATTGTGTTATGGCTAGAGGAGTAGGGGTAGTTTGGGTTACATGGATCTTACTGCTGCCTTCAACATGCTGGATCATTGGCTATTATTGCAGCAGCTGTGAGAAACTGGAGTGAGAGGAGTTGTATGGAAGCTGTTTAGCTCCATTCATGAGTCAAGGCCTCAATTTATGATGCTGAGTTAGTGAATTTCAAATTTCCAGAACTTGGTGAGTGGCATTCTGTAGGGATCAGTATTGTCATCATTTTTGTATTATATCTATTTAAGACCATTGTATTAGCTTCTTAAGCAAAAGGGGGTAAAGTACTACTGTATATTTATGTGAATGGCCTTCAATTATTTCTAATGCATAATGGAGGGGGAAGATTGGAGGTCTTGTATGACTTATTTCTGCCTGTAAAGGATTGGCTATATATCCATAGATTATAGTTGAAATACTTTTAAGTCAGAAACACTATGGGTTAGTAAATGTAACATTAAGTCTGAGGGAGTGGCAAAGGTGAGGGGATTGCATTACTGTGGTTGGAGGAACTTAAGAACTTGGGAGTAAGGATTGACTGTGCTGTCTATGAAATCTCAGATATATAGTTTGTTTTAGGTGTCGTTTTGGAAACAGTATGATTCGACACACCCTTATCTCTTGTCAAGAGATTTAGCTATAATAACTCAAGCACTGGTGTTATCAAGACTTGATTACTGTAACATGATGTATGTTAGTCTGGTGAAACAGGGCTTGCAGTCTATCCAATTGCTGCAGAACCTGATGGCTTATATCCTCTGGTTGCACTAAAAGATTTGGTCATGGTGTCAAGCACTGAAGACTTTATATTGGTTGCCTGTAGACAGTAAAGTAACATTTAAGTTATTGGTCTTGATCTTTAAGGTGCTGAATAGGATTGTTTCGAAGTATTTGCAAGGGAGGATAGGAGGCTATAGTACACAGAGGGCTCTTTGCTCAGTCAATCAAGAATTGTTGGCTATTCCAGAGTTAGAACAGGCTTGCCATAATTATGCAAGAGAAAGAGTCTTTTTAGTGGTGGCACCAGTTTGCTGAACTACATTTCTAAGTGAGATTCTGGTTGTAATTTGAAGTTTCAGAGGGCTGTAAAAATATATTTGTTTAGATGGGCCTATGTAGGATTGGAGGAGTGAATGATAGGCCCTAGTTAAGTTAGTGGAGTGGGAGGGTGTGGTTGGCAAGTTGAGAATAGGAGGGGAGGAGTAATAATTTTATTGTGTTATTGAAATGCATGTGTAATGTTTTAGCTTATTGTTTTATGATATCTTTGTGAATCGCTTAAATCTGGGTGATAGAGGTAATAAATAAATCTAATTAAACAAATACATAATAAAGAAACACTAAAGAATATATTAAAATCCCAAACTCATCCAGTGGAAGAAACGGCCTCGGTCTCCATAACAATTGCTGTTTATAAAAGCAACCTGCTTCAAGTGTGAATGCCTAGATAGAGGAATGACAATGATGACCCCAAGATTCCTGAACTTGGATGATATTCAGAAAGGGCATGAAATCGGAAAGGGCACCAAAGTTTTCTGCAGATTCAGTGCTAATCTGTCTAGTAAATACACCTCTAAGGTGCTTAGCATGAAAATTAGAGCTAAATGTCCAACGTTTTTCTCACCCTAGCTCCATCCCTATAGCCTTCCAATTTTTAGGGTCCTAAATTTGGGAGCCCAGTGAATGAAAACGCCTAAATTTGTTGCTTAGCCCAAATTTCAAAGAGGTTTATTTAAGCACATGGAGGGTAATTATATAATAGGGTGCCTACGATAAGAGAGTAAGCATGTTACCTGAGAGAAGAATCTCCCCTCAAAAATTTCAAGAAAAATCTGAAGACCTATCTTTTCGAGCTAGCTTTCACTTAGTTCATAACGTAACGGCCTGGTAGCCCTAGTCTCGCAAAACATAAGAGAGACTGCGGAAAGATTGTGTAAGAGGTGTTCACCCATTTGACAGATCTATGTGTCTTTATAAAATACTAGTATAAATGACAAAGATCACACCTCGAAGGCAGGCATGGACATATACACTGACTGTAGAGCAGGTATAAATGTCCATACATAGTGTATATGCAAAGATTAACATATGTTATAATCTACAGAGCTGAGTGGAAGAGTAGCCTAGTGGTTAGAGCAACTACCTAGTACCCAGAAGATCAAGGGTTGATTCTGACTAGCACTCCTTGTGACCTTGGGCAAGTCACTTTACCCTCTATTGCCTTGGAAGAAAAGGCTTGGCATCTACTTCTGGTAATAAATTGCCAAGAAACCCAGAGGCAGCTGGGTTGCTAGGAGTCAGCATTGACTTGATTGCACTAAAAAAAATAAAATAGGACTGATATTCAGGTGTGGTAGTTCACCTATTTAAAAAAAGAAGAGGCACATAGAATAGACCCAGATTTAGGTATAGGCAACATAGGCATCCGCATAGGGCACAAAACATGGAAGGTGCCAGATACCCAGGCCAAGGCTACTCCCACTTACTTAGGGTCATATGCATGCATGCTGGCATTCATTTTGGCATTATGCCCAGTCCTTGGATTCTCTGACATCTGCTCATCCATCCCCCTATTATTTGTGTTCTTCTGTCGGTTTAAAATCAGTTGGTTGGAAGGAAGAGTGGGAAAGAACAAGGAGGAAAAGCTGGATATCCTTTCCTGTGTTCCACTGCAATTACCTTCGGTCTCATCCAGTGAGAGTTTGACAGCAGAGGGAGAAGCTGATTGCCAGAGTGGAAAGATGTTCAGATAAAAGGAATCTTGGATCATCAAAGGAGTCTAAAGAAGAGTTGAGGTCCCTATCTGGGAACCTATGGTAACAGGCCCCACATGGAACTGACATCAATTATTGGCCAGAGTCAAGAAGAAACAGGGCAGGTGAGTTAAGGGAAATGTGCAGCTGTACAATGCTTCTAGAAGGCACTTTACAACCAACCATTGTGAGGGAGAATTTCATCAGCACAGATTGTCAACTAAATGAGATAGACTTGTGCTGTGGTATTTATCTGTCAAACTGCAGAAGAAACTAGTGAAGCATGAAATTAAGGAGTTTTAGGTAGAGTACATAGAGAAGAGTATAAGATTTGTTGGTTAATGTATATGAGAAATTTAAATTGAATAAATTCAGGTTCTCTGTAGAAAAATGTATGAACCTCAAAACTGGAGCTATTGTGATGTTGAAGTTTATGGTGTGAGGAATAGAAGGAGGGATGAGAAGAAGTGTTTTAGAAATTTTCAGGTGACTTCTGTCTTTTGGAGAAGAGAGTCATTTTTTTATCTCCCCAAAGGAGTATTTTTTGAGGAGTAACGTGATTTTTTTATTGAAGGTCCTGTGGCAAAGTCACTAAAAGTACTTGTCCACAGTGCTGAAGAAGGGACTGTGAATTGTGGAAAGTGTTTTTTTTATTGTAAGGATGTCTTGCAGGAAACGAGAAGTAGAAGAGGTGTCCATCCAAGACCCTTGAAGGAGTTTTGAAGTGAAGATCAGTAAGAAGGAACCTGCCCCGAGATTAAAAACTATGAGAAAGAAAAAGAACTGTGGCTTTCTTGGGTTTAATCTTTCTAATTTTGCTTTTTTTCATATTTTTATACTATCTGTCCATAATTTTGAGGAATATTACCTAATAAATATGTTTTCATTAAAGTGCTTCCCTGGTGTGAACTAAGATAACTTTGTAGTTTTAAGTAGGGTTGGAGTTTTCTTTTAGTCACCCAGTGAAGGCTTTGGGTCATTTGCCCCCTTCTATTTACTAAAACCCTTTTATTTTTAATGTTTGTTCCACTAATTTTGTGTAGCCTCTGGGGGATACCCTCACCTCACCAACAGTGTCCATTATACGGGAGAAAACATGGGGTAGATGCAAAGACTGTGCGTCAAATTCAGGGGGGCGTGCCCAGCATTTAGCACACAGGGCAGCCAAATACCACATGGGAGTGCATGCCATGCCTTGGCAGGAAGCACAGGAGCACTTGGCCCAGGGTTAAGCAAGCATTCCCCTCATTGGTGATTCTGCCCTCCCCCCAATGATTAGCCCCTCCCATGGTGTGCAATCCTGGAGACCGCACCTTCAAAAGGATATAAAGAGATTGGAGTCGGTGCAGAAGATGGTTACTAAAATGATTAGTGGTCTTTGTTACAAAGCATATGAGAAACGCTCTGTATTACAACAAGAAAGTAAACTTGGCTATATCGCCGACTGCTTGTATCAAAAACATGTATGTAAAACATCTACATATGGTTTCAAAGTAGATGACAACGTGGTCTCAGTATTACCGGGCTCAAGTCAGAAGAACCAACTGAACGCCCTACCTTAACATCAATGACCACTATCCTGTTGTCAGCTATTTTTCCAAAAAGTGCAAAACTTTAAACGTGGCTTTAAAATGCTTAGCTTAAAATGCTTAGCTTTAAATGACTTTCCAAGCTTAGGCAAGGGTGTTGCTTCCCTTCCCAGGGGTGTTAACACCCTTGCCTAAGCTTGGAAAGTCATTTAAAGCTAAGCATTTTAAGCTAAGCATTTTAAAGGGGAAGCAACACCCTTGCCTAAGCTTGGAAAGTCATTTAAAGCTAAGCATTTTAAGCTAAGCATTTTAAAGCCACGTTTAAAGTTTTGCACTTTTTGGAAAAATAGCTGACAACAGGATAGTGGTCATTGATGTTAAGGTAGGGGGTTCAGTTGGTTCTTCTGACTTGAGCCCGGTAATACTGAGACCACGTTGTCATCTACTTTGAAACCATATGTAGATGTTTTACATACATGTTTTTGATACAAGCAGTCGGCGATATAGCCAAGTTTACTTTCTTGTTGTAATACAGAGCGTTTCTAATATTTTGTAATACTTACTCTGTGAAACACGGACCACTTTGCAAGTTTGTGATCCACAAAGCATATGAGGACAGACTTAAGGACCTTAATATGTATACTTTAGAGGAAAGGCGGGATAGAAGTGATAGGATTGAGATTTTTAAATATCTCTGTGCATAAATGCTCAGTAGGAGAGTCTCTTTCGATTGAAAGCAAGCTCTGCTACAAGGGGACAAAGGATGAGGGTGAAAGGGGATAGACAGGAGTAATATGTGGAAATATTTCTTTACGGAAAGAGTGGTAGATGCGTGGAGTAGTCTCCCAGTGGAGGTGGTTGAGATGAGGACATTATCTAAATTCAAAAAGGCATGGGACAAACACAAAGGCTTTCTAAAGGAAAAAAGGGGACTCTTGTAATGGTTGATATGGAAGGGCAGACTAGATAGGCCATGTGATCTTTTTCTGCTGTCATGTTTCTTTGTTTCTATGGTCATCCTCTCAATGTATTCCCTCCCACCCAGGGAAACATTCCATCCCTCTCCATGATCATCCTCCCATCGGTACCCATTTTCAGAATCACAATGGAGTCCCTGCAAAGGAGCCCACCAATGCCACTGTCTCGTGCCTCTCCCTTCTGGAACCTACCTGGTGTTCAACTGATCATCTCTGGTAGTCTAGGGGAGTTTGAGGTAGGAGCGGTTCCCTCTGCTCCTGCCTTGGCTCCATCAGTCTTCAAAATGGCACCGGGATCACCCTGTGCTAGTCACATGACCCTGTACTGGTTGTGCCACAAGACTAGCACAAGGTGATCCCAGTGCCATTTTGAAGACTGCCAGAGGCATCGCAAGAGCGAAGGGGAGCCACTCCTACCCTGATCTCCCCTAGACCACCAGGGATGACTTGTATGGACCCCAGATAGGTTCCAGAGTGGAGAGGCAGGAATGTTGTGGTTAGGGGAGCTTGTAGACAGTGACATTGATGTGCTACCGATAGTGGGATGATCATGGGGGGGGGGGATGGAATATTTCCCTGGGGGGAGGGAATGCATTGAGGGGATGATCATGGGAGGGGTGATGTTTTCTTGGAGAGAACATGTGGGAGGTGATAGTTGGAGGAGTTCCTACCTGGGGGTGCAGATCACCAATGGAGCATCACTGTGGCCATGCTACTGGGCTGCCGGTGGCATGGCTACATTTACTGCCACCTCTTTGGGTAGCAGTGATCGCAGCCACGCTATCAGCAGTTGTGACAGCTAGCATGTGACATTGTGGAATGCGCTGTTACTGATTGACATGCCCCCTTGGAACTTCAATCCAGCTCCCATCCTTCCCTCCTTCTGCAAGTGTAGACAGTGCACTTTTTTGACAGTGCTGTCTGCACGATAGTGGTTACCATGGGGGTTTAGCACGTGCTAAACCCATGGTAACCGCTTACTGCATCTTAGTAAAAGACCATTATAGTGTTAGGTAAGTGAATTGTAAGAATGTTTATCAGCGTAATTATCAACAATCTCAAGGACCATCATCCATAAATATAACTATCAGCACACTCAAGGACTCTAACTGTGAAATATTACATCATCAGACCAAGTGCACCAGCATTTTTTCTGGCCTAACTATATGATTAGTGACTGAATATCACTGCTATCCTTATAGCTGGGAAAACACCCTCTCTCCTTCTTTGCCCCCACCCCAGCACTACATGAATAGTGCTAGAGTGGTCAGAGAAAAAGTTCATTGGCACTATCTATGTAGTGCTGCTGAAAAATTATAAATAGAGACTTAACCATATAGTCGCTGCCACTATGGGGCCGATTCCAACCCGCTTTTAGCAGGGCTGGACGTCCGATCTGGATGTCCAGCCCCGCTAAACGCAAGGTTTGCGATTCACAACACAGAGCTCCCCCACACATAGATCCTAGTTATGTGGGGAACTCTGTGCCTGGGTGGGAGGGGGTGGGTCAGAGGAGGATCGAGGGCAGGGAGTGGGCGGGGACCTGACCCTGGATGTACAGGGCTGTTCTGGGGTTGGCCCTATACGTCCAGGGTTGGTCATGTGGACGAGGGACTTATTCCATCTTGGAGGTTAAATAAGTCCCCCTGGATGGCGGACGATGGAGGATCTGGTGCCGGAAAGGAAGGTGAGGGGTGGAGGGGGTTCCCTGCAGCCTGACCCTGGCCATGGTAGGCCCAATCGGGGATCGGGTTGTGGGGAAAAGAATTTTGGTGTGGCTGCCGGGGATCATGGCCCTGCAGCTCCATGCAGGAGTGGGGTCCATGTCTTTGACGGGTGAGCGGGTTGGATTAGATTAATATTATTGAGATACTACATATCACTATATATTTGTCTTAGCATCTTAAGTTACATTAAATTGTCTATGTGATAGTTTCCTACAGATCATGGTAAGATAGCTATTTGTTTGGGTAGTTATGCGTGGTTATGAAGTGATTCCTGTTTTTAATATTGGGAGTACATTTGGGGTCTCCTTTTGCAATAAGAGGATGTGGTGAGATGTGGAATGTTGCGTTTTGGGGAAGTGCTGTATGCTTGATGAGATATGGTGATACGGTACCCTCTTGGGAATTTCTTGGAATATTTGGATGGTTTTTTTGGGGATCTGATTAAAAAATTATCTCAGTGCTTCTTTTTAGTGTAAAGTCCACTTTCATTTTTGAATGGGGTAGGTTATTAGTTGATATAACCCAACTAGTTAATCGAGAGAGAGAAGAAGTCTGGGCAGAAGAATGATTGAGTGAACCATCTCCTGTGTTGAAAAATAGTGGCTAGTTCTGGGTATTATATTGATGGTCCCTTGGAAGGAAGGATGTTCGCGGTATTTACATCATGCCATGGGGATGGGTCATCTGTTATATTAGATGCTCCGGCACAGTGTTTTTTTGGGGATTTCTATGGATCACTGTTGACAATGGCCTCTGCCTTATCCTGCATTAGCAGACACAGTAAAGTAAGTGAAAAAATTGTATTGGTGATAAGGCATGGGGTTTCATGTGGTTTATATTGAGCCTGATCCACTCTGGGGTATGTCCGGGCTGTCTGGACGGCCCCGAGTAAGACGGGGCTATCATTGCCCAATTCTGCACCATTGGAGCAAGAAGCTCCTGTGGGTGCAGGATTGGGTGCAGGGAGATGGCCTGGCTGCTCCAACATCACTGCTGGGACATCTTCCCCCTCCTTGGCACTGCATTTCCGCCGCCCAAGCCCAACGAGATAGCCAGTGCCTTGATCAAGCAGCAGGGACTTACTGAGCATGCCACCGTTGCCTCGGGGGGCCTGGCCGTCCAATCCTGGAGTGCAGCCAGTGCTTATTCTTCCTCCAAAGTGGAATAAACTGGCCGTTACCCCCGGTGACCTCATGACATACAGGTCCATGAGCGGAATCAGCCCTGTACATCTGGGGCCAAGTATATCCCATGCCCCTCCTACTCTCCACCCCCTCCTGCCCTCATCCCCTGCAGCACGCACAGCAGCCCTGTGCGTGCAGGGCGGACAGGAGGCGGCATAGGACGAAGGCGGATAGTGGGGCTGCACAGCCCGGCGAGACATGCAGCCCCACTATCCGCCTTACTGGATTGGGGCCATTGTGAATAAGATGTGGATCTTGTTGTCCCTGAGGATATCCCTTAAAGATGATTGAAGCAATCTATGTTGGAATTTTAAGTGTATGCTGTAAGTGAATAAGATGGATTGGAGATTTGCATTGGTCTCTGGTTTCTTGCTTGATGAAGGACACAGTAATTTTTGGTTATAGCTCATTTGGGTTTTTATGAAGAGAGTAATTTTGGTATAAAAATTGATGTGATACCTTTCACCCCACACAGCACCATTTGAGTTTATGACCCCCTGAAGAAGCTGGTGAGAAATGCTAGTGACAGCGTCTTGATTAGCGCTGGGAAACGTGCAAGTGCAACGATGCTGGAATGAAGCAGATAAGTTTGCTTTCCAGTTGTTAATACAGTTTTCATGGTGTGGTTTACTTATATGGGCTCGGCAGGACTGAAGAAGTGTAGTGTGCTCTGTGGAGATGAAGGACTCAAGAAAATTGTTATATATTAATAATCTATTTAATCAAATTGGGAATTGAAGAAAAGAATGAATATATTAACCTTTATATGAGGAGTTTTTCTGGATCATTGATACAACTGAGCAATGAGTTTAGGGCTAAGATAATTTATGCCTCTGACTGGTGCTCTAACGGTCTGAAATCCTTTTCTCCTTATCAGAAATGTTGAATTTGGTGTCTTCACGAAGAGTGGAATGAGTTATTTTTTCTGAGAAAGTTCATATCATTTTTTCACTCTGGGAATGGTCAGGGTTTTGAGAAACAAAATGATAGAACTGAGGGCAAAGCTTGCTGGGATAGTGCAATTGCAGAGGAATCTAGCTTGAGAGATTAGGTACTGTATTCGTAATTAGGGATTTTGGGGAAAAACTTCAAAACCAAATTGCTGTAAGAAAGGAAATCAGAGAAATAGGGGCTGGAAAGCTGTTAGGATGGTGGAGTCCAGAATATGGCCAGTAACCAATATATTGGTAGAGAATTTCCCATTAAGACGCTCAGGGAAGCCAGCTGTTAGAAGACGTGAGTAACTTGACAGTGTATAGTAGAACTGGTTTTCTTGCTGCATAGAGTTTATTTCTTTATTTATTACTATTTAGCTCACATCTTTCCAGTAGTAGTTCAAGGCAAGTTACAAGCAAGTACAGCAGGCATTTTCCTGTTCCCAGAGAGCTTACGATCTAAGTTTATACCTGAGGCAATGGAGCATGTATGTGCCTGGAATGTCCTGCTAAGCTCAGACCAAGTACCAAGCTGTGATCTGAAAGTAGCCAACATACAGAAAACTTGCATTACACGTCTCATCTCTAGTGAGGGGGACAGAACAGGTTCCTCCCTAAACAGCCTACTAAGGATAGAGCAAGTCCACTGTGTACTGCTGAATATTCTCCTTCACCTCTGCATTCTGTATATTGTATAGCATTCCTTTGTTGCTCTGTAATAAGGCGTTTCCTATGGACAGCAGGATTAATCAGTCACACAAGTGGGTGATATCATTGTCCACTGCTGGGATGGAACAACTCTTCCAGAAATCAGAAATTAGTGCAAAATTCTGAGCATGTGCAGCTCTTCTGGCATGCAACAGTGTTATCACCTACTCTAGGGATGTCTCAGTGATTTGGACGTCCACATGCGTGTTTTCAAATGTCCAAATCATGTCTAAGCCTTTTAAAATGGTCCTCTGATTGAATAAGAAGGCATTCCATCAGGACAGGGGTTCTCAACCCAGTTCTCAGGACACACCTAGCCATTCAGGTTTCAGAATAACCACGATGAATATGCATGAGAGTGATTTGCATATAATGGAGGCAGTGCATGTGAATCTCTCTCATGCATATTCATTGTGGTTATCCTGAAAACCTGACTGGCTAAGCGTGTCTCAGTGACTGGGTTGAGAACCCCTGCACTAGGATGTTAATACTTCACAGTTGGCAAGTCTTTATAGCAGTTTTTCACAATTTCATTAAACATCTTTTGTAGGAATGAATGTGGAGTTCCAGTAGAGGCAGTGAAACAGATAAGAACATAAGATATGCCATACTGGGTCAGACCAAGGTCCATCAAGCCCAGTATCCTGTTTCCAACAGTGGCCAATCTAGGTCATATGTACCTAGCAGTATCCCCAAGAGACACAGGTTCCACAATGCTTGTATTGGGTCAAGCATTGATATCCTGGGTCCCTTTTTAATAATGGTTTATGGACCTTTCCTCCAGGAACTTGTCCAAACCTTTTTTAAACCCAGCTACACTAACAGCCCTTACTAAATCCTCCGGTAACAAATTCCAGAGTTTGATTACATGTTGAGTGAAAAAATATTTTCTCTTGTCTTAAATAGTTTATCCTGTAGCTTCATTACATGTCACCTAGTCTTTCTATATTCGGATAGCGTAAACAATCGATCTACGCTTACCCGTTCCACTCCATTCATTAATTTATAGACCTCTATCATATCTCCCCTCAGCCGTCTCTTTTCCAGGTTGAAGAGCCCTAATCTTTGTAGCCTGTCTTCATATGAGTAGCCTTCCATCCCCTTTACCATTTTGGTGGCTCTTCTCTGTACCTTTTATAATAACGCTATATCCTTTTTAAGATACGGTGACCAGAATTGCACACAATATTCAAGGTGCAGTTGTACCATAGAACGATACAGAGGCATTATAATATCCTTTGTTTTATTTTCCATTCCTTTCTGTAGGATACATAGCATTCTATTTGCTTTCTTGGCCGCCGCTGCACACTGGGCAGAGGGTTTTAACATGTTATTCACGATGACTCCTAAATCTTTTTCCTGGGTGGTGGTTCCCAATGTGGAACCTTGCATTGTGTAACCATAGTGTGGGTTGTTCTTTCCTAGGTGCATAACTTTGCACTTGTCCACATTAAATTTCATCTGCCATTTGGATGCCCAGTCTTCCAATTTATTCAGATCCTCCTGCAGTTTTCCACAGTCCTCTTGGGTTTTAACAACTTTAAACAGTTTTGTGTCGTCTGCAAATTTGATAACCTCACTAGTTATTCCCTTTTCCAGGTCATTTATGAATATGTCAAAAAGTAGCGGACCCAGTACAGATCCCTGGGGTACTCCACTATTCACCTTTTTCCATTGGGAAAATTGGCCATTTAGCCCTACCCTCTTTCTATCTTTTAAGCAGTTCCCGATCCACAATAGTACACTGCCTCCTATCCCATGACTTTTTAGTTTTGCCAAAAGTCTCTGATGAGGGACCTTGTCAAAGGCTTTCTGAAAGTCCATATACACTATATCAACCGACTCACCTTTGTCTACCTGTTTATTCACACCTTCAAAAAACATATCAGATTAGTAAGACAAGATCTTCCTTGTCTAAAGCCATGTTGACTGTCTCCCATTAGGCCATGACTATCTACATGCTGTGTAATTTTGTTCTTTATGATGGTTTCTACCACTTTCCCCAGTACTGACGTCAGGCTCACTGGTCTGTAATTTCCCGGATCACCCCTGGAACCCTTTTTAAAAATTGGCGTTACATTGACGAGCCTCCAATCTTCAGGTATTACAGATGATTTTAATGAAAGTTCACAGATTACTAATAGCAGGTCTGCAATCTCATATTTCAGTTCTTTCAATACTCTTGGATGTATAACATCCGGTCCAGGTGATTTGCTACTATTCAGTTTATCAAACAGTTGTAATACATCTTCCCGGTGTAGCGATATGTCTCTCAATTCCTCTGCAGTATCACCTTTAAATACCACTTCAGTCTTGGGTAACATCCCTACATCTTCCTCAGTAAAGACCAAAGCAAAGAATTCATTCAGTCTCTCCGCTCTAGCCTTGTCTCCTCTTACTGCCCCTTTTACCCCTCTATCATCTAACAGTCCAGTTGACTCTCTCACAGGCCTTTTGCTACGAATGTACTTGAAAAAGTCTTTATTTCATGTTTTTGCTTCCGTAGCAAGTTCCTTCTCAAATTCTCGCTTTGCCTGCCTTATCAATGCTTTGCATTTAACTTGCCAGTGCTTGTGCTGTTTCCAGTTTTCGTCATTTGGCTCTTTTGTTCCATTTCCTAAAAGATGCTTTTTTGGCAGCAACAGCCTCTCTGACCTCACCTTTAAACCATGCTGGCAGTTTTTTGGACTTTCTTCCACTTTTCTTAATGCATGGAATACAGCTGGTCTGGGCTTCCAGGATAGTATTTTTAAACAACATCCAAGCTTGATGTAAGTCTTTAACCTTTGCAACCGCTCCTTTTAGTTTTTTCTTAACTATATTCCTCATTTTATCATAGTCTCCCTTTCGAAAGTTAAAAGGTAGTACTGTGGATTTCTTTACTATCCCTCCTCCACTACTTAAATCAAACACGATCATGCTATGATCACTATTGCCAAGTGGTCCCAACACCCTTATTTCTTGCACCAGATCTGATGTTCCACTAAGGACTAGGTTGAGTATGGCTTCCCCTCTGTTCAGTTCATGAACCAGCTGCTCCAAGAAGCTGTCATTTATTTCATCTAGAAACTTTATCTCCCTAGCATGTCCTGCCGTGACACTGACCCAGTCGATACCGGGGTAATTGAAATCATCCATTATTATTACTTGTGACTTTTGTTAGCTTCCCTGATTTCTTTGAGCATTTCATCATCCATTTGTTCATTCTGGCCAGGAGGTCGATAGTACACCCCCACTGACATCACCTTCCCCTTCATACATGGAATTTCAATCCATAGAGATTCTACAGCAAATTATGTTTCCTGCAAAACTTTAATCCTTTCTGACTGAATGCCCTCTCTAACATAGAGCGCAACCCCTCCACCAATTTGTCAGTTCTATCATTATGATATAGTTTGTATCCAGGTATCACAGTGTCCCACTGGTTATCCTCCTTCCACCATGTCTCTGACATTGCAATCATATCTAACCTCTCATCTAGTGCTATATATTCTAACTCTCCCATCTTATTGTTTAGACTTCTAGCATTTGCATACAAGAATTTTAGAGACTGTATTTTATTAATATTAATCTGGCTATTGATAGGCATGGGTAATTTGGAATCTTTACGCTCTGTCTGCACCATACTCAAGGGCAATTGGGCTACTTTACTCTTTTTTGGAACCTCACTGCTTTTGGTAGTATCCTTCAAGGATACCTTCTTCCGAACCATGTGCTCTTGAGTGACTGTCGGCTTTCCCCTGTTTTCTAGTTTAAAAGCTTCTCTATCTCCTTTTTAAAGGTTAATGCCAGCAGTCTGGTTCCATCCTGGTTAAGGTGAAGCCCATCCCTTCGGAAGAGCCCCTCCTTTCCCCAGAATGTTCCCCAGTTCCTAACAAATTCAAAACCCTCATCCTTGCACCATCGTCTCATCCACGCTTTGAGACTCCGGAGCTCTGCCTGCCTTTTGGGTCCTGCACGTGGAATGGGAAGCATTTCGGAGAATGCTACCCTGGAAGTTCTGGATTTCAACTTCCTATCTAAAAGCTTAAATTTAGCCTCCAGAACCTCCCTACCACATTTTCTTATGTCATTGGTACCAACATGTACCAAGACAGCAGACTCCTCCCCAGCACTTATCTAAGATCTTATCTAGGCGGTGCATGAGGTCTGCTACCTTCGCACCAGGCAGGCATGTTACCAGGTGATCCTCATGTCCTCCAGCCACCCAGCTATCTACATGCCTAATGATTGAATCACCAACTATAACAGCTGTCCTAATCCTTCCCTCATGGGCACATGGCCCTGGAGAAACGTCCTCAGTGCGAGAGGGTTTTACATCACCTGGAGGACAGGTCCTAGTTACAGGATCATGTCCTGCCACACCAGGGTGATGCTCTCCTGTCACATGACCTCTCTCCTCCTTGGCAACAGGAATGCTGCCAGACTGGAGATGGGACATCAGGACTATATCCCTGTAGGTCTCGTACATGTACTTCTTTGTCTTTCTTATGTCTTCCAGGTCTGCTACTCTAGCCTCTAAAGAATGGACTTGTTCCCTGAGAGCAAAGAGCTCTTTGCACTTAGTGCATACGTAAGACCTCTCACCAACTGGGAGAAGATCATACATTTGGCACTCAATGCAAAAGACTGGAAAGCCCCCATCTTGCTGCTGGACTGTTGTCTGCATCTTAGTTTAAAGCTTGTGTTTAGGTCTTTAAATTCTGTACTTACTAAGGGTTGGTGTAGATGCTTATACTAATAAAAGTGTATCTAATACCTCTAATATACCTTGTTCACCTGAAGCTTAATTAATCTCAGGTCCTCAATGTATGACTGATTTGGATAAAGAGCTGCACCTGAGAGCAGCCCCTTTCCTCTAAGATGTGTAAGTACCTATAAAGCTACAATTATCCCAGGGGTGGTTGGGTGTTGGGGAGGGAGGGAAATAAGACCTATTAAAAGAGGGCTGTTACAAGGTACCCTGTCCTGTACCCTCAGCAGGGGGGGGGGGGGGGAGGGGGTTAGTCCCTCAGGTAGGCCAGAGCAGGAAAAAAAGTTTAAAATGCAGCACGTTCTGGGGACAGAGCAGGGAGAGATATTTAATTTAAAGTAACAGTTATCCTGGCTACCACTCAAAGGCCAGTTAGTTAAGAGAGGCAAGGTAAGTTATACAGCTGAGAAAGCTGAAGTGCAAAACTAAAGGGAACAGGGAGGTGACATAGCACACCAATAAAGACAACAATAAATAAATAAATAGACAGCTAGAACTCACAGCAAAGTTGTCACAGGAGTTAAATATCCACCTCTCTAGCAGAGCACTGTGAGGGCACTGCTCTTCCCAGAGCAGAGAGAGGCAAACAGAACAGACTATGCACACATGGGAGGAGGAGACAGGAAGAGGGGTTACACAATACCTCAGCAGGGGGGGGGGGGGTAGTCCCTTAGGTAGGCTAGAGCAGGAAAAAAAGTTTAAAACGCAGCACATTCTGGGGACAGAGCAGGGAGAGATATTTAATTTAAGGTAACAGTTAACCTGGCTACCACACAAAGGCCAGTTAGTTGAGAGAGGCAACGTAAGTTATACAGCTGAGAAAGCTGAAGTGCAAAACTAAAGGGAACAGGGAGGTGAAGTAGCACACCAATAAAGACAACAATAAATAAATAAATAGACAGCTAGAACTCACAGCAAAGTCGTCACAGGAGTTAAATATCCACCTCTCTAGCAGAGCACTGTGAGGGCACTGCTCTTCCCAGAGCAGAGAGAGGCATTTTACTGTACAGCTAGAATTTCCTTATGAACCTCACCCAATGTAGTGATAAGAATTCTCAGTACTTTTACTTCTTTAAAATATTACAGTTTTATTTACAATGCACTGAACTGGTGACGCAACACTATTGGGACAGATTTAAGTAGGACTTCTACTTTCTGGGTTTTAATTGATAAACACCGATAAAACATCCTGATACAAACAAATTTAAATAGTGTTTATTGGATAAACATTGGAAAAACACCACTTCCCTTGGGGCTCTCTCAACCTTCTATTGGTTTATCTTGTGTCTTCCACTCAGTTTTTGTGTATATTCTGCACTGACGACTCTTTAGTGACAGAAGCATACATACCTGATTTTGTTGGGAAAGGTATCCAGCAATAAGACACTAATAAACACCAATTTTTGTGTACCCTGAAAAAAAATCCTCATTAACTGGAAAATAAATACCTACATTTACAATTTAAAAGCACTGAAGAATAGAAGCCTTAGTTATAAATTGCAGACATGCTCAAAGTTCTCAACTGTTTCTTTTAAGGCCCGATATTCGAAGGCCTAGGCATGTGCTACAGAGGTAAGTGCCGATCTTACCTGTGGAAAACTGCCAAAACTGTGTAAACCATATATTCAACAAGGCGGCTTGAATTGTTGAGGCCCAGCTACCCGCACAGCACTAGGCACTGAAGCCCAGGGGTGGAACAGGGGGGTGTCACGGTGAAACCCGCATAAAGCGAATTTATAAAACCCGTGTGCGCACACATTGGATGTCACTAACCGCGTAGCCTTAAGCGACAGAACCTGGTGCATACAACCGCTGATAGTGAGTCATGAACCTGTGTAGTGGCAGAACAGGGCACAGTAGAGCGAGGGGTGTGTGAGCAGGCCCACATCCAAACTGGGCAGATGTAAAGCGCCGCCAGACATGCAGAGACACCATGTGGGCTATGCACATGGTAATACAGAGGTGGAGATGAACACGCTGTGCCCAGCACAGTGGAGGATCCGAAGGCAGTGCATACCCAGCAGCAGGCAGTGGCCCAGCACCCGACAAACAGGTACCGTGCCCCACATGTACACAGGCCCAGGGTGAGTTACCTGCAACTGACAGAGGAGGAGGTTTATCAGAGATATAGACTGGATGGAACAATCATAACTGAGTTGTGCAGCATACTCAGCGTGAATCTGGAGCCCACCACATCCAGAAGTCAGGCCCTGCCAGTGGTCATTATGATGACCACTGCCCTGGGATTCCTTACAACAGGCAGCTTCCAGCATGTGATAGGGGCGACTGTTGGAATCACGCAGCCCACTGCCAGCCATTGCATCAGAACATTCACCAGGGCCCTGCTGCAGTGGATGTGCCACCTCATAGCCCTCCCCCGGACACAGCAGAGGCATCAGGAGACCATGCAGGCATTCTACAGTGTTGCTGGTTTTCCATTGGTGCTTGGATCTACAGACTGCATCCACATTGCACTGTGGACACCATGGCTGGAGCAGAGGGCATACCGGAATAGGCATGGGTACACATCAATGAACATGCAAGTCATTGTGGATGCCAACATGGCCTTCACAGATGTGTGTGCCCAACTGCCCACTACCCAGGCTCCTGTCATGATGCATTTGTCCTTGCATAGTCCTGCCTGGGACAGGCAGCAGCCAGTGGTCAGCCTGGAGATGCTTGGCTGCTAGGTGAATGTGCATGTGTGTGAGCCACAGGACAGGTCCAGAATGGATGCAGTCTGATGCTATGGGTACTACAAACAGGCGATGATAGATGTATACTGTATGTCATGCACCACATGAGCACCACTGCATGCCTTCTAGAGCAGCTCATAGACCATACTCAATGCACTTCCCGATGCACATGCTCACAACTCACATTGCCCCCACAGATGACCATGGGTACCCTTGAGAACATAGCTGTTGACCCCAGTGCACCACCTCAGAAGTCATCAGGAGGAGCGGTACAACAGCGCCCACCAGCAGACACAGGCGGTTGTGGAGTGTGCAATTGGGGTGCTGAAGAGCTGCTTCCAGTGCCTTGACAGGAATGGTGGCCAAATCTTCTACTTTCCAGAGCAGGTATGCCAGATATTTGCTGCATGCTGCATACTCCACAACCTGGCACAGATGCATGGAGTGCTGGACCCAGAGCCAGCAGATGTGGAGGTGTGGGAGGCCGCATAGGCAGTAGATGGTGATGGGGCCAAGTCCGGGAGCCAGCAGCAGGCCAGAGCACTGGCCCACCATTTGCAGGTGATATGGGAAAGCTTCTGAGGTGACTGCCCTGCACCAGCACCAGCACCAGGGTTGTATATACTGAAACACCAAGTATGTGCCCAGTACCATGTAATGAGCACTGACGGACCCAATAAAGTGCCCATTACCGTCCATTGTGTCAGAGTGTTCTTTATTTCTCCCCTTGTGAACCCCCTTCCTCAGGGCTCCCCGCTGGCCATGGACACTTGCCCACTCATGCACTGGGATGCAGTGGAGTGTTGTCAGAGGATGAGCTAGCAGTGTCACCACCCTCCCCAGCAGGGTGGTTGGATGGACATGGCGTCGGGCTAGCACATGGCTGTGCAGCTGCACTGGTGGCCCCAGCACCCACCCCCTATGCCTGCATGAGGCCCACCAAATTGTGCAGGGAGCCAGCTATGGATGCCTGGTATGCTGACATCTCCAGCATCAACTGCAGGTGCCCCTCCATGTGGCACTCCACGTGCTCAGTCTCCCTTTCCTGTTCTGCAGTCTGCAGGTCCTGCTGGATACCCTGCAGCTCGGACAGTATGCTCTCAGTGCCTGCCACTAGGTGCGTACTCTCCTGTCATAGCTCCTGGTCCAGGTCATCGCTCCCTGCACACACTGGCTCCTCCAGGATGGTGAACTGTAGCTCAGCGAGTGGTGCATCATATGTAGCTAGCCCCACAACACTGGTGGTCACACTGGCCTGCCCCTCCACCCTGGCTGGCAAATACAACAGCCCCTCTGCACTGGTTGTCACCATGGGCAACTCTGCATGGCTGACTGACATACTGGCATCAAGGGCTGTGCTGCACCCTGGCTGGTCACTGACATCCTCCATGGTGGGCTATGAGGCTTCCCCCGGTACATCAATCCTAGGCTGTGAAGGCGGTGTAGCTGGTAATTCTGTGGGAGAGCAAAGGTGGCAGAGGTTAAGTGACATGGCATACTGTCATGGCCTGAGGGGTGGCACCCAGTCTACCACAGTATCTGCAGCTGGTGCATGACCCACATTGTACCCACCCCATGCAGCACCTGCGATCTGACAGAAGATAGGCATGGGCTGAGCAGACGGAGGCATGGTGGGGACACAGACATGGGTGTCACAGCCACACCTGTGCTATGGGGCACCCCTACTCACCCCGTATGTGCCTGTGGTGGAGCTGTTGAAGCCTGGAACCCCTGTGACAGCAAGCTCCTCCACATACTGCAGCACATGCTCCTCCAGTGGGGTGAGGTTGCACTGCTGTGCAGGCAGCAGCAAGCTGTTCCTAGCCCTCTTCTTCTTCGCCACCTGACGGACCATATGCCACTTTTACTTGAGGTCCTCCACATCGTAGTTGTGGTGGTGTACCACATTGACCCTGTTTGTGATGTCCCACCACGCTGCCTGCTGGGTGCTGGCATTCTCAGCCATGAAGAGGGCGGTGTACTGCCTCAGGATGAGCCCCAGGGCCATGGCTGTCTCGGAGATAGTGAAGTTAGCCTTCCTCGCACACTTTGCCGCTGCCGAAGCCTTGTCAGCCATCATGAAGCAGCCATTCACTTACCCACATAGGTCCTCTTATGCATACATGGGTAGAGCATGCAGCAGAGTCACGCCACATCCAAAAGCATATGTGGTATTTGCATAGACACCAGGGCACAGACGCTATGAATATATGTGTTACGGCTTGCTGCTGCAGGATGCCATATCTGCACAGGTCTGAGCGATGGCATGATAGGCATGCAGAGATGCCCAGACTGTGATATCCAGGTAAGACATATAGCACTCTAGGTGGACATGGCAACCATGGCTTGTGCTGCCCCGATGGTGTGTCTTTGTGGGCTAGGGGGCATCCTGCACATGCTGTGCCATTATGTTGTAATATCTGCCCGGGTAGGGGCCCTCTGCAAGATGGCTGTTCTGGTCTGCCCTTCCACTCCAACTACTGTAGATTCAGGAGTGATATGCGTAAATATTTCTTTATGGAAAGAGTGGTGGATCCGTGGAATAGTCTCCCAGTGGAGGTGGTAGAGATGAGGACAGTATCTGAATTCAAAAAAGCATGGGACAAAGCAGAGGATCTCTAAAGGAAAAAAGGGGACTGTTGTAGTTGTTGATATGGAAGGACAGACTAGATAGGCCATGTGGTCTTTTTCTGTCATCATATTTCTATGTTTCTATGTTTTTCACCATGCCCATGGACCCCTGGACCCCCACCCTGGACCCCCACACCACCCACATAGATGCGCTGCCTTGCCCCCACAAACTGGACAATACCGTGCTTACAAACATGAAAACATTTATTTGACAACTGTGCCAACATATTTACAATCCTGCCAACAGCGGCAGACATTCATGCATTTTGAAGTCCTTGAGACCAGCCCAGACCCAGAACGTGTGGAACAGGGGGTTGCCCTATGGTGCAGGGGGTCCCTGCCTGTGCCCTGACACACTTGCTGTGAGAACCTCTAGGTGCCAACTGATGGTCTGTGCTGTGGTATGCACTTCCTCCCTGAGGAGGTGCACCTCTGCCACCAGGGTGGCCAGGGCACAGTCACGCCATTGATGAGGGGGTGGTGGCACTGTTGGTCTGGCTGTGGCATGGCCAGGGTGTGCCCCTGGGTACTGGCGTGGCTGTGGAGGTATAAAGCTGCAGGAGGGGGTGGAACATGGCACTGCTCTAGGTCTCCCCTGGCCTGTACTGTGCCATGCGGCGGGCACATGGACCCTCAGTTGGTCAGCTGGCGGGCTTGTCTGTGGGCTGTGGGGTTCTGCCAGGGGATGCAGCTCCGCCTTTGGCCTCCCTGCCAGTTGCCTGACAGTGGTGCCCTGTGCCATGTCGTCACACCTGGGGCACTTGGTGGTTGGTTCCTGTGTCCCCACTGCCATCCCCTCTGCTCTTACCTCCACCTCCCCACCCTGCCCCTGGTCCACCCAGCCCTCCTCCTCCTTCTCCTCTGACACCCCTCCTCCTCACCCTGCCCCTGGTCCTCTGATCCTTCAACCTCCTCTGATACCCTCTCCTCCCACTGTGCCATAGACCCCTCTTTGCCCCCCTCCTCCGATGTGGTGTCCTCTGATGTGATGCCACTTGTCACTGATGATGATGATGTCTCCTCCTCCTCATCACTGCCACTGGTGGTACTACTGCTGCTGCTGTGCTTGCCTGCTGTGGCCCCGCCACTCCTGCAGCCCTGGAGCCAGCTATGGGGAAAGGGGAGGGAGGGTTACTGGTACACCCTGGCATTGCCTTGGGGTGAGACTGAAACACCCCTGGGGAGGCCCACACATGTATCACTCACCCACCTTTGGCCCACAGGGCCCTGCCCCCACCACATTGCACACTGCACCCCTCCTTTTCCCATTTCCAGCCTACTTTGTTCCCTCCTCACATGCTGGGTGCACACTGATGGCAGCACGGGCAGATGCACTATGTGTGTGCCCCTGTACTGCCCTTATGTGCCATGCCCTAGCCAGGTTCATGCACACCTGTGCATTGTGTGTGCTGGTTGGTGAACAGGTGGACTGGTGGCACCAGGGGATGGCACAGCTGCCCCCAGCCCAGTCCCATCATTGCATATTAGGAGTGTACACCACCAGGTGGTCTGCCTGCATTAGTCTGGCAGCCCTGGCTGCCGCCCCCTGCATCTACTGGGCACCACTGTGTACCCCACTGACCTTCCTCAGCTTCCAGCTGCTCCCAGATCCTCTGGAGCTGGTTGGATCGCCTCCGGCGCAGCGTCCTGAAGTGGCATTTCAGGGTTTCCAGTGTCTGATGTACTCCATATTCCCTGTGGGAGAAAGGGGGAGACATGTGCTCAGTTAGCCACTACCATTTTGCCTGCTGTGCATACCTGTATCCTGCAACAGTCTTGTGACATGCCTTTCCTAGGGGCAGGGGCACAGCAATGGGTGCTTGGCTGTAGTGGCAGAGCTGCTTGCAGGGATTTACAGGAACCACATGTGTGGTTTCTGCCTCCAGTCCCTCCATACCCCCGCACTAGGGCATGGGGCTAAGGGGTAGGGCAGGTGTTCAGGGCATCTAAGCTGGCTGCCTGTGTCCCCTGCAGTGCCAAGCTCTGCCATGGCATCCCCTGCACTGGGCTTTTCCATTGCTGTGCATGCCCTCTGGCATTGCTACCAACCACCACCAGGGGGTGCAGCACCCTCACCACCTGCTATGTGTGGGTATACCCCCTGCTGCAAGCATTCAGTGCTGGCATCTGTACTGATGCATGGCCCGACCCCCTCCACCTCCTGATAGGCACACAGTGGGACAGCCAGCAACATCTGTCTTGGCATCATGCCCAATCTCCCTGTACAGACACATAGCTGTGCCTTTCAGGGTGTGTCTGCCTAGCATGGTGCTCAGCCCCACCCCTACCTGTTGTAGCCTCCTTACTTGTGCAGCCAGAGTTGGATCCCCCTCCATAGGGCTCTTACCAGCCTCAGATTTGGGCGACGGCCCCCCTGGGGTAGAGGACCCCTCTCAGGCTGCAGCACAGAGCGGATGAGGCATTCGCTTTTATCTGGGGAAAAGTTCATGCTTCTCCTTGCTGCCATGCTGCTGGTGTGCTGCATTTTCGTTGCTTGCCCATTTTGTCAACACCTGACTCACAATTGAAGCACTTTTCCAGAATGGGTACCTTTCTGGGGGTATTGCATTCCTCAGTGCCTTGTTGAACATCGGGCCCTTAGTTCCTAATTCAAGTTTCTTCAGTCAGTGAGTTCCTCATCTACTTTTTCAGTTCTTTTTACAAGGGATGTGCATGTCCAAAAAAAAGTTAGATTTGTGCTCATTTAGAACTCATTTTTTCCAGTTTTGGGGCATTTTTCATGGTCATTTCTCATATTTGTTTTTTAGGCAAGCATTGTATGTGCACCAGAACTTTAAGCATGCAGATTGATTGTCCATGTGTTGATTTTGTAGGTATATGCGCAAAAATGTGATTTGTGCGCACTCTAAATTTTTAGGTACCCTAACAAACTGAATATACAGTATGCTCATAAATACACACTTCTGCTTTCTTTGACTAAGATCCCATCCTCTGCTTCGAGATTCCTCATTGTTTAGCTTCTGGTTTTCTGGTATGCTTTTTTTTTTTTCATTTTCACTTGCATAGCTTTACTTTGCTATTCTTTATTTTCTGCTGCTAAGTTAATTCAGCCTGTACTAAATTATCAAATTGTAGTCTGGTACTGATCATGCTAATTGGGAACTTCAGAATCTAAAGCTAATTAGCCCAGAGAACATCATCAAGGTTTCTTTTTCACAGAGAAGGGGACTTTGTTTCACTCATAGAATGTCATCATGACTAGGAGGCTCACTAAGAGCAGCGACAAATTATTTATGTTTCACTTGTGTTATTCATTACTTCTGTCTGTTTCATGACCGTAATTATGTTAACACTCTCATTCCTTCAGAGTTACTTGCAGCCTACCATACCTTCAGCTCCTGAAGCACTGGTGGCAAGTAAGAACTGGGGCCCATTCTTTAAGAAATGCACCCATACAAAATGAGGGTGATTTTATAAGAAGTTGCCAAGGTTAAGAGGACAAAAAGGTACCTATTTGAACCCTTTCCTTATAAAAGTGTCCCAGAAACGCAGCATAAATCATGGCTAAAATGAAGCCATGGTCCACGAGGAGCACACTGTACTCACAAAAAGATGAAGAAACACAGGGAGCGAAAAGTGAACAAAGTAGCCCTCTATTGAAATCCAGTGACCCCGACATGGCTGCGTTTTGACATGAACCTTCATCATGGGGTAACTTCAAAACGAAGCCATGGACATTTATAGCTGCTCAGGAGCAAGTGTACATGTTTGCATATATAGTGCATGAGAATATGCATATCGTATGAAGAATGTATGTAAATCATGACTCTACCTTGCTGTGCCCAAAATCTACCCCTAAACACGTCTACACTAAAGACACATACACGTAAATGTGTTCATGCCATCATGTATAACAATTTTATAAGAGGCATGTTTGCATGCATGATATCATATATGCACAAAAATGCCTTTATAAAATTACCCTCCAAGTATGGCCGATGATAATTGAATTTCAAAGTGAACTTCTGGGAAAGAAAAGAGGTTGGCTGGGATCGATAGGGCTCTGGCAGCACTTACAGCAGCTTTCCTGACAGAGTGTGGGAGTCTTTGGACTTTGGTGAGAGCCTCTTTGGAGATTATCCCACCCTCCTCTGCTGGTATTAACACCTTGTGGCCTTTAACCATTTGTGCACTGCCATTGGCTATAGAGAGAGAAGAGGTTGGCTGAGATCGAGATGTTGACAATACTTATAGCGGGTTTCCTGACAGAGTGTGGAAGTGCTTTGGACATCGGTGAGAGCCTCTTTGGAGATTGTCCTGTCCCCCTCTGCCAGCATTAACACCACATGACTGCTGCAGGTATTAAGCATCTGCACACTGCCATACGGCCAGTCCAAGTACATGACTAAAGGGGGATGCCCCTTTGTTACTCTTTCAGTACCACTTTGGTGCCATCTTTGGTTTAGAAACTACCAATGTAAATACCCAAAGAAGCTGGAAAGAGGAAGGGCAAAGAGGTGTCTGTTAAATCTTATCACCCAAGATATCAGGCCCTATGGATAAGCACATGATAGTGGTAAATGTTAGGCAACTTCTGTAATGGTAAGTATGCCAGCTTTTTATCTTCTCTCTCTTCTGGAGTGACTTTGAGCCACATGAGAAGAATTTCACCCCTACCTCCATGAGTAAGATTGGCGCAATCCATTGGGCCTGATTCTCAGGACCCTAATAACTAGGAAGAAAATTCATTTGTACCTTTTCCTAAGACAATTTCTTTGCAAGAAATGCATTTCTCACATCAGAATTACTGTATGATGCTGCATCTTCTTCTAATATAACTTCGTTAGGCATGCGGCAGACTGTTTCCTTACCTAATGACTTGCTGAAGAGATCTATGGCTAAGATTGTCAGCTTCTCTGAAGAAGTTGTGCTTAAATCTAAGCACTATGATAATAAAAATCAGCTTTTGGAACACAGGTTGGGAAAATTGACTTGCAGTTAACAACGTCACAAGCCAATATTTAGGACATAATCAGATGGAGATTTTGGAAAATATGTGGAGAAACAAGAATTTGAGATTTTTAAATTTTCCCAAGACTCTTTACTTCTCACCTATAATCCTTTTGAGGGCATACTCAAAGGATATATTACTGATTTAAGAGGCTGATATTGTAATCATTTCTCATTGTTATTATTTACCTACTAGATAACTGGCTAATGATGGTGTTGGGTCTCTCAGGAGGTTGTTGAAGGTGTACCCAGTCTGGATTTATCAAAATTTCTGGAGTCATCCCATGAGGAGATTTCCTCCAGGGTGACCCTACATGTGTCACTGACCAATGAAAATGATAAAGGGTTAATTATGAAGGCACATTTCAAAAAGGATTCCCTTTTTCATGGTCAGAAATTACCAATTTTCCTGGTATGACTTGAGACAGGCAAGTTTGAAGAAGAAATTTTCTTCAATTGAAACAACTTGTTTTGGCAATAGGTACCATGTTCTTTTAGTGATTTCCTTGTAAATGTGTAATTTCTTATCAAAATGGGAGATATGTTTTTGTTGATCCGCTCCTGTTAGAAACTTTCTTGGCTGCTAGGGAGTGATATGTTTTGCCAGATGAACACTGTTTTTCTTTTCCTTTTACCCATTATCTGTTTCCTTGAAGAGTATAATTTCTTCTTTAGTATTAGTTTGATATTATTCAGTATCTGAGATCTCGTCTTGTTCCATAATGTGGGCTGTAATGCAATGTATTTTTTGTAATTTGATTTAAATTGCATAGGGTTTTTTTTGTTTGTTTCTTGCAGTTTCTTAATTTTTGCCCAGAATAAATCTTTTAAATGTCAATAATTTTTTAAGCAATCTTTTCTTTTTCAGCAAGGCCTGTACATGCAATCATTTCACACAGAATTTAAAAAAACATGAAAAGGTGAAGCTTTAATTTTGTAGGCCATTAGCACAAATGGATATTTGAAAGCTTTGGGATAAGTTGCAGATTAGCTTGGGCTCATTAGCAATATCTTTTATCTGATACTGTTTATAGTAAGAAAATTGTTGAGGTTAGCTACACTTGAATTTTACAGTACAGAAGCCCACAGATTTTATGTGTCATTTTGTACCTTATCAGACTGGAATGAGTTTTGTCTCTATTACGTTAAAGATACTGATTTCTAAAAGGTTAATTAAGACAAAGGATGTCATAGGTTGGAAAGAGCAAGCAACCCTAGATTATTTTTCACGTTTTAATTATACTGAATTGTTTTATTAAAATACAGTTGTAGGGATATAAAATAAATGTATCGAGCGATTTTTATTGGCTAAGTAGAAAACCAGGAAGATGATGAATGTGCAAGGTGTTCCTGCTAGTTTTGGATAGGAGGGCTTATTCCTACTAAAATTCTATAATGTATGCAGTTGGCGGCCAGTAAAGGGAAGAGTCAGATTACCGACTAGTAGCAGAGCAGTATTTTTTAGACATAAATATGCTAGATACACTTTGGTCTTAATCCATGTAACTTTTTTTTTTCTTTTGGAAAATATTAGTACTTTCATTTTTCTATTTCACTGTAAAAATTAGAGGAAAGGAACTTTCTGTGCCCGTGGATACCAATCCGCTCAGTTTTTCAGGATATCCCTAATGGGTATGCATCAGACAAATTTGCATGCCTACTGCTTCAATTGTATGCAAAACTAGTTCAAGCACATTCATTAGGTATATTTGGAACATCTGAGTGAATTGTTTTTTCCCGGTACTGGAGGTTGCCTCCCACTGGTACAATAATCAAACTGTTTGTATTGGTGGAAACTGCAGGTAGCTTATAACCAAGAGGTTTGCATTAACAATCAAAGCAGACATAGAAAGATAGTTTTGCTTTTCATTATTGTCCCATAGAAAGCACTCACAGAGACTGGTGCCTGCTTTCTTTCCCAGCCCAAACAACATGCATCTTTTTGAAAATCCAAACCTATGGGGCATGTTTACTAAGCTCTGCTGTTACCTCATGCTTGAGTGCATGGTGACCAGCATGCACGAGACCGCACTAAAAGCACAGGTGCTGAACAGACAGCATGTGGTTGATTCCACACAATCTGCGTAGTGCATGATGGGAAGGGAAATGGGCTAGATAGGGCAGAGAGTAGGTGTAACTGCACATTGGTGGATAGTACGGGGATTGGCAATGCACGTTCACCATCAATGTTGCAATTATGTTTATGTTTACTAAAATCTTGCTATACTGCCAAAAACCTGGTCAGGTATCAAAGCTGTTTACAATTTTAAAATTAAAATTATAAATCATACAAAGGAAAAGAACTCAATAATATGAGATAGTCATGACAGAATAGATTGAAAGGGGATGGAAAAATCTGAGGGAAAGAAAGAGTGGGCATTATTAGGATAGGAATAAAGTCAAGACAGGACAGGACAGGAGAAGTCCAAGAAAATGCTACTTCCATCCCCTCAGGTCCAAAAAGGCGTGCTCAAAATAATGGGTCTTTACAGATGATTTAAATTTCTTTAAGGATGACTCCAATGGATATCTTCAGACAATGTGTTCCAAAGATAAGGGGCAAAAAAGTAGAAAGCACAATTATGGGTAGCCTCATATTTAGCTCGTGACACAGATGGTAACACCAGAAGATTCGTGTACTGGGACCAGAGCTCACTCACCCCCCAGAGGCCATAGCATTAGTTGTATAAACAGGATTTATTCCCTTCCCAGGGTTGGATTTTCACACAATGAAATAAGGCAACACAAAAACCATACGTCTGGTATCAAAGTTAAAGAAACATTTGAACAAAGGATATGCTTATGCTTCACAATGGAGGCAAAAATGGTAAAAGAAAACAGTTTCCTTCACAAAACTCTTCCTGTCTGTTTTCTTTATGAATTAGCTCCTACAGCTCTTCAGCATAGAGAAGATATGCTATCAGATAAGGTATATGTACAGTCCATGTAAATATCACCGTTAGATTCCTCATACGGATCACATTGCATCTCTTCTATATCTGGGTAAGTTTCCCGGTGAGTGAAACTTCTGTTCTGACTGCTGAGTTCCTCTCTATAGCTTTGGGAGTTCCCTTCCCCCACCAGCTTAGAGGTGGATGGGTAAATACCGTAATCACTATAGTCTCTCTCAGAGGCAGCACATAATTCTTGGTAAGTACAGGGCTGACTGCTATAGTCTAAGCTTCTTCTATTAGGAAGAATAAGGTTACCTTTCAGCAGTTTCCCTTCAACGTTCCTCCCTCGAGCACAGCTCTGCTCGTGGGAACGCTTTTCACTCCGTGTCTGTTTGAGCTTTCTCTTTGGCACCAAATTATCTTCAGGATAATGGTTTTCTCCTGCTTGGTACCTTGTGCTGGGTGACTGGTCTTGCCTTAGCCTGGCCTCAGAGCTACTACCTCTGCTTCCTCTCTAACAAGGTTCTCGGAAGCACTGGTCAGCTGTGCACTGCTCTTCCAAACAGCCCTTCCTGGGTTTCTCAGCACTGCACCTCCCTGGTAGTCTCCTTTGGTCAGCAATTGGTTTTAACCAGCATGGAGATCCTTCTCTCCTGCCTCTCAAGCTAGCTTTGAGTCTGGGCGTTCCCCTACACCACGTGAAATAGCTTGTGTATAGTTCCTATGGCAACCTTTGGCCATGTGTATCTCTGAGCTGTCAAAGTTAGCTCCGTTTTGTTCAGAATCCCCTATCTCCATGGGCTCTAACCGCTGCACCTCATGACAGCAGTAGGGAATCAATGGAGAAGATAAATGCATTGGAAAAACAGTGTAAAAGGCCTTGTGCATGAGAACCAGAATGCTGAATGTAAATCAGAACGAATGGGGAAGCAAGTGATGTTGATAGAGCAGAGAGGAAACCTGATCATACTTAGAGACATTGGTTAATAGTGCAGATTCACTTATTGTCACCTCGGTGTGTGGTATTCAGTCCATCCAAGTTAAGCACAATTGCTGTCGGTATGTGCTAGGTTCTGAATCAGTGTGGTATTTTGCTGAGGCCATGCTGTACAAGCCCCCAACAGGTAGCACAAGGCTGTTACACATGTCGAGGCCAATTCTGATCGGGCCACGTCCAGCCTGTCCAGACGTCCAAAATCTGGATGAGCCAGATTTGAACCCAATTCTGATCCTCCAGGGGCTAGACACCCCCGCAGGATCAGGATCGGGTACAATGGGCCTGGATGAGCAGGACGTGCCCCATTTCTGGTCCACAGCATATCCAGGTATTTCCCTGGCTAGCTCAGCCTGAGCTCCTGTAGTGTCCTGTCGCCATGGCACCACGGCTCCATGTAGGATCCCCGATCACCTGCACTGCCTGCTGATGTTATTTTCCTCGCAGCCCGACCCCCCTATCAGGCTGTCCGGGACCTGAATCGGGCTGCAGGGAACCTCCTGGCCGGCTCATCTCTTGGTGGGGGATCCATCCAGGCTGTCTGTTGATGTCACAGGGGACTTATTCCACCTCCGAGGTTGAATAAGACTCCCTCTACTTCACTCTGCCCGTACATAGAGGGCCTTCACCAGAATAGACCCTGTACGTCCGGGTTGAGGGTCACGCCTCCGGACTGCCTTCAGTCCTCCTTCGGACCATCCCCTCCTGCCTTTGTACAGAGCTCCCCACACATTTCTGTTGTATGTGCAGGGAGCTCCGTGGCTAGAATAGGACCTGGGTGTTTATCGGGGATTATATGTCTGACCGGGACATATAGCCCCGCTAAACGCGGGTCAGAATCTACCCCATTGTGCATTAATGTCTGTGATCAACACACAATACCTAAAAAATCTTAATTCAGTTTGGTAGACATGCCCATATGTGTGATGTTTCTTCTCCCAACCTAACCCCCCACCTGTGTGAATGTTTCAAAAATCTATGGGTATAATTTCACGCACATTACTGAGCACACACATTTTTACCCCTTTAGAGGCTGGGCAAATTTAAAACAACCCTGTTCCATGGGTAGAAATTTTGTTTACTAAAAAAATTACTTTGAATATTGCCCTTGTGAGGGGTGATTTCATAAAAGGGCACTATGTGAAATATAAAAAATGGACTCATTTTATATCTCTTCTATAAAGGCAAAAAATAATATATCCATCAGACAGATATGGATCAAGCTTAATTCTAATAACAATCTATCCCCACTATAAAGCCTTAAATATTAAATACTATATAGACCTTCAAACTTAAGATATAGCTCTTCATTATATTTTATCATTGTTCAATGTAAAAACACTAAGGGCCCAATTCTATAGTGTATGTCCTGGGGCATGTCTAGCCCCGCCGATCAGAATCGTGAACAGGCCTGTACATGCAGGCTGGGACCATGATTCAGCCCGGCCTGCACATACAGACCTTGCCCAACTAACTCAGTCTGGGCTTCATAATGGAGCTGCGGCACCATGGCATCCGCTTGCCATGGCATCGTGGCTCCATTGTAAAGCTGCGATGCCCTGCCACCAGCTACAAAGGTGTGATCCCCTGCCACCAGCTGCGGGGAAGCTCTTCTGCCCCTTCCCGCTGCTTCCCAGCCCCGGGCCTGCCAGATGCACCCGACCGGGGAACTTATTTCATCTCCAAGGTGGAATAAGTTCTCCGTCCAAGCCGTCAGCCCCATACATACAGAGCTGACATTGGAATCGACCCTATATGTCTGCGGCCGATGACTGCCCACCGCCCGCCCTAACACCACCCCTGATCTGTCCCTTCCCCGCCCCTGTCTAACTTCCCTGCACAACGAGCGGGGAAGTTAGACTTTGTCAGGAGGAGGAATGAATAGCAGGGATGGATGTCCCATCGGGTCGTCCATCCCTGCTATTCGTGCCTCGGAATGACCCCCTAAGTCAAATTGATCTAATAATTCATAATATATTAGGTATGTAATTCATCCAAACTTTCTTAAGTATGTATTTCATCAAAAACAATTTTAGAGAATTCAAAAATACCAAAACCAAAAAAATACCAAAATACCAAATCTGTATTAGAGCTCAATCAAAATGTCCACTTGCCAACATGACATCGTGTTTCAATTATCTGCTTCAGAGTCGTCTCTAATATCTTCAAAATATTTGTCCAATAAATTTGCACAATGGAGATCTTCACTTTTCAGTCCCATTAATGCAACTAGTAATGCAATGGTGTTGTTTTAGGAGTCTAGGAGCCTAACTAATTCAAGGACAAATTAATTTTAGGCTTGTGCTAGTTCTTAATGCAGGCTTGAGTATGTGCTAATGACCCACAAAAACAGCATGCACACTAAACAGTGATAATTCCATGCTGCTTAGTATGTGACAGGGAAGAAAATGGGCGGGGTAGAGGCAGAGCGTGGGCCTGTCTGCACATAGGATTAATGTGAGGATGACAACATGTGCTCACTGTCAAAGTTGCAGTTAGGATGGGTGCACTTGACACACCTCAGTGGGTGGTGTTAAGTGTATTCGCTTTGCCGATGGCACACATTAGGATCCAAATCAGTGTGGTATCTGCTGGGTCATGCTGCACATGCACCAACAGGTAGCGCATGATATTTGCATATACCACATGTTGATATCTATCTTAAACGCGTGATACCTGTAAAACCCTAGCACACTTTCTTAAATATACCCTTAAGTTATGCTTTTTAATGAAATTAAAATTTGAATTTTCAAAATAAGTCCCCATTCTCTTTTATCCCAAGCTTTAAGTCACAAAATTTCACAGCAAAGTTGTGTTCACTTAGCTGCAATATTCCCATAGGTATCATTGCAGTTTCAGAGGTGCTACCAAATAAAGACTTTGTCTTGTCTCTGGTAGACATATATAAGATTTCAAAATACACTCAGCTCACTGAGCACTAGTAAAGGTTGCTGGTGGAATGAGGGAGTATCTATCCTCAAAGTCAAAGTTGCACAATGGTAGCAGAGCAGGAGAGAATACAAGTGAAGTTGTGCTAGATGAGTATAACACCAGCCTTTACTGACCACTCACCCCAAACATGAATATGTACTTAAACATCCAAACCCACCAAATCTGGTATTCTGGCTACCTGAAACGCATACACTTATATCCTAATTAATTACAATTACTCAGACATGCAGATGGTTCATGGACTGACTCCTTCCCTCTTTGAAAGTCCATGTTTCTCCCTTCGGAACTCATGGTTGGGACCTTAGCACATTTACCTCTTCTGATGGCTCATGTAGGGTGGAAACAGATCCTCACTCTTTCTCTTAGTCTCCACTTCTCAGCTGAGCTAATAGACATTATAAGGATCATGTAGGAAGCAGTTCTTCTTGCCTCTTCCCACCAAGTCAGTCCTCTCACCAACAAACTTCCTCTCCATATCTGGATTTGAGCTGCTGACTTCTTACTCCTAGATCCCACTTGGATCACTCATTCTTTTTGTGAAGCCCTTAGTTTTAGGGTATGCCAAGTAGGCTTGGGGTACCAAACTCATGAGGCCGGAAGGTCGGGGGTTCAAATCCCACTAGAGGACAGCAACCTTAGGCCGGAAGGACTGGGGTTTCTAGTCCCACAGGTGCTCCTTGTGGTCTTGGGCAAGCCACTTAACCCTCCATAGCCCATGTTCCCTGTAAAATAGTTATCTCCAAGTTATAATGCCCTGTTCAATGTAATTTCAGTTTGTTCAGTGTAAACCGCACTGATGCAGAATAGCGCGGTATATAAGAGAATGTAAATAAATAAATAAATAAATAAAAATGAAGGCGAGTTGCCTTCACTGGGGCTGTTACCCTGCCAGTGCCCTAGTCCCTTCTGGAAAGCTCCAGCCTCTCCCCACTACAAGCTCAGGCCTCTTTCAGGGCTAATCTATAAAGAAGTCAGAATGCAGGCCTCTATAAACTTTGGCTTTTGCCCTTTATGCAAATACTCTGAAGTCTATCCTTTCCTGTCCGCATAGCCAAGCAAGGACAATCCTTGACTTCAGAATGACAACTTCTATGGAGCTGGTACCATGATTGGTCTTTTTGTAGACCAACAGAAGGCACATTTTGGTATTCTGTTCCATCTATAACTGCTGCATTTCCTGGCTTTGCCACAGAAACTAGCCCATGCCTAGTACCAAGCATCCATGATGAAAGAATACTTTCTTCATCACTCAGCCTATAAGTCTATGCACATAACAGCCACATCTTGCTAAATGTTCCTCCCACCTTTCCCTACTTGTTTGGCCACTCTAAGCAATTCACAACACTTATTTTCTTCCTTCTCTCGTTATGCCCTATGGCCTGTAACACACATATCTTTCAGTAGACTTGTCCATACCATCCACACCACACAAAGTATGTAGGGCAGATCTCACAGCTTCAATATACAAGTTCTTGTCAATACACATGCAACTTATTCTTTCCATCTTTATACCAAAGCACCTTTCACTCATTTCTATGTGCCCTAAGTAATAAGAGGCAATGTTTCTATGTAATGTTCACCATACTACAACCCCTTGTATCTGTTTCCCTCTCATCTATATTTCTCTGCTGCTAGGGTGATGCCATTCAGAATGAAGACTGGATAACCAGTACTGGCACCTGGTCTAGTGTTCTCTTCTCTGTATTCACATCATGAACCTTCTTTTTCTTTTACCAACAGTCCAGCAAGATGCTGTAGGACCTCCTCCAGAACTGTCAGCAGACATGGATGCAGGACTGGCCCTGGAAATGGGGGAAGAGGAGACTGCTGCCACTTCCATGCCCAATACCTCCCTGCTTCTGTCTCCATCTATTCCCCCAAGCCACTCCTGTAAGAAGAGGATGTGGTCTGGGAGAGCCTTCCATATGGAGTCAATTGAGGAACCATTAAGGCCCCAGATGCCATCTGCTACAGCTCTAATAGCTGCATCCTCTCTGGGAGCTGTTGGAGGAGTTGTGCTTCTCTTACAGGGCCAAGGGGAGATGGGGCAATGGCTGAGGAGCTGCAGCAGATCAGCCAGCTTCTCAAGAGGGTAGATGAGAAGACAGGGCAGGTGTCCCAGGTTCTAGGGTGCTGGTGCATATGCTAGTCTGCATTGCAGGCACCCTTGACCATGCGGGCATCCACTTGAAACCCTCTCATCCATTCTTCTGTCCTTGCCAGCTCACCTCCTCCTCTCCCAGAGGTCAACTAGTTCCTTTGCACCTTATGCTTATGATGACAGACCCCCTAAGTGTTGGCTTTAAACCACTATTTCTCTTCTCCCGTTTTCCCATAATAATTGAATTTTAACATGCATGTGATTTTAGTTACATGACATCATCTCAAACATTGCTCCCCTGGCTCTTTGTGCTATGGACAATAGCAATAGCAGTAAACTGCTCATACATATTAATACTTCCTAAACTCTAACAACTCCATCTTCCTTCCCCTGAAATCTCTGCAAACCCTGCATTCATTCTACCTATCCTACTGTCTATATACACTTCACCTGGTTTGCAATTTGTATATATCTTGGAGCGTGTAGTCCACCATACAACCAAGTCCCTTCTTATTGCTCTAACAGACCTGGGTTTTTCTCTAGATGTTATATGGAGTGAATGCCATCATTCTTCTGGTACTACTTAGAACTTGTACCACCTACTGTATAGTTATGATATGCTGTGACCTGTCAAAGTACATGATGGAATGGGCATGCTATAGGAAAGTATCACATTACTATTGAACTGCAGAGAGCATGACCCTTAGCTACTATTCCCACTTCAACACTGGGAGCACCTTTGAGAATGGGATTACATTCCAGGAGTTAGGGTTCTTAGAAAAGCATGTGCAACACTGCAGCATGTTATCTGAAGGTTACAGGTAGAGATCCAGCCATTCTTTGACCAGTGACCAATTACAGAGCTTTACAAAATCCAGGAGTGGAGGAGTAGCCTAGTGGTTAGAACAACAGCCTAGCACCCAAGAGATCCAGGTTCAGATTCCCACTAGAAAACCTTGGGCAAGTCATTTTACCCTCCATTGCCTCGGACGAAAAGGCCTGGCATTCTACTTCTGGTCATAGCTTGCCAAGAAAACCCAGGGACTGCTGGGTTGCCAGAAGTCAGCATTGACTTGATGATGCTTAAACACCCCCCCCCCCATCCAAGCTCAATTACATATCCTTTGTTTTCCATCCTGCAGGTGCAGCAGCTAGGACCAGACAAGCATAGACCAGTAGGGATAATGAAGTTAGTCCCTTCCATCCACAAAAAGGGCAAAGACATTCCTATGTGGCAGCTAGTGGAAAATATCTCATGAGTGAGAGGCCCATGATCTGGAAGCTGATGATCAGGAGGGCCATGACCCAGAGGATGGAGACAATGATGGTCAGGAACCAGAGGCTGAAGATGACGATCCTTTAATGGAGAAGGTCCGTTAATGGAGTTAGGCTATGACATAAGCATCTAACAGCAACAACTGAAGGAGGAGGTCTCTGGGTTCTGAGCTGACATCAAGATGCTTCTTGTTTGTGCCAGGAAGGCCTCAGAGGTGGGACAAGTTGGATGTGCACCTTCTAAGGAGCCCTTAGTCTCTGAGAAAAGTCATTGCTACAGTAGCTGGTTGCATTCTTCTTCCCCAAAGCAAGGCCATGGAAGGGGGAAGAAATAATACATCGGAATAGATCACTAGCACTAACACACAAGAAAAATGTTAATAAGGGCATATTAAAAATGACTACTTGGACTTCCGGTGTAGCCACGGAGGAAGGAGGACGTGGGTGAGAGCGCGCTCTGACCCGCACCAGTTAAAACTGGTAGACTCAGTTGGACTAGATAAAAATTTAAGGATGAGAAAAAGCGGAGAAATGCCAAAGGTGGTTAAGTTAAAACAGGGAACCATCATCAAGGAAATGTATGCAGCGAAAGCCGGAATGGGGAAGAATACTCCCGGGGAGGTAAGTGCCCCATCGACGCCGGCGCCCCCTGCTTCCATGACAGAACGAGAGATGGAGAGCGAGGAGGAAAGGCAGGCGGATATGGCTGCAAAACTAAGGGAAATTCGAGAATCGAAGGAGGAAATCGTGGAAAGAGTGCTCAATAAGTTGGAAGAAAAGTTTGAAGGAATTGGGCAGCGACTGGAGGAGGTGGAGGCCAGAGTCAGCAAGACGGAAGACAGTCAGTCGGCCATTAAGCACATGATGATTACCTTACAGCAACAAGTGAGTTGGCTCCAGTCAAAAACTGAGGATATGGAGAACAGGGACAGAAGAACCAATATAAGAATTTTTGGAATCCCGGAGGGGGCGGAGGGAGAGGACACAATAGAATTTGTGCGAGACATGCTCTTGAAATGTTTCCCAGACTCCCTCCTCCTCACTACCGTATGAAGTAGAAAAAGCGCACAGAGAACTGAGGCCAAGGCCTGAGCCGTCAGCTAATCCATGGGCTCTTATAGTAAAGCTGCTCAGATTCCAGGACAGAGAACATGTGATAAGAGCTGCCAGGAAGTCAAAAGTGGTACGTTATAAGAGCTGGAAAGTTTATGTATTCCCTGACCTGGCGGCGGAAACAGTTAAGTGAAGAAAGGAACTTTTAAATGAGAAGGAAGCCCTGGCAAAGAAAGGAGTTCAGGTGGTGATATGGTATCCATCGAGGCTCATGATGATGGTGAAAGGGACGAGAAGATTCTTCAGCTCCCCAGAGATACTGGAGAAATTTCTGAAGTTGCAGAGAGAGGTCCCTGGTAGGAGCGGAGGAGGTCAAGGGGACAGAACGAGCTCGCGGTCACCGACAGAATTGAATGGAGAGCAGGTGGCGACAGAGGAGTGAGAGCAAGACACAGTGAAGAAGGGACTGTAGAACGGACTCATAATTTGTATGGAGATGAGAGGAGCGGGGAGCAGAGAAGCTCCAGTTTAAGTTATATGTATGTAAACCTTAAGGGAAACAAAAGATTGGTGGCTGGGAGGGGGAGGATAAGAGGGGGACGGTAAGGGTGGGGTGGGGGAAAGGGAGTATGAATACATGGAAGTGGCGGGATGGGAAAGCAAGGGTGGGGGGGGGGGGAGGCAACTGAGAGAGGTGGAATGTGAAAATGCTCTCTTGATCTTCCATGAGAGTGGGGGAAGGAAGAATGGACCAGGGGAAGGAAGAGAGAGGTAGGGGAGGGAAAGGGAGCGGGAAGACGGTGTGCGAGGAGAAGGAGGGCAAGGAAAAGAGGTTAGGGCTAATGGAGGTCAATAAACAAAAAGAATTGTGAAGGGGGAGTTGGGGGGAGATGTTATAGGGGTTAGAGGTTTGTTAACTGTTATGATTGTGTATATGCTCGTGTCAGGGGGGGCTAAATGGGTGCAGATAGGAAAAGATATCCTGGAAAGAGTCCTAATGCGAAATGGCAATCAGGGAGGATTATAAAATTGCTGCCCTTAATGTGCGGGGAATTAATAGCCCGATAAAAAGGAAGAGGATACTTACCCATTTGAACAAAAGCAAGGTGGGTATTGCCATGTTGCAGGAGACACACTTGACAAAGGAAGAGCATGAGAAGTTAGAAGCCCTGGGGTTTGTGCAAATGTTTTGTTCATCATACAACTCCAAAAATAGAAGGGTGGAAATACTGGTTCATAAAAGGGTTGTGTTTGTCTCGTACAGCATGGGGGGAGATGCAATGGGAAGAGTGGTGTGGGTAGTGGGGAGGGTGGAACAAATAGAAGTATCTCTTCTTAATATATATGCCCCCAATGGGAAAAAGGGATCCTTTTTAAAAAAAAACTCTGCAGGAATTCGGGGAAAAGGCGAAAGGGGATTGGATCATAGGAGGGGACATGAATTGCACATTGGGGTCTAGGGACAGATCCAATTTTCGGAAAAAGCAACATGGAAAGGAGGGAATAGAGCTAAGAAAGGGAATGGAGGAGTTTGACTTGGTGGATCTGTGGCGGTGGGAGAACCCTGGGGGGAGGTAATACACTTGTTACACCTCGAGGTGGGAGTCGTATTCTCATATAGACTACCTGATAGGGAAAAAGGGGCAAGTAGGAGTGTTGGAAAAGTTAACTATACACCCAATAATGATATCAGATCATGGAATGGTCACAGGGATATGGACCCTGCAGAGGAGGATGAAAGGAGGGGAGAAGGGAGGTTGGAGGGGAAATGTCTCATTGATTCAGTCAGAAGAGGGAAAGGTTAAACTTAGGAAGGCATGGCGAGAATATTTGGAGTTGAATGATAATGGGGAGGTACCTGATGATATGGTGTGGGATGGGGGGAAAGCGTTTATGAGAGGGGTGATGATCCCGCATGGGAGTCAAAAGAAGAGAGAGAGGGAGAAAGACAGGCAAGAATGGATGGAAGAAATGGAAAAGCTGCAGAAAAAACATAGTAAAACGGGGGCAAAAGCCACCCTGCAAAAATTGAATCGGATCAGGGCAAAAATTAATACGCTAGATATGGAGGGGGTGGAAAGGCTTATGAGAGCGGCTAAGAGGAATTTTATGGAAGGAGGGAACAAAGTGGGACGAATGTTGGTGAGGCAACTGCAGAAGAAAAGGGAAAGCCGGATAGTGGTGGAAATTGTGGGTAAAGATGGACGAAAGGTAGTTGAGAACCGAGTGATCTGCAAGGAGTTTTGGCAGTTTTATGAACAATTATACTCAGGGCAGGAGGGGATCGATACATAGTTAATAGATGGATATTTGAATAAGATTAAACTGCCTAGAGTGGCGGAAGAAACAGCGGTTTGGATGGGGAGGCCTGTCAGTGTGGAGGAGGTAGTTAGAGGGATCAAGAATCTTCCCAAAGGGAAAGCAGCAGGAGAGGATGGATACCTGGCAGAATATTATCAGACACTGAGAGAGGAAGTAGCACCTTTTTTGGCCCGATTATTCACGGGATTTATGCAGGGTAAAAGGATCCCGGAGTCAATGTCACAGGCTAACATCTTAGTAATCCCAAAGGAAGGACGGCCACCTGATAGGTGTGGAAATTACAGGGCTATTGCGTTAATCAACAGTGACACAAAGCTATATGCAAAGATTTTGGCTAGTAGATTAGAGGGGATTTTACCTGATTTGATCCACCCTGATCAGACGGGGTTCATAAAGGGTAGGGCGATTGCAGATAATGTGAGGAGAGCAGTTGGCCTACTCCACCATGTCAAGGAGGCGAGAATACCAGCCCTATGTGTAGCGCTCGATGCTGAAAAGGCATTTGACAGGGTGGAGTGGGCCTTCCTATTTGAGGTGATGGGAAGGATGGGGTTGAGTGAGAATTTCATACAGGGAGTGAAGGCACTATATATCCATTCAAAAGCAAGAATCTTGGTGAATGGGCAGTGCTCAGAGGTTTTCGGGCTGCAGCGCGGGACTAGGCAGGGGTGCCCGCTGTCGCCACTGCTGTTTGCAATGGTAATGGAGGCATTGGCTACTCAGGTGCGGGAGAACAAGAGAATTCAACCGGTTACGGGGGGAGGAGTGCAGCACAAAATTCTGTTATATGCAGACGATACTTTGATATTTATGACAAAGCCTGCGGAGTCCCTGCCGGCTTTGCTGGGGGAGCTGGAAAGGTTTTCTGAGGTGTCAGGATTTAAAGTGAATCTGGCCAAGACTGAAGCGATGGCATTGGGGGGACTAAGAAAGGGGGAGTTTGAGGAATTCCCATTTCGGTGGGCTATTAAATATCTAGGGGTGAAAATTACGGAAGACCCGGAGAGACTATTCGAGGTTAATTATAAGCCGTTAGCAGGTAAAATAGGTGAGGAGATAGAGAATTGGACAAGGTTACAACTGAGTTGGGTGGGGCGGGTAGAAGCCATAAAGATGAATGTTATTCCAAAATTTCTGTTTGTGTTTTCCCAACTGCCCATCCCGATCCTGCACACTATAATTAAGAAATGGGAGGCTAGATTGACGCGATTTGTTTGGGGAGGTAAGTGGGCAAGGATTAAGGTTAGAAGGTTGTTGCTGTCTAAGAGAAAGGGGGGATCTGCTTCCCATCCTTAATGTGGTATTATTGGACATGCGTGGTCAAAGTTTGGAGAGATCACTATAGGAGGGGAGGAGAGACGTCTTGGGCTGGGCTGGAGAAAACAATGATGGGCTCTCAATCTTTGTTTCAATGGCTAGAGAAACGTGGGGAGAGTGGACCTGGAAAGGAACACCCAGTGATTAAAGCAAGTTGGGAGATCTGTAAGTGGGGGAGACGAAAGGGGTGGTTCCCATCGCCGATGTCACCATGGGCAAAAACTGAAGATTACGCTCTGTTCTGGGATATGAAGTGGATAAAGGGGATGAAGGTGGGGGATCTGGGAGGCGGAGTAAAATTTGTGGATCTCTTGGAGAGGGGGAGAATTAAATCACAACAAGAGTTGGAAGAGAAATGTCAGAGGAGAATTCCCTTCTATCAATATTTCCACCTTAGACACTTTTTAGATAAAGGAGAAATCAGAGATCAAATATTAAGGATCAGCTTCTGGATGGAGTTAATATTGTTTAAAGGGGCATCAGCGAAAGCAGTTATATCTAAGATATATAATGTTCAATTGGAGGAGGAGGAAGAGGGAGACGGGCAGACACACAGAGAAAATTGGCATAAATGGTTGGGGGAGGAAAAGGATGAGAGGAGGTGGGAGAGGATACATGAAAGTATATATAAGATTACTGGAGTCTCCTCTTGGAGGCGAATGCAGCTCCAGATAATACATGGGATGTACTTCACTCCAAGGAAGCTGTATTTAGCTGGGGCAACACAAACAGATTTGTGCTGGAGAGGATGCGAGGGAGTAGGTACTTTTTACCACATGTGGTGGGGTTGTCCAGTAATGCAGAAGTACTGGAGAGTGGTATGGGAGGGGCTGAAGGGGAAAGAGGGAGGGAGACACTCCGGGGGTCCAAGGGAAATGCTACTGGGAGGATCAGGGGGAGGAGATGCAGGGAAGTGGGGGATCTATTAAATGAAAAACTTAAATTGGCTGCTAGGGTTGCTTTGGCCTGGAAGTGGAAAGAGGTAAAGGGCCCATCCCGGGCAGATTGGAACCTAAAAATTGAGGAGGCGGTGAGATTTGACTGGTTGACATATCGGTTGACATACCAGTTGAAGGGGAAAGAATGGATCTTCCACAAAATTTGGGAATCCCTTCCTGGAGGGCTAAGAGGGGAGAGGGTAGGAAATCAGGGGAGGGAGGGGTTAGCTGCACGCTAGAAAGGAAAAGGGGGAGAGATAGGGCACGAGCAATGTTGTTAATGTTGTTGTTGGATTGTGTTGTTCTATGAGTAAAGTTCATTGGAAAGTGAAATCAGTTGGGTAAGGATGTGATCATGATGTAATAACACAGGTACACTAAAAAAATTTTTTTTTAAACTGCCTCTAATGTTTCGATTGATTTTTACGTTTTTTGGTGCGCTGAATCCAAATCTGGTAACCAATTTGCTCCATCACGTACAGATTTTTTGCTACATTGGGTTAGCAGTTTGAGGTGAACGTTTCAGATTGAGTGCGATCGAGATAAAAGTTTCTTGGATGAATTCTTTATACTAATTGTTTAGTAGTTATTCAAATAAGAATAAAGAAAATTGTAACAAGGCAGCACATAAGAATAGAGTAATGTCAACAAAACACACTGTGATGGTAGCAAAATTGTCTGCACTTAAAACAGCCACATACATGTGCACAAACATTGAGCATATAAGAGCGAAGTTAGACACAAAGCAAAGCAAAGAAATGTGCAAAAAATGTTGTACAGGTATGTATGTAAGAATAGAAAACGCAAACCGCACCATTGCAATACATGAAGACAAACACCCGATGGTGTGAAAATAAAATTCTAATAAATGAGATCCGACACTGTGGTAATAACTAGCAAATTTTTATTTCAAAGTTTAGTAAAAACACGATATTTGTCAACACAGTTTAGATTTTAAAGTCATTCTTGGGTCAATCAATCTCCTGGTGGGCCCGTTTCTTCTTCCCCCGAATGCTTCTCTTGGTGCGCTGCTTGGCGTATTTTTCATCTGGGGTTTCCCGCAGCAGCAACCAGCAGAAATCAGCCATCATAGTGGTGTTCCATCTTCCTTGGTACCTTCTCTCTGCATCCTTGATGTCCTGGTGAAACCTTTCACCTTGTTCTTCACTGTACGCCCCCAAGTTTTCGGGAAAGTAGTTCACATGGGAGTGCAAGAAATGGACTTTCAGGCTCATGTTACAGCCTTGTTCTTTGAAGGCATTGAGCATCCTGGCAACAATATCCTTATAGTTCTCATCCCGCCTGTTCCCCAAGAATTTGAGAACAACATCCTTGAAGGAATCCCAGGCTTCTTTTTCCTTCTCAGACATCGTTTCAGCGAATGCTCCATCTGAAATGAGTTTCCTTATATCAGGGCCAACAAACACTCCTTCCTTTAGCTTTGCTTCAGAAAGTCGGGGGAACTTTGAGCAAAGGTACCGAAAGCACTCACCATCTTTTGGAAGGGACTTGATGAATTGCTTAATGAGACCCAACTTAATGTGGAGAGGTGGTAATAGAATTTTATCACGAGGTACCAAGCTCTCATGAAGAACATTTTTCTCACCGGGTCTCAAATACTCCCGAATTGGCCAGTCTTTTTTCCCCCAGTGTAGGTCGCGGGCCCGGCTATCCCACAAGCAAAGGAAGCAGGGATATTTGGTGAAACCGGATTGCTGCCCTAATAGCATGGATAGAATTTTAAAGTCTCCACAAATCATCCACTTATGCACATCATAACGAATCTTCTGAAGAATCAGGGCCAAATTCTCGTATTTTTCTTGGAGAATAACAGAGTGAGCAATAGGAACTGAAGCGAATGTGTTGCCATTATGAAGAAGAACACCTTTTATGCTGTCTTTTGACGAATCAATGAACAGCCGCCATTCAGCAGGATCATATTTGAGTTTAAACTTTTCCATCACTCCGTATATATCGTTGCAAAATACCAAATCTTCCTCTTTGCTGAAATACTTCAAAAATTGTGTGTCGCGGTTGCGGTACCAATAAAAAGTTGTTCCTGGTGACAATAGATTTTTCTGTTTAAGCCGAGAACCTAGCAGTTGGGCAGCATCTTTTGGGAGTCCTAAATCCCGGACTAAATCATTCAATTCAGCTTGAGAGAAAAGTTCAGGTTTCGGATCTGGTTCAGTTTCAAACTCGGAAGTACTGGACTCATCGGGAAAAGCCATCTGATGAGTCTCATCATGATCAGAACCGTCCACACAAATATGATCCAAAGATTTTGGTGGTTCAGGCACAGGTACTTCGTTGCTATGAGGCATAGGCCTAATTGCTGAGGGAAGGTTGGGGTAACTTATTACGTTCTTATTTTTTAAGTTGTATCCCTTCACAATGCAAGAGCAAAAATAGCAGTCACTGCTGTGGTCTCTTTGTTCACGCCACATCATAGGTATTCCGAAACGAAATGCTTGTTTTTTACCTTTCATCCATAAGCGTAGATCTTCCTCACATGTCTTGCACACTTTGTGAGGAGCCCACGGTTTGTCTTGATCGCCTAACTTCAAACCGAAATAGGCGAAATATACTTTTTTAATAAATGCAGAAATGTTCCTCTGCCGCTTTTTCACGGTATATTCTCCACAAATAAAACAAAAACTGTCCGGAGAGTTGACGCAACCTCTGGCTCTGTGAGCCATCACAAATACACAGCACTGCAAACTACAACTGTAGTGAACCACTTCGGAATAAAGCTGGATTACGACTGAGCAAACAAAAGGTAATAATGAACTTGCAAGAAACTGAAATTTGACAGGAACGTTCATGTCGCAACCACCGTGTTTGAGCGAGCGAACGAGGCGAGGCGAACAGGAAAGAACATGCGCCAGCGCGAGTACTGGATTTAGCCCCCCGCCTCCCAATTGTCCTGTTAATGTATAAAATGAATACAAAACACTCTAAAATATCATGAGGGAGTGTTTCTAGTTAGTTAACCATTACAACCTCTATTTTGGGACAAGAAAATAAACTGCAGTCGGCTAAAAAGATATTATGTGAACATTCCTTATATGGGTAAGAAATCTAATTTTGCAAGAAAACGTGACGTGATGGAACATTTTGGCTATTTTTCCTGGATTCAGCACCCCAAAATCTATAGGAATCAGTTGCAAAACTGGAGGCAGTTTTTTGGTAGTGTACCTGTGTAATTGAAGATATTTGGAATGGTCTGGGAGGGGATACTCAGGAGTGCAATGGATTAAGCTACAATGGTCCGAGGGGAGGGAATTAAAGTGGGATTAGTTCAATGTCAAATGATAAGAAAGATGTGGATGTACTCTTCTCTTCACAATAAATACTCAATAAAATATGGGTATAAAAAAAAAGACTACTCACAGTCAAGAAATGTGTGTACAAGTTCATTCCTAGTTACCACTGTGCTTGTGGAAACAGCAGCTTCCTGGGATTCTGCTGCCTCACCTTCTTCATCACTCTCTGCGCTTGGCAGCAGAGGGCTCTCTGGTTAAGGCATTCTGTGGATGAGGGCAAGCTTGTGCAGTATGCAAGGAAAACGTCACATGCTTTAGCAGGGGTGAAGAGCAATTTGCCCCCGACCTATCAAGGCACCTGAATTTACTTTTCAGGATTCCAAATGTCTTCTCAATTACAGTCCTAGTTTCCCTATATGCCCTATCATAGTTGTGTTTAGCTTCTGTCTCATGGTGGGATATGGTGTCATCTGTCAGGTCTTGGGGGGATAGCCTCTGTCACCTGCAGAGATAGAAGCAGAGGAAATATGACTGAGTGTATAGTTCATGGGCAGAAGGTTAACACATTAATGGCTAGGTGGTCCCTGACACTTCTAGGGCTTGTTGCACGTTCTGAGAAGTTTCTTTAAGGAGGGAAAGAGTTAGTAGAGTGTGTGGTTATCTTTATCTTTATTTAACACTTTATATTTTATTTTATTTATTTATTTAATTGGATTTCTATACCGCCTTATCATACAATCAAAGCGGTCTTACAAACAAAGATATTAAGAGTATTAGTGAGAAAATGTAAAGAAATAAAAGTTAAAGTTATGGTATAATGTGTTAGAGTGAGTTGCATTATCTACATAGTGAGCTATACTATAATGTGAGCTTTTATACAATAGTGGAGGAGTAGCCTAGTGGTTAGAACACTGGCTTGGTAACCAAGCAACCAGGGTTCAATTCCCACTAGCACTCCTTGTGGCCTTGGGCAAGTCACTTAACCCTCCATTGCCTTGGAAGAAAGGCCTGGCAATCTACTTCCGGTGACACTGCCAAGAAAACCCAGGAGCTTCTGGGTCGTCAGGAGTCAGGACTGACTCGAAGGCACACATTGGGATTATACAATATGTATATGATTTACATTCCAGACAAATTAAGTTAGTTAATTGCATGACTGTAGTGTTCTATGAAGTGGAGGAGTAGCCTAATGGTTAGAGCAACTGCCTAGAACCCAGAAGATCAAGGGTTCAAGTCCCACTTGCACTCCTTGTGACCTTGGGCAAGTCACTTTACCCTCCATTGCCTTGGAAGAAAAGGCTGGCAATCTACTTCTGGTGATACATTGCCAAGAAAACCCAGAGGTAGCTGGGTCACTAGGAGTCAACACTGACTTGATGGCACTAAAAAAAACCAACACTTTATATACCACCCTTGTCAGGAAATGAGAGCGGTTTACAATAAAATATATATATGTTAGCACCATAAGAAGAAAGGAACTCCAATTTTAAATAAAGGAAATATTGACCAGAGGGGTCACCGAGAGACAGGTAGAAGAACAACAACTAGACAGAACTAGTAGGAGGGAGGTCGTAAGCCTGCTGAAACAGGTATGTTTTCAGTAAACTTTTGAAATTGTGGTACGAAGATTCCAGTCAGAGGGAAGATGGCAAGGTGTTCCAAAGAGAGGGTCTGAGGAAAAAAAATGCAGCGTGACACATCTGTTCTAAATGGGCCTGTGAAGGGGAGGGGAGAGACAGTCGATTGGCATGTAATGAACAAAGTTGTCGGTAGGGTGTATGAAGGGAGACAAGGTTCGCCAGGTATAATGGATTTGATGTGTGAAGAGCCATATGTGTTAGGATGAGAAGCTTATATTTAAACCTATACCGGAGTGGTAACCAATGAAGTTGAAAGAGCAGAGGTGTGACATGATCAGTTTTCCGGGCATGAGTAACAAGTCGGGCAGCTGTATTCTGTAACAGTTGTAAACGCTGAAGCTGGTAGGATGGGAGATTAGCAAAGACCACGTTGCAGTAGTCTAATCTGGACATAACTAAAGCCATTAAAAGGGTAATAAGAGAATCAGAAGACTGGTCGGAGTTGCCTCAAAACAAAGAAAGAACGGCGAGACAGATATGATATATGGTCATGGAAAGATAATGAAGAGTCCAGAGTGACACCTAAGTAGCGAAAAGAAGAAGTGAGAGGGATAGAAACGGAATCTATCTGAGGCATGATAGTTGGACAGGATGTGCTCAAAGAGACCCACATGGCTGTGGACTTTGATGGGTTCAAATGCAGAAAATTGGAAGAGAACCAGGTAGCAACATGAGAGAGACATGCATTAAATTGAGTAATATCAATGTTAACCGGGGATGTATGGAAGAGGAGAATAATATCGTCAGCGTAGATATAAACTGAAACTGGGAATTGTTGAATCAAGAGAGGTAGTGGAGCCAGGAAAATATTAAAGAGTAGGGGAGAGAGGACGGAGCCCTGAGGTACTCCACATGGTAAGGAAACAGGTGAAGAGGACTGATGATGAGAATGGACAACAAAGGAACGAGCTGTGAGAAAAGAATGAAACCAACGTAATACCGTGCCCTGTAAACCTATGTCGTAGAGATGGGAAAGAAGGGATCTGTGATTGATCAAATCAAATGCTGCTGATAAGTCCAATGAGACCAGAAGGGTAATATCTCCGTGATCATGGGCAACATGAATCTCATTAAGAAGAGCCAGAAGGATTGTTTCCGTGCTATGCCCAGCTCTAAACCCTGCTTGACGTGGGTGGATGGCATTGGTAGCTTCGGCGTGAGATGTTAGCTGGAGAAAGACAAGACGCTCCAAGATTTTAGCTAGAAAAGGAATATTGGATACCGGTCGCCAATGAAATAAGACCGAAGGATCAAGAGAAGGCTGTTTCAGAAGAGGATGGACTATAGCGGATTTCCACAATGAGGGAAAGCAGCCCGAGGACAAGCTGGAATTAAGAATGGTTGTGATAAAAGGAACCAACTGTAGAGAAGGTTCCGACAGCCAACCCGAGGGAATGGGGTCTAATAAGCAGGTAGTCTTTCAAGACTTAGATAGAGTTAACAATACTTCTGCTGAGGTAATAGGATGAAAGTTGGACCAAGTGTGTGCCAAGGCTCTATTTTCTAGAGGGGAGAGTGAAACAGCTGACTCACAAATAGCCAATTCCTCACAGGGAGGTGATGCAACTGAGACTGGAGAAGGGGAACAAGGAGGGGAGAGGGGTAAAGGCGTGGCAACAGTAAAAGAAGCCTGCAGATTCTGGATCTTTTCTAGGAAAAAAGTAGCCAAGGATGCAGGGGCTGGGATCACCACCTGGGGGGCAGAAGCAGGTGTAGTGGAGGAAAGCTGGCGTAAAATTGAGTGAAGTTGTCTGGAGGAATTAACGGCTCTTGATATCTCTGAGGCGTAGAAGGACCGTTTAGCAGATTGAACTGACGTGCGATAGTCTGAGTATATAATTTGAATAGGGACATAGTATCTGGTGAAGGATGTCGTACCCAGTGACACTCTGCCAGACGCAGTTGTGTACGCTGTAGCCGCAAACCAAGATGGAACCAAGGGGAATGGGCTGAGCGAGATGATGTGTTGGTAGAGTGAAGCGGAACCAAATCGTCCAAAGTATTTGTAAGAACAGTATTCCAGAGGTGGACCTGAGAATCAGGGGATAATGCAGAAAAGTCTGATGGGAACAAAGAGTGAGCAGGAGGAAAAGCCATTAGAGTAGATGAGGAAATATTACGCCGCAAGCGCGGAGGAGACTGGATCGAGGGGAGATCACTAGTCCCTGAGTCTGGTAGAGAGACAGAAAAAGAGACACAGTGATGATCAGACCAGGGGATTCTGTGAGAGACTGGAGCAGATAGCAATGGACACAAGCATAATGGAGTGAGGACCAAATCTAAGGTATGGCCTAAATAGTGTGTAGGCCCCAAAACATGTTGATTGAGTGATAGGTCATGTAAAAGGTTCATAAAGACCAGATCTTTAGGTCTTGAAGGGGCATCTACGTGAACGTTAAGGTCACCTAAGACAATATTGGGATAATGAAGAACCGTCTCAGAGAGGGTTAGTAAGAACGCCTCCCAGCGGACAACAGGGATAGAAGGAGGGAGGTAAAGCAAAAGGAAGTAAAGTGGTGGGGGGGGGGGGTAGAATGAAAACGCAGAAAGAGGGCTTCTGAAAGATGAATGGTAGAGGCAGTAACCTCAATTATAAGACGTGAGGAACGATAAAGAAGAGCCACACCACCCCCGCATCTGCCCTGCCTAGGTGTGGAAAAAGCCGAGTAACCAGGAGGAAGAGAGCTAGATAAAAGGGGGCTATCCCCTTCCTTAAGCCATGTTTCGGTGAGGAAGCAGAGATCGAAAGATCGCTGTTGGACAAGGTCTTGAACCAACAGAGATTTAGAGCAGAGAGAGTGACAGTTAAGCAAAGCTAGGCTGAGTGTCAAACTTGTGACAACTGAGAGTGCGGAAGCTCGAGCTACATGCTGATGGGAGGGAAGTGAAATACGATTACATATTATCAAATTGGACAAACAGCGGCCAGAAGACAATAAACGAAGTCTAAATTTGGGACTAAGACGGTTGGTATTTGTTCACCTAGAAGCTATTCTCCAGTAATTTGGCTACTCTCAAAACACTCATGTAGGCCCAACTGTGACAAAATGTAGGCATTGTGGTACAAGCCTGGGTAACAGGAACTCATGTCAGTTATAGTGTGTGAGGCATTGCAGACCACGTTTATGTTCAGAGAGTGAAGGGACCTTTGGTTGCAATATGTTGCCTCTTTACCTGCAAGTGGCCTGATATGTATTTAGTTTCCCCGGTTTCGATCCCATGTTCAATTCCCTGTTCTTTGTAAACTCAATGTTTGTATACATTGTAGTATTTTTGTTCGATGTACACCGCGCTGATTTTAATAGCGCGGTATAGAAGAAATGTTAAATAAATAAATAGCAACATGTGTAGTCTGTTGCCCCAAACATAGATCGGAAGTGAGTCATCTCATAAAATTCTGCCATAGTTTCCTGTTGCTGTTGCTCTGTCCCAGGGAGGGTTTCTCCTTAGAAAAGCAGCTATAAGGGTAGCACATCAGCTTGGAAGGAGCACTGTTTTGTTGTTTGGAGCCCTGGAAGACAGATAGAGCCTGCTGCAATAACAGGCAAGTGAAGACGGTGCTCCTGACATCATTATTTTGGTGCCAGTTGGAACCTTTAAATCAATGGTAGCGCTACCTGGCAGACAAGAAAGAAGCTCTTAGGTAGCACAACAGCTTGGGAGGTGCACTGTTTTGCTCATTGGGACCCTAGAAGACCAGATACAGCCTTGTGATGTCATCATTCAGTGCAGTTTGGGACCTTTAAATTGACAGTGGCAATGCGGTTCATGGCCAGAGGGGCATGCCCAAAGGAGAGGGACCAAAGAGGAACACCAATCCCTTTGGAGCACTGATGGAGTACCAGGGGAGCAACCGAGAGCAGGGTACAGCCTATATGTGGACAGATCGTAAGAGGAAATGAGTAGTGCTTGTTTAATGGGAATAGATAACACTGGTCAACAAATTTTTACAAAAGTCATGTTACTGAAATAAAAATAGTCATTTCTTATCAATTTTTATAAGCTGAACACGAATATGACAGTGAAATTGCAAAGTTGGCTCTAGTTTTTTTGTAATCTACAAGAATTAATGTTTACATCACAAAATGCATGTCAATAGTAAATATAATAGGCCTTCGGCTAATACCTGTAAAAAACCAAGTCATAGACTACTTAGATTTTTTCACCTGTCTCTTGTACAGCTGTTCGGGAGCTTCTCTGGGGAGTGTCCAGCAGTAGTCAGCCAGCATTGTAGTGGACCATTTTCCCTGGTATCTTTGCTCCATCGTTGCGATATCCTGGTGAAAACGTTTGCCCTGTTCATCACTAACCATCACACAGTTGTCAGGAAAGAAATCGAGATGGGAATCAAGGAAATGGATTTTTAGAGGCATAATGCAGCCAAGATTCTGATACTGCATCAGCATGTCTTCTGCTAGTTCCTTGTAGTTTTCTGCCCTAACATTCCCAAGAAAGTTTGTTGACACTAGGCGAAAAGCATTCCATGCTTGTTTCGCATCACCATGCAGCAAGTTGTTGAACCAGTCATCTTTGAAGAGCTCTCGAATCTGAGGACCCACAAAAACTCCCTCTTTAATCTTTGCTTCACCGAGTCGAAGGAATTTTTCATGCAGGCATCGGAAAGCTGGCGAAGTGCGGTCCATGGCTTTTACGAAGTTTTTCATCAAACCTAGTTTGATGTGAAGGGGTGGTAGCAGGATTTTGTGAGCCTCAACCAGAGCTGGGTGCTGGATATTCTTCTCTCCAACTGTTACATTTTGTCTGCGATTCCATTCCTTCCGCAAGTAGTGCCAATCCCTTGCTCGGCTATCCCACTCACATAAGAAACACATGTATTTTATATATCCCTGCTGCAGTCCCATTAAAAGGGCAACTGCCTTCAAGTCACCACAGAGGTGCCAGCTGTACTTGCTATAGTTAATGGAAGTCAGTAGATGCTTTAAGTTATCGTATGTCTCTTTCATGTGGACAGCATGCGCTACTGGAATAGATGGAAGCTGGTTTCCATTGTTCAACAGCACAGCCTTCAGACTCAGTTTCGAAGAGTCTATAAATAGTCTCCAGTCTTGAGGGTCATGAGTGATTTTTCTTCCACTTTATATTTTATTAAATTTCCAATATTAATCCATAGAATATACTCAATAATAGAATATACACATGAAAAGGAAAAAGAAGCCATTCAAACAGTAGGAAATCCTATAGAATACATTTAGGGGTATGTTTACTAAACTCCGAAATTGTGCGGGGACGCGGTAGTGTGCCTGTGCCATATAAGGAGTGGGCGGTTCAGGCCGAAAAAGGAAAAAAAATGACCGTACGTGTGCGCGTCGCGTTAATGTGCGGGGCCCACATTAGCGCGTGGGAAGGCTAAGTGGGGCGCAGCTGGGCACATATAGGAACAGAGCCGTAGCACAATGGTGAAGACAATAACCACTGGTGCAGGGGCCACGGATTCAATCCCCCAGTGTGTGCAACCCAAAAAGGCTGGCTGAGGCACCACCTTGAATGTGGAAAAGCATGTCAGGAGGCAACATAATTTTGTACGGCATAAGGCGGCGCACTGTTCATTTTGGGCGGCATAAGGCAGCACACTGTCCATTTTGGGCAGCATAAGGCGGCGCACTGTTCATTTTGGGCGGCATAAGGCAGCACACTGTCCATTTTGGGCGGCATAAGGCGGCGCACTGTTCATTTTGGGTGGCATAAGGCAGCACACTGTTCATTTTGGGCGGCATAAGGCAGCACACTGTTCATTTTGGGCGGCATAAGGCGGCGCACTGTTAATTGTGGGCAGCAGGATGCGGCGCGCTGATGGGCACAAGGCGGCGCGCTGATGCTAAAGCAAAGGAACACAGCCACAGCACAATGGTTAAGACACTGACCAATGGTGCAAGGACCAGGGGTTCAATCCCTCACAATGCCCAGTGAAAAAGGCTAGCTGAGGCAGTATGTTTTATGTTGTGGAGTGCTGTAGGAGGCTTTTTAATTTTATTTTGTGATAACTACTAGCAAACGCACTCTCACAGCATGTTAACATAAGGCGGCCCATAAGGTACATGTTACAGTGCACCGTCCGCCAAGGCACCCTAGAATGTCCCCTATAGGGCAGCATGTATGTTGCGACACAGGATAATGTATAGTGCACCCTATATGGATGCCAACCATAAAGTGCCCTATAGGGCGCCCCATAAAGCACCCTCAGAGGCACCTTATGGGTACAGTACGCTGAGGGTGTTATTGCAGGCATCAACATATGTACAGTAAATTAAAATAATGCTTTGGACAACCCTATCACAGAATCCCACTGTGGGTTTGAACCCATGACCTCTGGCTGCAAAGGTAGTGATGTAACCATTGGGCTACAGCCCTATAGCTGTCAGCAAACCCCTGGCTGGCTGCAGAGAGCCTGCACATCACCTCACAGACAGTCTGCTGTTGTAAACAAGATAGGGTTAGGCCACCCGTACCCATGATGCACTGCACATGCAAATCAGCTGTCCACAGATGCACACAAGATGGGGAATGCACCCCAACAGCTACCTGGCCTGGTAGGGGGAATTGTCCGTGTGCACCCACATAGCACCTCGGCCTGGTAGGGGGTCCTGAGCTGGTGGACTACCAGCAAAGAGTAGATACACACCGTCACATTGTGCAGGTACTGTGCTCACCCTGAGGGTGTGATGTGGTGCCCAGGACCAGGTCCACAACACCAGCCATGGCTGAATGAGGCCATGATCAGAGCTCCAAAGCAGTACTAACCTGTGAGATAGGAAGGTGCTGCAGAAACATCTTGGATATCTCTGTCTGTCTCAGTTAGTGGAAAACCCCCATGGACCCCTAGGTGGTCAAGGCACCACCACCCCCTCCCCACCAACAAATCCCCATCCTTACACCCCCCCCCCCCCACCACCAATGGCAGTAGAGTGGACCATCAAACCCCAGTCCTGCTGGGGAACAGACACCCTACAGGGCAGTCCAAGCAGCTCCACACACATCCATAACACAATATCAGACAGACTTTAGGCCTGGATATCCAAAGATGCACCCCAGCACTATCCAATATTCTCCTGCAGCAAGCCATCAGCCACTGCACCCTACAAGGCACTCCATCAAGACACATACCAGCTGTGAACAGTCTGCTGGTTAGCCCTGATGGAAATGCATGCACCCAAAACTGGGGTGGCAGTACACACAAGCAGAGAGTTCTGTGAGGAGGCCCCAACAGGAAACCCATATATATCACAAGAGAGAAACACAATACAGCACTATGGGGGTGCCTAGCCATGCTGTCATCACTGCACACTCAGGGTGAGAGTGCTCCCCCAGCAGCACATACAGAGGTCACCCTGTCTGTGTAGGTGGTGGCTGGGCACTACAATGTCACAGCCAGTGCCCTATGCCCTGTGCAGATGCATCCTGGCCAGCCCACCATGTCTGACCTATACCCATGGTACCTTGCTGCTCATTATGCACATTGGCAGGCCAATACTGGCAGTAGTGCTGGCAGTGTGGGTTGGGGAAGGTGTTTGCAGCCAACACACACTGTATAGACAGACACACACTCCCACACCTATGCCAGCATTGTGCTACTATTGAGGGGGTGATTAGCCTTGCCCACCACACCGGTCCTGGGCACGGCACAGGCATGGATATGGTACGCAGTACTGCTGGGGGTCACTCCCCAGGGTGGTGAACACCGTCAGAGGCCAGGCCTGGAGCACGCACCGCAGACACCAAACAGATTGTTCGGATGGGGTCAACTAGCAGTATGTGCGTAACGTAGGGATATCTATCAGCCTGTACTCTTAGCAAACGTTTCAGAGCTGTGAACCTCAGGTGTAGGGTGACATTGCTAAGGTATGCAGGTGCTAGTATTGGGAGATGCACGCAGGGTCCAATGTTCTGCCTCTACAGGAGACATTGGCCAATGGGGCCTGTGGGTGTGGGTGTGTCTGGCCCTGTTGGCTGCTGCTTTACAGCAGAGATTCCCAACTCCAGTCCAGGTTTGCATCACACTGTTCGGGTTTTCCTGCTGTCCCTCATGAATATGCATGAGCTACATCAACATGCCGTGGGGGTGGTGCATAGATATACAGCACAGGCAGTTGTATGAGTGGCAGCATGGAACCTGACTGGTGTGTGGCCCACCAGGACTGCATTTGGGGGATTCTGCTGTAGGTTCTGCCCCTGTTCATGGTGTCTGTGCTCAGTGGGGTAAAAGATAGACGTATTAACATTGCATATGTCCTCGTCACGAAAGGTGTGTCCTTACTGTCACTGTTTATTTGTGGAAAAAATATGTGGGCAGGATTGGTGGTAGCCCCAACTGGGCTTTGAACCTGATACCTTATGATCTTGCATGCACTGTCTGTGTGCACTGCACCACCGTGTAGCCACAGATTGGCTGGATTCCCTGGAATGTCCATGACTGTGGATCCGGCAGGGCCTGTCTGTTGCAGTGGACTGTGCCAGCCTGCACATGACTAGGCCTCTGTCTTCTGTGGCTAGCAGCCACTGCCCCCTGCACCACATGTACTCGTCCGCCAACATGATGCGATGAGCTTCTCGCATAAAAAGCAGATGACATGATTGCAATGTGGCAGTACGGGACTGCATTTTGGGGGACCTGGCTGTAGGTACTGCCCATTGTTGTGGTGTGTTTGCAGTGTTGTGTAAAATATGGGTGTTTTCCCCATGCTTATGTTGCCTGCAATACAGGGGTGTCTGCGCTATCTTTGTTTAGTGGTGGGTAAAATATAGGGACTGGGCTGGCAAGTGCCCTAGCTGGGATTTGAACCTCTGGTCCTAGAAGTACTGGCTATGTCCACTGCACCACACTATGGCCACAGAGAGTGCAGCCCCTGGAGGTAGTAAACCTGGCAGGATGGAGTCACAAACCCTGCTCTACGCATTTTTACTGTGGGCACATGCACCCTGTCTGGTGACAAACGTGCACATAAACCCCGGAAATGGCCACAGAAACTGGGGGACAATATATCACCACGCTGGGCAAAAGTGATATTAATGGTCAACCATAGCAAACACTCCCAGTAAAGCTCCAAAAGGGAAATTTGTTTTGGATGAGTCTCCGCTCCGTAGACCCTTCCAATATTCATTTGTTCTTTCTGGAGCTTTCCTGGGTGTGTTTTCTATATTTGCCCATTACTATAACTGTTCCCCAACTGAATTACTATTTGTGATATTTTTGTTGTGGTCACTTTATATTTTTATTTTCACTTTTGTGCTGTGCACATGTATCACACTGCTCACGTTTTGCAGGTTTCCCCGGTTTTGCTGTACATTGCTGACGGAAATGGTTTCTCTTCCCTTTAAATGCCCTCTACCGCGAGTGTTTCACTCGCGCTCATTTTACATGCAAATTTGGGCCCGATAATGTGCGGGGAGCCTCTCCCCTCCCACTCTCCACCCATTGACCCCGTCCCTCCGCCCCTCCGGAGCCTTCCTCCGCCCTCCGTTAGCCGTTCCACGCCTCTATCGGACATTTGCGGGCCCGCACTTGTAAGGGGCCCGTTAGCGTGCCGCGCACCTCTGCGGGGGTGACACGCAAGATTGCGGGGCATTTAAGCGCTCTTAAGTACCGCTTTTAGTGCGCTATTTTGCGGCGCACAAATTAGCGGTTTTTAGTAAACATGCCCCTTAGACCACTATATGCTCAACCCCAATACGGTTCCAATCAGGAAATATCACTAACAAGAAAAAAACAAAAACAAAAAGAGCAAAGATATCACATACGGCAGCCGATACGGGAAATTAAGCCTTCCCCTCCCCTTCCTTCCCCTGAAGAAATCACTCCAATTGCATGGGTTCAAAAAAAAGAAATTGCTTAGAATCATACAAAACTAAACATTTACATGGATATTTTAACTTAAATTGGGCACCCAGAGCAGTGGACCTTTGGCGTAAAGCCAAAAATTCCTTCCGCCTCTTCTGGGTATCCCTGGAAAAATCAGGAAATATTGAAATTTTTGAGCCCATAAATTGGGAAACTGATTTTTTGCGGAAATACAATCGAAGAACCGAGTTGCGATCAGATTCAAAGGCAAAACAGACTAACAATGTGGCTCGGCTAGTTACCACCTCCAAGGAACTTTCTAAAAAATCCGATAGTTCCAACTGTACAGGCTCGGAGGCACCCTCAGAGCCCACCTCTGCCCTAACTTGGGAAGAAATAGCAACATATTGAACTCTAACTATTGGAGGCAAATTATCCAAAGGGAGCAAGAGGACATCTGTAAGGTACTTGCGAACCAAAACCAATGGTTCCATCAAAGGAGATCTGGGAAAATTCAAAAATCTCAAGTTATTCTTTCGAATCTGATTATCCATATACTCCAAACGTCTCATAGAAGTCAAATGTTCCCTGGTCTGGGTCATACCCAAGGTCTGTAGATCTTCCACCTTGGCCTCCAGCCCAGCCAGTTTATCAGCCTGATCCATCACCTTCGTCTCCACCGCAGAGCACCGGCCTTTTAGCACTTTTAATTCCTGAGAAATTGTCCCCACAAATGGCAACAGGGATCTTTGGAGGGAGGATATGGCTTCCCATAAGCTATCTAACATCACTGTTGCCGGTTTTTTCAAGCCGCACACCACCTGTACTTCCGAATCGTCTGGGAGAATGCTTTCCAATTGCTCTGCACCAGAGCTAGCTCCACGAGAGGCGTCTGCAGCCTTGCCTTCCATAAACACCACCAAGATGCTCGGGAACAGCTTAGAGGAAGCGCCCCCCTCCACAGCAACAACCTCCTGACCCGGAGGCTCTCCTGTGCTTAACTCCTCCTCTCCGTCTCTTCTGGGCTGCGGCGGCAACACCTGAGCGGGACTCAAGTCCACCCTGCTACTGCTCAGATCTGCCAAAATCTATGACAGACCCGCCGAAGCCATTTCCACTGTGGTCGGTAAGCAGAAAGAAACGATAGACATCTGAGTCAAGCCGCCTGTGGGAGTAGAGGCATTGGGGGGCTTAGGTGTTCGCTGCTTTCTCTTTTTCCCCATCGGCCCAACTCTAAAGTCTCATCCTCTCTGGAGACCTCACCTCGGCGTCTTACTCCTCCGCCATCTTGGGACCCTCACTAGATGTAATCTTCCATGAGTGATTTTTAAGGCATTCATAAGACTTTCAATATCGGAACAGAATACCAGATTACTTTCCTTTCCGACTGCGTATAGTACACTGCTGACGTCAGATGGCTTCAGCAGCCGTCTGGCAGTAGTATTGCATTGCATCAGAAAATGATGCAATCAACTCTGGATGTTGTGTGCATGCTGATATTATGCAAAGTGATGCAATATTACATCATTCAAGGCTTATTTGGGATGTTGTTGATGTCCTATTGGATAAATTTACATGGTGAAACGTCAAAAATGAACTACATGCAATATCTTCAAAACGAGAGCCAATAAATTTTTTTTAATGTTATATTCGTGTTCAGCTCACCAAGATACTACAGATTAGGGCCTTTTAAAGTCAGTAAAGATTTTAATGTTGACCAGTGTCTCTCGTATTTCATGAAGGCCTCCCTCTTTTTCTTCACCTTTTCAGCTACTTCTTTTGAGAACCATAGCTCACCAAGATACTGCAGATTAGGGCCTTTTAAAGTCAGTAACAATTTCAATGTTGACCAGTGTAATAGGAAAAATAAAAAAAAACATCTGGCTACTTTGACCCCTGCCATTAGAGACCCCACGGATAAACAAGCTGTCTTTGTTGAGCTCCCCCAAAAGTCTTCCCTTCCCCTACCAGGAAGCTCCTTGGCAAGTAGTGAATCAGCCTCTAAGGGGAATTCACTTCTGGTAGCTTCTTTGGCTAAGAATGTTGTGGAGCGTTTGCCTCGTGCTGGGTTACCTCGTGTGGAAACTCAGACTTCACAGACATTTACTAATTTGATGCCTCAGGAAATATCATTAGCTGATAAATGGAGAGTTGTCACAAAGACAGCGTGCACGCTCAAGGGGACAATGACACAACTGTGCAATTTCATTGAGGAAACTGTGACCAAGCTACAGGAGCTGGACCATAAACTATCTGGTGGAGATGCATGTTTCTAAATTAGATCCTCAGCTTCTTTTCCTTCAAGCTACAGGGGTATCTGCAATTAAGGATAGTTTATCTATTTATTATACATTGGAAACATTAGAAAATTCTTTTAAGAGTAGAAATATTTGTTTTCTTAATTTTCCAATTACACATTTGTTAGCTGCAGAAATCCTTTTGAAGAAACATTTTAAGGAGATCCTGCGTATCCCCAGGCATGAAGAAATCTCTATTACTAATCGCTACTGTTCTCCAGAAATGTCATCTGGTAAATGAGTCTGAGGGGTAACTGGCAAGTTACTTTCTGTTTTAAGTTTGGATTTAACTGGTTTCCTAGAGTATTCTGATGATGAGACTGCGTTTAGAGCTACACTTTTAGCCACGTTTCACAGTGAAAGAAATAAAATTATGATTATGAAGTTTTACTTTAAGAAGAAAGATTGCATGTTTTGAGGACAAAAAGTTCAATTTTTTCTGGATGTGGCGCATGATGTGATTCAAACACAAAGGATACTGTTCCTCTCTCTCAGGGCTACAGTACCTGCAGCTGGGGTAACTTTTTAAGGTTCCTCTGTAAGTGCATAATTATTCTTCAGGGGAGTAATTATAGTAACATAGTATATGATGGCAGATAAAGACCATCATGGTCCATCTAGTCTGTCCAGCAAGGTGGCAAAAGTAGGTGCACCTGCCGCTCCATGCAGGTCACCCCTCCCCATGCCTTTGATTAGGGGTATATCCACCGCTCCATTTTTTTCTTGACCTGTCACATCTGGAAAAATTTGTAAGTAATAAAATATTATCTTATAAAAATGGTGCTTGATTACCAGGGAATTGGGTAAGGGGTAGTGGTCATCGATGCTATGCTTAGTGAGATTTACATCCTTTCACTTTTGTATAATCTTAATTTACCTTCACTCAACTTGAAAGAGGACTAGATTGACATTGCCAGATTGAATATCTTTTCTTCTTTTTTTTTCATTCTTGCAATGGGGATTGTGGTTAATTTCTGAAATTTCTGTGATTCTTATTGGTTTCTAATGTTTCAAAATCCAAATTAAAAAAAAAGCATCTAGAAACTCAGCTATGCAGCAAGAAATGACTGCCTGGCTAATGCCTGCTGTGGTCCTGAGGGTTGTCTGGAACGATCCAGGAGCAAGAAATGCCAGCACTGTGCTGTCCTTCAGCTGTACTGGGGGGCTCCTCCCCTCCTCGCAGTGAGCTCTAGGTCTGTCGCAAGCTGATTGCATCAGTGAAGTATTGTCTCCTTGTCAAATCTGAACCTGTGCATGCAAGCCTCCTCTATACCCTCTGCAAAGGGTATCTCATCCTCCTCCTCCTCTGTTGCCTCTCTCTCCAATGAGCCAAAACACACAGCAGCCACCACCAGCTTGTACTCATTGTAGGTCCACCACCAGCACTAGCGCTACCCTCCATTCACCAGCAAAGGCACAGGGAGACACCCATAGAGATACAAGTTCTTTCATGGAAAAAGCGCATCAAAGGAAAAATAAAATCATTGTGTGCAGAGGTATCCCTGATAGACGGGTATTTAAAAGGATTAAGATTAACAAAGATATTGAGGAAGATCCAAGATATCGGGCTGAAGCATGCTACATTACAGAAGAAGATCTGAAAGTTATATGTTCCAACAATAAATTGAAAGTAGCAGCAGAAGCACAAATGCGAAGATATGAAGAAAACAGAAAAGAAAGATATAAAAAAAACTATTTACAGAGAACCCAAAGCAGTTCTACAGGAATTGGGAAAGAGAATTAACATGGTAAAAACACCACCAACCAAAGCTGAAACAGAAACTTTCTGGAGAAAACTATAGGAGGACCCCAAAAGTTAACATTGCTTCACTAAGACCTGGCAAACTGCAAAAACCAACTGATCAAGCAGCCAGACTTAACACCACAATTGCTTATATCAGAAAAAACATTTATCCTTCCCAAAAATTACAGACCAATGACTTGTTTACCTACAGTCTATAAGCCAATCACTGCAATAAATGCATACAGAATATATGATATGAGTCCAATAACATCATGACAATAGAGGAAAAGGACAATAAGAGGGCAGCATATGGAACCAACAATAAGAGGGCAGCATATGGAACCAAAGACCAGTTAATGCTAAATAAGGCCATCATGGACAGTGTTAAGAAAAGTAGAAATCTCAGTATAATATGGATTGATTATAAGAAAGCTTTTGACAGTGTCCCATACTCTTGAAGGACTACAAAAGGGGATTGCTACTTCTGGAGAGAGATCTGCAATTGTAAGTATTTACTTCTGGGAAGTTTTCTAAATCTTGGGGAAAAAGGAATTCTTTAGATTAAAGTTGATTAATCTGTGAACCCAGTGTATTTGTTAAATCAGTCAGGACCTAGTAGCAGCAAAGAGCTTTCAGCTTAAATTTAAAACACAGAAGAGAACGTTCTGGTTAAATTTAGAACCCCGCAGAGAGCTTCTAGTTTAAATTTCATACTCAGTCAGGACCTAGTAGCAGCAAAGAGCTTTAATTAAAATCAAATCAGAATATGGTTATGGTTAATAGCGACCTAGGTTACACCAACTCTAATTCTCCTAGCTAACTACAATTACAATTAAAGTCGATTTAATAACTACTTGTAAATCTTGTAAATAGATATATGTAATAGTTCAAAATATGTAAATAGTTCGATTGTTATTTAACAAATTTTACCATATTTAGTCATTCATGTTTAATGCATTTAGCAAAATTGTACCTAGTTAACAAATGTTCCATGTAAAACAGCAAAATTGTACCTAGTTAACAAATGTTCCATGTAAAACAGACTTGTAAATCTGTTCATTCCTTGTTCAATGTAAACCGCACCTGATCTGTGGAAGGTAGCGGTATATAAGCAACTGTTAAATAAATAAAATAAATAAATATAACGTAGCATAAAAGGCAAAACAGGGTCAGTATTCCTTGAACAATAAATTATTTCTAGAAACCTTTACAAAGAGGCCTTCTACAGAGTGGGCAAGAGCCCTGTGAAATTTTTTAAATAGGTGTTAACGCCAGGTGGCAGATTGAAGGGCCATTTTGAAAGACTCCCTCTATCCAAGCAAGGACTGTGTTAATCACCCAGGAAATTGGTCACAGCTTATCTCAGAAGCACAGACATAAATAGTTCAACCAGAGTTCTGTGATTCTTGGTCTTGAAGGACTACAAAAGGGGACTGCTACTTCTGGAGAGAGATCTGCAATTGTAAGTATTTACTTCTGGAAATTTATCTAAATCTTGGGGGAAAAGGAATTCTTTAGATAAAAACTGATTAATCTGTGAACCCAGTATATTTGTTAAATCAGTCAGGGCCTAGTAGCAGCAAAGAGCTTTCAGTTTAAATTTAAAACACAGCAGAGAGCTTTCTGGTTAAATTTAGACCCCAAGACTCCCTCTATCCAAATAAGGGCTGTGGGACTTCCCCTGGAGATTGGTCACAGATTACCTTAGAAGCACAGGACAGGGTAATGTGTAGCAGCGAGCTTTTAATAAGTCTTCTTTCCCTCCCTCCCCAACACCCACCCATCCATCCCCTGAGATAATTGCAGCTTTATAGGTGCTTAAACCTCTTAAAGGAAAGGAGGTGCCATATTCACTCTCAGGCGCAGCTGTTTATTCTCATCAACATACATTAAGGACCCGAGATTAATTAAGCTTCAGGTGAGCAAAGTACATTAAATGTATTAGGTATAGTTTTGTTAGTATAAGTATCCCCAGCAACTCTTAGTAAGTAAAGAACTTAAATATCTAAACACAACCTTAAAACTAAGATGCAGACAGCAGTTCAGCAGCGAGATGGGGGCTTTCCATTCTTTTCCATTGAGTGTCACAAGTATGATTTTCTCACAGTTGGTGAGGGGTCTTACGTGTGCACTAGGTGAAAGGAGCTTTTTGCTCTCAGGGAATGAGTCCAATCTCTGGAGGCTAGAGTAGCAGATTTGGAAGACATAAGAGAGACAGAGAGGTACAAAGACGAGACCTACAGGGATATAGCCCTGAAGTCCCACCTCCAGTCTGGCTGTATCCTTGTTGCCATGCATGAGAGAGGTCACGTCACAGGAGAGCATCACCCTGGTGTGGCAGGAAGTGATCCTGTAGCTAGGACCTGTCCTCCAAGTGATATAAAGCCATCTCACACCGAGGAAGTTTCTCCAGGGCCATGTTGCCATGAGGGAAGGGTTAGGACACTGTTATAGTTGGTGATTCGATCACTAGGCATATAGATATCTGGGTGGCTGGTGGATGTGAAGATCGCCTGGTAACATGCCTGCCTGGTGCTAAGGTAGCAGACCTCACGCACCACCTAGAAAAGGTATTAGATAGTGCTGGGGAGGAGTCTACTGTCTCAGTACATGTTGGTACCAATGACGTAGGAAAATGTGGTAGGGAGGTTCTTCAGGCTAAATTTAGGCTTTTAGGTAGGAAGTTGAAATCCATAACTTCCAGGGTAGCGTTCTCCAAAATGCTTCCTCTTCCACGCGCAGAGCCCAAAAGGCAGGCAGAGTTCTGGAGTCTCAATGCATGGATGAGACGATAGTGCAAGGATGAGGGTTTTGGAATTGTTAGGAACTGGGGAACATTCTGGGGAAAGGAGGGGCTGTTCTGAAGGGATGGGCTTCATCTTAACCGGGATGGAACCAAGCTGCAGGCATTAACCTTTAAAAAGGAGATAGAGCCATTTTTAAACTGGATAATAGGGGAGAGCCGACAGTCGCCCAAGAGCTCATGGTTTTGAACAATGTATCCTTGAAGGATACAACCAAAAGAATGAAGTTAGGGCATATCAGCAGAGAGGTTCCAATAAAGACAAGAGTAGCCCAAATGCCCTTGAGTACGGAGCAGACAGAGCTTAGATTCCAAATTACCTCTGCCTACCGATAGCAAGATTAATATGAATAAATTCAGTCTCTAAAATGCTTGTATGCAAATGCTAGAAGTCTAAAAAATAAGAAGGGAGAGTTAGAATATATAGCACTGCATGAGAAGTTAGATATGATTGGTATCTCAGAGACATTATGGAAGGGGGACAACCAGTGGGACAGGGTGATACCTGGGTACAAACTATATCGTAATGATAGAGGTGATCAAATTGGTGGAGGGGTTGTACTCTATGTTAGAGAGGGCATTGAGTCACAAAGGATTAAAGTTTTGCAGGAAACAAAATTTGCTGTAGAATCCCTATGGATTGAAATTCCATGTAAAAGGGGAAGGCGATGGTAGTGGGGGTGTACTATCAACCATCTGGCCAGAATGAACAAATGGACGATGAAATGCTCAAAGAAACCAGAGAAGCTAACAAACGTTACAGCACAGTAATAATTATTTATTTATTTATTTATTTGGATATATTTCTATACCGTTCCTTCCAGTGATCAGTCGCGGTTTACATTTTAACAAATTGGTTCAGCAACAATAGCAGTTACATATAACAGCAGTGGCAATAGAAATGAACTATGTACAATTAACAGTGGTATCAATAGTTAAACTATGTACATCATAAGGAATAACAGTTGATCAAAACGCGAGGACTCAAAACTAATTACATTGTCAGATAGGATGAGATATCTTGTGTCTGGTGTGTTTATAATATACTCGTGATATGTATGGAGTGAATTATGGTTAGGTTGTTAGGTATCTATCAGGCTATGGTTTAAATTGGGAATTAGGTTATTTCGTTCGAATTGTAGTATTCGTGGAATAGATATGTTTTAAGGTTTTTGCAGAATGATTGGAGGTCCTTGTTAGCTCTTAGTGATTCTGGGAGCTTGTTCCATTGTGAGGGGGCTATGTAAGTGAAAGCTCTATTGCTAGTGTTTATTTTTACCTTGCGTATAGAAATTGGAGTTTGCAGCATATTTAGATTATGCCTTTGTCTGTTTCTATTAGGTGATTGTGTATTGATGAGTGTGGTGAGGAAGGATGGGGCGATATTGTGTATTAGCTTAAAAGTAGTAATTATTATTTTGTATCTGATGCGTGCCTGTATAGGTAGCCAGTGGAGTTCTCGAAGGATAGGTGTGATGTGGTCTGAAATCTGCACATTCATAAGTATCCGAGCTGTGACATTCTGTGCCATTTGGAGTATGTTGGTTGTTTTTTTAGGTAAACCAACAAGAATACCATTACAATAGTCCAGATGTGGAGTTATGAGCGCTTGTACTATTGTTCTGAAATCTGAGTGTTCAATGATATTGCGTAGTGGCTGTAATACTCTTAGGGGTATGTTTACTAAACCGTCTTAATGTGCGCCTGGCGATAGTGTGCATGCTGCCATAAAAGGAGTGGGCGTTTCAGTCTTAAAGCAGCAAAACGGGAGTATCGCGCGATAACGCGCGCAGCTGCGCACATGACCGTGCGAAGCTCCGCTAAGCGTGTTACCGCGCGGTAATCTTAAGTAGGCGTACAGACATCCAAACATAGAAACAGAAGTGTAGCACAATGGTTAATACACTGACTGATGATACAGGGGTCATGAGTTCAATCCCCCAGTGTGCCTAATGCATAAGGCTGGCTGAGGCATCAGCTATGACATGTAAGTATTGTTTCCTGAGGCATTTTATTTGTATTTATTTATTGCTGCCAGCAAACACACCCTCACGTGCCGTAACCTAAGGTGCCGCATAAGGCACCCTATAAGGCACCCCATAGGGCACATTATAAAGTGCACTGTCCGCCACGGCACCCTATAATGTCCCCTATAGGGCACCCTATAAGGCGCTCCATAGGACACCTTATAAGGCACCTTATACGGACTGTAACCATAAGGTGCCTCAGAAGGCGCTTTATAGGGTATCCTATAAAGCGCCTTATAGGGCGCCTTCTGAGGTACCTTATGGTTACAGTACCCTGAGGGTGTTTTGCTGGCAGCACTAATGTACATTAAAAAAAGACAATGCTTTGGACAGCCCTATCAAAGAACCCCTACTGTGGGTTTGAACACATGATCTCTGGTTCCACAAGTAGTGAAATAACCAGTGGGCTACAGCTCCATAGCTGCTAGCAAACCCCTGGCTGGCTGCAGAAGGACTGCACGTCACCACACAAACAGCCTGCTGTGGTCACCAGGATAGGGTTAACCCACCCATACCCATGATGCACTGCACATGCAAATCAGCAGTCTACAGATGATCACAAGATGGGGTATGCACCCCCACAGCACATATGAACATAAGATATGCCATAATGGGTCAGACCAAGGTCCATCAAGCCCAGTATTCTGTTTCCAACAGTGGCCAATCCAGCTCATACGTACCTAGCAGTTTCCCCAAGGGACACAGGTTTGTATTGGTTCAAGCATTGATATCCTGGGTCCCTTCTTAATAATGGTTTATGGACCTTTCCTCCAGGAACTTGTCCAAACCTTTTTTAAACCCAGCTACACTAACAGCCTTTACTACATCCTCCTGTAACAAATTCCAGAGTTTGATTACACGCTGAGTGAAAAAATATTTTCTTTTATTAGTCTTAAATAGTTTACCCTGTAGCTTCATTGCATGTCCCCTAGTCTTTCTATATTCTGATAAGGTAAACAATCGATCTACGTTTACATGTTCCTCTTCATAGGAGTATCCTTCCATCCCCTTTACCATTTTGGTGGCTCTTCTCTGAACCTTTTCTAAAATCGCTATATCCTTTTTAAGATACGGCGACCAGAATTGCACACAATATTCAAGGTGTGGTCTCACCATGGAACGATATAGAGGCATTATAATATCTTTTGTTTTATTTTCCATTCCTTTCCTTATCATACCTAGCATTCTATTTGCTCTCTTGGCCGCTGCTGCACACTGGGCCGAGGGTTTTAACATGGTATCCACAATGACGCCTAAATCTTTTTCCTGGGTGGTGGTTCCTAATGTGGAACCTTGCATCGTGTAACCATAGTTTGGGTTGTTCTTCCCTAGGTGCATAACCTTGCACTTGTCCACATTAAATTTCATCTGCCTTTTGATGCCCAGTCTTCCAATTTATCAAGATCCTCTTGAAATTTTCCACAATCCTCTTGGGTTTTAACAACTTTAAATAGTTTTGTGTCATCTGCAAATTTGATAACCTCACTCGTTATTCCACCTTGGCCTGGTAGGGGGAACTGACCGTGTGTGGTACTGGCACAGAGTAGCTACACACCGTCACATTGTGCAGGTACTGCATTCACTCTGAGGGTGAGGTGGGATGCCCAGCACCAGGTCCACAGCAGAGTTAGGCCATGCTGCAGGTCCCCAGCAGTGCTAATGTGTGAGATAGGTAGTTTCTGCAGACACACCTTGGATATATCTGTATGTCTCAGTCAGGTTTAGCCCCTATGGACTCTTAGGAGGATTATGTACCACCACCTTCCTCCTTCTCCAGGGCTGAGGGGGGGTAACAGGTCTCACACCAACAGATCCACATTCTACCTCCCTGCAATGGTGGCAGTAGAGGGGACCATCAACCCCAGTCCTGCTGGGGAACAGACACCCTACAGGGCAGTAAATGCAGCTCTGTACACATCCATAACGCAATAGCAGACAGACATTAGGCCTGGATATGCTAAGCTGCCCCCCACCACTATCTGATATTCTCCTGCAGCAAGCCTTCAGCCGCTGCACCCTGCAAGGCATTCCATCAAGACACATACCAGCTGCAGACAGTCTGCTAGCTAGTCCATAGTGCATGTTCCTGGTGGAAATGCGTGCACCCAGAACTGGGATGTCAGCATACACACCAAACAAATAGGTCAGTGACTGGGCCCCAAAAGGGAACCCATAAATATCATATGAGAGAAATACTAAATAGCACTATGGGGGAGCCTAGCCATGCCGTGGTCACTGCTCAGTCAGGGTGAGAGTGATCTCCCAGCGGAACATGCTGTGGCCACCCTGTCTGTGCAGGTGGTGGCTGGACACTACAATGTCCCAGCCAGTGCCCTATGCCCTGTGCAGATGCATCCTGGCCAGGCTACCCTGTCCGGGCTATACCCATGGTACCTTGCTCCTCATTATGCACATTGTCAGGCCAATACTGGCAACAGTGCTGGCAGTGTGGGCTGTGGAGGGTGTTTGCAGCCACCACACACTGGATAGACAGACACACACTCCCACACCTATGCCAGCATTGTGCTATTATAGAGTTGTTTAGCAGCCCTGGCCACCACACCAGTCCTGGGCACAGTGCAGGCATGGATATGGTACGCAATACTGTTGGGGATCACTCCCCAGGGTGGTAAACACTGTCAGAGACCAGACCTGAAGCACACTCCACAGACATCAGAAAGGTTGCTATGATGCAGCTCAATCAGCAAACTGTGCTTAACGTAGGAATTGCTATCTGTCAGTAATCATAGCAAACGTTTGATAGCTGTGTACCATATTCCCAGGTGTAGGGTGGCATTGCTAAGGTATGCAAGTGCTAGTATTGGGAGATGCACGCAGAGCCCAAAGTCCTGCCTCTCCAGGAGGTTTTGGATAATGGGGCCTGTGGGTGTGGGTGTGTCTGCCCCTGTTGGCTGCTGCTTTACGGCAGAGGTTCCCAACTCCAGTCCTGGTGTGCCAAACACTGTTTGGGTTTTCATGCTGTCCCTCATGAATATGCATGAGATACATCTGCATACCATGGTGGTGGTGCATAGACATGCAGCACAGGCATCTTTATTAGAGGCAGCATGGAACCTGAATGGTGTTTGGCCCTCCAGGACTGCATTTGGGAGACTCTGCTCTAGGTAATGCGCCTGTTTATGGTGTCTTTGCTCTGTAGGGTAAACTGTAGGTGCTTTGGGTATGTTTACGTCATCTGCAATAAAGGTTCTGTCTGTATTAGCACGTTGTAGTAGTGGGTAAAATATGGGGACTGGGTTGGCAGGCACCATAGCTGGGACTTGAACCTGTGACTTTCTGCCTTCTAACACACTGGTTGTGTTGCGCCATCGTATTGCCACAGAGACAGTGCATTCCCTGGTGATACCATGACTGTTTGTCCGGCAGGGCCTGTCTGTTGCAGTGCATGGCACCCACCTACACAGGGCTAGGCCATGGTCTGCTCTGGGCAGCTGCCACTGCCCCCTCCACCACCAGTACCCCTCTGCCACCATGCTGACATGCCTTTCTGCTGGTGGTGCTGGTGGTGTGCAGTCTCAAGCCATCCAGTGTGCAGGTAGGCGGCTGCCTATGATGCGTGTTCTGGGGTAGGGGTGCCTGCATAGATGTCCAAGTTTCCCCCCAAAACCACCTGCCAATGTTCTGTGCCCTTGGAGGTACCTGCTGGGTACTATCCCCTGTGACACTGTGATAAACACTCTCGTGCCCATGTTGGGCCCTCATCAGTTGCTGTCTGGCTGCTGTACAGTTTCAGCATTCCTAAGTGCCACCTAGGCATCTGCCTAGTCCGCACTGTGCCCCAGCTGCACCACAGCATGTGCCGCCTGCAGCCCTCTGTATCCCCTTTCTCAGCATCTGTCCAGTTGCCCATTCCGACATGCCTGCCCTGCTGTTGTGGAACATGTGCATGCCATAGGAAACCTGTCCAATGGAGAGGGAAACCCTGATCAGTGCTATTTCACTGTGGGATCATTCACCTTGTATGGGGACGGAGCGTAGACCCTTCCAAAATTCATATCTTTTTTGGGGGGCTTTCTTGGGAGTGTTTTTTGATGTTTCCCATTACTATCACTATTGACCAGCTTGGTTATGTTTTTTGTATATTTTGTTGGGGTCCTTTTCAATGTTTATTTGTACTTTTGTTCCGTGCACATGTATCACACTTATCACTCTTTGTAGGTTTCCCTGGTTTTGCTGTACATTGCTGATGGAAATGGTTTCTTTTCCCTTTAAATCAGCTCTAACGCCAGGGTTTCACTGGCGTTAGTTTTGAGCCTCGGATTTCACAGCGTTGGTGTGCAGGGAGCCTCTTCCCTCCCACTCTCCACCCATTGACCTCTTCTCTCCGCCCATGGGGAGCCTTCCTCCGCCCTCCGGGAGCCTTTCCCCGCCTTCAGCGCTCGTTTGCGCCGCAGCGCGCGTTATCGCGCGATATGGTACCTGTGCACCTTAAAAAGCGCCATCATCACGTGATAAGGTACCTTATCGCGTGATAACATCACAGAGCGCACATTAAGACAGTTTAGTAAACATACCCCTTAGTTTGTAGAAAATAGATCTATTTAGCAGTCTCAGGTGGGCTTCCATGCTAAGATTCTTGTCGAGAGTTACACCTAAGTACTTTAATTCCTGTTTAATGTTATACGAAGTATTATTTAGTATGATTGTGGGAGAATGTTTAAGTTCAGGGTTCTTAGAGATAAACATTACTTCTGTTTTTTTATGATTGATGCTCAAATTGTTTTGATGAAGCCATAACTGTGTTTCGTTTAGGCATCTTTCTAAGTGGGTATAATCCGGGTGATGTATATCCAGTTGAGTATAGAGCATTATATCATCTGCATATAGATGACAGTTTATTTTGTGTTTTTGAAATATTTTGCAAATGGGCCTTAGGTAAAGGTTGAATAATATGGCAGATAATGCAGAACCTTGAGGAATACGTTGCTTTTGTGGGAATGTACTGGATAGGTTTTGGTCAAAGTATACTTGCTGTATTCTATTGTTTATATATGAAGTGAACCATTTTAAGGGTGTCCCGATTATTCCAATTGATTCAAGTCTTTTTATGAGGGTATTATGGTTTACCGAATCGAAAGCCGCTGTAATGTCTAAGAATATTAGGATGAACATCTTCTTGCAATCTTCAATACCTTTATATAGTTTATCGAATAACCCGAGTAGGAGTGTTTCTACTCCATGAGATTGTTGAAAACCATATTGATGTTCATCAAGTGCATTTGTGGAATCGATATGGTCTTGCAGTTGGAATTGGACTGTCTTTTCTATGATTTTTGCTATGAATGGTATACTTGATATAGGTCTGTATGCGGATAGGTCAGCTTTGTTGAGTGATTTGTTCTTTAACCCTTTGAAGGCCTACTTTAAATTTTTAATCCACATTCTGCAACCGGTTTAATTTTTGCATATTTCAGGAAAATTGTACCCGTCTTATTCAATATGTTCTAATAGTGATTTTCCTTCTGCTATGTTCATGTATTATATACCATTTGATAGGAATATTTAGTCAGAAGTTTGGATCCAGAGAGTTTTGGGCTTGGCCTGGAAAGGGTTAATATAGGTTGAATGAGTGATCTTTTTAGTTCTGCTGGCATAGATCCTTGAATTAGTGACTGGTTTACAATGTTTAGAATTATAGGTGCCACTTCAGTTTTTATGATTTTGACCCAGGCTACAGGGCAGGGATCAAGTGGGGATGTGGTGGTGTTTATGATTGTGATTATGTTTTGTATTTGTTTCAGATCAGTTTTATGAAATGTTTCCCATATTTCTGGGGGGTTTACAATCTGTGTTGTCTTTTGCAAAGAATCGTTTTCAGTTACTATATGGGTGCAGTTTTCTTCTGTGGAGTTGAGTTTGCTGGAATAGTGGTCAGCAAGTGCTTGTGGTGTTATTTGATATTCGGTATTGTTGTCTTTAGGGGGTTTTATAAAGGATTTTACAATCTCGAACAGTTCTCTAGGCCTATTTATAACATTATTTAGTTTATTAGTATGGTAGCTCTTTTGTGTGGAGTTTATTAATTCCTTGTAGGAAGTAAGTAATTGGAGGTATTGAGCTTTGGTTTCTGATGACTTTTTTGTTCTCCATTCTTCTAAGGTCTTTCTTTGCTTTAGCCAATTCTGAAGTGTACCAGGGTTCGGTTTTATTTCTTAATTTGGGATTTACATTAGGAGGGGTTTTGGATGTGTGTTTTGAGACCATTTCTATTCCATTATTCCATTGTTTTACTAGGTCATCAAGGTTTGTTGTTTCTGTGTTTGTGTGAGAAATGATAGATTTTATTAATGCATCTTTATCCAATTTTTTAAACATGCTTTTGTAAATGTTGGATTTACATTCTATAGTGGGGGGTTGTATTGGCATGGCAATTGAGAATTTGATAAGGTGATGGTCAGACCAAGGAATTTGAGTTATTTTTGGCGGGGGGCTTGTTACTAAGGGGTATGTTTACTAAGATCCCGTTAAAGTGCGGGCCGCGGTAGAGTGCGGATGCCATATAAGGAGTAGGCGTTCCGTCCTGAAAAAGAAAAGCCGGAATTTAAATATGTGCTAAGGTGCGCGGCGCCCTTGTGCGCCCCGCACCTTAGTGCATCAGATGGCTGCGCGGGAGGCATATGTGGTACGCTGATGGGCAAACAAAAAAGCAGAGCCACAGCGCAATGATGAAGGCACCTACCAATGGTGCAGGGAGCAGGGGTTCAATCCCCCACAGTGCTCAATGACGCTGGCTGAGTTGTTAATTTATGAGGCAGAGAAATACTGGGCGGCCTAAAGCAGGGCACTGATGTTTTGGGCGGCATAAGGTGGCACGCTGATGTTTTTGGCGGCAGTCTAATACTGGGATGTATAAGCAGCGCGCTGATATGCAAACAGAAAAGCAGAGCCACAGCACAATGGTGAAGGCACTTACCAATGGTGCAGGGATCAGGGGTTCGATCCCCCACTGTGCTCAAGGGCTGGCTGAGGTGATATTTTAGGAGGCATACTGTGGCGGCGCTGTCCTTCCCAGGCGGCTGCCTAGTAAGGGTGCGCCAGTCATCACACTTCTTTTAATGCTTCAACGTAGTAGCTGAGGCCCTTTTAGTGTAGTTGTGGGCTTGTTATTAAAGCAGTCCGAGTGGATGAGGCTTACACAGGAAAATTTGTTAAATAAATTTGTTTTATTTTTCTTTTGCAGTGTCAACTTGGCAAATGACCTTGATAAAGGTTCCAAAATAGCAAACTGAAAGTAGGATAATTTCTCCAACAAAACTATCTCAGCAAAACACTTTCAAAGCAGTTTCTTCACTCTTTGGTTAACTTTAAATTCTTCTTCACTTTAACAAACAGTTGAACCCTGTTACATGCACAGTCCAGCAAAACTTAAACTTCAGCAAGACAGTTTTGAACTTTGTTACATGCACAGTCCAGCAATCTTCTCTGCTATTCCCAGCTGCTACAGACCAGTGTATAATCATGTGCTGCCTCTTAGTTTAAAACAAACAGCATTCTTAACGTGGCTCCAGCACTAATAAAAATGGCTGCTTTTAAAACATGAGGCTTTCTACCTTTCTGTCTGCCTTTCTCCTTGGCATTAATTGGCACCAGCACTTCTTATCTTCTCACACTGTCTCACACAGCCTTCAATAAAAGCTCTAAACATTGCTTGTACAAAAAACACATTCCATTGATTCTTCTGAGGACATTGGACTATCTGGATAAGACCCAATTTCCATCTCCTCCTCTGTGCTGTAAGGCTCAGGGCTTGGGGCACGTTCTGGAGCGTTTAGCTGCACTTTCTTTAAAAGTTTAAAAAGCTTTTCCCACTTAAGATTCCTCCTCCCCTTTGGGACTGGGTCAGAACCTCTTGCCCTTCTTTCCCTTACTGACTCAATTTCAGGAAATGTTTGATTTGCTTGGCTTGCAGAAACCCTTCTTTTGTAAGGCTTTCTGTATTGTCTGGTTATGGGCTCAGGACTTGAGCTGCTGTCTTCAGAGTCAGAAATGTAGTTCTGAATCTTTTCCCAGCTCCTCTCTTTCCCACGGCCCTGACACTTGCCTTGGCAGTTATGGCTGGTCCCTTTAGAATCACCAGGTCTCACAGCCCTGCAGTGCTGTCTCCTCTCCTGGTCTCTCTGGACTCTCTGCCTCTCCTCGTGGCTTCCTTCCTGCTTTCCACTTCCTTTGTTCGTCTCTCTTTCCTGCCCTGCCTCACTTTCTGAGTGACGCAGTTTAAATGCTCTGTAGCCTGTTTCCTTCTCTGGCCCCACCCTCTCTCTCCCTGCAGCTGCTCTGGAGACTGGGTGTGGCTTCAGGCTAGCTCTGCTAGTGTGTGTGTTAGTTTCACTTTCTCTCTGGGAGCTATGCTTTGGTGAGCCCATCCCCCATTTATGAAAAAAAACCTCTTTTTTTTCACTTTTAAAGGGCTGTGCTGCATGCGCATCACCACAATACAAAGAATGGGCGGCATAAGGCGGCGCGCAGATGGGCATTAGGCAGTGCGCTATTGATTTAGGAGGCTGTTCTATTATTGGGAGGCATAAGGCGGCACGCAGATGTGCAAGCACAGGATCAGAGCCAAAGCACAATGGTTAAGGCATTGACTGCTGATACAGGGGTCATGAGGTAGCTCCCCAGGGTGCCTAATACGTAAGGCTGGCTGTGGTTTCAGCTTTGCAATGTACATATCTGTTCCTGCAGCACCGTATGTGTATTTTATTAATTGCTGCCAGCAAACACGCCCTCACGTGCCGTAATGGAAGGTGCCGTAAAAGGCACCCTATATGGCACTCCATAGGGCACATTATAAAGTGCACTGTCCGCCAAGGCACCCTAATATATCCCCTATAGGGCACCCTATAAGTTGCATCACAGGATAATGTATAGTGCACCTTATATGGACGGGAACCATAAGGTGCCCTATAGGGTGCCCTATAAAGCGCTCTCAGAGGCAGCCTATGGGTACAGTACGCTGAGGGTGTTTTTGCTGGCATCAAAATATGTACATTAAAGAAAAACAATGCTTTGGACAATCCTTTCAAATAACCCCACTGTGAGTTTGAACCCATAACCTCTACCTTCACAGGCAGTGAAGTAACCATTAGGCTACAGCTCTATAGCTGCTAACAAGCCCCTGACTGGCTGCAGAGAGCCTGCATGTCACCACACAGATGAACACAAGATGGGGAATGCACCCCCACAGCACCTCAGCCTGGTAGGAGGAAGTGACCGGGTGCACCCACACAGCACCTCGGCCTGGTAGGGGGTATGGACCGGGTGTTTTACAGGCACAGAGTAGCTACACACCGTCACATTGTGCGGGTACTGTGCTCACCCTGAGTGTGCGATGAGGCGCCCAGGACCAGGTCCACAACACCGTCCATGGCTGATGGAGGATATGCTGGAGGTCCAAAGCAGTGTTAATGTGTAAGATAGGTAGTTTCTGCACAAACATCATGGATGTCTCAGTCAGGTGTAGCCCCCATGGACCATGAATCACCACCACCCCTCCTCCTCAGGGCTGAGAGTGGCAAACATGGTCTCCCATCAATAGATCCACATTCTACCTCCCTGCAAAGGTGGCAGTAGAGGGGACCATCAACCCCAGTCCTGCTGAGGAACAGACACCCCACAGGGCAGTTAATGAAGTTCTATACATATCCATAACACAATAGCAGACAGACATTAAACAAGGTCATGATAAGCTGCACCCCACCACTATCTGTTATTCTCCTGCAGCAAGCCATCAGCTGCTGCACCCTGCAAGCCGCTCCAGCAAGACACATACCAGCTACAAACAGTCTGCTAGTTAGTCCATAGTGCATGTTCCCAGTGGAGATGCATGCACCCAGAACTGGGATGTCAGCATACACAGCAAGCAGATATATCAGTGACTGGGCCCAAAAAAGAAACCCATAACTATCATCCAAGAGAAATACTATATAGCACTATGGGGGTGCCTAGCCATGCTGTGGTCACTGCACAGTCAGTTTGAGAGTGATCTCTCAGCAGGACATACTGAGGTCACCCTGTCTGTGTAGGTGGTGGCCGGGCACTACAATGTCCCAGTCAGTGCCCTATGCACTGTGCAGATGCACCCTGGCCAGGCCACCCAGTCTGGCCTATACCCATGGTACCTTGCTCCTCATTATGCACATTGGTAGCCCAATATTAGCAACATTGCTGGCAGTGTGAGCTGTGGAAGGTGTTTGCAGCCACCACACACTGGATAGACAGACAGCCACCCCCACACCTATGCCAGCATTGTGCTATTATAGATGAGGTCAGCAGCCATAACCACCACACCAGTCCTGGGCACAGTACAGGCATGGATATGGTACTCAATACTGTTGGGGGTCACCCCCCAGGGTGGTAGACACTGTCAGGGACCAGACCTGCAGCACACACCGCAAACATCAGAATGATTGTTATGGTGGAGCTCAATGACCAAAATGTGCTTAACGTAGGAATTGATATATGGCAGTTATCATAGGAAGCGTTTGATAGCTGTGTACCGTATACCCAGGTGTAGGGTGGCATTGCTAAGGTTTGCAACTGCTAGTATTGGGAGATACAGGCAGGGCCCAATGTCCTGCCTCTCCAGGAGGCATTGGCCAATGCGGCCTGTGGGGGTGGGGGGGTGGGTGTGTCTGGCCCTGTTGGCTGCTGCTTTACGTCAGGGTTTCCCGACTCCAGTCCTGGTGTTCCAAACACTGTTTGGGTTTTTATGCTGTCCTTCATAAATATGCATGAGCTACATCTGCATACCATGGGAGTGGTGCATAGATATGCAGCACAGGCATCATTATTAGAGGCAGCATGGGACCTGAATGGTGTGGGGCCCTCCAGGACTGCATTTGGGAGACTCTGCTCTAGGTAATGTGCCTGTTTATGGTGTCTGAGATTGGAGTGGTAAAATATAGGCGTATTAACAATGCATATGTTCTCAGCTATACAGTTTTGTCCTTACTATCATGGTTTAGTTGTGGGAAAAATATGTGGACAGGTTTGGCAGTAGCCCCAGCTGGGCTTTGAACCTGTGCCCTTCTGTTTTTGCACACACTGTCTGTGGGCATTGCACCACTGTGTTGCCACAGATGTGCTGCATTCCCTGGGGAGGCCATGACTGTACATGCGACAGAGCCTGTCTGTTGCGGTGGACCGTGCCGGCCTGCACAGGCCTAGGCCACTGTGTGCTGTGGCTTGCAGCCACTGGTCCCTCCGCCACCTGTACCCTTCTGCCAACATGCTGACATGTTCCTATCTTGGAAAAAGCATGTGACCGGATTGAGTTGTGGCACTCCAGGATTGTATTTGGGGGAATTGGCTGTAGATAATGGCCATTGGTATGGTTTGTGTGCGGTGTAGGGTAAAATATGGGTGTTTGCACCATGCTTATGTGCTCTGCAATACAGGGGTGTCCTGACTATCAGTGTTTTGTGGTGGGTAAAACTATGGGGACTGGGTTGTCATGAGCCCTAGCTGAGATTTGAACCTGTGATCCTCCAGGCACTGGCTGTGTCTGCTGCACCACACTGTGGCCACAGAGACAGTGCAGTCCCTGGAGATAGATAACCTGACCGAACGGCTCAGGAAAACCTCTGCACAATTTTACTGTGGACTCATTCACCTTGTATGGTGACAAAGGGGCAAGTAAACCTCAGAAATGACCTCGAAAAAAGGGGAAAACAAACATAACCAAGCTGGGCACCAGTAATATCAATGGGCAACATTAAAAACACTCCCAGGTAAGCTCCAAAAAGGAAATGATTTTTGGAAGGGTAGATCATTCCTTTTTTTTGGAGCTTTCCTGGGAGTGTTTTTTATTGTTGGCCATTGATATCAATGTTGCCCAGCTGGATTATAATTTTTAAAGGTTTTTTTGTGGTCATTTCCATTGTTTATTTGACATTTTGTTCTGTGCACATGTATCACACTGCTCACGTATTTTAGGTTTCCCCGGTTTTGCTGTACATTGCTGACGGAAATGGTTTCTCTTCCCTTTAAATGCAGTCTACCGTGAGTGTTTCACTCGCGGTAGTTTTTACTTGTAAATTCAGCCCCGCTCCTGTGCGGGGAGCCTCTCCCCTCCCACTTTCCACCCATTGACCCCGTCTCTCCGCCTCTCGGGGGCCTTCCTCCACCCTCCTTTCGCCTTTCTCCGCCTCTATCGCACAGTACCGCACCGCACACGTGCGCGTGTTCGTCGCACGTGTGCGGGGCCCATTAGTGTGAAGCGCACTCATGCGGGGCACTTAAGAGCACTTAAGTGCATCATTTTCGCACGCTCAAGTGCGCCCCGCACAATTGCGCAGTTTAGTAAACATACCCCTAAGTTATTTGAGTGTTTTTTGGGTATGAAGACCATGTCAAGGACGTTGCCCATGTTGTGAGTGGATGATTGGATTATTTGTTGGAAACCCAGTTGGTCCATGGTTTCTAGGAATGTATTTGTATGTGTTGAGTGAAGTGATGCAAGATTAAAGTCCCCTAAAATCATCTGATATTTTTAAATGAGGTTTCACATATTGTTTCAAGGGCTGTAGTAGGGCTTCGTGGTCAGTGGAGGGAGGTCTGTATATGAGGGAAATAGCAGAAGTTCTGTTCTCTAGCTTGAGGATGTCTATTCCTTCTAGTGACTTTTGGGAACTGCTAGAGAGTTTTAGATCATCTCTAGCGAATACTAACACACCACCACCTCTTTTATTGGTACGCGGGCAATTATATACGCTGTATCCTGGTGCTTTTAGCATGTTGAGGAGGACAGTGTCTGTATCTTTCAGCCACGTTTCTGTTATGCACAGTAAATCTGGTTTTTCATCTATTATTAGGTCCTGTATAATATGAGTTTTGTTTCTAATGGACCTGGCATTTATTAGCAAACATTTTTGAGTGATTAGTATATCTGTGTTAGGGGGTGGGATAGTGGGAGTAGTTTTAATTCTAATTAATCATGGGTAAGATTTCATGGTTTTAGAGTTAGATTGAGTCATGTTGAGTGATTTGAATTTGCTTGGTGTTCTGTGTAGGTATTGTGTTGGGTGAGATATGGGTATTGGAATTGGGTGAGATATGGGTATAAGAATTGGGAGCGTGTACACCGAATAAGGGTAAGAGTATGAGAATGTAGTTTTTGTATATAAGATAACACATAGCAGAATGATTAGCATCATATTCAAAAATTCCATTTTTATATTTATGTGTGTTGAATGGTAACAGTGTATACAATGCAAGTATGATTAACTGAATTTTGTTATAAAATGTAACTTTAGGGCAGCAGTTAAACTGTTATATTACACAAAGTGTAAAATTACAACAAAGGAGATTAGTTGGGTTTAATTAAGTATCTAGCTACTAGGCATTCAGCATTATTATCAGAGTTTCAATTCAGAGACAGTGGTTCAATGTAAGTACAAATGCTGTGAAAGATATTACTGTTAACACACGTATACTGGTTACCATATGTAACTAATAACATTTAGAACACAGTAGGTACCTGTTTGAGAAGCACAGTGTGTAACCACATACAGCCAAAAGGCTGCTTTGTTGTGGTTGGTCTTTAATGCGAAGCTGAGGCAGGAGTAGTAGCGGTGTCGGCTTTAATTCTCTGTGGCGTTTGTTGGTTATTTCAGAAAAAGCCGCTGCCTAAAGGCCGTGCCAAAGGGCCCTCTAGTGAGGCCCTCAGGCGCGGGCCCGCAAGGCGCGGGTGCGCCGCTGTTGTTGCCTTGTTAAATAGAAGAGGGGAGCACGTGGCTGGGACGTCGCTGTTGGAGGTGCAGGAAGCAGCTTTTCTCCCTCCTGGGAGATCGGTGCGGTGAAAGAGGCTTCGGTCCGGGTTGCTGCACTTTTTAAAGCAGGAGAAGGCTGTCCCGATGCACAGCAAGAAAGGGCTGCCCCGATTGGTCAGCACGTGGCTGGGACGCCGCTGCTGGAGGTGCAGGAAGCTGCTTTTCTCCCTCTTGGGAGATCAGTGCGGTGAAAGAGGCTTCGGTCCAGGTTGCTGCACTTTTTAAAGCAGGAGAAGGCTGTCCCGATGCACAGCAGGAAAGGGCTGCCCCGATTGGTCAGCACGTGGCTGGGACGCCGCTGCTGGAGGTGCAGGAAGCAGCTTTTCTCCCTCCTGGGAGATCGGTGTGGTGAAAGCTAATAATAATGGGTGATTTCAATTACCCCGGGATTGACTGTGTCAGTGTCATGGCAGGACATGTTAGGGAGATAAAGTTTCTAGATTAAATAAATGACAACTTCTTGGAGCAGTTGGTTCATGAACTGACCAGAGGGGAAGCCATTTTGGACCTAGTCCTTAGTGGAACACTAGATATGGTGCAAGAGATAAGGGTGTTGGGGCCACTTGGCAACAGTAATCATAGCGTGATTTTGTTTGATTTAATTAGTGGAGGAGGGATGGTAAGGAAATCCACAGTACTAGCTTTTTATTTTCGAAAGGGAGACTATGATAAAATGAGGAAAATAGTTAAGAAAAAACTAAAAGGAGCAGTTGCAAAGGTTAAAGACTTACATCAAGCTCAGGTGTTGTTTAAAAATACTATCTTGGAAGCCCAGAAAATTGCCAGCATGGTTTAAAGGTGAGGTCAGAGAGGCTGCTGATGCCAAAAAAGCATCTTTCAGGAAATGGAAAAAGGAGCCAAATGAAGAAAACTGGAAACAGTGCAAGCACTGGCAAGTTAAATGCAAGGCATTGATAGGGCAGGCAAAGAGAGAAGTTGAGAAGAAGCTTGCTGTGGTAGCAAAAACAGGTAATAAAGACTTTTTCAAGTTCATTCATAGCAAAAAAACATGTGAGAGTCAGTTGGACCATTAGATGATAGAGGGGTAAAAGGGACACTAAGAGGGGACAAGGCCATAGCAGAGAGACTGAATGAATTATTTGCTTCAGTCTTTACTGAGGAAGATGTAGGGATGTTACCCATGACTGAAGTGGTATTTGAAGGTGATAGTGCGGAAGAATTGAAAGAAATATAGATACACAGGGAAGATATATTACAACTATTTGATAAACTGAAGAGTAGGAAATCACCGTGACTGGATTGTACACATCTAAGGGTGTTGCAAGAACTGAAATATAAGATTGCAGACCTGCTTTTAGTAATCTGTGAACTATCATTAAAATTATCTGTAATACCTGAAGACTGGAGAATGGCCAATGTAATGCCAATTTTTAAAAAGAGTTCCAGTGGTGATCCAGGAAACTACAGACCAATGAGCCTGATGTCAGTACCGGGAAAATGATAGAAACCATCATAAAGAATAAAATTACTGAACATGTAGATAGTCATGGCTTAATGGGAGATAGCCAACATGGCTTTAGACAAGGAAGATCTTGTCTTACTTATCTGTTATGTTTTTTTTGAAGGTGTGAATAAACAGGTAGACGAAGGTGAGTTAGTTGATATAGTGTATCTGGACTTTCAGAAAGCCTTTGACAAGATCCCTCATCAGAGACTTTTGCAAAACTAAAAATTCATGGGATAGGAGGCAGTGTATTATTGTGGATCAGGAGCTGGTTAAAAGATAGAAAGCAGAGGGTAGGGCTTAATGGCCAATTTTCCCAATGGAGAAAGGTGAATAGTGGAGTACCCCAGAGATCTGTGCTGGGTCCACTGCTTTTTGACATATTCATAAATGACCTGGAAAAGGGAATAACGAGTGAGGTTATCAAATTTGCAGATGACACAAAACTATTTAAAGTTGTTAAAACCCTTCTGCAGCTAATGTGGTAGTATTTGAGAAAGAAGGCAGAGACCCGCTGCTAACCGCCAACTACCGTCCAATCTCCCTACTTAATGCCGATTATAAGATCTTCGCAACGATCTTGGCCACCCGGCTATCTGACAGGATGGCCACCTTAATCCATCCCGACCAATGCGGTTTTATACCCGGCCGATCCACCGCTGACAATGCTCGGACCTTGTGCCATGTGCTATCCAGTGCTGCCAACTTAGACCACCCCTGGGTGGGTCTTTCCCTAGATGCTGAAAAAGCCTTTGATCGCCTAGAATGGCCTTTCTTATTTGCAGTTCTCCGATGGTATGGCTTTGGGGAGGGCTTCCTCCGATACCTCCAAGTCATGTATACTCAACCCGTTGCCAGTATTTGTGTAAATGCTATTAAGTCTCAGCCTTTTAATCTCCAAAGAGGCACGCGTCAAGGTTGCCCCCTATCACCAATGCTCTTTGATCTCGCTCTTGAACCCCTCGCCCTCCTTATTAGACAGTCTGCACGTATTCGAGGTGTCCCCTTCAGTCACAGAGAGATTAAACTCTCTGCATATGCAGATGACCTTATGCTCTTCGTATCCCTTGATTCGGTTCCAGCTGTCTTGGATCTGATTGATGGATACTCGCAATTATCGGGCTATAAAATAAACTGGACCAAATCCGTAGCATTCCCACTGAACCGCTGGGTACATGAGGCTGACATGCAGGCCTTTCCTTTCCTTTGGCAATCCCGTATGGTGAAATATCTTGGGGTCCATTACTGTTCTCCTTTAGAAGACACTATTAGTTTTAATGCCAAAGAGGTAGTCTCCAAAGTCCGTGAGCTCACAAATCGTTGGTCTCCCTTATCCCTTACATGGTGGGGCCGCCTAGAAACTGTGAAAATGATGATAGTCCCCAAAGTGAACTATATTTTAGAAATGCTGCCATGTTTACTCCCGCTACACACCTACAAAGATATTGAGGGCCTTCTCGTCCGCTATCTCTGGCAGGGCAAACCACCAAGGATAGCTAAACAAAAACTACAGTCTGCGAAGGAACTAGGGGGTACCCGCTTTCCTGATTTTCTCAGATATCATCAAGCCTTCCTACTTAAACAAGGTGTCCGATGGCTAGATGCCTCAACAGACAGCAGACCAGTTTGGCTTGACATAGAAGAGGAGCTTAGTAGCCCAATTCCGTTGATCCATCTCCCTGGTATGTCCCATCAAGTAGACACCCGCCAACCCCCAATGATTGTCGATACTCTTGCGGCCTTTAACACTCTCATTCTATCACTGGGCCCAAACGTATGTCCTCAGGACGGACTCCCGCTGTGGAATAACCCCAGAATTCAAGTCCTAAATAGAACGATAGCATGGAAACCCTGGTACTCTAGGGGGATCTGGACACCCCAACAGCTCTTCTCTGCAGCTCGTTGGAAAACCTTTTCTGATTTACAAAAGGAATTTGCGTTACCAGCGAAACATTACTTTCAATTGATGCAGCTTCAACACTGCCTCAAAAGTGCTCGAATCCTGCCGCCCTCTGTCCCTACTGAGGACGGGCTATTAGCCCTAATTCACTCTATTAGTAGTACACATGGGGTAGCCTCTAACTTTTATACACTATTATGTCAGGGTACAGATACTGCTACTTGTAGAGCCCAACAAGCCTGGGAGCGCGAACTGCAAACCACTTTAACCCCTGTGCAATGGAGCGTTTTCTGGAGCAAAGTAGTGCGGGTTTCCCGATCTGCCTCAGTTACCCAAACTCTCTTCTTTTTTGCACATAGATGCTTTTATACTCCAGAAAAAATAGCCAAATGGAACACAACTGCTAGGGACCAGTGTTGGTCTTGCCATACTGCTGTGGGAACCCTCGCTCATGTTATTTATGAATGTCCTCAACTACAGGTTTACTGGGGGCGGGTCTGGGGTCGTATTCAATTTATCTTACACCTCCACGAGCCTCTTTCTTGGAAGATTGTGGGACTCCGCTCAGTGGCGGAGGTCCCCTCTCTTCCTAAGAAGGGTCGCTTTCTCCTTGATTTCATGCTGGGTATAGCTATATGTTTAATCACGAGGAATTGGAAGGATAGCTCTCGACTTACTGTCAATGAATGGTGGAACCTTGTCTGCTTATATAGTAAATATGAGCAGATATCTCGGAGAGCTATTCCCCATACCCAAACTCACTCTCCCTTGTCTAAATGGCAGATGCTCAATGATTATGTACAATCTGCTCATTGCTCCGACATGTCTGTTTAATGTACACTCATCATGTTTCAGATCACCGTTAGGTTTTGTAACTCAATAATGTCAGTACACGCCCGTTTCGGGAATGATTAGTTTTCTAGAGAAGAAGCAGGGGGGAGGGGGGTGGTAGGGGTTTACTTTGGTGTATGTATCTCATTCTATGTATGTATCTGTCTTTTAGCTGTATGTCTTCCTTTCCTTTGTTGTTATAAAACGAAAATAAAGAATTAAAAAAAAAAAAATAAAGTTGTTAAAACCCATGAGGATTGTGTAAAATTGCAAGAGGATTTTGATAAATTGAAAGATTTGGCATCCAAATGGCAGATGAAATTTAATGTGGACAAGTGCAAAGTTATGCACCTAGGAAAGAACAACCCAAACTATGGTTACATGATGCAAGGTTCCACATTGGGAACCACCACCCGGGAAAAAGATTTAGGTGTCATCGTGGATGACATGTTAAAACCCTCTGCCCATTGTGCAGCGGTGGCCAAGAGAGCAAATAGAATGCTAGATATCGTAAGGAAAGGAATGGAAAATAAAACAAAGGATATTATAATGCCTCTGTATCGTTCCATGGTGTGACTTCACCTTGAATATTGTGTGCAGTTCTGGTCGCCGTATCTTAAAAAGGATGTAGCGTTATTAGAAAAGGTACAGAGAAGAGCCACTAAAATGGTAAAGGGGATGGAAGGATACTCCTATGAAGTGAGGCTAAAAAGGTTAGGGCTCTTAACCAGTAAAAGAATGGCTGAGGGGAGATATGAAAGATGTCTATAAATTAATGAATGGAATGGAACGGGTAAATGTAGATCGATTGTTTATAGACAACCAAGGAGAGCAGCAACTACCTGCACTCTAAAACAGACGACCAAACAAGCAGGTACAAGAAAGAGACTGGCGGTAATCCAAATCAGGTGGAAACCTTTATTATTTGCCCCGACGAGGTTCAGCTAAAAAGCCTTCTTCAGGGGGTCTTTGGAGGGAACACACCTTATTTGTCTCGAGGTACACTAAAATGATCACATGTCTGCATTAAACATGATCATTTTAGTGTACCAGGAGACAAATAAGGTGTGTTCCCTCCAAAGACCCCCTGAAGAAGGTTTTTTAGCTGAAACGCGTCGGGGCAAATAATAAAGGTTTCCACCTGATTTGGATTACCGCCAGTCTCTTTCTTGTACCTGCTTGTTTGGTCATCTGTTTTCTTGAAAAGTACAAAATAAATCCTGGTTTGATAGAGTACATTAAGTTCACCATGACAATATGGAAAACCACACTCTTTTTTAAGTATGAAGATGGTCAGTACATTATTCCTAACATCAAAATCCAGCGAGGAATATTCCAGGGAGATTCACTATTACCCATTATGTTTTGTATGGCGCTTTATCGAATGAGTACTCTCATGAACAATTTGGGATGCGGATTTAGCCTGAATCCTAAAGAAAGTAATAACCCAGAGTTAACATCCCATTTACTATTGTAGATGACCTGAAGCTCTTGAAAAACTGGACTTGCGAACAAGAAAACTCCTCATGCCCCTGAGGTAATTTATAACAATCAGTATATTTATTTATTTATTTATTTAAAAGGGTTTTTTTTATACCACCTTTAAGCCAAAGCAGTTTATAGAGAGCAAACAACAAACTCAGTTGATTTGTAGTTACATAGAACTTAGGGATGATAATAACATGGATAGTGCAGGGGCACAGGGCCGGCCCGTCCATTGAGCAAGAATGTTCTTTGCACAGGGCCCCATGTTTCAAGGGGCCCCGCGCAAAGAACATTCTGCTTTTTTAAAAAAATTATATTAAAAAAAAAAAGCTGGCTCTGGCTGCTGCCGCGGCCTCCGCGGCAAAATGGAGTGTCCCGCGGGGCCCCCTCTCCTCGCTGAGCCTCTCTGCAAGGGCTTTCAGATTCACGAAGGGAGAGTGTCTCCCTCGCGTCTCTGTTAAGCCCGCAGGGGCTAATGGGAAATTTCCCATCTGCCCCTGGGGGGGGTGTTAAGACTGGGGCGGGGCTGGGCTGGGGGGGTGTTAAGACTGGGGTGGGGCTGGGATGGGCTGGGGGGTGTTAAGACTGGGGCGGGGCTGGGCTGGGCTGGGCTGGGGGGGTGTTAAGACTGGGGCGGGGCTGGGCTGGGCTGGGGGGGGTGTTAAGACTGGAGCTGGGCTGGGCTGGGGGGGTGTTAAGACTGGGGCGGGGCTGGGCTGGGCTGGGCTGGGCTGGGGGGGGTGTTAAGACTGGGGCTGGGCTGGGCTGGGCTGGGGGGGTGTTAAGACTGGGGCTGGGCTGGGTTGGGGGGGGTGTTAATACTGGGGCGGGGCTGGGCGGGGCTGGGGGGTGTTAAGACTGGGGCTGGGCTGGGCTGGGCTGGGGGGGTGTTAAGACTGGGGCTGGGCTGGGCTGGGCTGGGGGGTGTTAAGACTGGGGCTGGGCTGGGCTGGGGGGGTGTTAAGACTGGGGCAGGGCTGGGCGGGGCTGGGGGGTGTTAAGACAGGTGATGGGCTGGGCTGGGCTGGGCGGGGGGGGGTGTTAAGACTGGGGCTGGGCTGGGCTGGGCTGGGGGGGTGTTAAGACTGGGGCTGGGCTGGGCTGGGCTGGGCTTGGGGGGGTGTTAAGACTGGGGCTGGGCTGGGCTGGGCTGGGCTGGGGGGGTGTTAAGACTGGGGCTGGGCTGGGCTGGGCTGTGGGGGGTGTTAAGACTGGGGCTGGGCTGGGCTGGGCTGGGGGGTGTGTTAAGACTGGGGCTGGGCTGGGGGGGGGTGTTAAGACTGGGCTGGGCTGGGCTGGGGGGGGTGTTAAGACTGGTGCTGGGCTGGGCTGGTCTGGGCTGGGGGTGTTAAGACTGGTGCTGGGCTGGGCTGGGCTGGGCTGGGGGGGTGTTAAGACTGGTGCTGGGCTGGGATGGGCGGGGCTGGGCTGGGGGGGGTGTTAAGACTGGTGCTGGGCTGGGCTGGGCGGGGCTGGGCTGGGCGGGGGTGTTAAGACTGGTGCTGGACTGGGCTGGGCTGGGCTGGGCTGGGGGGGTGTTAAGTCTGGTGCTGGGCTGGGCTGGGCTGGGCTGGGGGGGTGTGTTAAGGCTGGGGCTGGGCTGGGCTGGGCAGGGCGGGGGTGTTAAGACGGGCGGGGCTGGGCTGGGCTGGGCTGGGGGGGTGTTAAACCTGGGGCTGAGCTGGGCGGGGCTGGGGGGGTGTTAAGACTGGGGCTGGGCTGGGCTGGGGGGGTGTTAAGACTGGGGCTGGGCGTGGCAGGGGTGTTAAGACTGGGGCGGGGCTGGGCTGGGCTGGGCGGGGGTGTTAAGACTGGTGCTGGGCTGGGCTGGCGGGGTGTTAAGCCTGGGGCTGGGCTGGGTGGGGGGTGTTAAGACTGGTGCTGGGCTGGGCTGGGCTGGGCGGGGGTGTTAAGACTGGTGCTGGGCTGGGCTGGGGGGGTGTTAAGACTGGGCTGGGCTGGGCTGGGCTTGGGGGGGTGTTCAGACTGGTGCTGGGCGGGGCTGGGGGGGTGTTAAGACTGGTGCTGGGCTGGGCTGGGCTGGGCTGGGCTGGGGGGTGTTAAGACTGGGGCGGGGCTGGGCTGGGCTGGGCTGGGGGGGTGTTAAGACGGGGGTGGGGCTGGGCTGGGGGGGTGTTAAGACTGGGGCTGGGCTGGGCTTGGGGGGGGGTGTTAAGACTGGGGCGGGGCTGGGCTGGGCTGGGCTGGGGGGTGTTAAGACTGGTGCTGGGCTGGGCTGGGCTGGGGGGGGGGTGGGGTGTTAAGACTGGGGCTGGGCTGGGCTGGGGGGGTGTTAAGAATGGGGATGGGCTGGGCTGGGCTGGGGGGGGGTGTTGGGCTGGGCTGGGCTGGGGGGGGTGTTTGGACTGGTAATGGGCTGGGCTGGGCTGGGGGGGTGTAGACTGGTAATGGGCTGGGCTGGGCTGGGGGGGGTTAAGACTGGTAAGGGCTGTGAGCTGGTGGGGGGGGGGTTAGGACTGGTAATGGGCTATGGGGGGGTTAGGACTGGTAATGGGCTGTGGGCTGATGGGGGGCTGTCTGGAAATGGGGTGATGGGGGGTTAGGACTGGTAATGGGCTGGGGGGGTTAAGACTGGTAATGGGCTGTGGGCTGATGGGGGCTGACTGGAAAAGGGGTGATTGGGGTTAAGACTGGTAATGGGCTAGGGGGGGTTAAGACTGATAATGGGCTGGGGGGGGGCTAGGACAGATAATGGGCTGGGGGGGCTAGACTGGTAATGGGCTGTGGGCTGTTGGGGGGTTAGGACTGGTAATGGGCTATTGGTAATGGGCTATGGGGGGGGGTTAAGACTGGTAAAGGTCTTTGGGCTGATGGGGGCTGTTTGGAAATGGGGTGATGGGGGGTTTGGACTGGTAATGGGCTCGGGGGGGGGGTTAAGACTGGTAATGGGCTGTGGGCTGATGGGGCTGTCTGGAAATGGGGTGATGGGGGGTTAGGACTGGAAATGGGCTAGGGGGGGATAAGACTGGTAATGGGCTGTGGGCTGATGGGGGCTGTCTAGAAATGGGGTGAAGGGGGGTTAGGACTGGTAATGGGCTATGGGGGGGGTTAAGACTGATAATGGGCTATGGGGGGCTAGGACAGGAAATGGGCTGATGGGGAGGGGTTAGGACTGGTAATGGGCTGTGAGCTTTTGGGGTGGTTAGGACTGGTAATGGGTTATGGGGGGGTTAAGACTGGTAATGGGCTGTGGGCTGATGGGGGCTGTCTGGAAATGGGGTGATGGGAGGTTAGGGCTGGTAATGGGCTGGGGGGGGGTTAAGACTGGTAATGGGCTGTGGGCTGATGGGGGCTGTCTGGAAATGGGGTGATGGGGGGTTAGGACTGGTAATGGGCTATGGGGGGATTAGGACTGATAATGGGGTATGGGGGGGGGGCTAGGACAGGACATGGGCTGATGGAGAGGGGTTAGGACTTGAGGTGGGCTGATGTGGTTAGGACTGGTAATGGGCTGTGGGCTGATGGGGGGGTTAGGACTGGCAATGGGCTATGGGGGGCTGACTGGAAATGGGCTGATGGGGTTAAGACTGGAAGTGGGCTGATGGGTTAGGACTGGTAATGGGTTATAGGGGGGGCTTAAACTGAAAATGGGGTGATGGGGGGTTAGGACTGGAAGTGGGTTGATGGGGGGCTAGGACTGGTAATGGGTTGGGGGGTTGCTATGACTGGAAATGGGCTGAGTGGAAGGGGAGGCTTGAACTGCAAATAGCTGATGGGGAGGGAGCTTGGAATGGAAATGGGCTGTGAGGGAAGGGAGCTAGGACTGAAAATGGGCTGATGGAGCAGCTAGGATAGGACTGGAAATGGTCTGTTGGGGGGAGCTACGATTGGAAATGGGCTGTGGTAGGGGCTTGAATTGAAATGGACTCATGGAGGGGCTAGAACTGGAAGTAGGCTCATGGGGGGTCTTGGACTGGAATTGGGCTGAGTGGAGGGGAGCTAGGATTTGACATGGGCTGATGGTGGGGCTAGGAAATGACTAGAAATGGGCTGATGGGGGGCTAGGATTGGAAATGAGCTGATGAAGGGACTCAGACTGAAAATGGATGGGGGAGCTAGGACCGGAAATGGGTTGATGGGGGGGTAGGACTGGAAATGGGCTGATGCAGGGACTAGAAGGGAATGGATGCTGGGTGAGACTGGAACTAGAAGGGAGCTGATGTTGGGGGAGGATTAGAATGGGATGGGACTGGGAGAGTAAAATGGAGAGGGGAAAAATATTTTGTGTGGGAGGGATGAAAAATCTACAATTGGCCGGTTATTGGGAGAGTAAGTGGGGATTGAGGATGGAGGGGTAAAATTTGTGTGGATGAAATAGGAATGAGGAAAGAGCAAAAGGAGAAAGATTAGTATGTTAAAGCAGATGTAGAGAGAGAGAGAATGGAAAAAAAAACTAGAAGAGAGAAGAAAGAACAAATGGACAGCAGACGATGGAGAGTTAGCAGAAAACATGAAGAAACCAGAAGAAAGTGGCTGGAGCAATTGCAACTGAAAAAAAATGCACAAAAGGTAGAAAGATATCTCTTTATTTTGAATTTATTAACTGGAATATGAAAGCTCTGGGAAATGTGCATCATTAACGTCTGCGCTTTGTTTGGTACAAGAGGAAATTAATTTATAGTTTTATTTCTACAGTGTTGTTGTACATTCCAAGTTTGGCTTTTGGGGTTCCCATTTTAATTATTGCCTTCCTGTTTCTAAATTGTGATTCCTTGTTTGATGATGGTCTATGTTCTGCATGTGTAACTGAGCTGAGGTATTTTTGTTTATGTAATTCCTATTTGATATTGCCACTTGTTCTCTTTCCCCAGTATTCTCTGAAATGTATTGGTTCAATATTTGCAGTGTTGCCTTTTGATAGGTAGGGTATGGTGCTTTGTGAGTCCTGGTAATGCTGTCAGGATACGGCGGGTTTGCTATGGGTTCTAAATGGGCAGCGTTTGTAGTAGTTCCTAATGTGCCTGGCGGTTGGCACTGGATTATAGTAATGTAGAAATCTTTTAGTCTTTCTTTATCCATACCCTCATTAAGAGACATGTTTACTAAAAGTTAGTGTATGGTAACATTATGCAAATATTTATGCAAATAAGGCCACTTATGCAAATGAGGCCCCGCACCGAGTCTCCGCACATGGCCCCGCACCCCCCTTGGGCCGCCCCTGCAGGGGCAGTGTGTGGAGATATTCAGCAGCACTATCTGGAGAGTGCCATTGAATACACTGGTCAACACTGAAATTGTTACTGACTTTAAAAGGCCCTAATCTGTAGTATCTTGGTGAGCTGAACACGAATATAACATTAACATTTTTTTATTGGCTCTCATTTTGAAGATATTGCATTTTTGACGTTTCACCGTGTAAATTTATCCAGTTAGGACCTCAACAACATCCAAAATAAGCCTTGAATGATGTAATGCATCACTTTGCATAATACCAGCATGCACACATCATCCAGAGTTGATTGCATCATTTTCTGATGCAATGCAATACTACTGCCAGACAGCTGCTGAAGCCATCTGACGTCAGCAGTGTACTATACGCAGTCGGAAAGGAAAGTAATCTGGTATTCTGTTCCAATACTGAAAGCCTCATGAATGCCTTAAAAATCACTCATGACCCAACAAGACTGGAAACTATTTATAGACTCTTCGAAACTGAGTCTGAAGGCTGTGCTTTTGAACAATGGAAACTGTCTTTCATCTATTCCAGTAGAGCATGCCATCCACATGAAAGAGAACCGCCCCCCCCCCCCAATACACTCACTATTATCAATATGGAACTTAAAGCTTCTTTTTAGTATCTCTTGTGGTCTCTCCAAGCATCCAAATTGAAATTGAAAATCGCTGAAGGTCTCAGACTTACATGGCACACGTTTTCGGACTTACAATACGTCCAACATCAGTACCTGATAGAATCAACGACCTTTTTGCAAAAAATGTCCAGTGATTAAGAAAGTGGATAGAGCTATTCCCTCATTCCTCATTTTTCAAAAAACATACATGTAATACTGTCAGTGCTTCAATTCAATATTTTCACTAACAGTCCGAGGTCCAACTATTGGGGAATACTTAGCTTCATATCTTAAACTGTTTCTTCATGCTCCCTCACGCTTTCAGATCCCAAAGCCTTCCCCGGATGCCGCACTAGCGTTTCACCATTACTGTTTCATCAGTGGATCACTGTTTTCTATTTTTTACTATAAAATAAAATAAAACAAACCACTTATCAAAAACTACTTACATCAGCTAAATTCCAACCTACATTATTTTCTAACCCTACTAACCAAACACCTACCACATATCGCTCAAAGACCATAATTTATTGTTTTTTCCACATGAAAGAGACATACAATAATTTAAAGCATCTACTGACTTCCATTAACTATAACAAGTACAGCTGGCACCTCTGTGGTGACTTGAAGGTAGTTGCCCTTTTAATGGGACTGCAGCAGGGATATATAAAATACATGTGTTTCTTATGTGAGTGGGATAGCCGAGCAAGGGATTGGCACTACTTGCGGAAGGAATGGAATCGCAGACAAAATGTAACAGTTGGAGAGAAGAATATCTAGCACCCAGCTCAGGTTAAGGCTCACAAAATCCTGCTTCCACCCTTCACATCAAACTAGGTTTGATGAAAAACTTTGTGAAAGCCATGGACTGCACATCGCCAGCTTTCCGATACCTGTATGAAAAATTCCCTCGACTCAGCGAAGCAAAGATTAAAGAGGGAGTTTTTGTGGGTCCTCAGATTCAAGAGCTCTTCAAAGATGACCGGTTCAACAACTTGCTGCAGGGTGATGCGAAACAATCATGGAATGCTTTTCGCCTAGTGTCAACAAACTTTCTCGGGAATGTTAGGGCAGAAAACTACAAGGAACTAGTAGAAGAAATGCTGATGCAGTATCAGAAACTTGGCTGCAATATGTCTCTAAAGATCCATTTCCTTCATTCCCATCTTGATTTCTTTCCTGAGAACTGTGGTATGGTTAGTGATGAACAGGGCGAACATTTTCACCAGGATATCGCAACAATGGAGCAAAGATACCAGGAAAAATGGTCCACTACAATGCTGGCTGACTACTGCTGGACACTTCCCAGAGAAGCTCCCGAACAGCTGTACAAGAGACAGGGGAAAAAATCTAAGAAGTAGTCTATGACTTGGTTTTTTACAGGTATTAACCGAAGGCCTATTATATATTTACGATTGACATGCATTTTGTGATGTAAACATTAATTCTTGTAGATTACAAAAAGAAACTAGAGCCAACTTTGCAATTTCACTGTCATATTTGTGTTCAGCATATAAAAATTGATAAGAAATGACTATTTTTATTTCAGTAACATGACTTTTGTAAAAATTTGTTGAGCAGTGATATCACAGTCACCACCCTTAATCGGACTGCTTCCTGTTGGCCAACTAGTTAAGAGTTCTGAATATCGGACCTGTACTTTTCAGGCGCACAAGTAGATGCTATTCTCTGCCTGAAACATGTTTACATAAGAACATAAGAACATAAGATATGCCATACTGGGTCAGACCAAGGTCCATCAAGCCCAGTATTCTGTTTCCAACAGTGGCCAATCTAGGTCATATGTACCTAGCAGTTTCCCCAAGAGACACAAGTTCCACAATGCTTGTACTGGGTCAAGCATTGATATCTTTGGTCACTTCTTAATAATGGTTTATGGACCTTTCCTCCAGGAACTTGTCCAAACATTTTTTAAACCCAGCTACACTAACAGCCTTTACTACATCCTCCGGTAACAAATTCCAGAGTTTGATTACACGTTGAATGAAAAAATATTTTCTTTGATTAGTCTTAAATAGTTTACCCTGTAGCTTCATTGCATGTCCCCTAGTCTTTCTATATTCTGATAAGGTAAACAATCGATCTACGTTTACCCGTTCCACTCCGTTCATTAATTTATAGACTTCTATCATATCTCCCCTCAGCCGTCTCTTTTCCAGGTTAAAGAGCCCTAACCTTTTTAGCCTTTCTTCATAGGAGTATCCTTCCATCCCCTTTACTATTTTGGTGGCTCTTCTCTGTACCTTTTCTAAAATCGCTATATCCTTTTTAAGATACGGCGACCAGAATCTTTTGATGGTGGGTACTTTATGGAACATTGCCGACATACGTGTGTATTTTCTCCCTTTAGAAAATTGTGCTTAGGACGTTCTTACCATATCCATGCCTATATTCCAAATCTAGGCATGGATATAGCATCTAACTTATATAAAATCACCCCCTCAGTGACGAAACCATTCTCCTTAACCAACTGTGCAATCTCTTCAAATGAAGTAATTAATTGAAGGGATTGGATATTTTTCTGTACGGAAAATGGCATAAAAATCTAAATATTAAAACACACCAAAAAGGGGTCATCAACAATATATGAAAGAGAACCTCAAAGAGACATCAAAATCTGGATGGCAAAAATCAATAATAGCTTAAACATACCCAACCAACCAAGTATTGGGGTTTTTGGTAGACATTTTTAATTTCACATAAAAATCAAAGGAGGGAGGGAGGATATTCAGCAGCAACAACTAACACTGTTACCATGGCCAACCATTTCCACTGAAAATTGAACCCAGATATTCAATGCCGGGTTGGCCAGATTGCAATTTCACAATCCGGTCAGCAGCAATATTGCACTGCTGGCTGGACTGCAAAAACCATTCCACTGGAATGAGGGAGGCCGCAGGACCGCGTACCTGGTTGGCCGGTGGTAACTGGGCCGGCGGCGCATCCTATCCCCTTCAGGCCGCGGGGACCGGAGGAATTCCGGGAGGCTGGGGTGGCGTCCTTTGAATTGATTGGCTCCCGGGGCTGAGTGGCAGCGGCGGGAGCCAATCGGTGTTAGCAAGTGGAGGGGGGGAGGGTGTTGGGACCTGCCGTGGCGTGCATTTTAATTTCACATAAAAATCAAAGGAGGGAGGGAGGATATTCAGCAGCAACAACTAACACTGTTACCATGGCCAACCATTTCCACTGAAAATTGAACCCAGATATTCAATGCCGGGTTGGCCAGATTGCAATTTCACAATCCGGTCAGCAGCAATATTACACTGCTGGCTGGACTGCAAAAACCATTCCACTGGAACAGTCCAATGCTAGCTAGCTAGTGTCGGGACACTTAGAAGTCGCTCCCATCCACTAATAGCATTAGTGCCGCTGAATATCCTGCTGAGTGGCATTTAGGAAGTTCGCCAGGTCTGCGAACTGTCTAAATGACTTTGAATATTCCCCCAAAATATCATCCACATAGAGTCTAAAATGAAAACCCACTTGATGCAAAAGCGCATGGAAAGATGCCACAAAAAATATATGAAAAAGAATGCAAGTGATACACCTCTGACACCATTACCATCCGGTGTTCTGAGCAAAGTCCTAATTTTTCTAATGCAACTCACACTTTTATGCAAGGAATCATTGATATGGATATCAAACAAAATGTTCCAGTCAGAACTAAAGGAGTCTGCTGTCCAGGATGCATGTTTATATGCACCTGTGGTCTATACCAATCCATGGATTGGGGGGGGGGGGGAGTACCAGATTCCTCATGCCTTCTTTCCTCCAACATGTGCTGAAAATTTGGTGTGAATAGGACACCAAACACAAAGGTTATTGGACACACACACACACGCATTCTCTTCCTCTGGAAATTAAGCTACTAAAAATATATCCAGTAACCTTTTCTATTTAAACTAATGATAAAATCATGTTAAATCAAGGGTTTTCCCAGGTTAATATGACCAGAAACAATTCTAAAGCTTGTGCCTATGTGCATGCCAACAAGTCATGCAGAAAACCTGGGCAGTCAAATGAAACTACAGTGATGACCTGTCTCACAGCTATTGTCTGAGATTCCAGGACTATGTGAAAACCTAGTGGTCTAGCAAGAAAAAAAAATCCAGCACATTAATTAAAATCTCAAAACCTGTTTACTGGAAATTGACCCTCTAGGAAACCCAAGAGCAGAATAACTAACGGTGAAATTCTTTGATACAGTCTGCTTTTATTTTTCCAAGGCTTTCAAGAGAAATGCCATGAAAGGTTCCTGCTTGCAAATTTTGAAAGTCAAGGGAGATCTGGTCTAAAAAATAAACACACTTGTTTCCCCCCTGCCTAGCTTGCCTCATGTCAGGACTGAGGCAAAACAAGAAACCTCATGAGACAGGCACAGTCCTATGCTTCCCCCTTCAAATAACTTAGGGGGTAATTGTATAAGTGATATTAGCATGCACTGAAGTAGGCACTTATCAGGTTGCCCAGCTGATACACATGCACGAGTAAGCACTAGACAACATAGTTCCTGAAGTTTGAAAATGGGTGTTGGAACGGTGAGATGACACTTATGCTTGTAGGGTCTGATATTCAGGGGTGGTGGCAGTTAGATCCCTTTAAAGTGTCACTGCCGGAACTTATCTGGTATCTGGTGTTGAATATCCTGTTTTGCCAGTCTGAGCCTTTGCTATTTGGTCAGCAGCAATTTTCAGCCACCAATCAGATAGCCAAGACTGGTTAAAGTTAGGACAGCCTTTGACCTGTCCTAACTTTAACTAGTTTAACTATCTGGTTAGCAGCTCAATATCGCTGCTGACTGGATAGCAACCAAATCTGTCCTCAATCTGCCCACAGACTACCCCATTTCTAACCAGATGTTTTTTCTGTGGTCTATCTGGATAGTGCCACTGAATATTGGAATCACTGTATTTTACTAGTTACAGTAGCAGGTCTGGTAACAAGCTAAAATACTTTGAATATACCTCCTGTACTTCTCAAGATGAAGGAGCATAGTCTTAAAATGGGCCTGCACCTTAACGTAAAGAAGACAAAGAGCCTGACAACTGGCAAAATCAATAAGCTCATCATTGATAGAGAAGAAATTTAAATAGTTGAGAACTTTAATCTACTTGGACCAACAATCAATAAACAAACAACAAGTAGTCAAGAAGTCCAATGACACATTGCTCTTAGCAAAATGGCTATGAAGGACCTAGACAAGATTCTCAAGAGCAGAGATTTCTCTCTCCATACAAAGATTTGACTTGTCCAAGCCATGGCATTTTCCATAACATATGGATGCGAAAGTTGGATAGTGAAAGAGATAGACAGGAAGAAAATCGATGCCTTTGAATTATGGTGTTGGCGACAAATACTATGTATTCCATGGACTACCCAAAGAACAAACCAGTCAGTACTACAGGAGATCAAACCTAAGCTTTTTATAGACTTCGACTTTCATACTTTGGACACATCATGCAAAGAGAGAAATCATTAGAGAAAGACAGCATGCTTGGCAATGTAAAAGAGGAAGGCCAGCAATGAGATGGATCGATACAATAACAGCAGCTATGGGTGCCAGTTTATCAAAAATGAGCTGCCTGACTGAAGACCGAATTCAATTTGAGTCAACTATCCAGAAGGTCGCCATGAGTTGATACCAATTCGGTGGCACTTAACAGCAATAACAACTTTATAAAATGCATGCACATGCGTTGATATCTAGCAGCATGTAGGCACACAAAGTTGCTCCTTCCTCAGAGTGTAACTTTGTGCATCAGCTTTCAGGGAGGAAACTTTATAAAGGCACATAGGAACATATGTTTCCATTATAAAAGGGTGTAATACATGCATCTATGTGCCTTTCCTTCCTGAGCAACCAGTATTCAATTTACTAGTCACATTTGCACAAAGGCAAATTTTCTTTTCCTGAAGTACAATAAGATGACAATTTTCAAAAAATATCTGACCATTTAGCCATGGAATTAGGCAGCTAGATCTGGGATTTAAAATTTTTGCATGACCGAGCAACTAAATTTAGCGACTCAAATTCTGAGTAATCTAGGTCGGAACTAGCAAGGTCTTAGCTGGATAGTGTTCTAAAATCAGTGCTAGCTGCTGAAGTACTGCTGTTATACCTGTCTACAGCCGGCTATGTTATCACTAGATAAACTATCTTACCAAGAACAGCCCCTGTCATTTCAATGCACATACCCACTCTGCCTGATAACCTAATCTAAGAAAGGTCCACTGCCCTCAATACACATCTCCCCTCCCGCCCAAGCTGCTGTTCCCCAGCCCATCCAAAAGGGCACTTCCTCCCTGTTTCTGCACCAAGTTCCTAATAACACTAAGCTTTATGGATAAGCTACAGGAGTGATGATGGTCGAATTGAAGGGGAGTGTGTGGTTTCAGAGAATAAAAAAACATTATATCTTTGACATTTTTAAAATTATTCGCATTATTTTTGCGTCCTTCCTCTCCCTTCCTTCCACAAAAGAAATACACATAATTTACATCAGCTAATTTTCAAAAAGTCAATAGCCACACAGGTTTTTTGAAAATTTTCTAAAATGTATGCAGAATAGTTTGTAACTATGGCACCTACTTAAAACTACCTCCAGCAGGGTCAGTGCAAAGGTTTTGGTGCCCTAGGTGAACCTGAAAACTGACACTCCTCCACCCAGCACCCCCTGAGAATTTAAACTTTGCTTTGTATACACAGTATGTATGCCTGCACTCCATGGTGCTGACGGCTTTTTGAGTTTGTGTGGCAGTCAAAATCCATTGTTTTGCTTGACTGCTGCTGATCTTTGCTGTCCTTCAGAAGCTGATGCTATAGGTGACCACACACTCCTGTCCTCGTATTTTGGCCTGCCCTGGATAAGTGTCTCTTATCATGTAAGTCTCTGTCTGTACCTTCTCTTCATTCATGCTCCCTTCCTCTATAAGCTATACCTTATCTTTCCCCTCCATTGAGTCTTTATCGTCTCTCCTCTATCCCTATCCTATGATGATTTGTAGTTCCTTTCTATCTTTGATTTTAGTTTGTTATTGTAAACCGGTTTGCTATGTACTTGAAAGGCGGTATATCAAACCTTAATAAACCATAAACTGAAGAGGATTTTCAGCCACAATCTGGCTGGCTGGTTTGCTGATCTATGAGAGATGGAAAATTGGATGGAGGGTTTGATGTCGCCTTAGTCTCCCTTGACATGAGCTCTGCCTTTGATTTAGTCTTCGACACACTTATCACCAGACTCCAGGATATTGGGATTACGAGTTTGGTACTGGACAGTTTCATCTTTCACTTGGATAAGTGCAGTTTCTATATTTGCCGAAATAACCTTTCTGATTCTTATCCTTCGCCCTCTTGGGTTCTGTCCTTAGTACTACTATTACTTATCATTTGTATAGTACTTCTAGGCGTATGCAGCACTGTACTCATGCATGAAAGAGACAGTCCCTGCTCAACAGCGCTTACAATCCATTCAGGACAGACAAACAGAACCAATTACTAGAGTAATTCTTGAAGGAAAATAATTAAGAAAGACATGGGTGTTGAACAGGAGCTCCAGCTCTCTTGAACTTGCTACTTGCTCTACTTATTATGCTAATTCAGTATTTTAAGGATTACTCTACTTTCATTTACAACAATGATATCCAATTACTCATCACTTTTGATTCATAATTTTCATATGATACTTCAGACACCAGTTCCCTAACAACTGTCTATATAAACTGAAACTGAAGTAGACATTGTCTTCCTCCATTGGTGAGAACACCTCTTATTCACAGTACTCCAGTTACTCTCAAAGACTCAGCCAGAATTTTAATTGTTATTATCAATTATTAACTGACCTTTGGCCCTACTGTTCCTGAATGTATCTCGCCTTGAACTACTTCTGGAAAGGAATGAGCTAAATACAGAAAAAAAATATGTGACCTCTGTGGTTAAACTCTCATTCCTATCTGGCAAATTCAATCAATCCAACCTTCACTCCCAACTCAAAGAAACTTGCACTATTGCTAATGCTTTGTTCAACGTGAACACTGCAATTCCTTGTGTCAAGGCCTCAGAGTCTCTCTTATCAAATGGCTTAAGTATTTCAAGCTTCTCTCTGCTCCCAAGAAATTTAACCATGTTACCTTTACTTATGGAGCTACCGGAGCAACTTACAGAATAACCAGTTTGATCAAATTTTAAAATCCTTATAATAGCTCATCTTGCAATTTATTCTAGCGCTCCAGCTTTCATCTCTGATCTCCTCACCAACTGTTTTACACCTCAAACACTTGAGGCACTTTATTGGAAATCCCCACTGCTACTAAAATCAGACTTGAACATATGTACCATGCTACCTTCTGTGGTGTTGATTTCATTTATTTATTTAAACAGTTTTGTATACTGCCTTATCCTTCAATCAAAGTGGTCACAACACAATTGGGGGATACATTTAACATGTGGGGATATGAGACACATATACTAATACTTACAGGGAACATGGGCAATGGAGGGTTAAGTGGCTTGCCCAGGACCACAAGGAGCATCTGTGGGACTAGAAACCCCAGTCCTTCCAGCCCAAGGTTGCTGTCCTCTAGTGGGATTTGAACCACTGACCTTCCAGCCTGAGGTACCTTGTCCCAACCACTAGGCTACTCCTCCTCCTCTTCAACTCACCAGAATGCAATGCCTCTGCACCTATGTTTGGAAAGCTCCTACTCCAAGTTTAAGGCTGGTATTAAATCTTTGGTTCTTACCCAAGCCTTTGATGGTTAGAACATGGCCATCTGAGGGTCTGAGATTGCTCAGCAGCTTGCCATTTAAACACGGGGTGCTGGACTCCTCCCTCTTCTTCTCCACACACATCCAACTGATAGTTAAAACCTATCATTTCTTTCTCTATAACATCAGCAAAATTCAACCCTTCTTCTCTGAATACACTTATCCACTCTTTAGTCATCTTCCATCTAGACTATTGCAACCTCCTCCTTGCTGGTCTTTGTCTGAATCATCTCTCTCCCCTTCAATCTGTTCAAAATTCAGCTGTGCTGCTAATATTCCACCAGTCTCATTATGCTCATGTAACTCCTTTTCTCATTCACTTTGTTGGCTCCCTATCTGTTTTCATATCCAGTTCAAACTTCTCCTACTGACTGATAAGTGCATTAATTCTGTGACTCCTCACTACCTTTCCTCTCTTATCTGTCCCTACATTCCTCCAGGGGACAGATCCCTTCTATCTGTGCCTTCTCTTCCACTGCCAACTCCAGACTTTGATCTGTCCACCTTGCTGCTCCTTATGCCTGGAACAAACTATCCGAGTCAGTACATCAGGCTCCATCTCTGGCCCTTTTCAAATCCAGGCTAAAAACTCACCTTTTCAAGGCTGATCGTGATCCGCTTAGTCTCCTGCTCACCAATTATGTTTTTCCTTACTGTTCCCCTCTACTTATTCTATCCCCAGTTGTTGTATTGTCCGTCTTGACTAGATTATAAGCTCTGATGAGCAGGGACTATGTCTTACATGCCCCTGTACAGTGTTGCGTCTGCTTTGTAGCGCTATACAAATGATTAGTAGTAGTAGTGCTGGATTGTGGCAGATAGACTACTTCGCTGCTGCACCGAGGGGTATGTTTACTGAGCGCTGCACCAGTAATGCATAGGTGGGCCACATTACTAGTGTGGGGGGTCAGTATTCACTTCAGAGGCAGTTAGATGGGTCCAGGATGTAGCACCATGCAAGCAGGTGCATGGACACCCTTAATGCCACCCATTCAGGTGACATTAGGTGCAACAGAACTATGGGCATCAAGGGCTCCTATCCCGTCCAGTCCCCACCTTGATTTACATTACTAGATAGCATGGGATTTTGGGGTTAGGGCCAGCGCTACATTTAGAAGTATGTTTACTAAACTGGGCTAACGGTTAACCCGGGCTATCTGCAACTAGGTCCCATTGAATAATATGGGACCTAGTGGCAGATAGCCCGGGTTAACCGTTAGTCCGGTTTAGTAAACATACCCCTTAGTGTGGCACTCAAACCGCATGCTAAATCCTATGCTCTCTGTCCAGCTCCCCTCTTTCCTATGTGTTCCTTCTCCTCCACTACTCTTTTCATTTTTCCTCTAGCTTTATCCTTTTGCCTCTTACATCTGCTTCTGTTTGTTTATATATTTTATTGTCTCACAAACAGCTTCGATTTCATAATGGAAGGTGATATATCAAGTTCATTAAACATTTACAAGGCATTGTCAATATAAAGCATATGATATAAAATAAGCAGTTGTGCACATATGTGGGAAGAGAGATATTATCCATGCTTTAATTACAATATCTTGGTATTATTTACTATTTTATGCTAAATGTTATTGATTATGTCTAGTTTTATAGAGAGCATTATCTTTTATTGTTGTATATATTTATTAAGGTGAAGTATGGTCTATTTTTATGCGAAACCAGGCAAAAAACATAACACCAAAGCATTTAAGTTCTACGATATATAAATCTGGAATTCAAGACGAGCCAAGGAAAAACTACTCTTCGAGGAACTCTGTGCAAAAAAGTTTCAATAATATGCACACAGTGGGTTAAAGCTCTGCAAAATTCAGCACGATATATTTTTAATTCTTTTACGCAGAATTCCGACATCATAAGGCCTGGCTCTTCCTCCCCTCCCCTTCCACCCAGCTTTCTCCCTTCTGAGGCTCAACCCTCCTCAGCAATTTCACTCTCCAGGTTCCACCTTCCCCAGCTGACTCCCCAAACTGACTTGAACCTCTCCCTAGGCTTGAATCCCCTTCTCCCTAGTAGGGTCCAGATTTCTGTATTTGCCCTTAGTTCTGTCTCCTCCTGCCCCCACTTCTCTCTCTGCACCCTTGTTCTCTCTTCCTAACCCCTAGCAAGTCCCCCAAATCTCTCTTCATCCTCCAGCTATTTTTCTCTCCTTACCTCCAGCCCTCTCCATTCCCCTAATTCTCTCTAACTAATAGCAAGACGCCCAATTCTCTCTCCCTCCCATTGCTCCCTGCTGAGTTCTTTCTTCTCCAGGCACACCCTCCCAGCTCTCTTGCCCCTGCTTGTAGTATATCTTCCAACCCTGGATTTAGACATAGGTAGCTACCTGGAGTGCCAAATTTTGAAGGCACAAAATACCTGGGCTAAACAGAAACCCGATACCACTTATTTTAGGACCATGTTCTAAGATCTCTGTGGGAGAGCCCTTTCCTTGCCATTGCTCTCTGTCCCTGCCTACAGGTGCTAACAGCTTAAACCCAGCCCTGAGGTCTTCACCCACACCTCAGGAGCCATAACAAAATGCAAGGAAGGTTCTCCTTCTTCATACTGTAACCTTGAAATAGCCAAATAAACCAGCCCAATGAGAGATCCACTACACTCATAATATAATGCATTCAATGTGAAAGGATGTTGAGGGCCTTAAAATGGCTACCTATAGGCTCTCAGATTAAATTTAAAATTATTGGTTTTAATGTTTAGAGCCATGAGGGAGGGTAAGCACTCTTATCTACTTGCTAGAGTTATCCTGTCTGTGATCAAACAATGAAGTTAGGTTACGTATGCCAACTGTCCAGTAGGCCAGACATGAATGTATTAGAAACAGAATGTTTTCAGTTGTGATACTGAAGTGGTGGAATGAATTGCCCCTAGACTGAAATTAGACTGAAATCAGACTTCATTAAAGAAGAAATAGAAAACATGGCTATTTCCCTCTGGATAGTAGTCAGCAGAAAGGATGGAGGAGAGTAAATTGATGCGGGTTTGACTTAAGTGCAGTGAGACTTCCCTGTGGGTGGAGGGTAGGAATATTTTCTGTCTTGTGCATGTGAAGACAAATTTTAGAAAGGCCGTTTATGTGATAGAAGAGATGTGGAAGTGAAAACAGCTGCATATCTAGACCAATTTTAGAAGAGAAGTTGTGCACGTGGGAGGCCAATGTCAAAATGGACTTGTTTTGTAATTCATAGAAGGAAGCGCAGGATCACACAGAGATGGACGTCCAAGTGCAGTGGGAGGTGCCTTTTCACAAATGTACATGTGAAGAAAAATCTATGGAGGAAGCCCAGCAACAAACACATATAAATCTCACCACGTAAACATGCAGCTGAGTCATTTTGCAAACCTAGATATGCAGATATTCTTGAGCAATTACAGAGGACTCGATCTTTACCTCATTTCAATTTGGAGGGGGAAGTAAACTTTGGGGTATTAAAGGAAATATTCCCATTAATTTCCTCTGTAAAGGAATGGCCAAAGGATCACCTTTCAAATACATATTTGTGCCAGGGAGTAGATGTAAATCCTGATGTGGTCAGTTTTGGGCTTGCACACACCACTGAGTCTGATGTCAGTGCCGGGCAAAATGATAGAAACCATTATACGAGAAGAACAGAATTACTGAGCATATAGTTATGGTTTAATGGGAGAAAGCCAACATGGATTTAGCTTAGGAAAGGCTTGTCTCACTAATCTGCTATATTGTTTTGAAGGTGTGAATAAACAGGTAGATAAAGGTGAGCAATTGATATAGTGTAACTGGATTTTCAGAAAGCCTTTGACAAGGTCCCTCATGAGAGACTCTTGGCGAAATTAAAAAGTCACGAGATTGGAGGCAGTGTACTATTGTGGATCAAGAAATGGTTAAAAGATAGAAAACAGAGAGTAGGGCTAAATGGCCAATTTTCTCAATGGAGAAAGGTGAATAGTGGAGTACCCCAAGGAAATGTGCTGGGCCCACTGCTTTTTAACATACGAGTATTCATAAATGACCGAGAAATGGGAATGAGTGAGGTGATCAAATTTGCAGATGACACAAAATTATTCAAAGTTGTTAAAATGCAAGAGGATTGTGAAGAATTGCAAGAAGATCTTGATAGATTGGAAGGCTGGATGTCCAAATGGCAGATGAAATTTAATGTGGACAAGTACAAAGTGATGCACCTAGGAAAGAACAACCCAAACCAGGGTTACATGATGCAAGGTACCACCTTAGAAACCACCACCCAGGAAAACGTTTTAGGTGTCATCATGCATAATAGATTGAAACCCTCTGCCCAGTCTGCAGCAGAGATCAATAAAGCAAATAGAATGCTAGGAATACTAAAGAAAGGAATGGAAAATAAAACCAAGGATATTATAATGCCTCTGCATTGTTCCATGGTATGACCACACCTTGAATATGGCATGCAATACTGGTTGCCACATCTTAAAAAGGATATAACTGAATTAGAAAAGGTACAGAGAAGAGTCACCAAAGAGGTAAAGGGGATGGAAGGATACCCCTGTGAGGAAAGGCTAAAAGGTTAGGGCTTTTCAACTTGGAAAAGAGACGGCTGAGGGGAGATATGATAAAGGTCTATAAATTAATGAATGGAATGGAACAGGTAAACATAAGTCGATTGTTTACGCCATCAAAAAGTAGAAAGACTAGGAGACATGCAATGAAGCTACAATGTAACCCATTTAAGACTAATAAGAGAAAATATTTTTCACTCAACACAAAATCAAGCTCTTGAATTAGTTACTGGAGGATGTAGTGAAGGCGGTTAGTGTAGCTGGGTTTAAAAAAGGTTTGGACAAGTTCCTGGAGGAAAGGTCCATAAAGCATTATTAAAGAGGACTTGGGACAAGCATTGCGGAACTTGTATGCCTTTTTGGAAACCTGCCAGGTACTTGTGACCTGGACTGGCCATTGTTGGAAACAGGATACTATGCTTGATGGACCTTGGTCTGACCTAGTATGGCATTTCTTATGTTCTAAGATGACATACAGGTTGGAACTTAGTTTTGAAGGTGCAATGAAGAAAAAAATAATTTATTAGTCATTTTTGCGTCAGAACCTTTGTAAATCATATAAAAGTCCTCAGAGAGCTCAGTCTTCCAAAAAGTAGGAATCTGAAAAATCTTTGCTTTGTTACAAGGGGACAAGGGCTAGCAAATACCCTCCCACCAACCCCCCCTCCCCAAAATAACTTGTTTCTCCCTTTACTACCTTAACCTCAGTAACCCAAACCAACAGTAGAGCCTTCACCCTCTTCACACCCTCAATATGCAACGCCCTCCCAGAACACATAGGAGCAGCTAAGATAACAAAGGACCTGAGAAGGTTTCTAAAGATCCACCTCGTCATCAAGAATGGGACTGTCAAAATCACCTAACACCATAATGCATGAACTGCAACACCCTCTTAAATATATTTAAGCCCCATTCACTATGTTAATTCCAAGTTATCAGTATCATTATGTTCTATATAACTGTGATTCACTTGAGTTTGTTTACTGTTCCCTGTAAACCGCTTTGGTTTAAAGTGGTATATAAAACATGTTAAATAAATGTAGTGCCTTTAACCAGTCCAGATGCTGCTCCTGGCACTGAAACTGGTCACCCCTTCATTCCCTCTTGCTGGTGGTATGGCTCAAGCATCCATAGTTTGAGTCATATGAGCCTCATGCAGTTCAAATGGTGGGTCTGAACTGTGCAGGGCTCTATAGATACAGAACACCCTAGGGTTCAAATAATAGTTGTTTTAATCATAGTGGCAGTGGAAGAAGAGTTGCTCCCAGGGTGTGTGGAATTCTGACTTTTGATGCTGTGATTTCTCATAATATAGAGAACCTCCAGAGGGTTGAAAATGCCTTGCTACTTGGCTCAGACATAATTTAGGAACAGGAACATGGATATACTGATCACAGGGATGCATATTGGTTGGAGAAATGGGGGAGTGGAGGAAGAAAAGGGGCTCAAATTGTGGGGAAGAGGAGATTTGGGAAAGCAAGAAAAGATGGGGATCTAGTAATCAGAAAGAAAAAGAAATGAGACTTGGAAGAGTGGGAATTCAGACTGAGCGGATGCTGGGGCATGGAGAAAGCAGAGGGTTGGGGAAGAGCAGAGATTCAGGACTGGGGAAGCCGAGAGACAGCACGCAGTCTGGGACTGGAGACTTGGAAGACAGTGGGGACTTGGGAGACTGGGACTCCTAGAATGGAATAAGGGTGATAGCTTTGACAATGGGAGACAACTGGGACTTATTTATTTAACAGCTTTTTTTATATTACTTTATTATTTCAGTCAAAGTGGTTTACACTGGTCTCTTGGTTCCCAAGCCAGTGCTCTAACCATTAGACTATTCCTCTACTCTAGATGTAGAGTGAGAGCAGAACAGGGACTTAGGAATGAGGGAGACTGAGGATGTCAAGACCAAGCAGTAATTGGGGAACCATAGGGACTTGGCAGGCATGGGGTGGAGTGGTGCATTATAAGGGTTTGAGAAGGGGATACAAGAAAAGGGCTGGAATGTGGTGAGGAATCAGTAGATGATGTTATTGATTTAGAGTACTAGGGAGACGTTCAGTGGAAATATATGGGGTGCAGAAGAGGAGTAAGAGAGAGGAAAGGGATGGATCTGAGAAAGGGCTGAGAGAAGGTGGGAATGGGACTGGAGAGGCAGTGAAAGAGAGGCAATAGGATGCTGGGTACTGGATCGGATACAGAAGAAAGGGGCAGGAGGCCATGGAAGAAATATGTGACAGGAAAGGAGTTGGGACTGGTAAGGGGATAAAAGGTAGAGTAAAGTAGATGAGTGCTGGGGTGAGAGTGTGGAGAACTTAGGAATGGGAGAAAAACAGAGGGGAATAGGATGCTAGGGAAGATGCAAGACACAGGGCAGTAGAAGGGCTGGGGGGGGGGGTGAGAGTGGAAGATAGAAGGCTGGAAGATTGATGAGAGGATAAAAGGAGGAGATGGCGAAGAAGGAGAAATGAAATCTAGCTGTTTTGAAAGAAAAAGATTAATGTCGGACAGATGAAGGGAAGGCAGGACCGGCACAAGGAGATGAGGCACCCAAAGTGAACCTCATCCCTTGCGCCCCCCCACCCATTACTGCTGCTACTGCCCCTCTCTGGGATGTGCAGCAGTAGCAATGGCCTCAAACAGCCCTGCAGTGCTTATTTTATTTATTTATTTATTTGGCTAAACTTTTATACCACTTTTCACCGGGTCAAAGCAGTGTACATAAAATTCAGTTAAACAATGTTTATAAGAAACGGTAACTTTTTTTACATTAAGTTATTCAACAAAGATATTTCATCTTTAACTTATTTACGGAAGTTTCTTAGTAATGGAGGTGAGGTTGGTTAGATAATGGGGACATGTCTGTGGTGGAAGGAAGGAGGGTTAGGTGGTGGATCCAAAGTACATGGTGAACAGGTGGGTTTTGAGGAGTTTATGGAATGTGAGAAGGTTTCTAGTGTTCCTTATTGAGTCAGAGAAAGAGTTCCATATGGTAGGAGCATAGAGCTGGAAGGATCTGGCACATGCTTGGTGGGTGCTTCTTGTTTTTTCATAGGGGGTGGCTAGGATGTTCATGGTGGAATATCTTCTGGGTCTGTCAGTCTGTGGTGCTCTGATAAGGGTTTGTTTGTGCAGGGCCACCTGGTTGTTGGGTGTTTTGAATATCATTAGGAGGATTTTGTACTGTATTCTTCTCTTTTGAGGAACCAGTGAAGTTGATTGAGGATGAGCATGATATGGACATATCTTGAAGCTCCTTGAATGATCCAGGCTGTTGTGTGGAGAGCTGTCTGCAGAGGTAGAAGGGTTAAGTGAGGTAGTTCATGATAGATGGAGTTGCAGTAGTAGACATAGGGAATAATCAGGGCTTGTAGGGCTGAGCAGAAGTTGGATAGATCAAGTAGCAGGTAGAGATGTTGTAGGATTCGGATCTTGTAGTAGATTGCTTTTATTGTGCTCTTTATCTGCATCTTCAGGGTGAGTTGGCTATCTAAGGTGACTCCCAGGTATTACTTTGGACCAGACTTGAATTTCTGTGTAGTCTAAGGTGATGGATGGGGGTGGGGGTAGGGGGTGAATGAGTCGTTCATGGTGATGAATAGGAATATAGTTTTCTTGAGGTTTATGGCTAGGTGGTTTGTAGCAAGCCATTGGGATACACCTGTGAAACATTGTTGCAGACCAGTGTAGGAGGGTTTGTCTGGATTGAATGGCGCATACAGCATGATGTGTATGCACCATTTGGCGCAGATGTGATAGTGGATGTTGTGTGATTAAATGACTGGGCAGAGTGGTTGCATGCAGATGTTGAAAAGTAGTGCTGAGAGAGTGGATCCTTGTGGAACGCCTTGAGTCTGAGGGTAGTGGGTTGATGAAAGTGTGTTGATTTTTATTTGTTGGAGTCTGTTGTGTAGGTAGGCTTGGAACCATTTTAGTACAGTAACTTGAATTCCTATTGCTTGTAGGTGTTATAGGAGGATGTTGTGGTGGATAGTGTCAAAGGCGGCTGAAATGTAGAGGAATATTAGTATGAATCTTTGTTGGGTGTTTTGAATTCCTTTTATGGGTCTGTTCATGAGTTAAGTTAACAGGGTTTCCACTCCATGATGCGGCCAGAATCCAGGTTGTTGCAGGTCGAGTATGGTGTGCTTGTCGAGATATTCTTGCAGTTGTTGTTGGATGTTTTTTTCGATTATTTTGGCTAAGAATGGTAGGCTTGCTATAGGCCTGTAGGAGACAAGATCGGTGGGGTCTATGTGAGGTTTATTTTAGTAATGGATGAATTGAGGAGGTTTTTAAGCATGTTGGTATTTCACCTTGTTGCAGAGAGGTTTGGGTGAGTGTTGTGAGAAATGGGGAGAGCTCGGTCTTTGTGGCTTTGATCCAGGTCACTGGGCAGGGATAGTGACATTGTAGTGTTGAGGGATAAGATGGTGGTCTCAATATTTTCGCTGGTGATATGGTCAAACATGGTCTATGAATGAGTGAGAGGGTCATCGGGTTTGTTTGGGATGGTGGTTGGGTATAGAGTAGTATTTGGCTAGCTGTTGGGGTGTGGTGGTGATGTTGGAAGTATCTTCAGCAGGGGGTTTTGTAAGTTGTTTTACTAGTTCAAATAATTCTCTTGGTTGGGTGAGTGAGCTTTGGATCAGTTTTGTGTGATAGGCTTGCTTGGAGTGGTCTGTAGAATGGTTGTATTCTTTTAGTAGTGTCATGTAGCAGGTTCGGGTTGAGGGTAGTTTTGATTTTCTCCATTTGCGTTCCTGTCTTTGGAGTTATGTTTTGAGTTTATAGAGATCGGGGGTGTACCATGGAGTTTGTTTATGGCTTGTAGGATGTAAGAGGCCGAAGTTGAGGCTGCTTCAGAGATGGTTTGGTTCCAAGAGGACATGATTGCATCCAGGTCAAATATTTTCTTGATGATGAGTGAGGAGATGTTGGAAAGGAATGATTCCTTGTCAAATTGTTTGAAATGTCTTATGTGGTGGCTATGAAACTCCATATTAACTAATGCAGCATTAACCCCTACGAGTACAAAACCACAAACACGAAGGAAACATAGAAACATAGAAACATGATGACAGAAAAAGACCACAAGGCCCATCTAGTCTGTCCTTCCATAACAACTACAACAGTCCACTTTCTACCTTTAGAGATCCTCTGTGTTGGTCCCATGCTTTTTTGAATTCAGTTACTGTCCTCATCTCTACCACCTCCACTGGGAGACTATTCCACGGATCCACTACCCTTTCCGTAAAGAAATATTTCTGCATATCACTCCTGAATATAGAAACATAGAAACATGATGACAGAAAAAGGCATAGATAACATAAAGAATGGATTCCTACTAGTATTCATAGACATCTCGGCAGCCTTTGACACAGTGGCCCACGCTATATTACTGCAGTGCCTGCAACAGATAGGACTATGCAAGAATACCCTGAAATGGTTCACCTCCTACTTAGAAAATCAAACACAAGTCAAATGCGACCAAAAGAAATCATTGCAGTTCCCCGTCACGCAGGGAATTCAGCCCTGACATCAATGCTCTTTAATGTTTACATCCAACCCATATGCAACATCATCAAATGACCCAAACTCCTCTATCACATATATGCCGAGGACATCATGGTGTATACACCAATCAACCTACGAGCACTTAACACCATAACAATAACCAAATGCCTTGAAGACATGAATGCCTGGCTCACAGCAAATAACGTGACGGTCAACTACGATAAAACTGAGGCAATGTTCGTCACCAGGAACCCCACCTTCATTCCACCACAGACTATCAGCATTCTAAACAAACTCATATTAGTCAAAGATGAAGTTAGATACATGGGCATCACAATGGACTGAGCGCTGAATTTGAAATCTCTTATCACCAAAACTGCAAGCAAGGCCTATCAGCGTTTGAGAACCATAAGAAAGATCAAGCCATTACTCCTCCAGGACCACTTCTGCACAGTGTGCCAAGCACTCATTACACCTCTGCTTGACTACGGAAACTCGCTATATCAAGGCCTCCCTCAGCAGACCTTACACCCGCTCCAAATGGTACAAAACACTGTTACACGCATCATTACAGACACTTCAAGAGCTGAGCACATCACCCCATCTTACAACAACTACACTGACTCCCAATGGTGGCCAGAGCAAAATTTAAAACAATATTGATCATCTTCAAAATCATTCACCATCTCTCGGCAGATGCACTCCAAGATTTCATAAAAAGGGATAACAGTAATAGACCAAGAAGAACTAATAATGACAACATGATCGGCACACCTGCAGGATACCACAAGACTAAACAAAATACCTCAAGAAGAGCTCCATCACTACTGGCATCCACACTATGGAACTCCCTCCCAACGAGTCTGAGGGCATTGGAAGACATCACAGACTTCCGCAAGGCCCTTAAAGCACTGCTCTTTAAAGAAACATATGAGCAGGCAGACAATAGTTCCCACCCGAACGGTATTCCAATTACCCCAGCCAACCCAACAACCAATCATCCCAACTAGATCCAGTAGTTCATTGTATAGTGTTGTTAAGTACCCTCATGCTAAATGTAACCCTCCATAATGTAGTTAAGTACCCTCATGCTAATTGTAACCCACCATGTACTGTCTAAGCCTCCATAATGTAGTTAAGTACCCTCATGCTATTGTATGTGCTGTCTAACCCTCCATAATGTAGTTAACTTCCCTCATGCTAATTGTAACCCACCATGTGCTGTCTAAATGTTGTTATACCCTCATGTTAAATGTACCCTCCAATGTGATGTAACCACTTTGATTGTAGGATAAGGTGGTATACAAATCTGTCTAAATAAATAAAAATAAATAAATGAGGTGGCTTTTTTGTTGATGTGCTGAGAGGTAGGTGAAAGCTTATTAGGCTCTGGTCGGACCAGGGTTCTGGGAAGATCTTGGTTGATGGGGAGAGGTCAATATCGATAAGGTTTTTGTTTATGAAGATGAGGTCCAGAGTGCTGTCTTTATTGTGGGTTGGTGTTTTTATGATTTGGGTGAAGTCCATCGTTGCCATGGCTTCCATGAAGGCTGCTGCTTCTTTTGTTGGAGCAGAGTTGAAGTTAAGATCTCTTAATAGGATGAGGTCTTTGGGTTTTTTTATGTTTACCATGATAATTTGGAGAATGTTGGAGAGGTCGTTGGTTGGGGTGGATGGCAATTGGTATGCTAGGCAACTTGTTAGTTGCTTGTTAGATATGGTAAGTATGTCCATGCTTTCTGTGTTTTCTGCAGCTAGTTTGCAGAGGTTCAGGATTGATTTGGTGAGGATAAGAACTTCTCCTCTTTTGTGGTGACCTCTTGGGCAGTGGAAGAGGCTTTAGTTGGGGGTTTCATTTGATTCAGGATCACTGTGTCTGACTCTGCGAGCCAGGATTTGGTAATGCATGATGAGGTGGTCTCTTATGACTGTGATTTTATTCTTTGTGGAGCATGCGTTTATGAGAGCACAGTTGAGAATGCTAAGGTTGGTTGTTTTAATTGTGTAGGTATGGGGAGGTCCTTGCGTATTGGAATGGTGATGAGGTGTTGTGGGTTGCATAGTCTGGAGGGGAGGGGGAGAGGTAGCTGCTTGTGTTGAGGGTGGGGTGGTAGATGTTTGTGTTGTGGATTAGGTGAGATATGAATGGTGGGGTGCTTGGGTTTAGAATTAGAAGAGCATCTGTGGCAGTGGAAGAGGAGTGTGAGAAGGGAGTAGAGTAGGGCATATACTTGGAGCATGTTGAGGTTATTTTGCTTGCTAAAGCTTTGTGGTGGCAGCTGGAGAGATGCAGGTTCTGTGGAGGAGTGGTTGTCTAATTGATGGTTTTGCTGGTTCCAGGATGCAGGTTGTTGGAAGAGTTGGCAGTGTTGGTGTATCATGGTTCACGCCTAAGGGCCACACCTTTAAACTTTAGCACCGTGGGGTTGTTTGCTTGTGCCTCCTCTATGCTGCCGAATGCTGACTTCCTGTTTGCAGCAGGAAGTCGGCATCAAGCAATCCGAGGAAGCGGAAGCAAACAGTCCCGCGGTGCTTACCTTTACTTCGGCGCCATGGGGCTGTTTGCAGCCATTGCTGCCACTACCTGTCCTGAGAGGGGCGACAGCGGTGGCAATGGGCACCCCCCCCCCCGAGGGAAGAAAGGAGAGAACACAGGAGGAGATAGAAGAAATGGAAAACAGAAAAGAATAAGGAGAATATCGACTAGAAGAAAATGATAGACAGATCAGGACCACTCAATTAGAAAAGTAAAATAAGCAGACAACATAGGTAGGAAAAAGGCAGTTTGATTGAAGCTTTAGTGACTGAGGAATGTGCATGTTTTATGTTTTATTTTGCTCAGTATAGGTGGATTCTCTGATCAGAATACCTCGTATTAATCTACTCCAAAACATAAGGTGAAGTAATTCTTAGATAAAGGAGATACTGTAGATATGACTGTAGTATTCCAAAAATAAAAGTTGTTTCTGAATAAATCTCTTCAGCTCCAAAAACAAGTTTAAAAGCAAAAGAACTGTACATCCAATAGAGAGATTAGAGGGTAAAGTCTATTCTCTTCTTATTTCTCCTAACTAATGGGCTACCCTCCTTTCTTTCTTCTGGACTTTTGGACTCCTTGGACCTCAAGGACCCTTTTTCATACCTGAAAATCCATAGCAAAAATCTCATAACAGAAATTTACTATTTGTAGATGACATGAAGCTCTACAGTTCCAGTGACCAACAATTAGCAGAGCAATTCCATGTATTGAAAAGCTTTTCTGATAACATCAGGATGACTTTTGACCTAGAGAAATATGCTAAGGCAACTTTTTTTTAGAGGAAAATTGAGCAAAACTGAAAAACATCTCCCTGGCTGAGGGCTGAGACATCAAGGAACTTGAACAGGAAGGCATATATAAATATGTTAGAGTAGAGGAAGGAATGACACTCAAGCAGAAATTACTGAGATAAAAGATCAGTAAAGAATACTAGAGAAGGTTAAAATCATAGAAACATAGAAATGTGACGGCAGAAAAAGACCACATGGTCTATCTAGTCTGTCCTTCCATATCAAGCACTACAACAGTCCCGTTTTTGCCTTTAGAGATTCTCTTTGTTTGTCTCATGTTTTTTTAAATTCAGATACTGTCCTCATTCCTAACACCTCCACTGGGAGACTATTCCACGCATCTACCACTCTTTCTGTAAAGAAACATTTCCGCATATTACTCCTGAGTCTATCTCCTTTCACCCTCATCCTATTTCCCCTCGTATCAGAGCTTGCTTTTAACCAGAAGAGGCTCACCTCCTGTGCATTTATGCCATGGAGGTATTTAGATGTCTCAATCATATCACCTCTATCCCGCCTTTCCTCTAAAGTATACATATTAAGATCCTTAACTCTATACTCATATGCTTTGTATCGAAGACCATTAACCATTTTAGTAGCCACCCTCTGTACCTACTCCAACCTGTTTATATCTTTTTTGAAGGTGTGATCTCCAGAACTGCACACAATACTCCAAATGAGGTTGCACCAACAGCTTATACAGAGGCACTATCATCTCCTTTCTTCTGCTGGCCATTCCTCTCCCTATGCATCCAAGCATCCTTCTAGCTTTCACCGTCACCTTTTCTACCTGTTTAGCTACTTTAAGATCATCAGACACAATCACTCCTAAGTTAAAAATAAATTCTTGATAGAAGAGGGATGGAAAGCTCCCAGCTCCCGGCTCTGATCGGCACTCAGCAGTAGAGAGCAGGAACAGCAAGCACCTCCCACTCTCCCCCACCGCGGCCAATCAGGGCCAAAGACTCGGCATTTAAAATCTGCTGAATTCAGCAGGACTGCTTCTCCTTCACCAGTTCCCGGCTGAGGCCAATCAGGGCTGAAGATTCAGCATTTAAAATTTGCTGGACTCAGGCACGCCTGCGCCTGACGGGCCCGTGCTGGAGCGCCCTTTGGCATGGCCCTTCGGCAGGGACCTCTGAAGACTAGAAAGAATGATTGATGAAAGACCTAAAGACTAAATAGCATCTTGATCATAGAAGCAACTAAAGCCGCTCACAGTTCTGCAAAAGATCCCTGAAACCGGCAGGAGTGAAAATAAGGCTTTTTAATCAGATCTTTGGGACCCTGTAAGATTAACTCATTATCAAGCTATTATCAATTAGGGAAATTTATTTTTATTTTTACTTTGTTTTAGCATATGCTGCTTTCTTTTTACTATTTTATTTGTTCTACTGTATTTTTATCATTGTATGCTTCTATGTAACCCTGAATTTATATTATCTTTCTTTTTAGTCTTACAATGTCTATTAGTCATCTATCTGATTAAAATCAAGCTATTTGAAAATTGCCCCTTTCCCTGAGGGCATGAGTACATGCTGATGGTTCTTTGAGTTAGTGTGACTGTCAGGATTTAATATTTTGCTGTTTGCTTCCCCCTCCCCTCCCACCTAGGCTGTCTAATGGTTATGCCAGTTCTTCCCAGATTCGGGCTTCGACAAACCAAAGAAACTAAATTTTTTTGTAATTCAATGGTTAAAGTTGGAAGTTAAACTTTACTTCCACCTCTATGTACTGAAGTTAAAACAGTAGTAAAGTGAAAAGTTGGTTATCAGGTTAGCTCTTTTATGCTCTATTAGCATTTTGCTGAGCTGTGCTTTTTAGAACTGATTACTTTTAACTACCAGGGGCGGTGTTCATTATTACCTTATTACATCAGAAGTAAATGTTTTTTGAATGGTCGTTAATCAGGAGAAAATCTTAGTATTGATTTTTGTCTCATTTGTTATTACATAGGCCTCATTAAGCTAAAAACAGCATTGCTGGGAGTATTACCCTACTACTGCAGACAGATTCTCTCTCTCTCAACCCTTTGGATTCTCACCTGTTGGAAAAACGCTGTTCCTGGTGGTGGGAATTCAAAATACGGGAGCAGCAGTTTAAATAGAGAGCACTCCATAACTCTGGGCAGACTGCCAGTTCACCTGTTCACATCAAATAAGCAGAAGAGAAATTCAGGCTTTCACTGGGCTGCTGCTCATCCATCCTGAGCAGAGGTGTATGTACACCATGATTACTGCATATTATTTTTGCTACCATTGTGGGTTTTTATATATATTTATTATTTATTTATTTATTTAACTGTATTTATATCCCGCTTTTCACCGGGTCAAAGCGGTGTAACAAGGGGGGGGGGGGTTAATCGGTCATAGGGATAGGGCATCACCAGGAGGGCAACATTGATGATTTTGACAGAGGATAGACATAGACATGGACAAGGTAACATAGTTTTTGATCATGGGTTCTTGAGGGTGGCCTAGAGGGGTTGGTGTAGTTATTTGTGGGAGGGTGTTTCTGTTTTGAGATATTCTTGGAATAGGATGGTTTTTAGCTGTTTTTTGAATGACAGATCGTTATTGTTCCTGAGATGGCTCGGTAGAGAATTCCAGAGGGATGGGGCATAAAGTTCAAAGTCTCTGTTGCAGGTCCGTTGTGTGCATTTGGTTCTTTTGTGAGGGATGGTGAGGGAGTTGCTGGAGGTCACACACACTCATATATACACACACTCATATATACAGGGTGGCCGAAAAAAAGTGAGAACATCTCGTAGCATATAAGTTATTTAAAAATTCAAAAAGACAGATGTAAACGATTGACAAATTAAAAAAAAAAAGAAGGTGACTGGAAATTGTCGAAATAAAGACGTTATATAGCTAAAAAAGGTAATTAAGTAAACTATTTAAGCTTTTAATTTACGAGATGTTCTCACTTTTTTGGGCCACCCTGTATATATGACTTTTTATAATTTTTATTTGCATACATCTGTATTTTTATATATGCAATTTTTTTTTCTTTACCCATTTTTCTCTCCTCAACAGTTTCTATCAGTCCCTTTTCTCTCTCCAAGGGACATCTTCTTCAAAATGCACTAATGTTTGGTTTGCAAGGATGGCCACATGCAAAACTACTTAACACATCTTTTCCCACGATTTTTTAATTTAAGTTTATATTTTTTGTATTTATATATTAACACATTTATTAACAAATATTTTACTAATGCTTAGCACACACTAATCTGCTGCTCTGGCCATTATATTGCTATCAGCTCAGCGGCAAATAATGTATACTAATACCTGTCAGCACACACTGGGGCAGGTTTACTGAAGTGCACTAATGGTTAGTGCGGGACCGCAGTATGCTAAAAATGTGGCTGCAGTAAAAATCTCATATGCATGATGGGACAGAGCCTGGGTGGGTTAGGGGTGGACAGTAGGCATTGACTGCACATTGCAATTAGCTTCAGCATCATTAGCACTTGCTAATCGTCAGTGCTGAAGTTAGCATGGATGCCCTTACCATCAGAAATGGAAGCCTTAGAATGCAAAGCCAATGAAAATTCTTTGTCACCTGACCTAGCAGAAAGGATAATTATCTATCGTGACATACAGCAAGTGGACAAAGCTCAAAACAAGAAGAAGAAAAACATTTTGCTGTATATAAAAATCAAACAAATCATGAAATAGAAAGTGACCAGCTAACCCATCAATAAAAGGATTTGACTAAAAAATCAAGGACAAAATTAAAGCTACCACAGGTGTATGATTGCCAACACTAAAGTGCGAGAAAAAGAACACGTTGGTCGAAGCTTTGCATAATATCATTGCAATGATCAAAACAATCCTTAGTGAAACCATTGAAGAAACAACTTTAACAGGATTAGGAAATAAAGAAACAAAAATTATTAATAAAGAAAAACCAAAATGGAAAATTCGCCTAGAACAGAAAATCAAAAAGCTTTGAGCAGATCTTTATCTTTATTAGCAGAGTTCGATAAAGTAATGTGAAGTAATGTGAAGAATCTGAAAGAACTACTTAAAATTAAAAAAGTAAAACTTAATCTCATTAAAAATTAGAACACAACCTAAATCCATCTCAGTAGCATCAGAAGAATGAAAGCAAAGAATTGTGGCAGTAGCAGAGGAAAGTCAGTGCTATGAAACTAGTGTTAACCGGTACAGACAAGATAACCAATTTAGAACAAAACAATGAAGACACTGTAGGCCCTGATATAAAAAAAAAATACATAAATTTTGGAAAATATTTTGGGTAAACCAAAAAGAACATAATAAGCAGGCATCATGGATCAACAAAATTGCAAAAGCATATGAAGGAAACCTGATGACAGCTGTTGTGATAACAACTGCAATAGTTCAAAAGCAAGCAAGAAAGGTCAAACACTGCAGTGCCGCTGGAAAAGATAAATCCACAAATTCTAGCTAAAGCATCTAACAAACCTACATCCCAAATTAGCAACAAGGCTTAATGACATTTTTCAAACAACTACTAATGAAGAATGGATAACAACAGGAAGGACTATTTTGATTCAGAGAAGTAAAGACTTTGACACAACTACAGGCCAATACCTATCCACTACCTTCAAACTCTTCATTGGAATTATAGTTAACTTACTCTATGCCTATTTTAAGGAGAACATTCCCAACAGAACAAAAAAGAACTTGTAAAAACTCAAGAAGGACAGAAGACCAATTTCTGATCGGCAAAATGATTTTAAAAATTTGAAAAAAGGAAAAAAAAATCTTTTCATGGCTTGAATTGACTATAAAAAAGCATTGGAGTCACTTCCTCATAGCTAGATCACAAAAGGGGGGGGGGGAGTCATTTTAGAAGCTCTATTCATGATTTGGATGTTTAAAAATGGGCAGTCAGGCATTCAAATCATAGAGCTGTCCCCAGAGCATTTTAGGAACCCCGAAGGTACACGTGTCAGTGCAATCATGTCCAAGTTGGCTGTAGGCATGCCTCGGGGCATGGCAGGGGTGGGTCAGTAAAGATACAGTTGCGCGGCTGAAATTGGCATCTGGGACATCCATGGCCATACCTGCTTCAGGAGAGAGCAAGGCGGTGTACTCCACAGAAGACTGTAGTTAATAAAGTCAAACTTTTATTATGATGTGTCTGTAGGTCCCCCTACATGGGCTGTGTTTCAGTACAAGCCTTCGTCAGGGGTGTGGAGACCCTTTGGTAGACAAACATGTAAGAAGTTAGAAAAATATAAATATATATATACATATGATAAAAGGAACTTCATAATACAATCTCTCAAATAAAAACATTAAAAACAATGAGTCTGAAGGGCAGTTACATGATTTACGGTCCTGTAAACCATGTAACTGCTGCTGAGAGAGATGGTCAACACTGAATATCCATGACTATCTACCTTACCCGCCCCGATGCTAACCGCTTAGCATTGGGGCATGTTGGGGTCATTCTGGGCAGGAGCAGAGGCAGCAACTGTCCCTAACCAAATAGCAGTGATATTTCACACTGCCCAGTTAGCGACCTGTGCCTAAAAGATAGGCAAGGAAAACCCGGTTAGCTAATGCGGCTTCCAACATGTGCGGCAAACCCCGGATATTTAATGTCGGGGCCGCATATGATTCCCGCATTGAATATCCGGTGTTAGGGGTCAGCAGGCACAAATATGTCCCGTAGCATTCCACATCCTGTGAGGCGCACTTCACTTCAGCCCTGGTTGTCTTCAACTACCCGCTACCTACATTACTGTGCCCACTCAGCTGAGTGCAATTGGCTCAAATCCCTCTTTCTCTCTGACTTTCTCCACCTCAAATTCATGCTTTCTTCTTTCCAGTCCACCATTGCACTCGCCAAGCAAAACTATTTTCTCCATAAGACTAAACATCTTGCCTCTAACCCTCTTTTGTACTCTCTCTTTTTTACTCTCAATTCTCTTCTTAAGTCACTTCCACCTCCAGTCCCTTCTCTCTCTGCCCAAACCCTAGCAGACTATTTCCATAATGTGGAGCCCAATGCAATAAGGGGCACATCCAGGCTGGCCAGACGTCTAGAACAGGATGAGCTGGGATTGTACCTGATTCTGCACCGAGGAAGCTAGATATTCCCACGGTTGCAGGATCAGGCACTGGGATGCCCCTGAATCCCTGTGGGAAACATCCACACTGCAGCATGACCAGCCCACATCTCACTACTGCTAGTGTTCCAGTGCTGTGGAATCCTGTTGTCAGAGCACCGGTACACTCTGCAGGAACACAGTTGCCCAGAGTGGGTTGCAGTGTCAGTTCCCCGCCGCCCGACCGTTAACGGGTTCGGCCAGGGCCGGGATCGGATGGAGGGGCCTCACCTGATACTGCTCCCTGCTGTGGGTAGCCTGCCGGGCCCAATTGCCATCATCAATGCTGATTATTCCACCTCTGAGGTGGAATAAGCAGCAGGTCACTCCCCCACCTATTGAACGTACAGGTGCCTCTCCCCACCCCCTCCCGCCCCCATTCAGCTCTATCTGCACAATAGCTCTATGCGTGCGGGGAGAGAGTGAGGCAGCATACGATCCCAAAGAATGGCAGGGCTGCACGTTCTACCGGGACATTCAGCCCCGCTCTTCACATCTCAGGTTTGGGCCCAAAGTGCATAAGATTACTCTTCAATTCCCCATTAAATCTTCTTCACCCCCCTTTCCCCCTCTCCATTACCAACTTTTCCCCTCAGCCTCTATCACCCTTTCATCCTTTTCTAAAATCTCAGTTGAAGAAACCTCTCTTCTTTCTTCCTCTAAACTCACCACCTGTTCTTCTGATCCTATTCCCACCCATCTCCTCAACTCCACCTCCTCCTCCATCATCCCTTTCGTCTCACATATTCTCAACCTTTTGCTTTCCACTACAACCTTCCCTGCAGCCTTCAAGCATGCTGTAATCATTTGTCTCCTCAAAAACCCCACACTTGACCCTACTTGTCCTTCTAATTATCAACCCATCACCCTTCTTCCATTCATTTCCTGAATTCTTGAATATGCAGTTCTCCACCACTGTCTTGAATTTCTCTCCTCTCAAGCCTTCCTTGATCCATTTCAACTGTTTTTTGTCCATTTCATTCTACTAAAATGACTCTTGCCAAAGCTTCCAGTAATCTGTTCCTTGTTAAGTCCAAAGGCCTTTACTCAGTTCTCATTCTTCTCGATCTTTCTGCTGCTTTTGATACTGTTGACCACCTCCTCCTTCTTGACACTTTATCCTCTCTTGGTTTTAGAGGCCTTGTACTGTCTTGGTTCTCTTCTTATCTTTCCAATGGCTCTTTCAGTGTTTATTCTCGCAGTTCCTCCTCTACTGCTATCCCTCTCTCAGTTGGTGTACCTCAAGGGTCTGTCCTGGGCCTTTCCTTTTCTCTCTCTATACCCAGTCCCTTGGTGCCCTCATCTCGTCCCATGGCTTCCAGTATCAGTTTTATGCTGATGACTCTCAAATCTATCTGTCTACACCTGACATCTCTCCTTTGCTCCAAACTCGTATCTCTACTTGCTTATCTGACATCGCCGCCTGGATGTCTCACTGCCGTCTAAAATTGAATATGGCTAAAACTGAACTTATTTTCCCCCCTAAACCTTCCTCCTTTCTCTATCACTGTTGACAACACTCTTCTTCTTCCTGTTTCCTCGGTCTGCAACCTTGAGGTCATCTTTGACTCCTCCATTTCCTTCTTCACACATATTCAACATATAGCTAAAAACTCATTTTTTTCTCTACAACCTTAACAACATTTGTCCCTTCCTCTCTGAACACACTACTAAGGCTCTTGTCCACTCTTTAGTCACCTCCTCCTTGCTGGTCTCCCTCAATGTCATCTCTCTCCTCTTCAGTCTATCCAGAACTCTGCTGCATGGCTAATCTTCCACCAGCCCTAATACACTCATATAACCCCTCTTCTAAAATCACTTCACTGGCTCCCCTTCCATTTCCGTATTCAATTCAAACTTCTCTGTCTAACATATAAATGCATTCACTCTACTGCCCCTCATTACCTTTCCTCTCTTCTCTCTCCCTACACCCCTCCTCGTGAACTCCGCTCCTCCTCTGGCTTTCTTCTCTCTATACCCTTTTCTTATTCTGCAAACTCCAGACTTCGATCTTTTCACCTTGTTGCTCCTTATGCATGGAACAAATTTTCTCTATCTTTACATCAGGTCTCTTCTCTTCCCCTCTTCAAATCCATGCTAAAGGCTTACCTCTTTGAGGCTGTATTTGGATCTTAATCCCTTGTTCTCCTTGTTTCCTTCCTTATTTGAACCCCTTTGTTTCTCTTGTATTGTTCTGTCTGTCTTGATTAGGTAGTAAGCTCTATGAGCAGGGATTGTCTTATTTATATGTTTGTACAATGCTGCCTATGCCTTGTAACACTATATAAATGATTAATAGTAGTAGTAGTAGTAGCAGCGCATAGCTTGTCTAGTTGAATATTGGCCCCAATATCTATAAATAACATCCCTTAACAAACCTCGTGAGCTCTTCAGCCTCACAAAATCCCTCACAAAGGATGCATCCATGAATCAACCGATGAACACGCCCAGCCCAGAGGCCTTTGCTGCATACTTCCGAAGCAAAACCAACTCAACAATGACCTACTCAGATTGGTCCAACTTTGATAACTCACTTATGTACCACCCTCCTCCTGGTGACACACTCGGACTGACACTGGATGCCTTTTACTCATACTCTCCTGAGCAAATTGAAATGACCATCTGTGGGATTAACACCACCACCTCACCAGCTGATCCATGTCCAGCATTCTGGATTAAGCAAACACAATCCAACCTCAGCTCAATTATCGCCAGAATTGTTCGCCTCTCACTGTCTAATGGTGTTCTCCCACTGCTCCTCAAAACTGCCTCCATCAGGCCACTGCTAAAGAACAACAAACTAGATCCATCAGATATCAGTTCCTACAGACCCATATCTAGCCTCCCCTTCCTGACTAAAATATTAGAAAAAATTGTCCACCAACAAATCCAAGACAACATCGACTCCTATGCACCTCACATCGACTCCTATGCACCTCTTGACCCACAATAGCATGGGTTCCACCAGCATCATGGTTTTGAAACTCTACTAGCGACTCTACTGGATAGGCTCTACACAGATCTAGACAAGAAGAAACAATCATAAGGTCAATCATAATCATCTATTCTCCCGCTTGCACCAAAAAGGTATAAGGAACCTAGCCCTCAACTGGTTCAAATTATACCTGACCGATCGCCAGCAACAAGTCCGCATAGGAAATCAGTCATCCAGCACTTTTCATCAAACTCAAGAAGTCCCACAGGGCTCATCCCTCTCTGCCCTGCTGTTCAACATCTATCTACAGCCAATCTGTGCCATTATACAATCTTTCAACATCTACTTTCACATTTATGCTGATGACGTCCTACTATATACCTCATTTTTCATAGACAGCCCTGACTATTCTTCCATCACAGGATGCTTCAATGTGGTCTCAGAATGGCTATCTACCCACAAACTGAAGGTTAATGGCAGAAAATTGGAGGTCTTATTTATCACCAAAGACTATACTTTCATCCCACCAACCTCTCTGAAGGTGAAAGATTTTGAACTCATGTCTAAGCAGGGGGTACGTTATTTAGGAATCACTTTGGACCAACATCTAAATTGGGAAGCCCACGTACAAAATATAGTCAAGACAATCTACCATAAAATAAGGACCCTCCATCATCTATGCTCCCTCCTTGATCCCTCAGATTTTCTCTCAGTATTCCAGCTCTTATATTTCCTCACCTGGATGACGCCAACATAATTTTCCATGGCCTGCCAAAGCACACCCTCCAGTCATTACAATTGGCCATGAACACAGCTGCCTGAATACTCCTCTTGATCCAACTACACTGGCTCCCATTGACAAGTCGCCTGATATACAAAGCCCTTCTACTTACCTTCAAGTCACTTAATGGCACGTCTGTGACCTCCCTTGCAGCACTCATAAAACGTACCCCTGAAAACAGAATCAGGAGATCATGCATGGTGAACTCACTTGTCATCCCCTCAGCAATAAGGACATGCACCCAAGCTACGAAGAATCATGCCTTTTCTTTATATGCACCAACCCTATGGAACGCCCTACCTCCAATCCGAGCTATCTCAGACCAGTCATCCTCAGGAAGGCCTTAAAGACATATCTGTTTCAGCTAGCCTATAACCAGCCACCCTAACTAGACCTGGTGCTATGACTCTACTGTCTAGCCAGCTTGCTTTTAGTTCTCCTTCTTGCGCAATCCAAGTTCATTCCCCCTATCTTAACGTTTAATGTTAATGCTTTTGCTGCCTGTTCTTAATGCCTGTTTAATACCTGTTCCATGGTTCTAAGTTCTATGTATCTTCCTGTTCTATGTAAATGGTTTACTGTTCATGTTATATGTAAACCGTACTGATCTTGAAAAATGCCGTATATAAAAACAAACAAATAAATAAATAGTAAAAAGGAGTAAAAATGAATATAAATTATGAAACTTTAGTGACACTCGAAATCATTATTATCAGTAAATTATAAATTGTTATATAATTCCTTGATCACAAAATAATGATTATACTTAAAAGCTTCATATATCTTGCTTTTAGAATAAACAAAAGAATCTGAGAGCTATAATCATAATATATCAATTGAAGTCCATTAAATCCAGCAAATAAAAACCTAAAAATCTATGGTGACTAATTTATGTGCCTCAGGAATGAAGACCACCCACAGAATCTGTTTATTAATCCTACCAGTTTATGTCATTACCATTAAGTAGAACCTAGTTTTACATATTGCCATTTGAATATATATTGTGTTTCTGTTTGCTTATTAGTGACCATTACGCAGAAACGGTGTTTCACCTAATATTATTTGAATATACAGTGGGTAAATGAGTCCATGTCAATTTACCAATGATGTTCGCTTCTCCGCTATTAGGTCCCCTCTAGGTATGTGGTATCTAGCAATCTATAGGAAATAAGCTGCTGCTCTACATGATCTTATTTTAATCTTTCAATTGGTGGTCTCCGTTTTAGTATCACTTATCCAGCATCATATGTGTCATGCAAATATTGGACTTCCACATACGTGAATTTTATGTTTCTATACCTTTCTCCATTCGCACGTTCTTATACATAGAGAGGAGTGCATGTAAAGAAGAATCCTGTAGAGGTGAGAGAAGCTACAGTAAGCCTGTTATGGAGGGACTGCATATCCCTGCACCAGGAATACCTCTTACCATTTCAAGTCCGACAAACAGATAAGCAGGGCCACCGACACAAATACAGAAAGCATATGTGAGGAGGTCATACCACATGTGTTGCTGAATGCTATACATTCTCCAGAAGGAAGGACCGTTAATTGAACAATATTTGAGTTACATTATCACACAATAAAGTCAGTTGGAGCACTAAATTCAGTGTTTGAGAGTATCTTTGGACTCGTGTGCCAGGGCCTTAAAGGTAAATCCCTCCCCCCACCCTCCGGAGAACCTGTTTCAATATATATACGTTGGAGGCAAGATGGGAGATGGGCAATATGCTAGAGACATTTAAATACATCTGTGGTATAGATACACAAGAGGTGTCCTTCTATTTGAATGGAAGCTGTGGAATGAAGGGTCATAGGATGAAGGTGAAAGGAGATGGACTCGAGTAATCTGAGGAAATATTTCTTTACATAAAGGGTGGAGGATGTGTAAAACAGCTTCCCAGTAGAGGTGGTGGAGGTAAGAACTATGAGTATCGGAATTCGAGAAAGCATTGGACAAATACAGAGAATCTTGGAGGAAGAAGCAGTGATCACAGAATTTCGTAGTTTTTATGGATGGGCAAATTGGATAGGCCGTATGGTCATCGCTTTCTGTGTATCTATGAAAAAGAGTGTGTGCAAACTGAGTGACAGAAAGAGAGGATGAAGATCGGCAAAAATTTAGCTGTTTGCAGTTCCTTTATGTAATGGACAGTCTTGTGATGAAGGACCCTTTACCTTAGTAAAAGTCAGGAATTAGCATTTCTCACCCCCATGCTTCCACTGTGAGCAGACCTTTATTAAACATGTCACCTACATAAATATACTGTATTCTGCCTCCCTTTTTCATGTGTGCATGTGCGGTGCATGGTATGTTTCCATTCCTCGAACATGATCTGCTGTTGTATCCCTCTGTACATGCTATGGACAAAGAGACTGTACAAGGGAAGGAAGGGTAGGGGATCCAGTTTGCTGGGGCTGCTGCAGTGTGGATGGATGAGCAGTCAATAGTAGTCCACTAACATGGTGACACCTGTGTGGATGTTGGGGCCCTGACCCACATAACTGTCAGCAGTGATTAGGCATGGATGATCCCTGGCATAAGAGCTATATCTTGCAGTATACCTTGTGGCAGTAACTATGTACTACAGGGCAATGGGTCCTTAAGTGAGGGAGGGTGGTCATGGGCTGTGGCACAGGAAGAGGGTTTGGAGCCATGTAGCTCTGTGTGAGGGAGCTCTAGTATAAATGGGGTCCCAGGACCTTGCAGTGACCATGTGCTTGGCCAGGTGTCTCAAGAGTTCAGTGGAATAGCTGGGATTGGTGATGGCAACTGGGCTCCCATGCTGGCCATACAGATGCTCATAAAACTCAGGGCAGGGCCTCATTGAACCTATCATGGGATGGAGGAGAGCTGCTTAGCTATATTGGTGGGTTTGTGAACATGCTCATATTGCCAAATTTATAGCCCTTTATTATATTTACTGTCTCAGCCACTTGTGCATTTATGTACATCACACCTTTACAGATCGCTGCCCTACTTCCCATCCTCTTCTCTTCTGACTGGAGTGGCTGGAGATGCATGCCATGAGCTAATAAAGGGCCCCAACCATCGTATGTATTTAAATTTATTGATTGATTGAATGATTGATTGATTTAAACTCTTCATTCCCACCAAATCACAGTATTCTTGGTGGGTTACAACAAACATACAGCATAAATTGCATATACTCATAATAACAAAAAAAAATCATACAGAGAATGCCTAAGTGAAAACATCAGCCAACAGCTTACGCCGAAAGATCATTAAGCCATCAAGTAGAAACATAGAAACATAGAAACATGATGACAGAAAAAGACCACAAGGCCCATCTAGTCTGTCCTTCCATAACAACAACTACAACAGTCCACTTTTTACCTTTAGAGATCCTCTGTGTTGGTCCCATGCTTTTTTGAATTCAGTTACTGTCCTCATCTCTACCACCTCCACTGGGAGACTATTCCACGGATCCACTACTCTTTCCGTAAAGAAATATTTCCGCATATCACTCCTGAATCTATCTCCCTTCACCCTCATCCCATGTCCCCTCGTCGCAGAACTTGCTTTCAATTGAAAGAGGCTCTCTCCCTGAACATTTATGCCACGGAGGTATTTAAACATCTCAATCATATCACCTCTATCCCGCCTTTCCTCTAAGGTGTACATATTAAGATCCTTAAGTCTGTCCTCATATGCTTTATAATGAAGACTACTAATCATCTTAGTAGCAACCCTCTGCACCGACTCCATCCTGTTCACATCCTTTTGAAGGTGCGGTCTCCAGAATTGCACACCATACTCCAAATGAGGTCGCACCAAAGACTTATACAGAGGCATTATCACCTCCTTTTTTCTGCTAGCCATTCCTCTCCGTATGCACCCAAGCATCCTTCTAGCTTTTGCCGTCGCCTTTTCTACCTGTTTAGCTACTTTAAGATCATCGGACACAACTACGCCTAGGTCCCGCTCTTCTTTAGTGGACAAAAGTACTGCACCTCCTATGCTGTATTGCTCCCTTGGATTGCTGCAGCCCAAATGCATGACCTTACATTTTTTAACATTAAATCCCAGCTGCCAAATTCTAGACCATTCTTCAAGCTTAGCTAGATCCCTCCTCATGTTATCTACACCTTCCTGGGTGTCTACTTTATTGCAGATTTTGGTATCATCTGCAAAGAGGCAAACCTTACCCGACAGCCCTTCCGCTATATCACTAACAAAGATGTTAAAAAGAATCGGACCAAGGACAGATCCCTGGGGCACACCACTGGTAACATCCTTCTCCTCAGAGTGAGCTCCATTTACTTGTACTCTTTGTCGCCTCCCACCCAACCAATTTCTAACCCAAGCAGTAACTTTAGGGTCCATCCCTAGGGTGCTCAGTTTGTTTATAAGTCGCCTGTGAGGAACAGTGTCAAAGGCTTTACTGAAATCTAAATACACCACATCTAGAGCTCTCCCTCGGTCCAACTCCCTGGTCACCCAGTCAAAGAAATCAATCAGATTTGTCTGACAAGACCTGCCTCTGGTGAATCCATGCTGCCTCGGATCCTGTAATCCGCTGGACTCCAGAAACCTCACTATTTTCTCTTTCAACAGCGTTTCCATTAATTTACTCAGCACCGAAGTTAAACTAACCGGCCTGTAGTTTTCAACCACATCCTTACGTCCGCTTTTGTGTAAAGGCACCACATGAGCCTCTCTCCAGTCCTTTGGCACCACTCCCGACTCCAACGAGGCATTCAAAAGGTCAGTCAGTGGAGTTGCTAGAACGTCCCCAAGTTCCCTCAGTATTCTAGGGTGTATCCCATCCGGTCCCATCGCTTTGTCTACTTTAAGTTGAGCTAGTTTCTCACGAACACAGTCTTCTGAAAATTGTTCAAGATGTCCCTCGCTTCTGTTCTTATTTGTGGGTGTTTTCTGAGGTCCTGCTCCTGGTTCTTCATCTGTGAACACAGAACAAAAATATTTGTTAAGCAATTCCGCTTTATCCTTATCAGCTTTTACATATTCCCCCCCTGTACCCTTGAGTCTGACAATACCACTTTTGCCCTTCCTCTTCTCACTAATATATCTGAAAAATGTCTTATTTCCCCATTTTATTGCATTGGCTATTTCCTCCTCCTTTTGAATCTTTGCCTTCTTGACTACTTTGCTAGCTTCTCTAAGTTTTTCCAAATACAGATGCCTGTCTTCCTTTCTCTGTGATCTCTTGTATTTCATGAAGGCCTCCCTCTTTTTCTTCACTTTTTCAGCTACTTCCTTCGAAAACCATAGCGGTCTCCTGTTCCTTTTGCCTTTATTTACCATTTTAACAAAAAGGTTGGTTGCCTTTAAAATACCCCCTTTCAGTTTTGCCCACTGTTGTTCTACATCCCCCAGCTGTTCCCATCCCACTAACGACTCCCTGAGGTATTGGCCCATCTTCGCAAAGTTAGTCTTCCTAAAGTCTAAGATCTTCACCTTGGAATGGATTCTAACAGCCCTAGTCCTAATACTGAACCACACCATCTGGTGATCACTGGATGCAAAATGATCTCCCACTACAACATCAGAAACACTTTCACCATTGGTAAGCACCAAGTCCAGTATGGCCCCTTCACGTGTGGGGTCTGTTACCAATTGCCTGAATAGTTCTCCCTGTAGAGAATCCAGGATCTCCTTACTCCTAGATGATACTGCAGCAGGAAAGTGCCAATCAACATCTGGCATATTGAAATCTCCTAGCAGTAGCACTTCCCCTTTCCTAGCAATGCTGCGTATGTCTTCAATTAACTCTCTGTCCACCTCTTCCTCTTGTGAGGGAGGTCTGTATATCACACCAATGCAAATAGATTTCTCTTTCCCTCTTTCTAGTTTAACCCACAATGCCTCCTCTCTCCCTTTTAAGCTCTGTAATTCCAAAGTTTTAATAGTAGTTTTTACATATAGTGCTACTCCTCCTCCCCTTCTTCCTACCCTGTCCTTTCTGAATAAAGTATAGCCAGGTATAGTTACATCCCAGTCATGGTTTTCTGTGAACCATGTTTCTGTAACTGCCACTAAATCTAAGTCAGCCACTCCCACCAAAGCTTCAACTTCAGAGATCTTATTTCCCATGCTACGGGCATTAATACACACTGCTTTCCATATGTTACCCCTGTTACCCATTTCCATAAAGGTATTTAATGTATCACTTACCTGGGGGCTTTCACTTACCTGGGGGCTTTCTTCACCCATCCCCAACGAATCTAGTAACCTAATCTCCACTGGCAGCTCATTCCACAAAGAAGGCACACTTGCCGAGAAGGTACATCTGCTAACAAGCTGATGTGTATTGCCAACTTCCAGAGGCAAAATCAGAGAACCCTACTGGAAGCACTTCAAAGGCCTATTAAATACATATCTCTGCAATAATGGCACAAAACTAGCAGAGGATAAACCATGTTGAATTTGAAAAACTATTATCAACACCTCAATAGGAGACTAGTGTAAATCCTGCAAACATGGAGAAATATGATTGAACCTCATTTTATGCAAAATAATCTTGGCCGAAGCATTTTGAATTGCCTGCGTGACTTGCAATGAGGCCTTCGGCAAACCATTATAAATAATACTACAATAATGATGAGATAGAAAAACCAAAGATTGAAACAATGTCCAGAAATCACATTAATCTAAACAAGGACAAGCTCTACATAAAACACACATTTTATAAAACACAGTGCGTATAACATTCTTGATCTAGGCTTGCATGTTAAGCTGTGTATTTAACATTACTCCCAGATACCATATTTCAGAGCATACAGGAATCACAACATCATTCAATTAGACAATTGCTAGGGGAACACAGACAATATCCCAACGTCTAATCAAGTCCTCAATCTTCCTCACATTTAAAGATAAGACATATCTAGCAAGCCAAAAGACAGCAAAGACAGCAAAAGAACTGGGAAATTCTTCAGCAACCACAAATGGTACAGAAATCATATCATCAGCATACACATGTTAGCAGACATAACTCTCAATAGCAGCACATAACAGTTGAAGAAAGATGTTAAACAGCAATGCAGAAAGTGTCAATCCCCGTGGTACCCAGTCAAAGAACTCAATCCTTTGGTAAAACCATGTTGCCTCAGATCATGCAGCCTATTGGTTTCAAGGAAGTCCACTATTCGCTTTTTTAGGAGCGCCTCCATTACTTTTCCCGCCACCGAGGTAAGGCTTACTGCCCTGTAGTTTGTTACTTCTTCTCTATTAGCACTTTTGTGGAGAGGAACCACATCAGCCCTTCTCTAGTCCTGTGGAACTTCTCCCGTCTCCAAGGATCTTTTAAAAACATCCTTTAAAGGCCCTGCAAGAACCTCTCTGAGCTCTTTCAGTATCCTGGGGTGTATCCCATCTGGTCCCATAGACTTGTCCACTTTCAGTTTTGCAAGCTGTTCTAACACATCATCTTTTGTGAATGGTTTGATATCTACTCAATTCCCATTTATATATTTGTCAATCACAGGTGGTCCTTCTCCAGGACTTTCTCTAGTGAAAATAGAGCAAAAGTATTTGTTTAGCATTGTCACTTTTTCAATGTCAATTTCCACGATTCTGTTCCCAGCACTTTTGAGTCCTGAAATTCCACCTCTTATTTTCCTCCGCTCCCGAATATACCTGAAAAATGTCTTGTCGCCACACTTCACATCTTTAGTCATCTTTTCTTCTGTCTTTGATTTTGCTATCCTTATTTCTCTTTTGTCTCTTTTAGTTTGATCTTGTATTATTTTCTGTGTTCCTCTGTTTGCGAGCTTCTGAATTTTGTGAAAACTGTGTTTTTTGCCTTTATTTGTGCAGCCACTTCTTTGGAGAACCAAATAAGTTTCCTTTTCCTCTTCTTTTTATTTACTTTCCTTATGTATGTATCTGTTGCACCTTTTATTGCTTTCTTTAGTTTAGCCCATTGCAATCCCACTTCCCTTAATCCCTCCCACACTACCAACTCCTCCTTCAGGTACTTGGCCATCTTACTGAAGTCAGCATTTTCGAAATCTAAGACTTTGAGTTTGCTGTGATTGGATTCCACCTTAGCTTTTATCTCAAACCAAACCGTGTGATGATCGCTGCTGCTCACATGGGCACCCACCTGTATATTCGACACGCTATCTCCGTTGGTGAGCACTAAATCCAGCATGGAGCTCTCCCTTGTTGTTCCATCACCATTTGTTTAAGTAACACATCTTGGAAAGCATCCACAATTCTTTTTATTACTTTCTAGATTTGCAGAAGGAACACTCCAATCCACATCAGGTAGATTAAAGTCATTCAATATGATCACTTCCACCTTCATGGCTATCTTTGCAATATCAACAATCAAGTCGCTATCCATTTCTTTGGCTTGAGTTGGAGGGCTGTAGACCACACGAGTATGGATAACAGTGCCATCTCCTCTTTCCAATATAATCCAGAGAACTTCTTTTCCCCACGTCCACTGCATTTCAGCAGCTTTAATGTGCAAGTCCATTTCCACCATTAGGGCTTCCGGATCAAGAACTTTGTTGGCTAGGCTTCATGCATTTGTACTCATTGCTTTCCAGCATTTGTTGAATGGCTTGCCTGAACAGGTAGAACTTATGAAGAACTCTGTGAGAGAAACTCAAGCCCATTGCTAACACTATAGCATTCGTAGAAGTTCCACCTGTTCGTGGTAAGGGGGCTGAAAGGCTGCATTGCATAAACAACTTTAATATATGGCTCCAAACCTGGTGCAAACAAGAAGGATTTAGAAATATAGGTGGCTGGGGAAACATATGGATCAACAAGAGACTATACTGTGGTTCCGCTCCTTTCTATCTGGCCATACTTTCTCAGTCCACTCTGGTTCCTCAGCCTCTCCCCCTTCCCCCTCCACCTGTGGTGTCCCCCAGGGCTCCATTCTCGCTCCCCTACTTTTCAACGCTTTTCTTGCTCCTTTAGCCCTGTTAATTCAACAATCTGCTCTCTCCTTTTACATATACGCCGACGACATCCTTCTGGTTCATCACATCTCTCCCTCCTCCCCCGACCTTGGTCCACTCAACCTTTGTCTGTCTTCTATCGCCTCCTGGTTTGAATCCAACTTTCTGCACGCCAATCCCGCAAAATCCTCCGCACTTTGGATTACCTTTGGCCTTCCACCCCCCACGTTGCTGCCTACCATGGGCTCTCATCCCGTCCCTCTGGTACCAACCCTCCGTTACCTGGGCGTTACCCTAGACCCCTCCCTCTCCTTTCACGAACATATCTCCTCTGTTATTCGTTCTTCCTTCTTCCACTTACGTCGTGTCAAGGCCGTTCGTTCCTTTCTTCCCCCGTCCTCTGTCATTACTCTCGTTCTGTCTTTGGTTATCTCTCGTCTGGACTATTGTAACATTATCTATGCCGGCCTTCCATCTTTTCAACTCCGTCGTCTCCAACTTGTTCAGAATGCTGCTGCCCGTCTTGTCACCTCATCCTCTATTTGTTCGCATGTGTCCCCGTGTCTCTTCTCTTTACACTGGCTCCCCGTTAAGTTCCGGTTTACCTTCAAACTACTCATCCTTGCTCACAGGGCTCTTCACTCTGATACCCCCCAGTACTTAGCCAACCTAGGGAGGAGTGGTCTAGTGGTTAGGACAAGGTACTTCAGGCCGGAGGGCCGGGGGTTCAAGTCCCACCTGGGGACAGCAATCTCAGGCCGGAGGGACTGGGATTTCTAGTCCTATAGGTACTCCTTGTGGTCTTGGGCATGCCACTTAACCCTCCATTGCCCATGTTCCCTGTAAGTATTAGCGTATGTGTCTCATATCTCCTCGTGTTAAATGTATCCCCCAATTGACCGCTTTGACCCGGTGAAAAGCAGGATATAAATACAGCTAAATAAATAAATAAATAAACCTTATTCATCTTCAGCCCTCTCCCCGCCCTCTTCGTTCGTCTCACGGCAATTGCCTCTTCCTTCCCTCACCTACACAGGCCCACCTCGAATCCACCCGTCATTCCGCATTCTTTTTCTTATGTCCCGCCCTCTGGAACTCTCTTCCCCTCCCACTCCGCACCGAACTGTCCTACACCCGTTTCAAAGCCCTCCTCAAGACACACCTCTTCTGTCAGGCTTTCGATCTTCCCCTCCCTGCTGATGGTGCCTCGTCCCCCAGTCGTGCCCTCCATCCCCCTTGATTTTCCCTTGTTCCTCCCCCCTCCTCCCCTCCCCCCCCTCCTGCCCTTCCTTGGGCCCTCTCTGTTCTCTATCTGTGTGTCTGTCTCTCTCTGTCCTATTATTTTTGGCGTTCTTTTCTTTCTTCATTTCTAGCGGCTGTCATTTTTGCTATTGTACACCGCCCTGATGCTCCGGCCTGGGCGGTCTATCAAGTGTTTTAATAAAGATAAAGATAAAGATATATCTCTTCGCCACATGGAAAAGGATCCTAAGTGAAAAATTCAGGCAATATGTGGACAGGCATTTAAACTAGGGAAAGGGGGTGATAGATGGAGAAGGACAAGTTCAGTACATCACTCCAGCAAAAGCAAAACAACATGGAAAACAGCCACACTTTTGAACAACACATCGATCGCAAGCAGGAAGGGTCATGTAGAACAAAATCCATGCAAAAGGCAGGCAAGCCATTCAACAAAAGCTGGAAAGCAATGAGTACAAATGCTCGAAGCCTAGCCAACAAAGTTCCTGATCTGGAAGCCCTAATGGTGGAAATGGACTTGGACATTGTGGCCATTACAGAAACATGGTTTAAGGAGTCGCATGAATGGGATATAACCATAGCTGGCTATAATCTATTTAGAAGAGATAGAGAGGGCAGAAAATGAGAAGGAGAGGCCTTTTATGCCAAAAGCAATATTAAAGCTGCTGAAATGCAGGGGACGTGGGGAAAAGCAGAAGTGTTCTGGATTGTGTTGGAAAGAGGAGATGGCACTGTCATCTATATTGGTGTAGTCTACAGGCCACCAACTCAAGCCGAAGAAATGGATAGCGACTTGATTGTTGATATTGCAAAGATAGCCATGAAGGGGGAAGTGATCATATTGGGAGACTTTGAGTTACCTGATGTAGATTGGAGTGTTCCTTCTGCAAATCTGGAAAGAAGTAAAAAAAATTGTTGATGCCTTCCAAGATGCGTTACTTAAAAAAATGATGATGGAACCGACTAGGGAGAGCTCCGTGATGGATTTAATGCTCACCAACGGAGGTATTATGTCGAATATACAGGTGGGTGCCCTTGTGAGCAGCAGCGATCATCACACGGTTTGTTTTGAAATAAAAGCTAAGGTGGAATCCAATCATAGCAAACTCAAAGTCTTAGATTTCTAAAATGCTGACTTCAGTAAAATGGCCAAGTACCTGAAGGAGGAGTTGGTAGGGTGGAAGGGGTTAAGGGAAGTGTAATTTCAATGGGCTAAACTAAAGAAAGCAATAAAAGGTGCCACAGATACATATGTAAGGAAAGTAAATAAAAACAAGAGGAAAAGGAAACCTATTTGGTTCTCCAAAGAAGTGGCTGCACAAATAAATTTTATTTATTTATTTATTTATTTACATTCTCTTATATACCGCGCTATTCTGCATCAGTGCGGTTTACATTGAACAAACTGAAATTACATTGAACAGGGCATTATAACTTGGAGATAACAACAACTATTTTACAGGGAACATGGGCTATGGAGGGTTAAGTGGCTTGCCCAAGACCACAAGGAGCACCTGTGGGACTAGAAACCCCAGTCCTTCCGGCCCAAGGTTGCTGTCCTCTAGTGGGATTTGAACCCCCAACCACTAGGCCACTCCTCCACTCCGCAAAAAACACAGCTTTCACAAAATTCAGAAGCTCGCAAACAGAGGAACACAGAAAAGAATACAAGATCAAACTAAAAGAGACAAAAAAGAGAAATAAGGATAGCAAAATCAAAGGCAGAAGAAAAGATGGCTAAAGATGTGAAGTGTGGTGACAAGACGTTTTTCAGGGATATTCAGGAGCGGAGGAAAATCAGAGGTGGAATTGCAGGACTCAAAAGTGTTAGGAACAGAATCGTAGAAAGTGACATTGAAAAAGCGACAATGCTAAACAAATACTTCTGCTCTGTTTTCACTAGAGAAAATCCTGGAGAAGGACCACCTATGATTGACAAATATACAAATGGGAATGGAGTAGATACCACACCATTCACAAAAGATGATGTGTTAGAACAGCTTGCAAATCTGAAAGTGGAAAAGTCTATGGGACAACATGGGATACACCCCAAGATACTGAAAGAACTCAGAGAAGTTCTTGCTGGGCCTTTAAAGGATTTTTTTAATAGATCCTTGGAGACTGGAGAAGTTCCACAGGACTGGAGAAGGGCTGATGTGGTACCTCTCCACAAAAATGGTAATAGGGAAGAAGTGACAAACTACAGGCCAGTAAGCCTAATGGAGGCGCTCCTGAAAGAGTGAATAGTGGACTTCCTTGAAACCAATAGGTTGCATGATCTGAGACAACATGGTTTTACCAAAGGATGATCTTGCCAAACAAATCTGATTGAGTTCTTTGACTGGGTGACCAGAGAACTAGATCAAGGGCATGCGATGGATGTGATCTACCTGGGTTTCAGCAAGGTCTTTGATACTGTTCCTCATAGGAGGCTTATCAATAAACTCAACAGATTGGGGATGGGTCCCAAGATGGTGATCTGGATTAGAAATTGATTGACTGACAGACAACAGAGGGTGACGGTAAACAGAATTCACTCGGATGTCAGGCAGGTGATTAGCGGTGTCCCAGGGTTTGGTCTTGGGATCGGTACTGTTCAATATATTCATGAGTGGTATTGCTGAATGGAAAAGTCTGTCTTTTTGCAGATGACACCAAAATTTGCCAGTGGACTCCCCTGAGGGAGTGGATAACATGAAGAAAGATATACAAAAGCTGGAAGAATGGTCTAACGCTTGGCAGTTAAGATGTAATGTGAAGAAGTGCAGTGTAATGCACTTGGGAAGCAGAAATCCAAGGGGGGGGGTGTGAGAGATTTATTTATTTATTTAGCCGGTTTTGTATACCACCTTATCCTTAAATCAAAGTGGTTAGGGACATAACATGGGGTCTACATTCAACAGAGGAGTGACAAGACATACATATATTGTTGGGGGTTGAGTCCCAGGTCTGAGTCATTGGTGTTTGGTGGCTGTATCGGCAAGGATGCGGTGATTGAGAGTTATGGCTCTTGTTCAAATGAGTCCATGAACAAGTGGGTTTTGAGGGATTTGTGGAAGTCCTTGAGGTCTTTTTGTGCTCTTAGTTCCTCAGGGAGAGAGTTCCATAGGTCTGGTGCAGAGAGTGAAATCGCTCTTCTGGATGTTGCTTGCTTCGTCTTGTGGTATCCGGCTGGAGTGTGGAGTCTATTGCTCCCTTGGGTTCGCCTGGGTCTGCTGCTTGTGTCTTTGGTTATTATGGTCTGTAATACTTCTGCTGAGCAGTGGTGTATGATCTTGAAAATGATTAATGTTGCCTTGAATTTTGCCCGTGCAATTATATGTAGCCAGTGCAACTGTCAGAGTACTGGTGTTATATGCTCGTGTTTGGCTGTGCCTGTGATTATGCGTGCTGCAGTATTTTGAACCAGTTGAAGTGGGTGGACGGTCTGCTTGGGTAATCCCTGATATAATGAATTTCCATAGTCCAGTATGGGGGTGATGACTGCCTGGCATACAGTGCGGAAATGTTCTTGGCTGAGGATTGACTTGAATCTTCTGATGATCTTTAAACAGTGGTATGCTTTCACTGCAGTCCTGTTTATGTAGGATTGGAGATTCAGGTTCTTGTTTAGGGTGACACCTAGATATTTTACTTTGTCCTTTGTTGTTATTGTCCTGAGCAGTATGTTGATTTCTTGGGGTGGGTTGAATGTTGTGCTCCTGGAAATGAACATTGCTTCAGTCTTATCAAAGTTCACTTTGAGGTTATTGTTGGCGAGCCAGGTGTTCATATGTTCGAAGCACTTGGTCATTGAGGTTATGTCAGGGGTGCTCAGATCAATTGGAGTGTACAGCATGATATCATCTGTGTATAGGTGATATTGTATGCTGTGTTGTCTGATGATACTGCATATGAGCTGGATATAGATGTTGAATAGTATTGATGATAAGGCCGATCCCTGTGGTATTCCTTGCGTGGTGGGAAACTGGGTTGATTTTTTCTCTCCGCATTTTACTTGCTATGTTCGTTGCTTAGGTAGGAGGTGAACCATTTCAGTGTGTTATTAAGTAGTCCAATTTCCTGGAGGCGTTGTAGGAGTATGGAGTGTGATACCGTGTCAAAGGCAGCTGAGATGTCGATGAAAATTAGTAGGAAACCGTTCTTTATATTATCTAGTCCTCTCAGGAGGTTATCAAAGAGGGAGGTGAGTAGAGTTTCTACATTGTGATGTGGTTTGAAGCCGTACTGGTGCATGTCCAGTGGAGCATGGAGGTCCACGTGATCCTGAAGTTGTCTTTGTACTACTTTCTTGATGATTTTTGAGATAAATGGCAGGCTTGAGATCGGGCGGTAAGATTTCGGATCAGAGGTGTTTAGCGAGTTGCCTTTGAGGATTGGTCATATGGTAGCTTGCTTTAGAATCTGTGGGAGGTGTTCTTGTTGGAGGGACTCCTTCACGATTTTGTGTAGGTAGTGGCTTAGTTGGTTCTTGGAAGCCTTGATCCATTCTCCTGGGCATGGGTCGGCTGGTGAGGTTGTCGTATTAAGGGTGCCCACGATGTCTTCTATCTGCTGTGTTGTTGGTATAGAGAAGTCATTCCAGGTGCACGGACCAGGAGAAAGACCTCGGTGTGATTGTTTCTGATGATCTGAAGGTGGTGAAACAGTGTGACAAGGCGGTGGCAAAAGCCAGAAGGATGCTGGATTTCATATAGAGAGGAATTACCAGCAGAAAGGAAGAGGTACTAATGCCACTGTACAAGTCGCGATGTGAGGCCTCATTTGGAATATTGTGTTCAGTTTTGGAGACCATATCTCACAAAAGGTATAGAAAGGCTGGAAGTGGTTCAGAGGAAGGCGACCAAAATTATTAGGAGCCTGCGTCAGAAGACTTATGAGAAGAAATTTGAAGACCTAAATATGTACACTCTGGAGGAGAGGAGGGACAAGGGAGATATGATTTAGACCTTTAAATACTTAAAGAGTATTAATGGACAAACAAACCTCTTCCAAATACGGGGAAGCTGTAAAACTAGAGGGCATAACATGAAGTTGCAAGGGGGTGAACTGAAATGCAATGTCAGGAAATACTTTTTCACTGAAAGGGTTGTGGATGCTTGGAATGCCCTCCTGATGGAAGTGGTGGGGCAAACACAGTGAAAAGAATTCAAAATGGCATGGGACAGACACAGTGGATCCCTTTATAGCAACAGGATAAAATCAAAATAAGCATAACTATCTCTTATATCTGAACAAATAAGGGTGACCTACACAGAGTGGTTGGTACATCCTTAAACAAAGGCATGGGAGAGGTGACCTGCATGGAGCGGCAAGTGCACCTACTCTTGCTGCCTTGCTGGGCAGACTAGATGGACCATAGTGATCTTTATCTGCCGTAATATACTATGTTACTATAGAAGTCCCTTTGAACTGCAGAGGCACTGTTTCTAGCCAGGTCATTTGTACCCAAGTGGATGACAATATCAGTTTTGGAGTGCTCACTTTCTGCACTAACTAAACCAACAATTGGTTTGTATTCCTGCTGGCTGAAGGGCCTGGGAGGCATTTGACAATCCTCTCTCCTTTGAGCTGTGTTCCCAAGTTGGTGCCTCTGATGATGGAATCTCCAAGGAGTAGTAGTTTTCTGTTTTGTGATTTTTTCTTCCTATTTGGTACATTATCAGTAGATTTGGCATTAGGTCTATCATTTAAGGGCACTTCAGTTTCCATCGATTGGGCACCCTCATTGTCCAAGGCAGAGAAGGCATTATACAGGGAAATCACTTGATGTATAGGGTGTCTCTGCGTTACAGGCTGCAATCTACCAGAGCCCACTGTGATCCATTTGTTCCTGGGCTGTTTGATTCTTTGTGGAAGCAGTGGTGGATTTTGTTCAGTTTGTAACCTAGAGGAAGTGTGTTTAATTGCAGCTAATTCTTCCCTTAATAGAGTCAATTCTTTATGCATAGCAGCTGTTTGCCCCCTGGTTTCTTAGCCCTATCAACTTCGCGTTCCTCCAGATCCGGAAGAGGCGTAGCCAGTGGTGGGATTGGACTGGTTTGGCCCGGTTCGCAGAAACCGGTTCCTGCCACGGCCTGCATTTGCTGAACTGGGTCGAACACAGCAATGAAACGTCAGCACTGCAGTGGCAGGAATCCCCTGACCTGTCAATGTTTGATGACATCAGGGGATCGTGGCATCGGGAGAAGCCCCCAATGATGTCAAAACATTGTAAGGCAGGGGATCGGGCAACAAGGCAATGGCCAGGTTGCTGCACATCGGTGGAGGGGAGCAGCCAAGCATACAACTTCTGCAATGCTTCCATGAGAGGTGCAGCAACTCAGCCGTCACGCACATGGGAGGACTGGGACCGAACCGGCTTCTAGTCAGTTTGGATACCACTGCTGGGCGTAGCTGTATTCTACCATGAATCTTCGAAAATCATCAGTTTGTTCCCTCTCCGTACACTATCCTGAGTCTCTGTTTATCCAGTTTCCTCCTCCATATGCCTTCCATCTCTTATTGGTTTATGTTCCTCCCTCTCTCTCCCCCTATCTATGAAACTCTTTTCTGACCACCTTGATTGAAACTTCTACAACTTTTCCTGATTTGCTTATATTAGGTGATTTCAACGTTCATGTGGATCTGCCTAATCAATCTCATGATAAGCTTTTTCTCTCACATATCTCTGACCTCTCCCTCTGTCAACATGTATTAAATACTTCCCTTCACACGCAGCAGGACACACCTTGTACCTTCTTCTTACCATTTCTGCTTCCTATTTACAACTCCCCCTGGTCTTCCTCACCCCCACGGTGTCTTATCACAACTTCTACCCGTCAAGCATCCCTCAGACTCCTTTTTTTCATCAGATTTTGATTCCCTTCCAGCTGATGAACAAGTCCTTACCTGGAATTCTGTCCTGCATATGGCACTTGATTCACTTGCCTCCCTCATCTCTGGACCCCATCCACCCAACCCTCATCATCAGTCATGGTTTCATCCTGGTCTTCTCCTCTCTTGCCGCCAACTGCAAAGAGCAGAGCGCATATGGTGTCATCTCCGCACTCCATCTATTCTTGCCTCCTTCCAACATGCCCACTCTTCTTACCATCTGGTTATTTCATCTGCTAAGAAGGATTACTACAACTGCCTTATCTCCAAAACTGGCAATCAATTGAAGAGGCTATTTTCAGTTGTTTCCCATCTTCTACGTCCTCCATCCATGACCCCACTCGCAACTGCTTCTAAAGCCGAGCAACTTGCTGGGTTTTTCTTTGACAAGGTTCATTGGCTGCAGTGTGACTTTGCTCATCTTGATCCTACATCATCTCTTAGCCTGTATTCCCCCACCCAGGACCCCTCATCTTCAGCTCCTGACAGTGACATCTTCACTGACACCATGCTTTCACATGTTTGGTCCCGGTTTAATCCCATCACCATGGTATCACTTACTAAAGTCATTTCATCTTCATCTAAAATTGCTTGCGCTGCCAACCCTATCCCTTATGCCTGGGTTTCTGAAGACTCTCTAGCACTCCTTCCTTTTGCTCTTTTTCTCTTCTCAAGAACCAGGGCCCTTGATCCTTCCCTCCCTGCCCACTTCCGCCCTGTCTCCAATCTTCCCTTTCTTTCAAAAATTCTTGAAAAGCTAGTGTTCACTCAACTCTCTCATCATCTTGAGCATATTAATTTCCTATACCGCAGACAATCTGGATTACGGGCTGGTCACAGTACGGAAACCAACCTGATATCTGTACTTAATGAAATACGGGTTACTTTGGATAAGGGTAACATCTCACTGGCTGTCTCTCTTGACCTCTCTTGTGCCTTCAGTCTTGTTAATCACTCTCTTCTTCTGTTATGACTTTCCTCTGCTGGTCTACGAGGAACTGTTCTATACTGGTTTCATTCCTTCCTCACAGCTCACTGTTACTATTTATCTTTTCAGACTTCATTGCCCTCTCACTTCCCTCTCTCCTGTGGTGTCCCCCTTCTCTTCAATGTCTTTCTTGCCTCCCTGGCCCCCCCCCCCCTTATTCAGCAGCAAGGCGTGTCTGCATAATATTATGCAGATAACATTCTGTTGCTATTCCATACTCATCCTATATCTCCTGACCTCACTCCCATTAATTCTTTTCTCTCTTTGGTAGCATCTTGGTTGCACTCTAAGTATCTAAAGCTTAATCCTTCTAAAACTTCCACTATTTGACTCACTGGTTCTTCCACCCCCCCCCCCCCCCCATATCCCCTTCACTTAATGTTTTTTCCATTCCTGTTGTCTCCTCCCTTAAATATCTCTGGGTTATTCTGGATTCTTCCCTTACCTTGCATGATCATATCAGCATTGTCATGAAGCCGTCTTTCTTCGCACTTCGTCAGATATGTTCTATCCAGTCCCTTCTTTCTGACTCTTCTGTTATCACTCTTCTCCTGGCTCTGGTTATCTAGTCTGACTTGCCCCAATATCAACTTAAATGGTTTTGGTCTGTCCAAAATATTGCGATCCACTTGCTCCACCATGCCACCAAATATGGCTATGTCTCTCTCTTTCTCATCAAGTCCCATTGGCTCCCTCTAAGCTACCACATTCATTATAAGCTACTCACCCTCATCCACAAGATCATGTATTCTGGCACTTCTGCCTAGCTATTCTCCTACCTTATCCCATATGCACCTCCTCGAGTTCTTCGATCTATCCATTTAAACCATCTCCACCTTCCCTCACCATCACAGGCCTTTCTTGAATCCACCCGGCACTCTGCGTTTTTCTTCTTAGGCCCTAGTCTTTGGAATTCTCCCTCCGCTGACCTCCGCCTTGAACTCTCCTATCCCAAATTTAAGTCCACCTTAAAAACTCACCTGTTTCAACTCTCCCATGGCCTCCCTCTACAGATCACACTGGATTCTGCTTCCTAACCCTGCCCTCCCTCTTCTCACCCCTCTCTCCTGTCTACTCTAACTATCCTATTATTTTAATGGCATTCTTTTCCTTTTCTGATTTATTTTGTTTTAATGTCAATGTTATTGTACAATACTCTGCCAATATGAAGGGTGGTATATAAAGTCTTAATAAACCGTAAAGTTGTTGTCCATACATGTGTCTGGGTGCTAGCAGTGGCACCTGCACAGTGCTACTGTGTTCCACCTTCTCATTCCATCACCACTTACAAAATCTGAGAACCCTGACTTGGGTGGGCCCTCTACACTGGCTCTCAATGGCCATGTGTCCTCTGTGCGCCTAGACTACCTGTGCCTATGTGACCATTGTATTATGCATGTGTCCTATCCTGGTGGGATCAGGCCTTGTAAGGCATATTGCATGTCTGCAGGCATGCCCTTGCCAGTCTATGTCCATGGCTTCTGAAGTGGAGAAGTAACCTAATGATTAATGCTGTTGTTCCTTGTGATCATGGACAAATCACTTAATCCTCAATTGCTTCCTGGCCCCGGGTTCAAAATGGCACCCATAACTCCTACTGGTAATTTCATAGTATTAGCACTAGGGGGTTAGGCTGCCATTTTGAACCCAGGACCAGGAAGAGCAGAAGCAATTGGGATTTGCTTCAGCCCCCACTGGACACCAGGGATCCTGGTAAAGCTGGGGAAGGGATCACAGTTTGGGGGGTCTTGCAGGGATTCTGGGAGTTTAATTTAAGCTAAGTATTGGGTTGTGGAGTCTTCATGCTAGAGTAGGAAGGGTCAGGTAGGGAGGATTGGATGGCTTATGGGAGCTGGGAGGCTCGATGCTGGGAGGTATCGGTGGATCAATGTTAGGGGTTGATTGGGGGAGGACTGATGCTGGGGGATTTTGGTGTGTGTGCAGATAGGAAGCAGCGTTTTGAAAATCTGTTCACATGTGATTTACTGAAACATGATTTGTTTCCCCTTATGTAGCTTGCTCTCACTGGATGAGGGGAGACATCAACATGCAGTCTTGCATGCCTTACAAGTATTTTACAAGAGGATCTGTGTTTGGCAAATGATATTGTAAAATACAGTAGGAAATTTCCATCTACTGAGCTGGACATCTACATTCTACTTTCCATATCCTATCTAAAATCTGCCTTTTACTGTGAAACTCATCATGGTTCGTTTTGTTTTTCTAGACTGATTATGTTTTATTTTGTTTCATACCCCTGATACACTCAGAAACTAAAACATGACCATGTTGGCCATGTTGGGTTATATATATATATATTGTGATGAAGAAGCTCCTCAAGAAGCAATGGAGATAGCTGGAAATCCTGTGGAGAAACATATTACTGCACTGAGAAGCAGGATTTTCACTTCAAAAGGAAAAAAACACTCAGCTGATCTAAAACCACACCTCACCTTAGGGGAGGAGACAGGTCTGGTCACTGATTGGGCACGCCCAAGTAGGAGGCGGGCAGTGCAACGTAGTGAGAGCTTGTTAAATACGCAAGCAGTTAGAACACAGTTAGATTCAGAATTAGCAGATTCAGAGTTAGCTGAATCAGAAGAACCTGGAGAGTTACTGGGAGACTCAGAAGCACAGAGAGACTCCAAAGGACGGAGAGACTCAGAAGCACAGAGAGACCTGGAACTACAGGGAGAGTTACTGGGAGACTCAGAAGCACAGAGAGACTCCAAAGGACGGAGAGACTCAGAAGCACAGAGAGACCTGGAACTACAGGAAGAGCTACCTGAGGACCAAGCAGGACCTTTGAGCAGTAATCAGTGGTCTAAGGATCCACCCTGGAGACACTCTCATTATAAGGTACATCCTGGGGTTAAAGGAGCTAGCAGGTTTGATACCTGGACCAAAGAGAGCTGGAAACACAGTACTAAAACTCAAAGCAACAACAGACAGAAGTACGGAGGAATTGTTCAGCCTCATATTCACTTGCAAAGCACAAGGACTAATGATAAGCCAGCTGGAGCACAAAGCCTGAAAGCCAGTAGAAGGAAAAGTGCTAATGCTTATCCAGAGGACTTGAGCCAAGGTAAGGCTGACATTTCTTATTATGATTGCTTGTTCAGAAAGTCTCCAGAACGTGTTAAACTTCTAAAGACAAACCCAACACTTGCTCTTAAGGATAAGTGGGGGAGGGGTTTTACCCACACGGAGAACTGTTGCTTTGATAAGAACAGCATAGCTAATTACCAGGAGCTGGGAGCCTTAAACAAACGTTTGCCTGAAGAGGAAGAAAGATATCAGCTTGGGGGAGAGCATAAGCAGGCTGAATTACTTCTGGCACAGTTTAAGGAGTTCTTAGAGTAAAAGGCAGCATCTGCTATTAATCCTATACAGCATGCCAATAGCTGTGAGGAAGAAATGCAGTTAGATAATTATTTGCCTTCAACAGAACAGGACCTAGCTATGGATTGCTCTACATGTATTATTGAAGATAGCCATGACAAAGAGCTTTGAAACTATATGAAAATAATATAGTAGAAGGATTACTTTACCTGTTTCTCTTCTGAAAAGCTTATGAAGGTAATAAGTGTAATCACATGCTGGAGCTGAGAAGCCGTGCCGTTGAAAGGACATTGCTTTCTGTTCATTGAAGAGTCACATGATTGCCTAAATGTGAGTATGAGAAGGAACTGTGAATAAGCTGAATGAAAGCTGCCTCAGCACTGCAACTTCTGCATATTTGGTTTTCCCATCTTTTGTTGAATGTGCATTATTCTTCTTTTGCGTCTGAAAGCACTGAGCTTCAATGCATTGGAAATAAACCCTCTTAAAAGAAATTTTCTTTTGCCTGCCTTTGTCTGCTCGAGCTACAACTACAACCTCAATCCTTCAGGAAGCCCAGTAACTACATTTCCCAGAATCCCTGGGGGTCAAATGTTAGTGCTCTGCCCCTGAAGGGCATCAAAGGCCCCTCCTACCTGGAAACCCTAAAGGCCCAGGTAGTAAGGTGGTGGCAAAAGTGGTGTAGTATAGAGGATATTGCGCAGGCGCAAGAAGTAGCCACATCACAAGCTGTGGAAGCCAACTTCCCGAGGAGCCCAGCTGAGGAGCAGCCGAGCCAGCTGAGGAAGGAGACTGCAGGAGGGCTACAGGATCTCCCATTGGTGATAAGCGTGAAAACCACCTAAGCCAGGTAAAGGGTATCCACCCAGGGTGATTAGGATACCCGGGCAAGGGTGTAGCCTAGTGGTGACTAGTGAAAAAAAAAAAAAATAAAGTAAACACAGAAAAAGACAAGTGTAGTGTTTGGTATCGCACTTGGGTCTGTATTTTCTGTTTGCAGAGTTCCAAGATGACGGTCGAATTCAAAGACATGTTCCAATGGATGGCGACACAATTTGAGCACCAGCGAGACCCTTCGTTGGAGTTGCAAGAGAGAGCGAATGCAAGCTTCCAAGCGCAACAGAAGCCTCTCCTTGAGTTGATGGAGGAATGGGTGAAAGAACAGAAGAAGCCAACTGTAACACCAGTGTCTACATCAGGTTCCGGTCTTACAGACTCTTTACAACCTGTTGGTTTGCAGGCAGGAACACTGTTCAATTTTGGCCAGCTTACTGACAGTGATGATATAGATGACTTTCTGGAAAGCTTTGAGAGGGTCACTCACCTTAGCGCCTGGCCTAAGGAGCATTGGGCTATCCGTTTAGCAGCATCCCTTACTGGGGAAGAGCTGGCCGCTTACCATGCCATGCCACCTATGCTTGCAGGAAGCTATGAAGAGCTAAAAAGAGCAGTAAGAGAAAGGTTAGGGTTCACTCCTTTAGTTTATCACAATCGTTTAAGGAATGTGAAACTAAGGCCAAGTGAAACCCCTAAAACTCTATGTCATAGAATTCACAGTCTAATAGATAAATGGCTAACTCCAGAAGGGAAATCCATAGAGTCTATTTTGGATAGTTTGGTGTTAGAACAGTATATGAATGCTCTACCCAATGGAATCTGCACCTTCCTAATCCTGCAAAACTGTAAAACTCCACAGGAAGCTGTTGCACTCTCTGAAAGGTATATGGAGGCAGAGCTAACTGCCCAGAGAGATAGCAACACTTCAAGGGAGACAGTCTCCAGCGGATCAGAAAGGAGATGGAGTATGCAGGACGAGCCTGTAAAAATGTGTATGCCTCTATTGAAAAATCCTGTGAACAAAAAAAGATGCTATAAATGTGGTAAAGAGGGCCATCTTCAAAAGCATTGCTTTGTAAAAACTGCACTGGTAGCAGACAGCTCTAAGAAGAATAGAGAGGGTTTTCTACTTTCTGTAGAGGTGCAGGGAATTACAACCCTGGCATTACTAGATTCAGGAGCTGAGAGAGCATGCTCTCAAAAGAGCTCTGGCAGCGAATTGAGGCCATGAGAAAGAGAGAAGTAATTCAGCCTGTGAGCTCCGTAAAGATTCGGTGCATTCATGGGGGAACTTCCACATATCCTGTCTATAGGCTCCACATAAAAGGGTTGGGGGTAAGTAAAACCATCCCATAGCAGTTGTACCTAGACTGACCCAGCCTATAATTCTAGGTAGGGACTGGCCACAGTTTCATAAAGGGCTAGAACAAAGGTTACAAGAGAGAGATGATTTACACTCAGGAAAATCCCAAGAAGAAGCTCAAGCTCTAGCAACTGAGAGAGTAAAATTGATTCCTCGTCCTTTATTTGCCCAAGCCAGTAAACAAAGACCGAAGAAGGAAACTTCAAAGGAAGACACTGCAGAAAAACCTAGATTTGTATTGAGGTACTGCAAGATGACCCCTAATGCTCAAGCACCCAGGAGAGCTACGCCTAACGCGGCGGGATTTGATCTCAGTAGTGCAGAAGATGTCATAGTCCCAGGATGCAGAAGAGCCCTGGTGGACACTGCCCTGCAGCTAGAGATGCCAGCGGGATGTTATGGACATCTAGCTCCTCGCTCTGGCCTAGCTCTTAAGCATTTCATAGACATTGGAGCTGGTGTAATAGACCCAGACTTCCGAGGGTCAGTGAAAGTGCTTATCTTCAACTTTGGAAGAGACGATTTCAAGATAAAGACTGGGGATCGAATCGCACAATTAATTTTTGAACGTGTAGGTCTTTCACCTTTAGAAGAAGTATCCGCCTTATCCACAATGATTCGCGGCACAAAAGGCTTTGGATCTACAGGGACCAACAGCCTGCAAGGATTGTCAGCATCTGTGGAGGAGGAGGAGGCAGAAGAAGAGGACCTCGGACCCCAGCTAGCCGAATGCAAGGAGAATCCTGAACCCATAGTTGATGAGGGACTCTCATGGGCCCAAAAACAGGAACTTGCACAAGTGCTGTCTCGATATAGGGATGTTCTCATGTCTGTACCGGGAGAGACGAAACTGAATGCATATGAAATTATAACGCCCCCTGGCGAAGTGATAAGGCAACGGCCTTATCGATTGCCCGAGGCGAAGAAAAATGAGGTGATACGACAGGTGGGGGAAATGTTGTCCATGGGAATAATTGAAGAATACCGAAGCCCCTGGAATAGTCCAATTGTTTTGGTACCAAAGCCAGACGGGTCAATACAATTCTGTATTGACTTCAGGAAAGTCAATTCTATATCCCGGTTCGACTCATACCCCATGCCTCGGATCGAGGAACTCCTTGATCGCCTGGGACAAGCCAGATACCTTACAACGCTTGACATGTCAAAAGGATATTGGCAAGTTCCGCTTACGAGAGAGGCCCAGCAGAAAACGGCATTCAGTACCCCCGTCGGTCTCTATTAATTTAAGAGAATGCCCTTTGGCCTGCACGGGGCCGCGGCCACTTGCCAGCGACTCATGGACTTGGTCCTTCGTCCGCATCAAGCCTATGCAGTTGCCTATATGGATGACGTTGTTATTCATAGCGAGACATGGACCCAACATTTGCAGAGAGTTGAAGCCGTCCTGCTAGCGATTCGGGACGCAGGCCTCACGCTGAGCCCAGCCAAGTGTCTATTCGGGGGTCAGGAGGTCAAGTATCTGGGCCATGTAGTGGGCCATGGGGTCGTGAAACCTCTTGTCAGTAAAATTGCAAGTGTACAAGCCTTTCCTAGACCTGCCAATAAAAAACAATTACACAGCTTTTTAGGATTGGTAGGGTACTACCGGAGATACATCCCACATTTTGCGGAGAAGACCGCCTTGCTGACTGACATGCTAAGGAAGAACGCACCTAATAAACTTAAGTGGAGAGAAGAGGCCAAAGGAGCGTTTGACCTCTTAAAGAAGAAACTCTGTGAGGCACCGGTTTTGAGGGGTGTGGATTTTGTGAAACCGTTCATAGTACAGACAGACGCCTCTGAGACGGGCCTAGGCGCTGTTTTGTCTCAACGGCACGAGGGCACAGAACACCCAGTCTTGTTCCTTAGTAGGAAACTACTACCGGCAGAGAGAAACTACTCCACAATTGAGCGTGAATGTTTAGCCATCAAATGGGCTATTGATGCTCTACGCTTCTACCTGGTGGGAAGGAAGTTTATTCTAGTCACAGACCACGCACCATTGAAATGGCTGAACCAGATGCATAACCACAACTCGCGTCTGACGCGCTGGTTTATGGCACTACAAGCTTTCGAGTTTCACGTGGAACATAGGGCCGGAAAGCTTCATCAAAACGCAGACGCGTTAAGCCATATCACGTGCTGTGCTGACGATCCCAAGCCAGCCCGTGATATCTTAAGGGGGGGGATCTGTGATGAAGAAGCTCCTCAAGAAGCAATGGAAATAGCTGGAAATCCTGTGGAGAAATGTAGTACTGCACTGAGAAGCAGGATTTTCACTTCAAAAGGAAAAAAAACACTCAGCTGATCTAAAACCACACCTCACCTTAGGGGAGGAGACAGGTCTGGTCAATGATTGGGCACGCCCAAGTAGGAGGCAGGCAGTGCAACATAGTGAGAGCTTGTTAAATACGCAAGCAGTTAGAACACAGTTAGATTCAGAATTAGCAGATTCAGAGTTAGCTGAATCAGAAGAACCTGGAGAGTTACTGGGAGACTCAGAAGCACAGAGAGACTCCAAAGGATGGAGAGACTCAGAAGCACAGAGAGACCTGGAACTACAGGGAGAGTTACTGGGAGACTCAGAAGCACAGAGAGACTCCAAAGGACGGAGAGACTCAGAAGCACAGAGAGACCTGGAACTACAGGACGAGCTACCTGAGAACCAAGCAGGACCTTTGAGCAGTAATCAGTGGTCCAGGATCTACCCTGGAGACACTCTCATTATAAGGTACATCCTGGGGTTAAAGGAGCTAGCAGGTTTGATACCTGGACCAAAGAGAGCTGGAAACACAGTACTAAAACTCAAAGCAACAACAGACAGAAGTACGGAGGAATTGTTCAGCCTCATATTCACTTGCAAAGCACAAGGACTAATGATAAGCCAGCTGGAGCACAAAGCCTGAAAGCCAGTAGAAGGAAAAGTGCTAATGCTTATCCAGAGGACTTGAGCCAAGGTAAAGCTGACATTTCTTATTATGATTGCTTGTTCAGAAAGTCTCCAGAACGTGTTAAACTTCTAAAGACAAACCCAACACTTGCTCTTAAGGATAAGTGGGGGAGGGGTTTTACCCACACGGAGAACTGTTGCTTTGATAAGAACAGCATAGCTAATTACCAGGAGCTGGGAGCCTTAAACAAACGTTTGCCTGAAGAGGAAGATAGATATCAGCTTGGGGGAGAGCATAAGCAGGCTGAATTACTTCTGGCACAGTTTAAGGAGTTCTTAGAGCAAAAGGCAGCATCTGCTATTAATCCTATACAGCATGTCAATAGCTGTGAGGAAGAAATGCAGTTAGATAATTATTTGCCTTCAACAGAACAGGACCTAGCTATGGATTGCTCTACATGTATTACTGAAGATAGCCATGATAAAGAGCTTTGAAACTATATGAAAAGAATATAGTAGAAGGATTACTTTACCTGTTTCTCTTCTGAAAAGCTTATGAAGGTAATAAGTGTAATCACATGCTGGAGCTGAGAAGCCGTGCCATTGAAAGGACATTGCTTTCTGTTCATTGAAGAGTCACATGATTGCCTAAATGTGAGTCTGAGAAGGAACTGTGAATAAGCTGAATGAAAGCTGCCTCAGCACTGCAACTTCTGCATATTTGGTTTTCCCATCTTTTGTTGAATGTGCATTATTCTTCTTTTGCATCTGAAAGCACTGAGCTTTAATGCGTTGGAAATAAACCCTCTTAAAAGAATTTTCTTTTGCCTGCCTTTGTCTGCTCGAGCTACAACTACAACCTCAATCCTTCAGGAAGCCCAGTAATTACATTTCCCAGAATCCCTGGGGGTCAAATGTTAGTGCTCTACCCCTGAAGGGCATCAAAGGCCCCTCCTACCTGGAAACCCTCAAGGCCCAGGTAGTAAGGTGATGGCAATACATATATATATATATATATATATATATATATATACACACACACACAAATATATATATAGGGGCTGATTTTATAAGGGATGCATAGAAAGTTATACGCTATTTACTCACATAAGTCTCTGTTTTAAAGGACTTACATGCATTAATGGGCACTTTATGTGATCGCTTTTCTGTAAGCGATGTTATCCTGTTGTGTGGACTCTACTGCTACTACTACTATTACTATTACTACTTATCATTTGTATAGCAATACAAGGCATACACAGCTCTGTAAGAGAATGTCTCTGCTTATAAGAGATTACAATCTAGTCAAGACAGGCAGCACAACTGGGGACTAAGATATATCTAGGGGAATGGTAAGAAAACACATAGGAGGTGAACAGGAGACTAGGGGGATCTGGATCCAAAAGCAATCTCAAAGAAGAGAGGTTTTAGCCTAGATTTGAACAGGTGGAGCCTGGTGTACTGATTCAGGTAGTTTGTTCCAGGCATAAGGAGCAGCAAAGTAGAATAACTGAAGTCTGAGCTTGACAGAGGAAGGGAAGGGCATAGATTGAAGGGATCTGCCAGAGGAGCGGAGTTCTTGAGGAGGGGTGTAGGGAGAGATAAGAGAGGAGAGGTTGTGAGGAGCAGCTAGATGAAGGCACTTATAGGTCAGTAGTAGAAGTTTGAATTTGAATGCTGAAATGGATAGGGAGCCAGTGAAGTGACTTGAGAAGAGGGGTGACATGAGCACAGCAACACTGATGGAAGATTAGTCGCGTGGCTGAGCTTTGAATAGATTGAAGTGGGGAGAGATGATTCAGAAAAAGACCAGCGAAGAGGAGATTGCAATAGTCTAAATGGGAGGTGACTAGAGAATGGATAAGAGTCTTAGCAGTGTGTTCAGTTAAAGAAGGGGTGAAGTTTGCAAATATTATAGAGAAAGAAGCAACAAGTTTTAGCTATCTCTTGGATTTGTGTGGAGAAGGAGAGGGAGGAGTCAAAGATGACCGCAAAGTTGTGAGCCAAGGAAACAGGGAGAGTAGAGTGTTATCCGCAGAAATAGAAAGAGGAAGACAGGGGGAGGTGGGCTTAGGGGGGAAGATAAGAAGCTCAGTTTTGGCCATGTTCAATTTGAGATGGTGGTGAGACATCCAGGCACCAATATCAAATAAGCAGGCAGAGATCCAGGCTTGGATTGCTGGAGAGATTTCAGGTGCAGAGAGGTAGATCTAAGAGTCATTATCATAGAGATGGTACTGAAAAGCATGAGAGGAGATGAGCACACAAAGGGGCCTGAGTGCAGAGAGAAAAATGGAGAGGTCATAAGACAGACCACTGGGCTACACTGACTGAAAGTGGGATAGCAGTAGAGGAGGATCCACCAGAACATACACTAAAAGTGTGGTGGGAGAGACAGGAAGAAAACCAGGATAAGAGAGAACCCCTAAATCCAAGCATGGACAGGGCATCAAGGAGAAGATGTAGCAGAAAGGTCAAGAAAGATGAGGATCAAGTAAAGGCCTTTGGATTTGGTGAGGAATAAGTTGTTGGAGACTTTGGCAAGAGCCATCTCAGTAGAATGTAGAGGGAGAAAGCCAGATTGCAGTGGATCCAGAAGGAACTGAGAGGAGAGAAAGTCAAAACAACAGCAGTGAACTACATGTTCAAGTAGTTTAGAAATAAAGAGGAGGAGAGAGATGAGTCAATAATTAGAAGAACAGGTAGGATCAAGGGATGGTTTCTTGAGGAGAAGTGTAACCATAGCATGCTTGAAGGCTGCAGGAACAGTTGCCATAGAAAGCAATAGGTTGAGGATCTGACAGATGGAAGGGACAACAGTGGAGGAGATGTAGATTAGTAGATGGGTGTGAATGGGATCAGAGGGGCAGGTAGAAACTTTAGAGGAGGAAAGAGAAAATGTGTGGTTTCTTCTTCAGTGAGCTTAGAAAAGGAGGAAAGTGCAACAGAGGTTGGGGGAAGGATATTTCTTTACTGAAAGAGTGGTGGATCCGTGGAATAGTTTCCCAGTGGAGGTGGTAGAGATGAGGACAATATCTGAATTCAAAAAAGCATGGGACAAACACAGAGGATCTCTAAAGGAAAAAAGGGGACTGTTGTACTGTAGTTGTTGATATGGAAGGACAGACTAGATAGGCCATGTGGTATTTTTCTGTCATCATTTTTCTCTGTTTTCTCTGTTTCTATGAAAAGGGGAAATGGGAATGGAGATGACCCCTTGAGGAATTTAAGAGCAGTCTTGTGAACTTTGTGAGCCTCACGTCAGTACTGGGAAAAATAGTAGAAACCATCATAAAGAATAAAATTACTCAGCATGTAGATAGTCATTGCCTAATGGGAGACAGCCAACGTGGCTTTAGACAAGAAAGATCTTGTCTTACTAATCTGTTATGTTTTTTTGAAAGTGTGAATAAACAGGTGGACAAAGGTGAGTCAGTTGATATAGTGTATCTGGACTTTCAGAAAGCCTTTGACAAGGTCCCTCATCAGAGACTTTTGGCAAAACTAAAGAGTCATGGGTTAGGAGGCAGTGTACTATTGTGGATCAGGAACTGGTTAAAAGATAGAAAGCAGAGGGTTGGGCTAAATGGCCAATTTTCTCAATGGAGAAAGGTGAATAGTGGTGTACCCCAGGGATCTGTGCTGGGTCTGCTGCTTTTTGACATTTTCATAAATGACCTGGAAAGTGGAATAACGAGTGAGGTTATCAAATTTGCAGATGACACAAAACTATTTAAAGTTGTTAAAACCCAAGAGGATTGTGGAAAATTGCAAGAGCATCTTGATAAATTAGAAGACTGGGCATCAAAATGGCAGATGAAATTTAATGTGGACAAGTGCAAAGTTATGCACCTAGGGAAGAGCAACCCAAACTATGGTTACACAATGCAAGGTTCCACATTAGGAACCACCACCCAGGAAAAAGATTTAGGCGTCATTGTGGATAACATGTTAAAACCCTCGGCCCAGTGTGCAGTGGCAGCCAAGAGAGCAAATAGAATGATAGGTATCATAAGGAAAGGAATGGAAAATAAAACAAAAGATATTATAATGCCTCTATATCGTTCCATGGTGAGACCGCACCTTGAATATTGTGTGCAGTTCTGGTCGCCGTATCTTAAAAAGGATATAGAGTTATTAGAAAAGGTTCAGAGAAGAGTCACCAAAATGGTACAGGAGATGGAAGGATACTCCTATGAAGAAAGGCTAAAAAGGTTAGGGCTCTTTAACCTGGAAAAGAGACGGCTGAGGGGAGATATGATAGAAGTCTATAAATTAATGAATGGAGTGGAACGGGTAAACGTAGATCGATTGTTTACGTTATCAGAATATAGAAAGACTAGGGGACATGCAATGAAGCTACAGGGTAAACTATTTAAGACTAATAAAAGAAAATATTTTTTCACTCAACGTGTAATCAAACTCTGGAATTTGTTACCGGAGGATGTAGTAAAGTCTGTTAGTGTAGCTAGGATTAAAAAAGGTTTGGACAAGTTCCTGGAGGAAAGGTCCATAAACCATTATTGAGAAGGGACCCAGGATATCACTGCTTGACCCAATACAAGCATTGTGGAACCTGTGTCTTTTGGGGAAACTGCTAGGTACGTATGACCTAGATTGGCCACTGTTGGAAACAGGATACTGGGCTTGATGGACCTTGGTCTGACCCAGTATGGCATTTCTTATGTTCTTATGTCATGGAAGTAGTTGGCTAAGTCTGGACAGAAAGGGAAGGAGGGGTCAGAGACAGAGGTGCTTTGAGGAGAGAGTTGTAAAGAGATGACAGAGGCAAGAGAGTTAGTCAGATGGACATAGTACTCTTGCTTGTCAAGTGCTATGGCAGACTGGAAAGAGGATAGCATGAATTTAAAACGTAGGAAGTCTGCAAGGGTGCAGAATTTATGGCAAAGGCACTCCACTGAGGGAGCATAAGAACATAGCTAGTGAGTTTTAGAGGACAGGCAGGGCTGAAGTACAGTATGTCTTACAAGACATGAAGTGGGAGGAGCAAGAGCATCCAGAGCAGAAAAGAGTAAAATGTTATAGGAAGATAAGACCTCATCAATAGACTTAGATAGCATAGTGAAGGAATAAGGTGGTGAGACAGTGGAGAGAACTGATGGGTTGATAGCATGAAGATTCCTAAAGGTGTTGGAGGAGATTGGGCAAGGGTGAGGAGGTGGGTGATGAAGAGTGAAACTTAGCAGATGATGGTCAGATAAGGGAAAAATTGAGGTGCAGAAATCTGAGGACAAACAGAGAAGAAGATAAAGTCAAGGCAGTGGCCTAGGTGGTGTGGTGTACACAGGGGCGGAATTTGGGCAGAGCATAAATTTACACATGTAAATGATAAGATATTATAACTTACCTGAACAATCTAGGTGCGGACACTTATGACTGCTCTAGAGGAGAAACGTCTTTATGTCTCTATTTTATAAAGCAAAGTACTGTACATTGTGACACCGCACCGCCTAGCCCTAGGCGTAATCAGGCAGTTGGTGCGTGCCACATGGGGGTTTTAAAAGTCCTTGGTAGTGCTGAAGCCCTGTATCCTATTGTAGTTGTGGACTGAAGTGACGACAGCCAAGGTTGGGTTTCCAAGTTAAAGAATACTTTATTCTTGCATAAGGTATTGCACAAAGTATTGCAAAAAGAACAGCACAGGATTTACTCCCCCAACACAAAAGTAGAATGGTAACCTTTTTGTACCAAATAAAAGTTCAAGTGTACAGTCAGTTCTCCTGATTCTTCTCAGGGACACGTAATACAGTTAAATGCTTTTAGGCTTCTTCCAGCTTCACCAATACAACAGCATTTCAGGATGCCAGTAATGCTTTCCAAGTATTAGCTTGTAATAAAGAAATCTTCTAGCTGTTGCATTTCTTTCTAATGTCCATATCTTGTTTAACAGCTTTAAATAGAAATGGCAATCTCCACACTCTCTTGCCTATTAGTAACAGGCTTCTTGTGTAGGAACACTTTCTTACGTTGCCTTTCATTCACAGCTGCACGTTATGAAGCTCTGAGTCCTTTCACCCAGCAGAACGCTGCTGTCTCTGGTGCAACTTCTAAGAACATTGGTTTAGGCTTCACAGCACTCAATCATAGAACAGGAACAAATTATAGCTCCTTACTCTCTCATACATACACCACACTCCATTTCAGAATCACTGGTATTGGATAAAGGAGCCCCTAATTCCATTGGTTCTTCCTGGCTCTCTGATATCCCTTTGTCATGTGGAACATACAAGCCTTCAGACTTTAATTCTTTAATTACATTCTGAAGCTGTTTCCATTTGGTTTCTCTCTGTCTTCTAGGCACTTGTGAGGCTTGGTATTTCTCAGCACCTTTTAACAGCTCATAAAAGGGGTTTGTTTCTTCCTTGCCTTGCCTAGGTAGTTGCCTTTGTTTGGGAGGAATATGTCTCTTATGGAACTGCCTTGTAAGATCCCTCAGCACAGCCTGGTCCTCAGGGTCTGTTCCTAGCTCTCTGCACGGTAGCTGCCAATTAGCCTTTTGCTGACAAGCAGGTGTGCTCTCTTCTGAGCTAGAGCTCTGGTCACGCTGTCTGTATAAGGGAAATGCTTGCAGCTTCTTAATAGGGACTTTCCTACAGCCCAACTTTCCTCTAGTAACTTCAGGTTTCCTTTCAAAGCTTGGTTTAAACCTGTTTCTTCTAGAAAGCACTCTATTATCACTTCCTAGAGACTGGCTTATTTCAGAGCTATCTACTTTACAAGGTTTAAAAGGTTTGGCTCTGACCTGGTTTTGGCAGCGTCTGTCTCTGGGGAACTCCCCTGACTCCAAGTCTGTGTTCAAGGCTTCTGAGTCCAGCTCTGGGTCTCTTCCAGGGTTCACTCTCTCTTGGAGCTGAGCTCTGCCTGGGTCTCTTCCTGGACCACCCACAGGAACTCTCCTTTCCCTGGTTCTCTCCTTGGTTCCCCTTTCGCTGCTTGGGAGGTTTCTGTCTTCACTCCCCTCTCTCCTGGAGGTTTCTCGGCTTCTCCTCCCTTCGCCTCTTTCCTCGACTCTGCTGCTGTTTCTGCTCCCTTCGACTCTGCTGCTCCTTCTACTAACTACTGCTTCCTGGTTATGAGTGCAGAGTGGCCCAATCAGGTCTGACTCCGCCCACCTCCCTGATTGGCTATGTCTCTGGGTTAGCCTAGAGCTAGGGTGTGGTTCTTTCCCTGCCCTTCTTTGCAGAGAAGGTTTGTGTGCTGGAATCTTAACCCCTTCCTGTCCTGCATCTCTAAACCTCTGAGGTGACAGAAAGTGTTTTAAACCCTTTTTCTTCTGTTGCTGAGCCTCTGCCTTGTCACAACATGCATACTTCACTTTATAAAACAGGCCTCCAAATAATGCGTAGCAACTGCGCAGGAATGTATAAAATTACTCTCATAGCTTCAAGTATGACCTTTTAATCCTATTTAAATGTTTATGGCAATACATAGAAACATAGAAACATGATGACAGAAAAAGACCACAAGGCCCATCTAGTCTGTCCTTCCATAACAACAACTACAACAGTCCACTTTTTACCTTTAGAGATCCTCTGTGTTGGTCCCATGCTTTTTTGAACTCAGTCACTGTCCTCATCTCCACCACCTCCACTGGGAGACTATTCCACGGATCCACTACTCTTTCCGTAAAGAAATATTTCCGCATATCACTCCTGAATCTATCTCCCTTCACCCTCATCCCATGTCCCCTCGTAGCAGAACTTGCTTTCAATTGAAAGAGGCTCTCTCCCTGAACATTTATGCCACGGAGGTATTTAAACATCTCAATCATATCACCTCTATCCCGCCTTTCCTCTAAGGTGTACATATTAAGATCCTTAAGTCTGTCCTCATATGCTTTATAATGAAGCCCATTAATCATTTTAGTAGCAACCCTCTGCACCGACTCCATCCTGTTCACATCCTTTTGAAGGTGCGGTCTCCAGAATTGCACACCATACTCCAAATGAGGTCGCACCAAAGACTTATACAGAGGCATTATCACCTCCTTTTTTCTGCTAGCCATTCCTCTCCGTATGCACCCAAGCATCCTTCTAGCTTTTGCCGTCGCCTTTTCTACCTGTTTAGCTACTTTAAGATCATCAGACACAACCACGCCTAGGTCCCGCTCTTCTTTAGTGGACAAAAGTACTTCACCTCCTATACTGTATTGCTCCCTTGGATTGCTGCAGCCCAAATGCATGACCTTACATTTTTTAACATTAAATCCCAGCTGCCAAATTCTAGACCATTCTTCAAGCTTAGCTAGATCCCTCCTCATGTTATCTACACCTTCCTGGGTGTCTACTCTATTACAGATTTTGGTATCATCCGCAAAGAGGCAAACCTTACCCGACAGCCCTTCCGCTATATCACTAACAAAGATGTTAAAAAGAATCGGACCAAGGACAGATCCCTGGGGCACACCACTGGTAACATCCTTCTCCTCAGAGTGAGCTCCATTTACTTGTACTCTTTGTCGCCTCCCACCCAACCAATTTCTAACCCAAGCAGTAACTTTAGGGTCCATCCCTAGGGTGCTCAGTTTGTTTATAAGTCGCCCGTGAGGAACAGTGTCAAAGGCTTTACTGAAATCTAAATACACCACATCTAGAGCTCTCCCTCGGTCCAACTCCCTGGTCACCCAGTCAAAGAAATCGATCAGATTTGTTTGACAAGACCTGCCTCTGGTGAATCCATGCTGCCTCGGATCCTGTAATCCGCCGGACTCCAGAAACCTCACTATTTTCTCTTTCAGCAGCGTTTCCAATAATTTACTCACCACTGAAGTTAAACTAACTGGCCTGTAGTTTTCAACCACATCCTTACTTCAGCTTTTGTGTAAAGGCACCACATGAGCCTCTCTCCAGTCCTTTGGCACCATTCCCGACTCCAACGAGGCATTGAAAAGGTCAGTCAGTGGAGCTGCTAGAATGTCCCCAAGTTCCCTCAGTATTCTAGGGTGTATCCCATCCGGTCCCATCGCTTTGTCTACTTTAAGTTGAGCTAGTTTCTCACGAACACAGTCTTCTGAAAATTGTTCAAGATGTCCCTCGCTTCTGTTCTTATTTGTGGGTGTTTTCTGAGGTCCTGCTCCTGGTTCTTCATCTGTGAACACAGAACAAAAATATTTGTTAAGCAATTCCGCTTTATCCTTATCAGCTTCTACATATTCCCCCCCTGCATCCTTGAGTCTGACAATACCACTTTTGCCCTTCCTCTTCTCACTAATATATCTGAAAAATGTCTTATCCCCCCATTTTATTGCATTGACTATTTCCTCCTCCTTTTGAATCTTTGCCTTCTTGACTACTTTGCTAGCTTCTCTAAGTTTTTCCAAATACAGATGCCTGTCTTCCTCTCTCTGTGATCTCTTGTATTTTATGAAGGCCTCCCTCTTTTTCTTCACTTTTTCAGCTACTTCCTTCGAAAACCATAGCGGTCTCCTGATCCTTTTGCCTTTATTTACCATTTTAACAAAAAGGTTGGTTGCCTTTAAAATACCCCCTTTCAGCTTTGCCCACTGTTTTTCTACATCCCCCAGCTGTTCCCATCCCACTAACGACTCCCTGAGGTATTGGCCCATCTTCACAAAGTTAGTCTTCCTAAAGTCTAAGATCTTCACCTTGGAATGGATTCTAACAGCCCTAGTCCTAATACTGAACCACATCATCTGGTGATCACTGGATGCAAAATGATCTCCCACTACAACATCAGAAACACTTTCACCATTGGTAAGCACCAAGTCCAGTATGGCCCCTTCACGTGTGGGGTCTGTTACCAATTGCCTGAATAGTTCTCCCTGTAGAGAAGCCAGGATCTCCTTACTTCTAGATGATACTGCAACAGGAATGTGCCAATCAACATCTGGCATATTGAAATCTCCTATCAGTAGCACTTCCCCTTTCCTAGCAATGCTGCCTATGTCTTCAATTAACTCTCTGTCCACCTCTTCCTCTTGTGAGGGAGGTCTGTATATCACACCAATGCAAATAGATTTCTCTTTCCCTCTTTCTAGTTTAACCCACAATGCCTCCTCTCTCCCTTTTAAGCTCTGTAATTCCAAAGCTTTAATAGTAGCTTTTACATATAGTGCCACTCCTCCTCCCCTTCTTTCTACCCTGTCCTTTCTGAATAAAGTATAGCCAGGTATAGTTACATCCCAGTCATGGTTTTCTGTGAACCATGTTTCTGTAACTGCCACTAAATCCAAGTCAGCAACTCCCAGCAAAGCTTCAACTTCAGGGATCTTATTTCCCATGCTATGGGCATTAATACACACTGCTTTCCATGTGTTACCCCTGTTACCCATTTCCATAAAGGTATTTAATGTATCACCTACCTGGGGCTTTCACTTACCTGGGGGCTTTCTTCACCCATCCCCAACGAATCTAGTTTAAAGCCCTCTTCAGTAGATTAGCCAGTCTACTACCAAAGATGCGTTGACCTTTCTTGGACAGATGGATGCCATCTCTGCTCTGCAACCCTTGGAACAGCATCCCATGGTCTAGGAAACCAAAATGCTCTCGAAGACACCATCCACGCAGCCATGCATTCATCTCCAGGATGCGAGCCTCTCTGCCTTGGCCTTTACCCTCAACAGGGAGGATTGAAGAGAACACCACCTGTGCACCTACCTGCTTCACCCTCTGTCCCAGAGCCATGAAGTCACTTTTGATACGTTCCGAGGTATACCTGGCAGTATCATTTGTTCCAACATGGATTAGCAACATTGGGTAATAGTCAGTGGGCTTGATGAGTCTCGGCAAATACAATTTGTCTTAATATCTAACATAGTGTTTGGATTCTTTTTCTTGGTTTTGCTCTTGTTTTACAACACCTGTTTGTAAAACCTTGCCTCTCCTTCCTTTGTAATACCAAGTTGTTTCTGCACCATCAAGCACCCACGTTCAAAATGGTGCCTCTTGAGCCCTAGTGGTAGTCTTGCAATATTACCACTAGGGGTTAAGTTTCCTTATTTGACAGTTTGATCCTAGCATACTGCAAGACTACTGTTAGAGGCTGAGAAAAGCCATTTTGAAGATTGGTCCCCGATGGGGCAGAAGAGACCAGAATTGGTCTTGTCGCCCCCCACTCCCCCTGGCTAGACACTGGGAAAACCCCTGGTAGGTATCAGGGGGAATAAGGGATTTGGGATCTATTTTTGAGATTCTGTAGCCTGGATTTGGATGTAGGGGGTCTATTTTGTTGAGATCACCTAGTATCAAGAAATATTTATTGTTTGATTTGTTGTTACAGATGGTCTCTAGGATGGACTCAAGACAGTCAGCATCAACATTTGGAGATCTGTAAGCAAGGAGTATGGTGATTTTGTTGTTTGCAATTGTTAATGTTTCCAGACCATTGGCAGAGGTTTTTGAGAGGATGTGAAAGTTAGGCACTTTCTTGCTAAGATGCAGACATCGCCACATCCCTGTTTTGTCCTTGGAGAGTTGAATAGATAGCAACCTTGTGGTGCTAGCTGATTTAGTAGAACTGCATCCGTTTTGGTGAACCAAGTTTCTGTTATGTTTAAGATATCAATTTGACTGTTGACAGAGAGGCACTGAGGACAGAAGGAGACTGAAGACAGATGGGCAGTATTAGGCCATGAAGGGAAGAAGAGAGTATTTTTTAGTTGAAATGAACTTCAAACACAAAATGATAGGACTTGCAGCTTCCTAATGTGAGCCATTGGTACTGATGATTAGACACTCATGGTGAGAGTATAGAATGTCTTTGCCTAGAGGGCTTTGTATGGGGGTGAGAAATGCTAATTCCTGACTTTTACTAAGGTAAAGAGTCGCTCATCACAAGGCTATATTCTGTAAGTAGTCTGGGTCAGTGTGATGTGGCCCAGACTACTTACAGCATAAGTAAGAGCCATCGTCAGAATGCCATCCTCAGACACAAACTGTGCAATACCACATCAGAAGGTATATATATGTGGAAAGAACATGCACCAATGTCATGACATGGGGTGGATAAACAGCTGCAACATGGTAACTGAGTGCATTTCATGCCCTACTTACAAGAGATGAGGAGTCTGGAATGTACTGGAGGGCAGCAGTGACCCCAGAAATCAGACCCATAGACAGGGTCTCACACCACAGGCTGTGACAACCTGGGATGTTGGTGGTAGTGCAGTCAAGGTGGAAGAGCCAGCATCCAGAGCCAAGGAACTTAAGGGCATTGAGGGTGATGATCATGCTACTGCCCCAGTGGAGGAGGTGAATGTCATTGAGGAGGCGGTACTTCAGCTTTGACCTCCCTCTCCCTTTGACAATGTTCCAGCATCTAAAGAGGACACAGGAACAGTTGACACCCAGGACATCCCTAGTGCAAGTCACCAGTCACTAACTTTTGTGCTGTGCCGAATGTCTAATGTAGCACAATATTTAATATCAGGAACAGTGAGCTGAGAAAAATGAGTTGCTGAGACAGTTGCTCACCCTCCAGGAGAGACATCCACCTCCAGAAGAGACAGCTGCAGGCAATGAAAATCTCCAATGAGCCCATTATAGGGCTTCACATGGACTTGCAGAACTTTATGTAACTATATGCCATGGCCCCCTTCACCACTGGAAGCCACCACAGTGCCATCAGTGCCACTGGTGTCCCTGTCTGCACAGCCTCCAAAGAGGAGGACATCTCCATTGTCTACAGCCATCACCTTCACCACCACCAGTTCCAGAGCATCAGTGCCACTATCTATCTGGACACAACCCTTCTTCCCACATTTTGGGACACATGCCCCATGGAAGGGGGAAACCCCTTCACTCTTCCCCCTTCCACAAGGCCTCCCACTGCTCTGATGTGCTGCATGATATTTCCAAAAGCTCCTCAGAAGGTAGTGAGACATCATCCAACACACCTATATAGTCAATCAGGAGCAGAGGAAGGGGATAAGGTGCTGAGGGGCAGGGGATGAGGGAAGGGATGTGGGAAAAATAACCCTGTCTTCCAATTAGCAACTTTGGAGGGGGGTGAGCAAGGAATGTCATGGATGGGTTGGGAAGGGGCAAAGGGCTGCATCAATGGGAAATGAGAGGGGACAGTGAAATGATGGATGCTTGGAGAAAGGGAGGGGTTAGTAGTGCTACCACTGGGCTGGTGGGGGAGGGGTGTTGCACAGGACTAGTGGGGGTGATGGTGTGGGGTGAAGGGGATTGTAAAGGGCTGATAGTAGGGGTGAGGGTGGTGGTGAGGGCAAGGATGGGCATGGGGGTGGGTCACAATACTGTAGCTGAAAAGGTGAAAAAGTAGCTCAAAAATTTGCTGAAAAGGTGAAGAAAAAGAGGGAGGCCTACATGAAATACAAGAGATCACAGAGAGAGGAAGAAAGGCATCTATATTTGGAAAAGCTTAGAGAAGCTAGCAAAGTAGTCAGGAAAGCAAAGGTACAAAAATAAGAATAAATAGCTAATGCAATAAAATGTGGAGATAAGACATTATTCAGATATCTTAGTGAGAGGAGAAAGGGCAAAGTGGTATTGTCAGACTCAAGGGTGCAGGGGAGGAATATGCAGAAACAGATGAGGATAAAGTGGAATTGCTTAACAAATATTTCTGTTCTGTGTTCACAGATGAAGGGCCAGGAGCAGGACCTCAGAAAACAACTACAAATAAGAACAGAAGTGATGTGGATCTTGAACAATTTTCAGAAGACTAAGTTGGTGAGAAACTAGCTAAACTAAAAGTAGACAAAGCCATGGGTCCAGATGGGATACATCCAAGAATGCTGAGGGAAATTGGGGATGTTCTAGTGGCTCTACTGTCTGACCCTTTCAGTGCCTCTTTGGAGTTGGGAGTGGTCCCAGAGGACTGGAGAAAAGCCAATATGCTCCCTTTACACAAAAGCGGATGTAAGGATGACATTGAGAACTACAGGTCAGTTAGTCTATCCTCTATGGTTAGTAAATTATTTGAAAGGCTACTAAAGCCGGAGTGACTGGGGTTTCTAGTCCTATAGGCACTCCTTGGACAAGCCACTTAACCCTCCGTTGCCTCGGTTACACATAGATTGTGAGCCCTTTGAGGACGAGGGAATGGATTGCAGGATCTGAAGCAGCATAGATCCACCAGAGGCAGGTCTTGTCAGACAAATCTGATTGATTTCTTTCACTGGGTGACCAGAGAGTTGGACTTAGAGAGAGCCCTAGATATGGTGTGTTTAGATTTCAGTAAAGCCTTTGATACCGTTCCACACAGGCGACTTATCAACAAACTGAACACCCTAGGGATGGACCCTAAAATTACTGATTGGGTTAGAAATTGGTTAGGTGGGAGGCAACAAAGGGGACAGATAAATGGAGCTCACTCTGAGGAGAAGGAGGCTAGAAAGTGGTGTGTCGCAGGGATCTGCCCTAGGTCTGATTCTTTTTAACATCTTCGTTAGTGATATTGCAGAAGGGCTGTTGGGTAAGGTTTGCTTGTTTGTGGATGATACCAAAATCTGCAATAGAGTAGACACCCAGGAAGGAGTAGATAGCATGAAGAGGGATCTAGCTAAGCTTGAAGAATGGTTGAGAATTTGGCAGCTGAAATCTAATGCTAAAAAATGCAAGGTCATGCACTTGGGCTGCAAAAATCCAAAGGAGCAATATAGTGTAGGGTGAGGTACTTCTGTCCACAAAAGAGGAGCGAGACCTTATTGTGTCTGACGATCTTAAAATAGCTAAACAGGTAGAAAAGGTGACTGTGAAAACCAGAAGGATGCTTAGGTGTATAGGGAGAGGAATGATATAAAGTAAAACCACTAGTTGCAAATATCCTAAACCAATATCAAAAAACACAAGGCAACACACATTATTTTAACAATTTTTATAAATAGCATCAATTTTATCATATAACAGTGTAATGAACACACATCATTCAAAAATACTGAAGATACATCAAAATATGTTGATATTAATGTTATATTTAATATTATATTCCTTCCAAAGGCAATATTATTACCAATTTTCTTAACATGAAATCTAAAAACTCATTCACTCATTCACTCATACATTACAATTACTAAAATACACATCAGTGCTCTTTCCCCAATATCTTCATACCCAATACATAATACATAGACAAAAGAATAAATGCAAATTTGTACATTAATTCACATTAATCTACACAATACACATACTTAGAAAAAAACACACAAACATTACAATATCATTGACCCAACTAATGCTCATGAAGTTTTTGAAACCAATGGTTAAAATTTCTCCGCGAGAATCCTCACAGTACAAGAAAAACTGTACCAAGTTTTATTACTATTTTAGTCCCAGGCAGGGGCGGCCCAAGGGGGGTGCGGGGCCATGTGCGGAGACTCGGTGCGGGTCCTCATTTGCATAAGGGACCTGCTTTGCATAAATATTTGCATAATGTTACCATACACTAACTTTTAGTAAACATACCTCTTAATGAGTGTATGGATAAAGAAAGACTAAAAGATTTCTACATTACTATAATCCGCTGCCAACTGCCAGGCACATTAGGAACTACCAAGAAAAAACCCCCTGCTCAAGGTAGAAAAATCAACCAGAAAAGAAGAAACCTTGGCATATACCTCCGTATATTATAACATGCAAAAAAACATGCAAAAACCAAATTTTGTTAATCTTTTTTTATTTTTTTGTCGGAGTGACCATACATAAGGGGAAGGAACTCCAACCTGCCCCTCGCCGTGGTCACTCCAGTTTAATCATTTAAATGCTTGGAAAAGTAAAAAAACTTAGCTTAATCTAGCCATCGCAGAATTCATTCATTCATTCATTCACCGTGGCGGTGTGCAGCGATTTCTGATTTTGAACGCTGACGGTGTTTTTTTGGAGTGTGATTCAGTTTAACCTACATCGCGTGTGTGAGGCAGGTGGCTCCCACGGTCCTGCCAATCAATGAGAGTTGTCTTTTACATTGGCTGTTCATAGTGTGAGCCCTGAACCCCTGAGGAAGTGGTGTACGAAACACGGCCTGTGTCGGGTTTGGCACTCTTTATCCGTGGAGCAATAAAGGCCATTTTAGAACTCTCTGCCACGTCTCTGGACTGGTTTCTTGTTGCTCACGTGGCAGCTTGCTGTTCTTTGGTGGCCCATGCTTCTGTGCATTGTGCACATCACCTGCCTGGGATATTGGGAACAGTAGTATGCCATCATGGGCCCTGGTATGGGGACTGCTCCTGGGTCTGGGAGTTTGGTGCCTGCCCTGCCAATAATTGTGCTGACATGTGCCAGGGGTGCAGTGTCCATCTGGCCATGTGCTGTGCCCCCCCCCAGACCCCACATGTGCCATGACATGTGACCAGTGGCATCTTCCAAAGGTGCTCTACATGGGGGCCCACATGTCTGGACATGTGCATCCATGGCATGGTGTCCATGGCTGCAGGAGGTGGGACACACACATTGCACAGTCCACCTATCCCTTTTGCATCCATCACCAGTCCATTGCCCAGTGCCAGTGCTATGCACATGGCAGCTATAATAGGAGGGTGGCTCAGGCACATGGTGTGCAGCATACACATGGTACCCCCAACACGACAATGTCCAGCAGCACAGGCCAAGCATGGCAGCCATCGGGCACTGCAGATGCAGGCCCAGGCCTGTTCCTGTCATCATGGGGTGGCGAGGCCACCGCACAGGCAGTCCTATGCATGGGACAGGTATCTGTGGCAAAATGTGGCCCCTGCCCCCAGACCACCCACACTGCCACCGGCTCTGCCGTGCCGCAACTTGCCCCCTATGGTACACTGGTTCACACAGTTCAAATGTGTCACATGCCTGGGACCCCCATGCACCCAACTGTCACCCCCCCCCACCATGCCTATTGCACCACCAGCACTGGTAGAACACCACAGGCCCCCCACTCACCCCCCCCCCCCTTTCTATTTGTTTGGCACTGTGCAGTATGGCTGGCCAGCTGCGGGCTCTGTCCTGCCCATCACTGTACACCGCATACAGCACATCCAGTTCCCACTCAGATTCCACTTCCAGGGCTGCTATTGCATGCAGCCCAGACTGCACAATCTGTCTGCTGTGCCTCCCTACCTTCCCTGTCATGGATCCCTCCACATTCCTCCTCAGGGATACCTGCACATCTGGGCTTCCCCCATGACCTGGGTCTGCCACATCCATGGCCTACTCTGGGCTGTTCCCCTCTCCCCATCTTGCCCCCTCTACATGGCACACACCACTGGCCTATGTGCTGCAGCCGGCCCCTCCGCCTTAGGTCACAGTACACCTGTGGACTGCTGGCTGTTCTGCTCCCATGTGTTCATGGCTCCCCTCTCCTCCTGTGTGGTGCCTTCCCATTCCCCCTGGGTGTTTGCTCCATCTCTTGCTATTGTGATGGCCAGTCTACCTGTCTATTTGGCTCAGCCCGTGTATGGGCTAACATGAACATTTGGCATGAGGCATGCCAGCTCCCCTGTAGTGCTACACATGTTACCGGGGCCATTATTGGTCAGGATTGCTGTGGGCAACAGCCACATAGGTACACATGTAGAACAGCATAAAACTTTACTTCCACAGCAAACATGCATGGGACAGACACAGAATATGGGCAAATAGTGCCCCTACACACTGGCTAACAGGTTTGTCCCACGGCACTCAACCCCCACCCCTGCTGCACCTACAGAGCCATTACCACTGCTGACCAGTCTGCCCTGGTGGCTGTCACTGCACCAGCAGCAACTGGCATGGCTCATGTTGCTTGGTGGAATGGCTGCCCTTGTGTGCCTCCCAGTTGGTGGGGCCCCATCAGTGCCCCACGTGGCTGTCAGCTGTGTGACTGGGTGTGTGTGTGGGGCTGCAAGTGGGCCTCCAGCAGCAGTCACAGGCCCTTGAGTTCGCCCCACAGGACCCATACCTCACCTCTGAGTAATGGCAGAGGGAGCCTCTACCCACATGGCATGTACCTCCACATGGCATGAGAAATGGGAGAGGGAGCCTCTACCTGCCTCTTGAGCCTCCTCATTGGGCCCCCACATCAGATAGGGGTGGGGTTTGTGGTCTACCAACATGGGCATACTGCTCCCACATGTACCCAGCTGCAGGTACCTCCACTGCATCACCACCCTCATCACTGCCATGACCTGGCACCACCACAACTTCCTGGCAACCTCAGCTGCCATAGGCTGGGCTCCCCAGTGCCTCTTCACGATCCATGTCTCCCTCCAGCTGCACTGTCACATCCCACCCCTCCCCCACACTCGGAACCCCCATACACTCTGCACACTCACCCTTGCCCACACTCTCCCCCTGCATGCCCTCCATCCCCTCACCCTTGCTCCTATCCTCCTGCCACTCCCACACCCCCACATGCTCCCCCCTGCATGCACTCTAACCCCTCACCCTCAACACCACCCTCCAGCCACTCACACTCCCCCATGCACTCATCCTCCACCCCTCCCCACCCCTGCCTGACCCCTCAGCCTGTGACACTACAGCCTCCGCCAAAACACTACATGGGGCCTCCTCAGCCCCTCCCTGTCATGCCACACACTCCCTCTACCAGGGGCTGGAGGACTATGGTCCAGAGGTCACCCCCTGTCTCCATACACCTATGCATGGCACTGATGGGATCTGCCCGCTGACCTCTGCACACTATCTCCCAGGTATACTGTGGAGAATAGGCCCCCTGCCCACTCCCATCAGCTCTGCCCTCTTCAGGAGAGGTGGTGGGGAGAATACTGCTTCCCCTGCTGGACCCTTCTCATCCTCCTCATCATCCGCTGATGCTGTTGGGCTGGACAGGAGGATGGGGTTTGACTGTGTGCTGCTGCTGCTGCCCCTGCTGGTGGTTGTGCTGCTGCTAATGCTGGGGCTGGGGGGGCATATCTGCGCCAGCATCCTCCATGGTGTCAGGGGTGGAACCATCAGGGGACATGTGTAGGGAGTCATCCTCCTGATGTGCTGCCACTGTGGGAGACAGAGGTCATGGTTAGCTGCATGCCTTTGGTGTCTCTGCTGCATGTCTGACATCAGCTGGTATGCTGGTGTGCCAGTGGCACATGGTGCTGTCATTCTGGGCCCATGGGTGGCCCACATCAGATATGTGTTTCCTGTGTCAACCTCCAGATAGTGCTCCTGTCACTGCCATTGTGGTGTGGCAGGCAGGCATCTTTGTGTCACCTTACCATGTTCAGTGCCTATACCTCTATGCAGGACATCGTGGTAGCTGCACACACATGTCCACACCCTGCTCTTCCTGTTGCTGCATTACTGTGGTTGCTGGGAGGGGGGGCAGGCACACACACACAGGGTGTTCCAGCATGTCCCTACCAATATAAGAGACATCCTCACCTTCTATACATTCCCACCTCTCCTCATACTGAACTAACCAACCCTCATACTCCTCCCTCAACCTATCCTATCCACACAATTAAATGCAGTTTAATCAATGCTCACTCCACTCGAAATAAACTACAAACTCTTGCTGACCACATCACTGATGAAGCAATAGATCTCCTCTGCATCACAGAAACCTGGTTCTCCAAAACTGACAACGTCCCCCTCAATCAACTGAATACCAGCACTCACAACATTCACAACTTCCCACAATCCAACAGCAGAGGCAGGGGAGTCTGCATTCTATCGTGCAAGCAACTCAACTTCACCACTGTGAGTGCAACATCCTCCCTTGGTCTGGATACCCTCATCATAAGCAACATCAATTTGCCATCTGCCTTGTCTATAGGGCACCCTATCACAATGCAGACCAACTTGACACACTTCTTGAAGCTGCTTGTTTTCACACCTCCCACCAATAACACTTCATCCTCCTTGGTGACTTCAATCTCCCCTCAGCTAATATCAATCAAAGCAACACTTTCCTTCAAGCCATGAACGATCTACACTTCACGCAACTAATCAACACCCTAATTGTGGAGTGGAGGAGTGGCCTAGTGGTTGGGGCAAGGTACTTCAGACCAGAAGGTCGGGGGGTTCAAATCCCACTAGAGGACAGCAACCTTGGGCCGGAAGGACTGGGGTTTCTAGTCCCACAGGTGCTCCTTGTGGTCTTGGGCAAGCCACTTAATCCTCCATAGCCCATATTCCCTGTAAAATAGTTATCTCCAAGTTATAATGCCCTGTTCAATGTAATTTCAGTTTGTTCAATGTAAACCGCACTGATGCAGAATAGCACGGTATATAAGAGAATGTAAATAAATAAAATAAATAAATAAATAATTCATCTAAAGGGTGGTACCCTTGACCTGATTTTCTTCCCCAACAAGTTACTCTCCTCATCACACCCCCTTACCCCATTTACCCCTGTCCCTTGGTCTGATCACCACCTAATAACATTCACTCTACCTACCTCCCTGCCCAAACATCTCCCCACTCCCAAATCACCCTCAACAAGAAGATTCATCAACTTCAACAAGATATCCTTCATTCAGCAAACCATCCCCACCCTAAAGCAAGTTTTTCTTCACTCAAACCTCAATACGCTTGTACATTCTAGGAATACCACCATCTCTCAAGGCACTAAAGCTCCACCATGCATCTCCTACAAAACTCATTGCTCTCTGCCCCATGATACTCAGCCCTTCTCAGAGAGCAGAAACATTCCCTCCGAAGACTCGAGCAATGATGGAGAAAATTCAAGGACCCAAAACTTCAAGCTATCTACCTAGACCATCGTAAAGCATACTCCAATAACACCCTCAATGCCAAGCGTGAATACCATGATAACATCCTACTACAATCCATAAACAAGCCAAGAGAACTTTTTAACCTCGTCAAATCACTTACTAACGATCCATCTCAGCCTTATCACAATGACCCCATCCATCCTCAGCTAATAGCTGACTTCCTAATATCTAAACACAAACTTCCTAGTTCTTCCACTCTCATAATTCCTTCTCCCACTTCCTCATCTACCACCTTCACCCCATAGATGATATTCAGAGATGTTCCCCAAGAGCTCTTAAATATTATCAACTACATTAATGCCACCACCTCCCCCCTTGATCCCTGCCCAGTTGCTTGGATCAAGACAGTGAAGACTGCTATGCTACCATTCATCTCTACCATCCTTTAAACCTCACTCACCCAAACATATTTCCCACCTGCTCTCAAACAAGCTTCTGTGATACTCTTAATTAAGAAATCCAACCTGCATCCTACAGACCTATAGCCAGCGTACCCTACCTCTCCAAAAGTATTGAAAAAGCACCCGCCACAGCAGGCCAAGATCTGTCTGATGGGAAGCATGTCATTCCCAGGGACTACCATATTACAGCCATGTGGCAGCACTGTGGTGCACTACACATAGTTGCTGTATATATAAGCAGAGGGTCACAGGTTTGGATCACAGCTGTCCTTGTGGCTAAATTTTATCCCACAGTGCAGGTACAACACCAACATGTGCAACCCCCAATGAATCGGCGAACAAGGGTACAAACACCCACACAGACAGGTTCCACTATCCTCTGCTGGATAGAGAGTCAGGCTGGCAGCACCGGCACAATGAGCGGTTGTTAACATCAGAGCACACTACTAGCCCCTGCACAATGAGCACACCTTAACAATGCCTGAGCTGAGACTGGGACCAGACAGGCAGGCAGGAATGCCAACCATCCACATTTTTGTACAGTGTGTCGATATTATTTGTGTTTGTTTATGTGTGTTTCTCTGTGTGTGTGTGTGTGTGTATGTCTATCCATTGTTATGTGGTTTTCTACACTTCACTGAGCCTTGCAGTGCCTAGGCTGTTTCTAGCATTAGCCTGCAAATGTGCATGATGAGGAGAAAGTATTGTGGGTATGGCCTGAACAGGGCGGATTGGCCAGGATGTGTCTGCATCGGGGGTAGGGCAATGGCTGGGGCGTCATAGCACCCGACTGCCACCTGCATGGACCGGGAGGCCACAGCATGTCATGCTGGGAGGGCACTCTCACTCTGACTGAGCAGTGACCATGGCACAGCTATGTAGCCACATAGTGCTATATAGTGTCTGGTTCTAGTGATGTGGGTGTACTTCCTGTCCTGGGGGCCCAATCACTAAACCAACTGATGGTTGTCCATGCTCTATATCCCAGGCTTGGGTGCACATGGTTGCTCTGTGCACATGCAATGCGTACTGACCAGCAGACTGTTTACAGTTGGTATTTGCATGGCTGAAAAACCCAGTGGTGGGCAGCAGATGCAGTCTGAGTGTGCTTGCTGTGAGTGAATGTTAGACCTAGGTGGTTGGGACATGAAGTGTTCTAGGCCTACTCCCAGTGGTACTGGTAGAGCCAGCAGGACCCTAGTAACAACCCCATACAAGTCTAGATGCTCCCCCTCCCCAGTAGTTGGCCACCATGGCATCAGCATTGTAATGCTGGGTATTGACATGCACTGTTCTAGTTGGGTCCCTGTCCAACAGGGACAAGGCCAGAGGTGGCTAGCATATCACACTACAGACAATACCTGCCACACACTAGCAGTGATGGGGATCTGTAGCACAGGCAGCAGAGACCATCTCTAACATTGCAGGTACTGGGGACCTGGTGTTGGGCGCCCATCCTCACCCTCAGGGTGACCGCAGAAATGCTCAGTAGCACGGTTTGTAGCTGCTCTGTGCTTGTATCACACACTGTCAGTGCCTCTTACTGAGCTGAGGTGATGGATAAGTGCATTCTCCATTTGCTGATCAGCTGTAGACTGCCGTTCTGCATGTGCACTGCATCATGGGTACTGGTGGGGCTACCCTATGCCAGCGCATACAGCAGACATTTTAGGCAGTTACCTGCTGTCTCTTTGTTTTCAGCTATTGCTGTGCAGAGAGGGGTGGAGATGTAGCCTATTGGTTAGTGCAAGGTTTCTGTAAGCAGGGGAGAGGGGTTTGATTCCTACCTGTTCTTTTTGTGACCATTCTACTTAGATCATTTTCATGCCTGTAACAGTCAGGGCTCTGCGGATTGGTGCTGCCAGCCCCTACCACCCTCTCCTCAGCTGCCATCCAGCCTTCAGTCCATCTATCTGCCTCTGTCAGCTGTGTACAGTCCTGTCTTCTTGTGCAGGCTGCTACTCCATGACCTTCACTTCTACTCTTTTCTGCATTACGGCTCTTGGTGCTTGCCTCTCCTGTGCCTGATCTGCACGTAACCACTACTAATCTGTCCTCCTGTCACTGCAAACATTGTGCCATTTCTGCCTCTGCTGGGGGACACGTCTTCCCCATCCTATGCCACACACTGTCATTGCAGCACTTTACATTGGCACCACCCTGTGCATCAGTACAGCTGCTTTCCACACAATTGAAGACCCACCTGTTCAATGAAGCCTTCAACTTACCTGCTACCCCTGTTTAGCCCTATGTTCTCCCTCTTATGTCCTTTTTTGTAGTTACATGAATGTTGTTCAACGAAGCCTTCAACTTACCCGCTACCCCTGTTTAGCCCTATGTCCTCAGTAGTATAATGGGTACACTACTCGTCAAACTGATTGACAGGTGAGATAAAGATGACAGCAGCCAATCAGCGCTCACGTCCGGTGTATGTCCTGCCTCTGGCCATGCCCCTCCCATAGAAATGAATGGTGAGATAGCTCCTCCCATCCACACCCTCACTCTGACATGCCCACACCCCGCCCCAAGGATGACATCAGCCAATCAGCACCCACTTCTGAGTTTGTGCCACACCCACACCCCACCTCCAATGGTGGCATTAGCCAATCAGTGCCCACTTCTGGTTTTGTACCACACCCACACTCTCCCACCCTCAACCACGCCCCCCCAGCCTACATCATTGGAAATGACATCACCGGAAACAGGGTGTCATCGGAAATGGACAGTGTCGCTTTTCGATGACATTACCGGAAACAGGATGTCTGAGCCCCGGAAATGTGTTTTGCTTCAGTTTATGCTGACATCAGCAGAAGCAGAGTGACTGACTCTGGAAATGTATTTTGCTTCTGGTTTATGCTGACATCAGCAAAAGCAGGAACCCCGGAAAACAAAACAAAAATGCTTTCTTTCCCCCTGCCCGAGTTTTTTTTCTCACAAAGCAGTGCAATGCTTTTGTGTGTATTGCAAACTATTTAGAACTGATTGTTAAAAATAACCCTTTGGTAGCAACAGGAACACAAACCTGTATCTGTAATGTGATGCATGCACACAGCATTTGGTATACAGGCTTTTCTTTCCAAATGTTAAAATGCAATTAACACATCTTTGTTAGAGAAACCAGTGCTGTCCATGTGTTCAGGGGCAGAAGGTCACAGGTTCAAGTCCCAGCTGTGGCTCCTGCAGACCATGTCCCTATATTTTACCCTACAGTGCACATACACCATAAACATGTGCAGTCCCTAGAGCAGAGGTTCCCAACTGCAGTCCTGGAGGGCCAAACACCATTCAGGATTTCATGCTGTACCTAATAAATACCTGGGTAGCAAAAAGCCTGTATTTCAAAAAGAATTTGCAGCAAATCATTAATTTTTTTTGTCGGAGAGGCCAACCAAGCAGAAAGGAACACACCTTGTGCCGTTGTGGCACGTCCATTTTATTAAATAAGACGTGAATCTTAAACTTTCATAAAATAGCAATAAAATGCGTTACTTAGCTGAATCAATGTCAAAAAGGCTGTAGGTTGAGATACCTTGAGAGATCCTCTGTGTTTGTCCCATGCTTTTTTGAATTCAGTTACTGTCCTCATCTCTACCACCTCCACTGGGAGACTATTCCATGGATCCACTACTCTTTCTGTAAAGAAATATTTCCGCATATCACTCCTGAATCTATCTCCCTTCACCCTCATCCCATGTCCCCTCATAGCAGAACTTGCTTTCAATTGAAAGAGGCTCTCTCCCTGAACATTTATGCCATGGAGGTATTTCAACATCTCAATCATATCACCTCTATCCCACCTTTCCTCTAAGGTGTACATATTAAGATCCTTCAGTCTGTCCTCATATGCTTTATAATAAATACCACTAATCATTTTAGTAGCCACACTCTGCACCGACTCCATCCTGTTCACATCCTTTTGAAGGTGCGGTCTCCAGAATTGCACACTATACTCCAAATGAGGTCGCACCAAATACTTATACAGAGGCACTATCACCTCCTTTTTTCTGCTAGCCATTCTTCTCCGTAAGCACCCAAGCATGCTTCTAGCTTTTGCCGTCGCCTTTTCTACCTTTTTAGCTACTTTAAGATCATCGGACACAACCACGCCTAGGTCTCGCTCTTCTTTAGTGGACAAAAGTACTTCACCCCCTGTATTATATTGCTCCCTTGGATTACTGCAGCCCAAATGCATGACCTTACATTTTTTAACATTAAATCCCAGCTGCCAGATTCTAGACCATTCTTCAAGCTTAGCTAGATCCCTCCTCATGTTATCTACACCTTCCTGGGTGTCTACTCTATTGCAGATTTTGGTATCATCTGCAAAGAGGCAAACCTTACCCGACAGCCCTTCCGCTATATCACTAACAAATATGTTAAAAAGAATCGGACCAAGGACAGATCCCTGGGGTACACCACTGGTAACATCCTTCTCCTCAGAGTGAGCTCCATTTACTTGTACTCTTTGTCGCCTCCCACCCAACCAATTTCTAACCCAAGCACTAACTTTAGGGTCCATCCCTAGGGTGCTCAGTTTGTTTATAAGTCGCCTGTGAGGAACAGTGTCAAAGGCTTTACTGAAATCTAAATACACCACATCTAGGGCTCTCCCTCGGTCCAACTCCCTGGTCACCCAGTCAAAGAAATCAATCGGATTTCTCTGACAAGACCTGCCTCTGGTGAATCCATGCTGCCTCGGATCCTGTAATCCGCTGGACTCCAGAAACCTCACTATTTTCTTTTTCAGCAGCGTTTCCAATAATTTACTCACCACTGAAGTTAAACTAACTGGCCTGTAGTTTTCAACCACATCCTTACTTCCGCTTTTGTGTAAAGGCACCACATGAGCCTCTCTCCAGTCCTTTGGCACCACTCCCGACTCCAACGAGTCATTGAAGAGGTCAGTCAGTGGAGCTGCTAGAACGTCTCCAAGTTCCCTCAGTATTCTAGGGTGTATCCCATCCGGTCCCATCGCTTTGTCTACTTTAAGTTGAGCTAGTTTCTCACGAACAGTCTTCTGAAAATTGTTCAAGATGGCCCTCGCTTCTTTTCCTGTTTGTGGGTGTTTTCTGAGGTCCTGCTCCTGGTTCTTCATCTGTGAACACAGAACAGAAATATTTGTTAAGCAATTCCACTTTATCCTTATCAGCTTCTACATATTCCTCCCCTGCACCCTTGAGTCTGACAATACCACTTTTGCCCTTCCTCTTCTCACTAATATATCTGAAAAATATCTTATCCCCCCATTTTATTGCACTGGCTATTTCCTCCTCCTTTTGAATCTTTGCCTTCCCGACTACTTTGCTAGCTTCTCTAAGTTTTTCCAAATACAGATGCCTGTCTTCCTCTCTCTGTGATCTCTTGTATTTCATGAAGGCCTCCCTCTTTTTCTTCACTTTTTCAGCTACTTTCTAAAACCATAGCAGTCTCCTTTTCCTTTTACCTTTAATTACCATTTTAACAACAAGGTTGGTTGCCCTTAAAATATCCACTTTCAGTTTTGCCCACTGTTTTTCTACATCCCCCAGCTGTTCCCATCCCACTAACGACTCCCTGAGGTATTGGCCCATCTTGGCAAAGTTAGTCTTCCTAAAGTCTAAGATCCTCACCTTTGAATGGATTCTAACAGCCCTAGTCCTAATACTGAACCACACCATCTGGTGATCACTGGATGCAAAATGATCTCCCACTACAACATCAGAAACACTTTCACCATTGGTAAGCACCAAGTCCAGTATGGTCCCTTCACGTGTGGGGTCTTTTACCAATTGCCTGAATAGTTCTCCCTGTAGAGAATCCAGGATCTCCTTACTTCTAGATGATACTGCAGCAGGAATGTGCCAATCAACATCTGGCATATTGAAATCTCCTATCAGTAGCACTTCCCCTTTCCTAGCAATGCTGCGTATGTCTTCAATTAACTCTCTTTCCACCTCTTCCTCTTGTGAGGGAGGTCTGTATATCACACCAATGCAAATATATTTCTCTTTCCCTCTTTCTAGTTTAACCCACAATGCCTCCTCTCTTCCTTTTAAGCTCTGTAATTCCAAAGCTTTAATAGTAGTTTTTACATATAGTGCCACTCCTCCTCCCCTTCTTCCTACCCTGTCCTTTCTGAATAAAGTATAGCCAGGTATAGTTACATCCCAATCATGGTTTTCTGTGAACCATGTTTCTGTAACTGCCACTAAATCCAAGTCAGCCACTCCCACCAAAGCTTCAACATCAGGGATCTTATTTCCCATGCTACGGACATTAATGCACACTGCTTTCCATATGTTACCCCTGTTACCCATTTCCATAAAGGTATTTAATGTATCACCTACCTGGGGGCTTTCACCTACCTGGGGGCTTTCCTCACCCATCCCCAGTGAATCTAGTTTAAAGCCCTCTTCAGTAGATTAGCCAGTCTACTACCGAAGACGCGTTGACCTTTCTTGGACAGATGGATGCCATCTCTGCTCTGCAACCCTTGGAACAGCATCCCATGGTCTAGGAAACCAAAACGCTCTCGATGACACCATCCACGCAGCCATGCATTCATCTCCAGGATGCGAGCCTCTCTGCCTTGGCTTTTACCCTCAACAGGGAGGATTGAAGAGAACACCACCTGTGCACCTAACTGCTTCACCCTCTGTCCCAGAGCCATGAAGTCACTTTTGATACGTTCTGAGGTATACCTGGCAGTATCATTTGTTCTATTTATAAGATATGAGTTCTATATATAAGTCTTACTTTTGAATTTTCTGAATTTATGATTGTCTTTAAAAATAGGAGCATAAACCGTGTTTTACAAATAAACTTTCTCTTACAAAACGAAGGCAGCAAAGAAAGTTAAAAGGTATGTTATATGTTTTTTAATTTTCTAGCAGCCATGCTCTTTATAATGTGTCTTATGGGTTTTTTTTAATATTAAAGACCAGGAAGCTGCTACAAAGCAGGTCACGCAGTCTATAGATGATAAGGAGGCCATATCAGAAACATGTGCTTCAGACACCAAAATTGTGAGTAGATATGAATTTTACTTTTTAAAAATGCTGGTTATGTAATGTTTCTGTCTGAATTTATGATTGTCTTTAAAAACAGGGGCAGAAACCAGGTTTTACAAATAAACTTTCTCTTACAAAACGAAGACAGCAAAGAAAGTTAAAAGGTATGTCATATGTTTTTTAAATTTTTCCAGCAGCTATGCTCTTCACAATGTGTCTCAACCTTTAATCTTTTTATTTTAGACCAAGAAGATGCTACAAAACAAGATGGCCAACCTAATCAACAGCCGGTTCCTTACCGAAAACCAAAAGACAAACAAAATAGTAAGTATTCAGGCTTTATCCCGCTCCTAGATTTTAAGGCCAATGTAAAAGAAAAATGTATTAACCCCTATGTTTACTTTTTCAGATCGAGAAAATGTTAGAAAATCAGTGACTCTGGGAGAGAAGTCTAACAGGAAAAGAACATACAGCGAGAGTTTTTCTGACGGTGAATCTATACACGCCAATACAGAAGAGCAATCAACTCCTTACCGAAAACCAAAAGATAAACGAAATAGTAAGTATTCAGGCTTTATCCCGCTCCTAAATTTTAAGGCCATTGTAAAAAAAAAAGTATTAGACCCTACGTTTTCTTTTTCAGATCGTGAAAATGTTAGAAAATCAGCGACTCTGGGAGAAAAGTCTAACAGGAAAAGATCATACAGCGAATCTACACACACCGATACAGAATAGGGAGAGTGTGGTGAAAGCCGTGTCTTTGATCACAGTGTTTCAGAGGACATAACAAATAATCTTGAAGAATCAGAACCAGTTAGCTGTGTTCAGTTTGTGAAAAGGTGGGATCGTAAACTGGACAAGTTTAATGGTGTAATTTATTCAGAAGACTTTCGGTTTATTAATTAGACAGGGTAACATCATTATCTGAGGCTCAAAACGCCATTCGACAAGGTATTCAGCATATTCTGGATGAGGTTAGCAGCAGAGTTTCAGCTGGTGATTATGTACAGGTGCATCTACATTCATCTCTTTTTCACAATTCCTTGTATTCTGGAAAGTTAAACACAGAAGCATTGGATGCTGATGATTTCTTAGATCAGATTGCTAAACTCCTTCAGAGTCACAGAGAAATCCAGGTTTGTGATATATTCCATGTTGTTGTACTTGTCATAAGAAATCAGGGTGGGGGGGGGGGCTCGTAGGGTCTTAAAGACTATACCATTTAGCCAAATTATTCATAAGAAAAGGATGTATTTGATAGACTTGAATAACACTGATAATAACCTGTGTTTTGCAGGTAGCCTCACAGCCCTCATGTCACTGGTAAAAATGACAGATGTCGAACTGTTAGAAGATGCTAAAAAACTACATAATGTGTTGGGATGGCCGGTACATAGAAAAGTCATGCTTGATGATGTAGCAATATTTGAACGGCATTTAAAGATAAAGATATGTGTTGTTCTTTACACAAATTCATGGGTTTGTTTTAAGACATCAGACAGACCTGTGTTCCCTAAAACTGTTTTTTTGTTGCTACATAATGACCATTTCTATGGTATAACCGATGTCCAAAAATTCTATGGGGAGCGCAAAGTCTGTAGTTACTGTCAGAAACCGTACAGTCATTATCATAATTGCACATTTTGGTGTCGTCTTTGACACTAACATTTACATCCCTGGAACATCTCTATGGCCTCTCTAGCTGTCTGAGTTTGCGCTTGGCCTCCTTTAGTTCTATAGAGTACCATGATACAATGGTATGTGATTTATGGGTCATGTTTGTTTGTGATTTTACTGCAATTCTGCTGAGTTCTTGTTTCCAGTTGTGGATTATTGTATCAACGTTATTGGTGCTGTGGTCAATATTTGGTATGACGATGTCTACAGAGGTTTTTTTGTCTAGAGGTAGGAATCTGCGAGTTGGACTTTTTTTTAGTTGTGTCTGCATTGTTCGTAGCATTCTGTGGGATGTAGAATGTTATTGTCTTGTGGTCCGACCAAGGTATTGTATCTACTGAGGGAGATGGAGGGGGTTGTCTCTAATCATTTGTTGTGGGGCAAAGATAAGGTCAAGTGTGTTTCCTTATATCTGTTGGTTCATTAACTATTTGTGTGTAGTCTAAAGCTTCCATTGCTTCCATGAAGGCTTATTCTACTCTGGGGTTGGCCGAAGAAAGGTTTAGGTCTCCAAGTAACAGGAAACATTTATTGTGTAGGTTGTGAGTACAAATGGTTTCCAGCAGGGTTAGTAGTTCTTCTATCCTCAAGTTAGGGGACCTGTATTACAAAGTATAGTGTCAGGTGTTTGTTCGTGAGGCCTAGGTGAGTGCACATGGGTGATTAGTGTGATTAGGTAGAGAAGGCAGAGTAGTATGGTGAGGAGTGCCACTGTTAAGGAAATCTGTGTCCTTGCAAACTTGCTAAGATTTTCTTGGCCAAGTTTGCTTGTAGTGGATTTGTTGGTTTATTAAGGACGTGAGGTATGGTTCAGCTTAGCTTGTGTTTCTGAAATTGAGTTGGGTCTACCACATGAGAGTGGGTGTGCTTCTGACTGTAGTCTATGTACTGTTCAGCGTGTCTTGCTGCAGGATTGTGTTTTTTCCTTTAGAATAGTAAGTTATTATCTGTTGTGCAGGAAGTCTCTTGTGGTGCTGGTTCTAGCAATTCTGTGCAGGAGTGTGTGATGCACTTGGTTGCTTTTGAAGGTCCTGTCAAAGGGCCACGTCTAAGGGCCCACCTGGAAGTGAGATGCCTTTAAAGAGTCATCACAAAAAAATTTTTTGGTCCTTGCAGGGTGAAGTACAATTTACAACTAATAAAAATCACTCCAATTCAACAAATTTCCTTCGTGGAAAATAAATTTGATGTCAAAATCTAAATGGTGTAAATATTAAGGTAACTAGTAACACCGGTGTTTAGAGTTTTTATTAGTAGTTAGTAGTTAGTATTATTAATAGCCCAGGGGGTTTCAGCTCCATATAGCGCTTAAAAATGCTTTTCAAAAGATTGTTTTGAGCATCAGCGCATAGATAACATCAGCAACCACCCTGGAATTTTTCAGAATAAACACCCGTTCTCCGTCACCAAATAAATTAGGGGACTACTGAGGAGATCTCAATTTTACTACCATATGTTCCTCATAAGAAACTTTTTGCATTGAACTTCTTCAATGCACTATTCATGCTCAATTCGAGTCATCGGCAGGTGATGATGCCTGTCGAGTAGGCGGAGCTTACTGTCGGCTCTCGGCTTGTTTGAGTTGTGCCTGTGTGCCTTGCAGGGTCTCCTCTCAGCATTGATGCGGTGTGATCTGAGAATGGAGGTGAGCTGGCTGCAGGCTTGTTTGCTCTCACAGGACATTTCCACTCGGGTCAAGTGGTCAGTGTTCAGCTTGCTGCAGGCTATTTTCTGACCTTGCAGGGTTTTGCAGATCAGGCCGGGTGGTCGATGTGTATGCAACTGAATATGATTATTTATTTATTTATTTATTTTATTAACAATTCTTATATACCGCACTATTAGACATCAGCGCGGTTTACATTGAACAAAAACATCCGACAATTTATATGTCTGGTCATTACATTTAACAGGAAGTATAACTTGGCGAAATAGGGGAAACTAAATACAATGAGGGTTATCTGATAAAGGATATCCTGGTTAACTATATACAATGGTGGTACAATAGTACATGGAACAACTTGCTATTTACATTGTGAAGTTGGCCTGTTGCGGGGGTCTATCTGTTTGACCACTTCTGCTATTTGCCTGGGGGTTATGTTCGGAGCTGTCAATGAGATATTTAAGGAAGAGGAAATGTTTCAGTGCCTTTCTGAACTGACTCAGATTAGGTATTGCTCTGATTTGTGCTGGTAAGGTGTTCCATAGAGTTGGGGCACAGAATTGGAAGGCTCTGTTGGCTGTTGATCTAGTGCATCTTGTGGTATCATTTGGGATAACTAGTGTGTTTAATTCTGCTGTTCTTCGTGGCCTGTTTGGTGTGAGTGGTTGTATGAGGTTGGAGAGAGAGGAAGAGGTGAGCCCCTTAGCCGCTTTGAATGTTAGCAGTAAGGTCTTGAAGCTGATCCTTGCTTGAATGGGGAGCCAATGTAGCTGTTTTAGAAGGGGTGTTACGTGATCTCTCCTGGATGCCCCGAGGAGTACCCTTGCTGCACTATTCATGGCTAGTTGCAGGGGGCTCAGGGTGGACCGGGGGAGTCCTTGTAGTATGGAGTTTGAGAAGTCGAAATGGGGGAGTATAAGGGCTTGATAAATGGTTCGGAAGTCATCCGGTTCAAGTAGCATGCGTAGGTGTCTGAGGGATCTGATTTTAAAGTAGATTGCCTTGACTGTATTGGCTATGTGGTTCTTCATGTCAAGGTTTTGGTCCAGCGTTACTCCAAGGTAGCGTATTGCCGGTTTCACTTGGAGTTGGGCATCCTTTACGTTAATACAACTCGGAGGGGTGAAACTGGTGTTCCTCGAGACGAACAGTACTTCCGTCTTTTTGTGTTGTATTCTCAGGTTTTGTGATAAGAGCCACTCTGATATGGTGTCAAAGCAGTTAGTCAGCGGGGTGAGGTCTAGGCAATCCAATGATATTGGCATATATAGTAGGACATCGTCTGCATATATCATGTAACTGACATTAAAGGATCTGATGATGTCGCAGATGGGTTGGATGTATATATTAAACATCAATGCAGATAAGGATGTATGATTGAAGAGGAAGAGAGCATATTGCTTCAGCCTTTTAAAGAGTCATAGTCAGCTCTGGGCTTGTTTGGATTGTGCCTTTGTGCAGAGTCTCCTCTCAGCATTGATTTGGTGCGATCTGGGAATGGGGATGAGCTGGCTGCAGGCGTGTTTGCTCTCACAAGGCTTTTCTGCTCAGGTCAGGTGGTCAGAGTTTATTTTCCAACCTTGCAGAGCTTTACAGATCAGGCCGGGTGGTCAGCGAGTTCCCACAGTGCAGCTGGAGGTGATTCCAGGTGCATATTATGGATAAAGAAACCTCTCATAAAATATTTCTGAACAATGACTCCAAATAACCAAGTCTTAAATTGCTTGCAAAATCTCAGATATTCAGCTTCTTGTCTCAAAATCACAGTAAGGATTCCACATCAAAGATGCCCGGCCCCAGAGTGAACATTTCCTAATCTTTGCTGAAACAAACCATTTAATGGAAGGAAGATCAAGTAAAATATATGTCTGTGATTTCAGTACTCTAGTATCTTCTAAAACAGTTCCTAAGATATTGAGGACCAATACTGAGTTTTGAATAAAAGACCAGACTAAGAATTTTAAACGTGACAGGGGGGATATTAAGCAGCAGCGGCTAGCACTTCTAAAGCACATAGCCGTCACCGCTGAAGCTTAATCCCTAATATTCAATACTGAAGCCAAATTTGGTCACTGGCATTGAATATCCGGGTCCACGCACATTCTGGAAGTTAACAAGGCAGTGGTGATATTGAGCTACTGCTCGGTTAGCTCCCATGAGTAAAGATAGACTAGCTTTTGCTGCATCTATCTCTAACTGGATAGTGGCTCAATATTGCTAACTGGGGTAAGTAGTGGCAGCACCTGCAGATAGCCAGCTGAATATCGCGCTAACCGGCATTTACACAGTTTGCAGGTCTGGAAACCATGTACATGCCTTTGAATATCCCCTCAACATGTTTAGAAACTGGAAGCCAGTGAAGATAAACTAATAATAGAGAAAGAGGATCCTGTTTTCTCAATATAGTAGCTGTACAAGACTTCGACTTTCATACTTTGGACACATCATGCGAAGAGAGAGATCATTAGAGAAAGACATCATGCTTGGCAAGATAGAAGGTCAATGCAAAAGAGGAAGGCCAGCAATGAGATGGATCGATACAATAACAGCAGCTAAGGGTACCAGTCTGTCAACAATGAGCCACCTGACTGAAGACCGAACACAATTTTGGACAACTATCCAGAGGGTCGCCATGAGTCGACACCAACTCGACGGCACTTAACAACAACAACAACATTTTGTATTAATTGAAATCAAAATAATACATTTTTTTGTCAAACCCAAATAAGAAATGTTACATTAGTCAGTATAGGATGTCACCCTCACGGTGGCCAGCCCAACGCCTAGGCGCTGAGACTTGGTCTGCCTGTGGTGTTCCTGCCTCAGAGAACGTGGGCTTGCTTGAACTCTGCAAGGCCTTCTGGGAATGTAAGTCCCTTTACTCCTTGAGCACAGATGAGTTGCAGTCGAGTGGTTTCAGGCAATGACAAGAATTTATTTTCCCCTTCCAGGCGGATTAAATGCAAGTGAATAACTCAGGACAAAACATGCCATACAATTGGCTTGAGGAAATTATACATGAACTCAGGTAAGTTAGCCTTGTCAGCTTCAGGCTTTAAACGTGCAGTGCTTGATACAAAACAAAACCACAACAGCTTCAATTAGCAAAGAAAATGTTCCCTTTTCTTCTGCTGCTTTTACCGTCTCTCACAGACACTGTTCAGCATAGGGAATTCACATGGTCAGCCAAAGATAATGTTCAGTCCATCCGATCATCCACTATTTCATTATGGTCAGAGTCTATCTGCATTTCCTCAGCATCAGGAATAGCAGGGTGTGGTAGTAAGCTGCTGTCCTGATCTTTGAAACAAACGGTTTCTCTGACCTCACGTGGTTTCTCTCTGTAACACTCTCCTGAGCAGGGTTGTAAACTACCATATATGCTGTAGTTTTTGTCCAGGGAGTTTGTTACTTTCTGGTAACTATAGGGAACTGCTTTATAGCTAGGTTCAAACTTGTATGAATTATTAAGCCTACCTTTTGGCTTTGAAAGGGAAGGAACTCTCCACTCTGCAGGGTCAGACTGGTTCTCAAACACAGCTGGTGTTTGCTTGCCTCTCAGCCTATTAACTTTCCCCTCAGATGTACCGGTGTTCTCCAACCAGCCTGTCTCTCTCTTAGGAGTGTGTGAGCTTTGCCAAGCCTGCCTCTCAGGAAGATTCTTCTCTCTCCTGCCTTTACCAGATAACTCCTGTCCTGGGTTGCTTCCTTCTGGCCTCAGGAATATGGCTCCCTTGGTTCTCACTCCTCCCTGACTCCTTCTAGTCAGCGTGCTCCTTTGCTGGCTTCCTTTCTTGTCCTGGCTCTGCCTCCAGTTCCCCCTCTGGCTCTCGTTCTGCTTTTCGTTCTGCCTGGTCCAAGCTAATGACCACTTTTATCATTGTAACTCTCAGGGATAGCTGTGCCCTGCCCTAAAACAGGTGAAACTCATTACCTCCTGAGCTAGGGAATACATCACTGCAGGGGCGTGCCTTTCTAGCTCGTGGCTCTCTTTGTTTACTTCTTCTTTGCAAACACTGAGCCATGTGCTCAGACTGCCTGTCAGTTTCTGAAAGCAAATCCTCATCTTGCCCTATCTTTATAGGCTGAGAAGGGACTTCTTCATGACAAGGACAGTACAGTAGCCTGTACCAATTGATGTAAATCTGTAGGATTCAAGAAAAAGCTAGTCTGCTGAATCAATCAATGATTGGCATAAGGCTTCTTTTTTTACAACAGAATCAAGTTGGTCTTCCCAAGATGAGGATGAGTCAATCCATACTACCAAATCTCTCACTTTGTTGTGTAACCGCTTTGGCCCGGTGAAAGGCGGTATATAAATGCAGTTAAATAAATAAATAATGGAAGGATGCCCCCAGCAATCAGTAGACCCACAGAGTGAATTTGTTCATCCTTTCTTCCTACCCCACAAAACAACTGTTTTCATTGAATTCAATCACCAAGCCTCTCATATAGCATTTGCTAGGAGTACCAGTTCATCCGCTACCCTGCCATAATTGTCCTGCCATAATTGTGACTCTGCCTCACTAACCAAGCACTCTAACCCTCCTTTCTTAAAGTTCACAGATGTCTGCAGATCCTCACTGGGTAAATCCCTTCATATCCTCCTCTTAATCAAACACTCAAATGCAATTCTATTACCCTTTCCCACAAAAACTCAGCTGCGACTAAAAAATGATCTGACCAAGGGACACAAACCCCCAACTATTTGTCTTAAACCACCCTTATATTGAACAGAAGAGAAAAATATTAGGTCAAGAGTTCAACCTTCTCAGTGAGTAGGCATAAATACCTTCTCTTGTAAATCCAAATCGTCCATTGAAGCTAAAAAACCTCTCCTCTTACTTTGAGACTTCCCCATCACAGTGAATATTAAAACAAATGACTTTATGTTCATTTTTCATTTTTTCAATTGGATGGCAGTTAGTCCTAAGCCCCAAGCCCAAATTGATCCTGGGCTCCTTCCCACCACTCTTTTCCCCACTCTAAAAATTAAACATTTCAAGGTCCTCTGGCCTGACTCAAAACAATCCCCCCTTCCCATCTGAAATCAAAGGAGGCAGGAACAAACCCCTGATTTCTTTAAACTTTGGAGACCCCCACAGAGATGGGTATGAAATGTAGAGGAGTGGAGCTATCCAGAGGATCCAATGGTCCCTGGACCCATCATCATTGTATTTTTGCATTCAATTTTTAATGTATTTTCTTTCAGATAAAGAAAACAAGTGGTAGTAAATTACAAATGAATCAAAAAAGAAAAACAAATGAAAAGCACAAAAACATAAAACTCAATGAAGTAAAAAATTTAAAGTGCAACATATAACATATGTTGGATATTCTAAACAATGAGATATTTGAAAGGTTCTTTATATAACCATAGACAAGAAAACTTCACGTCTCTGTTGAATCATATAACAAAATAAGGGAGCTCTTGGCTCATTAAAGGGAAACAAGTGAGTCAGTGAAGATAGTCACAGTGTGACACTTTTGTAATAGACAATCTGTGTATTTCTTTGGAAAAACATCTCTTGCAACATTTTCTTTTACTGTATTTTAGTAACTGTTACAGTACAGTTTCTGCCTCTTAACTTTCTGTCACCCAGTCTGCTCTCTGTACTAGTGATCTGACCATTTTGCCAAGGACACGAGGTGATTTCGTTTTTGTCATGGCTATGCCTGAAATAGGAACTTTTTTAGGTCCTCTTTTTTCATACTATAGCTGTATCAAATAAACTGTTGTATAATCAATTTGTAAATTAATTTCTTGAGTTGATTTTCTAACATCTTTTTTTTTAACCATGCAATATAAATATAAAGACCAGAGACCTCAGATACAGACAATTTCCCACTGAAACAGAAAAAGAGAAACCTCTTCTTAAGTCAGAGACCAGATGTTTTGTCTTTAATGTCAAGCTACCCCAAATAGGATAATCTATGTCTGAAACTGATGATCTAATTACTTATGCATACTGGTTCCTTCCCATTTTATTTAAACACAACAAATCCTATAATGTAATTATTATGGCAATAAATGTACAAATATTCACAAAAGACAATTTTGTAAGCTGGTTAAAATGAAAAAGTCTTCCACCGAAACATTCATTACCTCATCTGCTATCAGAGCAATCTTGCCTCTTAAATTCTCATTCATCACCTGCCTTTAGCTAACAGTTCATTTGCATTACACATATTGCCGACTTGACTGTTTTCAATTTTGAATTACTTCTATCTTCTACTAAAATCTATGTCCACATCACCAGCCTCACATGATTTCAGAGTATGCAGGCTGGAAATGCATGCTTGGATTTGTAGATTCACTATCAGAATAGATATTAAACATAGGCATAAAGAAGTCGATATTCAAAACCCTTAGTTGGACCGCCAACTGGAAGCTGGCTGACTAAGGCTGCTGACCATGATATTCATCAGCTCTATCTGGGCAATGCCGCTGATTATCTCCACAGACCTGGTCTATTGGTGGTACTCGCGCTAACCAGGTAAATTTCAGCCATTGAACTTGGATATTCACTGGTGGCTCCTATTCATAATACCACTGCTGAATACACACCAATATTTAAGCACCACAGGGTTTAAATATTGGCATTTTTGACTCTCCACCAGAAGTATTATTTCTGATTTATGTAATATCCTAAATTAGAACAGCTTATAATGGATTATACATGAGTAGAATCAGCTCCTTTCCCAGGGTTTACATTCTAATCGGGCACCTGAGGAAATAAGATAAAAAGAGGGATATTTTCAATAGCCCACTGTAATAACATATATGAGCGGCCTGGGTTCTGGACTGGTGGTGAAGCCCCTTTGTCACAAAAGGCTAGCAGAATTCAGGTTCAGAACAAAAGGAATATCTGTCTTAACTTTTGCAGAGTTCACAAAATATACATTTTTTCATACATGCGCAGTGTGAGCATGCTACAGGGGCCTTCCGGCTTTACTCTGGATCAGGCTTTTAAGTTCCTCACCCAGGCCCCACCTTTGACCTCAGTTGTGCCTCTTTTAAAGTGGGTTGGGCTGTTGTCCCTTAAGGCATATCAGGGATCTTGTATGCTGTTTTTCTGGAAAAATTAGCAGCTGCTCTGTGCTCATACACTTTGCACCTGATTAATCATCTCTTTCCCATATCCAAGGGATTTGCAGAGAATACTCAAACTGCCACATACACAAGATCCAGTCCAGTGAACTCCAGAGCTTCTACAGAATGATAAGAATTGAAGCAGGTGGATGATGTGATGATTCTGGACCCAATACCACATATGCCAAGAATGATCAACTCATACTCTCAGATGACACAAAGCAAATGGAATCTGCAATGAGGAGATGGTAACTCAGCCAGCCCTGACAGATCCACTCATTAGTGACTGGGAGGAATTGCCAATTCCTAGTCAGGAGAACATTAGCATCCCATCATCCCTTCTTATGCACATCCTGTAGTGCCGAGGCAGAAATGCCTGGATGACACATTCCATAAGGGTCTCAAAGTTCTAAAGTAAGAGTTCAACATTCTAAGAAAATGAGTTTGTGTTTTCAAAAAAGCCATATCAGCCCAGCAGGGCCATACCGAGTGTAAATCGTGTCCTGTTCGACTTGCACATCAGGCGCGCGCCCCCCCACCCGCGGCAGGAGAGAAGAGGCGCGCCTGATGTGCAAGTTGCCGGCATGCTAAGCAGATCTGTCCCTCCCTGCAAGAGCAAGGAGGGACAGATCTGCTTAGCATGCCGGCAAGAAGGCTTAAGGGGCACATTTTAGCTGTCTTCCATTGCCTGCCACCACCGAGAGAAGAAAAAGAGGCGGCGGCGGCAGGCATAACGGCAGACAGCTAAAATGCGCCCCTTAAGCCTTTGTGCCCTGTGCGGCCGCACTGCTCGCACAGGGCTAGGTATGGGCCTGAAGACCAGAACACTGTTCAAGATCAAGTTTCAAAATGTCTGTAGTGTTCTTTGGGTAGTCGTCTAATCCTACAAACTCACCTATTCTTCCTCTTCCACTCCATTCATACTGTGCTGGAATACTTGTCTCATGAGGCCATAGTCCATAAGTGCATGCTTACAGCCAACCCCTGACATTCCCCATGACACACATGCACACATGCATGCAGCCACTGACACTCCCCATAACCTTATTTGGATTTTTTATACCGCCTTTCGACAACAACATCAAAATGGTTCACACTCACACACATGCACACTTCTACCACACCTCACTCATTATGCATACACACATACGTCACCCTTGCATCACACTGTACCACTACAGAGACACACACACACATACACACATACTCACACACATTCTCAGGATAGACACAGATATATTGCCAAGATTCTTCATACAGGGCCAGATACCCTTTTGCCTTAATGAGACACATTTAACATGTGGTTGCACCCACAGACATATGAGTTTGTTAATGGAGGAAAGGGAAGGTGCCGTTTTGTCACACGATAAAGGACATGTTTACTAGCTATTAATGTAGCAGATAGCACTTGCCAAAAGCACCACGTTAACAACTAACATGGGGCAAATGCAGATAGTGCAGTGATATTTTGTGCTCTCTAGACCATGCATTAGCTGCACACATGGGCGGTGTGTGGGCAGAGAGTGTGCATATCTGCAATGCATGGTTACCACAAGCATCAATAGCGCACAGTAAAGGCACAAGTTGCAGACATCGTGAGTGCATTACCCCCACTTCAATGGGTAGCGGTAGCTGCATCCTTGATACTGTTGGGCCACGTTGTTTGCGTTTCCCATGTGCACACCCCAACAGATGATGCATGGCTATTGCAGCTAACGTGGTGCTATCTGCACAATTGCAGCTGCAAAAGATCAATGTGGTTTAGTAAACACGTCCTTAAGTGTGTAATTTTCAACTTGTTTATTCATCTCTATTCCAATAAGCATTCATCAGAATCTTAAAAAAAAATTATTGATCAAAACATAAGCGCTATGCAAGGAAAACAAGAAAGGTAGGTATGAAAGTAAAACTGTTTTTTCTTTAATTTAGGATAAAAAAAGATATAAGCAAGAGAGAACAATTATCAATAATGGTGCATTATACTTCTAACTGTAGCATACATGATCATTTGTTGGTTTATTCAACCTGTTCAGCCAGATACATAGGCTGTAACAAAGTCAACTTGTGAAATTCTCAGTCAGTGCTACGCTGACATTACTAAATCTATCTCTCAGTGCTACAAGGGTGATTCGGTAATAAGTGGCCATCTCAATGGCATACAAACATTAATCCAACAGAAAGCACCTGCTGCGTTCTATGTGCATTGTTTTAATCATCCCCTAAATTTAGTTATTGTAGATCATTTGAAGTCAGTAAAAATAGCAAGCCAATTTTTCCATTACTTGAAAAATTGTCTGGCTTCATGTCATCCTCAATTGCACACAAACTATTTCTGGACAAAAAAAGGAGGCATGGGGAGTGAAAAATTGAACTGAAAAGACTGATTAATAAAGTTGGATCTTTCAGCCTGCAGCTTGCAGATCAGGGCTGCTGCATGTCCTCCAGTTCTTGATACTCTTGTGGTGCTTGGTAAAGTGAGCTCTGGTTCAAAAGCAAATGATACAAAGAATGCATTTATTTATGAACATTTTATATGCAATCTTAGAGAAGTTTCATTCAAAATGGTTTGCAATAATATAATAAAATGCAATGAAAGTTAGAATATAAAGATCATACAAGCCAGAACCCAGTGAAAAACTATTTGGCCCACCTCAGTTCCCACAACTTCCTTCCTGATACCCTTTCCTTGCCGCAGACTTCTCAGGGGAACAAGTGGGTTTTTAACCCCTTCCTATATGTCAATAAATGTGTCATTTGTCTTAATTCATCTTGCAGTTTATTACAATTTTCCATCCCTGCCACACTTTGGGAGTTAACATAAGAACATAAGATATGCCATATTGGGTCAGACCAAGGTCCATCAAGCCCAGTATCCTGTTTCCAACAGTGGCCAATCCAGATTACAAGTATCTGGCAGGTTCCCCAAAAGGCACACAGGTTCCACAATGCTTGTCCTGGGTAAGCAGTGGATTTTCCAGGTCCTCTTTAATACTGGGTTATGGACTTTTCCTCCAGGAACTTGTCCAACCTTTTTTTAAACCCAGCTACACTAACAGCTTTTACTACATCCTCCAGTAATGAATTCCAGAGTTTGATTTCACATTGAGTGAAAAAATATTTCTCTTATTAGTCTTAAATGGGCTACATTGTAACTTAATTGTGTGTCTCCTAGTCTTTCTACTTTTTGATGGCGTGAACAACCAATCTGTTTACCCTTTCCACTCCATTCATTAATTTATAGCCCTCTATCATTTCTCTCCTCACATGTCTTTTTTCCAGGTTGAAGAGCCCTAACCTATTGAGCCTTTCCTCATAAGGATATCCTTCCATACTCTTTACCATTTTGGTGGCTCTTTTCTAATTCTGCTCACGATTTAAATATTTATTTATTTTTTATTTTATGTAAACGTATTTCTATACCGCCTTATCCTGCAATCAAGACGGTCTGAACAGCAAACAATCAATAAGATACAGTGTATAGTGTGTACATGCAGTGAATAGTGTATGTGTGTGAGCGTGTCTGGACGTTGATTCTTGTGGTGCTATTTACAGCGTGCGCTATTTGCAATGCTATGGGTATCAGTTCCTTGCTTAATTAGAATTATAGTGACATGTGGGGGGAATTGAGGTGTCTGTTGCATGGTTTAAGTAATGCCACCATAGTGTTCTATGAAGAGGGTTGTCTTCAGTAGTTTCCTGAACTCCTTAAGGTCTGTTGTTGAAAGCAGTTCGTCGGGGAGGGCGTTCCAGATTGTTGGTGCCGCCTTTGATAAGGCTCGTCTTTCGGTGTCCTTGCGTACCCTGTTGATATCTTTAGGTGTGTTGACACGGTTGGATGTGCCTCTTCTTCTCGGTCTTGTGCTGTTGTCTGGTTCTATGAGTGGGTGTAGGCTGAAAGCTGATGATTGATGTTTGATTTTGAAAATGTTTATGATTGTCTTGTATCTAATGCGGGCACTGATAGGCAGCCAGTGGAGCTCTTTTAGGGTGGGTGTGATGTGTTCTTGTCTTGTGGTGCCAGCAATTATGTGTGCTGCAGTGTTTTGTGCCAGTTGCAATGGTCTTAGTGTCTGTTTCGTTAGACCTAGATAGATTGGGTTGCAGAAGTCTATGATTGGGGTTATTAGTGCTTGACAAACTGTGCGGAAGTGTTCCTGAGTGAGGAGGGGCTTGAGGCATCGTACTAGTCTCATCCTGTGGTATGCATTTTTGGTGGTTCTGCTGATGTGGGACTGAAGGTTAAGTTCTTTGTCCATTGTCACTCCGAGGTATTTCACTTCTGATTGTATGGGTATAGTTGTGGTGCCTATCTTGATGTCGCGGGGGGGGGGGGGGGATGAAGTCGGAGTTTCATGTGATGATTAGCGCCTCGGTCTTGCTGTAGTTTATGGTCATGTTGTTGTCTTGAAACCAGGTGTTCATATGTATAATCAGGCATCCACATGTAAATGGCTATTATTGAAAGGATTCAATTTACACATGAATGTCCTTAGTATGTTGAAATTTTGAGAGGGCATATCAAAAAATCTACATATGTATTCCCCATTTTATATAGGGAATACACATAAGCCCAAAGGTCTCCATGTTAGGCCAGCCCTTTACAGGAGGGATTAAAGGGGTTATCCTCCTTAGTTCCACCAAGTTTATTTCCCCCTCTAAATTGAAATGAGTTCAAGATGAGTTCAAGATGAGTTCCTTTGTAGTTAAGTAACACTCTATTTGCAAAATAGCTCACATGCCTGTGTAAGTGCTGACATTTATACTTGCAAGTTGTGACATACTGGTACTTGCTCATGTAAATTGACAGTTCCTCATTTGATTTTCCCATTTGTAAAATGGTTCCCCTCACCACCAGTTCTCAGAGTGGATGAGTAGCCTAATAGTTAGAACTACTAGCTTAGTAACACAGCAAGTAGGGTTTGATTCCCACTAGCACTTGTTAATTGCTCCTCTAGTACCTCAGAAGACAGGCCTGGCAAAAGAACATTTTGGTCACAGTGTAGCCTCAACTGTTACCGATCGTACTCAATAACCACTTTTCTTATTCACTAACCTAACCAACCTTTTAACAGAGCTTCCACCCCCACCCCCATGCCCCTAAACCTACCCCTAGGCTTAATGACGTTATTCATCATTAAAATTATAAATAAGTCATTTTAGTAGAATTATGTAAACTTCTAATTGCCTGTTTCAGCACCAGTTATATTGTTAATATGTTTAATGTATCTGTTGTTCATTTGTAAACCGCTATGATTACCCGAAATAGAGGTATAAAAAACACACAAATAAATAAAAATAAATATATAAACTAATGGTGGGGCCCAATATTCTGCAGTGGTGGCTAGCTGCCGCTGCTGAACTTTAGATCCAGGTATTCAATGCCAGGGCCATATCTGGTCACTGGCATTGAATATCCGGGTCAGTCAGATAGCCAGATAGCTTCTGCGGCAAAAGTTAGTTCAGCCTTTAAAGCGCCTAACTTGCCAGTGGCTCAATATCGCTGCTGCCCCGTTATCGCTGGGTGTCACCTCCACTCCACCCCCGGAATGGCCCAGTGCTAGTTGGCTAGAATCAGGGTGCGCTGCGGTGACTCGTGCAGATATTCAGTGGCACTAAGTATCCTGTCCGTGCAATGAATGCAGTTAGCCGGTCTGCTAGCCGTATCAATCACGCTGAACATCGGGCTCATGATTTTCAGCGCTGCTATATGGACAGGCTGCCTGGATAGCAAGACAGATATTTTCCCTCCTAACTTATGCAATATCTGCCTTATAGTGGCGCTGAAAATCACGATTATATCGATAATTTGTCGCTCTGTCCCCCTGACTGCTCAGCACTATCGGGATAGTTCTGAGGAGGCCAGACAGGTTATTCAGTCACATTGTGCTGATAGTGCTACAGAATATCTCAATCAGCAGCTCGTATCCATATAGCAGATGTCACTATACCGATAAGTGCCGCTGAGTATCTATCCATCATTGTTCCTATGGCACAACTGTTAAGATTAGAAGTTGAATATTTGGAAGTATAATTAAGGCAAGCTAGACAGTTGGATAGAGGTTGCACTAAAATCCCTTTTATAACTTTCTAGTTTCTGAAAGCATTTCAAAGATGCATTTCCCACATTGTATCAGGTCATTCCTTTTGTGCTTACAGCACCTTCTACATCTATAGCCTGTGCAAGGCGCTTTGCAGCTGTCTGCAAAATAAAAGACTATTTGCAGAGCACCATGAGAGACCCGAAGCTTGCTGATTTGGCAGTAATAACCCCACATTCAAGAAGGGCATAGGGGCCCGATATGGATGAAACAGTTGACAGATTTGCATCATTATTCAAAACTAGATGGATTATGCTTGTTTCAGCTTTGACACACATCACCAAGCACAAGCTAAAGGTATAGACAAATGACACATCTGGGCTGCTTTAGAAGCCTTCCTGGAAACAGATGCTTACCCTCAGATAAAATCCAGTTTCTGAAACCTGACTTTGTGAGTTTCAAATGTAGAAAAATGTGCCGTTTGTTCTAAAATTGAAGTGCCTTCAATAATTTGTTTAAGCTGAAGAGGATAGTTTTCAAAGGATTCACGTGGACAATGAAGCAGTTACTTAGGTGGTGGGTTCCCCAGGATGAAAATTCTGCTCACCTCAGCAGACAAACGTATGAAACACTCTTTCACAATACAGGTAAGTTTGCCTGCAAATTATGTGGGTATTTTTGTATTCCTGGCCTTCACTGCTCCCAAGTTTTCAAAATCAGCTGGAATGCTTACCGAGCAGTTTCAGAATTGCTCCCATAATCACTATTTTTATTTATTTATTTAGCATTGCTTCTATACCACTTTTCACTGGATCAAAGCAGTTTACATTGAAAAAGGTTCGATATTGTTACATTGGAATGATTTTAACTTTTGCACATGCAACTTTAAACTTATATACGAGTCAATAGTTCAGTTCCCTCAAGTGGAAAACTTATATACAGTAGAACCTGTTTTGTTGGTGTTTTGTAGGTAGATCAGGTATGGTTGAGCATATTGGAGATGTTGTCTGAAGTAAGACTTTCCTTTGTCATTCAGGTAGTGAAACCATTCCCCAGGGAAAAGTGTCCTAGCTACGACACCCTCGTTACTCTATTGATTGCAATCCTGGTAAGCTAGAGCATCACTTCACTACCAAAGAACTGTAGCATAAGTACTATTATGGTTATGAGTAATGTCATACATCATTCATTCTGTGTGGTTTCAGAAAATACAACTTATTGTAGGATGCCTTAATGTTTAGATCTAACTTTTACAGGAAAAAAGTGAATGGTTTCCACACAAGCAGCAATGATTTCCAGGCAAATATGGACATGTAAACCCTCCCTTTCTTTTCTGCATGGAAAACATATCTGAACCACTGGGCATTCGGCCATACGTGATATTTCCTGAAATTACACAAAATAAAGGTTTCTGAAACCAACAGCAATTCTTCTACCTGAAGAGTTTTGCTGTTCTATTCTAATATTTATGTAAGGGCCCTTAGGATCTTTACTAAATGAGCATCTCTGCAGAAGAGACATCCCAGTATAGTTTATGGAGGTGTGTGATGTTGCTACACTACCCTTTTGAGCCTATAAACAGCTAGAGCCCTTTAGATACAGTGTAGACATTTTAGCAGAGCTTGGCAGAAGCAGGACCTCCTCCCCATTCAGGGACAGTGTTAGGGTTCCTGGCATCCCCCTGCAACCTATAGATTAGTAGCCCCTCGCTCATTATTATTTATTCCTCTCAATATGTGGCATTAGTTGCATCTGCGGCATTTTGTCACGTTGAAGAGCGGTAACTGCAGGGGGATGTACCTGCCTTTCTGCAGTTAGTCTACAGCCCCACACTGGTAACGCTTCCCACATGTGTTGCTATAATGGAGCTTAGGAAACATGCTGCTAAATGTGCCAAATAAGTGAGGCTCAATAGCACCAATGCAGCCAAATAAGAGGGGCTCAATAGCACCACAAAAGCAACTTGGCAGCCCCAACGCAGTGTTTCCACCTTCACAAAAACCAGAGATGCTCAGTGGCCCCTAAATAGCACTTCCCACCTTCATAAAAACAAGAGGGGTTTTGTGACCCCCCAACATATTACCTCCCACTCCAACATAAACACCAAAAGGGGCTTGGCAACCCCTGTAAAATAGTTATCTCCAAGTTATAATGCCCTGTTCAATGTAATTTCAGTTTGTTCAATGTAAACCGCACTGATGCAGAATAGCGCGGTATATAAGAGAATATAAATAAAAAAAATAAATATAATTCCTGAAGCTGCACACTGGACCAGCATGGTGTTAATCTGGGGCGGCTCTATAATGAGGCAGAGTGAGGCGGCCACCTCAGGTGACAATGTTTTGGGGGCAGCAAAAAAAAAAATGCCCCCAAAACAGCCAAATGGCTGTCACCTCACTCTGCCTTCAAGGTAAAAAAAAAAAAAAAAATCTAGTGGACCAGCTGCTGCTGCCTCTGCTTCTCCCAGGTCAGCAGAGACAGAATCGACCCCCCACCCAGCTTCCCCAGATCCGAAGACAATGTGGCAGTGGCAGCAAACTGTAAACTTTGAAAAAAAAGAACCCTAAAAATGAGGAATTTTCAAGACTCCAGTGCTTCTAAGTCCTTGCTTTTTCCACCCCCTCTGATGCAAAAAGCATCATCAGAGGGAGCAGGGCCCATTGGATCCTTAGAAGCATGCTGGCAAGAGGCCATGATTCTACTTTCCGTTGTTTTTATTTTTTTTTCAAAATTGACAACCTGTCAAAGCAGCAGCAAGCTATCAATTTTGAAAAAGTCAAAAACAACGGAAGTAAAATTGCAGGCTCTCACAAATCTGACATACTTCTAAGGCTCCGATGGGTCTCGCCCCCTGTGATGATGCTTTTTACATGGGGAGGGGGGTTGGAACCAGTAATGATGTAGAAGCACCAGAGTCTTGAAAACCCCGCCTTTTCTTGTCCTGACATCAATATTCAAAGGTGGATGGCAGATGCTGGACAACAGGGGGAGGGGACAGAAGGGTGAATACTGGACAATGGGGGTGGGGGGTGAGGGGAGAGTAGTGCAAATTCTGGACAATGGGAGAAGGGGCACGGGAACACATACTGGACAATGGGGGGCAGGAGGACAAATGCTGGACAATGGGGGGAGGGACAGGAGGGCAAAAGATAAACAATGGGGGAGGGCAGGAGGACAAACACTGGACAACAGGGGGCAGGATGATAAATGCTGGAAAACGGGGAGAAGGGACAGAAGGGCAAATGCTGCACAATGGGGAGGAGGTTCAGGAGGGCAAATGCTGGGGAATGTGAGGGGAGGGACAGGAGGGCACATGCTGGGCAATGGGGAAGGGGCAGGAGAACAAATGCTGGACAATAGGGGGAGGGACAGGAGGGCAAATGCTGGGCAATGTGAGGGGAGGGACAGGAGGGCACATGCTGGACAATAGGGAGAGGCAGGAGAAGAAATGCTGGACAATAGGGGGAGGGACAGGAGGGCAAAAGCTAAACAAAGGGGGTGGGGCAGGAGGACAAATGCTGGACAACAGGGGGCAGGATGATAAATGCTGGAAAATTGGGGGGAGGGACAGAAGGGCAAATGCTGCACAATGGGGAGGAGGTTCAGGAGGGGACACGCTGGACAATGGGAGGGGAGGGACAGAAGGGCAAATGCTGCACAATGGGGAGGAGGTTCAGGAGGGGACATGCTGGACAATGGGAGGGGAGGGACAGGAGGGCACATGCTGGACAATGGGGGAGGGGCAGGAGAAGAAATGCTGGACAATAGGGGGAGGGACAGGAGGGCACATGCTGGAAAATGGGGGGAGGGACAGAAGGGCAAATGCTGCACAATGGGGGAGGGGCAGGAGGACAACTGCTGGACAACAGGGGGCCGAAGGACAAATACTGGACAACAGGGGAGCAGGAGGATAAATGCTGGACAGGGGAGTGGGACAGAAGGACAAATGCTGGACAATGGGGGTAGGGGCTGGAGGACAAATGCTGGACAGTAGTGGGAGGGACAAGAAGACAAATGCTGGACATCAGGGACAGGAAGGGAAATGCTAGACAACAAGGGGAGGGGAAGAAGGACAAATGCTGAACAATGGGGGAGGGGCAGGAGAACAAATGCTGGACAATGAGGGGGCAGAAGGCAAAGGCTGGACAATGGGAGAAGGGGCAGGAGAACAAATGCTGGACAACAGGGGGCAGGAGGACAAATGCTGGACAATGGGGGGAGGGACAGGAGGACAAATGCTTGACAACAGTGGCAGGAGGACAAATGTTGGAGAAAAGGGCTGCAGGAAGACATATACTGGACAACAGGGGGAAGGGCAGGAGGACAAATGCTGGAAAAAGGGGGCAGGAGGACAAATGCAGGAGCACAGGGGGAGGGGCAGGATGACAAATCCTGGAAAACATGAAGGGGGCAGGAGAATAAATGCTGGACAAAGAGGGGCAGGAAGACAAATGCTGGACAATAGGGGGGTAGGGTGGTGGAGAAGCATGAAAACAAATACATGACCGGTGAGCCTCACGTCAGTATCGGGAAAAATGGTAGAAACCATCATAAAGAATAAAATTACTCAGCATGTAGATAGTCATGGCCTAATGGGAGACAGCCAACATGGCTTTAGACAAGGAAGATCTTGTCTTACTAATCTGTTATGTTTTTTTGAAGGTGTGAATAAACAGGTGGACAAAGGTGAGTCAGTTGATATAGTGTATCTGGACTTTCAGAAAGCCTTTGACAAGGTCCCTCATCAGAGACTTTTGGCAAAACTAAAGAGTCATGGGATAGGAGGCAGTGTACTGTTGTGGATCGGGAACTGGTTAAAAGATAGAAAGCAGAGGGTAGGGCTAAATGGCCAATTTTCCCAATGGAGAAAGGTGAATAGTGGAGTACCCCAGGGATCTGTGCTGGGTTCGCTGCTTTTTGACATGTTCATAAATGACCTGGAAAGTGGAATAACGAGTGAGGTTATCAAATTTGCAGATGACACAAAACTATTTAAAGTTGTTAAAACCCAAGAGGATTGTGGAAAATTGCAAGAGGATCTTGATAAATTGAAAGACTGGGCATCAAAATGGCAGATGAAATTTAATGTGGACAAGTGCAAAGTTATGCATCTAGGGAAGAACAATCCAAACTATGGTTACACAATGCAAGGTTCCACATTAGGAACCACCACCCAGGAAAAAGATTTAGGCGTCATTGTGGATAACATGATAAAACCCTCAGCCCAGTGTGCAGTGGCAGCCAAGAGAGCAAATAGAATGCTAGGTATCATAAGGAAAGGAATGGAAAATAAAACAAAAGATATTATAATGCCTCTATACCATTCCATGGTGAGACCGCACCTTGAATATTGTGTGCAATTCTGGTCACCGTATCTTAAAAAGGATATAGCGTTATTAGAAAAGGTTCAGAGAAGAGCCACCAAAATGGTAAAGGGGATGGAAGGATACTCCTATGAAGAAAGGCTAAAAAGGTTAGGGCTCTTTAAACTGGAAAAGAGATGGTTGAGGGGAGATATGATAGAAGTCTATAAATTAATGAACGGAGTGGAACGGGTAAACGTAGATCGATTGTTTACATTATCAGAATATAGAAAGACTAGGGGACATGCAATGAAGCTACAGGGTAAACTATTTAAGACTAATAAAAGAAAATATTTTTTCACTCAACGTGTAATCAAACTCTGGAATTTGTTACCGGAGGATGTAGTAAAGGATGTTAGTGTAGCTGGGTTTAAAAAAGGTTTGGACAAGTTCCTGGAGGAAAGGTCCATAAATCATTATTAAGAAGGGACCCAGGATATCAATGCTTGACCCAGTACAAGCATTGCGGAACCTATGTCTTTTGGGGAAACTGCTAGGTACGTATGACCTAGATTGGCCACTGTTGGAAACAGGATACTGGGCTTGATGGACCTTGGTCTGATCCAGTATGGCATATCTTATGTTCTTATGTTCTTATGATCAGTACTGGCACTATCTGGTAAGCTGGGTAAGCTCAGCAGGGGTCCCAGATGTTGGGAGGGTTCTGTCACTAGCCACCTGTACCCCACTCTCCATTCAGGATGGCTTGCAGAGCATCCTTGACCCAGTGGAGAGTCTGTCCACAGGACACACTGCTCCCGTGGGCAAAAGGCTGTGAGAGGCCACAATCACTACTCACAGTCTTGTCCCATGGGCAGGCTCTCTACTAATCTGCCAGCACTCTGCAGGTCATCCTAAATGGGGAGTGGGGGTGGGTGGCCATCGACAGTGCCCTCCTGATGTCTGCTCCTGTGGACAGGCTCTGTTTCTCTGGGATTCAGTCATGGCTTGCACAGTCCCTGCCCACAGGACATGCTACTCCCATAGGCTGAAGGATGTGGTATGCTGTGATCGTGGCCCAGAGAAGCAGAGCCTGCTCGTGGGTGCAGCATGCCTTGTGGGCAAGGGCTGTGCAAGGCTAATTGTACCCTACTTCTCTGATCTGGGATCACGGCTTGCACAGTCCTTGCCCGTGGGACATGCTGCTCCGTGGGCAGGCTCTACCCCTTGTACATACAAGAGGTGGATATAGGGGGCATTGAGGGGGGGAGTGGACCTGAGGGGGCATTGGGATGTGGGTGTGGATGGGCAGAGGGAATCAGAAAGGAGATGCTGGGTGCAAGGGTGGAATAGGGAGGCAGCAGGGATAAGATTGAGGTGGGGGGCTAGGGAGATAAAGATATGGACATGGAAAGGGGTATAAGGAGAAGCAAGGAGGGGAGATGGAGTACTGATGTTGGCCAGGGGGTTATAGGGAGACTATGGGAAAATGCTGGACTTGGGGAGGGGGTACAGAGGGGAGATTCTGGACATAGGGTAATAAGGTGAGAAGGAAATGCAGGGCATGAGGGTAATAGGGAGAGAGATGGGAGAAGATGGACATGGTGTAAATAGGATGAGAAAGAGACGGAGAGATGCTGGACATGGGAGGAATAGGGAGGGGATGGGATGGTATGGAGATGGGCTAAATGCAACCAGACCTTTTAACCACTTACTTAAAAGGTCGTTCTGCCAGCCTGTATATATTATTTAGTTATTTATCTTATCATTGTTAGAGTGCCTTCTTTTCAGTTTTTTTGTTTGAGATCTTGTTCAGCTCTCCTTCTCTGTTTTCAGCTGTGCCTTTTTCCCTCTCCTCTTCCTTATTATCCTACCCTCCCTCCTCACAGCCTACTCACCCCCTGGTTATTGTCTCTTATAGTTGTCCTATCCCCTATGCTAATATCGCTTTGATTGAAATGATAAAGCGGTATATAAAACCTGTTAAATAAATAAATAAATTACCATGATCACTCACAACCGCACCTTACTTCCTGCAATTTCTACTACCTATCCTTCTATCTCTTCTGACTTCTGTGCTCTTCTCTGTCTCTCTCTTTATGGCTCCTCAACACTTTCTCCTCGTATTGCTCATACTCCCTCATTGTCTGTCCTCAATCCAACACCTTCAAGCCCTTCCCCCTTATCTCCCCTTTACCATCCTCACTTCCTCCATCATCCTCACTTCCCCCTATCTTCAGCTCCTGAGCTTCATCACTTTCTCCCTCTCATTCAGCCTTCTCCTCTCTCTCTGAAACAACCTCACCCTCGTTACTGCCATGCTGTCTCCTCTTTGCCCTGTATTCTTTTACTCCTTCTCCTCCAGAGATATCAACCCCTGACCCCCCTAGACTTTTGTCACACTCCCAGAACAGATCCTCACGCAACTCAAGTCTTATTCATATCTCTCTCCTTTCCCCCTCCTCTCTCCCTTTCTCATGTGCCTTGTGGAACGCACATACCATCTCAAATAAACTTGCCTTTACTTATGAGCACTTTATCTCTAATGCTTTCCACCTCCTTGCTCTAACTGAGACCTGGCTCCTCCCAGAGGACTCGGCTTCAGTCATTACTCTCCATCATGGCAGCTACCAATTTTCCCACACACCTTGTCCCACTGGCAATGGTAGTGTTGGGTTTCTACTCTCTCTTTCCTGTCAATTTCAACCCCTCCTTCTGCCTCAGTCTTTCCCTCCTTTGAAGTCCACTCCATCCGTCTTTTTACTCCACTACTTCTCCAATTAGCTGTTATTTATTGATCCCCTGACTTTGACTCATGGCATTCTCTCTAACTTTGACTCATGGCTTTCCTTCTTTCTGGATTCATCTCCCCCCTCCCTTATTCTTGGGGATTTTAACATTCATGTTGATAACTTCTCTGACCCTTATGCTTTAAAGCTCCTCTCCCTTACCTCATAATTCAACTTCTAGTTTTCTCTACTGTCCCTACTCACCAGCAAGGCCCCTGCCTCAGCCTTGTATTCTTCTCTAATTGCTTACCCTCACACTTCTGTACCTTACTTCTTCCTTTATCAAACCATCACCCGCTAAGCTTCATTCTTCAGCACTCCCCGGAGGAGTGGAGGAGTGGAGGAGTGGCCTAGTGGTTGGGGTAAGGTACTTCAGGCCGGAAGGTCGGGGGTTCAAATCCCACTAGAGGACAGCAACCTTGGGCCGGAAGGACTGGGGTTTCTAGTCCCACAGGTGCTCCTTGTGGTCTTGGGCAAGCCACTTAACCCTCCATAGCCCATGTTCCCTGTAAAATAGTTATCTCCAAGTTATAATTCCCTGTTCAATGTAATTTCAGTTTGTTCAATGTAAACCGCACTGATGCAGAATAGCGCGGTATATAAGAGAATGTAAATAAACCTCACCCTGTCTCTCCAACCTCCTTAGAAATCTTCATGCTATTGACCCATTGGTTCTCTCCTTCACTGTCTCATCTCCTCTTTCCTCCACTATGTCAGCTGACTGTTGATGAGGCAGTAGGTTCCTATAACACTGCAGTCTCCTCTGCCCTGAATGTTCTTGCTCCACCCATGACACATCCTGTGAGGCATACTGTATCTCAACCCTGGCTCACTTCCACTACGTCCTCGGCCTTCTCGTCGACGTCCCTCTCATCCTTGGTTCCATAATGGTTTGCGGCTTTTACGTACACACCTCCGGAGGGCCGAGCGACTGTGGCGTAAGGACCCTTCTCCCGCTAACTTATCTATTTTCAAATCCCATCACTCTTTCTACCGCTCTCAACTCCACTCTGCTAAACGTGACTTCTTCTCAAATGCCATTTCACATGCTCCCAACCAAACCTGCCATCTTTATTCCACCCTCCGCTCCCTTATCTCTCTACATACCCCTTCGTCAACTCCTACCATCCAGTCTTCTCCTTCCCCTACGCAACTGGCTTCTTTCTTTATCTCAAAGGTTGCCTCTTTGAGAGATTCTTTACCCTCATGCCCTGCTCCTATCACTTCCCCCCCCCTCTTCCTTCGCCACCGCCTGTTTCTCAGCTCTCTCACTTCTGGGCCACCTTCTCGCCCATCACTGCACCTGAACTTCATCATCTTATCTCTTCTTCTAGAAAGACCTCCTGCTCGCTCGATCCTATTCCTTCCTCTTGGCTCCTCACTCCCTCCCTGGGTGTCCTCCCCTACATTCTCATCATGTTTAATTCTAGTCTCTCCACAGGGATCTTTCCTAGCTCCTGGAAGCACGCGTTGGTTCGTCCCATCTTGAAGAATCCCTCCCTTGACCCTTCCCTTCCCTCCAACTATCGTCCTGTTTCTAATCTTCCTTTCCTGTCTAAGCTTTTGGAGAAGTTTGTTTTTGCACAACTTTCCCATCACCTTGATTCTATTAACTTTCTTCACCCCCGTCAATCAGGTTTCCGCTCTGGGCATAGCGTCGACACCGTTCTTCTGGCCTTCACTAATGCACTGCATGTAGCTCACGATCGAGGTGACATTTTGGTGGCAGGTTGCTTTGGATCTTTCAGCGGCTTTTGACTTAGTTGATCACTCTCTTCTTCTTCACCGGCTTCGGGAAGCTGGTCTCTGTAGCACTGTCCACCACTGGTTTCACTCTTTTCTCTCCTCTCGTTCTTGTACAGTCCTCCCTTCCTCATCCGTTCTCCCCTCTTCTGATCCACAGCACCTTCTTTGTGGGGTTCCACAGGGTTCTGTTCTTGCCCCCCTTCTTTTCAATCTCTTCCTGGCTCCCCTGGCTCTTCTCATACAGCAGTCAGGTATTTCAGCTTTCTTCTATGCCGACGATATTCTCCTACTTCATCACACCTCTCCTTCCTGTCCTAATCTCACTCCTTTGAATTCTTGTCTCTCATCTGTTGCAAGCTGGCTCACTACTAACTGTCTTCACCTCAATCTTACTAAGACTCTTGCTATTTGGTTTACTCATGGTGATCCCCCCCCCTCTCTAGCCCCTTCCTTCTCCGATTCCCCAGTCCCACTGGTTTCTACATTTCGGTACCTAGGTGTTCACTTTGACTCAGATCTTTCCTTTCGTTCTCATATCTCCCATATTACTAAAACTTCTTTCTTTTTTCTTCGTCAAATTCGCTCAATTTGCCCTTTTCTCTCTTCCTCCGCTCTGTCTACACTGGTGCTATCTTTAGTTATGTCACGGGTGGATTTCTCCAATGCACTGTTTCTCGGTCTCCCCAAAAACCAGGTAGCTAGGCTCCAAAGAATTCAGAATACTGCTGCATGTCTCGTCACACACTCCACTCTTCGGGATCATGTCACTCCTTTGCTCTTCAATCTTCATTGGTTGCCAGTTTCGTTTCGTTTTCAGTTTAAGTTATTGACCCTGTTACACAAAGTCTACCACACCAATACTCCATCTTATTTGACTGATCTTCTTTCCTTCCACTCCGCTCGGTATACGCCTCGCTCTTTCCATCTTAACCGTTTTGCTCTTCCCTCCCCTTCCCGTGCCCATCTACAGCTCACCCGTCTCTCTGCATTTTACTTTGCCGGTCCTGCTCATTGGAATTCTCTCCCATCCTCTCTCCGCCTGGAATCACAATATACCACCTTCAAACAAAACCTCAAAACCCATCTCTTCTCCCTAGCATTTAACGTTCCTTCCCCTTTTGTATGAGTTTACCCTTAGTGTACTTCTCTGCCTTTTGTATCCTGTCCTGTACCTCCTGTACTTTTGTCTTCTGTCCTTTACAAATTTGTAAATTTCCTTTTCCTTTTTCTGGCTTTGGCCAAAATTTTATGTATTATGTATTTTATGTATTTTATTATTGTACACCGCCTTGATTGTTACAGAAAGGTGGTTTTTATCAAATAATTAAACCTTAAACCTTAAACCCACTATCTACTTTCCTGTGCCCACTCAGCTGAGTGTACTTGGCTCAAATCCTGCACTCTTACGGACTTTCTACACTTCATATCCATGCTTGTCTCTTTCCAGTCAGCCATTGCCAAACAGGACTATTATGTCCATCTGATTAACTCTTTTGCCTCTGATCCTCGCCTTCTCTTTACAATTCTCATCTCTCTCTTCAAGGTGCCTCCACTTCCAACCCCTCCCTCCCTCCCTTTCTGCCCAAACCCTGGCTGACTACTTCCATGACAAAATCCACAAGATCACACTCCAGTTCCACATGACATCACTTCCTCTCCTCCCCCTCTTCACTCCCAACTTTCCCCCCCCCCCTTAATTCTGCTACCCTTTCTTCCATTTCCATGATCTCTGAGGAGGAAACCACTCACCTTTTTCCCTCATCCAAACTCACTATCTGCTCCTCTGATCCTATTCCCACCCATCTCCTTGGTTCCATCTCCTCCACTGTAGTCCCGTCCATCTCTCATATTCTCAACCTATTGCTTTCCACTGCAACTTTCCCTGCAGCCTTCAAGCATGCTGTGGTCACTCCTCTCCTCAAGAAACCCTCACTAGACCCTACCTGTCGTTCTCACTATCAACCCATATCCCTCAAAACTCACCTCTTTCAGTCTCATTATAACCTGACCTAACCAGTAACCTCCTCTGCTATCTCTGCTCCAAAATGGTTCCAACACTATGACAAGAGCAACTACAATTTTTGATCTGCCATATTGTATATATGTATATACGTAACCACACCCACACTCACCCAACCAAATGTATATGTATATATGTAAGCACACCCGCACCCACTCAATCAAATGTAAATTCCAGTGACCTGTTTGCTGTGTTGTGTGCGAATCTTTAATCAATCAAAATGCATATCATGCAAATTACTGTACTGTACAGTTAATCCTGATCGGTAAAGTAAACCGCTGCTGATCGTAGGAAGCGGCGGTATACAAATGGGTACTAAATAAATAAAATAAATAAATAAATTTCTAAACTACTTGTACATGAGGTTCACCACTGTTGCCTCGACTTTCTCTCCTCTCCAGCCCTTCTGGATCCTCTACAATATAGCTTTCGTCCCTTAAATTCTACCAAAACGGCTCTTGCCAAAGTCTCCAGTGACCTGTTCCTGGCAAAATCCAAGGCCCTTACTCAGTCCTCATCCTTCTTGACCTTTCTGCTGCTTTTGGCACTGTTGACCATAACCTTCTCCTTGATATCTTGTCCTCACTTGGCTTTAAAGGCTCTGTGCTATCCTGGTTCTCTTCTTATCTCTCCCATTTCTCTTTGTTTGTTCTGGTGGATCCTCCTCTACTGCTATCCTGCTCTCAGTTGGTGTACCCCAAGGATCTGTTTTGGGTCCACTCCTCTCTCTATACCCAGTCTCTGGGTACACTCATCTCTTCCCATGGTATCAGTACAATCATGTTGATGATTCCCAGATCCACCTCTCTACATCTGAAATCTCTCTGGCAATCCAGGCCAGGATCTCTGCCTGCCTTTCTGACATTTCTGCTTGGATGTCTCACCGCCACTTGAAACCTAACATGACCAAAACTGAGCTTTTTATTTTTCCCCCTAAACCCTCCTCTCCCATTCCTCCTTTTTCAGTCTCTGTGGAGAACTCCCTACTCCTCCCTGTCTCCTCAGCTCACAACCTTGGTGTTGTCTTTGACTCCTCTCTCTTTCTCCACACACATACAACTGATAGCTAAAAACTGCTGTTTCTTTCTCTACAACATCAACAAAATTTACCCATTCCTTTCTGAACATACTACTAAGACATTTATCCATTCCTTAGTCACCTCTCGTCCAGACTATTGTAACCTACTCCTTGCTGGTCTCCCTCTGAATCATCTCTCTCTCCTTCAATCTGTTCAACTCTCTGCTGCACGGCGAATCTTCCACCAGCCTTGTCATGCTCATAGTACCCCTCTCCTCAAGTTGCTTCATTAGTTCACTATCCATTCCCACATCCAGTTCAAACTTCTGCTGCTAATCTCCTCAGGAACTCCACTCTTCTGCCAAATCGCCTCTATCCGTGCCCTTCTCTTCTACTGCTAACTCCAGGCTTCACTCATTTTACCTTGTTGCTCCTTAAGTATGGAACAAACTACCTGAGTATGTACATCAGACGCCTTCTCTGACCCTTTTCAAATCCAGGCTGAAAACGCGCCTCTTCGCTGCCACTTTCAGATCTTGACTCACCTGATCTCCTTTTTCCCTAGATGTATCCCAGTCTAAACCTACTGTGTTGTCTGTCTTGACTAGATTGTAAGCTCTGACGAGCAGGGACTGTCTTTTACATGTGTCTGTGCAGTGTTGTGTATGTCTTGTAGCGCTATACAAATGCTCAGTAGTAGTAGTAGTGAGGTACTTCTGTCCACAAAAGAAGAGCGGGACCTGGACGTAATTATGTCTGATGATCTTAAAGTAGCTAAACAGGTAGAAAAGGCGACTGTGAAAGTCAGAAGGATGCTTGGGTGTATAGGGAGAGGCCAGCAGAAAAAAGGAAGTAATAATGCCTCTATATAAGTCTCTAGTGCGACCTTATTTGGAGTATTGTGTGCAATTCTGGAGACCACACCTTCAGAAGGATATAGGCAGGTTGAAGTCGGTGCAAAGGATGGCTACTAAAATGGTTAGTGGTCTTCGTTATGAAGCATATGAGGACAGACTTAAAGTTCTTAATATGTATATTTTAGAGGAAAGGCACAATAGGGGTGATGTGTTAGAGACATTTAAATACCTCCATGGCATAAATGCACAGGAGAGTCTCTTTCATTTGAAGGCAAGCTCTGCTACAAGGGGACATAGGATGAGACTGAAAGGGGATAGACTCAAGGGGATAGAACAAACACTGAAAGAGCGTTGGGAGAAATATTTCTTTACAGAAAGAGTGGTAGGTGTGTGGAATAGTCTACCAATGGAGGTAGTGGACATGAGGTCATTATCTGAATTCAAAAAAGCATGGGACAAACACAGAGGATCTCTAAAGGTAAAAAGGGGACTATTGTAGTTGATATGGAAGGACAAACTAGATAGGCCATGTGGTCTTTTCTGCCATCATGTTTCTATGTTTCATTAATCAAATTTAATGTTTATTATTATGTTTCTTTTATTGTAACATCTGTTTTATTAAATTAATGTGTATGTTTGGAAGCCACCTAAGATTTTAGATGGGTGGTATATACATTTTAAAATAAAGCATACTAAATTTATGCAAATAATGCTGCAATGAATCTCTGCACATGGCTCTGCATTACCTTCATGCTGCCCCTGGGGGGAAGTAGTTGGGGAGGGGGGCACTGGGAGGCGGTGGAAAGCAGAAATATCAGATTGGGACCAGAGAATAAAATGGTCAGACAACAAAGGTAGAAGAGAATTTTATTTTCAATTTAATGATCTTTATATTTTTTAAAGTAAAGGGAAATGTATCTCTTTCTATTTTTCTGTTGTTGCATTGTATGAAGAAGCTGACTTCTTGGGATTGCAATATAAGTTTTATATACATATGTTTATTACCTCTTTAATTTATATGCAGAACAAATCATCAGAAAAGCAGGATTGTTTGAAGACAACTGAGATGTGAAGATTGGTGGAAGACTCATCAACAACCTTCACTGTGCTGATGATACCACATTACTGGATGAAAGTGAAGACGATCTGAAACATTTGCTTCTCAAGATCAAGGAACAAAGTCTTAAAATGGGCCTGCACCTTAATGTTAAGAAGACAAAGATCCTGACAAGTGGCAAAATTAATAAGTTCATCATTGTTAGAGAAGAAATTGAAATAGTTGAGAACTTTAACCTACTTGAACATAAGAACATAAGAACATAAGATCATAAGATATGCCATGCTGGGTCAGACTAAGGTCCATCAAGCCCAGCATTCTGTTTCCAACAGTGGCCAATCTAGGTCATACGTACCTAGCAGTTTCCCCAAGGGACACAGGTTCCACAATGCTTGTATTGGTTCAAGCATTGATATCCTGGGTCCCTTCTTAATAATGGTTTATGGACCTTTCCTCCAGGAACTTGTCCAAACCTTTTTTAAACCCAGCTACACTAACAGCCTTTAATACATCCTCCGGTAACAAATTCCAGAGTTTGATTACACGTTGAGTGAAAAAATATTTTCTTTTATTAGTCTTAAATAGTTTACCCTGTAGCTTCATTGCATGTCCCCTAGTCTTTCCATATTCTGATAAGGTAAACAATCGATCTACGTTTACCCGTTCCACTCCGTTCATTAATTTATAGACTTCTATCATATCTCCCCTCAGCCGTCTCTTCTCCAGGCTAAAGAGCCCCAACCTTTTTAGCCTTTCTTCATAGGAGTAGCCTTCCATCCCCTTTACCATTTTGGTGGCTCTTCTCTGAACCTTTTCTAAAATCGCTATATCCTTTTTAAGATACGGCGACCAGAATTGCACACAATATTCAAGGTGCGGTCTCACCATGGAACGATATAGAGGCATTATAATATCTTTTGTTTTATTTTCCATTCCTTTCCTTATCATACCTAGCATTCTATTTGCTCTCTTGGCCGCCGCTGCACACTGGGCCGAGGGTTTTAACAAGGTATCCACAATGACACCTAAATCTTTTTCCTGGGTGGTGGTTCCTAATGTGGAACCTTGCATCGTGTAACCATAGTTTGGGTTGTTCTTCCCTAGGTGCATAACCTTGCACTTCTCCACATTATATTTCATCTGCCATTTTGATGCCCAGTCTTCCAATTTATCAAGATCCTCTTGCAATTTTCCACAATCCTCCTGGGTTTTAACAACTTTAAATAGTTTTGTGTCATCTGCAAATTTGATAACCTCACTTGTTATTCCACTTTCCAAGTCATTTATGAATATGTCAAAAGCAGCGGACCCAGCACAGATCCCTGGGGTACACCACTATTCACCTTTCTCCATTGGGAAAATTGGCCATTTAGCCCTACCCTCTGCTTTCTATCTTTTAACCAGTTCCTGATCCACAGTAGTACACTGCCTCCTATCCCATGACTCTTTAGTTTTGCCAAACGTCTCTCATGAGGGACCTTGTCAAAGGCTTTCTGAAAGTCCAGATACACAATATCAACCGACTCACCTTTGTCCACCTGTTTATTCACTCCTTCAAAAAAACATAACAGATTAGTAAGACAAGATCTTCCTTGTCTAAAGCCATGTTGGCTGTCTCCCATTAGGTCGTGACTATCTACATGCTGAGTAATTTTATTCTTTATGATGGTTTCTACCATTTTTCCCGGTACTGATGTCAGGCTCACTGGTCTGTAGTTTCCCGGATCACCCCTCGAACCCTTTTTAAAAATTGGTGTTACATTAGCGATCCTCCAATCCTCAGGTATTAGAGATGATTTTAATGATAGTTCACAGATTACTGATAGCAGGTCTGCAGTCTCAAATTTCAGTTCTTTCAACACCCTTGGATGTATACCATCCGGCCCAGGTGATTTGCTACTCTTCAGTTTATCTAATAGTTGTAAGACATCTTCCCGATGTATCAATATTTCCTTCAATTCTTCCACACCTTTAAATACCACTTCAGTCATGGGTAACATCCCTACATCTTCCTCAGTAAAGACCGAAGCAAAGAATTCATTCAGTCTCTCCGCTATCGCCTTGTCGCCTCTTAGTGCTCCTTTAACCCCTTTATCATCTAATGGACCAACTGACTCTCTCACAGGTTTTTTGCTACGAATGTACTTGAAAAGGTCTTTATTTCGTGTTTTTGCTTCCACAGCAAGCTTCTTCTCAAATTCTCTCTTTGCCTGCCTTATCAATGCCTTGCATTTGACTTGCCAGTGCTTGTGCTGTTTCCAGGTTTCATCGTTTAGCTCTTTTTTCCATTTCCTGAAAGATGCTTTTTTGGCAACAACAGCCTCTCTGACCTCACCTTTAAACCATGCTGGCAGTTTTTTGGACTTCCTTCCACTTTTCTTAAAGCATGGAATACAGCTGGTCTGGGCTTCCAAGATAGTATTTTTCAACAACACCCAAGCTTGATGTACGTCTTTAACCTTTGCAACTGCTCCTTTTAGTTTTTTCTTAACTGTTTTCCTCATTTTATCATAGTCTCCCTTTCGAAAGTTAAAGGGTAGTACTGTGGATTTCCTTACTATCCCTCCTCCACTAATTAAATCAAAGGTGATCATGCTATGATCACTATTGCCAAGTGGCCCCAACACCCTTATCTCTTGCACTACATCTGGTGTTCCACTAAGGACTAGGTCTAATATTGCTTCCCCTCTGGTTGGTTCATGAACCAGCTTCTCCAAGAAGCAGTCATTTATTTCATCTAGGAACTTTATCTCCCTAGCATGTCCTGTTGTGACACTGACCCAGTCGATGCCGGGGTAATTGAAATCACCCATTATTATTACTGCACTGTAACATTTGCTAGCTTCCTTGATTTCTTTGAGCATTTCATCATCCATTTGTTCATTCTGGCCAGGCGGACGATAGTACACCCCCACTGCCATCGCCTTCCCCTTTTTACATGGAATTTCAATCCATAGAGATTCTACAGCAAATTTTGTTTCTTGCAAAACTTTAATCCTTTCTGATTGGATCAACAATCAATAAAGAAAGGAAAACTAGTCAAGAAATCCAATGATGCATTGCTCTTGGCAGAATGCCTATGAAGACCTAGACAAAACCTCAAGAGCAGAGATGTCTCTCTCCATACAAAGATTAGACTTCTCCAAACCATGGTATTTTTAATAACATCATATGGATGCGAAAATTGGACAGTGAAAAAGATAGACAGGAAGAAAATTGATGCCTTTGAATTATGGTGCTGGTGACAAATACTATGTATATCATGGACTGCCCGAAGAACAAACCAGTCAGTACTATAGGAGATCAAACCTAAGCTTTCCTTAGAAGCTCAGATGACAAGACTTTGACTTTCATGCTGTGGACTCATCATGCAAAGAGAGAGAGATCGTTAGAGAAAGACATAATGCTTGGCAAGGTAGAAGGTCAACGCAAAAGAGGAAGGCTGGCAATGAGATGGATCGATACAATAACAGCTGCTATGGCTGCCACTCTATCAACAATGTGCCGCCTGACTGTTTAAGTCAACTATCCAGAGATCATCATAAGTCAACACTTAACAGCAACAACAACATGTTTATTTTTAGGTTATGGTCACTTATTCTGTATTTGGTAAGGGTATGTATTCTGAGTGTATGGCCATGGCCAGGTGTTCTGTTAACATGGAGTTTGTATGTAGGGATATGTTCTGTAGTAATCTGACATGTTCAGCTTTTCAAATAGGTGTTGGATGTTCCAGGGCCCACTTGCAGTATTTACAATGATGTTTTTTTGGGGTAAGTTCTTTATGTGAGTTTTGGAAGTTGGTGATGATATGGTATGGTAGAACCTCAGTAACTTTGTTGTAGGGTTTTGTATTAGTTCACAATATGCCTGGTATTGGAGAATGTTTTTTTTTTTTTAGATACAGAATTCTGCGGGTGAATGTCCTAGTTCTGCTCCACACCCATTGTTGAGAGAGGGGGGCTCTGTGAATGCAAAATATATGTTCGAAAAGAAAAAGCAAGAACCATAATTCAGTTTATAACAACAAAATAGAAATGAGTGATAATTTGGTGTTATAAACTGTGCTGTGGTTCTCAGTCTTTCTTTTAGCTCCTTGCTGTGCGAACATCTTGCATTTCCTCCACATTATCTAATCGGCTTTTGGTTTGGTTCAGTCCCTGACTGTAGTTTTGAGAAAGCCTTCCCCCCGCTCTGGGGAGGGGGGGGGTGCCATCTCATCCCTTGCCTCAGGCAGCAGATTGCTTTGAGTCACCCCTGATGTTAATGTAAATATATATGCTGCAAAAAGCAAAGGAAATGCAAGATGCTCACACACCAAAGAACTAAAAGAAAAAGTGAGAACCACAGCGCAGTTTATAATACCATATTATAAAATTATACCTTATTTTATTTTGTTGCTGTAAGCTGTGTTATGGTTCTCACTTTTTCTTTTTAACACATATTCTGAATTCACAGAAAACTCCTTCAACAATGGGTGCAGACAGAACTGGGACATTCACCCATAGAAATCAGTATATTAAAAAAAAATCTGATTCTGGTCATCTCAGTAATGACAAGATAAACATTCTCCTGTACCAGGCATATTGTGAACTCATATAAAACCCTACAAAACTCACTGAGGATCTACAAAGTAAATAAGCCATACCATACCAGCACCAACTTTCAAAACTCATTGAACAAGGAGCCTACACAGAAAAAAAGCAGTACTGCAAATATTGCAGCAGACCCTAGAACATCCATACTCCTATTTGAAAAGATGAACTAGCGAGATTACTACAATACAGATCCCTATGTACAAACTCCATATTAACAGAACACCTGGCCTTGATTATACACTCAGAACACAGACCCTCACCATCCAGAATAAGTGACCACAACCTAAAATAAACATAAAAATATATAGACAAAATTAAACTAAAACTGCAAGAAGCCAGACTCTGCATGCGGTGCAACACCAGAGGAACAGTGATGCATTTCCCCTCTTATTCCTGTACCTATTGTCCCTTTTGATTCTGTTTCCCAATAATAAATTCTAGAAAGTATCAGTTTTGCCCAGATGCTTATGGAAAGGAAGATTTCCCAGTGTACGTCCTTTAGGGCCATATTTACTAACCACTGGTGTTTGCTATCTGCCACTGGGCCCATAGGAATAATATAGGTTCTGGAGCAGATACAGTAGAACATACTAACATTTAAGGGTATGTTTACTAAACCATCTTAATATTACCGGTGCTAGTTGCAGCGTTAATGTGAAGAATGCCATATAAGTAGTTTTAATGTGAAGAATGCCATATAAGGTAGTGGGCGGTCCAGAGGGAAGGTTGCAAGGAATCGGTATCGCGCGATAGTGGGCGCCGTGGCACGTTAACGCGCGTTAACCCTAAGTTCATGCCAGCGCAGTGTTAGAAGCTGTAAAGATGTAGCCCACTGATTACTGCAATGTTTGCAGAGGCAGAGGTCATGGGTTTGATCCTGTAGTGGTTTTATGTAAGAGGCTGTCTGAGGCATTTCCTTTTCATTTAAATCAGTGCTGCCAGCAAAAACACCCTCACAGTGCCATAACCTAAGGTACCGCATAAGGCGCCCTATAAGGCACTCCATAGGGCACATTATAAAGTGCCCTGTCCGCCAAGGCACCTTATAATGTGCCCTATAGGGCGTTTTATAGGGTGCCTTATAGGGCGCGTTATAGGGCGCCTTATGAGGCACCTTAGGCTACGGCACTGTGAGGGTATTTCTGCTGGCAGCACTGATTTAAATTAAAAGGAAAATCCTCAGACAGTCTTATTAAATAACACCACTGTGGTATCAAACCTATGAACTCTACTTTCACAGTTATTGACGTAACCAGTGGGCTACATCTCTATAGCATCTAACCCACTGCTGGCTCGCTACAGAAAGACTGCAGGTCACCACACAAACTGTCTGCTGTGGTTACCAGGATAGGGTAAACCCACCCATACCCACGATGCACTGCACATGCAGATCAGCAGCCTACATCTGATCACAAGATGGGATATGCACCTCTATAGCACCCCGGCCTGGTAGGGAGAACTGACCGTGTGTGTTACTGGCACAGAGTAGCTACAGACCGTGACATTGTGCGGTTCGGGTGCTCAACTTGAGGGTGAGGTGGGGCGCCCAGCACCAGGTCCGCAGCACATGGCATGACTGAGATAGACTGTGCTGCAGGTCCCCATCAGTGCCAGTGTGTGATAGGTAGTCCTTGCAGACACACCTAGGCTACACCTGTGTCCATCTGTATTTCCCAGTCATGTTTAGCCCTTGTAGACTATGATGCACCCAGAATACTGCATATCCTGTGTGGTTGCCATGGTCAGATGTTATAAGTGAAGGATGGTGTTTGGACCCAAAAGCGGCTTATGTATCATCACCCAACCTACCCTCTCTGGGTCAGGGTGGAGGACAGGAACGCCCACCAACAGATCCACATTCTACATCTTGGCAATGGGGGCAGTAGAGGGGACCATCAACCCCAGTCCTGCTGGGGAATAGGTACCCTACAGGGTAGTCAATGCAGATCTGTATGCATAACATAAGGCACTAGCAGAGAGGCAGTAGGCCTGGAAAACATCAGCTGCCCCCATCACTATGTGGTCTCCACTCTGCAAGATATTCCAGCCATACACATGCTAACTGCAAACAGTCTGCTAACTAGTACATACTTCATGTTCCTGGAGGAACTGTGTGCACCCAAAAATGGGATGTGAGCACACACACCACACAGGTATGTCAGTGATTGAATCCCAGAAAAGGGAACTCATAAATATTACTTGAAAAAGATAGTGTATAATACTATGGGGGAACCTAGCCATGCCATGGTCACTGCTCAGTCAGGGTGAGAGTGACCCCCCCCCCCCACCCCCAAGCCCCAGCATGACATGCTGTGGCCACCCTGTCCGTGCAGGTGGTGGTCGGGCAGTACAATGTCCCAGCCATTGCCCTATGCCCTGTGCAGATGCAGCCTGCCCAGGCCGCCGTGTCCGGGCCATACCCACAGTACCTTGCTCCTCATTATGCACATTGGCAGGCTAACACTGGAAACAGTGCAAGCATTGTGGGCTCAGTAAGGTGTAGGCAGCCACAAAACACTGGATAGACATACACACACTCCTACACCTATTTCAATATTGTGCAAATATAGAGGTGGTTGGCAGCCCTGGCTGCCACACCAGTCCTGGGCACAGTGCAGGTATTGTTATGGTACTCAATACTGTTAGGGTCACTCCCTGGGGTGGTAAACACTGTCAGAAACAAAAACTGAAACACACTCCACAGATATCAGAAAGGTTACTATGATGAATCTCTGTCAACAAATTGTGTTTAACTTAGGATTTGTTATCTGACATTAATTATTGTAACCTTTTGATATATGTGGAATGTGTTTCCAAGTTTAAGACAGCATTGCTAAGGTATGCAGGTGCTAGTATTGGTAGATGCTGCTCCGCGCAGGGCCCAACAGCCTGACTCTCCATGAGCCGTTGGATGCTGGAGCCTGTGGGTGTGGGTGTTTGTGCCCCTGTTGGCCACTGCTCTAGGGGAGAGGTTCCCAACTCGGGTCCTGGTGGGCCAAACACGGTTCAGGTTTTCGTGCTGTCCCTTAGGAATATGCATGGATACATTTGCATACAATGGGGCGGTACATACAAATGCATCACAGGCACATTTATTAGGGACAGCATGAAACCTGAATGGTGTTTGGCCCTCCAGGACTGCAGTTGGGAAACTCTGCTCTAGAGATTGCACATGTTTATGGTGTATGTGCTCTGTAGGGTAAAATATAGGTGTTTATGGTGTGTTTATTTTATCTGCATTAAAGGTTCCTTCTATATTACCATGGTTTAGTACTGGGTAACATATAGGGACATGGTCTGCAGGAGCCACAGCTGGGACTTGAACCTATGACCTTCTGCCCCTGAACATACTGGTTGTGTGTACTGCACCAAACTGTTGCCACAGAGGCAGGTCAGTCCCTGGGGATACCATTGCTGTTCATCAGAAAGACCTTGTCTGTTGCAGTGCACGGCACACACCTAAACAGGGCTTGGCCTTGGTCTGCTGTGAGCAGATGCCACTGCCCCCTCCACAGCACCCCTCCGCCACCATGCTGACATGCCCTTATGCCAGTGGTGCTGGTGGTGCGCAGTCCCAGGCCATCCAGTGTGCCAGTAGACAGCTGCCTATGGTGTGTGATATAGGGTAGGGATGCCTGCATAGACATCCATGCTTCTGCCCGGCACCGCCTGCCAATGTTATATGCCCTTTGGGGTACTTGCTGGGTACTGTCCATTGTGGCACTGTGGGACACACACTCGTGGACATGTTTGCCCTTGGTCAGTTGCTGTCTTGCTGGCTTTCCTTCTCTATATTCCTATGCGTCACCAAGGCATCTGCCTAGTCCACCCTGTGCCACAGCTGCCCCATGGCATGTCCCGCCTGCAGCCCCCTGTACTCCATTTGCAGCCTCACCATAGTGCCCTTTCATACTTGGGCACTATGCTGTTGCTGCACATATATCACTACTATCACTTTTCTTGGTCTCCCTGCCTTTGCTATACATTGCTGACTGAAATGGTTTCTCTCTCCTGCAAATGTGCCTCTAACGCAAAGTTTTCACTGGCGTTAATTTTCAGATCCTGATTTCATAGCGTTAGTGTGCCTGGAGCTTCTCCCCACCCACTCTCCGCCCACTGACCCCTTATCTCCGCCCTCTAGGGAGCCTTACTGCATCCTCTGTGCACCTTAATGCCGCCGGAGACGTTATCGCGCGATACATGACGTTATTGCCCAGTAATGTGCCATTATCACGTGATAACCTCACTTATCATGCGATAACGTCGCCGCTGTGACATTAGTGCTGTTTAGTAAACATACCCCTTAGTAAACATAGTCCTTGGTGTTAAGGAAAAGAGATTTATCTTCCATTTCTTCCAGTCCTGAGGAGAAATAACTATGAGATAAACTTCAAGTAGAGATTATAGACTGCCTATATTGTATTTAAATGAGAAGAGGAGATTCAAGTTTCTATTAAAGGAGTTTGCCCAGTGGAGAAGTTTGCAAATCCAATAGGTGTCCCAAATCAGAGAACAGAGGCTGACTGCTTTGCAGTCTCCATACATCTCCTTTTACTTGATGGCTCCCAGATGCTGTTGTGGTTTAGTCGCTGCAGTATACACAACTGAGATCTGTGCTAGCTGCTGTTTTCTGTAATTTTTGCAGATAATTGCCAATCCCTAACACAGATCGAAACCTGTGGACAGGCTGGTAAACAGATACGTGTTTGAAAAATTGGTTCAGAAGAACAAGAGCAGCAAAACCGTATACAATGATATGTTGAAGCAATTGAAAGGGAACAATTAATGGTGAAATATAGTACATGAAAGAGGAAGCCAAGTTTATTAACAATAAGCAGTGAAAATATATTAAAAGAAGATGAGCAAATGAATAAAATACAGACATTTGTATGCAAATTGAGAACTAAGGAATGTAATTAGGAAAAGTAAATTCTAATATTGCAAGGTATATTTGGCTTCATTCTGTTGGTTCCCAAAATCACTATTATCATATTTTGAAATCATCAATTGAAATTATTAATGAGTGACTTCTTCATATTAGCTACTTAGAGGTGAAGAGTTTGTTGATATTTGGGTTGTAAAATTGTGGCACTTTAAGTTGCCAGGTTTCTGACACTGAGTTTTACCATGGTTATCTTTATAAAATTATTCCTTCTGCTACTCATGGATGCCCATGCCTGTGCATTCCTGGGCGTCCTTCTTTGACATAAAACATGCCCACAGTGAGGAGCAGGGATATGCTGAATTTACGTTGGACTTACATGTATCCACATTCGCCTCCAAAACTGACATAGATTTGCAGACATTTTCACTTGGATGTCATTGTAACCACATAAATAGCCTTTCTAAAATGTGCCTTTAAATGAAATAGAAGAAAGCCGGAGCCCTGAGGAACCGCAGAGTCTAATAAGACTGCAATGCCTGAAAGTATTTTTTGTGTTAGATCCCTCAGATAAGAATGAAACCACTTCAACGCTACATCCTGAATTTCCAATGTATGCAATAAGATAGAATGATTCAATGTGTCAACAACACTATTTAAAAAGACACTCACTTGTCAAGACAACCTTGACAAGAATCCAGAACCAAGATAATTTGTTATTTTATTTATTTATTTACATTCTCTTATATACCATGCTATTCTGCATCAGTGTGGTTTACATTGAACAGGGCATTATAACTTGGAGATAACTATTTTACAGGGAACATGGGCTATGGAGGGTTAAGTGGTTTGCTGAAGACCACAAGGAGCACCTGTGGGACTAGAAACCCCAGTCCTTCTAGCTCAAAGTTGCTGTCCTCTAGTGGGATTTGAACCCCTGACCTTCCAGGAAGTTCCAGCCTGAAGCCACAACCACTAGGCCACTCCTCCACTGTAGTGATGTGGTGGCCCTGCAGAAAACCACAATGAAATGAATCCAAAACAGAAATCTCATCCAAAAACTCCTCCAAAGGGGAAAATATATATTTCTCAGCTCTTTTAGCTAAACTGGATGAGTTGGAAACAGGATAACAACTGACAGAGTCTGTCTCATTCATGGAAGGTTTCTTTAACAATGAAGACATCACAGCCTGCTTAAGAGATACAGGAAAACTTCCAACGGACAATGAAACATTGAGAATTTTTCAGATTAAAGAGGACATAGACCACCTTAAACAATGACTCAAACAACATAGATGTGGGATCCATGGACATCTTCAAAATTATTGTTATAACCTCTGGCACCAGTATCTCAGAGGAAGTTGTCCATCAAGCTTGATTAGAAACTTTATGAGGTCAACTCAACACAAACATGGTGTCCTGTAACCTAGCACACAAAATAACTACCTTATTTAAGAAATAGGAGGAAAGATCTTCCATGGGTGGTATAACTTTCAACCACCCTCCTCTCCATTTCATTCTCAACCCATTCTACTACATTAAACAGTTCTATGGGCTTATTTAAAGATTCTTGAAGGAAAGAATGGATGATCAAGCAATGGATCCCAGGTATTGTACCTGGAGTAGGAGATTCTGATTACCTTTGCCAATACACTCACAGAGATACTTCAAAACATCCTTGCATAATTGTGATTAGCAATGGGAAAATGTATATATCTGCATCTTTCAATCAGTAAAGTCGTACTGGAATGCAACTCTTGCCTTTGTTTGATCTTTACTTCAGGAAACTTCAAAACACACAGGGGTATGTTTACTAAACAGCGCTAACATCGCAGTGGCGAAGCTATCAAGCGATAAGTGAAGTTATCGTGCGATAATACCAGGTGATAACGTCACTTATCGCACGATAATCTCTCCGGCGGCAGTGTCTTCTGATATTCAAACATTTTTGTACAATGGTGAGGACTGCAGGCTTAGGAGTGTGACTTCCTGTGAATCCACATATGTTGTGTATGGGATTCGTTGCCCTTGTGGGCTAATGTATATTGGTACGTTCTTTTAGGATAAGAATGAGTAAGCATAGAAGTTGATTGCATTGTAAAAGAAAAGAGGTTCCTATTGTACAGCACTGTTTAGAAAAAGGTCATGTTTTTAGTGATCTGTGGTGTTTTTGTAGTGACGTAGTGGGAGTAGGGAAAAGAGGCTGTACTAGGGAACAAGCTCTGATTGTGTGTGAACAACAGTGGATTTTTCGATTGCAGACAGTGATTCTAGGGGGTCTTAATTTGCAAATTGATTGGGGTGCATGCCTGTGAATTCATTGATTTGTTAGAGTTGAATGCTAGTGTCTCCTTTAAGCAGAAGCAGTTAAAGGTAGAATTGTATTGTAGGTCGCATGCGTGGCATTTTTTAGTTGGTCCGGTTTTGGTGAAATGGCCGTAACTGAGTGTTTGGCGTCAATCAGTAGATAGTGATAAGTGGGGAGTTTTATATTCATATGGTGTTTTGTTTTAGTTATGGGAATTATTAAAGGCATTATTTTATGTTTTTCTGTGTTTTTTGACAGCTATAATTTTCTACCCCCTGAAGAAGCATTTAGCGAAATGCTTAATGAGCGCCATGGAGAGGAGTTGGGGCAATGCAGATCTGAGCACTGGATGAGATCTTCTTTGTTTTGATCTTTTGGAAGCTGTTTAACATAAGTTTATGCGTTAAAGCTCTTGATCTGCTGGGCTGTGTTTGAAATGTTTGGTTAATTATGAGAGAAGGGAGATTTAAAGGCCATTGATGTGTTGGGACAGTGGCTAGAGGGGTTTCCCCGTTGCCTACTGAAGGTCCTATGTTGATCTGAGACCTATTCTCCCTTTTCTCTTTCTCTTTGGCTCCGCTACTAAAATACCACATACTTTTTGATAATTCAATGGAGTGGTTTTTTCTTGTCTGGTGGTTTGTAGTTCACTCCGGAAGTGACCTGTTTTTGAATATTGGAACCCACATACATAGTTGGCCAGACAAAAATATATCCAGTTATCTGAAGGTGGCACTTAAGCTGATCCTGGTAGATGGGTTTTGTTTAGCCAGACGGCAGTGATCTGTTATTCTGCATTGTCTGGTTAAACTTCACTGAATATGTTGGACTACAGAAATATCTTGAAAATCCAACTTGCAGGGTGTGTCCTGAGAACCGTGTTTAGAATCACTGCTCTAAATATCCACATTTTTGGGGATAATGCTAAAGAAATCTTGAGACGAAAATAATTTATGGCTATACTGTTTATTGTTTAAATACTGAATTAAGAGAATGTGAGTAATAGGTTAAGTCAGTGCTGTCTGTTATCCATGTACTATTACTCACATGAAAACAGTATTACGTATAAAGGTTGCATGAATAGATGACAATTATTTCTTCAGCAGTGTCATGCCTTTAACCCCCCTGAACTCGAGTATCATTGCCAAGAAGTGATATAGTCTACAGTCTTTTTCCAGCTCAAGAAGGACTGTGGGTAAGAAAGGAGGAAAAAGAAATATTTTATCTATTCTGTTACTATTTTGTTTAGTTTCAGAAAACATATGTTCGGCTTGGATGGCTCATTGTTAAAATACTGAGTATGCAGGGAAAACAGATGGCAGGTCAGAGCCTGCATCAAGGTTGTCAGAAAGCCTTTGCTTCTTGCTCCTATAAAAGTGGGACTGGCATAACTCAGCATCCTGTTGACTCAAAGCAAGAGTTTCAGGGTTGGTGGCTGTCAATTGTTTTCTTGGCAATGTTATGCTACCCATAATCCCTCGTCAACTGAAGCTTATTATCGAAAAATGCTGAAGCTCTGCATATTTTCTCATTGCAGAGGGATTGTGAGTCACTGTGGCCAGATATGAACAGTTTTATATTTAAAAATCATCCTTTTGCTAAAACAAAAACTGTATGGTTTTATTAAGTACACACGAGGGAAGAATACATTGTGGTTTAAGTATGTTGTTATTGCAAAGCAAAAATTACCTATAAAATGCGTTTGACCAGGCCAGTGAAAGTGTTTGCCAGCCTGGGGTTAATTTCATCAAGCATTTATTATATGTACTGTAAAGCATATTTTGCACCTGCAAAATGGCTCTTAAAAACTGTGTGGCCAGATATATGCATACTAGTATGCATGCCGAAATGATGGAACATATTTACACTCATGTGTTCTAGGGGATGGAGTTTGGGTAGATCAGGGGCAGAGTTGCCATATGAGCAGGTATTTTAGAAAATATTTATATTTATTTTTTTTAATTTAATCTTTATTGGAGTTTATATATAAGAACACTCAAGCATTCACATGAATGAACCTAGAAATATGGAAAATTTGTATTATACAACTGCGACAATAAATCACAGAAAAGGAAAAACATCATATACCAATCGTTAGTCCACATAAACAATCATTGGAAAAAAGAGGGGGCAACAGGAAATTATGCAAGAAAGCGTCAAATTATAATCCCATCCCGATCACAAAAGACCCTTACTAAGGGAACACAAAAACAAGGCAGGATAAGGCTTATGCGTCAGCCATATGAGAACCCACATCAACCCTGGTCTCCTCCCTTGCATTTAAGAACTCTAGAAGCTGGTTGGGCTCAAAAAACAGGAAATTCTTTCCTTGATAGGAAATATAACAACGAGACGGAAATTTTAACACAAAAGTAGCACCCAGAGAGACGGGCCTGGCCCGATACACCAGGAATTCCTTCCTCCTTAACTGGGTTGCAAGAGAAAGGTCAGGAAATATACGAACTTGTGAGCCTAAAAACTTCTCATTCAAATTCTTGAAAAAAGACTGAAGAATCAAAACCTTATCAGACTCCAGTGCTAGAGTCAAAAGCATAGTAGATCTCTCCATTATCACATCCAAAGAACTTTCCAGAAAACCAGTCAGGTCCCCCTCCCCACACATTGGTGCCTCCGAACCATTTCTCCTGGTTCCCAGGGTATTAACAGATAGATACTGAACCCTGGTCAAGGGAGGCAGGTGCTCCTGTGGAATCTTGAGCACCTCACCAAAATACTTCCGCACCATTTACAAGGGGGACATAAGAGGAGACCTAGGAAAGTTCAAAAGACGAAGATTGTTCCTTCGTGCTTGATTTTCTAATTGCTCAGTCTTTTGAGTCAACACTGATCTTTCTTTCATCAAGGCCAAATGCTCCTCCCAAAGGCAACTCAAATCTTCTTTCACCTGTGATAAGGTACCCGCCTGGAACTCTTGGCCCCTGGAAGTCTCTGATAATGCCAATTTCATAGTAGACAATTGAGAACTAACAGTCCCCACAACCGTTGATAAGGTAGTGATCAAGGCAGATATGGCATCCCACAGCGCGTCCAAAGTTATTACTGCAGGTTTAACCAGACCCCAATTAACAGGAAGCAACCCACCTCCGGGCCCCGGCAGCCACAGATCCACCACAGTGAGAGGCAGTTCTAATACACCACCTCCCTCCAGCTGCCTCTGCCCTCCGGAGTGTGAGCCCAAGACTTCCAGCAGTCGTCCCTCTCCACCAGGCTCCGGGATGCTCACCAGCAAACCAGGCGAGGAGAAAGAGAAAACACTGTCAGCAGATGATACGCTTCCTGGCTGTATCGGGGCGCCCGCTGATCTGGTGAAAGACTCACCCCTGATGCGCCCAGCACAGATAGTAGTTCTTCATGCTGTGCCGACGAAGACGCCGCTCCAGACCTGACAGCTGCAAATCCGCATGAGTTCAGAGTTTTCTGACTGGCAGCAGAAGATAGCGAGAAACCACCAGGTAAACCTGCTTGCTTCCTTTTCCTCCTCCCCATCTCAAACAAAGGCAGAGTCCACCACCAGAGGAAAAAACGCTGAACCTTACTGCGGGGCGGCCGCCGACGATCCAAAAATATGTTTATATTTAACTCACACCTTTCCAGTAGTTCAATGCAAGTTACATTCAGGTACAGTAGTCATTTACCTGTCCTCAGAGGGCTTATAATATATGTTTTGTACCTGAGGCAATGGAAGGTTAAACAGCTTGCCTAAGGCCTCAAGGAGTGTCAGTGGGATTTGAATACTGCTCCTTTTGATTTCAAGGCTACTGCCCTAACCACTAGGCTACTCTTCCCCTAGAGGGTAAGCTTATAGGGGTCACCTAGATTTACATTGTTTTCACCCACATATTTCAAGTCTATTTTATAAAGGAAGGGCTATGTGTACTTGACTTTATAAAACAGAGGCATACGTGGTCAAAAACACTCATTAAACTAGGTACAAGCAGTTATGCTTGGCCTATGGCAGGTGTAAAGGCCTGTGCCTAGATTTTTGCACATAAATCTAGGCAGCCCTTATGAAATTATTCTCATAGAGTGCATGCATACATTTATACCTTCTTCAGATCAGGTTTAGATTTATGCGGAAGAATTTGTATGCTATTAGAACTAGTTCTGGCTGTCTATTTTATAAAAGAAAAACCCTCTCTAGGAGCCAAAATGCAAATACAAAAGCAAAAGAAAAAATCTCCTAATACTAGCAAAAATACACAAATGTCCCAAACTAACAGTTAGAACAGAGCATCCAAAACAAGTGCTATGTTCGCTTTAAAGAGTAAAATATCTCAGCTGCCCTCTTGTCTAAACAAAATGAGGGTGAGCTAGTCAGTCAATTTGGTAATGTCTGACTACACTCAAAACATCAGCGGTCAAAAACCTCATAGAGTGTGGGAAGCAGGCAAAAAACTCTCCCAGAAGAGAGTAAAGATGCGGTCACTTGTAAACCCCAGTCTTTGTTCAAATACTTGACTTCCGTAAAGATTCAATGCTTCCACAACACTTTCTACAGTGATTACACAGTACTATTAAATTCAATATGGCTTGTTCAATAAATACTGACACCGGGTGTTTTACCTCCATGGCTTCTTCAGGGAACTCATTAACGAATGTCGCCAACCAAGAGCAAGAGGTAGAGCACTGCCTGTAATGAGAACATATTTTTAATCAGCTTCGCTGGCGGGTTTTAGACTGCATCCCGCCGGATCCCAGAGGGGGCGATCGGCTTTCTAAGCTGTAGAAACTGGAACAAAGATGGATTTTCCGACTGCGAACTGTTTCTCCTCATGGCTTGAATACCCATTTGGAATGGCATAGTATTATTTGATTTTCAGTTCTGATTTTTATGGATTTTCTTATTGTAAAATCATCAGACGGATGAGCTTACCAAGTTTAAATTCAACCAATCGGGTTCGGAAGTTCTCTTGACTCATAGGGTCCTTTTCCATCTGATTGGCTGGTGCACAAAAAATAAACATCCTTTGGATCGGTGGTTTCTCTTGTCTCGTCAGCATCTACGTCAGATGCCAGTTTCTTTTAGAAGTTGAATGGCTCTGTTCTGCAGACATTGAAGCTCTTATAACTACAGGATCTTTTTCAACCTGATGCAGGGTCGTTTTCTCAGACCTGAAACGTGCCATGTCATTGCTAATGGACTCTGTGGTGTTTCTCAGCTCGAGAAAAAGTTTCAGCTAAGTGTTTTAATTTGATACACTGTTCTTGAAATTATTAAAAGGAGAGACCACAGCGAGAGGAAGGATTTAATTCCTCCTACCTTTGTGTGCTTACTCTGACAAAAAAGGTATACAGGTTTTTCAATTTTATATCAGGATTTTTGATAAAGCAGCATAAAACCCATTAAATAACATAAAATAAATAAAGCTGAATAGCTTTGACATGTGGAAGGTGATTTTATAGCAAAATACTTTGCATTAGAGGAACCAACTATGTGTCTTTTGTCGTGACCCTCGCCTGGGCCAAAGGCTTACAGGCATAGGGCTTCCAATGTTTGTCCTTAAATAAAGAGTTGCTATCCTTGTCTCCAGCAGGGAACTCTGGGACTTGTAGTTGATTCTTTTACTCAAAGACAAAGTAGTGTGAGACCGTTGGTTTTTAAGGGTTCTTTACCTTAGAAGAAGTTACTGGCATTCACATGGCTAGGTAAAACCCTGCTTCTCAAAAGCTCCTTCTCTTAACACTTTTTATCTCCAACTTTCAAACTTGCTTCTTACACAAAGAAAAGTCCATAGGAGACTACGAAATGCTTGTCTGTCTCTGGGTTTTCATTAACTCCTTCAAGCTTACTGTTCTGTAGGAACTTCTGATTTTCCTTCCACAGCTGCTCTCCGTGAAATGGAATATTTGTAACTTGAGAGTGGAGCTTCTTCCCTTGGATCAATTGCCTCAATGCTTCAATCATGTTCAACTCTGGTTCTCTGCCCTCGGCTGGGTTCTGGTCACTTCCAGTTGTAACCGTATTCACCCACCTTCTGGCAGCTTGAATTCTCTGAGCTGGTTCACGAACCCTCTGCACTGCAATCTGATCCTCGTTGTCAGCAACTCTCCCAGCCACCCATCTGCTGGTTTCTGAATTAAGAGTACCTCTCTTGCAAGGACTGCTTCCTCTGTTGCTGCTTCCTTTCTTGCTGGAGCCATTCTCCAACTTGAAGTCAAACTCCCCACTTCTCCTTTTCCTCTCCTCTGAACAGGGCTTATAAAGTTGTTTCCTAACTAACACTCCCCTGTCTTTGCACAGGTGATTATCATTACCCTCCAAGCCTGCACTTACGTTAGAGCTTGAGTGTGGCTTGGCTTCAGCAATTACGTGCTTCTTTCCTTTGCCTGCAGTCTGAACCCTGTGAATACCTTGCGTGTCTCTCACCTTAAAGGCATATTCACTGTTTTCTTCTGTTTCCATCGGCTCAGCACAGCTCTCATCATCACATATCCCCCCCCCTTAAGATATTACGGGCTGGCGCCTTATTATCCGCACAGCTCATAATTCTAGATAGGGCATCTGCGTTTTGGTGCATTGTCCCTGCTCTATGTTCGATGCGAAAATCAAAAGCCTGTAATGCCATGTACCAGCGGGTTAAACGGGCATTGTGATTTTTCATCTGGTTTAGCCATTTCATGGGCGCATGGTCAGTGACCAACAAGAATTTTCTTCCCTAGGGCCTCCGACTGGGCTCTGGTAGAAACCATATCTTTTCTCAAATGTAAACCCTCTTCTAAACCTTTCCTGGATTGCAGTAATCCCTCCCCAATACCAGGTCATGTGGCAATCTTGGCACAACCGCTACGGGTATTTCCTTTTTCATCCCTAAGCCTTTTACTAGGGCTTTGTATACTGGATAAAAGGACGCTGCCCCGTGAATGCACCTAATTTTTACCTTTCCCTCAGGTTGGTTTGGGACTGTCTTACTCTGGGATTCAATTAGTTGCCAAAGTTTTCTAGACATCATGCTTTGATCAGCTCCGGAGTCTAGTAAAGCGTCGGTAACAATACCTTGCACTTCTACAGATAAAAGAAAACCTTCCCTGATCTCCTTTGTATTTGCAGTTATCAGTGCTGTTTTCGCTTTACATTCTTTTTGCAAATGACTCTCACTACCACATTTAAAACATTTTCTTTTCACATAGTGGTTCCTTAACATAGGCATGCATACTTTCATAGCATCATCTTTCGGCCTTACCTTCCTTTCTGATACGTCAGCAATCGCCATTTTGGAAGCGCTGCCTTTTCCTGACCTGCTAATTCTGCTTCCATAAAGCGCTCTGTAAGCAATGTTGCTTCATTAGTGTTCCGGCAATTCTGTAATATCAGGAAGGTTTGTATGTCCTTCGGGACTGCGGCCATAAATTTCTCTAGCACAATACTATCAATTATAGATTCTATCATTGTTCCTTCTGGTGCTAGCCATTTTATCACCAGGCTCTTAACTCTCTGGCATAGAGCTTTCGGTGTTTCGCCAGGCTTCAATTTTGTGCTCCTCAAGAGGCGATGATACACCATGGGAGTCAATCCTAAATGATCCCTTATGGCTTTCTTTAGCTCCTCATAATTATTCGCGAGTGCCACAGGCATGGCCCTATATGCCACCAATGCCTCACCCGTGAGGGATGTGGCCAGGCATACAGCCCATTGTTCCTTAGGCCACACAATTATGTGTGCTACTCTGTCAAATGCCTCTAGGAAGTCATCAATGTCATCTTTATCAGACAATTGTCCAAAATTAAATGTTCCACTAGACTGTGGTCCTAGTGCACAAGAATGTAATGGTCCTGTAGAATCTGGTGGGGTCAGTGCTGGTTCAGCCTCCTTCTTCTGGCTTGCCAGCCACGCCTCCATCATATCCAACAGTGGTTTCTGCTGTGCCTGCATTAGTGCTACGGACTGCTCCTGGGCTTGTAAAAACATCTCCCTCTGTCTTTCAAATTGGCCAGCCATCCACTGAAGCACCTCCTTGCACTCCATGGTCATCCTTGTTCTGTGGAAAAACAAGAAAAAGAAACACCACCCAAGTGCGATACGGCAACAACAGCTTCACTATTCCGTTTGGTTTTATCAGAATATAGCTCTACACCCCTGTACTGGTATCCCTAATAACCCAGTTAGCAACGGGTTACCTGATACAGGTGTGGAATCAGGCTTCTCACAAACGAAGGTCTCTGCAATCCTTCTGTGACTCAGATTCACCTCCAGCGCACTCCTCTGCACGACTCTGCAGTGAACTTGTCTCCAGTGCAAATCCTGAGGCTTGGAAATCCTTGGCGCATGCGTGAAATCCTGCCAACTATGCCACTTGTCGTGACCCTCACCTGGGTCAAAGGCTTACAGGCATAGGGCTGCCAATGTTTGTCCTTAAATAAAGAGTTGCTATCCTTGTCTCCAGCAGGGAACTCTGGGACTTGTAGTTGATTCTTTTACTCAAAGACAAAGTAGTGTGAGACCATTCATTTTTAAGGCAAAACAAGAATTTTTATTTAGGTTCCCATAAGCATTAAGGTTCAATGCAGACATAAGGATTATTCTCCAAGTAAATAATAACAGGAAACATATGCAACTGGAACTGAAGAAACTGAAAGAACCTTTAAACATGTGCAGCTGTTTTTATCAAAAACATTTCAGCAAGTAAATCACAGCTTCCTTTGTTCGTCCAGCACAGCTAAATTTCTTCATTTACCATGTGCTGCTTTGGTTATCAAACTCTAGGTTAAGCAAGGGTTCTTTACCTTAGACGAAGTTATTGGCATTCACATGGCTAGGTAAAACACTGCTTCTCAAAAAGCTTCTTCTGTTAATACTTTTTATCACCAACTTTCAAACTTCCTTCTTACACAAAGAACAGTCCATAGGAGACTCCTCAGTAACAGAATCCTGCCCAAAAGAGTCAATTTGCATTTCTTCCTGTGCTACAAAATGCTTGTCTGTCTCTGGGTTTTCATTAACTCCTTCAAGCTTACTGTTCTGTAGGAACTTCTGAATTTCCTTCCACAGCTGCTCTCCCTGATATGGAATATTTGTACCTTGAGAGTGGGGCTTCTTCCCTTGGATCAATTGCCTCAATGCTTCAATCATGTTCAACTCTGGTTCTCTGCCCTCGGCTGGGTTCTGGTCACTTCCAGTTGTAACCGTATTCACCCACCTTCTGGCAGCTTGAATTCTCTGAGCTGGTTCACAAACCCTCTGCACTGCAATCTGATCCTCGTTGTCAGCAACTCTTCCAGCCACCCATCTGCTGGTTTCTGAATTAAGAGTATCTCTCTTGCAAGGACTGCTTCCTCTGTTGCTGCTTCCTTTCTTGCTGGAGCCGTTCTCAAATCGAAGTCAAACTTCCCACTTCTCCTTTTCCTCTCCTCTGAACAGGGCTTATAAAGCTGTTTCCTAACTAACACTCCCCTGTCTCTGCACAGTTGATTATCATTACCCTCCAAGCCTGCACTTACGTTAGAGCTTGGGTGTGGCTTGGCTTCAGCAACTACGTGCTTCTTTCCTTTGCCTGCAGTCTGAACCCTGTGAATACCTTGCCTGTCTCTCACCTTAAAGGCATATTCACTGTTTTCTTCTGTTTCCATCGGCTCAGCACAGCTCTCATCATCACACTTTATAAAACATTAGCACAAATCCAGCAGCAAGAGCACCTACATTGAAGGTGCAGACATTATAAGAATGTAACAGTGCCATTCTGGACCAGACCAAAGGTCCATCAAGCCCAGTATCCTGTTTCCAACAGTGTCCAATCCAGGTCACAAGTTCCAGTCAAGTTCCCAAAAGGTAGATAGATTCCATGATGCTTATCCCAGGGGTGAACAGTGGATTTCCCCAGTCCACTTGCTTTATGGACTTTTCATCCAGGAACTTGTCCAAGCCTCTTTTACACTCAGTTTTTACTACATCCTCCAGTAACAAATTCCAGAGTTTGATTATGCATTGAGTGAAAAAAATATGTTCTAGTCTTAAATGTGCTACATTGTATCTTCATTGTGTGTCCCCCTAGTCTTTCTACTTTTTGGAACAGTAAACAACCAATCTACATTTACCCATTCCATTACACTCATTATTTTATAAACCTCTATCATATCTCCCCTTGGCCATTTCTTTTCTAAACTTACAATCTACCGAAATGGCTCTTGCCAAGACTCCAGTGACTTGTTCTTGGAAAAATCCAAGGGTTTTTACTCAAGCCTCATCCTTCTTTTTTTTTAAATTATTTATTTATGAGAATTTTACAGATTATACAGTAAAATTACAATTTAAAGAAAATGAAAAGGACACAATCAAAATATGTTTTAAAGTAAATGATAAAAAGAACATCAGCACATGTCTCGGGGAAACGTACAAACAATTTATGTAAATAACATAAAATTAAAGAAAACAAGGCAAGGGATAATGATCCATATGGAAAGAAATCCATAGTCAACTAGACAGCCTGTTGAGACTACTCCCTTTCCCAACTGAGAAAAGAGAAATAGAAGAAGAAAAATATAAAGTGTGGTGGCGAGACAGGGTTAGAGCCCAAGAAAATGCTGAAAAAACAGCCATTTATTTCTGAACAGAGAAAAGGTTCAGGGAGGTTCGGGGTTAAAACTCTGACCAGAGAAAAAAACTGTGTGTATAGAGCTACAGAGATTGAGCCACACCCTAGCTCCATGGAAACCAGGGGAGGTGACGAGGAGAGCCCGGGGGTGGAGTCTAGAGCTATAGGGTAGACACAATCATATAAGCTGGGGAAAGCAGCAGTGAGGAGGACGGAGAGGAAGCTGGGAAACGAGAGAAGCCCAGGAGACGTGGGAGACGAGAACAGCAGGAGAACAGCAAAGAGACAAGCAGGAGGAGAGTGCTCTGAGGAGGAGACGTCCTCCAGGAGGGAGGTGACTAGCAGAGAGTCTCGGGAAACTAAAGGAAGTGAGGAGACCAGGAGAACACGTGTAAGAGGAAAGTGTGACAGCAAATGCCTCAAAGGAAAGCCCTATTGCATGCAGCAGACAGACCACTCCAGCCCTGAAGGTAGTCCAGTTTGTAGAGAGAGTACAGCTGGCTTGGAAGACAGGAGAGTTGGCTCTGTGGGGAATGCTGAAAGAACACAAGGTAAAGGAATATCTTTGAGAGAGTCTGTGAACACTATTCCACCTTTGGCAAAGTCTGAGGGAAGACTGGTTGCTGGGAAAAAGGTGAGCACGTTGCAAGCTTTAAAGAGTTTGTTAAGAGATAATAATCTCCTTTATCCTTCCCCTGTAACTCAGCCTAGAAAGGAATCCCAGTGGGGTCAGGTTTTGAAACTCTTGGAGAAGTTAAAGCCTGTTATAGACGCTGAGGATAGACAGGTGCTGAGTGAATCAAATGAGGAGCTCATGGAAATAGAGGAATGCTGTTCAGATAGTCCCTGTTCTGACTCAGAGATGGATTGCTCTTATTGCACTAGTCAGAAGTAGCAAAGCTGAGCGGTTTTTTTAAAGTAGTGAAAAAAAACCCCCAGGAGCTTTGGGAAATACACGTCTCACTGAAAATTGTGTCAATTAAAGTATTAAGGTCTGAGCTAGCCAGCCAGGCTCAGAGAAGACGGTAAATGCTTGAAGTGAAAGAAAAGCCAATGTTTGCAACTTAAGAATGAAGAATGCAAAACTGTTTAAAAGGAAATGATATCAATGTTTGTCAGCTTGTAGCCAAGTATTTTATATGCTGTGCAGAGCCCTGAGGAGATACGGGTCTCTGTTGTATCAAGCCTGGTTCTGAAGAAGCTGATCTTTATGGAAGGAAAAGATTTTGTTGCAACATTTAAAGCAAGCTGTTGAGAACATGTGATGCATGGACTATGCTATAAAGTTTTGTTTCTTTGAATGGAGAAGTATCCAATTTATGTTTGATAATACATGAACTGCTGATAAAGAAGTTCTGTGGCTAAGAAGAAAACAATCATTAATAAATTTTCCTGTGCACCTTTTGAAACCCTCGGCTAAATTTGCTTATTTACACAACTACATTATTTGAAAGCCCCAGCATTGAGCAATCAGGCTGGCAAAGGACATAAAGAGGTAGGCCCACTACTAATAGGCAACCGCCTAACCAGTAGATGGGCGCTACAAAAGCTAGGAAATCAATGTGCCTTTTCCTTTTCAAGAATCCATTTCTCCAATTCTGAAGCAGACAAGAATACAAATTTATCATACCCTAAGGAAACACAGCATTTACAAAGGTATCTTAAAAAGAAAGTCGCCCCTAGAGCAAGAATTCTGGCCTTAAACGCAAGAAAAGCTTTCCTACACGACTGTGTAGACCATGAAATGTCAGGAAAAATAGACACCTTGTCCCCACAAAACTTCATTTCTTTTTTCTTAAAGTAAGCTTTAAGAAAAGCAACCGTATCCTCCTCAGAAGTCAAGGTCACTATTAATGTAGCCCGAGTGGAAATATCATCTTGCGTTTCTTCCAAAAAAGCAGTCAAATTAAAGTTATTAGAGACCGGAAGGACATCCACTTCTTCATTCGCAGCACCGGACACAATTTTAGTAGAAAGATAATAACATTTTATAAAAGACAAAGAATCAGCCTGCGGAAGAAGAAGAGCATCCTTCGGGTACTTTCTGAACAAAATTAGGGGGACAACATAGCACAAATAGGAAAATTGGATCGTGTTGGAAAGAGGAGATGGCACTGTCATCCATACCGCTGTAATCTACAGACCTCCGACTCAAATTGAAAAGAGAGATAACGAATTGATTATAGATATTGCCAAGATAGCAACAAAGGGGGAAGCGATCATATTGGGTAACTTTGATCTGCCCGATGTGGATTGGATTACTCCTGCAAATCTGGAAAGAAGCAAAAAAATTGTGGACGCTATCCAAGATGCGTTACTTAGACAAATGGTGATGGAACCAACCAGGGAAAGCTCAACGCTGGATTTGGTGCTCACCAACAGTGATAGCGTGTCTAATGTCTGGGTGAGTGTCCCTGTGAGCAACAGTGATCATCACACGGTGTGGTTTGAGATAAAAGCCAAGGTGCAGTCCAATCATAGCAACCTCAAAGTCCTAAACTTCAAAAACACTGACTTCAACAAAATGGCCAAGTACCTACTACTTGCATAAGACACACTACTCCTTAAAGAAGTAGTTACACAAGCAGAATGCAACAATAAAGTGAGATCCCCTTAAGTATTAACCTCATCACATTGCTAAGTTGATATAAATTGGGATATCCCACTAAAAATTGTACTATTCTGCTTCACATTGTCCTATTTCCATTTGCTTTGCTAGACATTGCTTGAAACTGTACCTTTCTGCCTCTTATTGGCCTAAATGTCTCCATTTGCAACTGCATACTAGAAATTGTACTATTCTACTATGCTAGCTCCTAGATCGACATATGCTATAGGGAATATAGCTGCTAATTTAGAAGGTTCAAACTTAGTAAAGTCCGCGTTATATGGTTCCTTTGAAACATTGTATCCTCCTGGTTATAGCATCTGTTGTTACATGTGGATAGAAACTAAGTAACTCATTCACATTGTGCTAGAGAAACAAAGTAACCGTTCCTCAACTGAATATAATACTTTTGTTGTCAACTTGATAACTTTAACCAACGTTTGTTGCCCTCTGTATTTCAGATATCTCATAATCCTTGTATTACTGCCATATACTATATATTTTAGTGCTATCTTGCAACTGTTACCCCACAGTACACTTTCTCCCTACCCTTTATCTTCACCTACTTAACTAGCAATGGATCTAAAAAAGATTTCTAACACTCACCTTAAACATTCTAATGCTCACCCTAGGGTTTCTACTTTCTCACACCCCTCCCATTCACTCTCTAACTCCAACTACAAACATTTTCAAGCCAGCACACATTCATATCATCCCATACAGGCCCAGACATAACACACAAAAATATATTTTCGGTAATCCTTCCATAAACAGACCACGCACTCACCAACATATCCATGTTCAAAGGCTAATCCAATTGAACCCTTCACCAATTAATAACCCAATGCAAAACACTACCCATTCAACACAACTAAATTGCATACTTATCAATGCCAGGTCAATTAGGAATAAAATCCCAATCATAATCGATCTTATTATAGACGGACATCCTCACCTACACTGTATAACTGAAACCTGGCTAAATGAGTCTGACTCAGTTCTCCTTAGCCAACTGAGAGTACATGGTTATACCATACTCAACAGTAATAGAAACAGTAAAAGAAACAGAAAAAGAGGTGGCGGAGTACTCGTAATAGCAAAAACTCATCTCAATCTTTCGCCTACCTTACTAGATAAGCATGAGGGTATTGATATCCTCAGAATTGAAGGTCACACCATGGCCATCTGCCTTATCTATAGACCCCCCACACCTGACATACATAGCTTAGACATAATACTTGAGGTTGCATGTAACTCTTCACTGAGAAAGCCCTCTGTTATCTTAGGAGATCTTAACCTTGCCTCGTTACCAAATAGTCAAACACTATCCTTTCTTGAAGCAATGGAGGAAATGGAATTTAAACAAATAATTACCCACCCCACTCACTGCAAAGGTAGCACCCTTGATTTAATATTCATACCATCACACTTCACGCTCTCATCGATTTCTACTCCACCCACCATAACTCAGGTACCATGGTCTGATCATTTCATGATACATTTCTCTCTCCCTTTCCAACCCACTAACTCTACTCACAGTAACGCCAAATGCACAGAACAAAGATTCTGCCAGTTTAACAAGGAAAGCTTTCTGGAATCTATTTCTCCAAAATTAGACAATACCTCAAACAATCTCAATGAACTTGTTTCTACCTAGAACTCTATTATTGAGGCGGAAGCTAAATATGCAACTTCAAATAAAAGAAAACCTAGATCTAACTCATCTGAGAAATGGTACACCTCCGAGCTTGCTGCACTAAAGAAAAGCCTCCGGAAATTAGAGACTAAATGGAGGAAGAAGAAAACCTCTGAACTTAGGGTTCAATACTTCACAAGCCTTAAAACCTACAAGGAAGCCATTAACAACACAAAACGGCTATACCACACTAAAACATTATCTAAGGCCATCAACCGACCCAGAGAACTCTTCGAGATTATTAAATCTTTAACTAAGGTTCCCGATCACACCCCTAACAAAACACCAATAGACCCGCAACGCCTGGCAAACCACTTTGCCAACAAGCTTAAACTAAGCACCCGTCCAAGTATTATCCTAACCCCTACCACATCAAATTCCATCACTGAGTGGGACTCATTCCATACAATCTCCAACAAACAACTTCTAGAGATTATATCAAACCTCAATACTACCACCTCATTACTTGATCCTTGCCCTGTGTCCTGGGTTAAATCAGCAAAATCCGAACTAGCTCCATACATTTTGAAAGTGGTAAACCAATCTCTACTTCAAGGCTTCATGCCGGATGACCTCAAATACTCAGCAATTCGCCCTCTACTAAAAAATAAAACCCTTAACAGTACTGACCCTTCCTCATACCGCCCCATTGCCAGCATACCTTTCTTAGCCAAAATCATTGAAAAGGTAGCTCAGATACAACTACAAGATCATATTGATACCAACTTCCCTTTAGATGAGCACCAGTATGGCTTCCGCCCATATCACGGAGTAGAAAACTTACTCATATCCCTTTTTGATTCTCTAATCCGAGGTATGGATAATATAAAGCAGACTTTCTTGCTCATATTCCTTGACATTTCCTCAGCCTTTGACAGTGTAGATCATAATACGCTCATGTCCAGACTATCTCAACTAGGTTTAAAAGATGCCACTCTTAACTGGTTTAAGTCCTACATTTCTAATCATTTCCAATATGTCCATTTAGACCATTCCCCCTCACTACCATTCCCTCAAGAACGTGGTATCCCACAAGGATCCTCACTCTCTGCATTACGTTTTAACCTTTATATCCAACCTATTTGCGCAATCTTTCAACACCACAATCTAAACTATTTTATCTATGCTGACGACATCATGCTGTTCGCCCCTTTAGACATAGCTAACCTTAATTTCAACAGAATCGCCACCTGCCTCTTTGAAGCTGAACAATGGCTCCGCTCAATCCATATGGACATCAACTTCAAAAAGACTGAAGCACTCTTCGTAACCAGAAATACCAACTTCACCCCTCCAACTACCATCAACCTTATGAACATTACTCTTCCAGTCAAATCTGAAATTAAATACCTTGGAGTTACACTAGACAAAACGCTAAGCATGACACACCACATAAAACAGACTGCCAAAACTATATTTTTCAAGCTGAGATCCATACAGCAACTCAAACCCCTCATTGACATCAACGATTTCAGAACATTTGTCCAGGCTCTCATTATGCCACATTTAGACTTCTGTAATGGCATACTCCAAGGGACATCTAAAAAGAATCTACACATCCTTCAAAGAGCTCAGAATGTCACTGCTCGAATCATTGTGAAAGCCAAAATATTTGATCACATCTCCCCCATCCTATACGCTCTCCACTGGCTTCCAATCTCTAGTAGGATTCAATATAAAACACTTGTCACCACTTTTAAACTCATTAATGACTTAGCCCCATCACAGTTAGCAACATTACTCCAGACTCCACCAGAAAACAGACTTAGAAGAAAAACTAACCTCAACATGCTACTAATTCCCAATGCCATGAGAAAATCGAAACAAATAACCACCAACACTGCTTTTTCATATTATGCTCCCAGCCAATGGAACAAACTACCACTAAACCTAAGAGAGATTAAGGACCTTACCTCTTTCAGGACGGAACTTAAAACCTACCTGTTTAGTCAACACTACGGCAACCTACAACCTGCAATCAAATATACTACACAAGAATATACAACTAACCAAACACAAGTCTATCCTACCTAATTCTAGACTCATTTTTAATAACCATTCTAAATAGTCCTCCTCCCAACACTGTACTTGTGATTACAAATAACTATTATAAATAGTTTTTGTCAACACATTGGTTCTTTGTAATATAGTTTTTATGTTCCATTATGTTCTTATGTAAATAACTTACACATTGTTTCCGTGTAACTTAATTCTTATGTTCACTGAATGTTCTATGTAATGCAATATTGCACTGTTTGCTATATTGTTGTTTAAGTTCCTTGTAAACCGCCCCTGATCTCTGGAAGGGGCGGTATAGAAAAGCACACAAATAAATAAATAAATAAAAGAGGAGCTGACAGGGTGGAAGGGGATAAGGGAAGTGGAATTGCAATGGGCTAAACTAAAAGGGGCAATAAAAGGATCAACAGATAAATATGTAAGAAAAGTAAATAAAAACAAGAGGAGAAGGAAACCTATTTGGTTTTCCAAAGAAGTGGCTGCTCAAATAAGGGCAGAAAACACAGCTTTCACAAAATTCAAAAGCTTGCAAACAGAAGAACACAGAAATGAATACAGGATCAAACTCAAGGAGACAAAAAGAGAAATAAGGATAGCAAAATCAAAGGCAGAGGAAAAGATGGCTAAAGATGTTAAGTGCAGCGACAAAACTTTCTTCAGGTATATTCGGGAAAGGAAGAAGATCAGAGGTGGAATTGCAGGACTCAGAAGTGCTGGGAATGGACTCGTGGAAAATGACATTGATAAAGAAAAATTACTAAACAAATACTTCTGCTCTGTTTTTACTAAAGAAAATCCTGGAGAAGGACCAGCTGTGACTCCCAAATATAAAAATGGGAATGAGGTAGATATTACAGCATTCAGAGAGGATGAGGTGTTAGAACAACTTGAAAAACTGAAAGTGGACAAGGCCATGGGACCAGATGGGATACATCCCAGGATACTGAAAGAGCTCAGAGAGGTTCTTGCAGGGCCATTAAAGGATGTTTTCAACAGATCCTTGGAAACAGGAGAGGTTCCTCAGGACTGGAGAATGGCTGACGTCGTACCTCTACACAAAAGTGGTGGCCGGGAAGAAGTGTCAAACTACAGGCCCGTGAGCCTTACCTAGGTGGTGGGAAAGGTAATGGACATGCTCCTGAAAGAGCAATAGTGAACTTTCTCAAAACCAGAGGGTTAGAGGATCTGAGGCAACATGGTTTTACCGAGGGACGATCTTGCCAAACAAATCTGATTGAGTTATTTGACTGGGTGACCAGAGAACTGGATCAAGGACACACGATGGATGTCATCTACCTGGATTTCAGCAAAGCCTTTGATACTGTCCCTCATAGGAGGCTTATCAATAAACTCAGTAGTTTGGGGATGGGTCCCAAGGTGGTAAACTGGATCCGAAATTGGTTGACTGACAGAAGACAGAAGGTGATGGTAAATGGAGCTCACTCGGATGAAAGGAAGGTGATTAGTGGGGTGCCTCAGAGTTTGGTCCTGGGCCCGGCACTGTTCAATATATTTGTGAGTGATATTGCTGAAGGACTGAATGGAAAAGTTTGTCTTTTTGCAGATGACACGAAAATTTGCAACAGAGTGGACTCCCCCGAGGGAGTGCTTAACATGAGGCGGGATCTGCAAAAGCTGGAGGAATGGTCTGATGCTTGGCAATTGAGATTTAATGCGAAGAAGTGCAGTGTCTTGCACTTGGGTAGCAGAAATCCAAAGGAAATGTACGCGATAGCGGGTGAAAGGTTGGTGTGCATGGAGCAGGAGAAAGACCTTGGTGTGATTATTTCTGTAGACCTCAAGGTGGCAAAACAGTGCGACAAGGCAGTGGCAAAAGCCAGGAGGATGTTGGGCTGCATTCGAAGAGGAATTACCAGCAGAAAGGAAGGGGTACTAGTGCCACTGTATAAGTCTCTGGTGAAGCCTCACTTAGAATACTGGGTTCAGTTTTGGAGACCGTATCTTGCAAAGGATGTAAAAATAATGAAAGCTGTTCAGAGGAAGGCGACGAAAATGATTTGGAGCCTGCATCAGAAGCCTTATGAGGAGAAACTTGAAGACCTAAATATGTACACTTTGGAGGAGAGGAGGGATAGGGGAGATATGATTCAGACCTTTAAATACTTAAAGAGAAATAATGAACAAACAAACCTCTTCCAGAGACAGGGAAGCTGTAAAACTAGAGGGCCTGACATGAAGCTGCAAGGTGGTAAATTGAAAGGCAATGTCAGGAAATACTTTTTTACTGAAAGGGTAGTGGATGCTTGGAATGCCCTCCCGATGGAGGTGGTGGGGGCAAACACAGTGATGGAATTCAAAGTGGCCTGGGACAGACACAGTGGATCACTTTACAGCAACAAGATTAAATCAAAATAAACTGAACCATCTAATTTCTCAACAAATAGGGGAGTCCTACATGGAGCGATGGGGGGAGGAGCAGTGGGTTCACCCCTAAACAAAGAAACAAAGATATGGGGAGGGGTGAAGACACGGGGAGGGGTGTACCTGCTCCTGGTGGGTGCACCCCTAAGCAAAGACATGGGTAGGGGTGCACCTACTCCCTAAAAGACATGGGAAGGGGTGCCCCTACTCCTGCCATATTGCTGTGCAGACTAGATGGACCACACTGGTCTTTATCTGCTGTCATTTACTATGTTACTATGTTACTAAGCACCCTTAAATTCTTGCTCAGCGACAAATTATCCAGATTCTCAAGTTTCTGGTGTAAAATAAGGCTATCCTTCACATTAGCCACTTAAAACTCTGTACAAGACTTAACTTGGGAATCCATATTTGTCACCATGGAGCTCAAGGCCCCTACCTGAGAATCCAGGGATTGAAATTTAACAACTACATCCTTAGTAAATTGAAAAAGCAAAGGAACAGTCTCAGTAAGAATACGTTCAGTTCGAGAAACAACTTGCCATATGTCCAGAAGTGAAATCGTAGAGATCTGGGAGTCCTTAGAAAGAACAGCGGGCTCCTTCCAAGAAACTATTTTGGGGAGCTCACCGTCTTGCATAAGACTCACACTGGAATAAGGTTCATCCGATAACCCCAAAAACCCTGGGGGAAGCGGAGGAGTTCACTCCACTGAACTCAAATTCGCTCCCTCTACTGGGGTTTGAAAGGGCACAGTACCTGAGCTAGTAGACCATGGCATAGAAATCACATGCTTTTCGATAGATCCCACTTGAGATTCATCCACAGGAAGTTTCTTCTTTCTTTTCCGGCTGTGCATCCCCACTCACCGACCAACTCTGCTCCTACTGTGCTCCCAAGGGGCTCACAAGGGGCGTACAATGCCCCTTTGGACATGCCCCTTAGGAAATGCCCACCAAGAGCGTCGATGGCTTATAGCCATAGTAAGGCAGCAGGGATTTATATCGGGGCCCAAAGATGACGTCAGCTGGGCTGCCCCACACAGGTCGGAGAAACTCAAACCGGCACTCTCACCCTCTGCGGAAACCGGGCTGCAGAGTAGACGCTCCCCAATCCTCATCCTTCTTGACCTTTCTGCTGCTTTTGACACTGTTGACCACAACCTTCTCCTTGATACCTTGTCCTCACTTGTTTTTAAGGGCTCTATGCTATCCTGGTTCTCTTCTTATTTTTCCCATCACTCTTTCAGCGTTTGTTCTGCTAGATCCTTCTCTACTTCTATCCCGCTCTCAGTGGGTGTATCCCAAGGATCTGTCTTGGGTCCACTCCTTTTTTCTCTCTATACCCAGTCCCTTGGCATACTCATTGTTTCCCATGGCTTTCAGTACCATCTTTACGCTGATGACTTCCAGATCTACCTCTCTACACCTGAAATCTCTCCGACAATCCAGGCCAGGATCTCTGCCTGCCTTTCTGACATTGCTGCTTGGATATCTCACTGCCGCTTGAAATTGAACATGGCCAAAACTGAGCTTCTTATTTTTCCCCCCTAAACCCTCCTCTCCCCTTACTCCTTTCTCAATCTCTGTGGATAACGCTCTACTCCTCCCTGTCTCCTTAGCTTGCAACCTTGGGGTTATCTTTGACTCCTCTCTCTCCTTCTCCACACACATCCAACTGATAGCTAAAACCTGTTTTTTTTTCTCTACAACATCAACAAAATTCACCCATTCCTTTCAGAACACACTACGAAGACACTTATCCACTCCTTAGTCACTTCCTGTCTAGACTATTGTAACCTACTTCTTGCTGTTCTCCCTCTGAATCATGTCTCTCCCCTTCAATCTGTTCAACACTCTGCTGTGTGACTAATCTTCTGTCAGCCTCATCATGCTCATATCACCCCTCTTCTCAAATCACTTCATTGGCTCCCTATCCATTTCCGCATCAACTTCAAACTTCTCCTGCTGACCTATAAGTGCATTCACTCTGTAGCGCCTCACTACCTTTCCTCTCTTATCTCTCCCTACACCCCACCTTGGGAACTCAACTCTTCTGGCAAATCACTTCTATCTGTGCCCTTCTCTTCTATTGGTAACTCCAGTCTTTGCTCATTTCATCTTGCTGTACCTTCTCTGACCCTTTTCAAATCTAGGCTGAAAACTCACCTCTTTGCTGCCACTTTTGGATCTTGACTCACCTGATCTCCTTCGTGTTTCCTTACCTTTCCCCTAGATATATCCTATGTCTACAGCTACTGTGTTGTCTGTCTTAACTAGATTGTAAGCTCTGATAAGCAGGGACCATCTTTCACATGTGTATGTGTAGCACTGCATACATCTTATAGCACTATACAAATGTTTAGTAGTAGTAGTAGTAGTAGTAGTAGTAGTAGTAGTGGTAGTAGAAAGCTGAAAAACCCTAACCTTTTAAGCCTTTCCTCATAGGAGCATCATTCAAACCCCCTTATCATTTTGATCGTTCTTCTCTGTATCTTTTCTAATTCCGTTATATCCTTTTTTAGATATTGTGACCAGAGCTGCACATAATATTCAAGGTGCTTTCACACAATGGAGTGATACAGAGGCATTTTAATATCCTTGGTTTTATTCTTTATTCCTTTCCTTATGATTCCTAGCATTCTATTTGCTTTCTTGGCTATTGCTGCACGCTGAGCAGAGAGTGTCAATGTATTTTCTATGATGATGCCTAGATCCTTTTCCTGGATGGTGATTCCTAATGTGAAACCTTGAGGACATTACCGAAACACAGTCAGGTAGGGCTTCAGATGTGTTGAAGAAGATTAATAAATCTACTTTTACGACTCTTTGATATTGTGAGGTTGTCCATCTGTACTCTACTACTACTACTACTGCATTCCTAACAGGGTCTTCATTGAAAGCAAGGTAATATTGTGTGACTTTTAAATACAAGCTTTTTTTGCCTGACAGCTCTTAAAAGGGATTTGTTCTTCATTTTTAAAAGCTAAATCTTTTTCTGTATTGCAAAAGGGGAATTTTTTGTGGTGTTGGGCAAAGCTCTGTCTATTAGAATTCATTGTTTTCTTTTTCCAGCTTTCCATTCAGAGCCAGCTCTTTGAAGCTACTGACCTCATCAGGTGTTGGATCCCTCTCAACCCACCCCAGCTCCCACTCACCCCATATGAGAATTCTTGCTTTAGAGGGCAACTCCCCAATTAGTTACACACAGGTATATAGAACAGCACTGTTAAAACACATAAAAAAGGTCAATTGCATTTTCTCTTAAGGGATAGCTGAGGGAAAATTAGGGTCTTTGTTAGGCCTCTCTCTTTTACTTCAACAGGTACCAAATCTCCACCGACTGAAATATGGTTGGGAAAAATCATATTGCCAAAGCTGTTGCCCCCATCACAGCTTCTACCTCTGTCCAGAGATCCTGAGGCCAGTTGAAGATCTGGTTCCATGTGCAGGATGCCTGCGAGCTGAAGCCCTCATGAAACAAGTGGAGGAGCTCAGAGAAGAGGTAATGAGGCTAAGAAGCATTCAAGACAGTGAGAAGTACATTGATGAGATGCTTCTTGGAACATCCAAGCTGGCCAACAGAGGTGAAGATGGGAGACTACAGAATGAAGAGTGTTGGACAACAGTCACTAGAGACTGCAGAATCAACAATCCAACTCCCACCAACCCTTGAACTGAAAAACCAATATGCAGCCGTAGAAGTGGAGGAAGTGAAAACATCCAAGGAAAGGGAAGAATCAGAGCTTGGGTACCCCAAAGTTGAAGAATCAGTTACCACAAGGACGTGAAGGATAGTGATGATTGGTGACTCTCTTCTGAGGGGTTCTGAGGTTTCCATCTGCTGACCAGCCTTGATGTCTAGAGAGGTGTGCTGTCACCAGGTGCCAAAATCTGAGATGTTACGGAGAGTTTGCCGAGACTCATCAGGCCTACTGATTATTATCCAATGTTGCCCATCCATGTTGGCACAGATGATACTGCTATATAGCCCTCTGTGCTTACCAAAAGTGACTTCATGGCTCTGGGACAGAGGGTGAAGCAGACAGGTGTGCAGGTGGTGTTCTCTTCAATCCTCCCTGTTGAGGGTAAATGCCAAGACAGAAAAGCTCACATCCTGGAGATGAATGCATGGCTGCATGGATGGTGTCATCGAGAACGTTTTGATTTCCTGAATCATGGGAGGATGTTCCATGGGCTGCAGAGCAGAGATGGTGTCCATCTGTCCAAGAAGGATTGACGTGTCTTCAGTAGCAGACTGGCTAACCTACTGAAGTGGGCTTTAAACTAGATTAATTAGGGATGGGTGAAGAAAGCCCCCAGGTAAATGAAACATTAAATACCTCTATAGAAATGGGTAAAAGGGGCAACATCTGGAAAATGGTATGTATAAGATGCCTTTGGTATGGGAAATAAGATCCCAGATGTTGATGTTTTAATGGAAGAGGTGACTTGGATTTAGTGGTGGTTACGGAGACATGGTTCACTGACAACCTTGATTGGGATGTAATTATACCAGGCTATACTTTATTCAGGAAGGACAGGATAGGAAGAAGGGGAGGAGGAGTGGCACTATATGTAAAAAATAATATTAAAGCTATAGAATTACAAGGCTTGAAAAGGAACAAGGGGGCACTGTGGGTTAAACTAGAAAGAGAGAAAGGGAAATTCATTTGCATTGGTGTGATATATAGATCTACCTCACAGGGAGAAGAAGTGGATGGGGATTTAATAGAAGACATACATAGTATTTGCATGAAAGGAGAAGTGCTACTAATAGGTGATTTCAATATGCCGGATGTTGATTGTCACATCCCTGCTGCAGTGTCTCTAGAAGTAAGGAGATCCTAGATTCTCTACAGGGAAAACTATTGCAGAATCTGGTAACATAACCCACACATGATGGGGCCATACTGGACTTGGTGCTTACCAATGGGGGAAGTGTTTCTGATGTCATAGTGGGAGATCATCTCGCTTCCAGTGATCATCAGATGGTGTGGTTCAGTATTAGGACTAGGGATGATAAAGTCCATTCAAAAGTGAAAGTCTTAGACTTTAGGAAAACTAAGTTTACCATGATGAGACAATACCTCAAGGAGTCATAGTGGGATGGGAACAGCTGGGGATGTAGAAAAGCAATGGGCAAAACTGAAAGGGGACATTTTAAGGGCAGCAAACCTTTTGTTAGACAGGTAAATAAATGTAAAAGGAAAAGGAGGCTGCTATAGTTCTCAAAAGAAGTAGCTGAAAAGGTGAAGAAAAAGAGGGTGGCCTTCATAAAATACAAGATATCATAGAGAGAGGAAAACAGGTATCTACAAGGTGTGACAAAAAAGAAACGAGGCTGTCCCATATATGTTTTATTACAAAATCTACAGAGAAATTATGCATTGTCTCCTTCAAAGTAATCCCCCCCCCCCAGAGTTAATGCACTTCTGCATTCGCTTCTGCCACATATGGAAGCACTAGGTAAAGTCCTCCTCCTTGAGGTCCCTCAGCTCCCTCGTCACAGTGGCCTTGATCTCTTCTACAGAGGCAAAATGAGTTCCTTTGAGCACAGTCTTCAGCCTAGGGAAGAGCCAGAAGTCACACGGTGTGAGATCTGGGGAATAAGGAGGGTGGTTGAGATCTGTGATCTGTTTGTTGGCCAAGAGCGGCCTCACACTGAGCATGGTGTGTGCGAGCGCATTGTCATGATGGAGCAGCCACGACTTGTCTCTCCACAGAGCCCGCCTGCTGCGCTGCACCCGGTCATGGAGGTGATTGAGGACCTGCTGGTAGAAGTGCTGGTTGACTGTCTGACCCTCGGGCACAAACTCATGATGTACCACTCCCTTCTGGTTGAAGAATGCAATTAGCATGACCTTGATCTTCATTTGGACATGCGCGCCTTCTTGGGTCTGGGTGACAGTTGAGTCTTCAACTGCAGGCTCTGTCTCTTGCTTTTAGGGTCATACTGGAAGATCCAAGTCTTGTCTCCTGTGATGACTCGGCCAACGAACTCTGGATCTTCTCCGATCTTCTCTAGCAAGTCTCGAAAAACATTGACCCTTGTGCTCCTTCTGGTCGTCCAATAAATGCTTGGGCACCATCTTGGCGCACACCTTCCGCATCCCCAGCTCCTGTAACAAGATGGTCCGCACTGACTCCCTGTTCAGGCTGAGCTCCTCAGCTATCATCCGCACCGTCAATCTGCGATCACTCCACACTAACTGGTTCACTCTGTCAGTGTTCTCAGCCGTCTTTGTCGTGGAAGGCCGTCCTGACTTGGGATCATCCTCCACCTCCTCGCAGCCAGTCTTGAAGCATTTGTGCCACTCAAAGGCTCGCGGCCTTGACATTTCATCTTCTCCATAAGCCTTTTGGAGAAGTTGGAGACACTCAGTTGGGCCCTTCTCCAACTTAACCAGAAATTTCAAGATGGTTCTTTGCTCCATATTTCTGCCACCTCCAGTTGCGTGACGAAGTGATGGAGCAGTGTGCAACAAAAATAACTGAAAAAGAAAACAGAATGAGAGAGATGAAAAATATTATAGCAGAATAGTGGTGAGATGTTGCACAACACAGTGACATAAGCGGTTAGCCAATTGGCATTGGGTCCTGGGCCTGGCTGCCAGAGTCTCGTTTCTTTTTTGTCACACCTAGTATATTTGGAAAAACTTAGAGAAGCTAGGTAAGTAGTCAGGAAAGCAAAGATACAAAAAGAAGAACAATAGCCAGTGCAATAAAATGGGGGGGGGGGAGGGATAACACACCTTTCAGATATGTTAGTGAGAGAAGGAAGTGCAAAAGTGGTATTGCCAGATTCAAGGGTGAAGGGGAGGAATATGTAGACGCTGATGAGGATAACACGAAATTGCTTAACAAATATTTCTGTTCTTTGTTCACAGATGAAGGACCAGTAGCAGGACCTCAGAAAACACCCACAAATGAGAACAGAAGTGATGGGGGATCTTGAACAATTTTCAGAAGACTCTATTTGTGAGGAACTAGTTAAACTAAAAGTTGGCAAAGGGATGGGACCAGCTGGAATACATCTGAGAATATTGAAGGAACTTGGGGACGTTCTAGTGGCCCCACTGACTGACCTTTTCAATGCTTCCTTAGAGTCGGGAGTGTTCCTAGAGGACTGGAGAAAGGTACATGTGGTCCCTTTATACAAAAGCGGAAGTAAGTATGAGGTTGAAACCTACAGGTTGGTTAGTCTAACTTCTCTGGTGAGTAAATTATTGGAAACCCTGCTAAAAGAGAGGATAATTATGTTTCTGGAGTCCAATGGATTGCAGGATCCAAGGCAGCATGGTTTACCAGAGGCAGGTCTTGTCAAACAAATCTGATTGATTTCTTTGAATGGGTGACCAGGGAGTTGGACTGAGGGAGAACCCTAGATGTGGTGTACTTAGATTCCAGTAAAGTCTTTGACACCGTTCCTCACAGGCAACTTATAAACAAACTGAGCACCCTAGGGATAGACCCTAAAATGACTGACTGGGTTAGAAATTGGTTGAGTGGGAGGTGACAAAAGGTACAGATAAATGGAGCTCACTCTGAGGAGAAGGAGGTTACCAGTGGTGTGCTGCAGGGATCTGCCCTTGTTCAGATTCTTTTTAACATCTTTGTTAGTGATATTGTGGAAGGGCTGTCTGGCAAGGTTTGCTTCTTTGTGGATGACACCAAAATCTGCAATAGAGTAGACACCCAGGAAGGAGTAGATAACATGAGAAGGGATCTAGCTAATCTTGAAGAATGGTCAAGAATTTGGCAGCTGAGATTTAATGCTAAAAAATGCAGGGTCATGCATTTGGGCTACAAAAATCCAAGGAAGCAGTACAGTGTAGGGGGCTAAGTACTTCTGTACATGAAAGAAGAACAGGACCTGGGCGTGATTGTTTCTGATGATCTTAATGTGGCTAGACAGGTAGAAAAGGCAATGGCGAAAGCCAGAAGGATGCTTGGGTGCATAGGGAGAGGAATGGCCAACAGAAAAAAGGAGGTGATAGTACCTCTGTATAAGTCTCTGGTGTAACCTCATTTGGAGTATTGTGTGCAATTCTGGAGACCACACCTTCAAAATAGGATGGAGTTGGTGCAGTGGGTGGCTACTAAAATGGTTGGTTGTCTTGATTATAAAGCATATGAGGACAGACTTAAAGATCTTAATATGTAAACGTTAGAGGAAAGGTAGGATAGAGGAGATATGATAGAGACATTTGAATACCTCCATGGCATAAATGCACAAGAGGAGATCCTCTTTCGATTGAAAGCAAGCTCTGCTATGAGGGGACATAGGATGAGGGTGAAAGAAGATAGACTCAGGAGTAATATGCGTAAATATTTCTTTACAGAAAGAGTGGTAGATGCATGGAGGTAGTAGAGACAAGGACAGTATATGACTTCAAAAAAGCTTGGGACAAACAAGATCTTTAAAGGATAAGAAGGGACTTTAGTATTTGATTTGGAAGGGCAGACTAGATAGGCCATGTGTTCTTTTTCTGCCATCATGTTTCTATGTTTCTGTAAGTGTAAAGTGATGCACATTGGGAAGAATCCAAATGATAGCTACACAATGCTGGGGTCCACATTAGGAATCTCCACTTATGAAAAGGTTCTAGACGTCATCATGAACAATACATTGAAATCTGTTCAGTGTATGGCGACAGCCAAAAAGCAAACAGAATGTTAGAAATTATTAAAAAAGGAATTGAGAATAAAGCAAAATATATCATAGTTACTTTGTATAATTCCATATTGTAAATGCACCTTAAGTACTGAGTGCAATTCTGGTTGTCACTTCTCAACAAAGAATTAGAAAAGATACATAAAAACATAAGAACATAAGAAATGCCATAGTGGGTCAGCCCAAGGTCCATCAAGCCAAGTATCCTGTTTCCAAAAATGGCCAATCCAGGTCACAAGAACCAGTCAGGTTCCCATAAACGTACACAGTGCTTATCTCTGAGTAAGCAGTGCATTTCCCTAGTCCTCCTTAATAATGATGTATGGACTTTTCCTTCAGGAATTTGTCCAAACCTTTTTTAAACCCAGCTACATTAACAGCTTTTACTAAATCCTTCGGCAACAAATTCAGTAAGGGCAACCAAAATGATAAAGAGAATAAAATGACTCTCCTATGAGGGAACGCTAAAGAGGGTAGGGCTCTTAAGCTTGGAGAAGAGACAACTAAGGCAAGATATGATAGAAATCTATACAATTCTGAATAGAATGGAACAGATAAATGCAAATCGATTGTTTACTTTTTCAAAAGTACAAAGACCAGGGGACATGCCATGAAATTACAAAGTAGTACATTTAAAACAAATAGAAGAAATTATTTTTTCTCTCAATGCATAGTTAAACTGTGAAACTTGTCAGAGGGTTGGGTAAAAGTTTGTGTATCAGGTTTAAAAAAGGTTTGTTCAAATTTCTGGAGGAAAAGTCCATCAACTGTTATTAAGGTAGACCTGGGGAAATCCACTGCTCATCCCTGGGGGTAAGCAGCATGGAATCTGGCTACTTTTGGGATTGTGCCAGGTACTTGTGATCTGGATTGGCTACTGTTGGAAACAGGATACTGGGATACAGTGATGTTCTTATATTATTGTTTCCCTCCTACACTAGGGGGTTTTATACTTAAAGATGACATCAGCAAATCCTTCCATATATGCCTAGAAGGAAATACATTTTGCATAACCACTCCTTCTGTATTTGCTTACTGCAGGGATAGGGACCCCCCCCCCCCCCTAAAGTCACATATTGCTACCAGAACTAGTGATATCTCTGAAGCAGTAATAGTTATGGCCAGTAGAGGCTAAGTTACTCTTTGAGGCTGTACACTGAACATTAGAAGGAAGCAAATTGAGCTAAACTCTCCCATGCCCTACCTATATCTGCATTATGAGGATGGTTTTATAAAGCTTTTCCCTGTTTTACCTGCAGAAAAGTGCTTTTATAAAATCACCCCCACAGTATACATATGTAAAAATATGCATGTGACAAGAAGACACATTCTTTCTATGTGACTCACGTAGAGACATTCTCAGAGATGTTGGGGTTGCGAAGTATGCACATAGGGCATGTTTACTAAATGGTTGCATGCGCTACCCTTCTGGCACGCGTGACGGTAGTGACTGGGCAAGATGAGAGCCTTCCCACCATGGCACAGCTAGCATGAGCATTTGTAGCCCATGCTACCTGCGGTCAGTGCTAGTAGCATGGGTACAACTAACTCCACCTCATTGGGTGGCATTAGTTGTCCCCATGGCTGGTTTGCCATATTGAAGCACGGCAACTGCAGGGGGATGGATGTACCCTCCCCCTGAAGTTAGACCTAAACCCCGCACTAATAACTTGACACACACATACACTATCGGCACAGGACTTACTAAACATGCCCATAGTATATAGAATATACACGTATTTGCATATCTCAGGCGCACACATTTACACCTACCCCCCAGGCATAAATATACATGGGTGCATTTTATCCATGATTAATGCGGGTTTTGTGAGACTATTTTATAAAGGCAATAGGCACCAATGTTGTCATTTTAAAATAGTCCCACAATAGGCACCTACTGACCCTTCCTACTTAGGTGGCTTGGTATAAAATCACCCTCTATATAACCAGATATATTTGGACTAGTATCTGAAATTCAGGGCCAACAGCTTTTTATACCATGAAATCTATGGGTTCTGATTCATTAAGGTCTTTTCCCAAAGGTCTTGATCCACTGAGACTTCTGTTTTTTTTACCATGCTGTGTCTATGGGAAAGAGCAGAGTGAATCTAGCCCATAGATCCACAAAGGGAGAGAAATTTTGATGAATCAGGCTTTTAGTGGTGAATCATAAAGATGGGAATACATAGCTATAGCTTGCAATAATTTGGTTTATTTTCAAATGTTACTGTAACTTCTTCCAGTTAATTGTATGCCCAGAATCCAGTCCACTAAACTCAAGGGAAAAGTAGAATTGCGGGAAGCTTTCAGAAACCAAGACAACCAGGAAAAACAATATGACAAAACAATGATTGTTTTGCCCTGCCTAAAATACTTTTCAGAATAATAAACATACACAACCTTCAAGCTGGGGATTATTGGTGGTAAATCACATAAAGTTTTTATATTGGGCTGGTGGCTAATATGTAAGTCAACAGATTAATATTGCCTTAGCCTGTTGCTTCTGGTGCTTCTGCCTTTTCAGGTTAGGGCTCAAAGTAGGTCTTGGGGGAGGGGGAATTTTATAACAGGGCACCTATGTTAAGTGGGCAGGAAGGCACCTATCTATTTATTTATTGATACACATTTTTATATATCATTGATTTCAACAACATATACTCATCACAGATTACAATTTAAAATTCACAATAACAAATCAGATCTCCTAATCCCCTACCATCATGGAACCCCAGCATGAGCAGCTGAAAGAAAGGAGTTTGCAGTTTCTTCTGAACCACTAACTGGCAAAGCATTCCATAAACCAACAGCTAGTGCAAAAAAAGCTCGGGCGCTATAGCTGACAAACCCAATATCCCCCCAAGGTACCACCTCCAACCGGTTGGCATATTGAGGATGCGCTCCCTGTACAGAAGAATATCACTTCTGCTTTGCCCGAAAGGAAACTGGTCTCATCCCCATCCTCAGTTTAAAAACCCACAATATTTTATATTGTATTCTAAATCCTATTGGGAGCCAATGAAATTGATACAATAAATGGGGAGACATGGTCAAAGTTCCTCAGACCTCTGATCCCTCGAGCCATCATATTCTGTACATCATGCCTATTTTATGCTTATTTTATAAAGAAACATAAGCGCCTGCGTAGTTTTCTAAAATACTAGCACAAAGTCAGCAGCAATAGCACCTACATTCAAGACATGGGCATCACACTTACTCAAAATCAAGTGTAAAGGTCAGCATGTATTTTATTCAAATACACACATAACTCACAACTTCGTCCACGCTCCGTCCCTGTCCATGCATTCAAGCTGCCTTGCATTACATGTACTTTAATAACAGTCCATTTGTGCACACAAGAAGTTTTACACACTAAAATGGTGTATAAAATTACTCTTGTGAAGGGAAATTTTATGAGGGTGCCGAGTTAAAGTGTATTTTAGAGGCCTATGTTAAGCCTATTTTATAAAGACAAATACTGTAGGCACCTACTTGTCTTTATCAAATACAACCATAAGTGACCTAATGCGTATCTATCTTGCAAGTATGGACATTTGCACCAGCTATAGAGCTATTGTAAATGCCTGCACCTATATTTTTCAAGTATGCATATAGGGTCCGATATTGAACAAGGTGGCAAAGCAGGCCCTACACGGCTAAAGATATCCGCTCAGTAAATGAACCCGAATCGTCAGTCAGGCAGTGCCTACAAAGGCAAGCTTTGAAAATGAGAGCCAAAGCACGCATAGTGGCAGGCGCATAACACACCATAAGCGGGCAAGCACAAGGCGGTGATTTTGGAATATCTGCGTAATAACAGAACACCCCAATACCCGGGCAGATGAGTGCATACCAGAGTACCCATGTAGCGGTGAGCACTGACAAGCAGGGCCTGTGCAGGAGTCCCCCTCTGGCTGGGCTGACTGACAGCAGCAGCAGTAAGGCATCTAGGAGGACAACCAATTTCACCCCTGAGGAGGCAGAGGCCCTCGCACGAGCAGAACTGCAGTACAAAGGAGTGCTCTACCCAAGTGGGGGTGGAGGCCCAACCTGAGGCTGTCAGCCATCTGGAGGGGTATCCAGCTGCGCCTGCGCAGGTAGCCACAAAGGGCCAGGGAGCATGGTGGTGGGTGTGGCTGGATAGCAGGCCACAGCAAACACACTGACAGAGACACAGATGTTCTTCTGCACATGCAGACTGTGATGTAGGGACAGGTCACAAGCTGGAGACACCAATGTGATCTGGATGGGAGACAGCCAGGGCCAGTACCATACAGAGTATAACACTGCCAGCCCTTGTTGACCCAAACATTAGCCCTGCCCTGACACAGCATGTAGGTAAGATGACGCTCCCCCTGGTGGGGGATGACACCAACTGCAACCTGCAAAGAAAAGCCCACCCCACAGGGAGACAGCAGTGGAGGCATGGCCCTGTGCAAGGGGGGCTGTGAGATGGTTGTGCAACTACAGCGGGCGCATTCACCAGACAACACACACTGTGGATGCACAGCAGCCACAGTACTTCACAGGCAAAACAGACAAAAAGGTGGTGACATAGTGATGTCACTGGCCAGAGCAGATGTGCATTGGCCACCATACCCAATTCAAGGCTCCCCGTGTTGCACAGAGCTGAACAAAACATGTAAGTGTGTGGTCTGTGTAGTGCCAAATGGGCAGTGTGTCACCACATGCACATAGGCCAGTCCAAGCACTGTCACCAACCACGTACAATGCCATCAAGGCCAGAGAGTGGTGCCACAGGTGGGAGTACAGAAAGGGGATAGGGGAGGATGACATCAGTAGGACATGGGAGCCAGAGTCCCGACAGAGGAGGATGTGATGCTGAACTGGGGATGGAGGAGGGTGCATGGAGCATGTGGGCTTGGCCAGGGAGCTGTGGTGGTGGGGCGTAACCTGGGACAGATGCTGGAGGTGTCCCAGGGGTTACACAGGCACATGGACCTGAATGCCAGATGGCCAGCCCACCATGCATGAGCAGGATCTGTGAATGCACTATAGGTGATCTGGAAATGTACAACTCACCCAATATGGCTCCCAACTTCTTGTTCACATTGACTACGGTGTCCGATGCACCCTGGAAGCCCTAAAGTGCCACTTCCACACTATGCAGCACTAGCGTCTCAGTCTCATGCAGCACCTCCAATGGCAGATGGCAGCAGACACAGGTCAGAGAGACACACAGCAGACCCCAGTAGCCACAGTGGAACCAGTCATTGCAAATTGTGCAGCAGAGGCAAACCAGCTGGTGGGGACTGCCCACAGTGTAATAGAGTCAATGGCAGTAGGACCAAATACCTATCTTGTGGCAACACCCCAATGCATCTTGTCCTCCGCCTCCCTCAGGGGGTTATTCCTCAAACTAAGTACAAATATAAATAACGTTGAAGTTGAAATGCATTGTGGTGTTGCTACAAGAAAGGTGGTCGGTTCTACTGCCACAGCCTCTCTGCTGTGATGTACACGTGACTCTCTGTGGGAGTTTCTGCCTCTCATGTTGCACACAGTGTAGGATAGATCAGCACAGGGTGGGGCACAGTCACACTACAGCACACCAATGTATGTGGTGCACTTGCTGGCCCTGACTGCACCCAGATGGAAGCACTCTGGACAGAACCACGTTATGGACCTGCTGCACAGGGGTGCACACAATCAGGAAGGAGGTGATTTTTGAATACCCACGTAATAACAGAACACCTCAATACCCGGGCAGATGAGTGCATACAGTACATACTGGCAAACCCTTGTACCAAGCTGCCAGAGTACCCTTGGGTGACATGAGTACAAGCTGCAGGTGGGCACAGGAGAAGGTCCACAGGGGGTACTGGAGGGTAGCGTGCCCTGTGGGTCATATGTGGGTGTGTGTGGGCATGCAGGTATGGCCCCAGTGCTGTCCCAGTCCCACCCCCCTTGCCAATGTGCAGGAACACATGTAACCCACCCCCACTCTTCTCCCCACAGGCCATGCTGGGGAAGACCCAGACATGGCAGGGCTACCACAAGTTCTGCCACCCCGGACCAGCAGGACCAACAGGCAACCTCCAGCAGTTCATTCTCCAGTGGTGAGGAGAAGGGGTCCAGCACAATGGAGGAGGAGGAGGACTGGTCCACAGAGGGGGTGACAGCTGGTGATCAAGCGGCACTAATGGAGGCAGAAGTGGCAGTGGCTGAGTTTGCTGGTGCTGGTGTGGAGGTCTGAGATGAGATAGAGGTGGAGTGGGCTGAGGGGGCAGGGGACCACGAGTCAGAGGTTGCAGTGATGCGGGAGGCAGTGGCTGTGGTTGTGGAGGGGATGGTTGCAGGGGCACCTGCAGAGGCCATGGAGGGGCTAGGTACATTGCAGGGTCCTGACATGGCAGGCATGTCAGGGGAGGGGGAGTTGTCAAAGGATCTGGGCCAGTCAGAGGTATCAGAGGAGGAGGAAGAGGGTTATGGCAGTGATGACCAGTCAGAGGAGGGGGAGGGGTCCAGGAGTGATGATTGGTCAGGGGGTTCTGGGAGGGAGGAGAGGCTGGAGGGGGAGGATCATGCAGGCCCAGGGTCTGAGGGGGAGACAGGGGAGATGCAGGTAACACCCACCAGGCAACCCACTGCTAGGGTGGCGGACATACAATCACCCATTATGTAAGTGAAAGTGGAGCCATTGGAGGAACAGCAGGTGTCTGCAATGCACCACACACCCCAACCGAGCATGCCCATTACACAGGGCCATACCCCAAACACATGGGCTGGCACTCTAGCCCCTGAGGCCACACACCACACCCATGGACACCCTATGCCACTACTGGACCCAGAGACTTGCATATACTGCCCACACCAAGTGATGGACCACAATCACCCCTAAGGACAACTGGCAACACGTCCATGGCCACTCTTGCTGCAGAGGTGTGCCTCCTCAGGGAGGAGGCCCATGCCTCAGCACAGGTCATTGGCAGGCACATTGACACAATGACAGCTGCATTCCTGTGCCACAGCCAGGAACACACAGTGCAATAGGCCACCCCCATGGCACAACATAGGCAGCTGTGGGCCACCAGCCAGTGGCCTGCTCTACCTTGGCCAATGGTGTGTACAAGCACAGCAGGGGTTGGAGTGGCAGTATGTAGATCCAGGCACTGTGGACCCCCCACACATGTGATAGCATGTTAGCCACTGTTGTATAGTCTGCTGCCATAGCAGCCAATGCTGTGTAGTTTGCTACCATTGTATCTAAGATGTTGTATAGTCCATTGCTATTGCAGATAATGCTGTGTAGTTTGCTACCAACATTCAGTTTGTAGCCAATGTTCAATTTCTATGCACCTATGTTCCTGAATAAAAGATCTGATATGCCAGCCAACTGTTTTGCCATTGTAGCCAGGGACAGGGCTGTGTGTATGCCATGGTGGTGGTGGAGGGGCTCCCAGGTGGCAGGGGGTGAGCCATAGCCATTTCAGGGGTCCACCAACAATGCTGATGCCATGGTGCTCTACCCGTGGAGTACATGGTGCAGTATCTGGGTCTGCTGGCATGCCGCCATGGTACCCATGCATACACAATTGACCCCTGGGTACCACAGCTGAGTAATGTACCTGAGCAACATGTCACCACCTCGGCACCATGATAAGTGGGCATATATGGCACCCTGCCCTCACTGCCTGTGAATTACCTGAGTAGCATGGTCCCTGTGGTATGAAATCCCTCATCAGCATGTTGTACGGCTAGGACAGCATGCGGCAACATACCTGGAAGTGAATTTTCAAAAGTGCGGTGGTTAAAATGCTGCATGGGTAGTGGATATGGGTTTGGATGGGGCGTAGTCTACCTGGGCATCATAACTGCATTTTGAAAAGGGATTCGCAAGTAAGCTACCACCACCATAGCGTTAAAGCAGCACAATGGCTAACCAAGGTCCTTAGGGCCCAAAGAACACCAGGAAGGCCAACCTCACACCCTCAGAGACCTCCATGGCTCTGGGGCTCATAATTCAGTGGCAGGCCAGCCTCTTTGCAACAGAGGATGCCAGCCAGCACGCAGCAGCTGGCCTGGAGGGACATAGCCAGGAGGGTGAATGCTGTCCACCACAACAACAGGGACATGGAGGATATCAAGAAAAAGTGGCGGGTGGTACAGCAGGCTGCAAAGTAGAAGAGGGCAACAACAGCAAGATACCACCAGAGTATCATTGCAGACTCAGCCCCCTTGAGGAACAGGTCCTCTAGTTCATGGACGAGGTCTCTGTCACTGGTGTGGGCGTGGCCTACCCCAGCTAGGCCCCAAATGTAAGTTGGATGTAATTAATGAAGTAGATGAGAGCACTGCTGATAAACAAATCTATACACCTATGATTTATCCTGGATATGCAGATTTGGACATGTCAGACTCAGATTCAGATATAGGAACAGACAGCAGATCAGGCTCAATAATCTCGATTGGAATAAAACCAAAGTCAGCTACACATGAAACCATACATGACACAAAGTTATAGTAATCTAGCTCAGTATAGGCCTAATAGAAATACAGGTCTAAATTGCATTTGAATCTATTCCTTTAAATCATAGTTCTGCTTTTTAGCTAGACATAAGTTGGGAAATTAGAAGCATTTTTGCGCTTATGCAAACAGTCTGTGTACCCAACAGATATTAGGTCAGATTGAAGTTCCTTAATTAAATAGAACAAGGGGTGAAGCTGATCATTCTGCAAGAGGATAGGCTAAGCTGTTTCTGGGGCAGGATGCCCTGCTCTTATGAAATTGACTCTAGTCCATTTAGTAAATATAACCGAAATCAGCAAAATATAATGAGTAACTAACTAGCTTTTAGCAGCACAGCGACACCTGCTGGATTTAATGAATGTAATTTTTATATAGAACTTCTGCTTTTTGGTATAAATAATATTGTCTATGTTGGCAAAATTGATGTACACGTGGAATTTGGAAAGTACCAGATGTTAATTAAAGATTAACTGGATCAGCTGATATCACCTAATAAAAAGCTAAGCTCTTCGGAACCATCTTTGAAGAGGCATGTTGGAATAGTCGAATTAGACTCGGTGTGTCTCTTCCCTATGGAGCTCAATAGCAATTGATTGATTAATTATCTGTGTCGTGTTTTTTCTTTCCTGTTGAGAAGCACTGGAAGATAAGAGCCCAGGTATTTTGTGTGTGGGATCATCTATAGAGTCAACAGTTTAGTGCCGTGACTCGGATCCTTTGCTATTTAGCAGGAAAGAAACAGCCTGAGGACACAAGTTGTGAGTATATTGACAGATATCTGAGGTATTACAATGGGTAATAAATCTGCTAAAGTGAAGCAGGAGTCTCAGTTAGAGGACTGGGAAGAGAGGGTTCGTGCTATAGCAATCGATAAGAGAGGGAGTCCCAACTATGTGATGAAAAGAGAATATGGGGACAGTTCTTTAAATTATGTGGCCAAATGGCATTCTGTTACTGCGGCGAACCCCAAACTGCAGTTTCCCCTTGGAGGGACTTTTCATGAATCTAAATTAAAATATTTACAATCAGTGCTAGCATTAGATGAGAAATCCTGTCATGAATGGATTACTTATAATTTTTGGTGTTCTAAAGCGGCCGAGAAGAGCAAACATACAATTGATTCTACATTTAAGAAGGTCAGAGATCAGGTGTATCGCATGGAAGAGCAAATATGTGTTTTAACTAACAGAGGTAATGATGTGAGTAAAATTGTAAATAATTGTGAGCCTTGTACCGTGGCGTCTGCGCCACCTGCCTACGAAGATGAGGTTAATGCACTAGCTATTTCTCTGTCTAGAAATAATGTCCCAGCCATAGTCCCTGGTCGCGATCGAGAGGCGCCCTCGATCCGGCTGGGTGCTGTGGCTGATATTTCTACCCCTGTTAAAATTGACATGTCCAGCGTAGTTGTATCACCTTCTGATGATTCTTTGAAGGGTGCAGTTGGGGGTGGTGAATTCTGTGCCTCTACCCCTATAGATTATAAACCTCGGACGACTAGAGCTCAACGATTGACTAAGGATATTATAGAACTTGAGCAGTTAATTGGCATTGAAGCAAGCCACCTTAAGGGCTTGAATACCGTGGAGCAGTTAACACAGTATCATGATTATCTTGTGAATAAAGCTCATACATTAGTTGAACTCATTACAACTGTATTTGAAGCATTAGATTTGCAGGTAAAGCAGCATACTTTAAGTTTGTTGCCTCTCAGTAAACGTAAGGAAATTGTAATTGAAGCAATGTCAGCTGTTGCCAAGGGACTTGAATATTGGACCAAGGCTCCCTTGATTTCTAACTGTCAAAGTTTACAGTGTTTAACTTTGGAATTGGGTGACTCATCGGCTTCAGACAAACAAACGAAGGATCAAAATAAAGGTGATTTGTTGGCTCCGTTCCGGGCATTCCCGAGAGGAGATGGGGGGTTAGTTACCTTAGCAACGAATTGGTCCACAGCCGAAATTTTTAGCTTAGCTAGATCCTGTCCTGACTCCAGGGAGAAGCCTGGTCAGTTTGTAGATTATTGGCGACAGCTAATAACTACATATGATCCTACTTGGGTAGATTTACAAAATTTATTGAAAGCAGTTTTTCTGAATCCTATAGAGTTAAGGGCAGTCACCCACCCTCAACTGCGTGATAATATTAATTGGGTGTGGCCTGGTATAGATCCTGTAATTAATGCTACTGATGTTGCTCAAATGACAGCATTTAGAGAACATAGGGATAATTTGTTAAAAGCCATAGAGAAGAAATGTACTCCAGTCCGGGATCTGTCCAAACTCCTGGAAGTAAAGCAGTGTGGGGGTGAGACGGTGAACCAGTATCACACTAGATGTTGCCTAGCATTCCGAGATTTTTCTCCTCAGAACGCTGAGATGGAAGGTTTTGCTTCTATTTTTGTGAATTGACTGCAACCAGAAATAAAAAGTATCCTTGAAAATGCTTTGCTTGGCTGGTCTACTAAGTCTGCACAAGAAATCCTGGAGCCGGCCCTGCATGCTGAGAAACGGATTCAACGGCAGAAGGATGCTGACAAAGGTAAACTTGACCGCCAGCGTCAAAAACTTTTAAATTTGCAAGTAGCAAGTTATGAGTCCAACTTCAGAGGACGTGGTAGATCGAGGGGTGGAAGAGGTGCAGCCCCCTTCAGAGGAAGAGGACGTGGCTATATGGGGGGACAGCAAGGGGAGCGTACTTGTTATGGTTGTGGGCAAGTGGGCCATTTTATTAGAGATTGTACTAAGCCAAGGGGCAATATTCCCCAGCCTGGGATACAGGATGGTGCTAGATATCCATCTGTCTCATACCCTGTATCTACCCCTAACCAGCCTTCAGTGATGACTCAATACTATGCAGAGACTGATGTGGATTATAGTGAGGATTGACTAGGCCTGGTTGTGTGTCCAAACACACAGGGGGAGATACGTGCTACTGTTATGGGGTGTGAATTGCTTTTCCTGCTAGATACAGGTGCCTCTACATCTGCCATAGCGCTATCCCAGTTACCTCCACCTCTGTTTGAGGCCCTACCTGCAGCTCCTAAAGTACCTTGTGAAGGAATTGAAGGAAAGACTATAATGCATCAAAAGTTATCAGATGTGCCAATTATAGTGGAGGGAAAATTATATCATACAGATTTTCTGGTAGGCCCTACTTTGCCTGTCAACTTGCTTGGTCGAGATTTTTTATCTAGGAACAAGACTGTTATAAGCTGGGAAACTGGCACTTTGACATGTACCTTGTGTCCCCTGCAAGTACAACAGCCTATAGCTGTAACACCGGCTGTTGCGACTACTCCACCATTGGATACCCTTCCTTCCACCTTGTGGGCAGTACCAGGTGATGATATTGGGCATCTCAATATTCCTCCAGTCAAGATTGAAGTACAACCAGGAGCTCCACTACCATATGTGCGTCAATATCCATTGCCTGCAACGTCGGTGGCTGGAATACGGCCAGTAATTGAAAATCTGCTAGCCCAGGGTGTGTTGGTGCCTACTTCTTCTCCTTGCAATACTCCTATTTTACCGGTGTTAAAAGCTGATGGTAAGTCCTACAGATTCGTGCAAGATTTGAGAGCAATCAATCGTATTGTCATGCCCATCTTCCCTCTTGTGCCCAACCCTCATGATATCTGGACTCGCATACCATGTGACTCCACCCACTTCTCAGTTATAGATTTAAGCTCCGCCTACTATTCCATAGCAGTAGGGGAGGAGTCGAGATATTTACTGGCATTTACGTTTGAAGGGCGCCAGTATACCTGGACTACCCTGTCTCAAGGCTACACGGAAAGTCCTGCTTATTTTTCACAGGCCCTAAAAGCTGCTTTACAAGACTTGGCGTTGGACAAATCTGTGCTGATCCAGTATGTAGATGATTTACTCATTTGTTCTCCATGTTATGATGCTTGTATTGCTGATACTATGTTAGCTCTTGTACATATTTCTCGTCTAGGATTGAAAGTAAACCAATCAAAATTACAATTTGCTGTACCACAAGTGATCTTTTTAGGTGTATGCCTTTCTTCTGCTGGACGCTCTATTACTGCTCAGAGAATTGGCCCTATAATGTCAATGCCTTTTCCTGCTACTGTACCTCTAATACGACGCTTTCTAGGCCTTCTGGTGTTCTGTCGCCAGTGGATACCAGATTTTGCTGAACTTGCTGCTCCACTCTATGCCCTGCTAGGCCGTGAAGCTCCAGAGGGTATCATTGTTCCTACTGAAGCTCAGCACGATGCTTTCCATTCTCTACGACAAGCGCTATTGAAATCTCCTTGTCTCTCATTTCCAGACTATAACTTGCCTTTCCGCCTTTATGTAGCGACATCTACTAAGGCTGCAGTATGTGTTCTAGCACAACGTTTTCCTTCTGGACTCAAGCCTCTAGGCTTTTTCTCTCAAGGTTTTGATTCTGTTGTTGCTGGCATGCCACCTTGTTTTCAATCTTTAGCTGCTGTGGTATTTGCAATACAGACCACTGACTTCCTTGTTCTCCAACATGAACTGCATGTGTACACATCTCACTCAGTAGCTAGGCTATTGCATTTAGCTAAAACTCAACCTTTATCTAGTTCCCGTTTACTGTTATTTGATTTGGCTATTTCTCAAGCACATGTAACCTTGCATGAAGTTTCCTTGTTGCAACCAGCTCAAATTTTGGCTTCTTTGGAGCCTTTGTTACATTTGTCTGACCCTGATGGAACTCATGATTGTCTTTCTTCTGTAACTGCCTATTCAAAGGCTAGGCCTGATTTATCTGCTGTACCTTTGTCAAACCCTGATTGGGTTCTATTCACTGATGGTTCTGCCTTCCGTGATGAACATGGACATTTACTTGTGGGGTATGCTGTAACTACTGTTGATTCTGTACTAGAAGCAGGAGCGTTGCCATTTGCAAGTGCCCAGTTGGCAGAAGTATTTGCTCTCATTCGGGCCTTGGAGATGTCTACGCATTTGGCTGTTAATATCCATAGTGATAGTAGTTACGCAATCGGAATTCTGTGGGATTTTGGAAATATTTGGGCTCAACGGGGGTTCCTGACGGCTGCCCATAAGCCCATCAAGCATGCTCGCTATATTGAGCGTCTACTTGCTGCAGTGCTTAAACCAGCTCAGGTGGCTGTATTGAAATGCAAAGGACATGATCTTAATGGTACTATGGTGTCACAAGGCAATCAGTTTGTAGACCAAGCTGCTAAAACTGCAGCAGCAGGACCTGCAGTTCCACCACACCTTTTATTAACTCTTCGTTCACCTGCAGCTTCTACTTCTGGCTCAATATCTTTGGACTTGATGCGTTCCCATCAGGACTCAGCGGACTTCACTGAAAAACAGAACTGGCTCACTTGGGGAGCATCTCCTGATGGTACTGGACTCTGGTTAAAGGACAATTTGATTATTTGTCCTAAATCTTTGCTATATCCTGTTGCCTTATTTTTGCATCACAAGTTGCATTTAAGTGTACTGGCTATGACAAAAGCTTTTGCTCAATTGTGGCATAATCCTACATTTGCTTCTGCTGCTCATGCTGTGTGTATTTCTTGTCTCCCGTGTTTGCAAGCAGGAAAGTCCGGGAGCACTTTGCGTGCATCGCCTTCTCCGTCCTTGCCTAAGCCTCGAGGACCCTTCCTCTTCTTGCAAATGGACTTTACTGATCTGCCTTGTGCCAAGGGGGGAAGGAAACATCTTTTGGTTTTTACTTGCTTATATTCTGGATGGCCTGAGGCCTATCCGACAAATTCTTTGTCTGCTGCTACTGTTTTGAAATGCTTGCTTACTCAGTTTATTCCTTTGTGGGGTGTGCCTTTACTTTTGTCTTCTGATCAAGGTCCAGCCTTTACGGCAGAGGTATGGAAGGGCATAACTGCATTTTTTGGCCTTCACCAGCAACTTCATCCTCCGTACCATCCGCAAAGCTCTGGCCAAGTGGAACGGATGAATCGGACGCTGAAGGCGCTTCTCCGGTCTCTGACTCATGATTGGAGTCAGGATTGGGTGGAAGCTTTGCCGTTTGCCTTATTCTCAGTCCGTAACTCTCCTCAGAGAACTCGACAAGGTCTTACCCCTTATGAAATTGTGACGGGACGTCCAGCAACCACTCCAGCACATGTGATAATTCCACCAGATCAATTACCGGATCCCCAACTATTGCGCAGCGATTTATTATCTTACTGTAAATATTTGTACCAAACGTTGGTGTCTCCTTCCTTTTTGCAGCTTACAAAGCAGGGAGCTCAGTCACAATCAACCCCAGACGTGGAACCAGGAGATTGGGTGCTCATCAAGGATCCAGCACCAAAGTCAGCTCTAGCAGCGAAGTTTCTGGGACCGTTCCAAGTGTTGCTGGTGGGATATTCGGCATTGAAGGTGAAGGGGCGCAAAGCGTGGATACATCTGGACCAGTGCAAGAAGGCGCCGTCCCCTGGATAAGACAACTTCCACCGAGACCACCTCCTGAAGAACTAGTTGAAATAGAACTGGACTCATTTCCTCCAGGATCATCTCCACTTGATCAAGAAAGTGACTGTGAAATTGTTGAACACTCACAACGTAATCCAGAGTTGGTTATTGATAAGTGGTTAATATGCATATTTGCAATAGCATTGGCATTGTTTTTGTTCTTCTGGATTTGGTGTCTGTCAGCTCTCGTGGTAGTATCAACAGCATAGATGAGTTGATAAGAAGATTAACAGAGAAGCCAACAATGCCCCCTAAACAACAGGCAATAATAGATAAGATGCTCAGGGACTTTCATGGTGTTACTACTCCTCCAGATCCAGTTCCTACAGTCCCTGATCATACAGTTCCTGAATATGACCCACATGCGCCGTGGGCAAAACATGGTACTTTTTATAATGTGTTTCATTCACACATTTATTCCTTAATTCAGCGATTTAATATTTCCAGCTGTGCAGTCTGCTTGCCTCACCCAGTAGCTACACAGTTTGGATTCCTGCCTAGACCTAGACCTCTTTCCTTGCAAGAGCTGAAGGAATTATCTATGAATGAAACCCTATTTAATCTTACTATAACATGGCCAGAAGGAGTCACTCCTGCTCCAAGAATAATTAGCCCTCAGCCAATGGCTGATCCTCCTATCTGTTTCCAAAGGAAAGGAACATATCCTGTGGGTGAAACTCCTTTGTCTAAGTGTCAGACTGTTATGACTAACAACCATGTCCATTTAGTGTTAGAGTCCTCTACACCAAGTTCTGTGCAAGCCCTTTCAAATTTGAAGGTAGTCAATGTCATCCCTGATCCCAAGTCTCGTCTTGATCAGTATGAATTACAGTATTATGATCAGGATGGGTTCCCAGCATATGGGAAATATAGATTGCAGAATAGTAAAGATGGTTTGTCATCTGGGTATGTTGACAACTATGTGTATCCTTATTTAGGATATTATCACCCATGGTTAAGAAACATTGAGCCTGGAACTGAAGTTCTAATCACAAATCCTAAAGATTTTAAAATTTGGCCTGATGGACTACTTGCCTTGGTAGGTCACTATTTTGTGTGCGGAACTCTTGCTTATGTTCGATTGCCTGCTGATTGGTCTGGCAATTGTTACATAGCTACTCTTGACTTACCATGGAAACTGGTCCCTTATGAGACTTTATTAGGGACGCCCTCAAGTCGTCAGCGCAGAGCAACAGATGACTCTAGTACTGATATACGTGCAGCAAGGAAATTGTTAGAAGATACCACTATGTTAACTCAACAAGAAGTGAGCACTTTCGCAGGAACAGTGTGGCTAAGTACTTTTGGTGCCATACGTCCTACACAACGTTATGGTGAGCAATTATTGCGAATTTATGTTCTAATTGAAGTAACAGCCCAAGATTTGACTGATGCTCTTACAATCATAGTTAAATGTTTACTTTTATAATTTTGTTCTATGTAAAAACTCTTGTTCTCCATTTACTGTTCTTTGTACTAAAACACGTTCTATGTAAAATAGTTCAAAACCTGTTTTATGTAAAATAGTTTCTAAACCCGTTCTATGTAAAATAATAGCATGCTATTATTAAACTTTGTTTACTTGTAAACCGCCACTGATCGCTGGAAGTGGCGGTATAGAAGAGATGTATAAATAAATAAATAATAAATAATCATGCAAGGTACTGTAGACAAGTTGACTGCTTATTCTGCACAGAATAGGATGGCCTTAGATTATTTGCTAGCCAAAGATGGTGGAGTTTGTGGGGTCGTAAGAGATCATTGCTGTACGATTGTGGATTCACAAAGTAAGGTAGTCTCAGGTATCCTAGAACAGGTGAGAAAAGAAACCCACTTCTCCAAAGATAATATAGAGGGAACTTCTGATTCTGTATGGCCTTGGTTTGATAATATATGGAGTGGCTTGTCAGGTCCAGTAAAAGCGATACTGACAGGCCTGTTTGGTTTCCTAGTAGCTCTCCTACTTTTGGGAATTGGTCTTGTCTGTTTTATGAAGTGTTGTACTACATACCTGCCTAAATCCACACACACTATTGCAGTTTTGAAATTGCGAAGTGTTCCTAGTACAGGAGACTTGCTTCGTGAAATGCCTTTCTATGAAAATTGTGGTTCTGGGCAGAACCAAAGGGAGGACTATGGGCGTGGCCTACCCCAGCTAGGCCCCAAATGTAAGTTGGATGTAATTAATGAAGTAGATGAGAGCACTGCTGATAAACAAATCTATACACCTATGATTTATCCTGGATATGCAGATTTGGACATGTCAGACTCAGATTCAGATATAGGAACAGACAGCAGATCAGGCTCAATAATCTCGATTGGAATAAAACCAAAGTCAGCTACACATGAAACCATACATGACACAAAGTTATAGTAATCTAGCTCAGTATAGGCCTAATAGAAATACAGGTCTAAATTGCATTTGAATCTATTCCTTTAAATCATAGTTCTGCTTTTTAGCTAGACATAAGTTGGGAAATTAGAAGCATTTTTGCGCTTATGCAAACAGTCTGTGTACCCAACAGATATTAGGTCAGATTGAAGTTCCTTAATTAAATAGAACAAGGGGTGAAGCTGATCATTCTGCAAGAGGATAGGCTAAGCTGTTTCTGGGGCAGGATGCCCTGTTCTTATGAAATTGACTCTAGTCCATTTAGTAAATATAACCGAAATCAGCAAAATATAATGAGTAACTAACTAGCTTTTAGCAGCACAGCGACACCTGCTGGATTTAATGAATGTAATTTTTATATAGAACTTCTGCTTTTTGGTATAAATAATATTGTCTATGTTGGCAAAATTGATGTACACGTGGAATTTGGAAAGTACCAGATGTTAATTAAAGATTAACTGGATCAGCTGATATCACCTAATAAAAAGCTAAGCTCTTCGGAGCCATCTTTGAAGAGGCATGTTGGAATAGTCGAATTAGACTCGGTGTGTCTCTTCCCTATGGAGCTCAATAGCAATTGATTGATTAATTATCTGTGTCGTGTTTTTTCTTTCCTGTTGAGAAGCACTGGAAGATAAGAGCCCAGGTATTTTGTGTGTGGGATCGTCTATAGAGTCAACAACTGGGGTCAGTGGCTTCAATAGCTCTGCTTTCAACTCACAGAGGGTGAGTGGTACTTGCCCCATACCCCGTGCGTCACTGTGACAGTGTTGTGTGTGGCCCACCCCTGTCTATGCTGAGTCACAGGTGTGCCATTGCAACTGTGCCCCTCATGGTAGCATGGCACAAGCAAGCTGGGTCATGGTTCTCACACTGCCCCTTTGCATTTACACCCATGTCCAGCTTCTGTGTCATATGTGTGCAGTACAGTGTGTAAGAACATAAGAACATAAGATATGCCATACTGGGTCAGACCAAGGTCCATCAAGCCCAGTATCCTGTTTTCAACAGTGGCCAATCTAGGTCATACGTACCTAGAAGTTTCCCCAAAAGATACAGGTTCCACAATGCTTGTGCTGGGTCAAGCATTGATAGCCTGAGTCCCTTCTTAATAATGGTTTATGGACCTTTCCTCCAGGAACTTGTCCAAACCTTTTTTAAACCCAGCTACACTAAAAGCCTTTACTACATCCTCCGGTAACAAATTCCAGAGTTTGATTACACGTTGAGTGAAAAAATATTTTCTTTTATTAGTCTTAAATAGTTTACCCTGTAGCTTCATTGCATGTCCCCTAGTCTTTCTATATTCTGATAATGTAAACAATAGATCTACGTTTACCCGTTCCACTCTGTTCATTAATTTATAGACTTCTATCATATTTCCCCTCAGCCGTCTCTTTTCCAGGTTAAAGAGCCCTAACCTTTTTAGCCTTTCTTCATAGGAGTATCCTTCCATCCCTTTTCCCATTTTGGTGGCTCTTCTCTGAATCTTTTCTAATATCGCTATATCCTTTTTAAGAAACGACGGCCAGAATTGCACACAATATTCACGGTGCGGTCTCACCATGGAATGATATAGAGGCATTATAATATCTTTTGTTTTATTTTGCATTCCTTTCCTTATGATAGCTAACATTCTATTTGCTCTCTTGGCTGCCGCTGCACACCGGGCTGAGGGTTTTAACATGTTATCCACAATGACGCCTAAATATTTTACTGGGTGGCGGTCCCTAATGTGAAACCTTGCACCGTGTAACCATAGTTTGGGTTATTCTTCCCTAGGTGCATAACTTTGCACTTGTCCACATTAAATTTCATCTGCCATTTTGATGCCCAGTCTTCCAATTTATCAAGATCCCCTTGCAATTTTCCACAAGCCTCATGGGTTTTAACAACTTTAAATAGTTTTGTGTCATCTGCAAATTTGATAACCTCACTCGTTATTCCCTTTTCCAGGTCATTTATGAATATGTCAAAAAGTAGCAGACCCAGCACAGATCCCTGGGGTACACCACTATTCGCCTTTCTCCATTGGGAAAATTGGCCATTTAGCCCTACCCTCCACTTTCCATCTTTTAACCAGTTCCTGATTCACAGTAGTACACTGCCTCCTTTCCCATGACTCTTTAGTTTTGCCAAAAGTCTCTGATGAGGGACCTTGTCAAAGGCTTTCTGAAAGTTCAGATACACTATTTCAACCGATTCACCTTTGTGCACCTGTTTATGCACACCTTCAAAAAAACATAACAGATTAGTAAGACAAGATCTTCCTTGTCTAAAGCCATGTTGGCTGTCTCCCATTAGGCCAAGACTATCTACATGCTGAGTAATTTTGTTCTTTATGATGGTTCTACCATTTTTCCTGGTACTGATGTCAGGCTCACTGGTCTGTAGTTTTCTGGATCACCCCTGGAACCCTTTTTAAAAATTGGCGCTACATTGGCAATCCTCCAATCTTCAGGTATTACAGATGATTTTAATGAAAATTCACAGATTACTAATAGCAGGTCTGCAATCTCATATTTCAGTTCTTTCAACACCCTTGGATGTATACCATCCAGCCCAGGTGATTTGCTACTCTTCAGTTTATCTAATAGTTGTAATACATCTTCCCGATGTATCGATATTTCCTTCAATTCTTCTGCACCTTGATACACTGCCAGCCCTATCCACTGTGTAGCTGCTGCGGCAATCCTAGGCTGTCTACGGCAGTCATGTTGGTTGTACAGTGGCAAGGGCTCTGTACACCCAGCAGGGCATGGCAGCTGTACAGTGGCTTATTCCTGTAACCTGGTCCTGTGGGGCAGAGGGACAGCATAGCTGGGGTAGTTGGCAGTGATGGGGTGCAATCACCTGGACAGTGCGGCTGATGCCATGGCTAGGGTAGTCCAAAATTCCTCAGTGGAGTGGTCAGTTAGGTCAGTAGGGATGGGCCCAATGGTGGTGTTGTCTGTTGGCAAACAGTGACAGCCACAGCCTGTTGGTAGCACCTCCTGGGCAGCAGGGTTGTCTGTGATCCAGTCCGCCATGGCAATGGTGCTGCAGACCTGCATGGGGAGAGCAGGGTGAGAATGCTAGTGTGTGCCCCACACACTGAGGTGACCATAGCAATGTGTGTGTGTTACAGCTGGCACAAACAGCAGGTGCATCCTCCATGTGTGGGTACACTGGCCCTGTCACCTGTCATGTCCTCTGGGGTGCACATGTGGTGCAGTGGTACATCCTCCTGCACTGCCTGTATTTGGGGGCACCCTGATTGGCACCCAGATGACATCCTATATTTGACCTGGGGATGGCTATGATGGCTGGCAGGGTCCCCGACCTTTGTGACCTATGCACTGTTCACATGTGTATGTGCATGTGTGCCTACACCATAGTTCTATCCCTGCAGAGACTGACTGTCTGTCTGTTCATTCATATGGTTGGGAGAGTAGGGGATGGTGACCCTCAGGGGTCCCCCTGGCCATTATGTTGCAGGGCTGGGGCCCCCACCACTGCCATACCGCTCTGCAGGTCACTAACCTATGTATCCCTCACACTCCCACAGACTAGTCCATGCCTGAACCCTCCCAGTCAGGGACAGATGAGGTGAGGGGAGTGTCGCCCCCCACCACTGATGACCCTACTGTGAAGCCAGGATGCAGCACACCCACAGAGACCGATGAGGATGAGCCAGGGACAGTTGACCCACTCCTTGCATAGCTGGAGTTCCACATACAGGAAGAGCTGGGGGATGGAGGATGTGATGACATGGGCCAGGAGTTGCTACAGGAGGGGGCATGGCTGCTGCCCTGCACTGAGGGCATCCAGTCTGAGTTGCATGGCATATGGCAGGAGCTGCATGCTGCAGCCCAGGAGAGGCAGGCAGAGCTCCAGGAATTGCACGACCATTGACTGAGTTTACAGTACCACCAGGAGACGCAACTGTGTCTGATGTGGGAGATGGTGGCCTACCAGGCTACTACTGCTGGGGCCCTATGCCAGGACCGGGGGGGTTAGGGGTGAGGGACGCACCACTGGAGCACCATAGTGGGCCACTCCCATGTGAGGCAGACTGCCTCCCAGGGGAGGAGGATGATGCTGCTAGTACCACATCTGACACTGCTCCATTGCGTTGCAGTGCCCATGTTGCCAAAAGGCCATTGCGTGTTACGGAGCCGGGGGAGGGGATAACAGTGGGGCCACCTAACCTCTGTGCATGCTGTGCTGTCACATAGTCACTTACTGGTGGGTGCTACGTGTCCCCACAGCCACTAGAACGTCTCCTAGATGAGGCACCCCTGGCTGTCCTGCATGGGTTTGTGCACTCCACAGGTTGGAAAATCTATCCAGTAGCACCTCTCTCTTGCACAGATTTGCTTCATTACGTGCGTACAGTGGTCCACAGGTAGCATTGTGGTGTCCTGTGTGTCACAAACCCTCACCTAGCCTTACGCAGTTTATAGCATCTTCTGGCACCGCCCAGAACATTTGACTATTCGTGTTATGTGGGTATGATGGAGCCATGCCTTGGCCATGCCCTGTTATGCACTAGCAGCTCAGCGGTTGCCGTTACCTGGTTATGGCAGATTTTCAAAACAAGCCATCTTGTTGAATATTTGGTGTACACAGTTATGGTATCATTACACGGGTAAGTCCCTCCTTTCAGCGTCCAGCGCACACCTAGCTCTTCAAATATTGGGCCTATAAATTATATTAATTTATAATCTATTAGCCTGATATTCAGTGGCAGCATCTAGCCATTGTAAATCCAGGGCCATATCTGGCCACCAGCACTTAATATATGGGTCAAATGGAAAGCGGCAAAGTTAACCTGGCAGTGGCAATATTCAGCTACTGCCCAGTTAGTTTCTGCAGGGAAAGTTAGGCCAACATTTAAAGTTCTGAGCTTTCGCCACTTAAGGATAATCAGGTAGTGGCTGAATATCACCGTCGCCTGGTTATCCCTGTGTAGCACCTCTGCTCCGCCCCTGGAATACTAGCATTGGGGCATTCAGCAGAGATATTCAGCGGCACTGACCGCATTAGTGCTGCTGACTATCCCAGCCACTGTGATTAACACAGTTAAATATCAGGCTCTACCTATGTACCTGCACACTGTTCTCATGATCTGCCCAAACTCCACCCCATGAGCACACCCACTGGCAAAGTACTTTTACATCCATCAGTGGGAATGACTTTTAAAATGACCTCCTAAATGTCCCCAATCTCTCATTCTGAGGCAAAATATGTTAACTTATTTAGAAACGGCCTTCTGTGGATCTGATACAAATGTATCACCGTAAGCGTAAGATCAGGTGATGGAGAGGGCTTTTGCCCATGTAAGTGGCTATTTACAGCAGCTTTGCGAAAGTTGCCCACCCTATATAGGGGTAAAAGTACATGTGTTGTGCATGACATGCTCTTTCTCAGAGGTGTTCCCTGAGTGAGGATAGGTTAAGGAAAGCAACAGCACTAGTGTAACTTTGCTTTTTGAAAACTATGCACGTTCTTTTGTTGGGAAAAAAGTGCCCTCATTAAATGAGATCCACATCTCTGTGGGTACTTTTTCCTTGGGTAGTTTTGAAAGGGAAAGTACCTTTGTGGACTCTCCACTTGCCTGCCCAGTTTTGAACATTGCCCTCAGTTGAATATACATGTAAGTTAGGAGAGCTAATCATTTTCTCATTTCTAGATACCTAAAAGATCATCAAGCAAGATAACAAATGGCAACTTTTTTTACAAATACCAAAAGGGCTATCCTCAAATAAGTTATAGTTAAGAAAGTCATTTCTGCATTTCTGACACTATGCAACAGAAATATCAGCATTTTTTCCAGTACAAAATTTATTCCAGTTTCGCCCTGACGTTTTTCCAATGGAAAATCATATGATATTTTCCCTGATAAACCTAAAGTAATGCTAGCATTGCAGCATAACTGTGGGGCATGTTTATGCAGGTGCACACAGTTAGCACATGATTAGCTACATCCCCTTACCAATAGAACAATGCAAATATGCAGCACCACACAAACCGGCATGTAGTTGCGCTTAACACTACCCATTGAGCCCTGCTAACAGCAGCAGACGCGATTAGCATGCGTCCAGAATACCTATTCTAACCACAACATGCCATCAGCTCCCACATTACACCCTAATTCACCCTGTCCCTAACCAATCAGTGCAGGATTTTTAGAGAGGAGCCCTATGCTAACTCTTAATGCGGCACCCTTAGTGCTGTCCAAACCTCGCACTAAGAATTAGCACACTTTAGTAAACATGCCCCTTTGATTGTTTTGATTCTTCAGGCTTCAGGATCACTTTCCAAGACCACTAGAGAAATATTTTTTGCAACCTATTTCAGTCTCGTTGCAGGTAATTTTACAACAAGCTGCCTGTCTTGTACAGCAGGGATGCTTGTAAGTTACACTGCTTTTCTAAAGGAAAGGGTGAGCATGCTTTCCCTTGGAAAATTAGCCCCCGCAAAGTATAGCACAATTTTATACCTGTCATTTAATATGGACTTTTTCTGCATGTAAAGCATAATTTTACACTCAGAAATGGACTGTTAGAAAATTTTGCAGGGATATACCTGAGTAAAGGGTAGGCACACCGCAACATTGCACCTCCCTTTATGCAATCTAACTAAATGTGCTCACTGTTCAGCTTGTTTGAGGAGAAGGGACAGATTTTGTAGCAGGCAGGCTAGAGGTGGAGAGAGATATAGTGATATACTTCTAGTGACAGGGAGAGTAGACGTTGAAGTTTCAAAAATATAGCTCTCTAACTGACTGTGCCTTCTAGTGGAAGGGCGTCCCCACTGAACCTTAAACCAGGATATTCGAGTCAGCCTGATAGCACTGAAGCTAAAGGACAGCAACCATATTCTGCTGCTGCCCAGTTAGCTTCAGTGATAAGAGTGAGGATTAACCTTTACCGTGCCTAACTTTCAGCGCTGACAGATAACTGGGCAGCAGCTGAATATTGCCGCTGCCTGCTCATCCCCGGGCACTGCCCATGCTCTACCCTCAGGATGTCCCGAAGCTAGCCCACTAGCATTGGGGTGCTTAGCAGTGGCACCCACAGATATTCGGTGTCTCTAAACTCATTAGTGCAGCTGAATATGCCGGTCAACATGATTAACGCAGTTCTGCTCACCATGTTAATCACTTTAATTATCAGGCCCTTAGTACCTATGGAACACCGTAGGGGAGTTAATATCCCCTCTATGTTGATTCGTTTTGATTCAGGAATAGCATTTGACCAGGAAGATTAGAACTATTTGAAGAGCTAGAGAAATTTGGCTAAAATGGGAGTGGTAAAGTAAAGGGGGTGAAGTACTTCAATTCATGAAAGAACAGCGGTCAGATGATCTTAAAGTGGCTAAACAGGTAGAAAAGATGCTATAAAAGCAGTGCACCCAAGGAGTAAATGGTGGATTTCCCCAATCTACTTTAATAATAGCTTATGGAACTTTCCTCTAGGAACACAACCAAACCTCTTTTAAATCCAACTTTTTACTACATCCTATGGCAATGAATTCCAGAGTTTGATTATGTGCTGACTGAAAAAATATTTTCTCCTATTAGTCTTAAATGTGCTATATGGTAGCTTCATTGCATGTCCCCTAGTCTTTCTACTTTTTGAAGGAGTAAAGAACTGATCTACGTTTACCCGTTCCACTCCATTCATTAATTTATATACCTCTATCATATCCCTCCTCAGCTGTCTCTTTTTCAAGTTGGTGGCTCTTCTAATTCTGCTGTATCCTTTTTAAGATATGGTGACCAGAATTGCACACAATATTCAAGGTGAGGTTGCACCGTGGAATAACACAGAAGCATTATAATATCCTTGGTTTTATTCTCTATACCTTTCCTTATGTTTCCTAGCATGCTATTTGATTTCTTGTCTGCCGCTGCACATTGGGCAGAGGGTTTCAATGTATCATCTACAATGATGCCCAAATCCTTTTCCTAAGCTGTGATTCCTAAAGTGGAGCCTTCCATGATATAACTAGTTTGGGTTGTTCTTCCCTAAGTGCATAACTTTGTGCTTCTCCACATTAAATTTCATCTGCCATTGGGATGCCCAATTTCCCAAAGTCCTCTTGCAATTTGCACATTCCTCTTGTGATTTAACAGCTTTGAATACTTTTTAGTGATCTGCAAATTTCATCATCTCACTCATTGTTCCCATTCCCAGGTCATTTATGAATGTGTTAAAAAGCAGTGGGCCCAGCACAGATCCCTAGAGTACTCCACTATTCAACTTTCTCCATTGAGAAAACTGGCCAGTTAGCCCTACTCTCTGTTTTCTATCTTTTAACCAGTTCCCGATCCACAATGTTACACTGCCTCCTATCCCATGACTCATGAGGGACCTTGACAAAGGCTTCCTGAAAATCCAAGTTATCAGCTGGCTCACCTTTATCTACCTGTTTATTCACACCTTTTAGCAGATTAGTGATATAAGACTTTCCTTGGCTAAATTCAGGGCCATACCAAGGACTATGCGAGCGGAGAGGCTGCACAGAGCGCAGGTATGGAAGGGGCACTGATGTCATCATTGGGTTTCCAGAAAGCCTGAAAAAAGTGAGTTCCTGCAGGCAATCGGCTGGGTGGGTGGGGGACCAGCAAGTTCACCTGATGCACAGGGCATATTGCTAGCTTGGTAAGTCCTGGCTGAATGCATGTTGGCTTTTTCCCATTAAACCATGACTATATGTTCAGTAAGTTTGTTCTTTATAATGGTTTCAAACCATTTTACCTGATCTGATGTCAGGCTCACTGTTTTGTAGTTTCCCAGATCACCCCTGGAAACCTTTTTACAAATCATCATTACGTTGATGAAAATTGGATTGCACCTTCAAAAGGATATAAACAGGATGGAGTTGGTGCAGAGGGTGGCTACTAAAATGGTCAGTAATACATATACGGATAAGCTTAAAGATCTTAATATGTATACTTTGGAGGAAAGGTGGGAAAGGATGATACAGTATAATAGAGACATTTGAATACCTCCATGGTATAAATGCACAGGAAGTGTCCCTCTTCCAGTTTAAAGGATGCTCTGGAACAAGGGATCGTAGGATGACAGTGACAGGGGATAGACCCAGGAGTAATCTGTGGAAATATTTCTTTACGGAAAGGGGTAGTGGTTGTGTTGAGCAGCCTTCCCATGGTGGTGGCAAAAACAAAAAATGTATCTGAATTCAAGAAAGCATAGTCACCTTCTGTATTTTAGAGGGGGTGGGGGTTTCTGGACCTGCTAGACCACCAGGTTATTTTATTTTAATTTGGAGTAGGGGTGTACACAGGCCACTAGACCTCCAGGTAGTCACTTTCTGTCAGGGCACCAGCTCCCAACAGTATTTTGATGGCATCTGGAGCTTTTCCTGATGTTGCGATCATTCCCAATGTCATCAAAATACTGTTGAGGGCCAAAAAGCAAATTAGTCATGCGGTGCCCGTCTCTCTGGGAGAGCATGCTACACTAGACCAACTTCTTGTGCGCATGTGTTTGGCTTGATCTCCCAGTTTAATGCTGCTATTTTGTGCCCAGTTTAACGGGTGGCTCTTTGGCATGTACACAGTTACCGCATTCTTATTTGCATGCCTTATTTTTGCTGCAACACATGTTAAAAGGTGTGTGCTGTCGGGCACGTAAAAAGTCAATTCAGCATGTGTCTAGCACTGGCTTTCTGCATTGGCCTCTTAGATTGTAAGCCCTCTGGGGACAGGAATATAACTACTCTACCTGATTGTCACTGACCTTGAATTACTACTGGAAAAGTGTGAGCTAAATATTACTAAATTTACTAAAAGGGAAGCTAAATGTGCTACAGTACTGCTAGAAAACAATTTGCCCAAATTCCAGTCTACCCTGGGTGACATCAAAGAAAGTCTTGTAGCACATAACAACAGAATTGCATGTAGCCGGGGTCCTTTCATACAAACTTAATGTACAATATTTCTTAGGGAATGAAAATCTTTCCAGACTATCAATATAAAACTTGAGTTACTATTCAAGGCCATTTACATGAGATACCTTATAAAGCCAAAGCAGAAAGAAGGACCCAGATCAGCCTTCTGCTGATCTGAAAAACAAAAACAAAAAAAATGCAGTGCCATCCCAGTCTGGTTTTGGCCACTGGTCACTGGCTTGCTTTTAGTTTCCCAGCTGGAATGTTCACTATGCGCTTTGGGTGTCTATCTAAGAAAAGACATCAGCTTTGGGTAGGAAATTTTTCTTCAAACACTTCTGCAAAACGTCTTAGTGCATTGTCGCTCATCCCCCAAGCCCTACTATTCCATCCACCTCCTCCTCCTCTGCCTTGCCTTTGTACCACCTTTCCAGTCCCCCTTTCCCTTGCACCTTCTCCTCCTTGCATTGCCCTTCTCTTCTATTCTCCTTTGCATGTCAGCCCCCTCTCCCAGTTCCCACGGTATCATTCTGATGCTCCTGGCATTTGGTCTCAGAAGCAGCTCCAGTGTTTGCTGCCATGCTTGCGGCCTCCTCCCTCTCCTCCACTGGGGATTAGATCCCCAGCGGCAGCACTGGCCTCTTAGCAAATTCGATTCGCTCACCCACTGTGAAACATAACTTTGCCGATATAAAACCATCAACAAGTCAGATCATGTCAAAGCACAGGAAATTGCTCAGCTCTTTAAAGACTGCTATAAAAATTTATATGACTCAGGAACAGGAGATGATACTCATAGAAAGGAATTCTGTGAATCGTGCTAAGAGGGGGAAGATCCTCAAGTATCAAGAAATGCATTCAGAGACCAAGAAAATGTAGCAGAAAGAAACAAAAATATTTCCCATTTTGTTGGATGCCACAGGCTTGATTAAGAGAACTTTCCAAGCACACCTTGAGAAATTGCCCATACATGTTACATTATACAAAGTCCAGAAGGAGGCTCTCTCTGGCACGATGCAAGTACTATGTCGAACATTAGCAGTAAATTTGGGACTGAGATCATATTCCACACATTCTGGCTTTGGAGTGAGGTTCACGACTGTCACGGTATGCACAAAACTAACCTATTTGGAGAAATTGCCCCAGAGGAATTTTCTCAAAATCATGCCTGAGGATAGGGTAATTGAAACTTTGAATTGTTCTGTTGCAATGGTGTTGACACAGAAGACTATATTAGGTCTTACGTTATCTAAGGCAGTGGGTCCCAACAGCATGGGAACTGAGTATTATGAGATTTGGTAGCCATGTCCCTGCAAGAAAGATTTCAGGATAGATTGTAATCTAGGGTCCTCAAGCTAGAACAAAATACCACGCGTGCAGTGTTGATTCCAAAACCTGGGAGAGATATGGAAGAGGTAGGTTCATATAGATTAATATCCTTACTGAATCAGGCTATGAAAATACCATCATTTATTTTGGCAAACACATTAAGCCAATATTTACCAGGAAGACCAGGTTAGTTTTGTTAAGAGGAGATATGCTGCTACATCAAACAAATATTAATCATCTCATTTTGCTTGAGAAGCCATCTTAAAATCACTATATCAAAATTAATACACCCAGTGCTCCCTAGTAAAAAGTTAGTAAAAAGTTTTCTTAATAATATAGGAAGCTCTGGGTATATTATTTTAGACGTTGATAGCAGTGCAGGCACAATCTGAACACACAGAAGACACAGTAATAGCTAGTCTGAATGAAGAAAAAGCATTTGATAAGGTGGCATTAGATTTCTTGTTTTGGTTCCTGGGGAAGCGTGGAATGGATGGGGATTTTGTTCAATGGGTGTGAATTCTGTAGAGAAATATTCTGCTCAGTGTGTGATCAACAGGCAGCTAACTCAAACCTTTGATTTAAAACGAAGAGCGGCACAAGGATGTACACTCTCTCCTGCTATTCATACTGTTCCTTAAACCTTTGATAATAAAAACTGAAGAAGCTGCTGATAATGTGGGAATTAGGGTAGAGCAATAGGAATTAATGATTAACTTGTCTGTTAATGACATGCTTACACAGAGGAAGTTATAGGCTTAATTTAATAATTTATTTCCTTTGCAGGACTCAAGATTAATTTGGGAAATCTGAGGCACCACCATTGGGACCTCCTCAGAGAAGAAAATGTAGAGCGGGATTGTCCTCCACAATGGGCAAGGGAGATCTTAAAATTTTGGGAATATATATTAGTACCCACAAGCATATGATGTACATGTTGAAAATGCAGGACAAGTTAGAAAACATTCAAGATTCATGAACTAGGTGGCAAAATTTGCCCCTGTCCAAAATTTGCCCCATGTCCAAAGTGCATTGGTGAAAATGGCAGCACTTCTGAAAATTCTGTATTTACTGAAAATGTACCGTTTTAGCTCTGGAAATAAGAGAAACAGTTCTTCAGAGAAGGAAAATGGCAGGCATTACTATATCTATCATATGAAAATACCAAGAGGATTGTTTACTAAAGTGCGCTAAAGTGTTGCACTTAGCCACATTTGGAGCAAAAACGAACACGCAATAAGTGCAATAGCTCCAAACTAACTGTTGAGGGCATGCCCAGCACACCCCCCTGCAGCTATTGCATGGAAGAGTACCTTATTGTGCTAATGCTACATTTGCAATCAATGCAGGTGCACTTAATGCCACCCACTGAGGCCGTGCTGCGTGTATCCATGCGAACTGCAGTGCTAACTATCAGCGTGTGTTAATTACCCCTGTGCTAATTGCAATGTGCAGTCAACTCCCACTGTCCATCTCTAGCCCACCCATTTCCTGCCCTGTCACACGCTAAGCAGTTAGCACAGGAATTTTACTGTGCTGGCTGTTTTTGCGCATGGTAGTAGTTACCATGGTCCCACGCTAATGGCTTGCTGTATGTAAAACCCCACGGTAAATTTTAGTAAAAGGGCCTTTAAAAAAAGAAGTGGGCAGCATTGCCTGCCAGATGTAAGGATGTATGATGACGTTGTGATGCTGCTTTGGTTACATGAGCTATCATGGTAGTTGTGCACACATGGCCATAACGCATGTGCACAGCGACTGCTCTCAGAACGCGCAGCCTGCAATTGCAAGCCACAAATGTGCTATTAGGGCAGCAGTAATATACAGAAACACTGCAGAGAGTAATAACTGGGCTCCAACTCTAGCTATGGAACAGTGGTAACAGGCCAGTAAAGAAAAGAGAGGGATAACTTGGAATACGCACAACTGACTGCACAGCTCAGAGTAACGGGACTAAGTACAACAGGGCAGGACATGTAAATCAGGAAAGCACACCTAACTGTGGGAGGTATGCTGAAAATGTGGCATCTGAAGAGGCAGGGGACCTTATATGGGACTCGGCAGAGTGTCCTCAGTGTCCATCCTTCAACCTGAGGCACCCAGTATGTCTGTTCACCTAGGCTGCAGGAAACACAATACAAGGCCTCTGGTGTGGGGGGATGGGCTTCCCTTGTCAGTCACTCCTCTTACATGGTTTAAACAGCACCATAGCTATTGAGGTGTCTGTCCCCCACATATGGGGGGAAGGGGGCAGGGCCGGCCCATCCGCTAGGTGAGTTAGGCAGCTGCCTAGGGCAGCCAGACTGGGTTGGTGGCTTTATACTGCTGTTTTGTTGACCACAGCAGGCCATCTCTTTTGGCACACATGGCCTGTCACTTCTAATCCCCCTCTGATGCAACTTACTGACGGAGGAGGTTCAGAAGCGGCAGGGAATGTGTGCTGAAGCACATGGCCTGCTGCGGCAACAAAGCAGCAGCACAAAGCCACCACTTTTAAAAGACTGCTCTGCCACTGCCTGTCTCCCCCCATGACTGAATTGGCAGTAGCGGGGGGTGGCAGCAATGGCTTGGCAGGAGAAGGCAACACGTCCAGAGTTTCTTTCTAGGGCAGAAGAAACCCTTGGACTAGCCCTGAAAGGAGGTGGAACTAGAACCAAGGGGTCTGGAGAGCATGCACAATCAGTACACATGCTCTGAGTAGCCTACCAGCCACATGGGGTCCATAGAGTCAAGAAGCATCCCCATGGCCCAACAAAAAGGACACCCAAGCATGTGGCCTGACATCTATAATGGGTGATACAAGACACATAGGGCACCGATGTTAACCCCCCTACCCCCCCACCCCCCCACTGGGAAGGGCTCTGGAGGAAACACTGGAATGCAGCCCACATGCCCCCATGGAGGTGGCCAAACTCAGGCCAAGCATTTTAGCTGTCAGGGAAGCAGAGCCTGACAGGACCTTGGAAGCCCACAAGAGCTCACCATTTCCTGGGCATCGGTGATCAGGAAGAGAACACTAATCAATGCTCTCCAACACAGGGAGCCCATGTTCAGTGCTAGAAGTATTAAGTTGCTGCTCAGAGCCAGTAAGCATCAGCTACATCCTCCCATGGTAAGAATAAGGGACCAGCTGCCTATAGGAGCATGGCCCCCAGGTCCACATACGCACTGCTACATGTACCGCCATGCAGAGGAGGTAGGGGTCGGATGGCACCTTTTGCTACAACTGTCATGTTACCAGTATGTGAAACACCTCATTTGCATCTCTTCCCCCCCAGTATCCTGCTGGCTTCAACTCTGGCTATGTGGCCAGTACTTGCTGAAGCACAAAGCACAGAGCACAGAGCACAGGCCCTATGTTCTGACACCAGCAAAGCACATAACACCAGCAACCCTCTGACATCTATCCAGTGCACATGCAAACATGAACAGCATCCAGACAAGACAGCTGTTGATGTTTCTGTGGTTGTTTGCCCACTGTCTTAGCAGGGTTACTCATGGCCTGCAGACCCTGGTTTTGTGGGTCTCGGACTGTAGTGATCCAATGCCATGTCCCAGCCCTTCCAAACAGGAGGGCTAGGCAGGTACCTAGGTATTCCACTAACATCACCTACTTGCCCTATTATTCCTTATGGGGGTCATTCAGTACAGCAAATAGCAGGAATGGACATCCAAATTAGATGTCCATCCCCGCTATTCGCTCCCCTGCTGGCCCCAGCTAATGCCTTCCCGTACGTACAGCGTGTTTGTATGGGGAGGCTTAGATGGGGGTGGGAGGGGACATTTCTGAGGTGGAGAGAGGGTGGGGCAAGGGCGAGCCGTGACTCTGGACATACAGGGCCAATTCTGAGGTCGGCCCTATATGTCCGGGGCCGTGAACTTAGACAGGGGACTTATTCCACCATAGAGGACATCGGGGATCATGCTGCCGGGCCAGGAAAAAATGGTAGGAGGGTGTAGAAAGATCCCCGCAGCTGGACCCTGGCCATGGGAGGCTGGATCGAGGGTCCAGCTGCAGGGAAAGAAGAAAATCTGTGGCAGCCGGCATTTGTGGCTCCTGAATGGAGCCACGGTGCCATGGTGATGGGATGCCATGGCACTGCGGCTCCATTCAGGAGCCTGACTGAGGTAGCCGGGGATCTGCTGGGCATGCAGGCCAATCAGAATCAGGGCCCAGCCTGCATGTTCAGGCCATAGGCTTGATTGTGATCCCGCAGGCACATCTAGCCCCCATGGGATAAGAATCGGGTCTACCTCTGGGCGTCCCGCTTCTGGTTGGCCACACAAGGGGCTGGATGGCCAGGTCAGAATGTGCCTCCACGCGTTCGTCTTGCTTCTACCCTTCATATTTCCTAATGATTGTGTCCAAACCGTGCTTTCGGAATGCACTAGCAAGGAGGGTGCAACCACCACATGGTCAGAGGCAGGCGGGACTTGCACTCATGCTAGCAGCATCATTGTGCCTCTTGTGCATGATTAGCGTGGACCGCTCCAACTGTGTGCCACATCAACTGTGTGCCATTCCCTATCCATTCTCTACCTTATTTGCATACTGCTTGGATAGCAAGACATTTTTAATGCCATCACCTTTTGGCCATGTGTTTCCAACTAATGTGCAGCCAAAACACATGTTAGCCCCAACTAAAGCCCATGCTCCCAGCTACTGCACTTTAATAAGCATGCCTTGGAGTGTGTGAAAGCAGATTTTGAGTGACTGAGTGAAGTCTGTTTGGTAGGGAAGTGGGTGCAGTGATGGACCTTGGTCTGACCCAGTGTGGCATTTCTTATGGGGTTTTTTAATGTTCTTATGTGTTTGTGAGTGTATGACTGCAGGGCTAGTAAATGACTGACTGCGGTGAGTGAAGATGTGCATTGAGTAACTGCTAGGTGTGATATGTGTGTGCATGGAATGAGTGGATACAGTATGTTTGCGAGCATAAGGAACTGGATTCAGAATGTTTGAGTAGATGCTATTCCATTCTATGTACCCTACTACCTCCACATTTGCATCTCCTTTGCTAAATGTCCACCCCTTTTGACTGGACTTGTCGTACCCCTACCTGTCTAAGTTAATTGTTCACCGTTTTGAGTGGTAGAAAAACGGTATACCAAAATCAGTTAAATAATAATATTAGGTCTATTCTATTCTATTAAGGGATTAATATACTGCCCGTCTGCGAATGAATTCTAGGTGGTTAGCAATCAGGTACTGCATAAATTCCCTCATCCCCAAAGGGCATACAATATATATATGCTTACCAGAGGCAACAATGTGGCCAAGAAGTTCAATTTCTGACTCAATAACAATGCTTTGCTTGGCAAAAAACTAAACAATGACTTCTAAAGTCTATCCCAATCATCAAGCATTCTAGGCAGAGTACAGACATCAATAAAACAACAATCAAGTACAAATTAAAATTTGAAATAATTAAAAACATCCTATTCAACCTCATATCCCATCCAGCTGCCTGATATCTGCCTCACTGCCACTGCATCCTTATCCCTCTAATGAGACAAAAAAACTAAGGAAAGAGAAATGTTTTTAGACCTTTATGAACGTTCTAAAGATTTAACTCAGAACGTAATGCAGTAAATCGTTTAGATATGAAGGCCCCAGGTCCTGAAGCTAACACCAGAAGCTTGAAGAAACACCTCTGCTTAATTGGAAGCCAATGTAATTGCATTAACAACTCTGCAACCGAATCTCTATGGCTAAGGCCAAAAATGACCCGTGCCACTGAATTCTGGACTACCTGTAACTTACTAATGGAATACACCAGTAGTCCCACATATAGGGCATTACAATAATCAAGCCTAGAGAGAACTAACGCTTGAACAACCTGGCAAAGTGCATTCTGATCCAAATAAGGACGCAGTTGAAGAACGAAGTGTAAATGCCCATACGCCATGTATACTGCTTTCGAAATTTGTTGTTGAAGACCTAGTTCTGTGTCCAATATGATCCCTAGGTCACGAATGCTATCCTTCCAGGACAAACTAACCCCTCCTCCCCCCAATAGATAAACTGGCCTTTAAACTATCCTCAGTTAAAGGTCCACATTGCAATACCTCCAACTTCGAAATATTAAGAACCAATCGGTGCTAATGCAACCAGGAAGCAATATTCTCCAGACAAGTGTACACTGGAGAACTTCAATCTCATCACCAGTTGAATATCATTAGCATACAAAAAAAAACCCTTCAAATCGTATCGCCTACAAATGTCCCCAATAGGACTCATAAAAATATTAAAAAGAGTAGATGGGAAGGAGGGGGTTACTGAAGGGAAGTTTGTATGTGTGCCCATGGCTGAGTGGGAGTGGGTGGAATGCATGGAGGGTGGGTATATTGCAGGTGGGTGCTTTCCATAGGGGGGTGTCTACAAGTTTGTAGTTTGGATCTGTGTGTGCATAGTTGAAAATTTGTAAATAAAACAATGTTTTTACTTGACTGCGCATGCATGTATGTGTGTGTGTTTGTGTATGTGTGTGTATGTTTGTATGTGACTTTTCTCTACACTCATTTCCTCTTCCACATATGTCCCCATGCCCTTTGTTTTTCCCAGCTCTTTCCCTCCCCATTCACATCCTCTACCCTCTGTCTCCTCTAGCTCGTCTCCCCTTCCACACATCCCCTTACCCTCCACATATTCCCTGTCTTCTCCAGCTCATATCTCCTCCATGTTCCATTATCTACTGCATCCTCCCTCCACATTCTCTAAGCCCCTTGTCTCCCCTAAGTCCCTTCCCCAGCTTCTCTCCCTAAACTCCTTCTCTCCAGCCTACCTCCCTGCACAATTGTCATTGCATGGCATGACTCTCTGACTGTAATTCAGATGCAACCGGCACCATGGCCTTCCGGCACCATGTGGCCCTAGCAGAGTGTGATTAAGAACCAATCGGTACAACATCCTGCACTATTCAGTCTCACAAGAACAGGGCAAGGACTTTGGAACCACTGTGGAAGAGCTGAGCAATGTAGATAGATCACGATGCCAGCTGCATTGGAACCCACCACCTTCATCTCCTACTAGCTTGAATAAAATTATACAATTATGCACGCACTCATTAATTAAGCAGAAAATTATGTGCATGCATAAGTCCATGGGGTGGAGAGAGAGTAAAAGAATAAAGCTTGTTACCACTAAATTTCCTATTTTTCTCTAAGCATCTGCATTTTTGTAGTGTCCACATTTCTCTCATATACAGTGCTCCTTCCCAGATTTATGCCACCCTTAGGCAGGAGTAAAAATATTTGTATCTGAAGAATGTAGCATGGCAATAAAAAGTACTTATGTATTTTTAGAGAAAAGTCTTTGTGGCCAGAGTAGAAGGCATCAGTGGAGAATCTATAATTGCTTCTCTTACTGCGCACACAAAATCTGTTTTCAGGCTGTTATGATCATCTCTTCATTTGCCAAATATACCCTACACAGGTGAGGAGGGGTAGCATAGTGGTTAAAATGCTGGCTTACTAGCCAAGTGGCAACAGTTCAATTCCTACTCATACTCCTTGTGGCTTTGGGAAGTCACCTAACCTTCTATTACCTCAGAAGAAAGGCCTACTTCCAGTCACACTACCAGGAATTACTGATTCAAAAGCATGCATGTGCTTTTTGTAATGGTTGTTATTTGAGTTTTCCCACTATTTATCTTCCATAGACCAAAAAGAATTTGGTTATAATCAGACAATCTTAAAGTAAGGCAATGACACAGTAGAGGATGGCAAATCTCAAATCATGGTGAAATGTTTCTGCCAACAAAAAAACTCCCTCTACAAGACCAATGGATCACTACAGAATCCAGAGTTATTTAGTCTGCTGAACCACTTGAAAACAAGACATTTCAGTGCCATCTCCTTGCTATTCAAAAATGTCTCAGAGGCTGTATTTTGTTGAAAGAGTGTCTGGGTAATTCTGCATGAAACTACAGGGAAGGAAGGAAAACTGAATTGTGGCAGGTGGTGTTATTCAGTGGAAGGAATTAGGTTCTAATAAATGCTGTTAATGCTATGAAACAGATGTTCATCTTGCTCCAAATATTTAGAAAGGATTGGAGAAATGCCAACGAGGTGCACATGTAGCTTAAGGATCTTGAAAAACAACAGACAGCTCAAGTGGCAGACGTCTGGAGCAGTCACTTTTGAAAGCTATGAAATGCTTGGTCAGAAGTGAGGAGAAGCTCTTCAAGGCATTGATAATCCCCTCACAAGTTCCCTTCTGCGAGTTGCAGTGACAGATATTCCAACAGTGTAAGAATGACCTTAATATTCATGTAGAAAAAGCATTACATATGCTAAGTGATTAAAACAATGTCCAGGGCCTGCCCAGGGGTATCTAATGCCCTAGGCCAGGGGTGGCCAAACCCAGTCCTAGTGCACCATGATCTAGCCTGATTTTCAGGATTCCCTAATGAATATTCATGAGATATATTTGCATACAAATGGAGGCAGTGGGTGCAAATATACCTCATGAATATTCATTACGGACATCCTGAAAACCAGGCTGGATCGTGGTGCACTAGGACCGGAATTGGCCACCACTGCTCTAGGTGAACTTTCAAATGTGTCTCCTCCCCAGGGGCGGCCCAAGGGTGATGCAGAGCCATGTGCGGAGACTCATTGTGATGCCTCATTTGCATACATTTAATTTATTTTCTTTTAAAATGTATATGTTGCCCATCTAAAATTTTAGGTGGCTTTCAAAGGAGCCCTTCACAAGCCTCTTTTTTGTCCTGGCAAGGACTTAGAAGCATGTTTACTAAATATTAATGTGCGTTAAGTGCCAGTGCATTAACATTTGTGAATGCGCATTAACTTTTAATAAACATGTCTCTTAATGAGTGTCTGAATATGATTTGCATGGCAGTGAGGATAAAGAGACTACCACATTTCTACATTACTATACTCCAGTGCCAACTGTCAGGCACATTAGGAAGTACGATAAACCCTGCTCATTTAGAGCCCATAGCAAACCCGCCGTATCATAACAGTACTAGCAGGACTCATAAAGCACCAAACACTACCTATCAAAAAGGCAACACTGCAAATATTAAACCAATACATCTCAGAGAATACCAATACATCTCCTACTGGGGAAAGAGAACAAGTGGGACAGTCACATAGAAACTACATGAACAGAATACCACAGCTTGGTTACACATGCAAAACAGACCGTCACCAAACATAGAACAAGGGATCACAACTTATAAATATGAAGACAATACTGGGAACCCCAAAAGCCAAACTTGGAATGTACAACAACACTGGAGAATAAAACTATAAATTAATTTCCTCCTGTACTAAACAAAACGCAAAGACATTAGTGATGCACATTTCCCAGAACTGACATATTCCAATTGATAAATTCAAAATAAAAAAGTATTTTTCTACCTTTTGTTGTTTGGGCATTTTATTTTTCAGTCGCAATTGCCCCAGTTGCTTTCTTCTGCTTTTTTCGTGTCTTCTGCTAACTCTCTATTGTCTGCTGTCCATTTGTAATTTCTTCTCTCTTCTATTTTTTTCCATTCTCTCTACATATACTTTAACATACTGATCTTTTCCCTTTTGCTCTTCCCTTCAGTTCACTCTTTATTCTTTTTTCATCCACTTGAATTTTACCCCTCCATCCTCAATCCCCACTTACTTGACCAACACCCAGCCAATCATAGATTTTTCTTCCCTCCCACACAAAATATCTGTTCCCCACTCAATCCTCACTCTCCTGGCTTTTTTCCCTCACCAGTCCCAACCCATCCCTATCTAGTCCTCCCCCAGCATCAGCTGCCTTCTAGTTCTGGTCTCTCCCAGAATCTGCTCCCTCCCAGTCCCATTATCCCATCTCCCCCATACCCCTGCATCAGCCCATTTCCAGCCCTAGCCCCCAGTTTTATTCGAGGACCATCAGCTCTCTCCTCTCCCCCCCCCCCCCCCCATATATGACCCCATACAAGAAGAGTCCTGTGCCTGCAGAACAGTGGGAGTAAAGAACAGTGTTTTCTTTCTCTTCCGTGGCTATGTTAACTTTCAGCCTGCCGACTTGATGGACTTTGGTCTGACCCAGTATGGCATTTATGTCTTTCTACTCTAACTCATTAATTTGGTGCCTCAGTTGAGATACTCATTCTAGCTTCTGCTCCTTTTTTTTGCATCCCATCTGAGCAACTCTCCCTAACCACTGCTTTCAACACATCCAAGACCTTTCCCCAGTTAAGAACATAACAACATAAGACATGCCATACTGGGTCAGACCAAGGTCCATCAAGCCCAGTATCCTGTTTCCAACAGTGGCCAATCTAGGTCATACATACCTAGTAGGATCCCCAGCATTGTTTTACTGAAATATTCTTCTATCATTTGCTCAGCCTTATGAACTACCACCTTATCCTCCAATAAATGGTCATTAAAGAGCGAGAAGTTTAGGGTTTGATCCCCTCTAGGACTGTTCAGTACCAGAGAGATGGGAATGTGGTCTGTCCAAGATATAATATCTAGCACCACTGACTCCACACTAAGGAACACAGTTCTATTATTAAAAAAATAATCAATTCTGGTTTATGTACTATGCAAATAGGAGTAGAAGGTATATTGTTTCCTTCTGGGGTTAAATAATTTCCAAGCATTGACCATGTCCTGTCTAGCCATAAGAGCATGCAGCCTGGCTCAATTGGTAGCTTGGTGACATCTCCCAAGAGAGGTGTCAATCCATGGACAGATGGCAACAATAAAATCCCCTCCAAAGATGCATGTGTCTTCCCCTATATCAACTAATAGCCTACCTTGCTGTTGATTGGGCACATATACAGGTCCAGCCCACACATGGCTGCAGGAGTAAAGAACAGAATTTTCCTTCTCTCCCGCAGTTCTGTGTGCGGAGTGCCTGGAGGTTAAACAGAGGCTCTTCCTGTCTGGCAGAAAATGATCCCATTTAACCTCCCGGCACTCAGTGCGCCAGCGGGTTGAAGATTAACAGAGCCATGGGAGAGAAGGAAAATGCTGTTCTTTACTCCTGCAGCTCTGCAGAGGTGAGCCAGGGCTCCAGGTTTCAGGCCTCCCCAGTCAGGAAAGTGTGTGGCCTCCCAAGGCAAGGGGCCATGTGCGGGCAACATTCCCGCACACTGGTCAGGCCGGCCCTGCTCCGTCCCATTCAGGAATTGCTCAAGGACCTATTTCCCCCTCCCCTAGCACCTCAACTTCCCTGTCTAACCCCCTCCATATCCAGCATCTTGCCTTCCCTTCCTTACTCCCTCCATTGCCAGCATCTCCCTTTCCTTTCCCTATCACCCCCATGCCAGACATTTCCCTTTCCCCTCTCAAACTCCTAGCTGGCTAGAATCTTTCTTTCCTCCCCCTATCCCCAGGAGCCAACATCTCCCCTTCCCATCCCTACCTCCTAGGTATCCAGCATCCCTCTTTTCTTTTCCAAAGCTTCCAGGTGGACAGTATATCCCCTTCCCTATTCTTCCCCCACATGTAGCATCTCATCTCTCCTTCCCTACCCCTTCCCCCTGAGTCCAGCATATTATCTTTCCTTCCCCTCCCCCATGCCAAGTAATTCATCTCTCCTTCCTTACCCTCCCCTATATCCAGCAGCTAATCTCTCCTTCTCTACCCCCCACTTCCTGTGTCTGGCATATCCCCCTTCTTCCCTTTCTCCTGCTGCAGCCTGCCACTGAGGCTGCAATCCTAATTCCAACTGGGCCAGAAGGAGCAAAAGAAACTCAATGTAGTGTGGGGTCTTTGAACATAGACCCATGCTCAAGGATTGCCATGTCAGAGGAGGAGGGATATGGTAGGTCTTGAGTGTGGTCATGTGCTGAAAGAGTCCACACCGCCCCTGACAGCAGCTGTAAAGTACTGCACTCCTGTTGAATTGGAGCCACTCCTCTGCCCCAAATTCTGCTGTCCTGGGTGGATGCCTAGTCTGCCTAGTGTTAGCACTGACCCTAACAGTGTCAAATGATGTATAATTGAAGAGAATGAAAAATCAGTATGGCAAATGAATGGCTGTAATTGGGCAAAAGAGACTATGGAGCAAATTTTCAAAATGCATGCACTGGTTCAAGGACTGTATGTACAGTTTACCCATGGCCTTTGCACCAGTTCTGAAAGTGAAAAGGCATGCTTACCTTTGCTTTGAAAGTTGCTTTGGATACAAGGTACATTAGGTCTCCTGCGCCTACTTTTCCTGATGTTAAATCTTTGCTAGAAAAGTACATGTAAAGATATTAAAATGCTATCTGCATGAATACTTTACTTCCCCTGACCTGAACATGCCCCCAGGAACCAGGTAACATGCTGCACACAGAGAGGAAATATGGGGTGAGGCCCCCAAAACTCACCAGTAGGCTGTATCTCCTTCAGCTTCAGACAAGATTGGGGCCCCCTATAGCATGGGGGCCCAAGGCAATCACCCTGTTTGCACCTCCCTAATACCAGTCCTGCCAGAAATGCCTTTTCTTAATATAGCTAACCATGCACAGACTTTTATCTGCATTGAAGTATGGTAATTTTCAGTTAACACGGGTAAAATGCATAAGTTGAGGAGTAGCCTAGTGGTTGGGGCAAGGTACTTCAGGCCGGAAGGTCGGGGGTTCAAATCCCACTAGAGGACAGCAACCTTGGGCCGGAAGGACTGGGGTTTCTAGTCCCACAGGTGCTCCTTGTGGTCTTGGGCAAGCCACTTAACCCTCCATAGCCCATGTTCCCTGTAAAATAGTTCTCTGTGTGCTGTGCTTTCCTGTCTAATCAATGTGTTTATACCTCAAAAAAATTTCCTGTCATGATTTGACAATTTCCAATCTGTAATCAAAAAACACTGCTGATCGCTGGAAGTAGTGAGGCAGCCATGAGGCTCTTACATAAAGTAATCAGCCTGCTATTTCAGTGGACACCCTTCCCCCACTCCAGGTCTGAGCACAGTATCCCCTAGCCCAGAAACCAACAGACCAGAGCACACCGGTTTGGACAGGTCACCCAGGTACCTTCCCCAGGGGCTGCTGATTGGTGGACAGGAAATACCTGTGGCAAATGGGATTATAGAATGAGTTTGAAATTATACTGTATTTAAGGCATTGAAGGACGTCCCTCGGGGCTCAGACTCTTTTGTTGGAGGGAACCGGCTCTCTGTCTGATCCTGTATGCACATTAAAGATCCTGTTTGCATTCCAGCCTGTCTGTGAGTTTTCCTTCTTTGGGTGAGTGATTGAATAAGAGCTTTTCACAGCGTTTGCTATAACATTTTGGTGCATTGGCCGGGAAAATTTAAAAGAAAAGCCTCTCTCTCATCGCACCCACAGTGGGAAGACTACTGCTTTTTGCAGGATCGGGGCCTCCACCGGTCAGGGACCGACCCCTCCAGGTGATTAACGATCTTTGGCGCCACGGGGCCCCTTTTGTGCTCCGAAGGACTCTTTGACTTGTGTGGTCAGTCGGTCCCTGCGGCTGAATCCCCGATTGAAAACCGGCTGGATAGACTGGCATCCAAACTACCTGTCTGATCAGAGTTCTGGTGAGTACTGCTACTTTCTGTACTCTATCTGTGAGTCCTGGTAATTTCTGGGAACCTGTAGCGGCCCGATCAACCACAACGAGCAGTCCTAATAGGGGCCTTAGTGGCCCTGAAACCATTGCTCGTCCTGTCTGTATCTGTATCTGAATCTGCTGTATCTGAATCTGAATAAGAAAAAAAAGGGGGGGGGGGCGCTTGCTTGCGAGCGCCAGTAAATGACTGCAGTATAAATTTAACTTTGCCACCTCGGGCCCCTTAAAGGTATTTAAAGTGCAGCGCTGCCAAAGCTATTAAAAATTGCCTAAAATATTAGTACTTAACCGCCTTAAGTGTGTCTTTCAAGAATAATTGCGCTGATCACAATTCTCCGATGATCGGGGCAATTTATTTAGAGCCTTTGCCCCATGTGCTCCTATAGTGTTGGGGGCTTCTTGTGTTGCTGGGGGTTTCTTTTGTGTTGCCATGTGCTCCTATAGTGTTGGGGGCTTTTTTTTTTTGTGTTGCTGGGGGTTTCTTTTGTGTTGCCATGTGCTTTTAGTGTTGGGGGTTTCTTTTGTGCTAGTGATCCTGGAGCTCCATCTAGTGGACATTAGAAAAATAGCTAGCTATATTTCTCATATTACTATTATCCACATGGTAAAAGTTAAATCCTATGGTACAGCTAGAGAGTGTGTGTATGTAATGTGTATTTGTAACAGCTGCTACTGAGGAAAGAGAGTGTATGAGTATTCGCTGCTGAGACGTCTCTGTTTTCTGTTTTCCCCTTTTTCTTTGTCCCTTTGTGGTCCTGTGTGTTTTGTGCAACCAAACTCTGCCTGTTGCCTGGATTATATTGTATATTGTATTCCCAGAAGTGGGATTGGAAAATTTACACTGAACATTGCATTCCTAGAATTGGGATTACAAGATTTGCACTGTAAATTGTGATTTTGCAAATTGTGATTAGTGCATGGGGTCCGGAGGCTGAATTATGGTGGGGGAGTATCCGGACCAGCTTCCCTGTATAGATTCATGGCTGGCCCATGTGGTAAATGTGCTGTTATGTAAAAACCTTTAATGTCTCTGTGTTTAGTTGTGACATTAGGGAAAGAAAGTTTTTGTCCAGACATTAGGTCTTTATATTTCAGGATTGATTTTGATACTCTATCAGTAAAAGGTGAAGTTATTGACGAGTCGCCCCTGTGTCCCCAAACAGTGAAAAACACCAGGTCTACTGATTGCAGGGAAGGGGACAGTTTGGAAAGGGGGGTGGGGTTTGCTGTGTGTGGACTGTAGTACTGGTATAGCAGTGAAGGAAGACAATTGCTTTGTTTGATGCATATCCAGTTTCATTGCTATGTTTCATGCATGGTCAGGGAACCAGGTGTTTTGGTCACACCTCTCAGCAGTGAGTGGGGGGTGATTGAAACTGCTGAGATAGTTTGCATAGCTATAGAAAGATACTGGGAGGAGTTCCTTCTTCTAGCAGATAAGTACATTATGTAGAGGTCCAGTATACACAGCAATAATAAGGATACATTAGTACCTATGTATGTGATTGGTGGAATGATGCAGGTGATGGGGGAGTGTTGTGAGGGATGAAGTGGGATATTAAGAAGAAGGACTTTTGATGGACATTAAACTGATGAAGGTAATTTGAAGTGATGTATCTGGCTAATGAATATGTAAACAAAAAAAAAAAAAGAAAAAAAGAGATGAGCATTTTATTCCTGAATGGGGCCTGGAGCCATGTCACCAAATTGCAATCCAGGGAGCCCAGCGGAGGGAGGTGGCCGGGGTCCAGATGGAGCAGACCATCCCGAGAACTCAGAGCTGCCCACCGCTGAGATGTGTGAAGGAGTCCCTATCTGGATCAGTGTGTCACATTGAAAACGGGCCAGGGTGTCTGCCTATGAGAATGAGAGGTTCAAATTTTGAGAGAGACAGAACTTGAACTTCAGAGAAAGGTGAAGCACACTGCGAGGTCCTGGGGAACTGCTGAGATGCAGGAAAAAGAACTGTTGGACTGACTGGGGGGGTTTTTGGGGGCTTCTGTGAATGATTGTATTGTTATCCTTTTAATATTGTTTTCTTAGAAAGTAACTGAAATCTACAAGCCATTTCGGCTTCAGCAACTGCAATACCCACACCAGCTCAAGTTTTTGCTGTACTATTCTCAGAACTTTATTTATCACATTATTAAGCACTGCTGCTTTTGACATACTTTCATGTTATGTGTTTTCAATATTATTGACCAGCTGCAAGAAAATGATGTTACAATGTATGTTGTCTCTAGGGAACAGTACCAGAAGCTGCTCTTCTGATGACCCCTATCTGTCTCAATATCTGTCTCAAATGGTTGCTTGTCCATTGCCCTTAGTGGGATTACCTTTGCCCCATAAACAAGAAAAGAAAAAGAAAAATTGGGAATGAAGGGAAATTGGCTGATAGGTATGTCTAGTATGGCTGCATCCTTGCCTGAGGCTGTAATACATTATGATGACACGGAAAAAAGCATGTGGGCTAAGAAAATGAGTACCCAGAGCCCAGCACAACAAGAGTAAAGCCAGGGGGAACCATACTCTGAACAGAAGTGCACAGAGAATGGACCTAGCTAAGAAACAGGTCAGGCCTGAAAGTGCACAGAAAATGGACCCAGCACAAGAAAAGACATGCCAGGCCTGAACAGGTTAAACAGGCCTGAGCAAGCTGGGCAAGCCTGGACAAGTTAAACAGGCCAAACAAAGCTGGTGATACAAAGTACTCATATGCCCTGAAGACTACAGTGCCAGTGATTAATGAAGCAAAGGGAATGGCAGGGTGCAGCCAGAATGACTCAACACTAGCAAGAATAAAAGCCATTAATATGCTGATAAGGGTGGATCCCAGGGAAAGAGCCTTTGCCCCAAAGGAAAGAGGCCTCTGCAGACTTTTTGCACACGGCCCTCCTTTGTCCCAAAGGAAAGAGGCCTCTGCAGGCCCTGCAACCTTTTACAGTCAGAACAGCAACTTGTGCACACGGAACAAAAACTTTTGTGCAGGAGTTGCTATAGAGGGTATAGGGTATGTGTTGTTTTAAACTCACTGATGCAAGTGTTTCCATTGAACACTCTATCCAAGATCTAAGTGATCTAGTTAATCATATTACTGACCCGTCCATGGGTCCTGGGTGGTTTATGAAGTGGTTCAGTTGGCCAGGGGGACTAAAAATCCCAGTGGTAGGGGTTCTTTTTATTTACTGCTATGTGCCATTCTGCCATGTTGTATCCCCATTCTTTACCGCTTCATTACCACCACCCTTGACACCCTGGTAGAATGCAAGGCGATTACCACTGTCATGGCCCTGACCCAATACACCCCTCTGCGGCTTGCCTCCAGTAATGCAGCCCTCAACCGCCTCTAGCGGTTGAGGTCTCACTTAAAAAGGGGGGAATGAGGCAGCCATGAGGCTCTTACATAAAGTAATCAGCCTGCTATTTCAGTGGACACCCTTCCCCCACTCCAGGTCTGAGCACAGTATCCCCTAGCCCAGAAACCAACAGACCAGAGCACACCGGTTTGGACAGGTCACCCAGGTACCTTCCCCAGGGGCTGCTGATTGGTGGACAGGAAATACCTGTGGCAAATGGGATTATAGAATGAGTTTGAAATTATACTGTATTTAAGGCATTGAAGGACGTCCCTCGGGGCTCAGACTCTTTTGTTGGAGGGAACCGGCTCTCTGTCTGATCCTGTGTGCACATTAAAGATCCTGTTTGCATTCCAGCCTGTCTGTGAGTTTTCCTTCTGTGGGTGAGTGATTGAATAAGAGCTTTTCACAGCGTCGGTATACAAATGTATACTAAATAAATAAGTTGCTTTGAAAACTGTCCTCTGCTTGGCAAAGTTGAAGGTCAGCGCAAAAGGGGTAGACTGGCAATGCAATGGATCAATTCAATAAGAAAAACTATGGATACTGCTCTATCAGCTGAATGAAGACCAAACACAGTGTAGGGCAACTAGCCACAGGGCTGCCATGAGTCAACATTGACTCAATGTCACTTAATAAGAATAATAATGATGATGATGATTCCTGCATGATTCCTAGGTTCTTGGTTAGAACCCAAATCACAGGATTAAAAGCAGTCCTAGACTGTGTCTTCAAATGATGATGATGAAGAGTATTTCCTCTTTACAGGGGTAAATAGCAGTTTGCCCATGTGAAAAGAGGCAGTGAAATAACATTCCCCCTAAGATGTGTGAGTCCACTGAGCACCTTCTTAGGATTGGATGCAGCGTATCAATCTCATGAGACACCCAGGGGATCCGCCTGCCCCTCATGACCCTAACCATGAGATTGCCCCTTTAGTAAGAATATGGATGATAGACTCGTGCTTACCTTAGAGGAAACATTGTATTGACACCTGCCCCATCCTCAGTGTGGGTAATAGAAACATAGAAACATAGAAATATGATGACAGAAAAAGACCACATGGCCTATCTAGTCTGTCCTTCCATATCAACAACTACAACAGTCCCCTTTTTACCTTTAGAGATCCTCTGTGTTTGTCCCATGCTTTTTTGAATTCAGTTAATGTCCTCATCTCTACCACCTCCACTGGGAGACTATTCCATGGATCCACTACTCTTTCCGTTAAGAAATATTTCCGCATATCACTCCTGAATCTATCTCCCGTCACCCTCATCCCATGTCCCCTCGTAGCAGAACTTGCTTTCAATTGAAAGAGGCTCTCTCCCTGAACATTTATGCCACGGAGGTATTTAAACATCTCAATCATATCACCTCTATCCCGCCTTTCCTCTAAGGTGTACATATTAAGATCCTTCAGTCTGTCCTCATATGCTTTATAATGCATATGAGGACAGACTGAAGGATCTTAATATGTACACCTTAGAGGAACAGTTGGGGAAGGGAAAGGGCTTTCATTTTGAGAACACCGGGAAAAATTTCTGCATCTACATTTGCATCCGCTTTATTATTTATTTACTTTTAGTTAATTTTTTACTCTCTCCTTAGACCTACAGAGCAAGGACGCAATTGCATAATACAGTTACACATATCATAATAAAAGAAGTGCAAAACTAGATGGATAACAATGGAACTGCTGTGTGCCATTCACCCAATTTTCAATGCAAAATCCTCTCCCTGTCCAAGGATAAGCTCCCCTTTGAAAATTAGCCTCTTGGTTCTGCACCTCTTCTGAAAATTGCTCCGCCTATGACTATGTAGTAAAATTCCACTTACTGTACGGTCTCCTAGGATCTGTTTGCCCATTCTCATAAAGAATAACTTGCTGTTCTAAATACCTTTAGACAATAAAATAATAAGCCCAACATTTCCACTTATTTATACCACTTTATCATTTTAGTCAAAGCAGTTTACATTGTAACTTAAACTTGGTAATGCATATTAAATAGGGATATTGATAACTTGGATTCTTCTGAGGCAACGGAGGGTTAAGTGGCTTGCCCTAGGCGTGCTAGTGGTAATTGAATGTTAGTCTCTTGGTTCCCAAGCCAGTGCTCTAACCATGAGGCTACTCCTCCACATTTCACTGTGGACCACTAACCTTTCTCAAATATTTCAGTACTTAATAAATTGCAATAAATGTGGCTGCACTTGGGCAAAGATAGCTTTTCAGAGGTGGCGGAATACTAGAGATATGGTGGTAACAGCTAATTTAATTCAAATTTAATTTAAAAAGAGGAGGAAATAGCCAAAATGCAATAAAATGGGGGGATAAGACATTTTTCAGATATATTAGTGAGAAGAGGAAGGGCAAAAGTGGTATTGTCAGACTCAAGGGTGCAGGGGAGGAATATGTAGAAGCTGATAAGGATAAAGCAGAATTGCTTAACAAATATTTCTGTTCTGTGTTCACAGATGAAGAACCAGGAGCAGAACCTCAGAAAACACCAACAAACAGGAACAGAAGTGAGGGACATCTTGAACAATTTTCAGAAGACTCTGTTCATGAGAAACTAGCTCAACTTAAAGTAGACAAAGCGATGGGACCGGATGGGATACACCCTAGAATACTGAGGGAAATTGGGGACGTTCTAGCAGCTCCACTGACTGATCTTTTCAATGCCTCGTGGGAGTCGGGAGTGGTGCCAAAGGACTGGAGAGAGGCTCATGTGGTACCTTTACACAAAAGCGGAAGTAAGGATGTGGTTGAAAACTACAGGCCGGTTAGTTTAACTTTGGTGGTGAGTAAATTATTGGAAACGCTACTGAAAGAGAAAATAGTGAGGTTTCTGGAGTCCAGCGGATTACAGGAGCCGAGGCAGCATGGATTCACCAGAGGCAGGTCTTGTCAGACAAATCAAATTGATTTCATTGACTGTGTGACCAGGCAGTTGGACCGAGGGAGAGCCCTAGATGTGGTGTATTTAGATTTCAGTAAAGCTTTTAACACTCACAGGTGACATATAAACAAACTGATCACCCTAGGGATGGACCCTAAAGTTACTGCTTGGGTTAGAAATTGGTTGGGTGGGAGGTGACAAAGAGTACAGGTAAATGGGGCTTACTCTGAGGAGAAGGATGTTACCCGTGATGTGCCCCAGGGATCTGCCCTTGGTCCGATTCTTTTTAACATCTTTGTTAGTGATATAGTGGAAGGGCTGTCGGGTAAGGTTTGCCTTTTTGCGGATGATACCAAAATCTGCAATAGAGTAGAAACCCAGGAAGGTGTAGATAACATGAGGAGGGATCTAGATAAGCTTGAAGAATGGTCTAGAATCTGGCAGCTGGGATTTAATGTTAAAAAATGTAAGGTCATGCATTTGGGCTGCAGCAGTCCAAGGGAGCAATATAGTATAGGGGGTGAAGTACTTTTGTCCACCAAAGAAGAGCGGGACCTGGGCGTGTTTGTGTCTGATGATCTTAAAGTAGCTAAACAGGTAGAAAAGGTGATGACAAAAGCTAGAAGGATGCTTGAGTGCATAGCAAGAGGAATGGCTAGCAGAAAAAAGGAGATGATAATGCCTCTATATAAGTCTTTGGTGCGACCTCATTTGAAGTATAGTGTGCAATTCTGGAGACCGCACCTTCAAAAGGATGTGAACAGGATGGAGTCGGTTAGTGGTCTTCATTATAAAGCATATGAGGACAGACTTAAGGATCTTAATATGTACACCTTAGAGGAAAGGCGGGATAGAGGCGAAATGATTGAGATGTTTAAATACTTCCATGGCATAAATGTTCAGGGAGAGAGCCTCTTTCAATTGAAAGCAACTTCTGCTACGAGGGGACATGGGATGAGGGTGAAGGGAGATAGATTCAGGAGCGATTTGCAGAAATATTTCTTTACGGAAAGAGTGGTGGATCCGTGGAATAGTCTCCCAGTGGAGGTGGTAGAGATGAGGACAGTAACTGAATTCAAAAAAGCATGGGACAAACACAGAGGATCTCTAAAGGAAAAAAGGGGACTGTTATAGTTGTTGATATGGAAGGACAGACTAGACAGGCCATGTAGTCTTTTTCTGTCATCATATTTATATGTTTCTATGTTTCTAATTGTTAGATAATGCCAGTGGAACTCCGGAGATATTGATTCATTATGGGGGTTAATTTGGAAGTGCTATTCATGTTTTGGATGTCTGGAAATGGGTATAGAAACATCCAAAGCACGGAGATGTCTCTATAGCCATTTTAGAAACCAGGTCTGGATGTTCCCAGAGTGAGGACTTCCAAGTCTGAACAGGGGTATGGCGGAGATCTGGCCGGGGCATTCCTAAGAACTTGGACATCCTTGCCAGATCTCAGAAATGCCCTGAGGCATTACGTCTAAAGTTATACCAGCTCCAGCCATGAATAGGCATCTGAAAAGAGATTTATTTATTTATTTACATTTCTTATATACCGCACTATTTGGCATCAGCGCGGTTTACAGAGAACAAATAATGTTTTGTCGGGCAAATGTCTGGAGGGAGTGGAGAAGGAGTTATACTAATACCCCCTCTATTTTACAATATGACAATGAACACTCTCAGGGAATAGGGGCTCATAATTCCATTTTGCTATGCTGCTGGACATCCCCTTCTCCTAGCTTGCATGAGATGGATGTCCCCGCCTCACACTTTCCTAAGGGGGATGTCTATGTGGTCACTGGCATGGATGTCCATGTTACGAAAATCGGCTGGCGACATAGACATCCACAATATTCTTCTGCAAGTTCTGGTCTAGATGTCCCGGATTTCACTTGGATGTCCTTTCCAAAATGCCACTTTATAAGTGTGACCAGCATCCAATGTGCTTAGACAGAAGAAGCCAACTCGATTTAGGTATCCTCACAATTAGAAATCATTTAGGCACCATTCTCATATGAATAGGTTATTCCCTTACAGGTGTCCCTCATAGTATGCCCAAGTCAGTTCTATCATATAGAAAAAACTAAATGGCAAGTAAAAACCTGAAAATGTATGGTTTTCAACTTGTTTACTGATGCTAAAATCTAAAAATGTAATTTCATGATAGCCACTAACCAGTGTAAACTTCAAATGGGAATCTAATGAACTGAGATATACCACGGGAGCAGAATCGGGTGCAAAGGGCTTGGAAAGATCGGATGGGCCCCAATTCTGTGCTGCAGGATGTACAGCACCCACCTTGTCTAACCCTCCTAACATCTCTGTATGGAGCCTTGGTGCCATGGCATCATGCAGGAGCCCCACTGCCCCACCAAAGAGGGCAGGAGGGGCCTGTCAAGGCTGGGATCCTCCTGCCCTGCTCACCTGGTCAGTGGGGTGGGGTTCTGCTGCAATGGCCACTGACGACAGGGTGACTTAGTCCACCTCCAAGGTGGAATAAGTCCTCCGTCTATCTCCTCAAGTCTGGACATACCTGGGCACAACCGGAATCAGCCCTGTATGTCCGGAGTCAGGGTCCTGCCTCTGCCCCACCCATGTTCCTCCTCCAACCCCCCCTCCTGCCCCCATCCATAACTCCCTACATATTTCCTCTGTACATTCAGGGAGCTCTAGTGCCGGCATCAGGTCTAGGAAAATAGAAAGTGTTGAACGTCCAAGCCGGACGTCTATCCCCGCTAATCCAACATCAGAATGACGCCCTGTGTATCTGCGCCCTCGGCCTATCTAAATCCTAAATGTGGCTGAGATAGATACGATTCTGCTGCCGCAGGGTCTAGATGCACCTGTGATGGTGGAATTGGGAGGATAGATGGCCAGACGCTCACCACATTACGAGGAGGCACACATATTCAAACCTACCCTTCCCCACACTACAACGCCACTACTGGAGCGAGTGAGCAGTGGTGTCCTAGCACCTTGGGAATGAGTCATCTACGTGGCATCGCAGAGAGTCATGCCACATATCGGCCCCTGCTGACCACTCTCCGGGCAGCACCAGAAGCCACTATGGCCAGCATTGTGGCTGCAGGTGCTGCGTTAGGCCATCACCATTGGGTGTGGAGGACTGCAGCATGCAAACGGAGCTGAGTCCTGTACTTATGCCACCATCAGTGTGGTATAGGCTGGACATCCATGGGGTGCCAGGGAATGTACACAGGCTGTTCTTGCATGCCCTATGTACATCCCAGCACTTGGCCACTCCCTCACTCTGCCTCCTCCGGCCCACATACAGCACCCCCTGCATAACCGCTGTGTACGTGACGGGCACACAGGCTGCAGAATACACTTGGGGAGCTGTTCGCAGCTTACAGTGCCTTGTGAAAGTATTCATCCCCTTGGTTTTTGTCCTGTTTAATCGTATTACATACAATCTATTACATACAATCGTATTACATACAATCTACCGCCATATTCAGACCATGACAATCTCAAATGTGACTAAGCGTATAGATTATTGTATATAGTTATATAGTGGACATAGTTTACCTTTTTATTCCCAAGTTCTAAACTCCTGTTATTTGTAAAATGCACTACAGTTTCTGTATGTATATGTTTTGTTTCATGTAAACCACGCTGATGACAATAGTGCGGTATATAAGAGATGTTAAATAAATAAATAAATAAAATCTGGAATGAAAATGGAGGTTTATTTGGATCTTAGGTAATGGACCTAACAATATAGTCCAAATTGGTAAAGTGAAATTACAATAAAATACCTTGTATATATAAAAAAACAAGTAAAAACTGAAAAGTTGTGAGTGCATATGTATTCATCCCTTTTGCTATGAAACCCTAAATAAGATCTGATCCAACCAATTAACCTCGGAAGTCACATTAGTTGATTAGGGTCCACCTGTGTGCAATCAGTGTCACATGAACTGTCACATGATGCCTGTATAAATATACCTGTTCTGAAAGGCCCCTGACTCTGCACCACCACTAAGGCTAAAGATGTTAGAGCTCTTCAGCTTGGAGAAGAGACAGTTGAGGAGAGACATACTAGAGGTCTATAAAATCTTGAGTGGAATAGAATGGGTAAAGGTGAATCAATTGTTTACTCGTTCAAAAAGCACAAAGAGCAGGGGACACACCATGAAGTTACAAAGTAGTACATTTAAAACAAATAGGAGAAAATGTTCTTTCATTGAACACATTGGATTTACAACTCATTTCCAAAGGATTTAGTAAAAGCAGGTAGTGCAGTTGGGTTTAAAAAAGGTTTGGACAAATTCCTGGAAGAAAAGACCATGAACAGCTGTGAAGGTAGACCTGGGGAAAGCCACTGGGGATAAGTGACGTGGAATCTGGCTACTTTGGGGATTTTGTCAGGTACTTGTGATCTGGACTGGCTACTGCTGGAAACAGGATACTGTGCATGATGGACCTTTGATCTGACCCAGTATGACAAGTCTTATTATGTTCAGTTGAAAGAAAACCAACAGATGGAAACATCACTAAAGGGCTGACAAATGCATAAAGCGGCCAGTGAGTTTCCAAATCTTTTCCATAAACGTAGAAATTACAGAAATGATGTCCTTTCATTAGCTCCACCAGTCCAGCAGGTCATATTTACCGAGATTCAGATTCAGCTTAATGTAAGAATATTTCAGTAATCTTTGTCCTCACACAACAATAGCCAGACACAATGAGAAAAATCTGGTTTTCACCTTCCCATTGGTCTATGACTTTTCTCTGTTAGGTAAATGATTCTAGGCCAATTATTCTTATATAAGACTGTTTGATGAATGGCTCAATAAATTATAGGCCTGGGGATATGGAGACATGTGTCGTTACTGTTTGAAATTCACCAAGGAGCTATGTTTCAGCAGGATCAAGGATTGTTCATAACTTTGAGGTCTTAATTTGAATTAAGTTGCTGGAGCAAATCACATTGTTATTGCTAAATAAACTCAATCAATATTCTGAATAGCTCTAAGGCTGCAAGAAATAAATCTTTTTTCTCAAATGCACATGATAATCTTCTTGTAATATATTTATAATAATTTAATACTCATTTTAAGCATGATTAGATACCTTGTATCATTGCAAATGGTTGTTTCAACAGCACCATTTGCTTGCAGAATAAGGCTGTAGTTTTATTACAGAGTTACTGCACTAAAGCACCCTAGAGTATTTCCAGTGCTTCCTTAGATTAGGCTTCCATTCATTTTTTCATTGTGTGCCTACTAAAAATAAGCACCGAGGAAGGTAATTAATGTTGATGCATAATTGTCCCTTCAACACTATCAGTTTTTCTGTTTGCAAAGTAGGTGTTGGATGAACTTTATAGGTTGGTTGACAGTCTAGTGTACCAACTTGGTAACTGAGAAACACCCATATTACATAAATAATGGAAGAGTAGGTTATCTGTCTGTACTTGTATCTTAACTTCCAGTGTTGCTGATTTCTTTTGTCTGCAACACTGGGATAAGCCTGAAATATATTCTAAACAGAGCAGAGTGTCTTTTAGTATTTATTCCCTACTGGGTGGGTTTCGGACAAGATTCTGGCCACTGTCATGGCTGCATTTTAAGGTATGGGCCCATAGACAGCAGGGGGGGAAGGGAGAGGAAGGGAATGAACATCCCCTTCATCTAACATCCAGAAGATCACCATTGTCCATATCCTCATCTGTGTGGATACTCCCCTCTCAGCTCCAAGTCTATGTCCCATTTGTCCTCTAGGGCCTCCATCAACAAATCTGGTAGTGAAATTCAGCATGGAGCCTGAGGAGCCTGCAGTACTCTACCTGTCCTCTCTCATGGCCTTCCTGTCACCAAGGAAACCAATATGCAGTTGGGGCACCACAGGGCCTTTAAGCTCACACAAGAATTTGCAGGCCACACACTGAATTTTATTATTGCAGTTGCTACCACGGGCTCATTCTGCTTTAGAGGACAATGCTGCAGACTGAGATATGGCAGCAGTAGCAATGGTCTGGTGACTATGAAAATCTGTCACTGGAGGCTGTTTCCTACATTGCCTATGCTTAAAACGAGGTGTGAATCTCTCTAACAAAGAAGAGCGCCTACATGTGAAGTGTGTGTATCACCATAATCCAGTCCTCAACAAATTTTCTTAGGATCTGGGAGCCAATTTAAGAATCTAGCAGCCAGACTTGGAACACGTGGAATTGTATTTCTTTATGTATGCCTGTTTATAGATCATGCACCTCAACCCTCTGCAGCAGCCCCCAGCAATCACAGCTTTAGACTCTCTGCTGATGGAGGCAGACTTTATGCTGTGGATGCTGGGCAATGGAGGGAGGCTAATTCTGTGGTTGCTGAAGGCAGATGTCCAGAAGCTGCAGCCTCAGTCTTTCCCCACTATCCACCCACCTGCCTCCAGGAGCAACTGCTTCCCTCCATCATTCATCGACCCCAGCAGCAGTTCTCAGTCTGCCCCCAAGCACTATCTTCCATCAATCCCTCTCTTCTCTCCCTGCCTAAAATAAAAGGCTCCTTGAAATTTGGAAAGGGATCCTAACAATGGAGCTGCAGAATCTGTCTCTTCAAGCTGATAAACTACAAAAGAAAATAAATCAAGTAAGCTTATCCCCAAATGTACGATATGCACAAAATAATAAGATACAAAATCTTAAAAAGGAATCCCTTATACTGAGAAGGAAATAAAAGATTGTTTGTGCATATGCTTATGAAATCAACAGCTTTGTATGTTATTTATACAGTATAAGAAATGTAAATGCTTTTTCCAAAATTTAAAAACCTTAAAGACTTCACAAATAAGGAATTCAATCTTTGGAAAAAAGTACAGATTTACAAAATATGTATTCTATCATGAAAATTCCATACCAATGTTATACATTTCAAAAAAAGAGAAAGACAAACAAGATTTGTTACAAATAGAACAATAAATCAGTTCATACCATGCAATAAAAAAGTACATTAATGAAGTTATACAAGCTTTCAAAGTTTCCAAACCAGAGGGCTGTTCTTTGTTTACACAGACTTTTGTAAGCAAATCCAGAAATCTCATGGCACTTAAAATTTCAGGAAATTTTCCTTTTTATTGAGTTAAGTTATACACAAATGGGGATGATAACAATGAACAGAGTATATTTCTATTAGGAATTGTTCCAGCTTTGTTCAACAACAACAGAAACTCTCTTCTCGTCTTCACGCTTGTTTTCCTGGTAAAGCTGTGCTGCTTGGCTGTTTGCAGGACTGTTTGGATTTGGCTCATCCAACAGAAACTGAATTGAAGTTAAAACGGAAGACACATCATTTGTTGGTCTCCAACGATTCTGAAGGATATCTAAATGTAAGCTACCATCTGCATAAACATTTGGAGGAAATATTTTGGATATAAATCTAACAGCTGGAGGTTTATTTGGATACTTTACTGAAAAATCTATTACTACTTTAAGTGTACCATCCTCAAAAGGTGTACCCTCTGACCCAAATATAACTGTATTCCATACCATGGTATTATTTTCATATGGAATCCCACTAACACCCATGGGGGGGGGGGGGGGGTCTTCTTGTAATAGCTTAAAATCCATAATTAGCCATCTTATGGCCAGGATGGACATACTTCTAGAAAAGGGAAACTGAAAAAAGGAGAAAACATTTAACCAAAAATCTGTCCTACTGAACCCCGCCGCCATCTCACTCCCCATCGCCAGCCCTGAGTGCGAATAACCCAGCAATGATATTTCCAAATACCCAAAAAAGGAGAAAAGAACATTTCACTCAACCATACCATGTTCCACCGGAGCTGGGGGAGGGGAAGGAAGGATGACTGCTGGCCACTTCCACAGACAGACAGCCCTCACCATTAGGTGAGGAATGGGTCAAATCAAGACTTTCGGCCCTTCCATTTCAAGTAATACTCTCGTACCTGGACAAGGGTGTGGGAAAGCAAATCCGGGCCTAGCAGGGCAAAGGCTCTATGACAATCCTTGGGCTGGAAATGCTCTCATGGCACAAACAAAGAAATCGGAGAGGGATGCAGATAACCAAACTGATTATTACAATTGGGAATACAGCCAAAAAAATATAACGTTCTCTGCAGAATATATTCACTTTATTTAGACAATATCCCTACAGGTCAGCAGTGGGGTGAGAGTCATGCAGTCTAGTAGATAGTTGGGATGGGATTTAGCAGACTAACATCATTTGCAAGAAATGGTCTGAGATATATTTCTCTAGAAATCTACAGCTCACAGTAAAATCCAAGGCTAACAGAAAACAAAAAGGTCCTTACAAGAAAGAAAAAAAACACAATGACATTCTGTCTTTCCTTAAACATCTAGATCAGTGGTTCTCAACCCAGTCATCTGGGACACACAGACCGGTCAGGTTTTCAGGATATCCACAATGAATATGCATGAGATAGATCTTCATACAATGGAAGCAGTGCATGCAGATTTATCTCATGCATATTCATTGTGGGTATCCCGAAACCTGACTGGCCTGGGAGTCCCAGAGGACTGGGTTGTGACCACTGATCTAGATCCTCTTCTTCCTGGTCCTGCAATACCTACAAGAAATGAAATTTCTCAAGGTTGCCTTTGGCAGAGCAAAGCAGCAAGAAAAGCTGTCTTTAGCACAACATTAAGGCACTGCTTTATTAAGCTTACATGGGTTACACATTTTAATTTTCTCCTTCATTCCCCCTATTGAACTTTTAAGTTCAACACTTATTTATTTATTTGGTTTCATTTGTATACCGCTACTTCCAGCGATCAGAAGCGGTTTACTCTACACATCAAACATTGGTTACATATGATAGGAATCAACAATTTACATTTTCATTGGGGTGTACTTGCCTGTGCATTTATACATATTTACATTTTATATTGTTGGGCTTGCTTTTGTACAGATTGAATATTAAATTTTGTTTTCATTTATACAGTGTAAGCTATCTAAATAGTATTTAAATAGTATGAGCCATGTACAGTTTTGTTACAGTGGTTGCAATATAAACATTTTGGTTACAAAGAAATTGATTCTTAATACTTTTGTTCAGTTGGGTTGTGAGGTATGTTCAATCTGGATTGGTTATGTTAAGTTGTAATGATCCTGGAAGAGGTGGGTCTTTAGTTTTCTTCTAAAGTCCTGTAGGTCACTGTTCGATCTTAGTTCATTTGGTAACTGATTCCATAATGTGGGTGCTGTATAGGTGAATGCTCTGTTGCTTGTGCAGACCTTTACAGTTCAGATGTTAGTTGAGACGTGAAGGGTGTTTAAGTTGTGTGTTCTTCTGCTTCTATTAGGGGGTTGTGTGGTGATGAGGTTGGAGAGGTGGGATGGTACTATGTTATGTATCAGCTTCAATACAGTTACTAATAGTTTGTATTTTATGCGGGCTATAATGGGAAGCCAGTGTAGCTCAATTAGTATAGGTGCAATATGTTCGGTGAGTTTTCTCTTGAGGATAATCCTGGCTGTGAAGTTTTGCACCAATTGCAGTGTGTTAAGGGCACTGTTCCCTCTAAGCTGTGCGCGTGTGCACGCGCGCACACACCTTGCCGAGTGAGCGCACATACTTTACAATAGAGCGCACAAAAATTACGGTTCTGATTCTGATAGAAAACAACACAGACGTTCTTAAAATTGAAAAGCTGTTGTGTATTTATGGTTTTCACAAGTTCTACAATATTTTCTAGTGCAATCAATATGGTGTACATACTGAATTCTGACGTGTAGTCAAATTTTAAAGTATATAACTCCGAGTGTTGTTATGTGGCGCACAAAAATTTAACCTTCCTTTAAATTCTGCACAGCTGATATTTTATGCGCACACAGCCTACAGAAAATTAGAGGGAACATTGGTTAAGGGACGTCTGACTGCTGATGTAGCTGCACATGAAATGAGAGTAAGAAGCTGTAAAGATTTTACGCATTGGAACATGGAACGTACGAAGCATGAACCAAGGGAAGTTGGAGGTGGTCAAGAATGAAATGGAACGTGCACAACTTGATCTGTTGTGTGTCAGCGAACTGAAATGGACTGGCATCGGGCACTTTGCATCAGATGATCACATGGTCTATTATGCTGGAAATGAAAGACAAAGAAGAAATGGTGTTGCATTTATAATAAAGAAGAAACTTGCAAGAACTGTAATGAAATACAATGCAGTCAGCGAACGCTTAATCTCTATTCGTCTATGAGGAATGCCTATCAACACAACTATAATTCAAGTATATGCCCGAACAACAGCTGTAGAAGAGAATGAAATTGAAGAGTTCTATGAACAAGTACAAGCTGAAATTGACAGAACATGCAAACAGGATATCCTGATAGTCATGGGTGACTGGAACGCAAAAGTGGGCAACAAAGAAGAAGGCAAAGTAGTTGGAAAATATGGACTTGGCAACAGAAATGAAGCTGGAGAAAGACTGATAGAATTCTGCAAGACCAACGATCTATTCATCTCAAACACCTTCTTCCATCAATACAAGCGGCGACTGTACACATGGACTTCACCCAATGGATTGTATAAAAATCAAATTGACTACATCTGTGGAAGTCAACGATGGAAACGTTCTATAACATCAACAAAGACAAAACCTGGAGCTGACTGTGGTACAGATCATCAACTACTAGTATGCAAACTCAAGCTAAAGTTGAAAAAGAGCAAACCACTCATGAATGAAGCAAAATATGACCTTGAGAATATACCACTGGAATTTAAAGTCTGCCTGCAAAATTGATTTGCTGCTTTAGATACAAATGACAGAGCTCCAGAAGAGTTATGGAATGACATCAAGAAGGTTGTGTTGGAAGAAAGCGAGACGTCTCTACAAAAGGTGAAAAAGCAAAAACAGCCAAAATGGATGACGGAAGAAACTCTCAAAATTGCCCAGAAATGCAGAGAAGCTAAAGCCAGAGGAGAAAGAAAGACAATCACAGAACTCAACAGAGATTTGCAACGTGCAGCAAGACAGGACAAGGAAAAGTACTACAATGATGCATGCAAGGAAATAGAAGCAGAAACTATTAGAGGAAGAACAAGATCGGCTTTCCTAAAGCTACGAGAGTTAAAGAAAAAATTCCAGCCTCGACTTGGAATGTTACAAGATGCTCAAGGTTCTATGTTGAATGATGCTGAGAAGATCAAGAAAAGGTGGAAGGAATATACAGAGTGTGTATATGATAAAGATCAAGTGGACCAACAGCCGTTTCAACCTGTACCTTATGATCGGGAACCATTGGTGATGAAAGAAGAAGTTAAAGCAGCATTGAAAGCCTTATCAAAGAACAAAGCACCAGGCATTGATAGCATTCCCATAGAAGTATTACAGCAATCTGATGCAGCTGTTACCGTACTTACAAGGCTCTGGCAAGAAATATGGAAGACAACATCATGGCCAACTGACTGGAAATGATCTGTGTTTATACCAATACTAAAGAAAGGTGATCCAACTGACTGTGAAAATTATCGCACAATCGCTCTGATCCCACATGCCAGCAAGATTCTACTGAAGATTATTCAAAAGAGACTACAACCATACCTGGAACAAGAACTACCTGAAGTGCAAGCAGGATCAGGAAAGGGCGAGGAATGAGAGACATCATTGCGGATGTGAGATGGATCCTTGAAAACACTAAAGAATACCAAAAGGATATCTATTTGTACTTTATCGACTGTAGCAAGGCTTTTGACCATGTAAACCTTGAGAAACTCTGGGCCACATTAAGAAGCATGGGTATACCAGAACACCTGATCGTACTCTTGCATAATCTGTACATTGATCAAGAAGCGGCAGTTCGAACGGAAGAAGGAGAAACAGAATGTTTTAAAATAAGCAAAGGTGTAAGACAAGGCTGCATACTTTCCCCCCTACCTGTTTAATTTATATGCAGAACAAATCATCAGAGAAGCAGGATTGTATGAAGACAACAGAGGTGTGAAGATTGGTGGAAGACTCATCAACAACCTTCGCTATGCTGATGATACCACATTACTGGCTGAAAGTGAAGATAATCTGAAACATTTGCTTCTCACAATCAAAGAACATAGTCTCAAAATGGGCCTGCACCCTAATGTAAAGAAGACAAAGATCATGACAACTGGCATAATCAACAGGTTCATCGTTGGAGAAGAAATTGAAATCGTGAACAACTTTAACCTACTTGGATCAACTATCATTAAAGAAGCAACAAGCAGTCAAGAAATCAGACGACGCATTGCTCTTGGCAGAATGGCTATGAAAGACCTAGATTAGATCCTCAAGAGCAGAGATGTCTCTCTCCATACAAAGATTCGACTTGTTCAAGCCATGGTATTTTCAATAACATCATATGGATGTGAAAGCTGGACAGTGAAAAAGATAGACAGGAAGAAAATTGATGCCTTTGAATTATGGTGCTGGCGGCGAATACTGTGTATACCATGGACTGCCTGAAGAACAAAGCAGTTGGTACTAGAGGAGATCAAACCTAAGCTTTCTTTAGAAGCTCAGATGACAAGACTTTGACTTTCATACTTTGGACACATCATGCGAAGAGAGAGACCATTAGAGAAAGATATCATGCTTGGCAAGATAGAAGGTCAGCGCAAAAGAGGAAGGCCAGCAATGAGATGGATCGATACAATAACAGCAGCTATGGGTACCAGTCTGTCAACAATGAGCCGCCTGACTGAAGACCGAACACAATTTAGGATAGCTATCCAGAGGGTCACCATGAGTCGACTCCGACTTGACGGCACTTAACAACAACAACAAACACGGATCTTTTCCAGTCAGTTGGCCATGATGTTGTCTTCCATATTTCTTGGCAGAGCCTTGTAAGTACGGTAACAGCTGCATCAGATTGCTGTAATACTTCTATGGGAATGCTATCAATGCCTGGTGCTTTGTTCTTTGATAAGGCTTTCAATACTGCTTTAACGTCTTCTTTCATCACCAATGGTTCCCGATCATAAGGTACAGGTTGAAGCGGCTGTTGGTCCATTTGATCTTTATCACATAAAAACTCTGTATATTATTCCACCTTTTCTAGATCTTCTCTGCATCATTCAACATAGAACCTTGAGAATCTTGTAACATTCCAATTTGAGGCTGGAACTTTTTCTTTCTCTTGTAGCTTTAGGAAAGTTGATCTTGTTCTTCCTCTAATTTATTTATATTCTCTTATATACTGTGCTATTCTGCATCAGTGTGGTTTACATTGAACAAACTGAAATTACATTGAACAGGGCATTTTAACTTGGAGATAATTATTTTACAGGGAACATGGGCTATGGAGGGTTAAGTGACTTGCCCAAGACTACAAGGAGCACCTGTGGGACTAGAAAGCCCAGTCCTTCCGGCCCAAGGTTGCTGTCCTCTAGTGGGATTTGAACCCCTGACTGTCTGGTCTGAAGTACCTTGCCCCCAACCACTAGGCCACTCCTCCACCCCTAATGGTTTCTGCTTCTATTTCCTTGCATGTGTCGTTGTAGTACCTTTCCTTGTCCTGTCTTGCTGCACGTTGGAAATCTCTGTTGAGTTCTGTGATTGTCTTTCTTTCTCCTCTGGCTTTAGCTTCTCTGCATTTCTGGGCAATTTTGAGAGTTTCTTCAGTCATCCATTTTGGCCGTTTTTGCTTTTTCACCTTTTGTAGAGACTTCTCGCTTTCTTCCAACACAACCTTCTTGATGTCATTCCATAACTCGTCTGGAGCTCTGTCATTTGTATCTAAAGCAGCAAATCGATTTTGCAGGCAGTCTTTAAATTCCAGTGGTATATTCTCAAGGTCATATTTTGCTGCATTCATGAGTGGTTTCCTCTTTTTCAACTTTAGCTTGAGTTTGCATACTAGTAGTTGATGATCTGTACCACAGTCAGCTCCAGGTTTTGTCTTTGTTGATGTTATAGAACTTTTCCATCATTGACTTCCACAAATGTAGTCAATTTGATTTTTATACAATCCATTGGGTGAAGTTCATGTGTACAGTCGCCGCTTGTGTTGCTGGAAGAAAGTGTTTGAGGTGAATAGATTGTTGGTCTTGCAGAATTCTATCAGTCTTTCTCCAGCTTCATTTTTTTTGCCAAGTCCATATTTTCCAACTACTTTGCCTTCTTCTTTGTTGCCAACTTTTCCGTTCCAGTTACCCATGACTATCAGGATATCCTGTTTGCATATTCTGTCAATTTCAGTTTGTACTTTTTCATAGAACTCTTCAATTTCATTCTCTTCTGCAGCTGTTGTTGGGGCATATACTTGAATTAGAGTTGTGTTGATAGGCATTCCTCGTAGACGAATAGAGATTAAGCGTTTGCTGACTGCATTGTATTTCATTACAGTTCTTGCAAGTTTCTTCTTTATTATAAATGCAACACCATTTCTTCTTTGTCTTTCATTTCCAGCATAGTAGACCATGTGATCATCTGATGCAAAGTGCCCGATGCCAGTCCATTTCAGTTCGCTGACACCCAACAGATCAAGTTGTACACGTTCCATTTCATTCTTGACCACCTCCAACTTCCCTTGGTTCATGCTTCGTACGTTCAATGTTCCAATGCGTAAGACATCTTTACAGCTTCTGACTCTCATTTCATGTGCAGCTACATCAGCAATCAGACGTCCCGAGGGCTTTGATCCAACCACATCATAAATGCTGGCTTTACTCTGAGAAGTCTTCAGCTCTTCTCCAGTAGCTAGTTGAGTGCCTTCCAACCTGGGGGTCTCATCTTCCAGCACTACAGCACAATTAATTTTGTTGTAACTATCCATTGGGTTTTCATGGCAAGATTCAGAAGTAGATTGTCGGGCCTTTCTTCCACGCAGTTTAAGTTTGGTGTTGTCACAGAAATGTGATCCTCCGCCATCAACACTATCGCATTCTGCTGCTGCCCAGATGGGTGGTTTGTCTTGGTCTGGCACCTCAGCTGAGACCTGTCCATCTTGGGAGACCCTGCCAGTAGTTAAACTACTGATAGTTTAGCTCTCAGCATCACTGAAGCACACAAGCCCTCACAGCACGACAAGCTGCAAACCAAGTGAGGGGATCTGTGTTTATACCAATACTGATCGTACTCTTGCACAATCTGTACATTGATCAAGAAGCAGCAGTTTGAACGGAACAAGGAAAAAAAGAATGGTTTAAAATAAGCAAAGGTGTAAGACAAAGCTGCATACTTACTCCCTACCTGTTTAATTTATATGCAGAACAAATCATCAGAGAAGCAGGATTGTATGAAGACAACAGAGGTGTGACGATTGGTGGAAGACTCATCAACAACCTTCGCTATGCTGATTATACCACATTACTGGCTGAAAGTGAAGATGATCTGAAACATTTGCTTCCCACAATCAAAGAACATAGCCTCAAAATGAGCCTGCACCTTAATGTAAAGAAGACAAAGATCATGCTAGCCAACATGCTAGCAATACCAAAAGACATGACAAGATGCTCCATATCAACTTCAAATAGAGCCTTCAGTCTGAGCGCCCCAAGCCTATGGAACTCCCTACCACCACACATCAGAGCTATCCCCAACTTGAGCCAGTTCAGCAAGGCCTTAAAACAACTCCTCTTTATTAGATACCTTATAGACTCCCCCGAACCACAGCCACCAGGTATGACCATCTCACAATAACTCCATCCCACATGCATACAGTTACCTATTTCAATGTTTCACACATGTAGATAGTTTCCCCTGTTATCCAAGTTGATTGCTCCTGTTTATTGTAATGACCTGACTCCTGTTTATTGTCGGATACTGTTAGTTTTATGTAAACCGTGCTGATCGCAAATAGTGCGGTATATAAGAAATGTAAATAAATAAATAAATAAATCATGACAACTGGCATAATCAACAGGTTCATCGTTGAAGGAGAAGAAATTGAAATCATGAGCAACTTTAACCTACTTGGATCAACTATCAATAAAGAAGCAACAAGCAGTCAAGAAATCAGACGACGCATTGATCTTGGCAGAATGGCTATGAAAGACCTAGATAAGATTCTCAAGAGTAGAGATGTCTCTCTCCGTACAAAGATTCTACTTGTTCAAGCTATGGTATTTTCAATAACATCATATGGATGTGAAAGCTGGACAGTGAAAAAGATAGATAGGAAGAAAATTGATGCCTTTGAATTATGGTGCTGGCGGCGAATACTGTGTATACCATGGACTGCCTGAAAAACAAACCAGTCGGCACTAGAGGAGATCAAACCTAAGCTTTCTTTAGAAGTTCAGATGACAAGACTTCGACGTTCATACTTTGGACACATCATGCAAAGAGAGAAATCATTAGAGAAAGACATCATGCTTGGCAAGATAGAAGGTCAGCGCAAAAGAGGAAGGCCAGCAATGAGATGGATCGATACAATAACAACAGCTACAGGTACCAGTCTGTCAACCGCACTGATGCAGAATAGCGCGGTATATAAGAGAATGTAAATAAATAAATAAATAAACAAACAATGAGTCGCCTGACTCAAGACCGAACACAATTTAGAATAGCTATCCATAGAGTCACCATGAGTCGACTCTGACTCAACGGCACTTAACAACAACAACTTATGAGGGATTTTTTGAGTTCTGCTGGCATGACTCCTTGTTGGAGTGATTGGTTTACTATATGTGTGATGTATTGGGCAACATCTTGTTTTGTTGCCTTGAGCCAGGCTGGTGGGCAGTGATCTAGTGGGAAGGTTGTAGTGTTTTAGTTCGTGATTATGTTTATTATTTGCTTGTCTTCCATCTCATAGAATGCGTTCCATTCCTTGTTCCTGTTTGAGTTCATCTCATGTTGAGATGGGTGGTTAGAGGTCCGGTTTAGAGTGGGGTGTCCGGTTGATGGTGGGTTGAGCTTGCTGGCATAGTGGTCAGCCAATGTTTGTGCTTTAATGGCGTCGGTGAGGTTATCTTCATGGGACGTTTTGGTGAGGGATTTGACGAGTTCAAATAGTTCTCTTGGTATGTTCAGTGCCTTGTTGAGTATGTTGGTATGATGGGGTTTTTTTTGCAAGGTTGATTTCTGTTTTGTATTTTGAGAGGAGCGTTAAGTATTCTGTTTTGTGTTCAGGGGTCTTCTTCCCTCTCCATATTTTTTCTAGTTTCCTTAGGTCTTTCTTCATTTTGTTTAGTGTTGTTGAGTACCATGGCTCGGTTTTGGTTTTATTTTTAGCTTTCACATTGTTTAGTGTTTTTGTCTTTAGTTCGGAGATTGATTGGATCCCTTCATTCCATTGGTTTATTAGGGTTTCTAGGTCGGTGTTGTCCTTATGAGGTCCTCAATGCAAATATTCATCATATGCTTGTCTCTTCAAGATATAAGCCTTCACGGGCCTTAGCTTCAAGAAGTTTCTCAATCTTAGCAGGGTTATCACAACTGCAGGGTTTAAATACAGCCTTTGTTAAACAAGGACCACAATGCTTTACAATAAGCACATCTAGAATAATGAATAAGATAGTAAAACCAATGGTTATAACACCTTGCAAAATGTTTTGACCTAAGATCCCTTGCCATCCAAACAGATTCAGAGTTTACCTCATGTAACCTTTGTACTTGAATATTGAGTGCAATTCTGGTCGCCGTATCTTAAAAAGGATATAGCGATTTTAGAAAAGGTTCAGAGAAGAGCCACCAAAATGGTAAAGGGGATGGAAGGATACTCCTATGAAGAAAGGCTAAAAAGGTTGGGGCTCTTTAACCTGGAAAAGAGAAGGCTGAGGGGAGATATGATAGAAGTCTATAAATTAATGAACGGAGTGGAACGGGTAAACGTAGATCTATTGTTTACATTATCAGAATATAGAAAGACTAGGGGACATGCAATGAAGCTACAGGGTAAACTATTTAAGACTAATAAAAGAAAATATTTTTTCACTCAACGTGTAATCAAACTCTGGAATTTGTTACCGGAGGATGTAGTAAAGGCTGTTAGTGTAGCTGGGTTTAAAAAAGGTTTGGACAAGTTCCTGGAGGAAAGGTCCATAAACCATTATTAAGAAGGGACCCAGGATATCAATGCTTGAACCAATACAAGCATTGTGGAACCTGTGTCCCTTGGGGAAACTGCTAGGTACGTATGACCTAGATTGGCCACTGTTGGAAACAGAATACTGGGCTTGATGGACCTTGGTCTGACCCAGTATGGCATATCTTATGTTCTTATGTTCTTATGTACTTCTTCCTGACTTGAGAGAATGTGTTTATCTGCATCTTTAGAATGATGAGGTATATAGATACAATACTGTTGTCCAATAAGCGTGCAGACTTTACCTTCACTGGCAAGATATAGTCAGGGGCTATGTGGTTCTGCAGTGCTTCTGTATCTATTCTTGGATTACTTTATCTAGGTCCTTGGTGGTTTCATTGGCAAGAACACCTGCAACCTGTCAAATTTCATTAACAGAGTAGGCAACACCTAGACCTGGAATCATGATCCTCTGTATCTCTGAGCCATGGTGATCTCCCTTTTCTTTCTGAAATTTCTAAGGGGCCATTGAGGAAGGCAGTGGATGGCATATACAGCAGAAACAAAATGGGCATGGTAGCACCTACCACCCTATTTAGAAGGGAGATACCAGCAAGCTATCTCCATGCAAACATAATAAATACTTCAGGAGACAAGATACTCTTGGAGAAGTTCCTAATTACATGAAAACTGGTCCCCAATATCAGTAATCGATACCATTACTTATAGCAGTATAGTAATAGCAGTATAGTATAGCAGTATAGTAATGTACACCGACCTTCCAGAAATAGCCATAAAAGTCAGCATAGAAGAACAAAGAGAAATTAGGAGGAAGACCACCTCAGTAACCACCTTTTTTTTCCCATTAGGACTAATTTATCATGTGGATCAATCCAATCATCAGTCTCAAAAAAGCTCCTTTTTATTTTATTTTCAATTTTCTATTATCATTTAATTCAATCTATTATTTTTTAATTCAATTTCTCTTAATTTTTCTTTAAAAAACTTCAATGCTGATCAAACACACAGTTGATAAATGTCCAAAACCACTCGACTTTCATTACAGCATCATAGCAGACTTTCATAATAGTGTCATAATGCTTTTATTCAAAAGATAGCTGTGGAGCGCAATTCCAGAACATACACGTCTGGGGCGCAGACACATCTAAAGCGAAGACTGGCTGCTCTGAATCTAATTCAGTAACCATAAGTGTAGATGCACACACATCTCCGGAATCAGGGCAGAGACGTTAACAGAGCTGCACATGCTACTTGTGACTCTGCTGGACATCTGGTTCATATGTGTTCGCGGGAAATTCAAATCATTCCCTGTAGGGCTGGAACTTGTTCAGAAACTAATGTCTGAACCAATAGCATGGCTTCTTTTTACAAGATAGGGCCTGCTGTGAACCAAAGACTGAATTAAATAAGATGGATTCCTGTTTTGTTATAACTCAGTATTAAAATTTGCGGATCAAGAAATTCTGCAAGTTTATGTACTTCACAGCAGAAGTATTATTCCAGCTGACTATGTGCAGAAGAACATTGCTGAGACCGTCACTGTGCTACTGGCATTCACAACAATGAATTGACTTACACATCAGCAACTTTCTCACTATGAACCTTGGTTTGCAGAAGGACCACCTATTAGCTGTTACCAGATTTTCTGAAGATGACATACAGGATTTGAGACCAACCAATCATTGGGCTGTCAGGACAAAGAATTATACACTAGACACAGAGGGACAGAACACAGACGCAGTCCAGAAAACACCTGCAGCACTCTGGAACATGCACAGAGGCTGGCAGAACACCTGAGAACTTTTTCTGACACAGAGTGTTTTGCTTGCCTGTCTCTCTGGCTGAAAAGTCAGATAGTGCCCAAGGGCAAAACCTCGTGATGGAGTGAATCTCTCCCACAGACCTGCAGCTTAGTGTGACCATGCAGTTCATCTCAGCTGACATTGGCCCTTTGCCATATTTTGACTTCATGCCGTGCCTAAGACAATTTCTCGGACCCAGCCAATTTCTCAGACCCAGAGCTGAGGTACTGGTCTTTAATCCCCCACCCCCCAAAGGTTGGGGCTAGCTTAGACAGACAGATAACGTACTGTACGTCTGAGCGCAGAGCGAATCGGTGATGTTGGTTCCTAAAACAGAGATTTAGTCTCTTGGTAATTCTAACATAGGGCTGCATAACATACTATCTCAGAAAACTAATTTATGCTAATTTTACACTATTTTTGCTATCAGAAATAAAGTCTAATTTATATACAAACACAGGGTCGGTTCTTGTTTTATCATGTGGTTTGTTTGCAAGGTAGTCTTATGTAATCCTGGGTAAAGGGAGAGTAACCAGGCACATCTGACCAAGAATGGCCACATTTGGCAACATCAAACTGTGCCAGCTACATTCTGGTCTGACCCTGTATGGCTTAGCACATGTACTGAGGAATGATAAGGTCTCTCTCTCCTCCACAGATGTTTCTGCATCCTGCATGACATGGAGATGTACAGTGTGCGATTCTGTACCATCTGAAAGACCAGGCTGTACATCTGCAACTGGCAGCAGCTGCTGCAGCAACAAGGTAAGAGTTTAGGCAGAGACCCAGGCCAGGTGAGAGGCTGATGTGCACCCTTAGTAGAGGCAGACTACCACAAGGAACAGCACAAATGGCAGCAACATGGTCACAATGCAATCTGTGTGCTCCCTGCTGTGATGTCACACAGAATCATTGGGCACGAACAACACTGACATACATGGGGCTAGAGTGTATGAACACACACAGACGTAGTGCATTTGAGACAGAGTTGCATGAGAACAATAGAGCTGTTGGAATGACATGCATTAGTAGATCAGAGAGGGAGTCTGACCCATTCACAGTGGTATGCTATCCTGGGAACACAAAGCAGGAAGTAAGGATGTGCACAGGTGCCATCTGTAGAGAAGGACATGCAGAAACTGGGTCTGACACAAGAATGTAGCCCCCAAGGAGGGTGCACACACAGATATTGAATAGCTAAGGGCATAATGTGTTGCTGAATATATGCAAACATTGCTCAGAAAGATTACTGTGCACCTCAGCCAGGGAACCATATAGAGCCATTGTTCTGACACGAGAAGGGTGGACACAGGAACAGGGCTGGTATCGGCATGACATCAACATGGAGTTGCCCCAGGCAACTTACTGGTGACCATAATAGGCCTGCTAGCCTGAGTGGCCTGCCTCAGGCAATCTCCACAGCCAACTTCAGGACATAACTGCCCACAAAACACATGTAGGCCATGTGGCCTCGGCACAGGTGTGCCACTGCCCCATCAGTCACATAGCCATGTGGGCCAAAGAGGGCAGGGAGCATGAGACAAATGCCACAACAACACATGACACCAGTCACTGCAGTCACCAGATACAATGCGCAGTGGTTATGCAACCTGATTCAACTGGCCACAGGTATCGAGTGTATGCTCTCTAGAACTGAGGAAAAGCACATCAGCAATGTTCCATATAAATCGCCAGCATAAATATCACAAACAAGTGAGCTATACTGAGCAATGACATAGTTGACAGAGTCAAAATCAATGTCAAAGCCACACATGTACATCTATACAACCTAGGGATCAGTAGGTGGCAGTAGAGGCCAGTCAGCTCCAACATTGCAATGCAACACTGTTCCCACATAGTGAGGTGCAACAGATGCACAAGATTCTGTCCATGAAAGCCCAAAAAGGAAAGCCAAGCACCCAGAACTGCACATGTAAGATGGACTATTTGGAATTCAGTTTGGATGGAATGGCCCCGAAGTCCAAAAATATCATCCTAGTTCAGGAATCAGCAGGTGACCTGTACCAGCATATCAATTTAGTCCAAGCCATGAAAAGTACAATGCTGATCACATAGTTACATAAATTGCTGGGATCCACTGGAGGCAATGTACAGATAAGGGACCTGACCAACTCCACCAGGACCCTGGGTGGGAATCAAACCCTTGACACTGTGATGCAACATCTGGGCTTATATCAGTTAGCCCACCCACCACTCCCAGCCACCAGCATTACAATACAGAGCTATCACACATATCATGGGGTGCAGCTAACCACAACCTCTTTGCCTCTTTGCCTCGTTACAGCTGTTCCTGAGGAAGACCCCCCGCTATCTTACCCTAAGCGGTCTGAAGCTAACACCACAGAGAGCCCAGGGGAATCCATCCCCTGAGCCCTAGTATGAGCAGCAGCAGCAGTGCCACCAGGCACACCAGCCACCCTACTGGCAGCCCCTTCATGCTGTCAAGCCCTTCCCCCTCAGAGGAGGCAGGTGATGAAGGAGACGGTGTGACAAATGTTGCAGCGGTGTCCACCTCCTTTGAAGGGGAAGAGCCACATATCAGTGGACACGAGGGACCAGGTGCCCTGATACAGATAGGGGAGTGGGAGATGGAGGGCATTAGCCAGGGGCATTATAAGGCCCATGATGAGGGGGATGTGCATGACGAGCATGTCTGGACCCTCATCCTGGAGCCTGTAGAGGAGGGGGAGTGTCACAAAGATGGCAGTCACGTGGGGGAGGAGTCATCGGTGGTGCAGGGGGATGAGTGGGGAGGGGGAGGAGGTATCAGTGGTGCAGGAGGATGAGAGTGGGGAGGGGGAGGAGGCATTGGTGGTGCAGGGGGATGAGAGTGGAAAGAGACATCAGCGCAACATAGGGAGGAAAGTGGGGACAGGGAGGAGGATGAAGTAGGGCTGGGGGATGAGAGTGGGGACAGGGAGGAACCACTGGAGGTGCGAGGGAATGGGAGTAGGGATGGGGAGGAGGCAATGGTGGTGTAGGGGGATGTGAGCGGGGAGGGGGAGGAGGCAGAGATGGTGCTGAGGGATGGGAGTGGGAGGTGGAGGATGCAGGCACCTGGATGCTGCTGTCCACCTCCCCTCCAGCTGTGGTGCATGACAAGGAGGACAACAGCAGAATGGGATAGTGTTGACGGCGGAGGATCATATTTCTGTGACAACGGCAACACCAAACTTAAACTATGCGGAAGAAAGGCCCAGCAATCTTCTTCTGTATCTTGCCATAAAAACCCAATGGATTTTTTAAAAAAATTTATGTTTATGTTTTTATCCTTATATGTTTTTAGTTTCTTTTACCAGATCAACCCCTGACGAAGGGTAATGAAACACGGCCTGTGTCCGGTTGGTAATGGGTCAATAAAATTAAGCTCTGTCTTTTCCACAATAATCACGTTTTGGACTGGGTGCTTTGATCCACGTGATTACTTGCTTTGGTGTGGTGCATGCAAGGTGGAAGGAATATACAGAGTTTTTATATGATAAAGATCAAGTGGACCAACAGCCGTTTCAACCTGTACCTTATGATCAGGAACCATTGGTGATGAAAGAAGAAGTTGAAGCAGCATTGAAAGCCTTATCAAAGAACAAAGCACCAGGCATTGATAGCATTCCCATAGAAGTATTACAGCAATCTGATGCAGCTGTTACCGTACTTACAAGGCTCTGCCAAGAAATATGGAAGACAACATCATGGCCAACTGATTGGAAAAGACCTGTGTTTATACCAATACTAAAGAAAGGTGATCCAACTGACTGTGAAAATTATCGCACAATTGCTCTGATCCCACATGCCAGCAAGATTCTACTGAAGATTATTCAAAAGAGACTACAACCATACCTGGAACAAGAACTACCTGAAGTGCAAGCAGGGTTCAGGAAAGGGCGAGGAACGAGAGACATCATTGTGAATGTGAGATGGATCCTTGAACAGACTAAAGAATACCAAAAGGATATCTATTTGTGCTTTATCGACTATAGCAAGGCTTTTGACTGTGTAAACCATGAGAAACTCTGGGCCACATTAAGAAGCATGGGTATACCAGAACACCTGATCGTAATTTAGATATGAAGGGATAGTGACTAACAAAGGGCGTAGAAAGGAATCTACATAAACTGATAAGGGTTCCAAAACACTACCCCTGGTGGACACTATAGGTCTACCCGGGGGCTTTAATAAACTTTTATGGATTTTCGGCACAATGTAGAATTTGGGTGTTGCAGGAGATTGGATATTTAGATAACAAAATTCTTTACTAGTAATTAGCTTCTTCTGCAGAGCTTCTAAAGTAATGTTTCTGATTTCAATTTGCAGGTTCGCTTTTGGATCATTCTTCAATATAATATAAACAGGAATAACTTCCCTAGACGTCAGGGATCAGCAGGCCCGGGGTCAGGAAAGGGCAGCAGGGGGCAGAGAGCATTCCCCGCAGCCTGTCCCTGGCCCTGAGAGTCCAATTCGGGGGTTGGGCTGTGGGGAATAAATTGTTTGTTCCGGCAGCCGGGATCGCAGCTTTTAAAAGGAATTGCGGTGCCATGGCAACCAGATGCCATGGTGCCGCAGCTCCATTTAAAAGCCTTGACTGAATTAGTCGGGCAGAGCCTGTACGTGCAGGCTGGGCTGAATTGTAGTCTCGGCCTGCACGTACAGGCCTGATCACAATTATGATCCCGTGGGGCTAGATGTGCTCCGCGGGATCAGAATCGCGACGCCCTTTGTACATCCGGTTCAAACCGGACGTACAGAGGGTTCTACATCCAGGACAGAATTGGGTTGTAAGTGTAGTCAAACACAAACTTTTCTGTGTGAAACACCATAAAAACACCTAAAATATTTCTATCAATGGAAACTTGTGGTTTGATTCTGCTGGAATCCCCGATCCTGATAAAGATGAGAACTGTTTAGCTTCCACTATAACAGGTGAAATCAAGCATCCTGTTTCTTGAAAAGCTGATTGTAAAGTATTGCGATGTCCCACAGCGAACACAGCACTGCATTTAGAGCTTGTTAAACATCTTCAAAGCTCTGTCTCAACACTCAAAAAGATGTCTCTCTTCCGCATTTATGTCCAAATCGTGGGAATTATTAAACTCATGGCTTCATAACATGTATGCACTTTCAGAATGTCCCAATATTTCCTCATGAGCTTCTGAACAGGACCATACTACACTGGCAATGTGCCCTCTGCAACTGATGATCCTGGTACCCCCCTACCCACCCAGCTGCATGCAGGAACTTGCTTTTGTCAGGCCTTCTGGAAGCTCAGTGATGACATTAACACCCCTTCTGTACTACCACCTCTCACACAGGCCTGGGTAGGGCCCTGCTTCTGAATCACATAATACATTCTGAGAAAAACACAGAACACAATGTTATTCACATCATTAGTATCCTTATTAGTCTGTGTAAGAAACTGAACTTGATTGATATATAAAACTCTTTTATATCCCTTCCTAATTGCTCCAACAGAATATCGCTTTTCCAAAAAACACTTTCCAGATTTGAGATAGTTTTAAAGTCTTGTTTATTAGAACAGATTTTTTAATACCTTAAGAACTGAGAGAAAGGTAAATTATTTTTCAAAGCAAAGGGATGAGCACTCTGATAATTCAAAAACAAACTACAGTCTGTCAATTTTATGTAAACTGTAGTCACAAATTCTTGCTGTTGCCACCTGATTTTTACATTCAAAATTTCATAATTTGACAATCAATGCAAAATTTAAATTATCATGGCAGGAATTTAACCACCTTACAAACTGAATTCTTCCTCTGTCCTCAGCCATAAAAGAGAAACATCATCTATATCTATATCTATCTATCTATATATATATATACATATACATATATACACACACCATAGTTTCAATTTATCAATAGAGAATGACTTAACCAAACTTTCTCAAATTTTCCCATAAATAAATTGGCAATTTAGGGGACAAATGTTGCCCCATTTGCTGTTCAAGAAATTTCTAGAAACAATTTATCCATAAACAAAAAATAGTTTTCTTTTAAAGCTATTTGGGCTAGAGACGATACAAAATGATCGAACCAACAAATTGGATTAATTTTTACTTCAACCACAGGCTTGATTAAGAAGGATTTCCAAGCATACCTTGATAAATTGCCTATACATGCTACATCTTACAAACTCCAGAGGGAAGCTCTCTTTGGCACTATGCAAGTACTACGCCAAACATTAGCAGTAAATTTGAGAGACTGAGGTCATAGTCCACATACCCTGGCTTAGAAGTGAGGCTCATGACTGCCACAGTATGTGCAAAACTAACCTATTTGGAGAAACTGCCCCAGGAAAAACATTGCTGATGATAGAATAAAACAGTAAATCCATAGTATGTCCTGCTCTGAGAACAATTTTATAATAGGACACCTAAGTAGGCAGGTCAAAAAGGCAGCTATTGCAAGCTTACTTTAGGAAGACATACACATGTGCGTCTTTATAAAATGCTAGCACCAACCCTACAAAAATTGTGATTAAAATAAAGCCATGGGCATTTACACCTGCTCAGAAACAGACATAAATGTTCACACACAAAGTACACGTGTATATTGTGACTCCACTGCGCTGCACTCCTCCGCTGAACATTCCTACAGCCAGGTCTTGTAAAACTCTGAGTTGTGGTCATTGCATGTACTTGTACACCTAGGGTAATCTCAGAAGTGGCCTTTTACATGTGTTGTAAAAGGTATATGTGAAAAGGTCTTCCTAAAGTTATCCCCTATATGCATGGGAGCAGTAGTAACTAGACGGAGAGATGATGAGCTGACAACATCAATAGTAATATCTGTGCTTTGCCTATATCCTGTGTTTCAGCATGGGTGTCAAAATCCCCCAACAATAACAATTTAGGAGATTCCAGCATCCATGGTGACACTTACTCAGAAAGGTCCAGATAGGCCCAGAAAGTTCCGAAGCATAGTAAAGCAGGCAAAGCACTATGAGCTTTTCCACATTTAAGTTATTCCTATGTCTTTATTCTGCCTCTAAATAACAGCAACTCCACCAGCCTACTTTCCTGGGCATACCTGTTGGGCAAACATCATAGCATGGGGGACGTGCCTGGGAGAAAACAGAAGTATGGATCTAAGAATTAAATAACAACTGAATTTGTCTAGCAGACTGCAAGTACAGTACTAACTAAAATTAGAAGTCCCCATGGAATGCAAGCGTTGGCATAGCCAGGTCTGTGTGGCAGGCTGCAATAATAAATTCAATTACCAGCCAAGTCTTCCTGACAAACTACATAGTCTTAATGTCAACCAGGCAGGTGTGATGGGTTGATGGTGATGAGGCATCATCTAATAAGTCATATGTTTGGGTAACACTTATGATGGTGTCTGTGGCTGTATAGATTATAATGGGGCATTGTGGATAGACATGGGAGGGCAGAGCTGCTAGATAGGAACTAAAAAGGGGACACTATCCTTACCTACCAAGGAGAGTGAAGTACAATGAAGAAAGATGACATCCTGCAGTTGGCCATGCTGTATCCTCAGTAGTGTAGACAAGAATAACTGGGTAGAATGGATGGGCTAATTAGTCTTTATTTACTATCATCCACTGTGCTACTGTGAGGTGAGGGTGGAAAGTCACATATTGGTCAGGGCCAGCACTAGGCACCAGCAAACAGGAACATGCTTGGGGCAGCATATTTCTGGGGACATCAATTTGGCCATGAAGCAGCAGAAGCAGTTAAAGGAGGAGCGGCATGGACGCCCATTGGCCAATAAGAACTTATGCAGCGGAAGAGTCATCAGGATTGAAAAGGTACAAAAAGAGAAAAGCCGGTTTGAGACAGGCAATGGGGGTATTGAGAGAATATTGGGGAGAGATTTTGTGGTCTTTATCTGTTAAACACAGATTAAGTTTATTGCACTGGGATGTTTTCTTGGCATTTATTGGTTAAAAATCTAAAAACAGAAGTCCTACTTATATTTCTTTTTCCCAATAGAGTGTGTACCTCTTTCTCTGCCTTGGCTGGAGTTACTCATTACAGAGATGCCTTTTGTTAAATAATAACAGTAATAAAGAATGCCGCCAAGACAAATTCTTAAACTGTTATCATTGCCTTCTTCTCCTTTCCTTGCCTCAAGGGAAATCCTTTTCAGTAGACTACAGGTAAATCGATGCCCATGGTTAAAATTGTATGTTCTCTGCCAGAAATTCTTTCCTGCTTGGACCTGTTTATGCAAGGTAAAATGTATTATTAGTCTCAGCGAGTTGGAAAACAATAGTTCAGTTCTTATGCTATAATGGGCATATCGCATGCAAAGTATAATAATCTGAGGAGATAAATATATTTGCATTTAATTCTGTACCCTAATCCAGTCACTATATAATAGAAAAGGAAATCATACAGCAAAATTACATAAATTAAGTAAAAAATGAACTAAGAAGCACCCTCAGAAAATTAGGCATAAAATAATGCAGCCAGCTGGTTAGATTTATTCAACATATTTTCACTTTGATTAGGGGAAAGGTGATGTACCTTTAACAACCAGCCCCGATTCAGGAGAGGAGTGGGCCCAGAGTAGACTGCATCAAGCCACGGCAGCGGCAGTGAAAACTGGGAGGGAAAACGAAGTGGCAGGTCGCAGCAGTTGGAGCAACAGCCTGCAGCTATGGGATTAATCAGATCTTAATCCGGGCAGCAGGAGCACCCGGTGAAAAAGAAGCGCCAGCAGCCGCGTGGCCTCTTCAGCAGCCCAGCACTCCGACCCTCCAGCTGCTCTCCCGGCGGGGATCGAGCGGGTCGGAGCACCAGGCCACCCCCACCAAGCCGCTCTACCCAATCCGGGCAGCAGGAGCACCCGGTGAAAAAGAAGCGCCAGCAGCCGCGTGGCCTCTTCAGCAGCCCAGCACTCCGACCCTCCAGCTGCTCTCCCGGCAGGGATCGAGCGGGTCGGAGCACCAGGCCACCCCCACCAAGCCGCTCTACCCAATCCGGGCAGCAGGAGCACCCGGTGAAAAAGAAGCGCCAGCAACCCGTGCCCGCGCCTTGCGGGCCCGCGCCTGAGGGCCTCGCAAGAGGGCCCTTTGGCGTGGCCCTTAGGCGGTGGCACGACAGGCACAAACCACAAACCAAAAACCAACGAATCCACTCCAACAGATACTCCACCACAGACGGAGACTACAAACAAGAAACAGCAGATCCGGACCCCTCTAAATAAAGCCTCCAACCGCAAGTATACCAGCTACAAACTCTCAAACGGACTTTCCCCTAACAACCGAACTTGGTGTCTTAAATTATATAAACCTTTCACATCTACTTAGATTATAAACCAACAAATACAGCCATAGTGCTTTAATTATTTACTATTACTAGTATTACCGAATAATATAACATACTGTAGCCAGTATCAGAAAATACAACTCACTATACTTTATTGATATACTTTTGCCAGTAATCTAACTAACAGTACACACTGTGCTTTAATGCCATACAAATGCTATACTGTCGCCAGTATTCCACAAATATGATTGCATTTCAACACTATTCAATTGTACTATACTAAGCATTTTATTGTTACTGTTGCCAGTAGTGTATTCTAAAATAGTACTATACTGTTTCCAGTTATACAATTAATCATTATAGATCAGACCATCCATAGATCAGACTAATCATAGATCAGTCTACTCTCCTAGCATAACCTATCTAATTGTCTATACTGTTGTCAGGAACTACAATTAATTGTCCTAATAGCTTATAATTGCTTATACTGTTGTCAGTAACTATAATTATTGAAATAATATCTGATATTCTCATTACATTACCACTGTTGTCAGCCTAACAGGATTGTTTTCATCATCTTACTATCATACCTTACAGGAATACACCACCATAACCTGAACTAAAGTGTTTAGCCAGTTCTAAATTTCCCAGCCTAACTGAATCTATCACCAGTGGCAACACCACAAACCACACTACCAATTGCCAACACATCTGCCAAAAAGCCCCGACTTCACAAAACCCAGCCTCAGGCTGTTACTGTTGTCAGTAACACTTATAATTACTATTGTCAGTAATATAGGCAAACGATATCAAAATGTTATCATCTAACACCTCCAAAACTAGAATACCTATAATATGCTTCACTATCTCTATCCTAACTATTATTGCACACAGTCTAAATAACAATAACTTTAAAAACATCCCAATAATACACAGCCCAACAAGAAACAGTCTCTCAACATGGCAACTCTATCCAGAACACTACCCTAAAGTAAACCACCATAGACTAATTCACATAAACTTCACCTCAACCCTGCAGTCTAAAAACCTTAACCCAGGAATAACCCCTGACTCATTATCAATATATCTAATCAATGCCAGATCAATGAAAAATAAATTGCCTATATTCATGGATATATTAGACATACAAAAACCAGACATATTATGTGTAACAGAAACATGGTTAACTGACACAGACTCCGTATACTTGAACCAACTGAACAATAATCATTATGACATCTTTTTTACACACAGAACCCACAAAAAAGGTGGTGGAGTACTAATAATGATAAAAAAAGAGATAAAAGCAAAAAAACTACAATCACACATACCCACCAACATTGACACAATCATTACACAAATAGGCAACCTGAAAATCTGCCTAATTTATAGACCACCAGATCAACAATCAGAAAACCTGGACCCCGTAATTGAATTCCTAAGCTCCTCCACCGACCAAAATCCAATACTAATGCTCGGTGATTTTAACCTCCCCTCCTTACCAAAATCATATGCCTCTCTCTTCTTAGAATCCACCACAGATATGGATTTTCACCAAATAGTAAATGACAGCACACACAATAAAGGGAATATACTTGACATGGTCCTACTACCAGATAGATATACTTCACAAATTTTATAACCCCAACTCCCTCAAATGCACCTCAACCCCCTGGTCAGACCATCATCTCATTAACTTTCAAATTACTATCAATAACACAACAGTTAAACGAACCCCACCTACTGTTCCTCCATACAGATTTAAAAAACATAACAAAGAGGAATTTTTAGACATGACAATCCCCAAATTAACTACCTCACCACAAAATCTTGATGAAGCAGTAAAAAACTGGTACGAAATCATCAATAATGCAGCTGCCAATAAGCAAACCAGAAAGAAAATCACTCACCCGAAAGCAGACCAAGCCCCATGGTACAATAAAACACTAAACCTAATGAAAAGAAACTTAAGGAAAGCGGAATGCAAATGGAGAAAAAACAAAAACCCCATAAACAAAGATTCATACATCACTCTCCTTAATGAATATAAAGATGCAATTAACAATGCCAAGAAAAATTACCACTCCTCTATACTCAATGCAATAAACAGACCTAGAGAACTATTCTCAATAGCCCAAAGGTTAACAAATAACACCCACAACTCCAGCACTGAAATTACTGAAATTTCCCCACAGAACTTGGCCGACTACTACATGACCAAAGTCAAATCCCTCCCCCAGCTACTAAAACCAAAACACATACCTCTAACTCATTTTACAGATGAATGGACAGAATTCCAACCCCTATCTAACATGGCACTCAAGAACATCATAACAAACATAAATACAACCACCTCACCCCTCGACCCTTGTCCAGTAACATGGATAAAAAGCTCCTTACCTACCCTCTCACAATTCATCCTCCCCATAGTAAATCTTTCGCTAAAAACGGGGTACTTACCCCCTTCTTTAAAACACGCACAGATTCGCCCAATAATAAAAAAATCCTACCCTTGACAAAGCATCACCCAAATCCTACAGACCCATATCAAGCATCCCGTTCATGGCTAAATTAATAGAAAAAAACAGTACAAATTCAAACCCAAGAATACATTGACAGTTCAGCCCCCTTTGATGATCAACAGTATGGGTTTCGCCCCCATCACGGGGTGGAGTCACTACTAACAGTCCTAATCGACACCCTAGTAAGAGGCATTGATAATTCAAAACAGGCATTCCTACTTATATTCATTGACATCTCCGCAGCCTTTGACAGTGTCCACCACTCAACAATGATTGACAAACTAAGACAAATTGGAATAAAATCTACAGTCCTTAACTGGTTCTCATCTTACCTAAGTGATCGAACCCAAACGGTACGAATTGGTAACCTCGCTTCAAAAACTTACAACCAAGAACTAGGCCTCCCCCAGGGCTCTGCACTGTCAGCGCTACTATTTAATATCTACTTAACACACATCTGTCAAATATTTAAAAAATTCAATGTTTTTTACCACCTTTATGCGGACGACATAATGATGTATGTCCCATTCACAATTCCTAATATTCCAACACTTCTAATAAATACCTGCCTTAACGAGATAACTAACTGGCTAAATGAAAACAACCTATACATAAATCACACTAAAACAGAAGCCTTAATAGTAACTAAGAATACAACTTTCACCCCCCCCAACATACATCACATTACAAAATAATGATATCAAAATAAATACCGAAATACGTTACTTAGGCGTAATAATAGACAAACACCTCACTATGGAAACCCACATAAGGAATATAACAAAAAAAGTTTATTTCAAACTTAAAGTATTAAAACAACTCCGCCCCCTACTGCACCTAAAGGATTTTCAACGTATAATTCAAGCAATAATAACCCCCCATTTTGACTTCGCGAACCTAACACTAATAGGCGTAACAAAACAAAACCTAAAAAAACTCCAACTAGCCCAAAACGCAGCAGCCAGGATTATAATGAATGCCCCACCATTTCAACATATAACACCTATATTACAAAATCTACACTGGCTCCCGATGCAATGCCGAATACAATATAAAACCCTCCTAACTACATACAAAGCCCTAAATAATATAGCACCTCCTACACTAAACAAACTTATCAATAAAGAACCCAATCTTAATCTTCAAAGGAGAGACCAAATAAACAAACTAAAAACACCAAAGGAATTTATAAAGGCTAAAAAATCAACAAACATGAAATCATTCTCCCATGCTGCCCCCATAATTTGGAACAACATTCCATCTGAACTAAGATCCTTACCTCAAATCATGGAGTTTAGAAAAAAACTCAAAACACATTTATTCTCAACATACTACGGTCCTTTAACGAATTCACCTTTTCAACAAGAAAAAGGATAGTCTCACCAGCCAACCTTATCCATCCCTGATCTGGAACAAGTACCAAAAACACAAAACGATGCTTGAATTATACATACCTTGTATATAATTAATCCTGTTCATTGTATATAGTTACAACTGTTAATTGTAAGTTTTGAGTTGAATCTTTGTAGCTTCTCATTGTTATATGTAAAAACAGCATTGCCTTGTTTACTGTTGTTCAATGTAAACCGCAACTGATCATTGGAAGGTGCGGTATATAAAAACTTGTTAATTAAATTAAATTAAAATCTTTCTGGGGGAATGCTAAATAATGAGCCATGCTGACAATAGCCAAAGAAGCAGTAGTAAATGCCATAGGGGCCAGCCTTTTAGAAAGACATCTGGGAAACAAGCAGCGACCAGAGAATATCTGGGCATCCTGTGGTTCAAAGGTATAGAGATTGTCAGCCATAAGGTAAGTAAAGGGGCACAGGCCAGGTCCACAGTGATGACTAGACTGTTTTGGGGTAGGGTTACCATAAATTATTTTAAGAGGACATTTCATCTTTTTGTGCTCCTTTAGATGTGTCCTCCAGGTTTTATGATTTTTAAGCAAATGTCCTCTTTTTTTATGTGAGAGCAATCATTTTATATGCCCATGACCAAAATACCTAACCACAAGATAAGAGAAACCATCTCCTGCACATTAGTTTGCACACATGGGGGTGTTAAACAACGAGAGCGAGAGAGGAATCAAATTGCCAAGACAACAGTCTTGCTTTCCATAGCTGATCTCCTTTCTGCTTCCCTCGGGAGCTCTCTGCTCACTCGCTTTCCTCTGTGGCTGCTGAATCTCTGTAGGGCTGCTGCAATGAGATTTCTCCACCCAGGTCCATTCCTCTGCTTTCTCGATTAACAGAAAGAAAGTGGACATTAATTAAGTAGGAAGTGACATGGTTCCTCCATTCAAGAGAGAATGAACTTGAGAGGAAGGAGGAGGACCATTGAGGAATAGAGTAACATGCCAATTTTGCTAAGGAAATGAGGACAAAATTTCCATGCTTTTGGCAGTCAAGATGACTGCAAAGCATGAGTGCTTAGTTTAGAGATCTGGCACCTATATTTTTGTAAACTCAAAAAAACCTAAGTTGAAAGAAAAATTCATTGTCCATACCAGAAAATCCTTCACCACTATCAACTCTCACCACTATCAATGGGAGGAGTAGCCTAGTGGTTGGGGCAAGGTACTTCAGGCTGGAAGGTCAGGGGTTCAAATCCCACTAGAGGACAGCAACCTTGGGCCGGAAGGACTGGAGTTTCTAGTCCCACAGATGCTCCTTGTGGTCTTGGGCAAGCCACTTAACCCTCCATTGCCCATGTGCCCTGTAAGTATTAGTGTATGTGTCTCATATCCCCGCATGTTAAATGTATCCTGCAATTGTGTTGTGACCGCTTTGATTGAAGGATAAGGTGGTATACAAAACTGTCTAAATAAATAAATAAACTCAAGATAAGGTGCCACAATGCTCCATCTGCCAACAGAAATATATTTCATAAAATATTAGAGGGATGGTAAGGAATCACCAAAATTGGGCAGTGTATAAAGTACATTGATGTTAATGCACATTTGCCCCTTTATCAATCATCAGTTCTACCATCCACCTCTATTCTACCTTATTTTATTTAATTTCATATACACAATATTATTCAATTTTTATCTTTTTTTGTCATCAAGACTAGGTTTGTTGATTATCCTGTAACACTTCCATTTAATGGATGTCTTCTGCTCTCCCTGTGGCATCATGCAGCGTTGCCAGCACAAACAAAGTGTTCATTTCCTCCATGCCAGCAAACCCCTACCACCAGCACCCGTGGGCACCCCTCCCCCCAACCCAGTAATTTCCTCACACACCTAATCACTCATGTGCACAGACACACACATACACAAAGGCACACACACCAGGGCTAACTGGACAGGGAAGCACATAGACACAAATGGAAGTCTCACAGCAGAGCACACACACAGTAAACAGGGAGCCACACAGACACAAATGGGGGTCTAACCATTCTTCCAGCTTTTGTAGATCTTTCTTCATGTTATCCACTCCCTCAGGGGAGTCCACTCTGTTGCAAATTTTCATGTCATCTGTAAAAAGACAGACTTTTCCATTCAGTCCTTCTGGATCAGAAATTGGTTGACTGACAGATGACAGAAGGTGACGGTAAACGGAACGCACTCGGATGAAAGAAAGGTGATTAGCGGTGTGCCCCAGGGTTCAGTCCTGGGACCGGTACTGTTCAATGTATTTGTGAGTGATATTGCTGAAGGACTAAATGGAAAAGTCTGTCTTTTTGCAGATAACATGAAAATTTGCAACAGAGTGGACTCCCCTGAGGGAGTGGAGAACATGAGGAAAGACCTACAAAAGCTGGAATAATGGTCTTATGCTTGGCAGTTAAGATTGAATGTGAAGAAGTGCACTGTCATGCTTTTGGGAAGCAGAAATCCAAGGGAATTGTATGCCATAGGAGGCGAGAGGTTGGTGTGCATGGACCAGGAGAAGGACCTCAGAGTGATTGTTTTTGAAGATCTCAAGGTGGTAAAAGAGTGTGCAAGGCAGTGGCAAAAGCCAGAAGGATGCTGGGTTGCATACAGAGAGGAATTACCAGCAGAAAGGAGGAGGTACTAATGCCACTGTACAAGTCGCTGGTGAGGCCTCACTTGAAATATTGTGTTCAGTTTTGGAGACCATATCTCGCAAAGGATAAGAAAAGATTGGAAACTATTCAGAGGCAGGTGACCAAAATGATTTGGAACCTGTGTCAGAAGACGTATGAGAAGAGACTTGAAGACCTAAATATGTACACTCTGGAGGAGAGGAGGGAGAGGGGAGATATGATTCAGACCTTTAAATACTTAAAAAAAGAGTATTAATGAACAAACAAACCTCTTCCAAAGATGTGGAAGCTGTAAAATTAGAGGGCATAACATGAAGCTGCAAGGGGGTAAACTGAAAGGCAATGTCAGGAAATACTTTTTCACTGAAAGGGTGGTGGATGCTTGGAATGCCTTCCCGATGGAAGTGGTGGGGCAAATACAATGACAGAATTCAAAATGGCATGGGACAGACACACTGGATCCCTTTATTGCAACAGGATAAAATCAAAACAAACATAACTATCTCTTATATCTCAGGAAATAGGATGACCTACATGAAGCGGTGGGTACACCACTAAACAAAGGCAAGGGGAGGGGTGACCTGCACAGAGCGGTAGGTGCACCTACTCTTGCCGCCTTGCTGGGCAGACTAGATGGACCATGTTGGCATCATAAACTATGTAACAGCAGGACACAATCACAAAACACTGGCAGCCACTACTACTATTTATCATACGCTGCGCTGTACACAAGCACACAACCCTTCTGAACTTCAGACAAAGCTCACAGGGCACCTAGCCACAAATGCAACAGATGCAGTATGGAGTGGGTTAGGTACACAGGGGTTGTAGGCTTGAAACAGATGGGATGGAGACCAGAAAGATTTTGGGAGCAGTCAAACAATGGATAGGAGAAGCACAGATGTGCAGTCAAGCAAGGGCAATAGCCAATCTGCTCCAATCACACTAATGCAGTCAATCCAAGCAGACAGCGAAGGCCAAAGCTTATTCCTCTTTTATTACAGGTCTAGCGTGTCATGTGCAGGGGCAATGCCCTACACAAATCCGGGTGTTTCAGAAATACATTCTGAATGTGCACCTTTGAGACATATCCTCACCCTGCCCCAATATGCCCCGAGTGCAAATGTCCGCACATGGACGTGACCACAGCGCACATGTCTATATCACTTTCTTTCCAAGATGGGGATTTATGCATGCCCATGACTTACATGTTCTTCAATTGTTAGTGGCATATCCATATCACATTTAGCCCTTCTAAGATGACCCCCCCCCCCCCCCCCCGCAGTGAGACTGAAGATACAATGGCAGACCTTGAGCCAGATTCTGGAAGCGGGACGTCTGGGCCATCCAGGCATTCCTGCTGAAGACGGGGCCATTAGGACCCGATTCTGGTCCACGGGAGCCAGAATTGTGCCCGAGGACAGCCCAGCGGAGATGTCCTCCCTACAGGTGCCCCAGAATGCCGCGGCTCCGGATCCCAACATGCCTCCCACAGCCTGGATTGGGCAGCAGGGGCCCCCATGCACCTTCCCCCGGCCCCGGCCCCAGTGGTGGCTGCTGTGCCCGAATTTGCCAAAAAACCCCTGCTTATACCACCTCTGAGATGGTATAATCAGTATGGCCCAGAAGGCTCAGCAGCACATACAGGGCTGTGACCTGAATCAGCCCTGTACATGCTGCAGGGTGGCCCGCCCCCACTCAGTCCCCAATCCCGCCCCCTCCAACCCCTCCCCCCCCCCTCGGCTCTCTCCGTCCTGAAGCACAGGCATATAGGGAGAGCCAGTGAGGAGATGGGTTTAGGAGGATTTTGGGGCTGCACGTTCTGGTTGGATGTAGTGCCCTGCAACCCACGTCATAGAATGAGGGCCTATGTCACTGAAACTAACTGAAAGAGATGTGTGGCATTTGCTAGAGACAACTGCAATACTATGTTTGTACCCCAGCAGGATGAAGAAGGAAGAAATGTTTTTGCTAAGTTGTTGATGCAGAAAGGGGCTTTAAATGGTGTGGGCTGCCCAGAACATTTTTTTCTTTATTTTTAAACGTTTACAATAAAGTAAACCAAACAGCAGAGAACAACTCATTACAATCACATTAATTACAAAAGAAAATAAATATTCCAGAAGCCAACATCAAAGGGAGAGCAAATTATAGAAAAAAAAATTAGTAAAGGAAACATCCCATCCTAAAATCCATTCTTCTTTACAGACAGCGAAACATCAGCATTACTGGTAACAGAGCAAAAATCAAAAACTAAACCTGTGACTGAAACCTTAGAAACTCCTCCAAATGAGATACTTCCAAGAAAACATATATTGTCTCCCCCATTGTAATCAAACATTTGTAGGGAAACTTTAGAAAAACGTGGCACCCAATTCAAGCACACGCGGCTTCCAAGCCAAAAAAGGCCTTGCATCTAACTTGTGTTTGATGAGAAACATCTGGTAAAATATTCACCTTTTTACCACAAAACAGCACATCTTTCTTCTGAAAAAATAACTGCAGGATCATTTTCTTATCCAACTCAGAATAAAAAGAAACTAATAGGGTGTCATGAGTAGTTCTCATCCATTGAGGACTCAATAACTTCAGAAATATTTAAATTGTTTACAGGAGACAAATTATCAAACCCACCACGCTCCACATTAGTACTTTTAACCCCACAAGGTAAATAAAATGAACTATTTAAGGAAAACTTGTCAGCATCAGAACAGCCTAGCACAGGCATGGGCAAACTACGGCCCGGCGGACCTTTTAATCCGGCCCGCGGAGCGCTAGCTAATTTATTCAGCGTAATCAAACTCGTAACCTGAACGCCTCAGGAGCACATCCTGCTCCTTGGGCGCGCGCTTGCTGCACACTGCAGCAGAGTTGTTTAAATCCTTCACAGTGCCTGGGGGAACATGACTGCATCACTTCCGGGACCGGATGTAACTGGAGGGTGTTTCTGGGGATGGAGGAGATTACCTGGAAGCAGATAATGAGAAGGTTAGTTGGCAGAAGGCAAACAGCAAACAGGCAGAGCAAGGCAGTAACAGCGACAGGTAGGAGCAAGGAGACAGCAGTAAAACCGCAGCAGAGTTGTTTAAATCCTCCACAGTGCCTGGGGGGAACGCAGCCACGTTCACGCAACCACGTCACTTCTAGGACTGGATGTAACTGAAGGGTGCTTTTGGGAATGCTTCTATTATGGATGGAGGAGGCTGCCTTACTGTGCTAAGAAATATATTCATTTAGTCATGTCATCCACCTTCTGTTGGTATGTCAATGACTCATCTGGACTGTGGAAGTTTACATTAGTTCAACTCTCTGTTGAAAGAAGGCAAGACAACCAGACGAACAAAAAAAAATCAACCAAGTCTGAATGGCTTCTGTAGTTGACTCTGGAGTAACTATTTTACCTTCTTTTACACTAGCATTAAGAACGTATTAACGTCCTGCTTTTCCATCTTCCAAAAACATAAGGCTGCTGTTAAATAACCCTATGCCCGAGAACATCCAGCCTCGCAACATCTCCCCTTGCTTCAGTCGTTTTATTTACAGTAACCAAGACAGAGAGTAAAAGGCAAAGTTTAAGGCGGGTTTAAGCGGGAGACAAAATTAAGAAAATCCCTATTGGCCATGTTCAGTTTTCAGGTGGTGATAGAGCATCCACACAACAGTTTTGTAGAAGCAGGCAGAAATTTACTACTGGGTTCTTGGTGAGTGCTCTGGTACATAAATATAGATCTGGGAGTCATCCAGAAATGGTTCTGAAAGCCATGAGGATTACCAAGGGAGAGGATAGAAAGAGAAAAGAAGATACAGAAAAGAGCAACAAAAATGATAATGGGGATGGAAGGATACACCTACATGGAAAGGCTTAAAATGTTAGGGCTCTTCAGCTTCGAAAGAGATGGATGAGGGGAGATATGATAGATCTCTATAAAATAATGAGTGGACTGGAATGAGTAAACATAGATCAGTTGCTTACGCCTTCAAAAAGTAGAAAGACTAGAGGACACACAGTGAAGCTACAATATAGCACATTAAAACTTAATTGGATAAAATATTTTTTCACTTAATGGATAATCAAACTCTGGAATCAGTAGCTGGAGGATGTAGTAAAAGCTTTTAGTGTTGCTGGTTTTAAAATAGGTCTGGAAAAGTTATTGGAGGAAAAGTCCATAAGCCATTATTAAAGTGACTGGGGAAATCCACTGCTTACCCCTGGGATAAAAAGCATGGTATCTGGCCTTGTTTGGCTCGACCTACGTGTGTGAGCAGACGTTCAGCGTCATGAACATCAATAAATCCCGTCACAGATCCCAGTTAACTGACCAACACCTCAGATCTATTCTGCGAATTGCAACAACAAAGCTATCTCCTGACTTTGATGCCTTAACAAAAAAGGGAGACCAACAACACTGTTCCCACTAAAATTGAAGGTACTATTTTATGAAAGAAATACATTGCATAAAAGTTTTGTAAAATAACTCTTTTTATGCTTTTCTACTTTAAATTAATCTAAACATTTAATGTTACAAATTTAAATGTAATTTATATTAATTCACACATACACACCGTCCATCTACTCTTGGTCCGGCCCCCGGGTCCAATATATGAACCCATTGTGGCCCTCGAGTCAAAATGTTTGCCCACCCCTGGCCTAGCACCTCACGCACATACTTCTGAAATAATATTAAAGGAGACAAATAGCACGTAATTGGAAAATTAAGACAACACAAATTTTTAACACAGGAACTATTTTCCAGTATTTCCTGTTGTCGATGAAGTGCCAGGCTATCTTTCATAAAGGATGAGGATGACCCATAGAAATTCTGAGCCTGATTTTCACTTTTCTTAAGATGCTCATCAAAGGCTACTAATTGAGAATCATGTTGCTTAAATTTTGCCACCGTTTCTTTTGTGAACTCAGATAACTGGAAAACAGTACCGCTCAGGGAGGCATCAATATGAGTTAAAACACCCCAAATATCCGACAATGAAATATCCAAGCTCTTGTCCACACCAGTAGCCAAATCAGATAACCTCGCAAGTAGATGGACTCTTCTGGTACCAAAACCACACGAGGCAATGGAAGAATATCCATCTCAGAAGAAACCAGAGAAGCGGAGCAGCCCACCTGTAGGCTATTGAAAGATTCCCTTAATCCTACCCGTGGAGTGGAGGGAGGATATCGTGGACAGAGTGGAGCGTTTTTCCGTTCCTTAACAGCTAAGTCCTCTTGATTGTTATTACGTTTCGGAGGGGGACTTGTTGAGCTGTGATATTTGCTTTTGTAGCCCGTGGATCGGAGGAGATCCAACTGACTCTAATACGGTTTTTAGAAAAATTGTTTTTGCTGACAGCAGCAAGTGCTGATTTTGTCGGCTACGCTGATGAGCAGCCATTTAAACATTGAGTAAAAAGGAGGGTTCACTTCAGGAGAGGAAAGGTTTCTTCTCATGGTGAACGATCCGACAAAAAACGTTTTGCATTAGTTAAGGGGTTGTAGTTGGCTTTAGAATCCAAGGGCGGGTATTTAGTCTTTTTTGGTTGGTGATATATTACAGGGGAATCACGTTTTGTTTTTAGAATACATTGGGTTGATTTCCAGGGGTGTATAGGGCAGGATGGGTTCTAAATGGGCAGTGTTTGTAGTACTTCCTAATGTGTGTGGCAGTTGGCACTGGAGTATAATAATGTAAAAATCTGGTAGTCTTTCTTTATCCATACACTTATTAAGAGGCAAGTTTACTAAAAATTATTGCATGTTAACATTATGAAAATATTTATGCAAATGAGGACCCTTATGGAAATGAGGCCCCGCACAGAGTCTCCGCACATGGTCCCCCACCCCCCTTGGGCCATCCCTGCTTCATGTTATGTCCTCTAGTTTTACAGCTTCCCTGTCTTTGAAAGAGGTTTGTTCATTAATACTCTAAGTATTTAAAAATCTGAATCATATCTCCCTTGTCCCTCTTCTCCTCCAGAGTGTACATATTCAAGTCTTCAAGTCTCTTCTCATAAGTCTTCTGATGCAGACTCCAAATCCTTTCTCTGAACCGTTTCCAGTCTTTTCTTATCCTTTGCGAGATATGGTCTCCAAAACTGAAAATAATATTTCAAGTGAGGCCTCACCTGCGACTTGTACAGTGGCATTAATACCTCTTCTTTCTGCTGGTAATTCCTCTTTGTATGCAACCCAGCATCCTTCTGGCTTTTGCCACCACCTTGTCGCACTGTTTTGTCACCTTGAGATCCTCAGAAATAATCACTCCAAGGACCTTCTCCTAGTCTGTGCACACCAACCTCTTGCCCCCTATCGTGTACAATTCCCTTGGATTACTGCTTCCCAAGTGCATGACTCTGCACTTCTTCACATTAAATCTTAACTGCCAAGCATTAGACCATTCTTCCAGCTTTTGTAGATATTTCCTCATGTTCTCCACTCCCTCAGGGGAGTCCACTCTGTTGCAAAGACATGCTCCCTGAGTCGCGTTTTATGGCCCCCAATGACAATGGACAGTGCATGTGAACCAGGCAGCAGAGGGAGGCTCCAACACACTATCTGCATAGGATTGCAGCATTCTCCACACACAAAGTCCAGGTATTTATGTACATTTTTTGAACAATTGTGTCCATATGGGGCAGAAACACTTCAAGGGAATTTTTTAAGTAGGTATCTTCTTTAAGTGTGAAAGTAGGCACTATTTAGGTGCTATTTTATGAAGAAAAGTTGCTGTTTTTAAGTGCCAATGAGTCAACTCATGGCGACCCTGTAGATAGTTGCTCTAAACTGTGTGTGATCTTCAGTCAGGATTCTAATCATTGTTAGAGTGGCATCCATAGCTACATTTCTTTATAAAATGCTAGTGTAAGTGGCAGAGATTGTGCCTTAAGTTAAGATGTGGACATTTAAACTAGCCCTAGTGCTGGTGTATATGCCTATATTTTTCAAGTATGTGTGTAAATTCACATATATAATCTATGTGCATACCTGAATGTTCCGCTCAAACTGCGTATATGTGCATGTCCACTGGCAAACTACGCACCATCAAATCAATATGCGTAGTTTTACATTGGGTGCTATTTTATAAGAGTTCATTGAAGTCTTGAAGGACTACAAAAAGGTACTGCTAGTTCTGGAGAGAAAACCTGCAATTGTAAGAATTTACTTCTGGGAATGTTTCTAAATCTTGGTTAAAACGGAATTCTTTAGATTAAAGCTGATTAATCTCTGAATCCAGTGTATTTGTTAAATCAGTCAGGGCCTAGTATCAGCAAATAGCTTTTAGTTAAATTAAAAATTTAACAAATAGCTTTCCCTTTTATTTGTATTGACGTTGGAACCTTTGTTGTGCCAGCTTCGATCCTCGGCAGCGTTCCGGGGAGTACGTGTCAGGCAGTCTGAGTTTCGCGTAGCGGCCTTCGCCGATGACCTGCTGGTGCATCTTGAGGATCCAGAGGACGGGCTACCGGCCCTATTGCACATTGTTCAGGACTATGGTAAGTTTTCGGGGTTACGGCTCAACCTAGACAAATCAGAGGCTTTGCCGTTGCTTCCGGAAATACCCCGGAGCTGGCCGGGGGTTTTCCCCTTGAAGTGGGCGGCTGGACATTTTAAATACCTAGGGATCTACCTGCCTGCGGATTTGCTGACTTTATATCAGCTTAATGTCTCGCCATTGTTGAAGCACTTAACGGATAGGGTGCAGAAATGGAAGGATCTTCCCTTGTCCCTGGGGAGCAGGATAGCCTTATACAAAATGACGATTTTCCCTCGGTGGTTGTATGTCCTACAAACGCTGCCTTTGTTGTTGAAGCGGAAGGATCTCCGGTTGATGGAGAAGCAGCTTAACATCTTGCTGTGGAGAGGGAGGCGACCTCGCATACGGCTGGCAGTCTTCATTTTAAGTTTAAAACCCAGTAGAGAGCTTTTAGTTTAAATTTAATATGCAGTCAGGGCCTAATATCAGCAAAGAGCTTTCAGTTTAAATTTATAACACAACAGAGAGCTTTCTTGTTAAATTTAGAACCCAGCAGAGAGCTTCCAGTTTAAATTTCATACTCTGTCAAGGCCTAGTATCAGCAAAGAGCTTTTAGTTAAATTAAAAACTTAACAGGTAGCTTTCAGTTTAAGTTTAAAGCCCAGTAGAGAGCTTTCAGTTTAAATTTAATACTCAGTCAGGACCTAGCAGCAGCAAAGAGCTTTCAGTTTAAATTTAAAACACAGCAGAGAGCTTTCTGGTTAAATTTTAGAATCCAAGACTCCCTCAATCCAAGCAAGTGCTGTGTTAATCACCCAGGAAATTGTTCACAAATTACCTTAGAAGCACAGGAGCAGGGTACTGTGTAGCAGCCAGTTTTTAATAAGCCTTGTTTCCCCTCCCTCCCTCCCTGACACCCACTCACTCACCCCTGTGATAATCATAGCTTTATAGGTACTTAAATCTCTTAAAGGAAAGGAGGTAACATTCACTCTCAGGTGAAGCTATTTATCTATAAATTAATGAATGGAGTGGAACGGGTAAACGTAGATCGATTATTTACGCTATCAGAATATAGAAAGACTAGGGGACATGTAATGAAGCTACAGGGTAAACTATTTAAGACAAATAAGAGAAAATATTTTTTCACTCAACGTGTAATCAAACTCTGGAATTTGTTACCGGAGGATGTAGTAAGAGCTGTTAGTGTAGCTGGGTTTAAAAAAGGTTTGGACAAGTTCCTGGAGGAAAGGTCCATAAACCATTATTAAAAAGGGACCCAGGATATCAATGCTTGACCCAATACAAGCATTGTGGAACCTGTGTCTTTTGGGGATACTGCTAGGTATGTATGACCTAGATTGGCCACTGTTGGAAACAGGATACTGGGCTTGATGGACCTTGGTCTGACCCAGTATGGCATATCTTATGTTCTTATGTTTATCCTCATCATGCATACATTAAGGACCTGAGATTAATTAAGTTTCAGATGAACAAAGTACATTAAATATATTAGGTATAGTTTTATTAGTATAAGTATCCCTAGCAATCCTTAGTAAGTAAAGAACTTACATACCTAAACAAAACCTTAAAACTAAGATGCAGACAACAGTTCAGCAGCGAGATTGGGGTTTTCCAGTCTTTTGCATAGAGTGTCACATGTATGATTTTCTCCCAGTTGATGAGGGGTCTTACATGTGCACTAGGTGCAAGGAACTCTTTGCTCTCAGGGAACAAGTCCAATCTCTGGAGGCTAGAGTAGCAGACTTGGAGGACATAAGGAAGACAGAGAAGTACATAGACAAGACCTACTGGGATATAATATTGAGGTCCCACATCCAGTCTGGCAGTATCCCTGTTCCCATGGAGGAGAGGGGTCACGTGACAGGAGACCATCACCCTGGTGTGGCAAGAAGTGATTCTGTAGCTAGGACCTGTCCTCCGGGTGATGTAAAACCCTCTCACAACGAGGATGTTTCTCCAGAGCCATGTGCCCAAGATTGAAGGGTTAGGACAGCCGTGATAGTTGGTGAGTCAGTCATTAGGCATGTAGATAGCTGGGTGGCTGGTGGACGCGAGGATTGCCTGGTAACATGCCTGCCCGGTGCGAAGGTAGCGGACCTCACGTGCCACCTAGAGAAGGTCTTAGATAGTGCTAGGGAGGAGTCTGCTTTCTTGGTACATGTTGGTACCAATGACATAGGAAAGTGTGGTAGAGATCTTCTGGAGGCTAAATTTAGGCTTTTAGGCAAGAAGTTGAAATCCAGAACTTCCAGGGTAGCATTCTCCAAACTGCTTCCTGTACCATGCACAGGACCAAAAGGCTGGCAGAGCTCCAGAGTCTCAATGTGTGGATGAGACAATGGTGCAAGGACGAGGGTTCTGGGATTGTTAGGAACAGGGGAACATTCTGGGGAAAGGAGGGGTTCTTCCGAAGGGATGGGCTCCACCTTAACCAGACTGCTGGCACTAACCTTTAAAAAGGAGACAGAGCAGCTTTTAAACTAGAGGTTAAAGGTTAAAGACTTACAGCAAGCTTGGGTGTTATTTAAAAATACTATCCTCAAAGCCCAGAACAGCTGTATTCCACGCATTAAGAAGAGTGGAAGAAAGTCCAAAAAACTGCCAGCATGGTTTAAAGGTGCGGTCAGAGAGGCTGTTGCTGCCAAAAAAGCAACCTTCAGGAAATGGAAAAAAGAGCCAAATGATGAAAACTGGAAACACAAGCACTGGCAAGTTAAATGCAAAGCATTGATAAGGCAGGCAAAGCGGGAATTTGAGAAGAAACTTGCTACGGAAGCAAAAACACAAAATAAAGACTTTTTCAAGTACATTCGTAGCAAAAGGCCTGTGAGAGAGTCAATTGGACCGTTAGATGATAGAGGGGTAAAAGGGGCAGTAAGAGGAGACAAGGCTATAGCAGAGAGACTGAATGAATTCTTTGCTTCGGTCTTTACTGAGGAAGATGTAGGGATGTTACCCATGACTGAAGTGGTATTTAAAGGAGATACTGCAGAGGAATTGAGAGAAATATCACTACACCGGGAAGATATATTACAACTATTTGATAAACTGAATAGTAGCAAATCACCTGGACCGGATGGTATACATCCCAGAGTGTTGAAAGAACTGAAATATGAGATTGCAGACCTGCTATTGGTAATCTGTGAACTTTCATTAAAATCATCTGTAATACCTGAAGATTGGAGGGTCGCCAACGTAACACCAATTTTTAAAAAAGGTTCCAGGGGTGACCCGGGAAATTACAGACCGGTGAGCCTGACGTCAGTACCAGGGAAAATGGTAGAAACCATCATAAAGAACAAAATTACACAACATGTAGATAGTCATGGCCTAATGGGAGACAGCCAACATGGCTTTAGACAAGGAAGATCTTGTCTTACTAATCTGATATGTTTCTTTGAAGGTGTGCATAAACAGGTAGACAAAGGTGAGTCAGTTGATATAGTGTATCTGGACTTCCAGAAAGCTTTTGACAAGGTCCCCCATCAGAGACATTTGGCAAAGCTAAAAAGTCATGGGATAGGAGGCAGTGTACTATTGTGGATCGGGAACTGGTTAAAAGATAGAAAGCAGAGGGTAGGGCTAAATGGCCAATATTCCCAATGGAAAAAAGTGAATAGTGGAGTACCCCAGGGATCTGTACTGGGTCCGCTACTTTTTGACATATTCATAAATGACCTGGAAAAGGGAATAACTAGTGAGGTTATCAAATTTGCAGATGACACAAAACTGTTTAAAGTTGTTAAAACCCAAGAGGATTGTAGAAAACTGCAGGAGGATCTGGATAAATTGGAAGACTGGGCATCCAAATGGCAGATGAAATTTAATGTGGACAAATGCAAAGTTATGCACCTAGGAAAGAACAACCCACACTATAGTTACACGATGCAAGGCTCCACATTAGAAACCACCACCCAGGAAAAGGACTTAGGAGTCATCGTGGATAACATGTTAAAACCCTCCGCCCAGTGTGCAGCGGCGGCCAAGAAAGCAAATAGAATGCTAGGTATCATAAAGAAAGGGATGGAGAATAAAACAAAGGATATTATAATGCCTCTGTATCGCTCCATGGTACGACCGCACCTTGAATATTGTGTGCAATTCTGGTCGCCGTATCTTAAAAAGGACATAGCGTTATTAGAAAAAGTACAGAGAAGAGCCACCAAATTGGTGAAGGGGATGGAAGGCTACTCCTATGAAGAGAGGCTAAAAAGGTTAGGGCTCTTTAGCCTGGAAAAGAGACGGCTGAGGGGAGATATGATAGAGGTCTATAAATTAATGAATGGAGTGGAACGGATAAACGTGGATCAATTGTTTACGCTATCAGAATATAGAAAGACTAGGGGACATGTAATGAAGCTACAGGGTAAACTATTTAAGACAAATAAGAGAAAATATTTTTTCACTCAATGTGTAATCAAACTCTGGAATCTGTTACCGGAGGATGTAGTAAGGGCTGTTAGTATAGCTGGGTTTAAAAAAGGTTTGGACAAGTTCCTGGAGGAAAGATCCATAAACCACTATTAAAAAGGGACCCAGGATATCAATGCTTGACCCAGTACAAGCATTATGGAACCTGTGTCTTTTGGGGATATTGCTAGGTACGTAGGACCTAGATTGGCCACTGTTGGAAACAGGATACTGGGCTTGATGGACCTCGGTCTGACCCAGTATGGCATGTCTTATGTTCTTATGTTCTTATAACAGGGGAAAGCCAACAGTCACCCAAGAACACATGGTTCGGAACAATGTATCCTTGAAGGATACTAGCAAAAGATTGAAGTTAGGGCATATCAGTAGAAAGGTTCTATTAAAGATAAAAATAGGGCAATTACCCTTAACTACAAAGCAGACAGAACTTAAAGATTCCAAATTACCCCTGCCTACTGATAGCCAGATTAATATGAATGAAATACAGCCTCTAAAATGCTTGTATGTAAATGCTAGAAGTCTAAAAATAAGATAGGAGAGTTAGAATATATAGCACTAAATGAGAGGTTAGATATGATTGGTATCTCAGAGACATGGTGGAAGGAGGACAACCAGTGGGACACTGTGATACCTGGGTACAAACTATATTGTAATGATAGAGAAGATCAAATTGGTGGAGGGGTTGTGCTCTATGTTAGAGAGGGCATTGAGTCAGAAAGGATTAAAGTTTTGCAGGAAATAAACTTCACTGTAGTTGGTCCATTAGATGATAGAAGAGTTAAAGGGGCACTAAGAGGCGACAAGGCGATAGTGGAGAGACTGAATGAATTCTTTGCTTCGATCTTTACTGAGGAAGATGTAGGGATGTTACCCATGAATGAAGTGGTATTTAAAGGTGTGGAAGAATTGAAGGAAGTATCGATACATCGGGAAAATGTATTACAACTATTAGATAAACTGAAGAGTAGCAAATCACCTGGGCTGGATGGTATACATCCAAGGGTGTTGAAAGAACTGAAATATGAGATTGCAGACCTGCTATTAATATCTGTGAACTATCATTAAAATCATCTCTAATACCTGAAGATTGGAGGATTGCCAATGTAACACCAATTTTTAAAAAGGGTCCCAGGGGTGATCCAGGAAACTACAGACCGGTGAGCCTCACGTCAGTACCGGGAAAAATAGTAGAAACCATCATAAAGAATAAAATTACTCAGCATGTAGACAGTCATGGCCTAATGGGAGACAGCCAACATGGCTTTAGACAAGGAAGATCTTGTCTTACTAATCTGTTATGTTTTTTTGAAAGTGTGAATAAACAGGTGGACAAAGGTGAGTCAGTTGAAATAGTGTATCTGGACTTTCAGAAAGCCTTTGACAAGGTCCCTCATCAGAGACTTTTGGCAAAACTAAAGAGTCATGGGATAGGAGGCAGTGTACTACTGTGGATCAAGAACTGATTAAAAGATAGAAAGCAGATGGTTGGGCTAAATGGACAATTTTCCCAATGGAGAGAGGTAAATAGTGGTGTACCCCAGGGATCTGTGCTGGATCTGCTGCTTTTTGACATATTCATAAATGACTTGGAAAGTGGAATAACGAGTGAGGTTATCAAATTTGCAGATGACACAAAACCATTTAAAGTTGTTAAAATCCAAGAGGATTGTGGAAAATTGCAAGAGGATCTTGATAAATTGGAAGACTGGGCATCAAAATGGCAGATGAAATTTAATATGGACAAGTGCAAAGTTATGCACCTAGGGAAGAACAACCCAAACTATGGTTACACAATGCAAGGTTCCACATTAGGAACCACCTCCCAGGAAAAAGATTTAGGTGTCATTGTGGATAGCATGTTAAAACCCTCGGCCCAGTGTGCAGCGGCGGCCAAGAGAGCAAATAGAATGCTAGGCATCATAAGGAAAGGAATGGAAAATAAAACAAAAGATATTATAATGCCTCTTGCCACGCCCTTGCCCCTTACTTCCAGTATGGAGGGGAGTGGTTATCATAGAAAGTTTCACCTTTTAGCCTTTAACTGACTTGTTCTTTTGCAATGCCTCTTGGGAAAGGTAGTTCAGTCACAATTCACTGGGCTTCAGGTAAAAACACTTGTAGTTGGCTCGAATAGTAAGGCAATGACAGAATTTATTGACTCAAATGCAAAGGTTCACAAATACTACCCTTGGATTCTTTCTCCAGGATTCTTCACAATACACATTAGGACATAAATAAACTCAAAGCAAACTTTCAGCTTATAGTGTTCTTCAGCTCAAAGATAAAGCCTTCTAACAGTCAATGCTACCAGCTTGGCTAGCATTGCTGTTTAAAGCAAACAAAAACAGCATTTCTCAATGGCAGTTTTCTGTTCTTATAGTCCCAAACACTTCCAGGCTGTTTGTCTCCTTACAAACAAAGTAAAACTTTTAACAGGAACAAAAACTTCTCATAAGCAAATAATGCTCTATTCCAGGCTTTAGGAATATTCAAAAACAAAGCCAAAAACATTACTTCCTTTCACCATTAGCTTGGCTTCTTGCCGGTGCACTGCTCTGGATAGCAGGTGTTTAATAAGCCCAATCAGAGAGCTTCAGCTTGCTCTGGCTTTCTCAGCAAACGTATTTCTTCTTTAACACAGGACATGCACAAAACCATCTACAGGCTTTCAAAGTTACCTGACTCTGAAGGTTTTCTCTTAAGGGTGGTTTTCCTTCAATCCCTCTGCAGTAAAGGATTAGCACAAGGAGCAATCCATATATGAGTCCTCATCATTCACAGCTAGGTCTGGTTCACCTAGTTGCATAGGCTCTACCTCTCCTTCCAGTTCACAGGGTTCAGCTGACTGCCTTCCGTTAGAACTGAGAGTATCCTTTGCAACTCTGCACTGCTCTGTATTAGACAAGCTTTCAAGGCTCATACCTGGGCCTGGGCTTGTAGCAGCTTCTCCTCCCTCATGCTCTGGCCACCATTCTCCTGTGCTTCCTCGTCCTGTTCTCCAGCTTGTGTTTCTGCTTGGGTCTCTCCCTGAGACTCTCTCTGGGACTCTCCTCTTCCTCCTCCTTCTGCTTCTTTCTCTATCCTAGACTTAAATCCCCAAGGCTTCAGCCCCACCTCTTCTCCTCTCAGGTGACATAGATCAGCTTGCCTCCTGGCAGCTGGGTAATTAGGGAAGTCAGTGACGTAAGGGTCCTTTACCCTGGGTCTGTATTCCCTCTCCTTTTCTCCACTAGGGGAACTCTGAAACCTATCCCATCTGGGAATTTCCTGCTTTCTAGGTGTGATTGGGGTTCTGTTTCTCTGACCTTGTAGAATAGGTCCTTTTATAAGGGTGAATTCCTTTTCTTTATCCCTTTCTCCTCTGTCATGATAAGCTTCCTTATCACACTCTATATCCATGGTGAGACCGCACCTTGAATATTGTGTGGAATTCTGGTCGCCGTATCTTAAAAAGGATATAGCATTATTAGAAAAGGTTCAGAGAAGAGCCACCAAAATGGTAAATGGGATGGAAGGATACTCCTATGAAGAAAGGCTAAAAAGGTTAGGGCTCTTTAACCTGGAAAAGAGACAGCTGAGGGGAGATATGATAGAAGTCTATAAATTAATGAACGGAGTGGAACGGGTAAATGTAGATCGATTGTTTACGTTATCCGAATATAGAAAGACTAGGGGACATGCAATGAAGCTACAGGGGTAAACTATTTAAGACTAATAAAAGAAAATATTTTTTTCACTCAACGTGTAATCAAACTCTGAAATTTGTTACCGGAGGATGTAGTAAAGGCTGTTAGTGTAGCTGGGTTTAAAAAAGGTTTGGACAAGTTCCTGGAGGAAAGATCCATAAACCATTATTAAGAAGGGACCCAGGATATCAATGCTTGACCCAGTACAAGCATTGCGGAACCTGTGTCTTTTGGGGAAACTGCTAGGTACGTATGACCTAGATTAGCCACTGTTGGAAACAGGATACTGGGTTTGATGGACCTTGGTCTGACCCAGTATGACATATCTTATGTTCTTATGTTCTTATGAAATTCCATGTAAAAAGGGAAAGGGGAAGGAGATGGCAGTGGGGGTGTACTATCAACCATCTGGCCAGAATGAACAAATGGATGATGAAATGCTCAAAAAAATCAGGAAAGCTAAGAAAAGTTACAACACAGTAATAATAATAGGTGATTTCAATTACCCATGGAAGGACATGCTAGAGAGATAAAGTTTCTAGATGAAATAAAATGACTGCTTCTTGGAGCAGCTGGTTCATGAACTGACCAGAGGGAAAGCCATTTTGGACCTAGTCCTTAGTGGAACACAAGATCTGGTGCAAGAGATAAGGGTATCGGGGCCACTTGGCAATAGTGATCATAGCATGATCACATTGATTAAATAAATATAGGAGGGAGGGTAAGGAAATCCACAGTACTACCTTTTAACTTTCAAAAGGGAGACTATGTTAAAATGAGGAAAATACTTAAGAAAAAAACTCAAAGGAGCAGTTGTGAAGGTTAAAGATTTACATCTAGCTTGGGTGTTGTTTAAAAATACTATCTTGGAAGCCCAGACCAGTTGTATTCCATGCTTTAAGAAAAGTGGAAGGAAGTCCAAAAAACTGCCAGCATGGTATAAAAGGTGAGGTTAGAGAGGCTGTTGTTGCCAAAAAAGCATCTTTCAGGAAATGGAAAAAGGAGCCAAATGTCAAAAACTGGAAACACAAGCACTGGCAAGTTAGATGCAAGACACTGATAAGGCAGGCAAAGAGAGAATTTGAGAAGAAGATTGCTGTGGAAGCCAAAACGCATAATAAAGACTTTTTCAAGTACATTCGTAGCAAAAGACCTGTGAGAGAATTAGATGATAGAGGGGTAAAAGGGGCACTAAGAGGGGACAAGGCCATAGAGGAGAGAATGAATGAATTTTTTGCTTCGGTCTCTACTGAGGATGATGTTGGAATGTTACCCATGACTGAAATGGTATTTAAAGGAGATGCTGTGGAAGAATTGAAAGAAATATTGATACACCGGGAAGATGTATTACAACTATTTGATAAACTGAAGAGTAGTAAATCACCTGGACCAGATGGTATACATACAAGGGTGTTGAAAGAACTGAAATATGAGATTGCAGACCTACTATTAGTAATCTGTGAACTAACATTAAAATCATCTGTAGCATCTGAAGACTGGAGGATGGCCAATGTAACACCAATTTTTAAAAAGGGTTGCAGGGGTGATCCGGGAAACTACAGACCGGTGAGCCTGACGTCAGTACCGGGAAAAATGGTAAAAACCATCATAAAGAACAAAATTACTGAACATGTAGATAGTCATGGCTTAATGGGAGACAGCCAACATGTCTTTAGCCAAGAAAGGTCTTGTCTTACTAATTTGTTATGTTTTTTTGGAGGTATGAATAAACAGGTAGACAAAGATGAGTCAGTTGACATAGTGTATATGGATTTTCAGAAAGCCTTTGACAAGGTCCCTCATGTGAGACTTTTGGCAAAAATTAAAAAGTCATGGGATAGAAGGCAGTGTACTATTGTGGATCAGGAACTGGTTAAAAAGACAGAAAGCAGAATGTAGAGCTAAATGGCCAATTTTCCCAATGGAGAAAGGTGAATAGTGGAGTACCCCAGGGATCTGTGCTGGGTCTACTGCTTTTTAACATATTCATAAATGACCTGGTAATGGGATTAAGGAGTGAGGTTATCAAATTTGCAGATGACACAAAATTATTCAAGGTTATTAAAACCCATGAGGATTGTGGAAAATTGCAAGAGGATCTTGATAAATTGGAAGACTGGGTATCCAAAATGGCAGATGAAATTTAATGTGGACAAGTGCAAGTTATGTACCTTGGAAAGAAAAACCCAAACTATGGTTACACGATGCAAGGTTCCACATTAGGAACCACCACCCAGGAAAAAGATTTTGGTATCATCATGGATAACATGTTAAAACCCTCTGCCCAGTGTGCAGCGGCAGCCAAGAGAGCAAATAGAATGCTAGGTATCATAAGGAAAGGAATGGAAAATAAAACAAAGTATATTATAATGCCTCTGTATCGTTCCATAGTGTGACCGACCTTGAATATTGTGTGCAATTCTGCTTGCCATGTCTTAAAAAGGATATAGTGTTATTAGAAAAGGTACAGAGAAGAGCCACCAAAATGGTAAAGGGGATGGAAGGATACACCTATGAAGAGAGGCTAAAAGGTTTAGGGCTCTTCAACCTTGAAAAGAGATGGCTGAGGGGAGATATGATTAAGGTCTATAAATTAATGAATGGAGTGGAACGGGTAAACGTAGATCGATTGTGTATGCCATCAAAATATAGAAAGACTAGGGGACATGCAATGAAGCTACAGGGTAACCTATTTAAGACTAATAAGAGAAAATATGTTTTTTCACTCAATGTGTAATCAAACTCTGGAATTTGCTACCGGAGGATGTAGTAAAAACTGTTAGTGTAGCCAGGTTTAAAAAAGGTTTGGACAAGTTCCTGGAGGAAAGGTCCATAAACCATTATTAAAGGGGATCCGGGAAATCCACTGCTTACCCCAATTCAAGCATTGTGGATTTTGGGGAAACTGCTAGGTACTTGTGACCTAGATTGGCCACTGTTGGAAACAGGATACTGGTTTGATGGACCTTGGTCTGACCCGGTATGGCATATCTTATGTTCTTATTTATGCATTGATGTAGCCGCTAAGATAACCACTTTTGGATGACTACTTTATCACCTAAAGTAGTCACCTCCTTGTACAATTACCCCCTTAACGTGGACAATGAGAGCATTCTCCAGAAAATTCACAACTACTTTCACATGTAACTTGCCTTGAACTTCTGAGAAAGATGTGAGCTAAATCCAGCGCCGGCGCAAGGATGTGAAGTGCTCTAGGCGAACCTCACCCTTGTGCCCCCCCTGCTCCTGCCCCTACCCCCATTGCCGCCATTGTCACCCCTCTCTAGGACTTGCCACAGAAGCAATGGCATCAAACAACCCTGCAGTACTTATCTGAACTTCCGGTACTGTGAGGCTCTTTGTGTTTCTGCCCCCACGCAAAGAGGAAGTCAGCATCAGGCATCGGAGATGGAGGAAGCACAAATAGCCTCACAGCACTGGAGGTTAAGGTAAACACTCCAAGGCTCTTTGACGCCATTGCCACTGCTGCAGATCCTGGCAAGGGGTGGCGGCAGCAGTGGCAATGGATAGTCCTTGGACCATTGGTACCCTAGACGGCTTCCTAGTGATCACACCATCCCTGGCTAGACCCAATACAGAACATGTACACTGGACTCAACTGCAAGACTACTGCAAATCTGTGGGTGTTGTACATAAAAAATAACGCTCTTGGCTGTCCTCATTTCCTGGAATTACAAGGTTATGTCAGATATTTCCATCTATAAAGTATTTCTTCTCCCAAAGCAAACCACCTACTTTTGCTCAAGATATTTTTGTGATGACAACTTCAGTAAGCTGTATCTTTGTAAGATGCACTCTGTAATAAGCATATTCTACATTGAAGAATAGGCATGGGGAAATAATTCTATTGTAGCAGTCATGAAAATACTGAATTCCATATGTAATGTCCTCCTTGATCCCAAGGAGCAATTCATGTCCTCAAAGGTCAAGGGAAGGTTGGCTCAATGGCACAAGAAGGGTCAGGATGCAGAGTGTGGCAGCTCTGTGACAGAATATTCTGCACATCACAAGCATAGAGTATTGGAACCTCTTTGAGACTTCTCTTTCTTCATGTGGATTACCCTGAGTGAGACACCAAATCGAACTGACGTGGAAGCCGGTGTCAAACTGATTATATCAAGTGCTTTGATCAGTGCAACAATCTACAGAAATTTGTGAAATCTTGCAGTGATGAAGAATTCCAGATACTGCTGTCACACCAAGAATGGACCAACTATTTTGTAAAATCAAACAACACTATATGTTACTCAGAGCTATTGAAGATCAAAGAGTTCTTCTTTGCTGTCCCCTCTCAAAATGTGAATGTATAGCACATTGTTTCATTGATGCAAAGCCTGTAGACAAAAGAAGAGAGCAATTCTAGTGTGAACTCAATGAAAGGAATAGGGTTCGAGCAGTTCTTGCACAAATTTTCATGGGTACTTAACAATCGAACACTGATATAAAAGATGCACTCTGGAGACACATATGCATGGACACAAGAAGAAGCAGCTTGTTAGCATAATTCTACTTTTAAATAAACAATCCACCAGGAATCAGGGCACATATGGATATGGTTGAGTGGGACGAGGACCGTACCAAGCTAGCAATGCACTCTATGCGACTGATGAACTTGGCGCACCCACACCAATACAGCTACATGCACAAACTTGATTTTGTCAGGCTTCATGGAAGCCCAGTATGGACATCAATGCCCTTTCCATACTTGCGCCCTGTATGGCCACACTACTCTCATAGCCCTTGGTACGGCCCTGAGTGGGACAGGCTTTCAGGGGAACCTTGAGCTCTGTACCCAGGGATTCACAGGCCAGATCTTCAACACTCAACTCCAAACTATTCTGCTCTGCTTGTTCTTTATCTAAAGTTACATTATGCATAGGTTATTTATACTTTAAATACTGCTTACTGTGCCTGTTGAATATTAGATGCAAATATGCATACAAATTTTCTTGTGAGCGTATTTTCTGGAAGCATCTTCTTTTTGAAACTTGGAAAAATGATAGCCCTCTTTCTGGGCCACAAATATCATGGTATAATATGGAAGTAGTCACATGACAAAAATCAATTGCTGATAGTGGGACTTGCACAAAGAGCACAACTTAATTTTTATTGAGGATTATGGAGGCCTTGAGATTAAGTGATGATAAGAACATAAGAACATAAGATATGCCATACTGGGCATGTCTTTATAAGGAAAAGGACTACATAATGAAAAATTGGCTAGCAACTTTGTCCATATGTGTGATGTAAAGTTGACTGATGAGTCATTTGAAAGTCCTCAGCTAACTCTTTCTAGCACCTCCTAGAGCATTGCTTTAAAATAGCAAATTTCGTTCAGTTGTATAGACTCCCATAAACTTCCATTAAGGGATGTGTTTACTAAAAGAATGCCAATAGCTCACGGTTTGGCTGAAAAATCAGCATGGAGGCCTGTGCCAGCTTCAGGGGGCATGTGCTTCTGTCCTGCCATTGGCATGTTGCTAACAAGTGATATTGCAGAAACCAAGCGTGCGGGTTTAACTAACGCCACCCACTGAGGTGGTGTTGAGGGGCCCCCAGGGGTGGCTCAAGGCAATCTGCTGCCTGAGTCAAGGGATGAGATGGTGTCCCGCCCTGCGTAGCCTTTCTCAAAATTCCAGTCAGGGACTGAACCAAACAAAAAAGCCATTTAGATAATGTGGAGGAAATACAAGATGTTTGCACACCAAGGAACTAAACAAAAGAGCTCATTTTTATTTTGATGTTATAAACTGCATTATGGTTCTTGCTTTTTCTTTTTGAACATATATTTTGCATTCACAGAACCCCCTCTCTCTGCAATGGGTGCAGAGCAAAACTAGGACATTCATCCACAGAATTCAATATCTTAAAAAAAAATTGATTCTGGTCATCTCAACTAACAACAGCAAACATTCTCCAATACTAGGCATATTGTGAACTAATACAAAACAATACAACAATGTCACTGAGGATCTATAGAGCAAATCTGCCATACCATACCAGCACCAACTTCCAAAACTCACATAAGGAGCCTACCCAAAAATAGCATCACTGTAATTACTGCAGTGGGCCCTGGAACATCCAAACCTATTTGAAAAGCTGAACAATTCAGATTACTACAGTACAGATTCCTACATACAAACTCTATGTTAAGAAAACAGCTGGCTTTGGTCACACATTCAGAACACAGAATAAGTGACCATAACCTAATAATAAACATATGTAGATAAAAATTAAACTGCAACCACAAGAAATCACATTCTGCATACAATGCAACACAGAGAAATAGCACCCAACCACTCCAACCAGCTACCAAACATCCCGCCAGAACTACTAGCACGCCAATGCAAGCAGCTTCAACAACCACAAAATCCGCAACCGAATGCAGAGACAACAACCTGCCCTACTTCCATAGACACACACTGGAGCACTTTCAAAACAATCACCAAAGAAAAAATAGAATTCACCATCTCCTGCCTAAACATTACCACCTCCCCACTAGATCCATGCCCTGCAGAATGGTTGAAGAAATCCAAGGAGGACATAAGCACGCCCCTAACCCACATTGTTAATGAATCCCTCAGACAAGGACACATGCCAGATATCTTCAAAACCTCCAATATCCGCCCAACCCTAAAAAAACACAACTTGGATCCCCTTGACCCCACCTCCTTCAGGCCTATAGCAAGTCTTCCATTCACCGCTAAAATCATCGAGAAGATAGTTCAACAACAACTTCAAGACCACCTGGATACCAAGAACATACTGGACCCGCAACAACATGGTTTCCATCCATTCCACGGAGTCGAGACCCTCATGACGTCACTAATGAACACCCTCATCAAGGGCACACAGACCAAGCACTCTGGCTACGCTATGATCTTCCTGGACATATCCGCAGCCTTTGACACCATCTCCCACAACATCCTCCTACACAGACTCCAAGAAATTGGCATCAACAACGTCGTACTTCAGTGGTTCCACTCCTACCTAACCAATAAACAACAACTGATCCGCACAAGCATAGCAACCTCCCCCCCCCCTTTTCAGCAACACCAAGGAGTACCAAGGATCTACACTATCCACCTGCAACCACTCTGCTCAATCATACGGGCCCATAACATCAACTACCACATCTACGCAGATGACATAATGCTCTATGGACCGATCACAACAAACAATCAACTAACACCACTCCTCAACTTAGGAACCACACAAATACAAATACAACCACAAATAAAATACTTAGGAATCATCATAGACCAAGTGCTAATACTCAAGCAACAGATCAAAAAGACTACCGGAATAATATTCCACAAAGCAAAAACAGTACGATGCCTCAGGCCTCTCCTTGATCCACAGGACTTCAGGACAGTCATGCAAGCTATGATGCTCCCCCACCTGGACTACTGCAACATAATCTATCACGGACTACCTGCCACCCACACCAACCCACTACGAACTGCCTTAAATACCACAGCAAGAATTATCCAGAAAGCAAAAAAAACCAAGATAATATCACCCCAGTCCTGAGAGAACTGCACATACTCCCTCTCGAAGCAAGAATCAAATACAAATCAGCCCTACTTATCCACAAAGCCCTCTATCAAATGCAGACCTCCCAGCTCCGAACTCTACTGCCCCAACCCACCCACAACAGAACAACCAGACAAACCACCAGCAACACCCTCACCATCCCCTATGAACGAACTAAATACAATCAACAGACCTGCAACAGAGCCTTCGAACTATACGCGCCATCCCTCTGGAACTCCCTACCAAGTCAAATCAGAAACAACGGAGATCCTTCAACATTCAGAAAACAACTAAAATCATCCCGTTCCAGGAATACCTCAGACCAGAAACAAACATCCATCACTGACTCCCCCTCCAGACCCTCTAACATACCCACAGATCTACCTACTAAGAGACTGATGTCCAAGTCCTTAATGTCTGTTCAGATCATTAATGTTGGCCTCCCCGGTGACAGCCCACCACCCTAAGAATTGATTACTGTCCCCCCCCCCCCCTTTTTTGTTAAATCGCTTTGACCCGGTGAAAAGCGGGATATAAATACAGTTAAATGAATAAATAACATAAATAATATAAATAAATAGTGTATAAAATATGAAAATAGTACCGTCCGAATATTAAAATGAAAATAAAATTCTCTTCTTCCTTTGTTATCTGACCATTTTATTCTCTGATTATGTTGGTCCCAATCTGAGGTTTCTGCTTTCCTGTACCTTCCAGTGTCCCCCCCCCCCTACTTTCCCCTAGGAGTGGCATGAAGTTGATGCAGGGCCATGTGTGGAGATTCATTTTGGCATCATTTGCAAAAATTTAGATACTTTATTTTCAAATGTATATGCCACCCATCTGGAATCCTAGATGGCTTCCAAACATACACATGCAGTTTAGTAAAACATATGTTACAATAAGACAAACATAATAATAAAACATTAAATTTGAATAATGAAAAGCCATTCACACAGCCCTCCACCAAAATCAAACCATTAAAAGTATCTGCACATCAGATTTATTTAGTTATGACCAGATTATTGATGAGGAGGAAAGATATAAAATGAGATAAAGTAATCCTAGTAGCCATGAATTCAAAGGCAGGATTGAATTGTGCTAGAGCTGGAAAAGTCTGGAACTCAACAGCAGTGAAGCTATCAGGCAACTAAAAAAAAATAAACTGAAATGTTCCCTTAAAATGTAACATTTCCTTGAATTAACAAAATATTTTAAATTTCAATCTGGCAGCATAAAGAAAGTTGAAGGTTGAAAAGCTTCAAAACTGCAAATCTCAAAGACAATACATATTCCAGTATACCCTCAGGCAGCACACCCTAAAGTTAACCACACCAAGAAGCCAGTTTACAGGACCCACACATCAAATCTACTATTCCATGATAGCACTAACTTCCAAACCTCACACAACATGGAGCATACCCAGAAAAGGGCAGCACCATCAATATTGCAGTGGCACCTAGAACACCCATATTCCTATTCAGAAAACTGAACAAGCCAGACTACTACAGATCCCAACATAGAAACTCCATGCTAACAGAACACAAAGCCTCAGTCACACATGCAGAACAGAGATAGATCTTCACCAAGTAGGGAATATATGAATACAAACTAAAAACAGATATACGTAGACAAAAAAAAATGCTTTTACCCATTACTCTTAGGTTTACAGGATTTCTTTCCCAAAATTCTACTTTATTCCAGAGTGAGGTAAGAGAAAGAACTTTCACACACAGGCATCTGCATTGTCAGCAGAAGCTAACATAATGGCTCAGCGCAAGTAGCGTGTGTGCAACTAATGCCACCTCAGTGGGTGGCCTTATTTGCAAAGGCAGCCATTTTGCTATGTTGAAATGCAGTAACTGCAGGGGAATGAAACTGCCTCCCTGCAGTTAGCCTACAGCCCCACATAATCAAATTCTGGAATTTGTTACTGGAAGATGTAGTGAAAGCTGTTAGTGTAGCTGGGTTTAAAAAAGGTTTGGACAAGTTCCTGGAGGAAAGGTGCAAAAACTATTATTAAAGAGGACCTGAGAAATTCACTGCTTGCCCCAGGACAAGCATTGAGGAACCTGTGTGCCTTTTTGGGAACCCGCCTGGCACTTGTGACCTGGATTGGCCATCTTTGGAAACTTGATATTGGGCTTGATGGACCTTAGTCTGTCCCAGTATGGCATTTCTTATGCTTTTATGTTCATATGTTACCAGTGCAGAGCTTAGTAAACATGCTGTTATTTATGCCAAACAAGAGGGGCTCAACAGCACCCATGCAGCATCTCCCACTTCCACAAAAACAAGAGCGACTTGGCACCCCAACACAGCACTTCCCACCCTCTGAAAAACAAGAAGGACTTTGTGACCCCAACACAACACCTTCCACTGCAACAACACCACCAAGAAGGGCTTGGCAAACTCAACATACCTCCTGAAAACTACACACTGGACCAACATGGTATTAATTAGATATACATTCCACAAAAAACGAAGGAAATGCAAGATGCTTGCACACCAAGGAACTAAAAGGAAAAGTGAGAACCAGTTATAAACTGTGTTATGGTTCTCACTTTTTCTTTTTGAATATATATTCTGCATCCACAGAAATCCACAGAAATGGGTGCAGAGCAGAAGTAGAACATTCACCCACAGAACTCAATATGTTAAAAAAATCTCCAGTACCAGGCATTTGTGAACTAATATAAAATCCTATAAAAATCACTGAAGATTTACAAGGCCAAATCTACTATACCATACAAGCATAAAATTCCAAAACTCATACAAGGGGCCTATCCAGAAAAGAGCAGCACTATAAATACTGCAGCAGGCCCTAGAGCATCCATATACCTATTTGAGAAGCTGAACAAGTCAAATTACTACAGTACAGATCCCTATGTACAAACTGCATGTTAACAGAACACCTGGCCTCGGTCACACACTCAGAACACAGACCCTCATCAAATATAGAATAAGTGACCCAACCTGAAGTAAAAATAAAAATATGTAGATAAAAATAAAACTGAAACCCCAAGAAGCCAGACTCCGCATGCAGTACAACAACAGAAAAATAAGAGATGCAGTCGCCCATACTGTGTAAAATATAAATATAGCACAAAATCCTGTCTCCAAGCTGCTGGCAGAGCGTGAGTACCCACAAATAGGAACAGAAGTGATGGGAACCTCAAATGATTTTCAGAAGACTGTGTTTGGTAGGAACTAACTAAACTTAAAGTAGATATAACAATGGGACTGGATGGAATACATCTGAGAACTTGGGGATGCTCTAGCAGCTCCACTGACTGATCATTTCAATGCCTCTTTGGAGTCAGGAGTGGTGACAGAGGACTGGAGAAAGGGACATGTGGTCCCTTTATACAAAAGCAGAAGTAAGGATGTGGTTGAAAACTACAGGCCAGTTAGCCTAACCTCTGTGGTGAGTAAATTATTGGAAATGCTGCTCAAAGAGAAAATAGAGAGGTATCTGGAGTCCGTTGGATTACAGGATCGAAGGCAGCATGGATTCACCAGATGCAGGTCTTGTCAGACAAGTCTGATTGATTTCTTTGACTGGGTGACCAGAGAGTTGGACCGAGGGAGAGCCCTAGATGTGGTGTACTTGGATATCAGCAAAGCCTTTGACACCGTTCCGCACAGGTGATTTATCAACAAACTGAGCACCCTAGGGATGGACCCTAAAGTTATTGCTTGGGTTAGAAATTGGTTGAGTTGGAGGTGACAAAGGGTACAGGTATATGGAGCTCACTCTGAGGAGAGGGAGGTTACCAGTGGTGTGCTGCAGGAATCTGTCCTTGTTCCGATTCTTTTTAACATCTTTGTTAGTGATATTGCAGAAGGGCTTTCAGGTAAGGTTTGCCTCTTTGCGGATGTTACCAAAATCTGCAATAGAGTAGACACCCAGGAAGGAGTAGATAGCATGAGGATGGATCTAGCTAAGCTTGAAGAATGGTCTAGAATTTGGCAGCTGAGATTTAATGCTAAAAATTGCAGGGTCATGCATTTGAGCTGCAAAAATCCAAAGGAATGGTACAGTGTGGGGGGGTGGGGGGGGGAAGTACTTCTGTCCACAAAAGAAGAGCGGGACCTGGGCGTGATTGTGTCTGATGATCTTAAAGTAGCTTAATAGGTAGAAAAGGCAACGGCAAAAGCTAGAAGGATACTTGGGTGCATAGGGAGATGAATAGCCAGCAGAAGAAAGAAGGTGATAGTGCCTCTGAATAAGTCTTTGGTGCCACCTCATTTGAAGAATTGTGTGCAGTTCTGGAGACCGCACCTTCAAAAGGATATAAACAGGTTGGAGTCGGTGGAGAGGGTGGCTACTAAAATGGTTAGTGGTCTTCATTATGAAATATATGAAGACAGACTTAAGGATCTTAATATGCATATTTTAGAGGAAAGGCGTGATAGAGGAGGTATGATAGAGATGTTCTCTCTGGCATAAATGCACAGGAGGAGAACCTCTTTCGATTGAAAGCAAACCCTGCTATAAGAGGACATGGGATGAGGGTGAAAGGGGATAGACTCAAAAGTAATGTGCTGAAATATTTCTTTATGGAAAGAGTGGTAGATGCGTGGAATAGTCTCCCAGTAGAGGTGGTAGAGATGAGGATAGTATCTGATTCAAAAAAGCATGGGACAAACACAGAAGATTGCTAAAGGAATAGAGGGGACTATTGTAGTAGTTGATATGGAAGGGCAGACTAGACAGGCCATGTGGTCTTTATCTGCCATCACGTTTCTATGTTTCTCTTAGCTTTCTTTCTAGTCTTTCCTTTTGTTTTCTTCACTTCCTGCCATCTTGCATATTGATTTTTTTTTCCTTTCAGCTTTCTTCCATTTATTTCTCTCTCTCTCTCTCTGTCCACCCAGATTTCACTAGTCCTTACTAACCAGTTCTCAATCTCCCTCTTTTTTACGCCATTTGCCTATTGTTTTTCAACTTTCACCCCAGTCTTTCTATTCCTCAGCTCTTCTTCCCTGGTCCATGATTCCGCAGTCTTTTGCTCACTCTCTCTCCCCTCCATGTTTAACATCTCCCACCCTCCCATCCAGTCTCTCTCTCTCTCTCTGGCTTTCTCTTTTCTTCCATTTCTGCCCTCTCCCTTCCTATCCCCCCTGCAACCAGCATCTATCCCATCTCCATACTATACCATCCCCTCCCTATTACTCCCATGTCCAGCATCTCTTCGTCTCTTTCTCAACCTATTTACCCCATGTCCATCTTCTCCCCTCTCTCACTCCCATGTCCTGCATCTCCTTCTCCCCTTATTACCCCATGTCCAGCATCTTTCCTCTGTCCCCTCTCTCCAAGTCCAGCAATTTCCTATAGACTCCCTATACCCCCTGGCCAACATCACCACTCCATCTTCCCTCCTTGCTTCTCTCTTTGCTCCTTTCCATATCCAGAATCTCCCTTTATCTCCTTAGTCCCCCACCTCTATCTTATTCTCACTGCCTCCCTACCCCCCTCCTGCACCCAGCATCTCCCCTCTGACTCAATGTGCCCATCCATGTCCACCTCCCAATGTCCCTTTGTGTCCACTCCCCTCTTCGCAATGCCCCGTCATGTCCACCCCTTGTATTTACAGGGAAAGAGCCTGCCCACAGAATAGCATATCCTATGGACAGGGGCTGTGCAAACCATGATCCCAGCCCAGAAAGGCAGGATATAATTGGCCTTGCACAGTCCCTGCCTGCAGGAGATGCTGCACCAGCAGGCAGGTTCTGAAATCTGGGTCACAATCGTTGTCTCCCACACCCTTCTGCTTGCGAGATCAGCATGTCCTGTTGGCATGGGTTGTGCAAGCCATGACTGCAGCCCTAAGAAACAGAGCCTGCCCACAGGAGCTGATGTCAGGAGGGTGCCATCACTGGCCATCTGCCCCTACTCCCCAATCAGGATGACCTGCAGAGTGTCGGCAGTCTAGTGGAGAGTCTACCTGTGGGACATGCTGCTCCTGCAGGCAGAAAGCTGTGAGTAGCAATTGCAGGGGACAGGCAGCTAACGAAGGCATTCTCCTGATGTCAACACCTACCAACTGTGCTTATTCAGCTTAGCGGGTAGCACTGGCCCTGGTCCAGCATCTGTCTTCCCGCTTCCCTCGCCCTCCCCCATCCAGCATTTGTCTTCCCCCCCCCATGTGTCCAGCATCTGTCTTACTGCTTTCCCCTCCCAATTGTCCAACATTTGTCCTCCTATTGCCCCCCTCCGGTGTCCAGCATCTGTTGTCCACCTCCACCTCTCTTCCTGTCACAGCCGCTGATGCCTCTTGGCGACAGGAATGCAAAAGTGTGGGATTTTCAAAGGGGCAGCAGTGGCAAGCTATCACCATTGGCAAAAAAAAAAAGTAATTGAAAAGCATGGAACTTTCAAGACTCTGTCGACTTGTAAACCCTTGTTGGTTCTGCCCCCCGACGCAAAAAGCATCATCAGAGGGGACGGAACCATCAGGGCCTTACAAGCATGCTGGTCGCAAGAGCCCGCGATTTTGCTTTCTTTTTTTTTTTTACAAAGTTGATCGATTTTCAAATCCTTTATTTTGCCAATGGTGATAGCTTGCTGCTGCTGCCCCAGTGTCCTCGGATCTGGGGCAGCGGCAGGGGGGGAGGGCGGAGAAGTTAATTCTGCTGCTGCTAAGAAGTGGAGGCGGCAGCAGCGGCAGCTGGTCCACTCAAGAATTTTTTTTTTAAATCTTAGAAGGCAGAGTGAAGCGACCACCACTTGGCTGTTTTGGGGGCATTTTTTACCACTCCCAAAACTTTGCCATCTGAGGCGGCAGCCTCACTTTGCCTCATTAAAGAGCTGCCCCTCAGTGCCCCCGCACGAAAAGCAGTAATTACAATTAGCATGCATCCATCACACCCGTGCTAACCTCAGTTCTCCATCAATGCCCATGTACAACTTCAACTTACCCTGTCTCCACCCATTAGTGTGGATAAGTCCTCTTAGCATGAGATTTTTTAGCAAGGAGTGCTTACTATGCCCTAATCCCCACACTAGCTGTTAGCACAATTTAGTAAACATGCCCCTAAGTTTCTGCCGCCAATTAATTTGCGAAGCATCTTTTTGTTAATTTATTTATGTGGAGGCCAATTCCACACAGGGCACGTCTGGCCCACCCGGACATCCAAAATCTGGATGGGCCAGTTGTGCACCCAATTCTGCACCCGTGGGAGCAGAATCAGGTGCAACGAGCCTGGATGGGCAGGACGTATCGCAATTCTGGCCTGCTGCACATCGGCCTGTTCCCCATCCACCCCCCCCCCCCCAGGGCCCCTGCATGGCATTGGGATGCCATGCAGAAACCCGAATGTATTGCTGATCAACATACCATCCTTTCCCCAGTGCCCGACCCCTGGAGGGGTTTCCACGGCCCGGATCAGGTGGGACAATGACCGGAATCGGCCCAGTACGTCTGGGGTCAGGGTCACATCTCCAGCCCCCCCTCTCCTCCTCCAGCCCACCCCCTCCTGTCCCCATCCAGAGCTCCCCACACATCTCTCCTGTATGTGCAGGGAGCTTTGGAGTGTGATTCCGGCCCAGGCATAGCGGGGATATACATCCAAACCAGATACATCTAAATGTGGTGCAAAATGACCCTCATGCTGTAGTAGCTGATAAGAATGCAATAAATAATACCCGGAGTCAGGCAAAGATTCAAGCCGGTTTAATGTGCACAGGCTCAGATTGCAGTAGCATTCAAAATGGTCTGAGCACAGAGCTCAGAAAAATGACAGTTTATATACTTTTCTTCTCCAGTCTAATACAGGCAAAACTCCTCATTGGCCACAGTGGCCCACTTATTCTCATCCAATAGACATCTCTGACCGGGCCCAGGACTCGCTCCCCCTGCTTGGGTCTTACTAGCCACGGGTCAGCAACTAGACATAACACTAAACATAATACTTTTACTACAGTATATTTTGCTACTTCTGCAAGGTCAGTTAGCTTGCATAGATAGTGGAAGGCATATCAGAAGCATTCTCATCAAAAGCAAAACAAAGCAAGGCCAAACAAAGCAAGGCTAAGATGTATCTCTAGCCCTGGCTCAAAACACTAAACAATCTTCATAATGCTAGACAAAATATTCTTACACTGTTCTGTTTCTCTGCTATATTTTCATCCTAATTACGAGGTCAGTGCACATCTAGCAAAGATACAGTGGCGCGGCATTCTACTGAAACAGACATCTGGCTTACCTAAACAATAAACAAGAAAGTTTTAATTCTCTTATCTCCAGGAGAGCAGAACATGTTATCAAACCAGAATAGAACAGTATGTCTTTCTAACAGCTAACAGCATTCTGTAATTTTCCAAAATCAGCAATAACATTTCAAAGCAGGAGAAAAAGGGCTTTAGGCCTAGCTTCAGGCCTAGCTCTGCTACATACTAGGCCATCGCCTATCACAATGCTGTATTTGATATACCACTACAAGCTAGAGCCATCATAACGAAATATAAAACAAACCAGCGGAAAGAGGGAATAAGCGAGTAGGGAATCAAGAAATGGGAAAGCACCTAAAATCTCTCATAGAATCCAGGCCCATATGTCAGCCTGTCTGTTTGACATTTCTGCCTGGATATCCCACCACCATCTGAAACTAAACATAGCCAAGATAGAGATGCTTATCATTCCCCCTAAACTCACCTCCCCCTTTCTCCTTTCTCTCTTTCTGTGGATAAAGTGAGGTTATTTATCTGCAACAGGGGTTCTCCGTGGACAGCAGGATAAGTCAGCCACACCTGGTGACGTCCTTCAGGAGGCGCCATAGGTACGGAAGTGCTCTCAGAGCTCAGAAACCTTTCTGAGCATGCCCAGGTAGCCCACTTCACCAGCCTGCCCCCGAGCACGACCAGGCTATCTGGGCATGCTCAGAAAGGTTTCTGAGCTCTGGAGAGCACTTCCGTACCTATGGTGCCGCCCGAAGGACGTCACCAGGTGTGGCTGACGCAATCCTGCTGGTCCATGGAGAACATTACCATTCACCCAGTGTCCTCAGCTTGGGATCATCTTTAAGTCTTCTCTGTCTTTTTCTGCACACATCCAACAAATAACTAAAACCTGTCATTTTTTTCCTTGTAACAACAGCAAAATGTGTTCCATCCTGTCTGAACACCTTTATCCACTCTATAGTCACCTCCTGATAGTATTGCAACCTGCTCCTCCTGACTCATCTCTCCCGTTCAATCCATTCAAAATTCAGCTGCCTGGCTAATCTTCTGCCGGTGTTGCTATGCTCAAGTAACTCCTCTTCTCAAGTCACTTCACTGGCTCCCTATCCATTTCTGTATCCAGTTCAAACGACTCCTACTGACCCAGAAGTGCATTCATTCTGTGGCTCCTCATTACATCTCCTCTCTTATCTCTCCCTAAGCCCCTCCTCGGAAACTCCACTCATCAGCAAATCCCTTTTATCTGTGCCCTTATCTTCTCTTCCACTGCCAACTCTAGACTTTGTTTGTTATACCTTACTGCACCATATACCTGGAACAGTCTACCTGAGTTGGTACATCAGGCTCTATCTTGGTTCATTTCAAATCCAGGCTAAAAACCCACCTATTCAAGGTTGCTTTTAGATCCTGACTCCCTTATTATCCTGTTTACCAGCCCTTGAATTGAAGAACCATTATGCAGCCCTGGAAGTGGAGGAGGTGAAAGCATCCCTGGAAAGGGAAGAACCAGAGTTCAAGTACCCCAAAGTTGCAGAATCAGTGACCAGAAGGAAACGAAGGGTAGTGGTGGTTGGAGACTCTCTTCTGAGGGGTACTGAGGCGTCCATCTGCCGACCAGACTTGATGTCCAGAGAGGTATGCTGTCTGCCTGGTGCCAAAATCCAAGATGTTACGGAAAGTTTGCCGAGACTCATCAAGCCCACTGACTATTACCCAATGTTGCTAATCCATGTTGGAACAAATGATACTGCCAGGTATACCTCGGAACGTATCAAAAGTGACTTCATGGCTCTGGGACAGAGGGTGAAGCAGTTAGCTGCACAGGTGGTGTTCTCTTCAATCCTCCCTGTTGAGGGTAAAGGCCAAGGCAGAGAGGCTCGCATCCTGGAGATGAATGCATGGCTGCGTGGATGGTGTCATCGAGAGCGTTTTGGTTTCCTAGACCATGGGATGCTGTTCCAAGGGTTGCAGAGCAGAGATGGCATCCATCTGTCCAAGAAAGGTCAATGCATCTTCGGTAGTAGACTGGCTAATATACTGAAGAGGGCTTTAAACTAGATTCGTTGGGGATGGGTGAAGAAAGCCCCCAGGTAAGTGAAAGCCCCCAGGTAGGTGATACATTAAATACCTTTATGGAAATGGGTAACAGGGGTAACATATGGAAAGCAGTGTGTATTAATGTCCGTAGCATGGGAAATAAGATCCCTGAAGTTGAAGCTTTGGTGGGAGTGGCTGACTTGGATTTAGTGGCAGTTACAGAAACATGGTTCACAGAAAACCGTGACTGGGATGTAACTATACCTGGCTATACTTTATTCAGAAAGGACAGGGTAGGAAGAAGGGGAGGAGGAGTGGCACTATATGTAAAAACTACTATTAAAGCTTTGGAATTACAGAGCTTAAAAGGGAGAGAGGAGGCATTGTGGGTTAAACTAGAAAGAGGGAAAGAGAAATCTATTTGCATTGGTGTGATATACAGACCTCCCTCACAAGAGGAAGAGGTGGACAGAGAGTTAATTGAAGTCATACGCAGCATTGCTAGGAAAGGGGAAGTGCTACTGATAGGAGATTTCAATATGCCAGATGTTGATTGGCACATTCCTGCTGCAGTATCATCTAGAAGTAAGGAGATCCTGGCTTCTCTACAGGGAGAACTATTCAGGCAATTGGTCACAGACCCCACCCGTGAAGGGGCCATACTGGACTTGGTGCTTACCAATGGTGAAAGTGTTTCTGATGTTGTAGTGGGAGATCATTTTGCATCCAGTGATCACCAGATGGTGTGGTTTAGTATTAGGACTAGGGCTGTTAGAATCCATTCCAAGGTGAGGATCTTAGACTTTAGGAAGACTAACTTTGCGAAGATGGGTCAATACCTCAGGGAGTATTTGTGGGATGGGAACAGCTGGGGGATGTACGAAAAACAGTGGGCAAAACTGAAAGGGGGTATTTTAAGGGCAACCAACCTTTTTGTTAAAATGGTAAATAAAGGCAAAAGGAACAGGAGACCGCAATGTTTTTCGAAGGAAGTAGCTGAAAAAGTGAAGAAAAAGAGGGAGGCCTTCAAGAAATACAAGAGATCACAGAGAGAGGAAGACAGGCATCTGTATTTGGAAAAACTTAGAGAAGCTAGCAAAGTAGTCAAGAAGGCAAAGATTCAAAAGGAGGAGGAAATAGCCAATGCAATAAAATGGGGGGGGATAGGACATTTTTCAGATATATTAGTGAGAAGAGGAAGGGCAAAAGTGGTATTGTCAGACTCAAGGGTGCAGGGGGGGAATATGTAGAAGCTGATAAGGACAAAGCGGAATTTATTTATTTATTTATTTACTTCTCTTATATACCGCGCTATTAAAATCAGTGCGGTTTACAATTGAACAAAAAACATACTGCAATGTCACACGACAATTGAGTTTTTACATTGAACATGGACGAGATAACCTGGAGGTAACAGGGGTAACTAATTACAGAGTAATTATTCATGGAGTATGGTGAGAAATTATACATATAGTATGGTGAGAAATTATACATATAGTATAGCTTGGTTTCAACATATTTATAAGAGGTTTAATCAATAAGATGTGTGATCAGTACCAATAATAAATAAGAGAGGGGATATGGTGGTAGAGCTAGTCATTTTCTTTATGGTGTTGGATTTTGGGTGGGGTGGAGTAGGGTGTAGGATGTGAGGATGGGTGGTTGTTTCTGGATTGGATTCTGGGTAATGGATGAGGAAAAGGTGTTGTTTGAGGGCTTTTCTAAATGACAATAGGTCTAGGGTGGAACGGAGCTCAGTGGGGAGGGCATTCCAGGTCATGGGTGCAAATAAGGAGAAGGCTCTATTGGCAGTAGCCTTTTTGCACTTAGTTAGAATGTTGGGGATCTCTAGAGTGTTTGCTTGATTAGATCTCCTGATCCTGTTGAACGGCCGTCTTTGAATGAGTTTGCTGATGGGTGAGGTGATCTGGTTCCTTAGGGCTTTAAATGTTAGTACTAGGGACTTATACTGGATTCTAGCCTGAAGTGGAAGCCAGTGGAGATCCATCATGACTGGGGTTATATGTTTAGCTCTTGATGTACCTGCAAGTACCCTTGCTGCAGCATTCATTGCAAGGCGAAGAGGTCCTAGTGTTGACTGAGGGAGGCCATGAAGGATAATATTTGCAAAGTCTAGATGTGGGAGCACCAAGGCTTGGAAGATAGTTCGGTAGTCATTAAAGTCCAATAGGGGGCGCAGGTGACGTAGTATCCGAACCTTATGGTAAATTGCTTTCGTGATGTTCTTCACATGTGTAAACATGTCGAGTCGTTGGTCAAGCGTGATGCCGAGATAGCGGATAGTTGATTTTGCTATCAACTCAATATTGTTTACTTTTAATGTGGGGGGTGGGGAGAACATCTGGTTCTTGGTGAGGAATAAGACATCTGTTTTACTATGGTTGATCCTTAAATTTTGTGTTGTAAGCCATTGTGATACAGCTTCGAAGCAGCTTGATATAGGTGAAAAGTCAGGTTGATCAATCAGGAATGGTGAGTAGATTAGGACGTCGTCTGCGTAGACTAGGCACTGGATATTGAAGGAGCGGATTAGGGTACAAATTGGTTGCATATATATGTTGAACATTAATGCAGATAGGGATGAACCCTGAGGTACACCTTGATTGAGAGGGAATGGGTCAGAAGTCATGGGACCTGTTCTGACTTGTTGCCATCTGTTAGATAGGTAGGACTTGCACCATGCTATAGCTGAGCCTTATATTCCTTTCTCCACAAGACGGAGTATCAGAGTTTCATGGTTGACTGAATCAAAGGCTGCAGCAATATCCATGAAAATGAGGACAAATCCCTGGCGGATGTTATCAAGTCCTGTAACTAGATCATTGAAGAGAGTTGTGAGGATGGTGTCGACACCATGAGCTTCTCTGAAGCCATGTTGAGATGGATCCAGTGGAGCTACATCGTCAATATGTTGTTGGATTTGTCGTTGAACTACCTTTTCAATGATTTTGGCGAGTAGGGGGATGCTTGATATTGGGCAAAAGGATTCAACTTTGGAGGAATCAAGTTTGTTGTTTTTTAATAATGGGCGGATTGAAGTAAATTTCAGGCTTTGTGGGAAAGATCCTATGGAGAGGGATTGGCTTGTGATTCTGCTTATAGCGGGACTAAGTTCTTGGCGTAATTCTTTGATCCAACTAGCTGGACATGGGTCACTAGGGGCAGTGGTAAGATTAATGGATGTGATAATATCTTGTATTTCTTTATTGGATACTTCGCAAAGTTTGAGTAGAGGGGTTTTACATGTTGTAGAGGAGATTGTGCAGGTTGATAACTTGTTGGCTTGGATTATCTTTGATTGTAGGTAGTTTGCATAATCTTGTGGGTGAGGCATAGTTGTTTGGGCGGGAGCTGGGTCACCTGTTAGGGACTTAACTATGCTGAACAGATCATGGGGTTTGTTAAGCGATCGCTTTAGAATATCTGCATGGTATTGTTTTCTTTTTTCCATCACCATTGTTCGATGAGATTGTAGATAAGAGGTGTATGTACGTAGAGATTCAGGGGACCGGGCGTGGCGCCAGTGTCTCTCTAGTTTACGTAAGTGAAGGAGCGACACTCTAAGGTCATTGGTGTACCATGGAGCATGTTCTCGCTTCTTGATGTTTATTCTTGTTGTTGGAAGGGAGGCAGCTGATTTAAGGGCGTGGTCCCAGTTGGAAACTAGTTTATCTGGGTCAGATAGTGTGATAATAAGGCGAGGTAAGATTTACTCAAGGGCTTTATCCTTAACAAAAGGCTTAAAACGTGTAGATAGAGAGCTCGGTGTCTATAATGTGGTTATGTACTATGGGTTAACAAATTGCTTAACAAATATTTTTGTTCTGTGTTCAGATGAAGAACCAGGAGCAGGACCTCAGAAAACACCCACAAATAAGAACAGAAGCGAGGGACATTTTGAACAATTTTCAGAAGACTGTGTTTGTGAGAAACTAGCTCAACTTAAAGTAGACAAAGCGATGGGACCGGATGGGATACACCCTAGAATACTGAGGGAACTTGGGGACGTTCTAGCAACTCCACTGACTGACCTTTTCAATGCCTCGTTGGAGTCAGGAGTGGTGCCAAAGGACTGGAGAGAGGCTCATGTGGTGCCTTTACACAAAAGCGGAAGTAAGGATGTGGTTGAAAACTACAGGCCGGTTAGTTTAACTTCGGTGGTGAGTAAATTATTGGAAACGCTGCTGAAAGAGAAAATAGTGAGGTTTCTGGAGTCCAGTGGATTACAGGATCCGAGGCAGCATGGATTCACCAGAGGCAGGTCTTGTCAGACAAATCTGATTGATTTCTTTGACTGGGTGACCAGGGAGTTGGACCAAGGGAGAGCTCTAGATGTGGTGTATTTAGATTTCAGTAAAGCCTTTGACACTGTTCCTCACAGGCGACTTATAAACAAACTGAGCACCCTAGGGATGGACCCTAAAGTTACTGCTTGGGTTAGAAATTGGTTGGGTGGGAGGCGACAAAGAGTACAAGTAAATGGAGCTCACTCTGAGGAGAAGGATGTTACCAGTGGTGTGCCCCAAGGGATCTGTCCTTGGTCCGATTCTTTTTAACATCTTTGTTAGTGATATAGCGGAAGGGCTGTCGGGTAAGGTTTGCCTCTTTGCAGATGATACCAAAATCTGCAATAGAGTAGACACCCAGAAAGGTGTAGATAACATGAGGAGGGATCTAGCTAAGCTTGAAGAATGGTCTAGAATTTTGCAGCTGGGATTTAATGTTAAAAAATGTAAGGTCATGCATTTGGGCTGCAGCAATCCAAGGGAGCAATACAGTATAGGAGGTGAAGTACTTTTATCCACTAAAGAAGAGCGGGACCTAGGCGTGGTTGTGTCTGATGATCTTAAAGTAGCTAAACAGGTAGAAAAGGTGACGGCAAAAGCTAGAAGGATGCTTGGGTGCATACGGAGAGAAATGGCTAGCAGAAAAAAGGAGGTGATAATGCCTCTGTATAAGTCTTTGGTGCGACCTCATTTGGAGTATGGTGTGCAATTCTGGAGACCGCACCTTCAAAAGGACGTGAACAGGATGGAGTCGGTGCAGAGGGTGGCTACTAAAATGATTAATGGGCTTCATTATAAAGCATATGAGGACAGACTTAAGGATCTTAATATGTACACCTTAGAGGAAAGGCGGGATAGAGGTGATATGATTGAGATGTTTAAATACCTCCATGGCATAAATGTTCAGGGAGAGAGCCTCTTTTAATTGAAAGCAAGTTCTGCTACGAGGGGACATGGGATGAGGGTGAAGGGAGATAGATTCAGGAGTGATATGCGGAAATATTTCTTTACAGAAAGAGTAGTGGATCCATGGAATAGTCTCCCAGTGGAGGTGGTAGAGATGAGGACAGTAACTGAATTCAAAAAAGCATGGGACGAACACAGAGGATCTCTAAAGGTAAAAAGTGGACTGTTGTAGTTGTTGTTATGGAAGGACAGACTAGATAGGCCATGTGGTCTTTTTCTGTCATCATGTTTCTATGTTTCTACCACCAATGTGTGCTATAAGCATTTCCTCTTAGTTCTACCCTAGTCCTCTGTTTGTTGTATTTGTCTGTCTTGGATAGATTGTGAGCTCTTTAGAGCAGGGACCTCTCTTACATGTATGCTCACAGCACTGCAAATGTCTTGACGCACTGTACAAACTATAAGTAATAATAGTAGTAGACCATCCCAGATACGCCTCAACCACATGCCTGGGTAGCATAGACATGATTGCACTGGACACATGGGGCCCACTATTCAGTGGCAGTGGCTAGCACTTCTAAAGCTCATAGCCATCGCCACTGAACCTTAAACCTGGATATTCAATTCCAGGGCCATTTCTGGCTACCGGCATTGAGTATCCAGGTCTGCCGCATGACGCGGAAGCTAACTGGGCAGCAGCGATATTGAGCCGCTGCCCGGTTAGCTCCTGCGGATAAAGATAGGCCAGCTTTTCCTCGGCCTATCTTTACGCACTGGTTGCGGTTCAATATCACCACTGCCCGATTAGCGATGGATGCCACCTCCACTGCATCCCAGAATGCTTACGACGCGCCCCGGTGCTACATGGTTAGCCTCGGGGCATGTAATGGTGGAATCCACAGATATTCATCGGCACTAACCATGTTAGTGCCACTGAACATCCCTCTAAGCCTTTGCATACCGGGCCCATGTAAATTTGGGCCTTTCAAAAATGGTTCTTGGGGGTGTGGATGTGATTGATACGTCTGAATGGACGTTTTCAGATGTATAAATCACAAATAGAGCTTTTAAAATGGCCTCCATAGACTGATAAGGATATGGAGAAGAATTATTGTGAAACTTGGTGAGGGGAGCTGTTATATTTATTAAGGTTAGGTACAGGTGTTTGTACTTTGAGAGCTAAGATGGCTGTGGAAGCCTACTCTGAGGAACCAAAGGTTCTGTGCAACTGTTACCACTTAGCATTCCAGGTTTCAGTCAATGTTTCATCCTGCATGAAGCAACAAACATCTGTTATCTGGCATCGCAGGAGCTGTTAAAATTTAAAATTCACCGTGCTAATGTTTAAAGACCTGCATTTTCAGTTTTTAGTTTAGTAGCCTTAGTGCTCCATAGGTGGGATGAGGGTAGCCCTGGAGACACTGCATGAGAGAAATTGATTTAAGTGCCTGTTGCTTTAAACAGGAAAAAATACACACGTCACCAAAGTAATCCAAAAGTCCTGCTGGATAGGAGAAGCAAAGCTCAAGACCTAAAATGGAGCAAAAGTAAAAGACACAAGCCAAAAACGTTAGGGGTAATATTGAGCTGTGGCAGTCAGTGTTTTTTTAAATGCTGACCGCTGCAGATGCTGTAGAAGATGCAGATATTCAGTAGCAGTATGTGGGAGGTGAATACCTCTGAATGTCCAGATAGCAGGACCGTACCTAGCCCTGTGCGAGCGCTGCGGCCGCACAGGGCGCAAAGGCTTAATGGGCGCATTTCAGCAGTCTGCCGTTGCCTGATGCCCCCACTTTTTCTTCTCTCAGCGGCGGCAGGCAACGGCAGACAGCTGAAATGCGCCCCTTAAGCCTTCCCGCGGCATGCTAAGCAGGTCTGGTCCTTCCCTCCTCTGATGTGGCGTCAGAGCAGGGAGGGACAGATCTGCTTAGCACGCTGGCGACTTGCACATCGGGCGCGCCTCTTCTCTCCCGCCCTCATCCAGAAAGTGGAGGGGGGAGGTTCAGGGGGGGGGGGCATCTGGATAACGTGGTGGCTTTGCCTGGACTCCGCCAACACACCACCGCGGCACTATCTGTATGGTGACACTGTCCAGAGGGTGCTGTTGAATATCCCTCTCACCAGGACTTATCCAATTAGTAGATCCTGCTGACTGGATAAGTCCTTTTGAATATTGCCCCCATAATTTATAAGTAAAACATCTTTATTAGGTGAGCTCCAAAAATTAAGCTTGACTAAGTACAATCTATCAAAAGCAGGCAAAAATATAAAGTCACAGGTAGGAACACAACTAGAGGTTCTCCTTCCTTATTCTCCTATCTGCTCCTTCTTGTCAGTCCCGGTTGGATACTTTCGTCACACTCCTTCCAATTCAGCCATTTTAGATAAGAGACCACAAAACACACCTTCAGATATCACAGTTTCAAGTTAAGGGATTTAGTTCATGCATTTTTCAGGGTAGCTCAAGGTGAGTAAGCTTCAGCTATGGTAGATATTTTTCCTATTCCTGAACAGCTTACAATCTACATTTACAGCTGAGGCAATAGAAGGCTAAGTGACTAGCCCATAAGGAGTCTTAGTGAGATTTTAACTCTGACTTCCTTGGTTCTTAGTCTGTTGTTCTGGCCATTAGGCTACTCTGCCCCTCCAAAGAGAGCAATTTTCAGGGCCACGTTTATCCATGGGCAAAAGAGGCAGCTGCCCAAGGTCCCTGCATAACAGGGACCCAGTTGCCTGTGGGCAAATTCAGCCCCGATTCTGAGAACTCATTAGCTGCATTGTTTTGCCTGCTCTGAGGGCCATACCAAAGCTGTGCAAGCAGTGTGGCCACATAGGCTGCAAGCACAGAAGGGGGCACTTTTATCATCACTGGGCCTCCAGCAAGCTCAAAAAGAGTGAGTTACTGAAAGTGGCTGGGTGGAGGGAGCAGCAGATTCGTTAATTGCACAGGGTGCATTTCTAGCTTGGTACGGCCCTGCCTGCTCTGTCTCTCTGGAGTCCACCTTACGGTCTATTGTGTGCCACTGTCATGGTCGCATGGCTACATTATTGGCAGTGGTACTCTTTACTTACATACCCCAGGGTTGGGCACTGGGATGGGGACTGTAGGTCAGGCTTCTCCTCTGCCTTTAAAAAGAAGGAAAAAGGACTCTGAAGACAGGCAGGGAAGCCAGTGGCAGCACACAGAGGTAGAGAGAGTAAATCAGAAGGGAGGGGATGGTCAGCACTCTGCCCTCAGCTATGATGACTCTTCCCTGACTCACTCCAGATCCATAAGAGAGTGTGTGTATGCAGCTGCACAGTCCTCTGTGGTGTGACAGATACTGCCCAGGCCTGGGCACCTGGACAAGCGAGTCAGTATGGCAGGCGGTAGCAAGTGGATGGTGGGCTCAGGCTGTGGGTATGGGCATCCAGGAGGAGATGTGGTAGCAGAAAGCCAGAAGAGTATGCCTCAGCCTTCTGGACAGGCCCAGGAGAGAACTTGAGCCAGGGCCTTCTTCACCTCTCCAAAATTACTGACTGCTGCTCTGGGATAGGTGTGAAAGAGCCAGGTTGCAGGAGTCCTCCTGTCCCATCCGTCCAACAGACAGTCCAGTCACAAATCCAGTGAGAAGTACTTCTGAGTGCTGACTTCACTTAATTGTAAGTGTGTAAGTGTATGGGGGAGGGGGGGGCGGGTGGTGATATTATCGGACCATGTCAGTCAGTACAGACAGCTAAATCACAGAGACGTTCAGAGTTGTGGAGGGGAGGGCTGGACTGGGCAAACTTTGGACAGCAACCCCAGATGGGAAGCAAAAAGCAGACAGTCTGGGGAGGAAAAGAGAGGCCTCGGAAAAGGACAGTGGGACATGGACTGGATATTGGTGGTGAGGAGGGATGGGGCTGGCATTCCAGTGGGACAGCAGAAATGCAATAATTGGGGCGGGGTAAGAAAAAGATGGCAGGGAGGTGTGCATGAGGACAGATTAGTTTGGGGGGTGCATCTGAGCAGGGAGTTAAGGAATGGGGATTGAGTGTATAGAGGGAGGGGCTCTTACATGATTGCAGTAGAAGAGATGTTTTCTGTTTCTCTGATGTTGCACTAATTGCTCTACATGCAGTCTGGCTTCTCAGCATCCCCACTTTAGTTTTGTCTCTGCATCTGGTGAGCACCTGGTTCTGTGTTTGTATTTTATTCTGGGAATGGGATTCCGCTAGCATGTGGGGGGAGAAGTGAGAGACTAGAGGAAAGAGTGAAGGTGGAAAGCACACAGAAGAGACTGCAAGACAGGGGCGTGTGGAGAGTGAAATCAAGAGCGTGAACGAGTATGGAAAGGCAAAGAGAGATGGAAAATGCATGTATATAGGTGTGAGGACAATCAGAGGAGAGAGCAGAAAAGTGAGCGAGGGAAGGGGCACAGAAAAGAGAGGGCCAGAGATTGTCTCTGGTTGTGTGTCAGTGAGAAATGAAGAGTGTGACTGACTATGGGGAGATGGAGAGAGCTGGAGAGTGTGTGTGTGTACGTAGGTGCAGGGACAGTGAGTGCAGAGAGCAAAACATTGGGTGTATATGGGTGGGAAGACAGAGAAAAGAGAGCAAGAGCATGGGTATTAAGAGTGGGGGGCAGAGAGAGGGAAGAGCAAGAAAGTGTGTGTTGGGAAAGGGAGGGAGGAAGTGGGAGAGCAAAATCATGTGTGAGTGAGGGTAGAGAAGGGATACAGGAAGAAAAATGTGACGTGTATTGACAATGATCTTTCTATTTCTAATCAGTGAATGGGCAGCTCTTTAAAATAAATGTTTCTGCGTTTAGCTCTTGCCTTTCCAGTATAGTTCAAGGTGAGTTACATTCAGGTACAGTAGGTGTTTTCCTGTCCCCAGAGGGTTTAATCTAATGGGCCGATGCAGAAAAGCTTAGTGGCATTTTTCTAGCACTTTTACCATGCTAGGCTTGCTCTTCGATGTAGAAAACAAGCTAGTACTGAAAAAGACACGTTAAATTGCAGCTCCCTTGTCATGCAAATCACTGCATAAGTAATTCCGTCTGATGTAAAAAACACCTGCGCTGAAACTTAGTGCCATTTTTTAATGCTGGATCTTCACATCAGATTCAGGCAGGAGAAAAGATCCAGCCAGGAGCAAAAATATCATCTGAGGTGAAGTTTAACACATCACCTCAGATGATCCAGGTATCAGGGAAAGCCCAAGAGAAACAAAATCTCTGGAGGCCCAACTGCCCTGATCCCCCCTACCCAAACAAAAAAAAAAAAATCCTTAGTGGCCCCCACCCCTCCCAAAACAAAAAAATCCTTGGTGGCCCAGTGGCTCCTGAACCCCTCATCCTCCCTCCCAGTACCTTTAATCTGGGGCGAGAGCTCTGCCTACTTGGTCCCACCTCTGCGCCACCATCTTGAAAAATGGCAGCTCCTAGGATGCACTGAACAGGGTCAGATTCCATATAAGGCAAAATCATGCCTTATATGGCAGAGTGAACTCCCCCCCCCCTTTGCATCTTGAGACAGCTCATGTGTTCCAGGATGTAACACGGGAGGGTCACTCCCATATAAGGCATTTTTGGCCTTATATAGCAGTCTGACCCTGCCAGGGATCCTAGGATGCACCATGTGGGGCCAGACACCACCATTTTTCAAGATGGTGATACAGGGGTGGGAGCATGTGGGCAATGGGGATGGGATGGATAGGTTCAGGGTCACTGGGCCACCAGGGACCTTTTTCTTTAGGGGGCTTCGGGGCCACTGGGCCACCAGACATTTTTTTATTGGTTGGGTGGTGGTGGGGGATCAGAGCCACGGGGCCACTGGGAATTGCTTTATTAGGTGGGTGAGGGGATTGGGGCTAGGCCACCAGGGATTTTGTTTCAGTCAGAGGGTCGGTGTCCATGGGGGGCACTGGCTCCCCAACAGTGTGCTGATGGCATTGGTGGCTTTTCCCCAGTGCCTAGATCATCTGAGGTTAAGTGTCAAACTTCACCTCAGATGACCCTGTTTCTCCAGGACTGTGGCAGGGGAAGGCCTGTGATCCACAGTGTCTGACATAGGCAAGCAGGCCTAACTAGCTTGACCTGTAAATGAAGTCTGTGGAGAGGCCCATAGGAATTGCACATCCCCCAATATGCTGCTATAGAATTAGAACTCAGTAAAAGTATTGAATTAGCTTAGACAAGCAGAACAGATAGAAAAATACAGAAAAATATGTTTAAAATTGCTGACAGAGAAATTACAGAGCCCTGCTTCCCTACACGTACAAACAAGCTCAATGGCCTTGAAAGAAGGAAAGTAACAAGTTGGTGAACTGGCCATTGTAATTGGGACTAGAAAGGGGGTGAGCAGGTGCTGAGCCCACTCAAAGAACATAATTGGATAATCTTATCAGTACCGGGACCAATAGAAGAGGTACGGGAGGTTACCGGGACCAATGAAATGTTTTTCTATACCTAGAATGGAGCAAAAATCTATAAAAGTTGTTGTATTGCCAGAGAACATCGCTCAGCCATTTTGAATTTGATTCTGCTTGAGACTTGTGCACAAATAAATGATTTGGACCTTCTGAACAGACTCCTGGTATTATTGGTCTGTCTGCGCTCTGCTGCTACAGGACAGCATACCAAACTTGTGCCGACTTTTGTGAGCATGTGTTTGGTTTGCTGTCCCAGTTTAATGCTGACTTTTTGCACACTGGGTAATTGGTATTTTGCATCCCAGCATAAAGAGTCAGTGTTAAAGTTGTGCTATGAAACCCTGCACTAGAGCTTTAAGCACTGGGCTGTATGAAGGATTTCTGTATCGGTCTGTAAGTTTGTACCTGAGGCAATGGAAGGTTAAGTGATGCTCACCCAAGGCTACAAGAAGCAACAGTAGGATTCAAATGCTGGTGCACAGGTTGCTGCTCTAACCATTAGGCTGCTCCTCCACTCTAATCTTACAAAAATAAAATGTTCCTTACATGGCGATTAAAGTTAGGAAAATAAGAGAACCCATCCTCAAAAGTTTGCCATGGGCCCTATAGGTGGTTAAAGCACCTCTGGTAATTTTATAAGCCATATTTGCATACAGAATGCTGATTTACGCACATAAATGGGATCTTATTAAATTAGTGTAACCCCCACAAGGGATTAAGTTTTTTTTTTTACCTGAGAGGGTGTTTTTGCAGCATTGGCAGTTGTTGAGTGTTGTCCCCTGCAGCCCCCTCTGGTGGCGGCGTAGTGGTTCCACCGGGGCTGGGAGCGCATAAGATTAGGGGTATTAGGGTTGGCCTGTTGCGAGGGTCATGAGGTAGCGGCCCTCTGTGCCTACCTCGTTGCCAACTTCCCAATAAAGCGACTTTCAGCCAAGTGTAGGGAAAAAGGAAAAAGGCATTTATTTCACCTTTACGCAAAATGGTTCAAAATATGCGGTTAAGACAATAACAGGGCTGTATCATTCCTTGTATCAGGTTCAACTCACACAAAACGTTCAAAATAACATTGTTAATCTTCACAGAAACTTAAAACATAAGGCATCCTGTATTCTCTTCATACATTCTGTTGCTCCAAACAGCTTAAAGCTTTCCTACTGTACAATAAATACAATCCATGGGTTCAACTGCCTCATCAACCTCAGATTCCCCTGGCATCCATTCCATCTCTGAGGGGTCTGAGTCTGAAACCTCAGGAGGGTTGAATTCGGGCTTTCTGAAAGCATGCCACACTGTGTTCCAATGCTGGTTTGTCAGCTTGGGGCGTCGGTTTTTGGCTATGGTATAGAACCCTGGCTGTTCATCTGCTACAGGTTTAAAAGTTCGCTTGTCCCAGCCTTTAGCATTACTAGCTTTCTTCTTGGGGAGATTATCTGTTACTTTTTGCATAAAAATGTCCTTATTATACAGATAAAACTCATTCTTTTGTTTCTCTCTTGTGCTAGGTTTAGGCAAGCAATCGCAGGCAACAACTGTTTTACCTTTAAACTTCCTGCAGTCTCTTACAGGAAAGGCTTGAGGCCTAGCCTGATTGTCCTCCAATTCTTGCAGGCTCAAGTATTCCCTGTGTGTCTTAATTAATTCTTTAGAGTGGGGAGAAACTTCTCTGAGGCATGGCTGCAGCTGATGCGCTTGTCCTTTATTTCCACCCCTGTGGCAGTTGGCTAGTGGCCGCGCCCTCTCAGCTCTTCCCTGTTCCCCAGGCCTCTGAGTTTTCCACTCCTCCTTCAGGTTACTTCTATAAAAATCTTTAAAAGTACCTTTCTCTCCTTGGGTATTCTTTTCAGCTGGATATCTCTTTCTCAGATTGTGTCCCAGCCCTTCTCCCTGGATAGGGCCTGCTCTCCGGCCTGCTCTTTGGCCTTCCTCTAGGCCTGCTCTTTGGCCTTCACCTCGGCCTGCTCTCTGAGTTACTCCTTGGCCTGCTTCTCGGCCTACTCTCTGGCCTGCTCCCCAAGTTGCTTCAACTCCTCAAGCTGCTCTGGGTCTGAGACCGACTCCAACTCTGACTCCTACTCTCTTTGACTCAGCACTGTCCCTGCTTAAATCGGGACTAACTGATTCTAGGTCCTGCCCATAGAGGCGTGGTTCCTCTGCTTCCAGGCTGGCTCTCCTGCTCCCTCTATGTGGACCTTCAGGAAATTGCATGTGAAGCTTGTTTTTTTCAAAATTTAAAACTTTTTTTCTTTCTGCCAGAGGGTCCGCTGTATCACAGTGTCTCATTTGAGGGGAGCTGGAGTATGTTTTGATCCGGATTGGATCTGTGATGGGAGAGGAGTTGGTCCAGGACGAAAAGTAAATGCATGAGAAAAGATCCGGAGCAGATCAGGCAGATCCGGGCCTCTCGGATCAAGAGACTGGTATCCCACGCTGTGAAGTAGCGCTTGAGAGTTATTGCAGGTGGAGATGAAAGCTGAGACTCCAATTTGATTTTAGAAAGGGAGGTTGGATTTCAGAGGGTTTTTTTGGGTAAGGTTAAACTGGTGAAATGTCATAGCGGAGTGCTGTTTTGAATTAGAAACCTGAGAAAACAGGGTTTAATAGTCAGTCGGTGATTGTTGGGAAAGGGATAATTTGGGATTGCATATGTCCTCGTCACGAAAGGTGTGTCCTTACTGTCACTGTTTATTTGTGGGGAAAATATGTGGGCAGGATTGGCGGTAGCCTCAGCTGGTCTTTGAACCTGTGACCTTCTGTTCTTGCATGCACCCACACCCACAGGCCCCATTGGCCAATGTCTCCTGTAGAGGCAGAACATTGGACCCTGCGTGCATCTCCCACTATTGGGTTGCCCCCTCACACATCAGCGCGCCGCCTTCTGCCCACCGGCTCGCCGCCTTCTGTTGCCCGATTTTATCAGCGCGCCGCCCTCTGCCGCCCAACCTTAACAGCGCGCCGCCATCTGCTGCCCACAATGAACAGTGCGCCGCCTCATGCCGTATAAAAAAAGAGTGCGCCGCCTTCTGCCGCCCATAAGCAGTATGCCTCCTACACCACTTTTGCCCATAAAAGTTGATGCCTCAGCTGGTCTTTTTCATTGAGCGCAATAGGGGTTTGAACCCCTGGCCCCTGCACCATAGGTCAGTGTCTTCACCGTTGTACTACAGCTCTGTTGTTTGGTTACGCAGCAGCGCCCCACTTAGCCTTTCCACGCGATAATGTGGGCCCCGCACATTAGCGCGACGCACACACGTACGGTCCGGTTTTTTCCTTTTTTCTGCCTGGCCCGCCCACTCCTTATATGACACCAGCACACTAACGGGAACCCGCACAGCAACGGTGTTTAGTAAACATGCCCCTAAGTTAGGGAGCCAGGTATCCCGGACTCCGTGGATTCAGACGTACGGCGGTTCCTGCGCGAATCTTGGGCCCCTACACTTCAATTCTCGCAGCTGTGTGGACAATAATAAAAAAAAAGTCAGTCTTACATCTCAGCTGAACGAACAACGAAAGCTAAGTGAAGTACTTAATATAAGCTGTGTGTTAAAAAGAAGGAAAAGGAGAGCAAGGGGAAAAGAGTGGACAATCCCCACTTGTTACTGATGTAATATGTCTTCATCACAAAAAAAATAAAACATCACAAAACATCAGGACTTACAAATTAACAACTGAAGTTAACAGAAAAGTATATTTTTTGTGCTACATTAGTTAGAGAAGAAACTTATTTGATTAGAATAGTTAGGATTTCCCTTATTAGAGTTGTGACAGGTTGCTATTGATTTTTCTGTTAAAGAAAATACTGTTATTTATTTAAGAAACTAAGTTACAGGAGTAGCTAGTAGTATAAAATTGTTTAGTAAAAAGAGACAATATGTGCAACCTTTTGGTGCAATAAAAGAAGAGATGTATAATGGGTTGTTCTTACATGTTTTACTGAGAATCTGGAAAGATTATTTCAACTAAATATACACAGTAAATAACAACAAAAGTGTCAGAACCTGTGTAGAATAAATATTAAGACACTTTGCAATACTATTTGTAAACTTTATTTATACCACCTAAGTTTACTTTTTATTTATTTCCCCAGTTCCTTTTGAAGAAACTGGTGTGTACTGTACCTTTCTCATTTGTAAGCTGGTGCTAGCACCTTTCCTTACGGCACCGTGACACACAATTTAAATAAGGAAGGTACATCAGGGCGCTGGTCACTGGTTTGCAAATAGGGGTGGGTTACATTAGGTTATGCCTAGTGGTACCTGTAGTGCACAGCTGGCATGGATTTGCACAGTAGATGTGCTTAGGAGCTGAGCTGCAATTTACACGTTTTTTAACTTTTGAGAGATCTACCTGTTCTTCTGTCCTCGAGATACAGACAAAAACACCACCAAAATGAGTCAAAACCCATCCTTCTGCTGTGAGGAGAGGTCCCTTCTGCTCAGTATGAAGTCCTCTAAAATGTTCCACAGGAATGCATCTGGGTAACTGGTCCCTCTTACACTCTTAGGGGGATATTTACTAAAGGACATTAGTTGTCTTTGCGGCGCTAACGTGGGATCATCGTGCTGTGAAGAAAGCTAATGTGGGCCTTTTTCCACAATAGCTGCATATGGAATGGCTGCTCTAAGGGGCAGGATGTGGAGGGAGAGTGGGCGTTCCGGTTCTGTGCAGCTACCGAGACCGTTAACGTCACATGGCAGCCGCACATTCTGTAGGCTTCACAGATTCAGCTATCACTTCCTCAGTGGGTGGCATTAGTTGCCATCCAGCAAGCCCAGTGTTTTCTCTGCAGTACCTGCAGGGGAAATGCTGGGAGTGCCCCCTGCAGATACCACAGAACATTTCACGCTAACTCTGGGCTTTTGCAACTACTGCCTAGCATTAGCAGCAAAAGCCATTTGTGCTTTAGTAGACAGACCCCATCGATTTTTCTTGCCTCTCCAAAATAGAATGAAAGATGGTTATCTTCTCCCTTGGTATCACCAACTCCTCTTTTGTTTTCCCCTCTCCTGCTCGGTCTGTGCTCTTCCTCTTCTTTGGATCATCTTATTCCTTTCCAAGCATTCTTGTGGTAACTGCTATCTGAAAACAGATTCAACACCTGGCTGTGTTGGGCCCCAGCCTTGGGCTCAGGCAACCTTTCCTTCTTCTTACTTTTCCCTTGGACCCCCATGAAGGAAGATACTGGCTGCTGGCACTTCAGGCCCTTTATACTTCCCTCCAAAATGTGCAAGGAAAACTCCTCCTGTCGGGGAGGCCCTCCCCTATTACATCACACTGTCCAGAGTTCTAAATAGAAGCAGGGACTCCAGAATGCTTCTCCTTTGAGCTATAGAGGAGACAGGCCTGAGGCCTCTGCTATATTTTATTTTATTTTTTCCAGTAATTTATCATTATACAATAACAAAAATGGGATATAATCAGTGGAATGAAAGACATCACTTCCAGGCAAATACTAGAATTTATTTTGGTGGAAAAAAGCCAGTAAAGGAAAATACATATACAGTATTAAGCCAGTTGGGATCCCCAGATGCTTTTAAGTAAAGAGCATATGGCGTTGAAAGATTCCAAATTACCCCTGTCAACAAATAACCAGACTACTAATATCAACAAAATAGAATCTCTGAAATGCCTGTATACAAATGCTAGAAGTCTACAAAAAAATGGGAGAGCTAGAATATATAGCATTGAATGAAAGGTTAGATATAATTGGCAGAGGGTGGCTAGCAAAATGGTCAGTGGTCTTTGTTATACACCATAGGGGGACAGACTTAAAGATCTCAATATGTATACTTTCGAGGAAAGTCGGGATAGTGGAGATCTGATGACGACGTTTAAATACCTCTATGACATAAATGCACAGGAGAACCTCTTTCAATTAAAAGTAAGCTCTGCAACGAAGGGACATAGGATGAGGGTGAAAGGGGATAGACTCAAGGAGGAATATGCAGAAATATTTCTTTACAGAGTGGCAAATGCATGGGATTGTCTCCCAGTGGAGGTAATAGATACGAGGACAGTTTCTGAATTCAAGAAAGCATGGGACAAACACAGAAGATCTCTAAAGAGAAATAAGAGACTATAGTAGTTGATATGGAAGGACAGACTAGATAGGCCATGTGGTCTTTTTCTGCCATCATGTTTCTATCTCAGAGAAGGAAGACAGCCAGTGGGACACTGCGATACCCAACTATAAATTATATCACAATGATAAGGTAGATCAAATTGGTGGAGGGGTTGCGCTACATGTTAGAGAGAGCATTAAGTCAAGCACAATAAACGTTTTTCAGGAAACAAAATATACTGTAGGATCTCTATGGATAGAAATTCCATGTAAAGATGGGAAGGCAATGAGAGTGGAGGTATACTACCGTCAGCCTGGCCAGAATGAATAGATGGATGATGAAATGCTAAAAGAAATCAGGGAAACTAGCAAAAGGTACAACATGGTAATAATGGGCGATTTCAATTACCCCGGTATTGATTGGGTCAATGTTGCATCAGGACGTTCTAGGGAGATAAAGTTTCTAGGTATAATAAACGAGGGGAAGCTATTTTAGAACTACTCCTTAGTGGAACACAGGATCTCGAGCAAGAGATAACGGTGTTGGGACCACTTGGCAAAAGTGATCATAACATGATCACATTTGATTTAATAAATGGAGGAAGGACAGCAAGGAAATCCACAGCACTAGCTTTTAACTTTCAAAAGGGAGACTATGATAAAATGAGGAAAATGTTAAAGAAAAAACGGAAAAAACATTTGGAAGTGGAATGTAACATTTAAAGGGTTAACTATACGTGTCTTTCCAGATCTATCTCTGGAGACTCAGAAAAGTAGGAAAGAATTTTTGCTTCTTCGTCCAGGTGTTTTGTTGTTGTGGGGCCAGTTTTTTTTTAAGTTCCCTTGTAAATGTATGATTAAGCTGAACTCTGTTTCTTATATATTTTTTTTGAGCCGTCTCAGTTGCTGGCTTTTATTAGTGTTAACCGCTCCTCCGAGGTGGTTCAGGTTCCACTGCAGTAGGTTTTGGCCTGACTGTCTTACCCCTCAGGTTTTTTTTTCTTCTCAGGTTTGAAATTAATTGTGTGCGGAAGTCTCCTCTTTATAGTGGGCTATAGTAGGGTCAGTAATGTAATATTTTGTGCTTAACTTTTTCCTGTAAGTCATTGATGTTATCAATGTGTTTTCTTTCTGTACCCTAATTTCTGTTCCAGGCATTGCTGCTTGGATTTATTGTAAAATGATAAATATTAAAAAAAACCCTGAAAGGAGCAGCTGCAAAGGTTAAAGATTGAAATCAAGCATGGGCATTGTTTAAAAATATTGTCTTGGAAGCCCAGACCAGATGTATTACATGCATTAAGAAAGGTGGAAGGAAGGTCAACCAACTGTCGGCATAGTTTAAAGTGGAGGTCAGAGAGTCGGTTACAGCTAAAAAAACATTTTTCAGGAAATGGAAAAAGAAGCCAAATGACGAAACAGGAAACAATATAAGCACTGGCAAGTTAGATACAAGGCATTGCTAAGGTAGGCAAAGAGAGAATTTGAAAAGAAGATTGCAATGAAAGCAAAAATGCATAATAAAAATGTTTTCAAGTACATTTGTAGCAGAAAACCTGTGAGAGAGTCATTTGGACCATTAGGTGTTAGAGGGCGAAAAGGGGTGCTAAGGGACGACAAGGCTATAGTGAAGTTGCCCTCATTACACACATATATGTACACACAAAGCAAAGTTTAGTACTTGAAACTATGATGTCCAATTATGTGAGTGTGGGAGGGGTGCTGTTGCAGAGATCATAGAAACATAGAAACACTGAAAAATGACAGCAGATAAAGATCACATTGTCTATCCAGTCTGCCCTTCTATACCAACTACTAAGCTCTACAATCTCCTCCTTTCCAACAGAGATCCTCTGTGCTTGTCTCATGCTTTCTTGAATTTAGATACAGTCCTGTTAGTGTAGCTGGGTTTAAAAAAGGTTTGGACAAGTTCCTGGAGGAAAGGTCAATAAACCATTATTAAGAAGGGACCCAGGATATCAATGCTTGACCCAGTACAAGCATTGTGGAACCTGTGTCTTTTGGGAAAACTGCTAGGTACATATGACCTAGATTGGCCACTGTTGGAAACAGGATACTGGGCTTGATGGACCTTGGTCTGACCCAGTATGGCATATCTTATGTTCTTATGTCTCTACCTCCTCCACTGAAAGGTTATTCCATACATCCACCACTCTTTCTGTAAAGAAATATTTCTGCAAATTATTCTTAGTTTATCCCCTTTCACCTTCATCCTATGCCCCCTCGTTGCAGAGTTTTCTTTCAATTGAAAAAGGCTCTCCTGTGCATTTATGCCATGGAAATATATAAACATCTCTACTATATCTCCCCTATCTTGACTTTCTCCCTAAGTATTCAGGTGGAGCGCGATTCCATAATGTGCACATCTAGCCTGCATTCATATCTAAATCAAAAGCAGGCACTGCTTGACCATAATTCCATATGTGTGGGTCTGGGATCGGAGACACTTTATTTATTTAACAGGCTTTTTATACCACTTTATCATTTCAGTCAAAGCGGTTTACATTGTTATGTAAACTGGGTAATGTACATTAAACAGGGACATTAATAACTTGGATTTTTCTGAGGCAATGGAGGATTAAGGGACTTGCCCAGGCCACAAGGAGTGCTAGTGGCAATCAAACTCTGTTCTCTTGGGGCCTGATTGTCATTGAGGTAGGCTATGCGTTGATTAGCCCTTTCCTCTATCCCTGCTCCTTCCTGCAATGCCCCCAACATGCCCTAATGCTAACTGCATAGCATCAGGGCGCATAAGGAACATACCAGGGAATTTTCGAAGGCACGACCCATGTAGGCGCCTTCGAAAATTCCCTGTTAAGGCATTTACACGGGTAACTAGGGCAGTTGCCAGTGTAAATGCCTTTGAAAATTGGGCCCTTGGTTCCTAAGCCTAACCATTAGGCTACTCCTCCACTCCACTCCACTTCCTGACATAGACGTGTTTGGCATGGCACGCAGAAACCCTAGGACACGGGTATACGCAGCAAGCGGCCTGGATGTCCCTGCCCTCGGCGAATTCCAAAAAGATGTATGGATCCGCTGCTGCCTGTCTCTGTGCGGCCATGCCTCTTCAGATAATACATGCATCCCCAAAGCTGCTCCTCACACCGGCAGTGTGGTGCCCATACAAACTACCCATGAAAACGTATGATACAGATGTGTCGATGCAAAACAGACCATGGAAACTAGCCCTTTGCATGACCAGAACACTGCAAAGTATCTCTGGGCACTCAGAATGTAGAAAGTGATATGAGTGTCCTGACAAAACCTACAGCAAAACATGCATGGCAGTAGGGTGGACATTTTAGTTGTGCTTGCATTGGTCATCTCTGACAACAATCTGTACAATGCTATGTATGGACCAGAAGAAATCAGAAATGGTCCTCTACAGCTAAATGTCAGAGCATATCCTTGACAATAATTAGGGACCTTCAGATTGAATGCACACACCTGCGGAAACAGCACTACTAGATGCCCAAGAGCATCAGTAGCTGTTTATACAAATGTGCACATTTGTGAGACCACTGCTGATGCTGTGTGTCCTGTTGTATGCACTCATTCTGTGGGTCCCTTATTGTTGACAAGGATATGCTTTGACATTTAGCTGTACAGACCCCTTTCTGATGTATCCTGACCAATCACATTGGCACCTGGTCAAGCTGTGGTCATCCCTATGGACCATGTACTGGCCAGGTACTGATGTTCCCCCAAAATTGTGATTGTGCACACCAGGTACCCCCATGCATCCCTCTAACCACACACTTTCATTTGCAGTCACACAAAACAGACATCTGCGGTTCTGCTGTACAGATGCCTTGCACCTCTAGAAAACAGTTGATATAACATTCTGGCTTGGAGTCCCAGCACTACTTATCTGATCTGCATTTCTCACCCACATATGCATCCGCCCTATACTCACCATCCCTGCAGGTAAAAGAATGTGTTGATAGTTCTTTGAGTTTGTGTGGCTGTGACCTACTAGAGCCCTTTTACTAAAGTCTGTAAGCAGTTAATGTGCATTTTAGCATATGGTACTGTCAGCGTGGGGGATGCAGTGAGAGTTAACATGCTAGCATCATAGCTACAAGCTGCTAAACTAGGCAGTAATTGCCATTTACACAAAGGTGAGAGGAATGACACAGTATGGGTAGAGTGTGAGCAAAGAGAGCACTTTGCACTTAGCATGGGAGTACATATCACACGTTGACAGTGTGGCAATTAGCACAGGTGCACATAATGATACTTATATGGGTGCTGTTAGGCAATGGTGTACCAAGGGTGGGGCAGTAGGTGAGGCACACTCTGGGTGCCAGTTGGGGGATGCATCCCAGCCAAGCCCATTGAGGCAGCATGGCAGACTTATGATTAAGATGGCATGCCGCGATACCTCATGCTCCAGGGCTGGCCAGTCTTCTCTTCTGGCTGAAGTCTCAAGACTTTGGCCAGGAGATAAGACTGGCTAGCACCTGGAGTGCGAGGCACTGTGGCAAAACAGCTTAATCATAAGTTTTCCACACTGCCTATGAGGGCCCAGTAGGGGAGGGGTGGGGGTGAATCGTGGTGCACAGTATCACACCACACAGGGGGCACTGGCAGCTGCCGGGGTGCCTGCCCCGGGTGACGGGGGGTTGGATATGCCACTGCCGTTAGGTGCACCTACATTAATTGGGAATGCCACTGCAGCACGTTAGAGTGCATGTCCCTGTGGTAACTGCCAGAAACCCCCTTACCACACCCCCTTCAGTTAACACAAAAGCTTTGCACTTATGGAATGTCGGTTTTAGTGTTACGTGCAAAACGCTAACGGACTTTAGTAAAATGGCCTCATTGTTTTGCATTGACTGAAGGTTCCTCTTTGCCACCTCTCAGAAGCTGCCACCTTAGGTGATTGTCTAGCCAGCCCTGGTAAGAATGGAAAGAATCCTGAGAAAAAGGGAAGGAATTACGATCTTATTAATAATACAGCCAAGGACAGAATTTTGTCTCTGGCTGCCTACGCCACTGTATCAACAGCACGTTATCCCTGGCTTGCTAAGTCCAGAATCCCAGGGTCTAAGTGACTCAGCCTAGCCTTGAAACTTGTCTCACCAAGAGGCAATAGAGAATGTTTGCATCTTTGAAGGAAGAAAGGAGACAAATGTTGGGAAAGCCCTTGGGAAGCCCAGATTCTCATGTTTCTTGGAGTTAGGTGTGAAGCTGGAGCTTGGAGTTTACAACTGTCTATCTCAGCAGCAAAGAGTTGTTTGAACTGTGACTTTTAACAGCTTTTTTTTGTATTGGACACTCTTCCTATATTTTTGCTACCTGTTCTGCTCTTTTAATGAGCTTTTAGTAGATCTTTCTTTGGTTTGGAACAAAACTCAGACTGGAGTATTGTTTTTGGAATGGAGAGGGATAGGAGTGAGGGATAACTGGAAGCCAAAGATCTCCCAGCACTTTGCTGGCCCTGTTGCAAGAACCCTGATACCAGTGGCTGTGCATTTGAGTGTGGAGTGACCTGCAGCCCCCTGAAGTGTGTGTCCCCCCAGTCTTCTTTCAGGGTAGAAGCCCTGATTGGGGCACAAAGATTGTACAGGTTATATCAATTTAAAGTGATCTTCACCTTTACAGAAAACCTGGGAATTTATCAGTGAAAATCACTTTAAACTGATAATGAAAGACTCAACCAATATTTAATAAAGCATAAGGGGGAACCAATTTACTTTTTCTAATCTGGTTCAGCTAGAGACGTTTCTTAGAGATAAAGCCCCTGCTGTAACTAAGGTCTATATAAGCAGATTTTATACAATAATTTATGCTTGACAACTGTTATCAGTAAACATCTGAAAGATGATGTCTCTTCTATTTCTTTGATACAGAAGTTTCTTATTATTTATTTATATTCTCTTATATACCGCGCTATTCTGCATCAGTGCGGTTTACATTGAACAAACTGAAATTACATTGAACAGGGTATTATAACTTGGAGATAACTATTTTACAGGTAACATGGGCTATGGAGGGTTAAGTGGCTTGCCCAAGACCACAAGGAGCACCTGTGGGACTAGAAACCCCAGTCCTTCCGGCCCAAGGTTGTTGTCCTCTAGTGGGATTTGAACCCCCGACCTTCCGGCCTGAAGTACCTTGCCCCAACCACTAGGCTACTCCTATTTTGCACTAGTTAAAATCAAATGGTTTAAATATTAATTTTAAAAAAGATTGAAGCATTAGTTATATCTAATAAGGTTTTCCTCTATTTTCCAGGTTGGCAATATGATCCCTGTAACGTCTGAGGGAGTCATTTTTGATAATGCCTTTTCAGTGCTTCCCTAGATGTCAAAAGTAGTGCGTGCTGCATTCTTTAAGTTACAGTTATTATTATTATTAATAAACCTACTAGGCATACACAGCGCTGTACAAACAAAGATAAAGACAGTCCCTACTGTCAGAGCTTACAATCTAATCAGACAAACAAGACAAAAGTTCGAAAGAGGATAGAATAGGGAAGGGAAAGCAGACAAAGAAGAAGGGATCAAGATTCAAAGGCAGCCTTAAAGAGGTGAGCCTTTAGCTTAGATTTGAAAAGGGACAGGGATGAGGCCTGACGCACAGACTCAGGAACATGAACCAATGTTGAGCTGTTCAGGTTCATGATGGTGGTTCTGATTTTTATCTTACCGTATATAGACTACTGTAATAACATCCTAGTTAGGTCTTCCTCAGTCACTTATGAGATCCGTATAAATGATTCAGAATTCACTTATATGGATTAAATTTAGTTTAAGAAAGATGGCTCATATTTCTGACAAGTTAAGGGAGCTTCACTGGTTGCCTGTTAGATTTTGCTCTCAGTTTACATGATTGTGCATACTACACAAAATTTTCTATAGTGATTTTAGCACTGAGCTAGCATTGCTGTTACAGCGATATCAGCCTGGTCGCTCCTTGGTTTCAAGTCAGCAAGTATTGTTTCAGATTCCATCTGTTCATGAGGTTCACAAGGCTGATATTTTGCTATGGGAGCAGAACAGGTGCAAGATCTTGAATCTTGTCTGTGGCTGGACCTATATTATTTGTTTATTTATGTGTGTATTTAACAAATTTTGATATACCATTTTTCTAAAAGTCAAAACAGTTTACATGGAACTCAGTGAAATACAATGAGCACACTAAATAGAACATTATGAACATTTACAATGAACAATTTGAACATTTTGGAGATAACAGAGAACAGTGAACATCTTTTGGAATGCTCAATATTTTAGTGCATAAACATTCATAAAAAACTATATGCAGCGTGGAGCAGGGGCTAGGGAACATGGGGGTGTAAGGCTGTGGGAGTCTTTATGGGGGTGGGGTGGGGATATTGTGTTTATTTGCATGTGATCATTTTGTTCTGTAATTGGTAGGTGTCTGTTGTCGAAGTACTCCAGGAAGAGATGGGTCTTCATTTTTTTGGTAAAGTCTATGGTTGGTTTTGTGCTTCATATTGCAAGGGGTAGTGAGTTCCAGAGGGTGAGGGCGTATAGGGTGAATGCTCTTAGTCATGTGGTTTGCTTGCTCTTGCGAGTCTGTAGTGGGAGACTGAGGAGGTTTTGAGTGCTCTTTCTTCTTGGTCTGTCAGGCTTTGAGGCGTGGATTAATGATTGAAGGTGCTCTGAGGATTGTTTGTCTAGGGTCTTGTGGATGATGTGAGGACTTTGTATTGTATTCTTGCATTGATGGGCAGCCAGTGAAAGAGTTTAGGGATGGGGGTGATGTGGGTTTGCCATGAGGCTTGGAAAATGATGCAGGCTACAGTATTCTGGGCGAGCTGTAATGGGAGGAGTACGTACTTAAGTAGGCCTTGATAAATAGAATTGAAGTAGTTGAACAGAGGTGTGATGGTGGCTTGGCAGATTGAGCGGAATGTATCAGTTGATAAGAGGGGGCATAGGTTTCAGAGAGTTTTGAGCTTACAGTATACAGCTTTGGTAGTGTTTTGAATTTGGGCCTTGAAGGTCAGTTGCTGGTTGAGTATGATTCTGAGGTATTTTATCTGAGACTTGACTAATATAATTGCTTCTGATTCAGATGG